>CM060611.1:16714438-19114438 GCA_030578255.1 Tiaroga cobitis
TTCCTATGTCAAAAGCTAGCCAAAACTAGGCAAAAATATAGTCTGAAAATTCATTTGAGCTCTATAATCAGAAAAGGAATTTTATAACACTAAACAACTTACTCCGAACTTGTATCCTCGGCGGGGTCAATTTGTTCTCCAAAATGCAGCCGTTGGTCGTCATAGTTTCAAATTCCTCTGAGGTAAAGGTGAATCCTCGCTGTCCAGAATCATCTGAAGGGCTTCTTCACCGGAGTAGCGTGCCATCCTCAAAACGCGATGAACTATCAGTGAATCTCATGAAGAATCTTTGTGTTTTTATGGCATTGATCGGGGGCGTGTGCGCGATCACCTAAACTATTTACATGTGAATAGCGCCGGGGGCGTGGCGGCCTCAACTCATTAAAAATAATGAGGGGAGAAAGAAAAAACTGGACCTCTCCTTGGTTTCAAACGGATTGCATAAACTGAGAATATTTGTTTTTTATATAAATTACTTCATTTAAAAGAAGAGAATTCAAGCTTCATAAACAAAAATCTCTCGTGCCTGTGTGACAAGTAATCGCGGAGTTACAGTTAATCTTAGGACACGTTTCAGAATGGACTTCACTGACAGAGAGAACGCAGAACTCGCATTATGTTTGTTTTTCTTTATTTGGTGAAAAGTACAACACTTTGTTTTTATTGTGAGTATCCACAATAAAAAAGAAACTTAACAGGATCTAATGATGTAAGATCAAAAACAACCGAGTATTTTGAGTCTCTTTTGCACTGATAAGAAAAAAAGCGAGCAGATGACGCCGGCGTGATTGCCGACCCCAGAGGGTTAACGGTCTAACTCCACAATTCAGTACTTCACAGTTCACAGTCTTTGTAATATGTTTAACCAATACATTTCTAACATTTATAATGGGTTTAGAATTTTTTTTTAGAATTGCCTTTACAGGGACTTTAAAGTGACAGCAACCTAATGTACCTGCTGTCGTCTGTCATTTAATGTTAATTAAACAACAAACACAGAGATAATCACTCTTGACTGAAATAATTTTGAAACATAAGGATACATTTTTTCAATGCGGTATTTCATTTCTATCATTTTGTATTTATTTTTACTATTGCTAATTTATTTGTTGAATAAACTATCCCTTTAAGCATTTTGAATGTAGCTTTTGTAAAACCAAAACCAAATGATCCGATCTGTGACTCAAAAGCCGCAATATGAACTGAACCGTGAGTTTTGCGATCCGTTGCACCCCTATGCTCCACCGCATGGCAAGCTATTCTTTTTTGCTACATCAAATAAAAAAATCCAGCACCCAAACTCTTAAAACTAAAGGTTTTTTATCGGTTCCATGATTAACCTTCACAGTGGCGTAGGTTTGATTTTGAAATTGGTGGGGATGGGGACATCAATGTATAAATATATATAAAGTTTTGATCGAAATTATTGCCACGGATATATCAGTGTCACTGGATATTGGTAGGGACACGTCCCTAGCGTCCCTACTAAATTCTACGCCCCTGAACCTTCAACATCCACAGAACCTTTCCATTGCACAAAAGGTTCTTTATGGTGAAAAGGGGTTCTTTAGATTTATTTAAATGTTCTTCACACTAAATGTTCTAATGTAATGGTAATATATCTCTTATCTTGAAATAATAATAATATTGTCCTGAATATCTCAAAGTAATGATGTTGTCTTAAATCTAATGATCTTGAAATAATGAGGTGAGATTTCAGTGAGATATTTCAAAATAATGAGATTTTATTGATTTAAATGAGTACTAAATCATTAGTTTGAAATCTCATCATTTCAAAATAAAATTGCTATTGAGATCTTGTTTTGAAATATTTTTAGATGATTTAGGAGATATTACATTTAAGATATAACACCTAGATACCAACTCAAAAATATTTAGATTTTTAAATGTCAAATTGAGTTTGTATCTATAGGTTATCTTTTAAAATATCTCAACATATATCTTTACACTATCTTGAAATAATGAGACCTCTTAAAATAAGATGCTATCTAATTTTCAGTTATGCATTTTTCCCCTCGAATTAACTTGTGCTGATTTTTGTTTTTGTTTTTTTTTGATGTGGCAGAAATGGACTTCCATAGAATTCAATAAGCTAGCAAGCATATTGCCTTGTTTCCACAGCAACGTAGGGATAGGCCAAAATGTTAGAGTGGAATTATGTGGAGTAAATCCCATAATTACTTTTTCTGTTTGGATGAATGTTATGAAACCGCAAAGGCAATGCTCTAAATTTCTAGTTGAGTGTCTGTTGAATTTGACTATATTCACCAAGATATGCATATTAAATCATCCCATAAATTTTGCAATATGCATTTTATGGGCCGAAACATTCCTTGTAATGGAAACACGTTAACCTAAACAAGCTGTTTTGATTGCCTGGCATGAATTATTTATTTTATTTGCTCACTTTTTATTATTCCTGCATGCAATTTGATACTCTCTTGCCATTTAAAAAAACATATCTCCCCCCTTCCAGAAAACAATTTATGAGGTAAACCTTTTTAGGGCTATGTTATTGACCCATTTGAACAAATTGAACTCTTGAAAACCACTTTCATCCAGATTTAGCTAGACCGGTGGAGGTGAACAACCATGATAACAGAGCAGGACAAGAGCAGAAGTATGAGAGTGAGGCAGGGAGACAGAAAGAAACGGAAGGGAGTGGGTTAGATTCGCCTGCAACGTCATACTAAGGGAGACACTGGAGCCTGTTGCTATGCCAACGCAGATGGGCCACCGCATTTCAATGCAGACGTCCGCAGCAGGCCTCTTCACGTCAGACAGCGCTGTGCAGGCAATGACGCCTTGCATTTGCATTCTCAGAAAATAAATGTTTACATGAAGCATACGCTCCTTTTTACAATACCAACACCTCAAGGCTACCGCTGCTCTGTCCGCTGTTCTGCTCAGTGGGTGCGCAGCCGCTCTACCTGTTTCATATTGAAATGTGCATCGCTGGGAGGGAAGTGACACTTCTCCATGAGCCATTACTGTCCGTCTTTGTATCTCTTGGTTAAATTAGCTGAATAAATTGTTCTCTCTCTCACCAATTCGAGAGATAGAGTAAAATTGACGTTTGTGGGAGACTGACTGCTCGTTGGTCCCAAGTGAAAAATCCTTAATGTAACGCAGCATTGAAGTGTGAGACCAAAATCAATTAATATTTAATAATTATTTCTGACTGTGTGCTTGTTCCTTTTAGTTAAGGCTGTTGAGCAAGAAATCTGAATGTAAACACAGCGTAAATGCCTCCATTTCACAGTAGAGCGGCTCCGTAAGCTTTTTTTCGCTGTGCCGACCGTTGTTTAAATAATTGTTAACAAGGTGTGTGTTGCTTTTTAATTCCCGGGTGGTTGTGTGCTCACTTGCTATCTGTTGATGCAGTTGGCTTTTTCACTGTACTAAATTACGTCCCAGTTTGTAGGTAATTTCATCTTCATTTTTCAAATTTGAGAAGTCACTGTGGCATAAACTGTTATACGATACAGATGTGGCAGCTGAGATGTGACTAGTGACGGATGGCACTTTTATAGGCTTTTGTGACTGAAATTAGAATGAATGAGGCAAAAGAACACCATTTCAAGTGGCAGAAAAAAAAACCTTCTAAAACATGGAGATGCCTGGATATGGGGTCATTTATGAATAAAATAAAAAGTTGTCTTTATGTGTCTAAAAGTGTGAGAGGCACATAAATGATGTATCATCTGCTTCTCAAGCGACACCTCTAAGTCTATGGGCATCATAACATAAGGTGTCACCTCACCAGACCAGATAACTTCTGCATGAGGAACGACATGTTTGCAGTTTTTGATGGATGATTGAGAGAATAGATTAGAAAGAAAAATGGATGGTTAGATGGTGTGTGTATAGATAGATTTGCTTTGGCCAATGGTTTGCTTCATTGATGTTCATTTATATGGTTTATGAATGTTGCAACCTTTATTAAGTTGAATTTGTCTTATTGTTTTGAAAATGTATGGATTGAATTTAATTCAGTTCCTTTAATGAGCTCTGCATTTAAACATCTGAGTACATGCCCCCAGAATAATTTTTTGCTCATTATTTACCATGAGGTACTATTTTTTTTTATTTTTTATTTTTTTTAAAAGGGACCATGCATATTTTAACTGCTGGTCACCATTTCAATTTCACAGATTTCACAGTTTGTATCACCCTTTTGCCTTCACTGGAATTTAAATTTTAAAACATCTTTTTTGAATGCCTCTGCAGTGTGAAAAATTACTTTTTAAAATGTACAATAGTTACTCTATTAAAGGGACACTCCAACTATTTGCATTAAGCTTTCCATTGTTAGAAACCTAGTCATACTATTGAATGGTCGTGCAACACTCTCTCATTTTCCCCTGAGACGAGAGAAATCCTCTGTTTACCTTTTTCACTTCCTCCTACAATGACGCAAAAATCGTCATTTTACGTCATTGTAGGAGGAAGTGTAAGAGTGTAAGATTTCTGTAAAGACTACAAGCACTAGATCCCACCCTTTCAAACCCGCCCATAGGTTGGACCTAATGCGCTAACAGAGCTATCACAGATCAGTGGGTGGGACTTCACTTGTAGATACTGAAATCAATATCAGCCATCTTGTTTATAAGCTAAGCTAACAAGCGCTGTGAAGATAGGAAGTTATGACAATGACGGAAGAAACTAAACACGATATGGAAGAAACTAAACTTGATATGGAAGTAGAGGATTCTGAAATTCAGCTGCTCGAATCCGCTGGTCGTGGGTATCTTTACGAGCCGCAATATAGTGAAGAGCAGCTGATGGAGGAACAGGAGGCGGCTGCCTGTCGCGGACGAGGAGCCCGGACGGGTTCGAGCTGGGCGGACTGCTGGTGCCTGTGCTCTCGCTGTGCGCTACGGACACAGATAGAGTCCGTCTGCTGCAGAGAATTTCAACGATAGCAATTTCTCCTGGACGAAATCTCTGAATCAGACGAGCACACGGACGTTTGTGTTGTGATGTGAACCATCCTAGTTTCGCCTGACTGAACATCCAGGTATCATGCAATAATTCACCATATAGAAAGAAATACAAACGAGGAGTAATTCGCTAATGAGTTTGCCAATGTAACGGGGTTTGTTGTTCTGGGAAGAAGGAGGCGGGAACCGGCGAACATTTAAACATTTTAATAGTAAAATAAACAAATACAAAACAAAAGTATAAGCCAGCTGGCCACACACAACAGAAACAAAACATAAAATCAGGCCTGTTCCTTTTGTGCTTCCGCTCCTCCGCGAGAGATATGAGACCGCTGAGTCTCACAGGTGTCATTCATTATCACTCGCGCCGTCCTCTCACGTCCCTCGTCCTGCTCGCCACAGCCGAACTAAATAGACATTTTGTGTGAAATGAATTTCAAACTCTTTCGGCAGCTAGCCTTGTAGACGGAAGAGTGATTTCTCTGATGTTTGCGCTGTTCTGGATTAGTGGGAGTGGCTTGCGGAGCTGTGCAATGTGGTGCATTGTGGGAGTTGTTGTCTTACATACAAATGCGCCCTAAAGTTATTTTCTGTCTTTTCTCGGTCAAGAGGGCACCAAATTCAAAATTTCTTTTACATTTCGACTACATGTATAACCCACTTTCAATGAAGATTAATGTTGAAATGGGTGGAGTGACCCTTTAATATAAAGTCGTAAAAGCTGCTTGAATAACAATTGCAATGATAAAATAATGCTGTTTAAAATGGTTTTAGATGGAGTACAACATGCCACACCGCAGGACATATCAACAAAAAAATAATTTCATGCCAGCTAACCCTTTTCTGAAATTCTTCTCGAACTTAGCCATTTAAAAAAACAACATTTTTTTTTAGGAGCTATAGCATGCAGTATTGCATAATGTATGTACTAAAATATAATTTGCTATAATATGCAATATTATAATACTCAATATGCAATTGTATTATACTTTGAATAGTCATATTATATATTTAAATGAGCAAAGGAAATATCCCACGGCTGTTATTTGTTCTAAAACACGTGCAATGCATGGATACTAATATAATGTGCTAAAATTATGTTATGCTATACTATAATATGCTATGATAAAATTTGACTTAAATGCCTTTGAATAATATTTAAATGAGCTAAAATATAATGTATAATATATAGGCGTATATGATATTTTTTTATATTTTAATTGGTGGTAATAAATTAAAGGGGACCCATTATGCCCCTTTTTACAAGATGTAATATCAGTCTTCGGTGTCCCCAGAATGTGTCTGTGAAGTTTGAGCTCAAAATATCCCACAGATCATTTATTATACCATGCTTTAAATGCCCATTTTTGATGATTATCATATCGCGGTCAGTAGGGCTGCACGATTAATCACAATTTACATGAAATTGCACTTAAACCGATTTGGCTTATCGCAATTATGAAATCACAAAGGCTGCGATTTATTTTTAAAAACGTATGCGCAGTTTGTCATTGATGTACGGCTCTGTAAACGCTGCTCCATCTGAAACCACTGAGAGTTTGAGTCACTTAACGTGCATTTGAAAAAGCAACAAGCGTCAAACATGAGAAGCATTAATGAACATCTTGTCCAGCAAAAGACAACATTTAGTAACATGCTTTTACTCCAAACGACAGTTGAGCATCCTTCTATGAGATGATGTGGCTTCTTACACAGAATAAGGCAGTCGTGTTTATTAGACATGTTTAATCAATCAAAACATTTCAATCTTCTGTTTATTCAGCTACAGCGGTAGTATGATGCCGATAGTAGGGATTTCCTGGAATGATGTGCGTTATCGTACTTCTGCGGCGGGGCATATTTGGCGTGTCTGATCTTACTACCGATCAGCCGCACCGCACTGACAAGCTGTGCATAAAATAATCGCAGCCTTTGCCAAATTTCGTACGATTAATCATGCAGCCCTAGCGGTCAGACTCACGTGACATTGCAGTTCTTCGTCATCATGAAAGTTATTATTTGCATGCGTTTTAAAGCCATATCAGTTTAAACTTCTGATATATGGTTTTCTGAGCGGAAAGCTGGCTGGCAGACGCTGCGTTCCGTGAGTATTAAACTAAGTTCAATTTTGCCAAATTGCTCCCCTTTAATATTCAAATATATGATATGATTATTCATTATATTATTTTATTTTATATTTAAATGAGCAAAGGCAATATCAAAATATAATATGAAAGGACTTTGAATATTCATTTAACCATTTAAATATTTAAATAAGCAAAGACAATAACCCCTCACTTGTTCTAAAGCACTTGCATTAGTTGGACAGTGTTCAGATACCGCCATTGTGCTTTCCTTAGATATTGTCTGTGTATTATTGTTTACCGTATCCCTTGCGATTTCACACATTGTAATTCTCAGAGTTGCAGCTCTTGTCATGTTCTCAAAAACGAAACCATCGTTTATCGTCTCGCTCCCTTCATTTGTGAAATTTTTTAATGGAATTGGCTGCACAATGACTAGTAACTCCCAGGTACAATGATCTATTCTACAGCCGTGTTATCTCCCTAATAGAGTGCAGCAGAGAAGTAGCAGGGCAAGCGACGGTACCGCGGTAATTGTCAAGGAATCACACAGGAACATCAGATAGAACAATGGCCGCGCTATAACTCGGCTTTCTATAATCATAATATTCCTTTGTTTCACGTAAATGAAACTCATAGGCAATGAGAGCTCCAAGCAGGCCCGGCCTCTTTAAATCTGGGATTATTTTTGCCATGTGGTTCCTTGGAGGTGCATTTGAAAATATGAAGGAAACATTCTCCCCTTTCAATTAAATATCGCCTTGAATGCGATTCAGCTCACCAGAGAGCGTTCGTAATGTGTGGCATTCCTGACGGTAATCATATTCCTCACGAAATGGCATAAGCACGTAAAGGCGTAAATGGAGTTAATGGGGATTTTCACGAAGCTCCAAGTGATGCATTATTTTTCTGATCTTGTTGGTGTGCTTTTGCTTTCCAGTTTGTTTACTGCACTGATATGAAATACAACCTGATTGACATCTCACCAGTTTCCTGTGCCTGACCCCACCATTTTGGTTGGCTCGTCTCATCTGGATTTGCATAGCAATTCCTCCTGATTGTCTTCTGCATTTCTGTACGACTCTCCATTACATTAGTCGGAGTAAACAGCAACTACTGCACCGTGATTACAGAACTCAAACTGCCGGATAATGGCTCCCGCATCGGTGTGTGTAATTGATTGGTATTGAGCTGTCAAGCTGCATACATTATTACAGCGCTGAAATCAACTCGCAGGCTTTTGTCTGTTAGTAACACGATAGACCGTCTGGGACGGGGTTGCCTCTGTGCTCTTGGGAGAATTTATCTTGGTCCCCGCTGCTTTTTACGAGACATTTGCTCACTGCTTTCTGATCTCTCTTTGCTATTTTATGAGGTTGTGGCTTTCGAATGCAACATTTATGGGTGTAACTGCTATAGCATAGAAGCATAAGATCTAAGGAATGCTATCTGCCAAACACTAAATATGTGCTCCATTAGGAGAAAAAGCATTTTTTTTGTGAGCAAGTGCCTTTTTGGCATTTGTGCCAATTGAAATGCTTTTTTCCTTACCCTTTCCCCTCCCTCCCTTCCTTTTCCCTCTTCAACACCTCTTATTGCCCCCTTCCCTTGAAGAACTGTGTGTGTTTATTTTATACCTTCCTCCTTTTTTTCCCCCTCCCCTTTGGTTTCCTTCAAATTTGGCATCCGTGTTTGCCTCAGGATGTCTGTCACAAACTGCAGTCAAACGTTGTGACAATGCTTTTCGTTTCCGCCCGTGCCTTTTTTATGACCCTCTTATTTCTTTTTTCCTTTTTCCTGTTTTTTCCTTCAAGGTCTGGCGCACCTGACGTTAAAGAGCCAAGGTATGGGGCCTCTCCCATTTCTTTTTTCTTTTTTCCCATTTCCCCCTTTTTTTGTACCTAACCCTTGCTTCCACAACTCATTTAATCTACCTTTTTCCTTCCATTTCTTTGTCCCGTTGGTTTCTGTGCCCTTTCATTCTCTGCTATCTGTGTGTTCTCCTTGTGCGTCTCCTCACCCCTGTCCTGTCCACTGGCCCAGCCCCAGGAGCAGCTCCTCTGATGGCCACTCCTGCAGCAGGTAACGCTCTTACGCTCTCCCTCACATGTTTGTTTTGGTCCTGGTGTTGTGCGGTCACAAACCGTACCCAGAATGCACAGAGCCAGAGCTCTGCTGTCATTCTAGCTGTTTGGCTCTATTAAAAAAAGATAGTTTTGATTGAAAGCTGACGATTGAATGCGTTTTTATTTAATATGTCCTAATTGTTCTTGCTTAATTTTCTTTCTTGATTATGGGTGTGTATTTGAAATGCAAATAATGTACCCATTTGAAATGTTTCTTGCCTCTTCTTTCAGCTGAAGTGACTCATTGTGGCGGCTGATAACTGTCATTACACTATCTATTATACACTTCACATTCTTTTATCTGCATATTCGCTGAATTGCAGTGTAGTCAGGCTAAGCTTTAAAGCAATTATTTTTTTATAAGAGTAGTCTACTGTGCTGCCGCTTGAAATGCAAAAACACTTCAGTCAAACATATTTATCTAACAAATTTAGACAGAGCTCACTCCCTGTCTGCAGCAATAACTGAAGGCAGCTTGATTCCTTGATTCCCTTACTGACCTGTCAATCTTAATTACTTCAAGTGATTACATGCCTACGTGAGATAAGCATGGTTTGCTAATTGCGGAATTTGCTAATGATTGGTTCATGAAGCTCATATGAGGATGTGTCTCTATCAAAATGTGATGTGATTTACAACACACACACACACACACACAAATCTGTATTATATTTGAATTACTAATTAATTGTTTTTAATTCATGTTTTTAAATGTATACAGTATACGAAAATATCGTTCCTTCAAAAGTTTTGGGGTTTCGATTTTTTTCAAACAAATTCTGTTAACTTTCTATTCATCAGAGATTCCTGAAAAAACAACAATTGCTCTTTATTAGTTCATATTAATTAATGCATTAACTAATGAGACTTTAAAAGTTTTACTTTGTAAAGTGTTAGTAAACAAGACATTGGACATTACTTAGGCTACATATAAAAAATGCATCTGCCTTGGATAAATAAAAATGGAATAGCCTCTGCACAGACAAAATGGAAATGATTTTAATCAAACCATATTGTTGCTGAAAATAATACAAGAACAATAAGTATTATTATTATTATTATTATTATTATTATTATAGCTATTATTAATAACTATTATAGTTATTAATAACCCATCAATGTTTTAGAAAAAAATATTAAACATCTTTAATATTACGTTTCAAATAACATCACTGCGTTTTGAGCTGCATACGCCGAAGCTGCAGAGCTGAATGGACACATGTAAACCGAAACTCTTTGTTAGAAGGTTAATTAACTCAATGGAACCTTAATAATACGACTTACATCTGCAAAAAAATTACACGAATGTGAAAGTGAACGTGTCTGTGCTGCTCTGAAGGTGTAACTCCTTTTGTGGACATGTTCTTCACGCAACAATGTGTAGAAACACGGCAACTAAACTCTAAAAATTCACAGCGTTATAGTGTTGTCATTATAATGTTATGTATTTGACAGCAGTGGCTTATTTAGCAAATTGGGGGCCCAAAGTGAAGGTACGTATGGGGGCCCCCCATCCCATCTTTATGAGAATGGAAAAAAAAATGTACTGACTGAATGGTAGGAAAAGCTAATCTACGGGGAAGTAAAGGTTGAGGAGGAGAAAAAAACCCTTCCCCAACAACAGAGAATAAGGTTTCAGATAACACCTGTCTTTGCCAAATGCCAGGAAACCCGGCACTGTTTATTCTTTTTTTTAAGATCAAATCAATATCAATATAACCAGCATGACAAGTAGTTAGGGTTAACCCTCACAAACAGCCATATATTAGAAAATATTGCCGAGCGAGTGAGTGAGTGGCATTGCACATGAGATTGAAATTTCAAACATTCTACAAACATTTTTTATAGGTTTGTATTAGTTTATATATTTTATGTAATAATTTCACAGTTAATCTACAAATGAATGTAGAGACAACATAAAGACAGTATATTTTAAATACTTGTTTAAAGGCATCTTTTTATGAATAAAGGTCGGTATCACTGATACTAATACAGCTATTGATGTCTGGATAAAAATGTGATGTATAATGTGCTGTATAATTTTAAACATTAATTATAGCCATCCAACATTACAGTGTAATTGAAAGCCAAAAAAAGGTACAGCATGGGGGTTAAAGGGTTAGTTCACCCAAAAATGAAAATTAAGTCATTAATTAATCACCCCCATGCTGTACCAACCCCGTAAGGCCTTCGTTCGTCTTCGGAACACAAATGAAGATATTTATGATTAAATCTGAGAGGTGTATCACTGCTACATAGGCTCCCTAAGGGAATGACACTTGACGGCCCAGAAAGTCATTAAAGAAAATGTTTCAATATTCCATGTCACAACAGTTGCTCAACTATAAGTTTATCAAGCGAGGAGAATACTTTTTGTGCGAAAAAACAAACAAAAATAACGGCTTTATTCGACTATTCCTTTTCTTCCTTGTAGGCCTGAAACGAGACTTCAAGAGATTTCCACGACGCGCACGCACGAGAACTTAACTGAAGTAGTTGAAGGAGATCACAATTCTCGCGCATGCGTCGTGGAAATCTCTCGAAGTCGGATTTACCGCAGTGTTAAAAAACTGGAGAGTGCGGCGGCGGGGTTTTATAAGGTTAACATAGCTCTCCTTATTAGCTAGGCTTCTTACATGCTAATAACCTTTTTTTCAAGCTGGGTCTCCACATTGACAGCATGTTGGATGGATCTGTGCAGCGTTGTTTATGATACTAACCATTCAATACACAGACTGGTCCGCTGTCAATGTGTTTGCGAGAGAGAGAGAGAGAGAGAGGGAGCGAGCGAATATGCGCTGCATGCAACTCTGCAGTCAAATAGCTACAACTTTTCCCCATCTTAAATTGTAAAAAACACGGAAATCAATATGTGGCGGTCAGCGCTGATAATGTGGTGGGCTGCCACTAATAAATGTATGGGAAACACTGTACCGGATATCACTCAGATAAATATAGCTATTTTAATACCGCCGTCTCCCTTGTTAGGCAACCTTAACGTTTTTATTTAAAAAAAATGGCGTTTGCTCCCAAGGTCAGGTTGCACCCCACAGCTCAACAACCTGCATCACCTTAACTTTCACTGCATTTTTAGTCAATGCCATATTATCAAGTAAACAATAATAAACAAACAGAACGGAAGTTAACTTTGGGCCAGCTCATCACCATGGCAACCCGACTGATGAAAGCGTCTATATATATATATATATATATATATTTATGTAGTATGTAAGAACATTTCCACGCTGTGTGGTATAATTTCAAAGCTTTAAGCTTTTTTCCCTCTCTATAGCTTTCCAGTCAAATCAGTTTAGATTATTTTCAGTATTTGAGTTTGTAATCTGGCGACTACAAAATACTAACATGCTGTAATTCATCGTGTTTGTTTATTCTCATGATTTTTAAGAATTAAATTGGCTCTATTCCAAGACCCAGTGAGCTGCCTTGATGCCTAATGCCTACATAAACAGCTGCCTTCCAAGACAGCATCCTAACCATAATGGATCTTCATAAGTGACTGATTCGGAACTTTCTGCACAGGCAGCAACTCAGCATGCCACATAAATGGCACTCTGGAGACAAGAATCACAGTTAATTCCAATAGTTAAGTTATAGCTTGTTGCTAAGCTACTGATAAGGTATTCTAATAAGAAAAAAAAGAAATCTTTTTAAAAACATGTATTAAGCTTTCGTTATTAATAATACTGAATTAATTACAAGTATATCTTAATCAACATTTATTTAGCCCTGTTCGCCATCATGGATTTATGTCTCCACAATGCAGGCTGGGTTTTCTTTCTCACCGAAGAATTCATGCTGTGCTGCCTTAGTATCTGACAAAGTAAACAATCAGAATCATTATGTTGTCTACCGTTTGGAACACTGTGCCAATGGTGATGCCTTAATGCTGCCTACATATGCAGATTAATATATTTTGGAACAGAAAAGTTGGATGGCAGCGTCTCCAAAAAAAAAAAAAACACGCCGTCTTCCCACCAGCAGTAATTTAAACTCATGACAGTTAGGTCCTTTATGTTATTCAGATGAACTGAACAGAGTTTAAAGAGTTGTTTAAGCTACAGAGTCAGCTGAGGTCAAGACGAAAGACAGCAGAGAAAGAAGACACTACCCCTGTGGGCTCTGAAGTGTAATAGAGACTTTTAATTACAGTGTGGGTGGGGGGAATTCGACCCAGCTGGTTAATTATTAGGTACTAATGAGTGACCTTAATTACTAGCAAGGATGCGGGACAGTAATCTTCAGTAGACTTTATTTACGTTGCCCCTTTAACCATTTAATGCAAAGAAAAAAACCCAGAAGCCCATAAATCCAAAGAACGAGAGTAGCAGATGACCCAGCACGCAGTCTTTGCTTCCAGCCTTTGTCTTTTGAGCTGCAGCTCTACACAGAGAAACTAATGCTGAAGGAACAGGGGCTCATTTTTCTCAACTCGGCCCCTGGCTGTGCTCGCAGATCAAACGTTCCGAGATTGATCAGTTGGAGAAAAAAGGGACTTTTTTGTCAACTTTGCTGGGTCTCGTATTGACTGCAAAACTGGAATTTAGATGCCAGTCCTGATATGTTCTGCTACCTCACAAAATATTTAGAACTACTGTAACTGTTGTCAACAAGAATTAAAGCAAGGAAACATCAACATTTTAGCATGGGCGTATGGGACACCCTGCGCAGCCCACGCTGTGCGATGGGGGACTACATCGCAGATTCACCTATTTACACGTAGCATTTTATTTTATTTTTTTCAACTAAAGATGAAATGAAAATATGAAGTGAAGCCCAAATGAGGCAGAATAAGCAGAATATCATATCAAATAGTTTTAAATTACAGAAAATATAATCAGCCCTAAATGCCTTGATGCGCTGATGCAGACAAATAATAGATCAAATAAATGTTGCAATTTTTATGTTTGTTTTTTAATTAACTTTTTGGTAACACTTTATTTCAAGGTGACGTAATTACAGGTTACTACGTGTACTTACTATAGTAATAACATTAAATTAAAGCTGCAAGCAGCATTTAGCGGTGTTCAAGCAGTTAAGGCCTTTAAGGCCGTTAAGCACAAAAGCATCAAAAGTAGGGGTGTGACGAGATCTCGCGCCACGAGATCTCGCGAGACTAAAACATGACGAGATTTCCCGTCGAGTGAAAAGCTGTCTCGCGATATCGCCATGACTGAGCGTGAGGGTGAGATTTCCATAGAATATTCCACTGCTACACTCACATTCGCCTGCCAAACTATCGTTTTGCTGTTTTCATAAAAAAATAAAAACCCTTATAAACTAATGTAAAAGTCTGCTCTGCTCATCCAGCACGAGTTTCCGTTGCAATCAGTGCAGCACGAATCACAGTTCACTGATCGCGTGAGGATCGCGGAGGATTCATTGCGCAACATAGACTAAACGTCTGATAAATGTCTTATCTTGTAGAATGCACGCTCAGCACCGCTGCTCCCTATACACGGAGTATGCACGATCACGAAAGTGAAAGTAAAACAAAAGCTCCCTGATGTGCATTGCGCACAAATTAGGCCGCATACATAGTCCGTCTCCCAATACCCATCTCTGGACTGTTTATTTTCCGCTATGGTCTCAGATTGGACTTCGAATATTAAGAGAGTAGGCCTACTGTAATGTCTTATCCAACAACAGGCAAGGGAGACTCCGTTTCTGAACTTATAATCGGAACGCAAGAACAACTGTAGAGACAAACACACCAGCCTCGTTTCTCTCTACCCGGCCTTTTCCAAACTCACCGCATTAACCCTATAACTGCGGTGCAAAATAAAACAGCAATTTCAAAACAATTATAAAGAGTGTTATGGTTTGATTATGGTTGCTAACTTTGATTATGGTTGCACTTGCACTTATTGTTTGCACTTGCACTTATTGTTTGCGCTTAATAAGACTTAAAGGAGTTCAGTTAGGTCACACACAGCCTCAATCAGAAGTTCTGAAAGCTCTTAAATGTACAGTAAGGTCTGAAGAGACTAATGTGAAATCATACAGGAGAAAAGCCAGTCAATAAAAACCTTTTACAGTGCTTGTATATTGTTTTCTTTCAATGCATTTGATAATTCATACTCATAAAGTAGACCTGCAATGACATGCATTAGAAGATTATTAGTTAAACATTGCAAAATGCACCTGCATACTATTTTTCCAGTCATGAATTTTGTCATTGAGGATTTCTGAAAAATTGTGCAAAAATCTCGTCTCGTCTCGTTCTCGTGAACCCAATCTCGTGTCTAGTCTCGTCTCGTGAGATATGCGTCTCGTCACACCCCTAATCAAAAGACATTACGTTTTATTTAGCATTCATTTAAACACTGACATAATAGATGGAAAAGACCATTTACAGCCAATACAGGCAATTTACAAGGGATGCACCGAAATGGAAATTCTTGTCCGAAACCGAAAACCGAAAAAGAGGAAACCAAGGCCGAAAACCGAAACACCGAAAGAAATTATGCCAATTATTAGTACCATTGGATTTATGGCTATGACTGTGTACAAACTTTACTAAAATCAAGGCATTGCATAAGTTAATATAAAATTTTCAAAGAATAAATCAATTACAAATTATGCAAATATTTATTTAGCACATTGCAACAATGCACAGTATAAAATAAAATTCAAACTAAAATGTTTAACTTGACCCCACTCATGTGTACATTAAATGATAATCTGGCCTGCAGAAAGGTTTTAAAATTAAATGTTCACATCAAAACAAAGCCGAGCACGAACTTCTCATCACACCAGCACCCAGTTTGCACGACTAAATTAGTTGCTTTACATTTTAAAAAATGAGCATACAATAGCATAAAAAGCCTTTTTAATGAACAAAGGTACATGTTTAATACAAATGTACACGAAACTTAATGAAAGATGTTTAGTGAAATTAGAAAATATTTAAGAGCGTTCATTTAGTTGTATACATACATGTTCCCATATACATATTTGGCACATGTCACAAGTAATAATCTCAGTGTTTACTGGGTTTTTACATGATTCTTTTTGTATTGGTGGTGGTATACTAAAAAATAAACATTGTCACGTGTTTATCTTTTTTCTTCTCACCGATTCCTGATGGTTAGAGGACAGTTACTTGAGTCGCTCACTGTCGTTTCAAAGAATAGTACAACGGCGAGCGCGTCCAGTATAAATGCCTCGACCGTTTGAAGAGAGGTGCGCGCGCGCTGTCTGTGGAGACTTGCGCTGCGGAGGCAGGCAAAAGTATAAACAAGGCTTCCGTCTCCTTGCGGGTTCAGACATACTGAAATACGCATGGAAATACGTCCACACCTCAGACACGTTGCTTCAGACAAGCCCGTGCAGTTCGCGGTTTCTGTTTGCGTCATCACAACATTTCGGCCGTTTCGGTGGCTGAATATTCGGTGCATCCCTACAATTTACCATAGGAAATACATGGTTTTAAAGCTTTTCAACAGTTGTAGCGCCACCTATTGTCCGATCTCCATAAAACTTTGCATGCTTGTTCATGATGTTATGTCACATATGCTCACCAATTTTTGTGAAGTTCTGAGTTTTTATTTATGATTTATAGGCTTTTGAGTGTGTTTTGACACGATCCCCTTTTTATAAATGACCCTGTTATAGCAAATCAAAGGGCAAAGTTCAACTTTTTTTGATAATTATTGATCTAGAGAGAATTGAGAGAATCTAGAGAATTAGAATTGTCCTAGACTGGGCTGGTTCCGATCGGGTGAAAAACCAGGGACTAGTTCGCAAAAGTAGGTTTTGGACAAAATTGGCCATAAAATTGGCCATAAAAAAATGTAGGGCCCAAATCGAAATCCGAGATCTTGTCCGTCTTGAGCCAAGGAACAAGGTGGCGTAAAAAACTTGATTCTAGGACCAAGGGTCTAAGAGTTATGAGCAATTTAGTACTTTTGGTTACTGTAGCGCCACCTATGGGCCAATCGGGGTCATGCTCTGATAGGTTCTCCCCAAAAGTGTGGCCTACCATCTGGCCGAGTTTCAAGTCTCTAGGCCTTACGGTTTGGGCTGCGCGATGCGTTTGTTTTTTTGTTTTTTTTTCAAAATAGCAATTACAATAGGTTTTCAGCACTTTGTGCTTGAACACCTAATTATGCATAATTACTAGTAACTAGCCCTAACCGTAACTCTATAGTAGGTATATGTTGTTAATGTAATTAATATTACTCATTACCCCAGCACTGCTAGGAATGGTCTGCTCCTGGACTGAAGTTCTTGTCAAAAGTGTTATTTCATGTTAATTTTTTACTGTGCAGACACGAATTTTGCTTAATATATATTTTTATGCACCCACATTTCGGCTACCAAAACAATTTTCGTTTTCGACCTAAATAGTTCTGGAAGGCCAAAATCATTGACCGAAATAGTGATGTTTAATTAGAGGTTCTCCGATGGCACGTTTCGTGCACACAACTTGGATAACCTACAATAGGTAAACATGTCAGCTGTGTGGACTCATGAACAAACATTTGTAGTGCACCTGCCATAATTGCAATTTACTTTTAATATGAAACAAAGTCTCAGCTTTCAAATTCTGTGGATTTTATCATGAAATTCAGACCATGAATGTCGTTTTGGTGCTCTTTGATACGACATGCCAGATTGCTGTTGCGCCTTAGTTCAAGCGGCAGCATGGATCAAGCGCACGTGGACTGATCATCTCTTCCACTTTACAACTATAGCACAAAATGAGCATGAATATACATACTCGGAACTATATTCTCAGAAGGTGAAACACTGCTACTTCTGCGGATTGATTTGCTCGCATCACCTGAGAAGCCCCGTGGTGAGGAGCAGAGAGTTCGCTCAGAGTGTTGCGCTAATCACTCCGTCCAAGTAGCAGTGCTTGCCTTCTGAGAATATAGTTCCAAGTATGTATATGGTTAGAAGATGGCTGTGTCTCATGTGACCTTGTTATTTGTACACGCTGTGACTATACAAATCACAACATGTAAATAGGAAAATGTTGGTGTTATTTTGTCACTTATTGGGAGCAGTATGCTAGCTGGAGCCGTTTACCTCCAGTCTTTGTGATAAGCTAGGCTAGCGGTGGGTGCGTCAGACAGAGTTACGGCACGCACGGAGATGAAAAGGGTATGTATGGACTTATCTAACTCTGGGGGATACGGTGAATAAACTAAAGTCCCAAAAAGTCGGCGTGTTCCTTTAAGGCAGCCAACATGTCCACATCATCTCAATGGGGTAGGTTTTATTTAAAAAAAAATAACAACCCTAAATATAACTAAAATAGCACTAATTAATGCCCATGCATCTTCTGCGCTGTTGTAGCAGATCAAATTATATAAAAATTGTACGTTTGCATAGTGTTCATCTTAAAAAGTTATGCATTTAGCCCCTTGATGTATGTCTTATATTCTTTGTCAACACATATTTTGTTTTTCCTTATTTTTAAATACTGTCCTATACACCCCCATTTGTTTGCACACATGAAGTGGCCTATCAGTAACCTAAATTAATATTTTAATATATTTAATGTTTTGATTAGTGTATGACAAGTTGTGGGAATAATATAAAATGTTAATTTTCTTACATGCAGATCTATTGTGTATCTGCATTCACTAATCTTCCATGCTTATTAGTGCTGGCTACTTGACAATTCATTATGTTGTCAGACCCAGCAACCCCCGTCCCCCAGGTATTTTGAGCTGTATAAAATATGTAATATAAAATGAATATAAAAGTATACAAATATATAAAATAACAAAAAAACATTCATTTATCTGTACTAAAGTACTTGATTTTTAATGTACTTGAGTAAAACGGCACATTTGCGTATTTACTGGGTAAGTTACTGGCAATTTAACGGTAATTTGACGGGTTTAATGTGTGAAAGGGGCTATTATCAATGGTCATTATCAATAAAATATTTTCTATACTGACTGTGTATTATCCATTACTTTCTTTTTAACAATATCAATTTGAGACTATATCAGACTGAGAGAACGAATGTTTATTGTTTTGTTCCTTAATAATGTGTGGTATTGGATTCATGATCACTCAACATTATTTATCCTGGAATGAGTTATGTACAAATAACAAATGGTTTGTCTTTGGGGTGTGGGCTCTATCACTATCAAAGGTCTATACAACAGAAACATGAACAGATGGAAAGTTTTTTTTCACAGCTTTTCCTTCATCACTTGTGACTGCCTACATGATACTGCCGTAACCTTATTCAATGTGTCTATTCATCCAAAACTAGAGTAATGAGCGCAAGCTGCTAATTGGAAAGAGAAAATGTTTTGGTAAACAGTAATGTGTCATGGTTGCAACAACGTTTCAGTGATGTTTACTTTTCCTGAATTTATTGCACTATAATGGTGCCTTGATTCAACTCCAGACACTTTGTTGAGTCTCAATCAAAACATTTCTAATTCAGCACAGCAAAATGTCACCTTCAACAAGAGCCTTGCGCCCACCCTCATGACAGGCAGCAGTGTGGAGCGCTTTTATTTGAAAACACATTTGTCAGCTAGTGGTTATGCTTTAGCTCTTCTTTAGCTTTTTTTGCTAGCTCTCAGTTCCTGACATTGACAAAAATGTTAGAAATTTTCAGATGGCTTCCTTTCTTCTGAAAAGATAAAAGTAGGTTTTGCTTCTACCATTTCAGAAGAGATGTACTGTATACTGAACATTCAATAGGGACCAAAAGTCTAAGACCACTAGTGAAAATGGTTCTCTTTGTTTTATTCAATATTCAGTTTTGTATCATTACTAATTATATTATCAGCATAAAAAAGTAGAGTGAAAACCTGAACAAAAATAGTAATATGAATATTAATATGAATCTTAATTTATTTAGTATGCCCCAGCAGAACCCAGTTTGCATGAACTCCAGACGTTTGAGAAGATCGTTTCAGTGGAAGCAAGAACAAAGGACTTGAGGGTCACCAATTTAATTATTTGTAAAGCAGCCTAGAAATTAGGGCTGGGTATTGACATAGATTTTAATACAAATCTATTTGAGTCAGATTTTTTGGATATAAATAAGGTATAGAAGAGGGCTATTCACACTGCACTTAACCCCAGGTTATTGTCGTTCTAAACACCACTTTTAACCCCGGGTAAAGGAACGTTTCACACTTAGCAGCAGTTAGCAACCGCAGCTTGTTGTAGGGGGTTGTGGTGTTAACCCCGGTGTTAAACTTGATAGTACAGTCGGCAATATATAATAAGAGTATGTTCAATACTAGAGCCTTTATGTAAACATATTGCGTGCACCCGTGCAGCGTTCGTCCAATCAATGACACTGACGTTGCAAATATAGAAACAATTGTTAACCCAGGGTTTAGGAATGTACTTTGTGAAATGGCAGTGTATGAATATACAGGACTTATTGGTAACCCCAGGTAAATTTGAGAAGCGTAAATGGATGAAGCATTGGTTACTGTAAAGCTACGTCTTAGTTTGTGCTTATCTTGGCGAAAGCCGAGTACAAATCAGCATGAAGTTTTAACATCTACTGTCGTGTAATGGAAATCATGAAGATCTGGATACGTCCAGTGACTGCGGTGAACAGTGCTGCTGGCAACAAAGGAAACACCTTGTGACAGCCTGGAGAGACAGCTGACAGGAGGAAAGAGACCCCAATGGGGCTGGTAAGGGTTAGCTACCCTTGTCGGCAGTATCCAGCTCCGTGTTTACAGGATGCTGGAGACACCCGCCCAAGGCTTCTGAGAAATTAAAGAGAAAAATACCCCTAGAGTCTGCGAGAGCGGGGGTGGGGGAAGATGACTCAATGTTGGACAACATGGTTAACGACTTAGGAATGGAAACGGATATGAGTATGGAGAGTAAGACTAGTTCAAGATCTGCAGTTAGTAAAGTCATTGAACTCCAAGTTTGTGTCTGTGGCTGGAGCAAGGCGACGACGGTCAGGGGTTTGAAGATTCATCAAGTGAAAATGAAATGCTTGAGGGTGAAGGGACAAGGGCCTCGCATTGATCAGTACTTCTTACGAAGTCAGTCGAATGAAATCCAGCGACAGGAAGCAAACCACAGCTCGCAGGATATCAGCACCCCTGTCATAGAGGAGAGGAGGGTTTGCACAGTTAGTGATGAACATATTGATATTTGTGAACCCGGTCAGACTAACCAGCATAAGAGAGAAAAGAACCTCAACGGGCATAGGCCTGGAGTTAAATGACCAAGAGCTTGTGAGAAAACTGCATGGGACACGGTAAACACAGATCTATGCTTTGCATTGGAATGATTAACTGGTACAGTTGAAAAGAAGCTGGATACATTTGGGGACATCATTTACGCATATGGAAATGAGAGGTTTGGTGTGGGGAAAAAAGGAAGGAAAAAGTACAAACTACTCCTGGAATGTCTAGACGGCAGCAGAAAATTTAAGGGTTAGAGAAAGAAGACAGCTGAGGAAGCAATGGAAAAGAGCAGAACAAAGTCAGAAGGAGGGACTCAATCTCTTACAAAGGGCCATAAAAGATAAGCTGGCAACATTACGCAGAGCTGAGCGCCTACAGAAAAGGCTACAAAAAGAAGGAACGTGCGAGGGCGAATCTCTATAAAGACCCATTCAAATTCGTAAAGAAGTTATTCACCAGTGAGAAGAATGGCATTTTAAAAGCATCTAGGTTTGAGCTAGAGAGATATTTGGAGGAAACGCATACAGATGCAAAAAGGCATGAGCCTATGTCAATTCCATCAGACATCCCACCTATCAATCCACCAGAATACCAAATGGAGGTCTGTGCACCTAAGTGGAAAGAGGTAGAGCAGGCTGTGAGAAAGGCAAGGGCTTCATCTCCAGGGCCTAATGGAGTTCCATACAGAGTGTACAAGAGTGCTTCAGGAGTTCTACGAGTTCTGTGGAAATTGATAAGTGGCATGGGAAAAACAGGTTGTACCTAGAGCATGCCGCAGAGCAGGTGGAGCCTTTATACCTTTATGCTTTTTTCTTATCAGTGCAAAAGAAACTCAAAATACTCTGTTGATTTTGATCTAACATATTAAGTGTTGTACATCATTAGATCCTGATAAGTGTCTATTTTTTTGTGGATACTCACAATAAAAACAAAGTGTGCTTTTCGCCAAATAAAGAAAAAACAAACATGATGCGCGTTCTGCCTTCTCTCTGTCAGTTAAGTCCATTCTGAAACGCGTCCGAAAATTAACTGTAATTCCGCGAATACTTGTCATACAGGCACGAGTGTTTTTCCATAATGAAGCTTGAACTCTCTTCTTTTAAATGAATTTATATAAAAAAAACAAATATTCTCAGCTTATGTAATCTGTATGAAAAGAGAGAGATGTCAGTATTTTTCTTTCCAGCTCATTATACCTAATTACGCGTTAATGTGCCACGCCCACGGAGAGCGCGCGCTATTCAAACGCAAATGATCTAAGGCAAGCCGTTCAAACATGCCAACGCCCACCAGCTGGATTATAAAACACATCGTGTTTAGTAAGTATCTTGTACAGCTGTGTACACAGCATATCCTTTCGCTGTGAGGAATAATACTCTCTAACCCTGGAAAATGTACCAGAAGTGCTGGTAGTTTCATTTCGAGGAGCAACGGATCCAGCTGATGTAGTAAGTCATTTATTCTTAAGTGCTTTGTTCTAATCGCGATATTGAATAGTGTCTGACTGTAAACCGCAAAAAGACTGTTTAAATATGAATTGCGTGTCTGTGTGTAGGCTAAATGATGAGTGAACCGCATAGGCGCGCGCGCTTTGTTTACTACAGTTATACAGCGCGTGTCTGTGCCTTGTTCATTCACTCTCGCACCTACATTAGTAAACGTTATGTTTACATGAACACATACAAACTATATTGCTATAGCCTACTAAGATGAGAAAAATAGAGTGAAATGTTGAAATAAAATGTCTGTATAAGCAACAAGCTGCAAATTCACATGTATATACTAATATATCATACACAATATATTACAGACTAAATATGAATGTTTAGACATGATTTTGTGATTAGTTTTGGATAGATTATAAAGTTTTGACTGTAAAAAAAGACTACTGTCACATTAAATAGGTACGCTTTTGTTCACCAATTTCTGCTCATAGTTAAATATACTATAGTATGATGTTTTGTCAAAAATAAAGTAGGTATATTGAATTATCAACTAAGATGTTATTATAGTGTTTGTTCCAATATTCATGAATCCTTACCTTTTTTAATACGTATGATAAAATGTATACTTTTTACAAAGAAATACACTTGAAATATTGTTAAAATTGTAATTGTTGTTGTAATTGTAACCTATTTGTAATTGGTTACAATTTCTAATTGTAAAATATGTATAGGCTATATTGATCATTTCTTTTGTCCTTGCATTCTTTGGGATCCTGTGACACACCTGTGTGAAAGGGCTAATTAATATGCAGCTCATTATGCGGCACATTATCCGGCCTTTGTCTTCTCAGGTGTGAACACGCCTCCACGCATATTGCCTTTCCAAACCAAAGGTCTCTAATAAAATTTTAATCAGTGTATGTGTTTGTGTAAATGATTAGGCAGGATGATTTTCAGATCATTTTGAAGCAAAAATTCTAGGCAACAACACTCATTAGTCAAAAGTCTTGTGGACACATATTTAGCATGTGTTTTGTGGCCTTATTTCAGACACTTTAAGTTTTAGTTTTTTCAATAACCATGCATAAGCAATATTCTCTCAAAAATACAAACATGTTTCATAATTGTTTGTGAGAAATTACGGTAGCCCAGTTTGTGCTATATTGAGTGAATTTACACCTTTGCCATTAACATGTTTATAAATAACTGAAAAAAGCACAAATGTCAGAGCATGTCAGAACACCTCAAGGACCCCAAAAACCCTTAGACCTCAGAGGGTTAAAGATGCCTCGTTCCTGTGACTCGTGCCGAGCCGCACTCAGCGACAGGGACTGCCATTTCATCTGCGTTTCCTGCCTGGGTAAGGATCATGCAGCTCTTGCACTCGCTGACGGCGGTTGCCATCATTGCGAGCTATTGCCCATGGTGACTCTGAGGACTCGCCTGGCATTTTTCTCTGAGTCTGCACTTCCACCCGCTATAGTGCCGCGCCGTACTCAGCGGGCCCCCGAGCCTTCTCCAGCCCGCGAAAGCTCGCCGGTTCGCCTGCCAGCTTCACCAGCTTCACTCGAGTCGCTCACCGACGGACAACGGCCGCCGTCCGCCGCCGCTTCCGCCATTAATGACGACGAGATAGCTGCATCTGTAGAGGAGGCCAGCTGCTCTATCCTGGCGTTGGACAGTGAGGATTGGCCGAGCTCTGTGGACCTACCCCCCTCTGCTTGTGAGTTGTCAGGGAAACGGGTCAGCATCGAATCCGAGCTGATGCGTCTGCTCTCACATGCAGTGGAGAGCCTCTGCCTTGAGTGGGCGGCGCCCGCGCACAACCGACTGGATGGATGTTTCCTGCAAAGGGACCGCGTACCTCTGTCTCGGCAGTATTCTCCGTGGTGGACAGTGCTAAAGACAGAGGACACCACTCTCTTCCTCCAGTAGAAGAAGCTGTAGCGGCCCATCTTTGCTCGCCCTCTGCTGGACGGCGAGCTAAGACAGAGCTACCTTCTAAAGCTTGCCGCACTTCTTCCGCTATGCACACGCGCTTATACCGCCGCTGGGCAGGCTGTATCGGAGCCCACTTTCTCCGAAAACTGGATGAGGAAGGATCGGAAGCAATCAGCGTGCCGGATTTGAGGAGCGAACCTGGCTCTTCGCGCCGTGAAATCCGCTGCACAGGCCATTGGGCGGAACATGGCTTCTCTCACCGTTGCTGAGAGACACCTATGGCTGACGCTATCTGAGATGCCGGACTCGGAGCGCTCCACGTTTCTCGACGCGCCCACCTCCCCCGCTGGCTTCTTTAGATCATCCGTCAAAGATTTTGTGAATAGATTCGCTGAGGTTCAGAAGACGTCACAGGCTATGAAGCACTTCTTAACAAAGCGCCCTAGCTTCGCAGCAGATCGCCCAAAACAGCCGTCTGCTTGAAGCTCCCAGAAACAGCCATCGCTTCACAGCGCCGTAAAGCCCAGGACCAGAGACCACGCTCTGCCGGCCGCCGCCCCCCTCAGCGTAGGCCCCGGCAAAAGATTTAGATAAAGCCCGAGGCCTCAAAGTCTTCCTAGCCCTCCTAGGAAAACGACAGTGTTTAAGTCTCGCCGCGGCCAAAATTCCCCCTGAAACTTTTCCTCGTTCAGTTCCAGAAAATACAACTGTTCCAGTGTGTTTTGCAGTAAACAAGCCGGTACCACGGCCCGCTTGCACTGCACACAAATGCCGTTTCCACGGCGACCCAGATAAATCACATAATGAGTGTAATTTCTGGTATTCCAGCCACGGCCGATGGTATTATGAGTGTAATAAAAATGCCCACGACCCAGTGTTCATTCCTACATACAAGCACAGCCCACCACAGTACAGGGCTCGCACAAATAAAATCGACTCATGTCGATTTTGCATTAAATGTAGTGAATGTGCCCACAACCCAGTGCCCACAAACACTACACACTGCATGTCCCACGGTTTCTGTAAAAACGAAACCAACACACATACAGTCAGCTCAGGCCAACAGGGGTTTTCAGTGCAGTAAATGTGCCCGCTATCCTGCGCCCACATTCACTCACAGACATGTTAAGCCCCACAGGGTTTGGCCCACTCGCTCTCTCTCAGCAAACTCCCATAAGGGAGTCGAGCGCGGCCAGGCTGCCCGCCACGATCGGCGCGCCAGTTCAGACTGCTCACAACCAGGAAAATCCTTGCGCAGATTTACCAAGAGGACTGGTTAATGTCAATAGATCTGAAGGACGCGTATTTCCAAATACAAATAGCGTCACGTCACAGGCGATTCTTGAGATTCGCCTTCGAGGGCCAGGCATATCAATACACAGTCCTACCGTTCGGCCTGTCCCTAGTACCCCGTACATTTACAATGTGCATGGACGCGGCTCTCGCACCCCTGAAAATTCAGGGCATGTGAGTTTTGAACTAGGACGATTGGCTGATTCTAGCTCGATCACACTCAGAGCTCATAGAACACAGGACCATATTACTCAAATATCTCGAGAATCTAGGTCTCAAAGTCAATTGGGCGAAAAGTTCGCTGTCTCCCAGTCAGAGAATATCTTTTCTGGGCACAGAACTGGACTCGCTGTCTATGACAGCGCAACTGTTGCCAGAGCGCAGACTGAACATTCAGCGCATCACGAAATCCTTCCACTGTGGCACTATAGTCCCGCTCAAAAGGTTTCAGAAAATGCTGGGTCTCATGGCCTCAGCATCATCAGTACTCCAGTTGGGTTCCAGCATCATCAGTACTCCAGTTTGGTACGACCGCTGCAGTTATGGCTAAAAGTGCAAGTACCACCTCGGGCATGGGCCTCCGGTCTGTTTCGCCTCAAGGTCGATCAGAAATGCGTCTCAGCTCTGAAACCTTGGAGAGCAATCGACTGGTACCTGTCAGGTGTAAACCTGGGGACTTCCTCGAGTGTGAAGGTGGTGTCCACGGATGCCTCCACCTCGGGATGGGGAGCGCTGCTCGAGGGCAGACTGGTCTTTGGCCAGTGGTCAGAACTAGGGTTGTAACGGTATGAGATTTTGACAGTATGATAATCGCCTCAGAAAATATCACGGTTTCACGGTATACGATATTAAACTCTCATTATTATTATAATCATCATCAGCTACAATGACCCTTAAATGATGGGCTGCTCATTCATACAGAGACACACTGAATATAGAATTAAGGGGGTCGCACACCAGTCTTTTTGCGCTGTATATTCACAGACACGCACATCGCGATTTGATTTACTGCACAGCTATATTTTGATTTATTCATCCATCTAGTATCTATCAAATCGCACATTTTACGTGGCATCTGTATTGTAACGCAAAAAGACTGGTGTGCGTCTTTTTGACAGACCGGGATTCCCTCAGCATGACAGAAATAATATGGCATTGAGTTATAAAAGTTATGAATTACCTTTATGTTCACGAAGGGATGGTGTTCCCGAATATGGGAGAACATGTTCGACGCGTCTCCTCCTTTTGCAGCCACTCTTCGTCCACATATCTTGCAAACTGGATATCCATCTTCAAGGACAACACCACAATCGTTTTTCCGATATCCAAAACATTCCCATACTGCAGATTTAAATATTTTTTTTCGGTGGGAGATAGAGATTCGCAGCCTCTGTCTCGGACATTTTCAGCGCTGTGCAGGTATGGGTGGAGTCTAAGCAGTCAAGCTGAAAGAAGTTGCATGCAGGAGTGGGGGTGAATTCTGGTTAAATTTTTTTTTTTTAAACCGCGGAGAAGCAAATGTGCACAATATGATAATCGTACATGTCAATATCGCAATAAACCGCCATACCGGTTACAACCCTAGTCAGAACGGGAGAAGCTCCTACACATAAACTGTCTAGAAATGATGGCAGTCGACAACGCGCTGAGGCGCTTTTGTCCCCGAATAAAAGGTCACCACGTCTTGGTCCGCTCGGACAACATGTCAGTGGTGGCCTACATAAATCGCCAGGGTGGCGTCAGGTCCCGAAACCTTTACAGGCAGACGGAACGCCTCCTGGTCTGGGCTCAGCAGAATCTGCGCTCATTGAGAGCAGCACATGTGCCTGGTCACCTGAATTTGGGACCAGACAGACTGTCCAGGAACAATTTTCCAGCAGGAGAATGGTCTCTGCACCTGCAGACGGTCCTACTGCTGTGGGAGACATTCAGCAGAGCGCAGGTAGACCTGTTTGCGTCCCAAGAAAACACTCACTGTCCGAAGTTTTTCTCCAAGAGCAGGGATGCGCTGGCCCACGTCTGGCCCTGCTGCCCACTCTATGGTTTTCCCCCCGTCTTGCTCCTGCCTCAGGTATTGGAACGAATCAGGGAAAACGGATGCTCAGTGCTACTTGTGGCTCCGCTCTGGAAAAACCAGGCTTGGTTCCCAGTTCTGATGCAGCTGACAAGCACTGCCCCATGGCCAATACCGACGAGGAAAGACCTCCTCTCTCAGGCCAAGGGCTCGATTTGGCATCCTCGCCCGGAGCTGTGGTCCCTGCACGCAGGGGCCATCAACAGGTACCCGCAAACCTCCCGAAGGGAGTATTAAACACGATCACGCAGGCTAGAGCACCATCTACTAGATGACTCTATTACTCAAAATGGTATGTGTTTTCTGGCTGGTGCAAAGCTCGAGGCTTTTCACCCCTAGACTGCGGGGTTTCGGAAGTTCTCTCCTTCCTTCAAGAGCTACTGGATAAGGGCAGAACCACATCCAAGCTCAAAGTTTGTGGTGGCCATAGCAGCGTTTACAATACCCGCGACTGGCCAGTCACTGGGGAAGAACGATCCTGTCATCCGCTTCCTTAAGGGAGCTAAGAGGCTGAATCCTCCCAGACCCCCCCTCAGTCCCCATGTGGGACCTTTCCACGGTTTTGGAAGCCATGAAAGGTGCAACGTTCGAGCCAATTCATTTGTCAGACATGAAACATCTGTCGTTTAAGACAGTGTTTCTTATGGCTCTTGCTTCAGTGAAGTGCACACCGTTCAGGGCTCAGGTTATTTCCCTGTCTGCCCTGCCGGTTTACAACGAGGAAAAGGACGTGAGCTTCCTTTGCCCTGTCAGGGCATTAAGAGCTTATGTGTCTCGCTCGTCCGTTTTCAGACAGACTGAGCAGCTCTTCGCTTCGTTCAGCGGACGTGCTAAGGGACTAGCCGCATCGAAACAGAGCCTATCCAGATGGCTAGTTGATGCCATAGCGCTGGCATACACATCTAAAGGCTTGAAGTGTCTTTTAGGTGTTAGAGCGCACTCCACAAGAGGCATGGCCTCATCATGGGCTTGGTCTAGCGGGATTACCTTGCAGGATATCTGTATGGCAGCAGGCTGTGCCTCCCCGTCTACATTTATAAGGTTTTATAACTTAGAGGTTCCCGCCTTACATGGTACACTACTTTCGGTCTAAAAATCAGTATTGTCTGCCCCGTTGCTTCAGCTCAGAATACTACAACCGCTTGAGCACCGCTCGCTGATCGATAAAATAACTCCATGGGCAAAAGTAAGACCCATACCGTTACACAGTTCAGGCCGAACATTTTCACCCTGACTGTGTGGAACACTGTTGATGTGATTAGCTTCCTTAGGACGCTAACGTATTGGGAATGACGCTTCTAGCCTCTCTTCTCAGACTCTTTGTGAGTCCCTGGTGATTATGCACTATATGAGCCCTGGGCACCTGCCCTTGGGACATGGATCCCAGGGTGTTGGATCCCAGCATGCACGACGTTTTACACTGTGTTCCCCTAGCGTAAGATATTACGCAGTACGAGAGAAGTCAAGTCAAGTCAAGTCACCTTTATTTATATAGCGCTTTTTACAATACAGATTGTATCAAAGCAGCTTCACAGTGATAACATGAAAATAATACAACAAAGTTTGTTTCTAAAAGAAAATTGCGTCAACATCCACCTTAAGTAAGGCAGATCAATAATATTATTGAATATTAAATGTCCCCAACTAAGGAAGCCAAAAGCCAAGGCATCAGTGGCAAGGAACCAAAACTCCATCAGGAAACAGAATGGAGAAAAAAACCTTGGGAGAAACCAGACTCAGTCGGAGGGCCAGTTCTCCTCTGGCCAACGAAGGAACAGTGCATGATTCGGGCAGCATTACAAGTCATTTTGGAAGTCCAAGTAATCACGGCGGTATTGAGACGAGTTGTTGAGGATCAGTGCCGTCCACCATAGAGGGTCCATATCGCCGGCGTTGAGTCGTCTCTTCACAGGCTTTGTGATTGGGGCATCTGAAGTCTCCGTGAGAGGCTGGATACAAACTGGAGCTGACGAACACCATTTTCCGCCATGACAGCAGAAGAGCAAAAAGGGAAAATAATTAGCATAGCTCCTTTTCATAATGATTTCCATAACACGAGCGTAGATGATAAAAACATGAAGACAGTGACTCTTGCGTCCCAGAGTCACCCTTCCGTCCCCCACTCAACTCAGCCCAGCTTATTGACCTCTACATCCCTCCTGCTGCTGAGACCTAACCACAATCTCACAATCTCTCCGCAGCCCAACCATACGCGCCAACCCGTTTGAATAAGGCTGTCGAGCCCCACTGGTGCGTTAATATGCAGTTTCAGTGGCAAACGGTTCCGTATGGCATACCACCTACCGCAAAACACAATATCTGCCCAACCACCCGTCATTCACGCAATATACACAGGAACGTAATGACTGTAAATACTATACAACCTATACAAATAACCTACAGACTCTTCAAGTTTTATAATATTAAATGCATTTGATCTGATTCAGCAGTAGTATAAAAGGTAAACATTATGTGAATGCTTGGTTAAAGAGATGTGTCTTTAATCTAGTTTTAAACTGGGACAGCGAATCAGAGCCTTGAACAATATCAGGAAGGCTATTCCAGAGTTTTGGAGCTAAATGTGAGAACGCCCTTCCTCCTTTAGTGGACTTAGATATCCTAGGAATGACCAGAAGCCTCGAATTTAGTGATCTTATAGAACGCGATTGATTGTAGGGCGATAGAAGGTCCATTAAATACACAGGAGCTAGACTATTTAGGGCTTTATAGGTCAGTAGTAGTACTTTGTAATTGATACGGAACCTGATAGGTAACCAGTGGAGAGATGATAAAATTGGTGTTATATGATCATATTTTCTTGACCTAGTAAGAACTCTAGCAGCTGCATTTTGCACTAAATGTTGCTTGTTTATTGAGGATGCAGGACAACCGGCTAATAAAGCATTACAACAATCTAGTCTCGAGGTCATGAATGGATTAATTAACTTTTCTGCATCAGAGACAGATAGCATGTTACGTAGCTTTGCAATGTTTCTTAAGGTGGAAAAAGGTTGTTCTTGTAACATATGAAATATGATTTTCGAAAGACAAGTTGCGGTCTAGTATAACTCCAAGGTCTTTTATTGTAGTGGATAAAGTAACAGGACATCCTTCTATATTAAAGTTGTATTGTAAGTGGTTTTGTGGGTAGTTTTTTGGACCAATAAGTAATACCTCGGTTTTATCTGAATTTAGTAGCAGGAAATTACGCGTCATCCAGCATTTTATATATTTAAGACACTCTGTCAAATTAGATAAGTTAGTGTTTTCATCTGGCTGTGATGAAATATATAATTGAGTGTCATCAGCATAACAGTGGAAATTAATTCCATGTTTTCTTATAATATTACCAAGTGGCAGCATATATATTGAGAATAGCAGAGGGCCTAACACCGATCCTTGCGGCACTCCATAGTCTACTGAAGTTATCTTTGATTTTTCCCCATTTAAACAGACAAAATGGTAATGGTCCGATAAGTACGATCTAAACCAGCTTAATGCCTGTCCCTGAACACCAGTGTAGTTTTGTAGTCGATCCAAGAGCATTTTATGATCGATAGTGTCGAACGCAGCACTAAGATCGAGTAGAACTAATATTGAGATACAGCCTTGGTCAGAAGCTAAAAGTAAATCATTTGTAATTTTAATTTGCGCATTTTCTGTGCTATGATGCAGTCTGAATCCTGACTGAATTTTTTCATATCTCGTTTTCTTGCAAGAAAGAGCACAATTGAGCGGAAACAATTTTTTCTAGTATTTTAGACATAAATGGAAGATTTGAAATGGGTCTGTAATTTGCTAAGTTATTTGGATCTAATTGCGGTTTCTTAATGAGAGGTTGTATTACTGCCAGCTGGAATATTCTTGGAACATGACCTAAAAATAAAGACGAGTTAATAATATTAAGAAGAGGCTCTTCCACTACAGGTAACACTTCTTTCAGAAGTTTAGTGGGTATTGGATCTAATAAACATGTTGTTGGTTTAGATGCAATAAGTATATTTAGCTCTTCCTGTCCTATAGTCCTATAACCGCTCGTAAGAGAACGTAATCGGTTACTAACATAACCTCGGTTCTCTCTAGAAGAGGGAACGAGTACTGCGTAGCTTTGCCGTGCCTGCAACACGCTCTGGTTCGCTTCGGCGATGAAAAAACAGATTATATAAGCCCATCGAGCTATATTTATAGGCCCAGGCCACGCCCGCTTTGGCGGGAGGTGACGTAGTGGGCGCGAAGCGCCCCCATTGGATCTGACGTCACCAAGGGCCTCTCTCGATAGGCTGCTGCAGTTTCCGCAGGACAGCCAATAGGCACGCGAGCCGTCTTGCCTATGTCTGCATGCTGCCGCAACGCGTTTTACATTAATTCAAAATTAAGGATAATTTTTGGCTTCAATATCTCGTGGAAAAGAGGTTTTCACCTAACGTAAGATATTACGCAGAACTCGTTCCCTCTTCTAGAGAGAACCGAGGTTACATTAGTAACGGAGTACGTTTTGTTGTTGTTTTTTCTGCAGCAACTCTGAGCACTTTTCTTATTCTTTATTCTGGCTGAAACACTTTTTTCAATCTATAAGAATAATATAATCAACCTATGTTAGCCTATAGTTTAAAGTTAAAGATATTAATATTAATATTTTGAGTCTTATGTTTATTTGACAGTGATTTCACATTTCTTGTTTGTATGAAGGCTAAATACAAATGAAATATTAACAATAATTCATTTGTACCATTTTTATTTCTAAAATATTCTATAGTTTTATAGGAGGAGGTTTCAGAGACTGCGCAAATTAATCTTTCTGAAGTTTGTAGGTACAGACATTCATTGTGGGCGTTCTTGGCAGTTTTTCCTAAGGCTTTTATACTGTTCATAGTGATATCGGAATTATATCGTATCGACGGAAATTAAGAAATATATTGTGATTATAAATTTTGGCCATGTCGGCCAGCCCTAATACATACTAGTCAGAACTGAATAGTTGATATCTGAATGACAGATCCCCATAGAAGTCAATGGCAACAATTTAAAATGTGTTACTAGTAACAAAAGAATAGTTACTAGTAGGGCTGCAACAAACGATTATTTTGATAATCGATTAATCTAACGATTATTAGAACGATTAATCGACTAATCGTCGATTATTTTGCCGGCTAATCAGTAAGTTTGGAACGATTATTCAGCTTTTTCAATTAGTTAAAACATTGAGTTATACATATTCTTACTATAATATAAAAAAAGAAAATCAGTTCAGCTTTTGAAATAGTTGTTTTAATGAACTTTGAGCCAACTAAACAGGTCATTCTCTTTAAGTTTTCAGATTTCGGTCCAACTCAAATCACACACAAATGCTCTCTAAGCATTGTTTAATAGGCCCACTGCTTTTCTTAGAACTGAAACCGAAAAAGGGTAATTTACTTCAGAAATGAATGGTAAAGAATGGTAAAATATTAATCTGCAAACCATTATTATAAATATAAAATTACAATCTTTTTTTTACATGACAATTGAGCTGACAGAGACGTTCTCATTCACCTTTTAATTTACAGTATAAAAAAGAAAAAGTAACTGCCATGATATTCTTCCTAACATCTCCTTTTGTAAGTCTTCATGCTTATGGAACAAAATACAGGCAAGTGATAAGACTATAATACCTAATAGTGTTACAATAATAAAAACAGCCCTGACTCCTAAGCTCGATCAAGCTTTATTCTATGCAAAATAAATCATCACATTACTGTAATTATATTATTATTGATTATATTCTTACTATTATTAGTAGTATTGCATTATCTAATAAAGAGATTTACCGCTAGTTAGTTAGCTCCAGCTGGAGAACACTCAATTCTCACCGGCTCCTCTCCTGTCGGGATGTTTCCTCTTTTAGTGCTCCGATATGCATGTTGTGCTCCCGTGAAAAGCAAGTTCCGCCTTGCTTGTATTGCACATGACAGCATTGTTGGTTTGAAGTTTTGTGAAACTTTCCCAAACCTTGCTAGTTCGTTTGCACTCCGTCATAATTCGTGCTTTTTTTCTTCTTTTACCGCAGTAGCATTTGTAAAGGGCTGCATTACACTCTAGCGCCACAGCGCCGTAGCGGGCAAATCGTGATATTGCACGCCCTTACATTAGGTCACGTTAGATCAAACGACTACTCGACAACAACGATATTTGTCGACAATTTTTTATTGTCAATGTTGTCGACAATGTCGACTAATCGTTTCAGCCCTAGTTACTAGTCACTATCGAAATAAGTACTAGTATCTAATAATAAGGACTAGTAATTAATGAATAAGTATTAGTATATAATAAATAAGTACTAGTACCAATTTAATAGGCACTAGAATCTAATTAATAAGTGTCTATTTAATAGGTACTAGTATCTAATGAATGAGTACCAGTTTTAAAAAAAATAAGAACTAGCTAATGAATAACTACTGGTATCTTTTAAAAAGGTACTAGTATCTAAAGAATAGGCAGTAGTACCTAAAGAATAAGCACTAGTACTTAATGGAATAGATACTAGTATCTAAAAAATATGTACTTGTAGCATGAAAATAGATACTAGTAGGTTTTAAGGATTAAATGTTAAAACTAGAGATGCACCGATTGATCGGCTGGTGACTGGAATCGGCCGGTTTTCACGTGATCGGCCATGATCGGCGACCGGCCGGTCAGTCTGACATAATCCGATTTTATGCCGGTCAAATGCACTCGGGCACCGCATGATTAACATCGCGCAACATCAGCATCACACGTGCACACGGAACGCGCACATGTAGGAAACCTCGTGAATTACGGCCGTTTCACACCACAAGTTGCAGCGCGTTTTTTTTTTTTTTGTTCGGCGTGCATGTTAATCAATGAGTGCATTCACACCGCGAGACGAAGCAGCGCGTGAGCGTCGAGCAGGAGCGTCGCGGGAGCAACAGTGAAGCGCGGGTTTCGGCGCCGAATCTATTTTTGCTGCGCTCAATTTAAGTGAAAGCACACTTTTGATGGACAAAATAAATATGATTTCATCCAAAAAGTGCCCAAAATGCAAAGAATTTGCATGTCTGGTGTGTTTTAACAAGAACTGAAGTAGGCTAGGCTATGTCAGAAAGAAAATGAAGACTCAAAAATATTTATAGAAAATTTACCCATTTAAACTTGTTTTTATTATTATTTAATTGTTTCCCTGCACATGCTCCACTATTCCTGTTTAGCTTGGCTGGACATGTGTCAGATGAGAGAAGAACTGCTTGAGAAATATAACTTGCCATTGATATACAACAAGTGATTGCAATAGGCCTGTGTGTGTGTGTGTGTGTGTGAGAGAGAGATAAATATCTTTATACTGCAAGGCTATATTTATTGAATTTTTATTTGTTATTTATATATTATTTTATTGCCATTACCTGTTTTCATACAGAAGTTTAGTTTGCTAAATATATAAATTTTTTTTTATTGGATATTGGATGTGAAAAGGAAATGGTTCTTCCATAACACTGCACTTTAGATGTGTGAGAATTTTTCACACTAGGAGTCATTTATATAGTTCTATTTTATAGCGATTATCTGTTAAAAAAATGTTCTATGCAAAATGTTCTATTAAAGAGAAGATAGAAAATAAATAGTTGTGTGTGCTGTAAAGTGGTTTGAAAAAATAAAATCGGAATCGGCTAAAATCGGTATCGGCAGGTCAAACTCAAGGAAAAATCGGGATCGGCCTAGAAAATTGTAATCGGTGCTACTCTAGTTAAAATGGCTTGCCATATAGCTTCTCTATTAGTAGAGAGAGGGTGCCAAGTAGAATTGATTCACACACAATCGCTCTCTCACTAATGCATTCATATACATGTAATCTTTGCTACTTTATCTGTATCTGGTTTTGAACGAGCAGAAATCTGTGAGAAACATAACGACCCAAAGACAAAAGAACTCCTAAAAATAAGCTGTTGCGTAGGAGCAATAGCCTTGTGGGCAACGCTCTGTCATATGTCATAGTTGTGCACAAGGCAACCTGCGTTCAAGTCTCAGCTCGAGGTTCAGGCTTATTTGTTCATTAACCCTCTGGGGACGGCAAACGCACCGGTGGGTTTTGGCAGATTTTTTTCACATAGCAGAAAAATAGACTTAAACTACTCCATCATTTCTGGTCATACAGAGTTAAGAAATATTAAAAAATAAACTGTTAAATGTCTACTTTATGTGCCCACCTACAATCGAAATAAAATATTGTGCTTTTGTAAAATAAAGAAAATAAACAGGGTGTGCGTTCTGCCTCTCCGTGTCCGTGAACTTTTTTCTGGAGCACGTCACTAAACTTAAACAAAACTCAGCGAATACTATTCACCCAGACATGAGGAATATATGTTTATGATCTTTTAAGTTTGTACTTTTAAATTATCTAATTTAAAACTAAAATAAATATTCTCCGTTTATGTAATCTATATAAAAAGAGAGAGGTGTCAGCCGTTCTCATGATCTTTTCTCTCAGCTCATTATTTTCCTAACATGACACGCCCACGGAGAGCGCCCACTATTCAAACGCTAATGATCTGAAGCAACACATTGAGACGTGTAAACGCCCACATAAACTCGGTAAAACACTATTTAGTCAGATTAATGTAATGTCGTCTTGCGCGGCTTTGAGGAATAATCATGGGACATTTACCCACCTCAGAACAAGTGCTGGTTTATTTTCACTTTGAGCTCTGTCATATGTCATATAAAATCAACAGAGTATTTTGAGTTTCTTTTGCACTGATAAGAAAAAAGCGAGACTATCGCGCCGGCGCGATAGCCGACCTCAGAGGGTTAACATTAGTTAATGCACTGCACACTAACATGAACACAACAATTTATTAACAAACATTACTAACTATAACTAATGCTAACACAATTAAACCTTATTATAAAGCGTTACCATTTTCTAATAAAGAAAGTTGGCCATAGGAGTGTAAAATTAATTTTAAAAGTTAAGGAATCTTACACTGATTCAAACTAGGCTACTCTATTGTATATATTTGATTTATGTTGAAGTGTTTGGGACATGGCTTTTAATGGTGAGCCTTTTGTTTTGTTATTCAGGCTATCAAAGAACTGTATATCAAAATTTGAATTTAGATTTATCTGTCAATATATCGGTTTTTAAATGTAAAGAATTATCGGTATCGGCCAAAATTTTCATATCGGTGCATCCCTACTAAGAAGGCTCAATGAGAGCCTACTATTTCGTGAACTTTCTGAGGTCAGACAGCGCATTTACAACCAGCCTAAAATGGTGAACCATCAGTAAGGCAGATGTTGGAATAAAAATTCCCCATAGCACCCTCTAGGGGACGCAGCGCAAGTTCACTTTCAAAAGGGAACACAATCTCTCCACCAACGTACAAGTTCCATGATTTCATGACAGTTAACCCTCTGGGGTCGGCAATCACGCCGGCGTGATCTGCTCACTTTTTTTTCTTATCAGTGCAAAACAAACTCAAAATACTTTGTTGATTTTGATCTTACATATAAGTTTTACACATCACTCAATACTGTTAAATGTCTTCTTTTTTTGTGTACACTCTTATTAACATCAAAACCTTGTGTTTTTGTAAAATAAATCAAATAAACAGGGTGCGCTTTCAGCTCACTCTGTCTCCGCAAAAAATCTTTCTGAAACGCGTCCGAATAATGACCTGTAACTCAGTAAATACTTGTCACAGAGACACGAAAGATTTCTCTTTATGAAGCTGAAATTCTCTTCTTTTAAATGAAGTAATTTATATAAAAAAGCAACTATTCTCAGTTGATGTAATCTGTATGAAAAGAGAGAGATGTCGGTCTTTTTGCTTTCACCTAATTATAGCGTATGACGTGTTAATGTGACCACGCCCACTGAGAGCGCGCGCTATTCAAACGTTAATGTTGAGGCAAGCCATGAAAACGCCTACATCAGAACGCCCTAACCTTTATCTCGTCTTGCTGCGCAGTGAGGAATAATTCCTGGAAAAGTTAACTCCGTTTCGAGGAGCAGGGATTCAGCTGATGTAGTAAGTCATTTATTCTTAAGTGCTTTGTTCTAATCGCGTTATTGAATAGTGTCTCTAAACTGCACAAAGACTGTTTAAATATTAAATGCGTGTCTGTGCGAATGAATGGACGAATTCACAGACGCGCGCGCTGTGCGTTCATTCACTCTCGCTCCTACATTAGTAAGACTAGCCTACTGAGATTTGTTCTAATCGCGATATAGAATAGCATCTGTAAAACCAAAAAGACTGTTTAAATATGAATCGGGTGTCTGGGTGTGTGAACGAACGAACGCACAGATGCATAGCCTACTGTTACAGACGAAATAGATTAGAAAGTTTTTACTAAAAAATAGACATCAAATAAGCTTTAGTTAGACAGTTTCTGCTCATATGTCAGTGTTGCCTCTAGGATTTTTTCCAGCCGTGGTGGCAGGCCCATTTCCCCAGGGGGCGTGGCCCACGAGTGATATTCCAATTGGCCACGCCCCCTTGCCACAGGTGTTCAAACACCCCTAAGTATTATAATATGAAAGTCTCCAATAAGAGTGGCAAAGCGATTATGCGCATCCCGTGCGCAGAATGATGCACTTGAAGCAACGCGAAGTCACAGCGCAACGCGAAGTCATAGCGCGCAGCACTTCGCATTGAAAAGTTCAAAGCACAAAGCGAAGAGATTATATCCATCTATGCTTAATGTATTATATCTATGCAACAGTTTATCGAGCCTTTTCTTTTAACAGTTTTAAATTTCAGTTACAGTGTGCATGAAGAACAAGTGCTCTCTACTCCACTGTTGTAATCTAGCAGACAACCTGGAGAAAGGAATATGATTTAGAAAGCGCTATAAACTCCAGCAAGAAAGTCATTTTATGCAAACTACAGACCTTTATCTACAAATAAAGTATAAAAATTGGGAACATTGATCTTGAAGAGAGTGTTGTCGTGTTACTTTCGTAACCGAACGCGACGCGCTGTTTGAATGCTGAATGGAGAATGACTGAGAGATGAGTTTCCATAAACTTTCACTTAAAGACTTAAATATTCATTTTTACCTCACATTATACTATTGAATGACTTTAGAAGTGTTGGAATATAGTGCGAAAACTTTATGGTGCTTTACAATGTTTTTTTTATGCCTTTAGCTTTACAATAACACAATAGTATGCACAATATCAGAGCTCACTGAGAAGCTGCAGCCGTGGCGGGATGATTTTAGGTGTGGCGGCCCGCCACGGCAGAATGAATGTAGCGGAAACACTGTATGTTAAATATATAGTATGTTTTGTCAAAAATAAACTAATCAACTGTTATCCAATGCAAGCTTATAATACTTTATATGGAAAAAAAAAATATTTTCAAGATGTTTCCAACTCTAACTTTGAACCAATTCTATACAATGACCGATATAACCTATTTGACCAGGATTTGTTTCCAGGTATGACTAAAAATGGGTTTTTGACTTTCATTTATATTTTGATTATATATATATATATGTATGTATGTATGTGTGTGTGTTTGTGTGTGTGTATATGTATGTTGTCCTTTAAAATTTTCCTTGTGTGACACCTGAATGAAAGGCTAATTATTATGCGGGTCAGGTGTTAATTAGGTAATTATTCATGATGGGGTTTGGACTGTTCACGCCCATTCGCATATTGCCTTGGCAAACAAAAAAAAGTTTTTCACAATAAAACCCAATTCACAGTTTTATGTCAATGATTAGGCAGGATGTTTTTCAGATCATTTTGAAGAAAAAACACTAGGCAACAAAATCCAGATTTTTTTAGTCGACATTTATGTGATTAAAATCTAGTCAACCTCGACTAGTCGCTGATGATGTCATTAACAAAGGCTATTGCTCTCTGTTAGTTCATGTTAGTTAATGCATTAACAAATGAGACCTTGTTGTAAAGTGTTACGAAAAAATCTATTGCCTAACAAAAAAACAAAAAAAAATCAATTAAATACCTAAATAATGCAAACAAGTCAGTGGATAACATTGGGCTGCATATAAAGAAACAAAATGCATGTGCCATGGATAAATAAAATGGAATCGCCTCCACACGGACAATAAGGAAATTATTTTAATCAAACCATATTGTTGATGTACATGATACGAGAACAAAAAAGTGATAGTTATTAATAACGCATCAATGTTTTTGAAATAAATTAAACCTTTTTAATATTACAGTAATAGTAAACATCTTTAATATTAGGCCTACTGTTTCAAATTCATTTGAAACATTTCATCATTGCTGTTAGAGCTGCGCGCGCTGAAGCTGTAGGCTCTCATTGAGCCTTCTTAGTTAATGCTTTCCATGAAGCGTGTTATGCCCTCTGGCTATGAGTAGCATTTTTGCTCAGGTTTTTGCTTCCTCAGAGCTCATGCTCTAATAGTACTGTCAGGTAGTTAGGCTCTCTGTGAGCCTCCCTGAGTTTAATTTATAGGAGTATTTTTTGGGCATCCACTTCCTGAGCTCCGCTCCAATAGCGTCATCAAGTAGTTGACTTAAGTTTCTTTGTTAAGCTGCTCTGGGTGTAGGACGTTGCTAGGCCTCCTCTCACTTTAAAGAGTTGTCATGTTGAGGCCTCTATCCGCAGAGCTCCACCACACAGTGGTGCTGAGTTGTCAGCAGTGGTGGAAAGAGTACTGACAAATTGTACTTAAGTAAAAGTATTGCTACTTAAGTAATAATTTACTTGAGTACAAGTAGAAGTACTGAAAAATAATATGACTCAAGTAAGAGTAAATAAGTAGTTTGCTTAAAAACTACTCAAGTAACTACGTTACAAAGTACTTTAGTATTTTTCTATTTTTACCCAAAATGGGAAGATGATAGCGAAATGGAGCGCTAAACACTCTCATGTCATCTCTTTGATTCATACTGAAGGCCTAGTACTGATGCATAGAAGTATTAAACTTAACCATTTTAGGAAATGCCTTAATGTATGTAATAACATGCAAATAGTGATGTTTTGACTGATGAAACATGAAGACAAAAACATTATAGCTATAATATATCTGTGTTTATCAAACTATTAGGTATTTTCAAAAGAATGATATATGTCTTTAAAGGGATAGTTCACCCAAAAATAAATTAGCCCACGATTTACTCTCCCTCAAGTCACCTTAGAAGATATGACTTTCTGCTTTCAGTCGAATACAATCAGAGTTGTATTAAAAAAAGGCCTGGCTCTTCCAAACTTTATAATGGCAGTGAATGACTGGAGAAAATTTGAAGCCCAAAAAAGTGCATCCATCCATGATAAAAGTGCTCCACATATAGACTACTAGCTTTCTCTGTTGTCAAGAGCAATTTTTTTTTTATTACTAATTTTGAAAAGTAAGTCGAGGTAAGATCATTTGAATGTTTTGATTTTAATCATTCATAATTGAAATCAAAGAAGGTTAATTGAGAGGTCTGATAAAAAAAAAGGTATGAAAAACAATAAAACAGTATGAATAAAAAATTCCCAGTAAAAAAATTAAGTGGGGTAACTTATGGTTAACATGTTAAATTAAATGATCTTTTTTTCGTTGTAGCCTACCGAAAATGTGCTGGGAGCCCACTGTTGCTATAGGAACGAACTACACTTTTACTTGCATCTGATTGACATAAATCATGCGATCTTATTTCACTGTTTTTTCAGCTTTGTACAAAGTTTGCTTCGTATATTTAGTTTAACTGTATTGTTAAACAGGGCGAGCTTTACAATTAATTGAACTGTGTGCATGTATTTTAGACACTTACATTGATCTTGCTCCGTCCATGCAAAACTGCGTCCATGTTATGAGCCAAGCTTTTTTATTTACTTCAACTGCTCAGTGCTCTGGTATTATCAATGGTATGACCCATTTCAGTAGTTGCCATAATTAAATATGAGCAGAATGCTCACTTACATTCACTGAAATATTGAAACGTTAGCGCTACTGATTCAAAACACGAGCGCCAGTGATTGAATGTCAAACTCAAAGCGCGGTTTGAACACCCCGCCCCCCAGCCGAACTGGAGGTTTTGATTGGTTTTGCACCCGAGTCAGACCTGTCTGTTATTGGCTGAACTGCTTCAGATATGTCTGTTATTGGCTGAAGCCCAGGGCTCCACCGCAGTAGTTTGAAAAGTGTCTGTCAAATATCAGCTTGCCCTGTTGCTCGGTCGGCACCTTTGTCAAAGTACTTTGTACTTTTTATGAAAAATAAATGTAGAGAAGTTGAATACTTTATTTTTATTTTACTCAAGTAAGAGTAAAAGTACCACAATTTAATTATACTCAAGAAAGTAGAAAAAATCTACTCAAGTACTGTAACGGAAGTATTTGTAATTAGTTACTTTCCACCACTGGTTGTCAGGCTTTTGAGCCTCCGTGGCCACAGCCCTTAGGACCATTGGCCTCCTCTCGCTATAGAGATTTATTTTAGCCTCTGCTCTTTGAGCTTCACATGCATATGGTTTGAGTTGATTAGGCTCTATCGAGCCTCCTCTGGAAGCTGTTTTTGGACTCTGAGCCTCCTTAGCTGTTGCTTAGGTCTGGAGTGTTGTTTGGCTTCTTCTCGTTATGAGAATCGTCCTTTTTAGTAGGCAGTGTTGTGAAGTTGTTAGGCTCCCTTTGAGCCTCCTTGGCTTCTGCTTTTATAGATACTGCTCCTCAGAGCTCCGCCTGGGGCAGCATCGAGTTGTTAGGGACACTACGTGCCTCCTTGATAGGGGTTTGACGGGGTATCAATGCTGAGTTTTTGGCAGGTTGTTGAGCCTCCATAGCTGCTTTTTTGATAAGCGTTGCTAGGCCCTCTCTTTTCTAAAAGAATTGTACATTTTAGGCCTTTCCCCCGTAGTTCCAGCCTTTTATGCAATTCTGAGATGTAGGCTCTCTCTTAGGCTCCTTGGAGCTGCCCTGAGTATAGAATGTAGTAATGGTGTGTTCACACCGAACGTGAATTTAATTATTTGCGCGAGTAGATTACATACAAAGTCAATGCAAAGACGCGAATAGACGCATCATTCGCGCCGGGCGAAGCGAATGACGCGAATTGGGCGACGCGTTTGCCGCGAACGTCTTCCGCGCAAGTTAAATTCGAACTTGAGCGGAAGATTCAAGCGTCTAACTAGACGCAATAGGCGCGTATTTGACACTCTATTCGCGGTCGGTGTGAACACACCATTAGGCCATCTCTCGTCTTAGAGAGTCAGCATATTGAGGCCTCTGTTCTCTGAGCCAGAACTCGGCAGTAACACGGAGTTGTAGGCTCCTTCCTTTGCATCTGGGAGTTTTAACCATTGTTTGGTCGCTCCCCTGAGCTCCATCCAACAAATATATTAGTTTCAAGTTGCTAGGCCTTCTTCAGGCCTCCCTGGCAGAATTTGGATGTAGCTAGGCCTTCTCTCGCTATAGAGAGTCTTTCTATTAGAGGCCTCTGCTCCTCTGAGCTCTGCCTATTATTATGTCAGGCTGCTAGCCCTCTTATATGGCTTCTTTGACAGGCGTATGACGTAGTGTATTCGTCGTATGAGCTCAGCCATAGGCTAAGTGGTTAGCCTCTCTGTGAGTCTCCTTGGATACGGCGAGCGTTGTTAGGCCTCCTCTTGCTAGGGAGAGTTATCCTCTGAGATCTCCGCTCCCTTGAGCTCCACTATGGCAGCATTTGAAAATTGTAGGCTCTCTGTGAGCCTCCTTGCAAGATGTCCTGAGTGTGGGCCGTAGTTAGGTCTCCTCTCGATTTAGAGAGTTGCCATGCTGAGGCCTCCGCTCCTAGAGCCCGGCCAGGCAATTTGCTAAGTTGTTAGGCTCTGTGAGCCTCCTTGGCCACTGCAAGCGTTGTTAGGCCTTCTCTCGCTAGAGAGAGTTATCTTTATTGAGGCCTCCGCTCCCCAGAGGTCCGCTAGAATAGCAATTACGGGTTGTATGATCTCTGTGAGACTCCTTGTAAGATATCTTGCGCGCGGGGCGTCGTTAGGTCTCCTCTCGATTTAGAGAGTCTTCATGCTGAAGACTCTTTGTGAGCCTCCTTGGCTGCTGCGAGATGTATATTTTAAGGAAGTATGCTAGGTTGTTAGGCTCTCTGGTAGCCTCCTTGGCTACTGACCTCAGTGTGGAGTTTTGCTAGTCCTCTCATTATGAGAGTTGTTGTATTAAAGTAGTGGATAAACAAACATTGTTAAGTTGTTTTGATTGATACTGTGAAGCTGCTTTGATACAATCTGTATTGTGAAAAGCGCTATATATTTGACTTGACTTGACTTGACTTAGTGTTAGTGTTCACCCTTCAGAGCTGCCTGAACCAAAGTCCGGAGTGTTATGCTCTCTGTGAGCCTCCTTGGACGCTGGCCTAAATATGAACGTAGTTAGGCTTCCTCTCTTTAGAGTCATCCTGTTGAGGCCTCCGTTCTTGAGAAGCTCCGGTCTATGATTGTGTTGCTGGTGTGCACCTTCGAGATGAGGACTCCTTTGCGTCGTTTGAGTTAACTCGGCCAATAGGGCACTCATCAATTCAGCATGGCGGCGTGGGTATTCCGTTCCCCATAGCACCATCCAGGGGACGCAGCACAAATTCCCTTTCGAAAGGGAATGTCTCAGGTTACACATGCTACCATGGTGCCCTGAGAAGAGGAACGAGATGCTGCGTCTCTTTGCCATGCTTCCGGTATTCCTGCACACATCTCTTTCAGACAAGAAGTGGATTACGTATTTCACTGATGCTCTTTTATACTTACGGTAACACAAGTGGTGACGATCACTAACAAGTGGCTGAAGGAATGGGACGAATATAAAAATAATAAACTAAATAGGGCTGGGTGATATGGCCAAAAAATCATATCTCTGTATTTTTTGGTTAAATGACAATATACGATAGATATCTCGGTACTTTCTACGTTTTTCTATTTGGATAAAGAAAATCTGTATTTATTTTTAAAAAAAATTCACGTTCTGCCCAATGATATCCTACAAACAATGTTGATATTGAAGGATATGGAAACAAATATAGTGAATGTAATGTAGGCTATGCAATATATTATGTGCAAAAAGCTTTTGTTTTTAAATTGACTAAAGGCTAAACTAAAAATGAAAATAAAAACAAAAACAAAAGCACAACTAATTATATTAGCCTGCATTTGATTACCCCATTATAATGGTCACTTTCATAAAAATATACTTGTTGGTTTAAAATTCCACATATGGCACATTTATTTTATTGTCTCCAACAAAAAATATTTTAGCTATATGTTTATTTTAGTCAGAATTATTATGCTACTATTCTATTGTGCTCCGTCTGTTTGGCGCGCATGTAAATGGACATATTTGTTTGACTTTTTAACATTTACAGATGGAGAATATGTGAAATGTAAGTTAAGCACTGAGGAAAACACCACATCTCAAACGCATTAAACAGCGCAAGTATTTATCTGTCAGTCAGCAACAGTATCTGTCAGAGCATCTGACAGGACAAGCTGCTTTAAACTTGTTAACTATATTTTACCAGTTATTTTGAAGCCCTTAATATAAGCTTGTCATGTTTAGGACAAATTGTACTATGTAGCTACTTTGCAGCAGCTCACACTGCGACGCCCGCTATTTTTTCAGATGTGCTCATATCAAACTACTGTATCGATATAAATGGTACTGCCTCATTTCCTATCATTTAAAAAATATATATCGATATATTGTACAAACTCGATATACCGTCCAGCCCTAAAACTGAATGAAATAAACCCCAGTATAGAAAGAAGTGTCTTCCAAAACTTCAAATCAAGACATGACTGTCGTCTTCACTAGTTGCTGACTGGTCAAGACATAACATACACATGGGATTTTATTGATAGGCGAAGTTCCTCCTTTATTTCTCTTGTCAAGTTCCTTTGTCTGTTAAACATAATATAGTGGACTGTATCACTTGAATGTATTTTAGATTTTCTATCTTATGTCAAGTTGAAATGTTTTATATAATAATTAAAATTTTAAGGATTGTGATATTGATCTTGTTTGCCATGTAAATAGCCTCAATGCTAACATGGCGTTACAAATTTTATAAATAAACAAACACCAGTGGTGACGTCATAGGCTGCCACCAGCCAATGTCAAGTTCATTGTCATTTTTAGACTCATGCTTCAGATACCGGTCACGCCAGAGGTATTCCACATAGCCCCTCTAGGCTGGGGATGCAGCGTCGTGTTACTCTTCTCAGGGAACCATAGTAACACGTTTGCCAAACATGTTCTTTTGGATAAAAAAAAAAACTGATACCAATATCAAATTAGATGTAGAGTAATTTTTTACTCCCAGTTCACCTAACACTGCATGTTACAGTATATGAGATGGGCATAGTTGTCACTTTGTATTTATAGATAATCTTTTCAAATCAAGTTCAATCTCAATCGCCTTCCACATGGTATCTTTATTAGGGCTGGGCAAAAAAATAGATTTTTCGTTAAATTTTTTTAAATGTGGTCGATTCGATATCGACTCTCAAAAGCCACAAATAATTTTTTCCATGTACATTCAATAAGATCTTATTGACGTTAATCGTATTACTAGTCTTTCCCACTAGATGTCATCCTCTTATTTACCTTGCGTGACAGCAGGGACCCTGTCATTCATTCAGTGCTTAACATGCCGGATGCGTGTGCTCCTTTCAGCATGATAGACGTTCTGGACAGTTGAAGGAACTGTCACTGTTGCGATCGGGCCAGTGCTGCATGGTCACAAAAGTTTATCATTTGCACGCATTTTCAAGCCAATTTAAGCATTAAAGCGAAAGAGAATGCTTGCGCTTGCGTACACACCTAAAGTGCACACAGCTGCGCATCTCAGACAGCATGCAAATAATACAATAAATACTCTTTCACGTCTCCCTGCCCCTAAACGGACAAATTCACACAGATTTATCTCAAAATGTCAGTCTTTGCGAGTATCCAAGTAAACAGTCAGTTATATGGCTCAAGTAAATAGTAGAGAAAGAATGCATATGCATCATTATATTGGGTCCGTGCATTAGCCTTAAAGTGACAGCAGCCTAATATTCCTGCTGCTGTCTGTTTTAATGTTAATCACACTACAAAAGACACAGAAATTACTCCCTGCTCTTCATTGAATAGTGTTTTTGTAACTGCATATAATCTTCACAGTACAATTTAAATAAAGGTTAATCCGTATTACAGTGTTATTTTACATTTGATTACTTTATTCAGTTTCTATACCTGAAAACTACCGTTAGAGCTACCTGAAAAACCTTAAGCACTGATTATTAGGTGTTCAAGCACGAAGTGCTGAAAACCTATTGTAATTGCTATTTGAAAATAACAAACAAACCTAAAACGCATCGTGCAGCCCAAACCGTAAGACCTAGAGACTTGAAACCTGGCCAGGTGGTAGGGCCTCAGTTTGGGGAGAACCTATCAGAGTATGACCCTGATTGGCCCGTAGGTGGCGCTACAGCAACCAAAAGTACTAAATTGCTCATAACTCCTAGACCGTTTGACTTAGAATCAAGTTTTTTTACACTACTGTGTTCCTTGGCTCAAGACGGACCAGATGTATATCTCGAAAAAAAAGAGGAAAAAAAAAATTTGTTATGGCCAATTTTGTCAAAAACCTACTTTTGCGAACTAGTCCCTGGTTTTTGGCCCGATCGGAACCAGACCAGTCTAGGACAATTCTCGGGACTCTCTAGATCAATAATTATCGAAAAAAAGTTGAACTTTGCCCTTTGATTTGCTATAACAGCAAAAGCAAAAATTAATAAAAAGGGGCGTGTCAAAACACACTCAAAAGCATATAAATCATAAATAAAAACTCAGAACTTCACACAAATTGGTGAGCATATGTGACATAACATCATGAACAAGCATGCACAGTTTTATGGAGATCGGACAATAGGTGGCGCTATAACTGTTGTAAAGCTTTAAAACCATGTATTTCCTATGGTAAATTGCCTGTATTGGCTGTAAATGGTCTTTTCCATCTATTATGTCAGTGTTAAAATGTATACTAAATAAAACTTAATGTCTTTTGATGCTTTTGTGCTTAACGGCCTTAAAGGCCTTAACTGCTTGAACACCGCTAAATGCTGCTTGCAGCTTTAATTTAATTTGTATCTTTGTTTTTTTGTATTTATTTACTATTGCTTGTAGTTTAATTACTTTTTTCTTTTTTATTAATAACTGTTTACTTGTCTTTAATACTCTTTGAAAGTTATATTAGGCTAGTTAGTAGCTTTAGCTGTGGTATCGAAATGGTAATCGAGAATTGTTAAATTTCGCTGGTATCTAAAGTTTTGGGTGTCACAACCTTATTTATTACAATACATGAGTCAAAAACCACAATACGATAACTATTTCATTCATTTATTATTATTAGTTTTGTGGTGGGGCTAGTGAAAATTGAATCATTGAACTAACTGAATAGAATCGATACCCAGACGTAATCTTTATACTCTATAAAGGCCCGGTTTCACAGACAGTGCTTAGATTAAGCCAGGATTAGGCCTTAGCTCAGTTAGGACATTTAATTAGTTTTTATAACTGTGTTAGAAAGAAAAAAAAAAACATTTGCATTGTGGTGCATTTTGAGACAAAAAAAATTAATATAAGCAGTGCAAGTTGCTTTCAGTTAAGACAGCTCACACATGCATTTTAGTCTGTGACTAAGCTTGAGCCTTGTCTGTAAAACCATTTAATAGGTTTTGACAATTAAAAAAAAAAGAAACTGTTATGAAGCACAGAACAATTCATGAAACCATAATAGGAAAAAGTATTACACACCAAGAAATAATTTCAAACCAAAATTGTATTCGAGTGCATAAAACATGAAACACGTGACGACGCAATAATGTGTTGAATTGATCATCCCTGACCTGACAATCTTGTCCTCAGTTCAACTTTTCAGTTGAAATCTACCACAGTCGACCCTTGTCTGAAAACTGAATGCATGTTAGTGTGGTTGTAATGTTCATTTGTTATCCAAATAGCTTTTACAAAAATGATGATATTGAGATTTTAATTTGAATAGATTTTGAATATGACCTTGTGCCATTTTAAAACAAACTTACAAAACCATTGCTGGAGAGAAAACACAGTAGTGCAATTAAACTTTAGTCTCCACTTCTCTTGGTTTCCCAACTAAACCCAAATTTACAACTTGCCATAAAAGATTGTAATGGGATCAATATTTATGTTTTCAATTGACAAAATCAGACTTGCAACTATTTTTATGGTTTTGTAATTTTGTATGTTTCCTTTTGGCTGAATTCTTTTGACGTTCTGGTTGATATCATTTATGATCACAGTGCATTAGGAGACATTATTTTAGGCATACTTTTTCTCTGAATTTATAAAATATTGGTTATACACTTTGAGTTTTTGACTAAGACATAAAGAATTTTTTTTTATTTTTTATAAACTCTGTGAGGTTTCCTGGAACCGCCTGCACCTAGCACTACTAACATTCAGAATTTAATTAATTTCCTCAGAATTAGAACTGCTTTGGCTGCCAGTGAAAACATAGTGCTTTTATATTCATAATTTGCAAACAGAGCAAAATTAACTCTTTCAATGTGAGTAATGTGCAATGCAAATAACAACTTATACTGTAGGCATTCTGTCATTGGGCAAAACTGTAATATACTGTAAATGTATATGTTTTTCTTCGTTTTTGGCGTGATGAATAGGGCTTTTGATTTAATTTCCTTAATTTGAACTCAACCCATTTATTTTCCTTTGTGCTCTCCTCATAACAGTTCAGGGTTTTTTCTATCTCCTCATTTTAAGATGCCATTTTTCATATTCTTGTGCAAATCAGTGTGCAAGCCAGTTCAAATAATTCTCGATTGGATCCATTGCGTGTCTTGAGATTTCAGCGATTTTACTTTCTGTAAGGACCAAAAATTTAACTAGATAAGTGATTGAGCGGAGCTTCTGTTTTCTGCATCTATAACATTTTAACCAAGTTCAGGAATGGTGCCTCTGACTTTGTACTTTTGACTTTTTTTCACAGGTGATCTGGAATCAGGTAAGAATCCTTTTCTTCCTCTCAATTTTCATAATACATACTCATCCCTCATCCCCTGAGAGAGCACATGACTGCCGAAAGCTTTTTGATATGCACATTCTCTCTTCATAGTCGCAGGGGCCTAGATGTGGTGTTCAGCATGTATCCGTTCAAGATACGAGCAAGTTTCACAAGCAATTTTTATTTGAGGCAGTAAGAAACATGTGGCCCAACATTGACATTTTGACTATCTTTTGCCTTTTCTTTTTAGCTGCAGCTGGTTTTTGTGGAAATGGGGACTTCTTGGTCGCTCACACGAATTGAATCGTAATGTCCTGAGTGCGGGTTGGCTTTATCTGTCTATTACATCAGAAGTAAACAGACAGCTAGAGTGGCCAGGAAGCTTTGAAGTGCTGTGAAAGCTTTTATAAATTTAAACGCTCTTACACATGTTACCATTTAGACAAAAAAATTTATTTGAGGTGATTGACACACATGTCGGATTTTCACATCTGTGCTTTTCCACGCTGAAATAACCACATTTACCATCCCAGGCAAATATTCCAGAGAAATTCGTCATGCTATATTTCAGGAGCTTAGTCATATTCCTGCACACGGCTCCCGTTTAATTAGAGAACTGTATCACACATCTGAACTCACCATATCCTCCCCGCCAGGTGACTCAAGATGAAAGACGAACCACTTTATAAAATAACATTTTCAGCGATTTGACAGACATTTTCAAGGGATGCATTTGCCATTAGCCACAGCAGTTAAGCACACACACTCCACTCTACACTGTCAGCGCAAGCTTTGTTTTTGAACCCCGTAGTTCAGCACTCCAATCAGCTACATATAAATTTGAGTATATAATTAAAAAAAATGTATAATAATAATAGTAATTTACACAGTTCAAAAGTTTGACATCAGATGAAAAAAAAAAAGAAATGAATACTTTTGTTTAGCAAGCATGCATCAAAAGTGACATACTTTCTTTGGTAGCAAATCAAAATGATTTATGAAGAATCGTGTGACACTGAAGACTGGAGTAATGATGCTGAAAATTCAGCTTTGTCATTACACTGGAGTAAATTACATTACATCAAAATATATTCAAATAGAAAAGTCATTTTAAATTGTAATTATATTTCACAATTCTATTGTATTTTTGCTGTATTTTTGATCAAATAAATGAAGTCTTGTTGAGCATAAGAGACTTCTTTCAAAATCGTAAAAAAATATAAAAAAAGGACCCAAATTTTGAAAAGATATGTGTGTATATATACTTCTTCCTCTTCCTCTACTTTTTTTTCTTTATTATAATGATTTGTATTAAGGGGATTTTCAACATTTCTATTGCACACTCGAGTTAATTAGGCTAATTATCTCATGCCAGGCTTTTGACTGGTGCCCAGGAGTGAATGATGGTTTATAGTGGCAGGTTTGGGTGTTGTTGTTTTTTTACTAAGAATAAACAGAGGCGTCAATGAGTTTTAGTTTGAAGTTCCGTGTAAGGAAAAAAAAAAAGAGGAAAAAACGGTGCAACAGTGCAACTGGAAATTTTAGAAAGCGCAATGTATATTGTGCAATTTCAATCTGTCAAACAACAAAATAAACTTGCTACTACCAAGAAAGTGTCTATACACAATGCATCCTCCAGCCTAGGGTGAAGTTAGTGAGTACAAAAACAATGAATTGGGACAAATGTGTAATTTACTGGAAAACTATGATAGTGGCGCTCTTTGGTGCGGCAGATTTTTGAGCAGCCTCCGGAGTTGTAGATGGGCGCCGCCGGTGTGGAAGTGGAGACATTCCTAGAAAACAAAGTGGTTGAATTTTAGGAAGCTCCATGTCGTTCGCCAGACCCCCTTTAATACCGTATTGTTCTGAATATAAGACTACTCTGATTATAAGATGCTTCCCCTCCCCCCCTTTTTCAAGATGTATCTTTTGGAAAAAGGCTTTTTGATAAAATACTGCATATTTTTCATATTTAAATGTTTGTATTGTTAGTATGGTAAATAATGGTTAAATGTACCAACAGTCACATAAAAAAAAAAAAAACACTTTTTTGGCACACAATAAAAATAACCTTTAGTCCATCTGAATTATAGTGAAAACCATGAAGCCTACCAAAATGTAATTAACAGTAGAAGTGAAATCTTTGAAATCTAGTTACTGACTTGCGTTTTACAATCACGTACAGGGAAGTTTGGTCCCGTCAGCGAGGCACGCAAACATGAGTCACGTGGCTCTTAGACGGTAAGCTTTTCTTTGACTGTTTGTTTTTTTAAGACTGTCTTTGTGTTCGCGATCTTCTAACATTACACTGCACTGACACACTGTATTTCTTGGGATACTCGTTTTACGCGTATTTGGTGTCTATTGTTGTGGGTGTATTAAAACAGGTTCGTCTTATATTCAGGGTCTAGACTTTTACAAGTATCTCTAAGAAAAAAACCTTGTCTTTTATTTCGAACAATACGGCAATATCCATAACTCAAATATTGTAGTACAGCTGTATGAATGAGGTAAATGTAAGACCTGTTTAAAAGTCAGTGGTCCATTATGTTCTGTTTATTGTGGTAGGCTACAGTAGATGTTAATTTTTCTCAAGAAAGAAAACCTCATCTAATGCTGTAAAAACAGACTACAGGGCCCTGTCAGCTGGTATTATTAAAGGTTAAAAATAACAACTCAAATTAAATATAGGCCTAATAAGTTTATTACAATAACTTTAGAATATTTTAATGATATAAGTAAAAAATATAATAAATATGTAATATAGTGCACAAATTTAGCAAAATACTAATTTATACTCATACTAAATATATTATAAAATACTATTTTTTTCTAACAAACTTGCGTGCTATGGTCATTAAATGGCTTTCATGATTGGTCAATATTACAGTATGTATGAGGCATAAACATTTCGGTAAGTTGTAGGGGATGTGCGTGTGCCATTCAGAACACAAGACAAAATAAGAGTGTTCTTGCAAAACAGAACATGGCAAAATAATCGTTTTTACTTGATTGTACTATTTTGGTGATCGTTGGGAGCCAAAATCGAAATTCAATTAATTGCACAGCCCTAACGGACGGTGTGTCTACCCTCCTCTAGGATACCCTTTGTTTAACATAATTTTCAATCAATTTTACCTGTCTGTCAGCACATTGTACTGAATATCACACTTGTCGGAGTTAGCAGTCATTTCTGCAACAGTTCTCAGCTTGTTTTGAATGTGTAGCCAACACAAAGGATATACGTCACATTTACACTGCACAACAGAAATAATTGTAATGTTAGTTTTTTTTTTATTATTATTTAATAATCATGATTTCAATATCAAGGGAAGTAACCATTGATCACACACTACTAAATGAGCAGGTATCCTCATCTCTTCTGTTCTATGGCGCATAGGATTAGTTCAGTCTATAGTCTCACATAGCCAGATCTATATAGTCTATTGTCTCAAATATACTTAAAGGGGTCATGACATGAGAAACCAAATTTGCTTTGATCTTTTGGTATTTAAGAGGTCTTTGTACTAGGGCTGTCAGTTAAACGTGTTATTAACGGCGTTAACGCAAACCCATTTTAACGGCGTAAATTTTTTTTATCGCGTGATTAACGGCCTTTTTGGCCTAGCAAACTTTGTAGTTTTTTTCACATGCTTTTGCAACAGGACGCGGCATGCGCAGCGCTGCGTTATGAAACCCATTCATTACGATGGCTTGCGCCGCGTGAGGATGTTTTGTTGCTTCGTTGACCAAAGCGCAAGCGGATCTAGCTAGACCGGAAACAAAACAACAGGCGCGCCGCACACACTTGTTTGGGCTTGCGAGCCGACCAAATAGAAGGTTAACGTTACGCTTTGAGTGGATGACGAGCCCGAGACGCCGAAATGGATGCCAATAAGATTCTGAATGGAAAGTTTACTTTTTAAATGTTGCCAAATGGTTCCATTGAGAAGACCAAAGTGATCTGTGTGTTTTGTCGTTGTGAACTGAGCTATCATCATCGCAGCGCGTCCAGTCTGAAATACAACTTGATGGCCAAGCACACACACACCCACAGCTGATGCGAATTCTCCGCCCCCTCGTCAATATCAGGACCTCGTCAGTATTTCTTTCACCCTTTTATTAATGGACAGTGTTACATTGAGAGATTATTTGCTCCAAGTGAGAATGTTAGTGTGAAATTGAACACAGTATATATCAATGTTGTTTTCAATAAAAAACATTTGCACAAAGCAAGCCGATCCACTTTTCCATGTTGATAAGAGCATTAAAATCAGAAAAAATAATGGGACAAAAAGAAAATCAAGAGACATTTAGAATAGATCAAAATAATTGCGATTAATCGCGAGTTAACTATGACATTAATGCGATTAATCGTGATTAAATATTTTAATCGTTTGACAGCCCTACTTTGTACTATTAAAACCTCCTGCAAGTTTCATAGCTTAAGACGTCCTCCCCATTATAAACGAACCATTTATTTAATTAAGCTCTAAATACAGCTCGTTCTAGATCCTTTGAACTTAGTGACGTCACGGTACGTAGTGACCAGAGCCGTTAAATATGAGAGTTGCGACACACTTTGATCTCGCCGCCACGTGGTCACGTGGTTCATGTAGCTCTACATAGTTCCAAACAAATCCGCGTTGCCAATGGTTTTTAAAGCGGGGCAGACAGCAGCAGCTATATTTGCAGCAATAATCGGTAAATATTGACGTATAATGTACATTGATTATTACGTTGACACTTAAATGACTTGGATAATATAATTTTTTTTCTGGGGAGTAGCAGAAACACAGCATTAATACGTTTTTGTGTTTATTTAGGAGGGAAATGGGGTGCTCCCATAACGTAGAATACAGCAACTACCATTTGCAGCAAATTTCTGTAAATATGATGGAGAGTGTGGTCAGTTTGAAATTAAACTGGAGATATGGTTACTGAGTGGAATGATTCATAACATTAACGTTACTGTTAACGGGATTAACTTCAGTAGGCTATACATTTACATACAGTAGCTACACAGTACATCGTATGCATGTATTTGTGTGCGTTCTGATGAATGGTTTGGTTTGAAAGGATGTAGGGGTACATTAGCCATACTTAAATGAATCCTAAAACGTTAATGTTATATCGTATTTATAATTATTTCACTCAGTAACCATCTCTCCAGTTACACACACACACATATACATATATACATATATATATATATATATATATATATATATATATGCATGCATACTCTACCAGCCAAAAGTTTTGGATCAGTAGGCTAAGATTTTTAATGTTTTTAAAATAAGTAATCTCTTCTGCTCACCAAGGCTGCAAATTGCAATTTATTTGATTAATTTTTTTTTTTTTTTTTTTAAATGACAATTAAAAATAACTATTTTCTAGTGTCACATGATCCTTCACAAATCATTCTAATATGTGGATTTGATGCTCAAAAAACATTCATTATACGATCAATGTTGAACACAGTTGTGTACAATTATTTCAGGATTTTTTGATGAATAGAAAGTTCAAAAGAACAGTGTTTATTTGAAATAGGATCTTTTGTAACATTATAAATGTCTTTACTGTCACTTTTGATCAATTTAATTCATCCTTGATGAATAAAAGTATTGATTTACTTAACTTTTATGTCAATAAAGCCCTTTGAATTGAATACATTTTGTTGTGTTTTGAATTTTGGAGGGAAGGGGTTAGTGAAGTGTTGGTCACGTAAGATATAGCTGCAATTAACCTATTATCTTCCAATAAACATTAACTAAAACTGGCTACATAAAATATAACTACTGACTAGATTCACGAGAGGTCGGCTAATGTGTGTAAAAGTAAAAAAAATACAGTAATTTCATTAAGTTACCAGCGAGCATACTTCGGAAACACTGAAAATGAATGGGGTTCAATGCTGGAACTATCAGTGTTTGGAACTATTGGCTGCTCCACGACACGCGTTACTTCCGCATTCCAAAGTTCCTATGGCAGTCTATGGGAGTGTCGCAACTCTGTTTTTCAACGGCTCTGGTAGTGACGTACCAGTCGTTTGCATATGACCGCCTCCAGCACAAGACAACTACGCCTCATTTGACATCATCGCATGCGTTGACGTGCAGCGAGGGGGTCTGTTTACGCCACGCAGATGTTCTGTTCCTGGCTGTGGACAAACAACATGTTTGAATGCTGCTGAACGATCCGGACGTCAGGGAAAGCAGTTGGATGCAGTTTATTTGCAGCATATGCAGCCCGCCAAAGCCTTATTTGTTCGGTGAGTGATGTAGATGAGTGTGACAGGGCGCATGTTACTGAAAGAACGAGCAGAGAGAGAGAGAGCCCCGGCCGCGCGCGCGCGCCTTCAAACTGTCCCGCTCTCCCTCTCTCTCTCTCCCTCGCGCATATGAATCAAAATCAATTGAGAATTGACACGATGGTAAAAGATCGGAAGACCGAAGTTTCAGGTGGCGGAGAATTGTGTAGCCTACAAGTGATACAAAATGATTAACGTTAATCATTTATGCATAAGCTGCACTGACGTTAGCCAATCATAACAATGGGTGTTAACACTGAACTCTTAAAGGGGAAACACCTCCAAAACAGACTGTTTGAATCAGAGGGGGAGAAACAGGGTGGGAAAAGGTCATAAATCACTACATTTTTTTATTTTTATTTTACAAAAAACTATAGTAATACTATAATTGCACCTAAGGGAACATAATAAAACAAAACAAAAAACCATGTCATGACCCCTTTAATAATCAAATCATCATAACAGTATAATTTCAATTACCTCATCTATCGACATTCTGTTGGTAAATTGCAGAGCTGAGCTTGTGCAAACATATCCACATCACTATGATCAGATGCTTTCTTAACTGCTGCTTTCTCGCCGTTGTCATTTTTGTTGTTTATTTTATTGAGAGGAAAGCGTGCAGCACATATTTACATATTCATCTAAACGTCGTTCTCAGCAGCATGGAAGTTAACAGTATATCGCTGCAAAGGTATTTCCAACTTTTTTTTACTTCCAAGCAAAGGACCATAAATGTGTCAAAGTAGCCAGAGCAACTTTTTTCTATTTACTGATATGACGAATGTCACACGGGCAAGTAGCGTATGTACTTACTTTATTTTATTTATAAAGCACTTTACAACTGCACCTGCAGACCAAAGTGCTGTACAATTAGCAGCATAAAAACAAACCACACATAAAAACAACATGCAACTTACTAATACAGATACTAAGCCCAACCTCTCAAAAGCTAAAGACAAGAAATAACTTTTAATACAAGCTTTAAATACATTTAAAGTGATCTCTCTTCGTTCAAGAGGCAGACTATTCCAAAGCCTCAGAAACGCAACAGCAAAGGCCTGATCACCTTTTAACTTTAAATGAGACCGAGGGACAGAAAGCAATAACTTATTATTTGATCTTAAAGACCTTGGGACTTGATGAAGAGCAGGAAGCTCAGATACATAAGCAGGAGCTATCCCATGCACTGCTTTAAAAACATTCAGCAGAGTTTTATATTTTATCATGAAATCCACTGGTGAGAGAAGCTAAAATAGGAGAAATGTGATGACTTTTCTTAGCATCCACCAGCGGCCGAGCCACCACATTCTGAACTCATTGCAAGCGTGATATAGTGGTCTGACAGGACCCCACATGCAAAACATTGCAATAGTCAAGGCGAGACAGAACAAAGGCATTAATAACCTTTTCTAAATCTTTTCTCAACAGAATAGGCTTTAAATGTTCAATAGTCCTAATCTGGAAAAAGCAACTCTTAACCACGGCATTAATCTGCTTATCAAATTTCAGCTCTGGGTCAAACACAACACCTACATTTTTTTACTTGGTCATGGCAATAGTCTGACCATATGCCAAAATATGTTGCAAAATCCAAGCATCCTCTGGCAGGGCCAAAAAGCATAATCTCAGTTACTTTGCTTTAACTGAACCAAATTGTGGGTCATACAGCTCTTACGCAATTTCCTGTGAAAACCATCCACCGTCTAAATTATATACACTTTTAGCTTACAATAGTGAATAAAGTTACGATAAAAACATGTTTTGGAAGAAGGATTGATGATGTATCGACTCAATTTTTTTTATACTTAATTTTTGTTCAAAATTAACTAAATTTAAATGATAAGTACAAATTGGCTGTACAAGTCATTTCAAGTCTTTTTTTTATATATATAAATCTTAGTTGAATCTTGTTTAACTTAAATTAAGGTATTGATCATATTTTTTTTACAGTGAAAGAGGATGCATTTTTGTGTCCATCACCAGATCACTTTTGAAGATCTTGTGTGTGGAATCTCTTGTTTACCTGTTCAGATTATCCGTTGCCCTCCGCCTGCATCTCTGTGGCTTCCTCTCTGGCTGAAATAGGTGGCTTTATTATGTTTCTTCATCATTTGCAGTCTTTCAGTCTCTGTATAAGAGAGAGCGACAGAGGTTGGGACCCCGGCAGTAATATGTAACGAGGGAAGGGGGTCTTATTGTCCTTCAGTTGGAGTGGAATAATGAAAAGAGAACTTTGTTTTTAATTAAAGCGGGACCTTTGGGCATGATTAAGGGGCTAGTGATTAATCACCTCTCTGGTCCACTGAAGAGGCTGTGCAGGTTGGGCCCAAACCCTGTGAATGGGAATGATTTACCCATGAACCCCCCAGAGAAAGACCCGTGTTTAGATAGCGGCACAGCGGGACGCTTCGATGTTGCTTTACATACGGATATGAACCGGTTTAATATTTTTGGAGTGGATTTCCACAATTGAAAGGTCAGCAGTGTAATTTGAGTGCGTGTCGAATGCAGTCAGATTCGGCACCGGTGGTGGGAATGGTAATATATCATGTTGAGTTTAGTGGCAAAGCAGAACAGCTGACTCCATTTAAAGATCCATTTTTATGTTCAAGAGTAATATCTTCATTTGAAACTATAGGCCTAAGCCTTACCTGCCTATTGCAGATTTTCAATTATATATCTTAGCAATATTTCAGGGAATATTATAGGTTTGGTAAAAGCTCAATCGACAGCGTTTGTGGCATAATGTTGTTTTTCTTCAGAAATTTCCACTTGTCACAAAATCAAAAATCAAGGTTACATTGAGGCACTTACAATGGAAGTGAATGGGGCCAATTTCTTAACATTAAAATACTTACTGTTTAAGTAGTATAGTCAAATATATAAATGTATTAACATAGTATATGTGTGAAAATATAATTTAAGCTTTTCTATGTGAAATTATATGCAAGTTTACAACTTTTTTTTGCCATGACAAGCCTTGGAAAATTACTATAAAAATGATTTAAATAACAATTCATAGGTGCTTTTAGAAAATTACAAGCTTCACATTTCTGCTTTAAATCCTGAAAAACTGGCCCATTTTACTTTCATTGTGTTTGCCTCATCATAACCTCAATTTTAGTTTTTTTTTTTTTAAAGAAAACGTTGGACAAGTCTTTTTTGTGGTATATGCCATAAATGCTCTAGATTGAGTTTAACTTGTGTTGAACCCTGAATATTCATTTCAGGCCCACTAAAAAACGTGTACACACACACAAATAGGAGAAGGACAGGAGAAAGAGAGAGACACACACATACACACAGAGAGAGAGAGAGAGAGAGAGAGAGAGAGAGAGAGAGGGAGGAAAGATTCACTATCTCACTAATGACCCAGGCCCCAAACTAAGCTAATTCGTAATCCTGAATGTATAATGGCTTTGCAATGAGCTTAAATGAGCATATTATGTCCTTGACGTGGCCTTGGCATTCAGCAGAACAGGAAACAGAGGAATAGAAGGAATCATGATTTTCATAAGTGCTTATTTCGCAGGCAGCTGCATTTCTCTTTCATCTTGACTCATTTTGTCTTGCTTTCTCCCTCTCTCTCTTTCTCCTGTCCTTCTCCTATTTGTACATTTGTCAACAACCAGCTAGAAACAGCGGCGCAAATATCCACGCTTATTTACCATAATCTGATTGTTAAATGGTGGGTATTTGAAGTATGCAGCTGCCCCTAGTATCTTATCACAGTAGTAAATATCACAAAGACACAATCCTTTTACCACTACACACGTATTCACCTGAGACTGTAGGCTCCTTGATTGTAAAGTTATGTGCTGCATACTAAACACAAACTAACAAACGAACACGAGATCCCTCCGCCTTCACCACAGAGGTTTGGTACCCGCAGCTGTTGTTGCTGTGGTGAGTAAACCGTCTGCATTTTTTTTAAGGTGAATTAATGGAAGTAAATCTCCGTGCTTCTTTCCTCCCTGAATCTCATCCGTGTAGAAATCCAAGCCAATGTTGCTGGCAAGGTCAGGGCTCAGAGCTAGTCCAAGACCTAATCTACAAAGCATACCCATTTCGGATGAGCCGCTCCGTTTCTCCATCCAAGGGATCCAAGAGGAAGAAAAAGATTTCTCTTTTTCACATGACCTTGGAGGACTTTTTTTTTCTTTTTTTTTTTTTTTTTTCTTTTTTTTTTTTTCTCTATTGTTATAATATTAACCCTCTGATTGCTGATGAAGTTTTTTTTATTCTCTAGAGCAGCAGATGGTGGTAGTGACACTGTTATTGGTCGACATTGTTTAGGGTTCTCTGAGAGATCACCTCGTGAAGAGGACATTAATCAATGCAGCCGTAACCAAGCGCTCTGATCTTTGAAAAGGTCACCTGATTGGCTGCATGCTTGGCGACAATCAGAGTGTCAGATCGGCCAAGAGCGCATTTATTCACTGAGATAAGAGGGCCAATTGCACTGAAACTGTCAGGAAACATCCAGGCCACATTTCACTCCAAAATCAACAAAACTACAAATTATATGTTGCATAAAGAAAAAGCAGCCTGTTTTTTTGGGCCAAGATTTTTAGTTGTTTGCATGTGACATTTCATGACATTTAAGCATGACATTTAATTATTTAAATGTATTATTATTTTTTCAGTACAGTTGCATTTATCTGTAGCTTTCAGGGTTTTGTTAATCATCTGTTTTTTTGTTGCCAATTGCCATATATATATTTTTATTGTTTTTGGCAAATGGTATTCTTTAAATGTTTGATTTGTTTAAAGAATTTTGAGAGAGTATAGGATTTTTTCCCCATTGTTTTCATAATGTTGTGAAATTTGTTTCTTTATCCATTTAATGAATAAGTGGATACCTATCTCGAGACTGTGAGGGAGTCATGATTCACTTCAGACGGGTTCATTGAGTTCGTTATGTTGCCTATTGATTACTGTTAGTGTGGGCAGAGAGTACACAACACACCTGGCCTCAATCAGGAGCAATAGATAAATGCTTATTTCCTCTTTCATTTCTCATTACTGAAAGCCTCATACTTTCTTTTTTTATCTTAATTTTTAAAATCTTTTTGCAGGATTTGTGTTGTTTTTGGTGGCTAGGTATTCCCTGAAATTTCAGCTATCTAAATTTTTCAGCTGAAACAGATTTCGGGTTCGGCCTGAAATGGTTTTGGAGGGCCGAAATCAGTGACTGAAACAGGTGTTTAATTAGCGCTTCTCCAATGGCATGTTTTGACTTTGCTCAGCGTGTATTTTGTGCACACAACGTGGATAAGCTACAACAGTTAAACATGTCAGCTCTGTGGACACTAGCTCAGCATTGACAATAGTAATTTCTCGATTTTAATCATTAATTATAAGGTTTCTTAAAACAAATATTTTTAAAAAGCAGCCTATTTTTACAAACAATTTTGCATGTGACAGTTAATGACATTTAAGCATGACATTTTTATGTATTCTGAATTTACTATTATTTTTAGTACAGTTACATTTATCTGTTGCTATCAGTTTTTGTTGATCGTCTGTTGTATATAAAAAAAATAGAAAAAGGTATTCTTTAAATGTTTGAATTGTTAAAATAAATTTAAGAGTATAGGATCTTTTCCCTATTGTTTATCTATTGTGCAACTCTTTTCTTCATGATTGTCTCGCAGTTAAAATTGTTTTTCCTTCTGTTGATGAATGAAAAAAACTTCACTAAACATTTGTGATGTTTCATCCAATAATTGCAAGAAGCTTTGTTACTTTTAATATGAAGCAAAGTCCCAACTTTCAATTTTAAGAAATGAAAGCTGCAGTCCGTAGCTTTTTTGGGGTTAAAAATTATCCAAAATACATATTTGAGAAAATACATGACCAGCCAGTGTTAAACTCTCTGCTTGCCTTAAGCCTGGTTCACACGGCAGGATAATTAGGCCTATTTTAGCCCCAATTTACCCCTTCCGACAATCTTAAGTATGCTCCGATTATCGTAAAATAATCTGATCAGATATTCCTGCCGTGTGTGGTGTGTTAAGAGTGCTCTCGTCTGCTCGGAAGGACGTCAGGACCGCTCCGATCTCAATTCGGGGATATCCAACATGTTGGATTTATTTGGCCCGATTTCTCCTCGTGTGTGGTGTCCCCCGGGGACAAACGAGCACGCAGCCTGTGGACTGTGGCGTGTAGCCAATCAGAAAGCGAGGTGACGAGGCGCAGAGGAAGCACCGGGAAACAAAATCAAAACAACCGTCCATGCTCGCGTTGTCTCCACTTCTTTGACCATCGCCTTTTCTTTTGATAACGTTTTTTTTCGGTTAAAAACAAACTACACACTATCGCCACTGCATCCTCTTCTTCCGCCATGATTGTTTACTCTGAAGTCACATTTGATCTCGAGGGATTTTGCGAGATTTTCCGTCTGACCTGGGAATGCTCTGGAGTCAAATCGGTTCGTGTGTGATGTGTTGATTTTGCCGTGTGGCTGCACACCACACACTGTACGACCAAAACTGTTAGACCCGTGATTTTTTTATCCCCGTGTGTGGAGTCTCTCAGGTTTGGAAAATCGGCCGACAATTTTAAAATCGTCCCGTGTGAACCAGGCTTTAGCTCGATTTAAAGCGGTAAGCTTGTAATAATGTTTTTAATTCCAGTGGTACGGGTGGATTTCCGAGGGAGATTCGAGCATGTCTTTGCGTCATTACGTCACATCTGTACACTTAAAGAAGGAGTCTCGGCTAGTATACGCTATATTGCGTGTGAGGATGTTGGAGGTGGAGATTTATAGCCTTTTCTCACAGCACTTGATATAATTAAACTTATCAATTTGATGGCGGATCCAGAGAGGTTCAAACGACAATCATCAGTGACAACAGATTCACCCGCTGTAAAATTCGAAAGACTTCGCTCGGACTTCGGAGTGGCTACAGAAAAAAAGAGACTGCAACCGGACCCGTACAAAAACAAGGATACATATCGGAAGGACATTACATGTAGTCACGCAATGCTGACGTTAACATTAACAATTTGAGAACAAAGTATAATTTGCACGGTTTTGCGTGATATGATAACTTATAAGCGATTGCTAGATTTAATCAGCGCGATTAACTGCAATGTCAGAACCAGAACAAAAGTGGATGTTTGTTTCTTGTTCAGATGACATTTTCCGGTGAAAATTCTTATGTTGGTCATACTTCCAAAAATAATAATCTGTGATTCTGAATGCCAGTATCCAGACCGGCGCGGTGACCGACAGCCTCACACTCTCCTCAAACATTGTGTTCATCCGCGCTGTGCCGTGTCGAGGGTGTTGAAGTACAACTCGCGTAAAGTTGATAATTCCGCGAATGACTGCAATTGCAGATTTCGAACAGAGATGGCGACAAAGAGGAAAAAAGCCGGACTGCAGCTTTAAATAGTAAACGTCGTTTTTAATACGGCGTGACGGATCACTTTACTTACATTTATATTTACATTTAGTCATTTAGCAGACGCTTTTATCCAAAGCGACTTACAATTGAGGACTAAACCAAGCGAGTCATCGTGAAGAGGCAAAAACAACGCAAGAAGTGCTCAAAATACAAAGTTCAGACATTGCTCGGAGTAGCATAAGCCAGGCAAGCGAGGATTTAAAGGAAAGGATTTTTTTTTTTTTTTTTTTTTTATGTTAAGTGCTCCCGGAAGAGATGAGTTTTCAGTTGCCTTTTGAATGCTGTCAGGGATTCTGCATTCCGGATGACGGTGGGGAGATCATTCCACCAGCATGGAACCGTGAATGAGAATGTTCTGGAGAGTGATTTTGTGCCCCGCTGTGATGGTACCACAAGCCGTCGCTCATTGACCGATCGTAGGCTTCTGGTAGGGATGTACACTTGTAGTAGTGAGTGGAAGTAGGAGGGGGCTGAACCTGTGGTCAATCTGTAAGCAAGCGTCAAAGCCTTGAACTTGATGCGAGCAGAGAGTGGTAGCCAGTGCAGAGAGATGAACAGAGGAGTGACGTGGGCCCTTTTGGGCTCGTTGAAGACGAGACGAGCTGCAGCATTCTGGATCATTTGTAGAGGTTTAGTTGCACATGATGGAAGTCCAGCCAGAAGAGCATTGCAGTAATCAAGCCTAGAAATGACCAGGGCCTGGACGAGAAGTTGTGTTGCATGCTCAGTTAGGAAAGGTCTGATCTTCCTGATGTTGTGCATAGCAAACCTGCATGATCGAGTTGTCTTTGTAATGTGGTCTGTGAAGGTCAGCTGATCATCAAAGATTACTCCAAGATTTCTGACCGACCTTGATGGGGTGATTGAGGATGAATCTAGCTGGATAGTGAGGTCGTGCTGTAGAGACTGATTGGCAGGGAGGACGAGAAGCTCAGTCTTTGCCAGGTTGAGCTGCAGGTGATGTTCCTTCATCCACGCCGAGATGTCCGCCAGACAGCTTGAGATCCGTACAGCTACTGTGGGATCATCTGGTTGAAATGAGAGGTAGAGTTGGGTGTCATCAGCATAGCAATGGTAAGAGAAACCATGTGCCTGTATGATGGGTCCCAGTGATGTGGTGTAAATGGAGAAGAGGAGCGGTCCAAGAACTGAACCCTGGGGAACCCCTGTGGTCAGCTGATGTGCTTTGGATACCTCACCTCTCCATGCGACCTTGAAGGACCTACCTGTGAGATAGGACTCAAACCAGTTGAGGGAAGTTCCAGTGATGCCCAGTGATGAGAGGGCGGACAAGAGGATCTGATGATTCACTGTGTCGAAAGCAGCAGACAGGTCCAGTAGAATGAGAACTGATGATTTGGAAGCAGCTTTTGCGATCCGCAGGGCTTCCGTGACTGACAGCAATGCAGTCTCAGTTGAATGTCCTTTCTTGAAGCCAGATTGGTTGACATCCAGCTGGTTGTTCAGAGACAGGAAAGATGATACTTGGTTAAAAGCAACACGTTCAAGTGTTTTCGCAATGAATGGTAGGAGAGAGACAGGTCTGTAGTTCTCTAGAAGTGATGTGTTTAATGTTGGTTTTTTAAGCAGAGGAGTTACCCGAGCCTGCTTAAATGCTGTAGGGAAAATGCCAGTGTGGAGGGATGAGTTGATGATGTGTGTGAGAGCTGGAAGAAGTGTGGGAGAGATGGCTTGTAGAAGGTGTGAGGGGATGGGGTCTAGAGGGCAGGTGGTAGGATGACTGGAGAGGAGAAGTTTAGATACTACTTCCTCGGTTAGTGGAGTGAAGGAGGAGAGAAGGTTGTTGGCTGTGGGAGAGATTAGTTTGGGTTCCTGTGTGTGTGAAGCTGAGAACTGACTGCTGATAGTTGTAGTTTTGTTAGTGAAGAAGTTAGCAAAATCATCAGCAGTTAGCGAGGAGGTGGGTGGTGGTGGAGGTGGACAGAGGAGAGAGTTGAATGTCTTGAACAGTGAACGTGTGTTAGTGGCGCTGTTGATCTTGTTGTGGAAATATGAAGATTTTGCGGTGTGAACATCAACAGAGAAGGCAGAGAGCAGAGATTGATACCTACTGAGGTCAGATGTGTCTTTTGATTTGCGCCATTTCCTCTCCGCTGCCCTGAGCTTGGTCCGGTGTTCACGAAGAACCTCAGATAACCAGGGGTTAGAGGGAGTAGTGCGTGCTGGCCTGGAGGAGAGAGGGCAGATGTTGTCTAGAGAGGAGGTTAGGATGGAGCATAAAGTATCCGTTGCAGTATTCACATTCAGAGATGAAAAATGTGAGGGTGAGGGAAGAGAAGATGACACCGCAGAGGAAAGATGGGACGGAGAAAGTGAGCGCAGGTTTCGTCTGAAAGTAAATGGTGGGGAGGTTGGTGGAGCATGGGTAGTGAGTTGTAGATTGAAAGTAATGAGGAAATGATCTGAAACTTGGAGAGGTTTCACCAAAATGTTATCTATGATACAGTTGCGTGTGTAAACCAGGTCCAGTTGGTTGCCTGACTTGTGAGTACCGGTGGTGATGAGGCGTTTGAGATCGAAAGAGGCTAGGAGAGAGATGAAGTCTGTTGCATACGGTTTCGCTAGTTGGATGTTGAAATCGCCAAAGACTACAAGTGGGATGCCATCCTCAGGGAAAGAGGACAGCAACACATCCAGCTCCTCTACAAAGCTTCCCAGTTGACCTGGGGGGCGATAAATAACTACAATATGGATCTGCACGGGAGTTGTAAGTGTAATAGCATGATATTCAAATGAGTTGTTATTGCATAGAGAAGAGAGAGTTGAAAATTTCCAAGTGTTAGAAATGAGAAGACCAGTGCCCCCACCTCTGCCCGACTGGCGAGGGGTGTGAGAGAAAGAGAAGTTGTTAGAGAGAGCAGCAGGGGTTGCTGAGTCTTCTGGGCGGATCCAGGTCTCAGTCAAGCCCAAGATATTAAGAGTAGAATGAGATGCAAAGGCTGGAATGAAGTCAGCTTTATTGACTGCTGATTGACAATTCCATAGACCCATAGAAAGAGTGAGAGGTGAGTGTGAGGATGAGAGAATAGGGCGCAGATTAGCAGTATTGCGCTGCCTTCTGTGCGTGGTGAGAGAGCGTTGTCGAGAGACAACAGGAATGTGTTGAAAGCACATAATGATAATAGGAAATAAGATAAAGGTAGGAAGGGAAAGGGTTAAGAAGATACTTTAAGTGCCTTGCAGGTGTCCTTGCTCGGTGGAGTCGCGCAGGTAGAGTCGCAGGTCTTTACCCGAGTCGGTCTTAACACGAGGAGGTTCAACACGAGTGCTGACTGCTTCCGCGACAGCGCGCACACTACATAGATATAATGCTATCAATCGCCTGAGTGAGGACAGCTGTGGTAGCCCTTGCAATTAGCACAGCGAAAGCAAATATCCCGAGAATGGCCGAAATCGAAACTAGCTGTTATGAACAGCAATACTTAAGTGCTACAATAACAACCAGACTACAACCCTTAAGACGGCAGATATTCAAAATAGGAACGTGTCTAATTAAATTAAAGATATTTAGTGAAAATAAAAATTACAAATTAGCAAAGAATCGAAAATAGCCCTACTTGACAAATGGTAAACAGAGCAACAGGAGAACTGGATATTAAGAAAAAACAACTTACGCGCTCTAGCCGTTCTCGCAGAGTGACTGCTTGTCCAGCAGTGTATGTCTACTTACAGTCTACTTATCCTCTTAGTGTATGTTTGAATACATCTGTCATGAAAACAAGTTATTACAGTTTATTGTCATTTAAATGATTATATTTCACCAACTGGAGCAGAATTTTTTTTGTAAAAAAGTTTATATAAAATCTGCCTCATGTGCAATTTAAATGTTTGTAAAACTCAGTTTTAGCTATTTGAGTGCTGATTATTAAATAAGCTTGATTAATTAATTATTTATTTTCAGTTTCGGTTTGCATTGCCTTCCTTGTGATTCTAACATTTAAAGTGCCCCTATTATGCTATTTTAAAGTTTCCTAATGTTGTTTTGGAGTCTCCCACAACAGGTTTACATGCATCAAAGGTCAAACTGTTTAAATTCTTCATAATATACATTTGCACATCACACATTTTCAATGATTCTCATACGACTCGTCAGATGAATCAATCTCTCTAAATCCCTCCTTTCCGCGAGCTACTCTGCTCTGATTGGCCAGACAGCTCAGTGTGTTGTGATTGGTTTGCTGCATACAGCGCGTGCGTCGAATACAAAAATGCCCATTGCCATTACAACGTCACCTCTGCTTGTCCTGAGGCTTCCTACACCGTAAACTAAAGACAGTAACAATGACGTTGATTTTACCATATCAATGCGAGCGCGAGTCCGATGATGAAATATTGGAAGAACTAGTTATTCAACCCGAACCTCCATCACAAGGACGACTCGAGCAGGACGTTTCTCAGTGATGCATGTATGCAATGAATACATTAGCCGAGCTCTAGAGTGAATGATCTGATGTAACAAACGTCGGTAAAACAAATCTTTCCTCAAAGTAGTGAGAACGACAGACAATCTGCATTAATAGACAGTTTTAGGTAATAGCCCACAACTGATTTGCAGAAGTATTCAGTTATGCCTGGTTCAGATTACACGATTTTAGCCCGATTTTGGCACGATCCGTTTGACGTAGGGTGTGTCGTGGGGATTCGTAAACGACAACGGGCGTCGGGACGCAAGATTCGATCGTATCATCTCGTATAGTGTGTCATAGTGGGCGACAACCTATGTCGCGTCTGCGATGCTTCACGACAAAAAGACTAGCATGTTTAATTTTTTTAACGGTCGTCCACGACGGGTTCCCGTCACATCTATGAGGTTGACCAATAGGAGCACAGAAGCTTTTCCGTACACAACTTTCAAAAATGGCGAAACGAAGGAGAGAGACGATTGTACTACTAGGTGGAGTTATGACATTGAGGAAAGGTTCAGGAGCTGTGGCAACAGTAACAGAAAACAATATTTTACCTCAAGTTCTCTTTGGAGGATTGACAGCCCATACTGTCCTCTTCGAGCAATCCAGGAACGTGTCCATTGTCGGGTTTTCTTTCTTTTTTTTAACGTTTTTCTGAACACAGGACAGCCAATACAACACTCACCGCTTCATCCATTGTTTGTTTACGTTCGTTTCCGGAAGCCACTCGCTACTAGTTTCGCCTTCTCGATGACATCATGCGCGTCGTTAAAGACGGCACGCGATGACTGGTCAGGAAGCAACGTGTAGTCTGACATGTTTCTTGTCCGCGACACGACAAGATTTTAGGAGTCAAAATCGCGTAATCTCACACAGTGACTATCGTAACAGACAAAAAAATCGTGTAATCTGAACCAGGCATAAGACAGTAATAATGTGAGTTAACCAGTTAGCAGGAGACCTACACAATATAAAACTCAAAACTAAGTATTTTGAACACCATCTTTCAAGAGGAAGCGGTTTGCGAATCCTGCATTGAACTCCGAGATTTGAGAAGCAGTCTCAGTAAAATAAAGGGAACACAGCAATAAATTACTCATTTGTTATTTAGAGTATTTATACTGTAGCGCTGCATTCAAACTGAGAATAGTTGTGATGGTTGCTTTGATGGTCTTTCCTTTGCTTCGGCATTTATGGGGTTAATGTGTGGGATTCCTGGATATGGAAGAAAGCATAGAGAATGCTGCTTTTGTTGTAACCTTGTAATTTTGACTCTTCAAGAGAGATTGTAACGCTTCAAAGAGATTCAAAACTAATCCATATGAATTGAGTGGTTTGGTCCACATTTTCTAAAGAGACTGAATCGCTTTATATGATAAACAGATTGAATTTAGGCTTTTAATAACTTATAAACATTGATCAGTGAACATAAACAGAAGCTCAAACGACCTTGCTTGACACGCGAGACCAAACCTCTTGCGGTAGCGCAAATGTGATGCATAACACAAAGATGAACCTCATTGGTTCTTGCGAAAGCCCAAAAGTGCTGCGTAACATGAGAATGAACCTCATTGGTTCTTGCGGAAGCTCAAAAGTGATGCGTAACACAAAGATGAACCTCATAGGTTCTCGCACATCATGTGAACATGCTTGAGCTTCCATTTACCACAACTGATATGTGCGTTTATGAATGTTTATATGAAAATAAAAGCCTAAATTCAATCTGTTTATCATATAAAGCAATCATGTCTCTTCAGAAAGTTGTTTAAACCGTTCAATTCATATGGATTAGTTTTACGATCTCTTTATGAACTTTTTGAAGCGTCAAAGTAGTTGACGTAGCGTCAAGGAAGTTGCATAGACTGTAAACCGAGGGAAACTAAACAGAGACAGAAAGGTTCATCAGAAAGATCTTGATTTGTGTTCCAAAGATAAATGAAAGTCTTATGTGTTTGGAATGATATCAGGGTGAGTAATTAATGACAATTATTTATTTATTTATTAATTTGTGAACTATCCCTTTAAGCCTGTGGCTGAAATACACATACGTGGTTATCTCATTCACGATTAGATCACATCATCGCGATCAGATGGTTATGTTCTAATCACAACAGGCTTGACTGCAAACAAGCTACGCCACTTACTTTTGTAGAACTTTTTTCAAAGCCTCAGAAAGTCAACCTACAATGGCTTTATGCAACCGGCACACAGGCGGTTGTGTCCCTGCTATTGACACAAGCCTTTGTGGATGCTATGAGGTGTGGAATCTCCCCGTTTCATCTCTGCTCTCATCTCTCTAGCACATCTGAGTCAGTCTACTGATGTTTGCTCCTGCGGTGGAGATGACATTTGTTTGAGAACTGCTTCCACCTTATCTGGCAGACTAGAGCGACTAACATGTTGCTCTGCATAACACCAAAGCTGTCAATATATTTGGTTTACAGACATGTGCTCTGTTTCAAAACATGGTAAACTGCCTTCTAAGGGAGCATCCTAATTGTCATGGACCAATGACAATCTCATAAGTGACTAATTTGGAATGCTCTACTTAGGCAGCAACTACTGTATATACACACTATTACACTTTGCTCAGGAGAATGGAGTCATAATTTATTTCAATAGTTTGATGTTAGCATGTTGCTAGGCTAACAGCATTTTTTAATATTAAGCTTAAAATATTTAGTACACAAAGGTGGTAGCAGCATACGTTTATTAATATGTTTAGCGTTGTTTTTCCTGATGAGGTAGTTATAGGTGGACCGTATAAGACCGGTAGATTCCATTTTTTCAGACTCCAACTTTGTAAATGTTAATTTTGATGCTTAATACGGATCTCACACAACAATTATGAAGTCTTGGTGTGCAATAATACACAGCTGTTTGAAGCAGGAAGTGCAATGACTGCTCAAGCTTTGTTTGAGGCACTTCTGTTGTCTCTCGGTTCACCACTTTTAGTCTGCCGTGATCAGAAATTCCATTTACCCTTCGACACTTCTGGAAACCTTGTTTTTTTTCCCCCCAGAGCGCCTCTGCCAGTCACAGAATCTCTTTAGCTTTCCACAGTGATGACAGGTTCAGAGGACAAAACCACAGCACCCGCCCTCTCCTTTACCCCCGCACACACACACACACACACACACACACACACACAGACAGACTCTCACACTCTAATATAGGAAAGCCTCACATTGAGCATTGATTTCCAGTCTACAGTCGTCACTGCTGTGATACAAACATCTCCAAGTTTTTGTGTATATATGAATGTTAATATTACATGTTCGTAGATGTCAGATGAAGTTATTGGTTGTCTGCATGATGATCAAACTCTATATGCTGTTTTACTCGTATTTATAGTTTTTCATTATTCATACAAAATAATTTAAAAATCTAAATCAATAGTACTAAACGAAATAATTGTATTAGTTTTAGTGCTATTCATTTTTTTATATAATTGTTTAATACATTGTTTAGATATAAGAGAGAGAGATGAACTGTACACAGTATGTATGTATGTGTATATAATACAGCTCTAGAAAAAATTAAGAGACCACTGCAAAATGATCAGTTTGGTTTTACTATTTATAGGTATGTGTTTGGGTAAAATTAACATTTTTTTGTTTTATTCTATACACTACTGACAACATTTCTCCCAAATTCCAAATAAAAAATATTGTCATTTAGTAGCCTGGTTAAAACCAGACCATTCTCAGTTGTGTAGAGATTCTGGAGTCTTCCAGGTGGGCAGCTTCAACCGCACAGTTGGAAAGTGGTGTCCAGTTACAATAAATTCGACACCCATTGGAATATCCCAAAGAATATGATTCTTGATAAGGAGAAAGAAGTTCTCTCTTTAAAGACATTTAACCAGATATATTCGATGTGTTTTTATGTGTGTCTGTTTTTCCATGTCACATTGGAATAACTATGATTTTATCGTAGCATGAAGTAAAGTATAAATGCCTTCATTATGCATTTTAAATTAACTGGCGACTCCCATAACTGTTACATAGCGTTCTTGATACACCCAGGCATGCGTTTGGGCTGAAACAGTGTCATGTTACAGGGCTGATAAGGAGGTTTTTACAACCACATTCCTTTGGGCACATGCCAAAGAGAGAGACAATGGGAAGACAGAAACCTTCTTTAAAACAGACTTTTCTGCATTAATCATAGACTAACGGATATATAAATGAACATGCTTCATAACATTGGGTAAATGATTTACTGTCTTGTGTACTATTATGTATATATTATGGTATGTACCTGGGTATACAACCAACTAACGGTCAATGTAACCTCACCTGTATCATGCCTCCTACCTAACTAATCCTCATTTAATGACACACACTTTGATGTACATCACCTTCTTCTAGAATGCAGTGTGGATGTGTTATATCTATCTGAGCATTAATGAAGGTATAATCACGCTCGGGACAAAGACTCTCATTGGTCCATTCAAACCTTAGGGGTTGGTTCTTTTCTAAGACTATATCAGGCAGGCAACAGTGACCGGCTTTCTTCTTGATAGTTTTCATCCTTGCAAACACCATCTCGGGTGATCCGGGGGAACCCCCTCCCCCCTCCATGGGGCCCAGAGGCCTCCCAGCAGGCCTGGATCCCAACCAGATCCGGCCTCATGGAAGAGAGAGGACACTCTCTCACAAAGAACCAAGGACAATCTCGGGAGTTTGTAAAAAGGACTCTAACCCACCATGCAAGTTCATCATATCTTCTTCATCCAACAAAGAAGAAAATGATTGAGACTTCAAAATCTGACACTCGCAGAATCCTCAACAACTTCAGTTTTCAACAACTTTGATAATAGTGTACGCTACCCGGGCATGCAAGTATACTTTTGATTTGATGCTTTGAAAATGAAATGCTGATGTTCTTCTCATATAGTTACATGGAACTTCTCAATAGTTCCGTTTTCGGTTTCGTTCTACCACTCACCTATTTATGTATTCATGTGTGTATGTTGTTTTGTTTATTTATATTCATATAAATATCTATTTTCAGTTAATAAAACTTGTACATAGTATGTATTTGGTTCTGTTTTGTTTGCAATACAAAGTCACTTTTACGATTGCGGTTTTGCTACTTGCTCAAAGTGCTGTACATGCTAAGAAATAATTATTCTTCTGTGGCCATGGAAGATACCCTTTTCTTAGAATAAATTAATAATCAAAAGAGTTCGTTGGACGAACTGATTAATTGATTGTAATATTAATTCAGCCACATCAAGTTAATCCAATTAACTGACCCAAATATTCATAATTAATAATAATAAGTTATTATTGATTATTAATATTTCCAAAAAGCTGAGTTTCCTTACAGTTGTAACTGAGTTATGGTCTGGCAAAGCGTCATAGACAAATCATTTCCAGAGGGGCGTCACCAACGGACGTCGCGGATAGACCTAAAACCAATCAGAGCGATGAAGGAGATGACGTATGCAGAGTGGCGGAGAAACATCTCGAGTGTTGTTCTTTGCTCGGTTTTTAACAAAAAGGAAACGTTCAAATCGCTTAAAACAGACGCGATAGCTGATTCGAACGAGTGAAGTTTGACGGCGGCATCCATCTTTGTAATGTAGGCTACAAAATCTGCTTCAAAATCCCAGCGCTGTCGTCATCGTGTAAAGCCCGCCCCAACGTTTCTGATTGGTGCCTTGATTTTCGACGGATTGGAAATGGGCTTGAATGAGCTCTTTGCCAGACTAACTTTCAGAGCAAATCTAACTTTGCCGGAAGTTGTCTGGGATTTCCCAGTCTAATCATTTAGAGCATTTATTTGCAGAAAACAACAACTGGTCAAAATAACAAAAAAGATGCAGTGTTGTCAGACCTTGAATACTAATGTTTTAACTTAGGAAGAGTTGTGACCATCCATCTTCCTCTTGATCACATTCCAGAGGTTTTCAATGGGATTCAGGTCTGGAGATTGGGCTGGCCATGACAGGGTCTTGATCTGGTGGTCCTCCATTCACACCTTGATTGACCTGGCTTTTTGGCATGGAGAATTGTCCTGCTGGAAAAACCAATCCTCAGAGTTGGGGAACATTGTCAGAACAGAAGGAAGCAAGTGTTCTTCCAGGACAAGCTTGTACGTGGCTTGATTCATGAGTCCTTCACAAAGACAAATCTCCCCGATTCCAGCCTTGCTGAAGCACCCCCAGGTCATCACCGATCCTACACCAAATTTTACAGTGGGTGCAAGACACTGTGCCTTGTAGGCCTCTCCATGTCTGGACAAAGCTGAAAATTGATTTGTGAAGTACGGAATACTAATGTTTTAACAGAAGTTCAGAAATCAATATTATATATATATATAAAAAAAAAATATATATATATATATATAAAATATAAAGTATAATATATATATATATCATTTAATATATATATAGCATTTTAAACTGATAAACAGCGAGTGGTACCAGTCCATTGGAATAAAAATAATTGCACAGGTTGTTCACTTTCGACAGATAATGATCTTCCCTTGAGGCTGCGATTGTGAGAATCTTTTCTCCTCCCTGTGAAATATGCGACGATAATGATGGTTTGTTGATTGAAGCTCCCCAAGAGAAAGCCATATGCCAGTGCTGGAATATTGCAGGAATGGCATATTGTTCTTGCCTGCTTTTTAAACACAACACCGTTGTGGAAAGAAAGAATCAAATGTTGCCTGAGCAGTTTGTATTGTTTTGCAACTAGATTACATCACTGCAAAATTGGCCCTTTGTTGTTTTTTTTCTGTTTTTTTTTTCCTTATTAACTGTTATTCATGAGAGGCCCATGGCCTGTGACAGGGATTATCTTTTTGCTGCAAGAGTCCAGATCAAGGGATAACCTATTTGCAAGTCTATATGCGGCATTACAGCGGGAGATGAATTGCTTTGGAGATACAGGGCTTTACCAAGGGTGCTGAGCAAGGCTGCGCGTGGAACAAATATTTTGAATGTCTGTTGACCGTGCAGGACAAAATGTGAGAGAGAGGGATTTGAATTTACGATTGGGACTTTTATTTATAGTGTTCAGCACAATAGGTCCTCTGCAAGTGAATATTTCTGGTGGAAAACCAAACCTTTTTCTATTTACTGTAATCAGCCATTTAAAGATATGAAAGATTCTTGTGGTTGATCTGGGATACAGGGTTGGGAAAAAATAAAAATGTAAAGAATTTGATTCTAATTGGATGCAGGCCACAGGATGTTCATTTGGAATGACATAAAAATATATTTATGGGATTGCAGTTCAATACAATTTTAAACAGTCATGCAGTCACTACAGATTAGACATTTTCTATAATGTAGTAATTCAAAACTGTTAAAACAAACAGAGCCAGCAAAACCATGGCATATTACAGCATAACTTTTGTTTCAGGTAACATGTCAAATAAAATAAAATAAAATACTAAGGTAAGTAAATAAATAAATATTGACATTCTTAATCTAGTCTAGTGATTATATCTTAAAGATCAAAGATCCATTTAAATGGCTGGAGGTAAAGAGCGTTTTAGGAAATGAGATTATCCATGAAATGAAAATTAATATAAATTTAGGATACATTTGTATAGATGATATTTTAAATAATTAACATTAGATATCTTTTTTTAAATTAAAACATATAATATCTTCTGTAACATAATAACATTTATTATGGATATTTCATGCTGAAAATGAGAAGCAGTTATATTGCATTATATATTCTTCCTTTTTAAATACTTAAATGTACATCTTGTTTGTTTCAAGTTCAGAAATTGAGAATTTGAAAAAGGTTTTCTCAATTAATTTCTGAACTCTGCTTTGATTTTTAAACATCAATTTAAGATGAATTCCCTTCAATTTAATGTTCATTATGTATATTTCAAACAGTAAAATGTATGTTTTTAACAGTTGTTGTAAGCTCTGTGATCAGATTGCTGGCAATAGTCTTCAATATGAATATGAATGCCCCACTTTTTCCTCTAAGGACAGATTTTATCTGTGAAATCCAGCAGAGCAAAGTGGCCTGTGGGTGCTTTTAATATTTTAAAGATGAGGTTTAATGACACCATAGTGCTGGGGAGGAGAAGATGTGTTCAGTAAAGACCAGTGAGACTCTGCTTTGAGCCTGTTGTCATCTTCCTCTGGGGAAACGTCTGTTAATTTATTTCTGCTCTATTTCTCAAACAAATCAATTAAGGCCATATGCATTCCATGTCGAGCTAGTGCATATACATGCCCGTAATATGAATCTAGATTGTGCACTGCATGTTTGTGTAGGCAGTAGCATTAGGTACACTGTAGATCCTGATTTCATGCTAAACCTTAAATATTATAGTCTTAAGCAAAGGAGGATGTGGATTTTAAACACACACACACACACACGTTTGTATGTGTAAATATATAATATTATAAATATAGTAGTTATTATTAAATGCTAAACAATATTATTAAATGCTATTTCATGCTAAACTAAAACGACAAGGTGTTTATGTAAAGTTTTTCTTTTTTTTTTTTTTCTCTCGTGTGTTAGCTTGCCCAGGGTTCTCCCACTGCAAACATAGGTGCAAGTTTTATTGTTGTTGATTTAGAACTCCAGTGAATGCCAGTGTTCCTTGACGCACATTACTTTCATGGCCAGTCTCATCTTCTGTCAGCACGCAGGAGAAAATGGCACAGTTGACTCCAAAAGATATGCCTTTCCTCGCTTCCCCTCTCTCTCATAGCCATGTTTAATCTGCTAATGCAAATGCCTTCTGCTGCTGCAGGGCCTTGACTTAATCAGCTGTTGATATTTCTCTCTCACTCTCCACAAGCATCGGAGACAAACCAACCTGTCAGAAAAAGCGACACATAAACACACTGCTGCAGATGACATTAAAAATGAGTGCTGTGTCGTATTTGTCTGTTGTCTCATCAGAAGCAGCGAGGTTTGAGCGTGTGTATCTTTAATTGGACATGTCTGCTTCAGATCCACACTTTGAGCTCCGCCAGGCAGAGGGAGAGGTTGTGATGAGAGCTGGGAGAGAGCCTTATAAGAGGACACAGTTTGCTGGAATAATAACACTCAAGATTACATTTGGATTGCCATTACTTCCCACAGTGCAGCATTCAGTCGGTCTTTACAGTGCAGCCTGTTTCTTTTCTCCCATCGGCCGTCTGCTTATTTTTTGGGGGACTTTATCATCATTGTTTTCAATTGCTTCAATTTTTGTTTGACTTGCTTTATTTTGTTCAACACCCTGTAGTAATTTGGTCCAATCCACATGCTACAAAAATGACCACCTGTTATCTGGAATTGAGGGGTTTCTGCAGGAAAAACGGTTTCCAATTGTAATGTTTTATGGTAATTGTACCTTATGATTTGATTTTAAAGGAGTTAAAATTAGATTTCTGAAACAATCTTCGATGCATTTAGAGCTCGATGCTTTCCCAAGCTCAAGGTCGCTGTACAAGAAGATAACAAAAACAGCATCAAGCATTAGTATGCATCACATAGTACATATACAAATATACAGTAACAAATCAGCAGACTTCATAGACTGTTCATAGACTTCATTGGTCAGTTTTTGGATGAAATAAGATGTAGTCGACTGCCTCTGAGATGATACTTTGAGTAAATTAAAAACACACAGCATGAACTGTACTTTGATCCGTTTGATTTTTCCGTGTGGCTTTTTGCTTTACCTCCTGTGTTATTATGGTGTTTATCAGTACATACAACAGATTTTAGTAGCAGAATGACCTTGCTAATTTAGCAGAAAAGGGCTGTCAAATTTGCCGGCTTAAATTTTGTTCTTATGGTAAATTGTTTGTTTAACTCTTTCCCCGCCATTGACAAAAAATTGCGTAATTTGTGAGAAAACGCTTTCTCGCCATTGACGTTTTTTGCCAGCTTTACGTGTTTTCACTATTATATGGTGGGGGGCGCTATGACACGTCTTCTTAAAGAGTACTGAGTCTCCTGATCAAAAGACGTGAAGAAAATGCAGAAACAAGATTAAATATATCATATGTAATACATGTATATGCATATGTAAAATTATGCGATCATCAACATTAAAAAGCAAACCGTATACATCAAAACTGCCTAATGTTACTGAATGAAATGTCGAGCCAGGACGAGTTATAGGACTATGCAAGCATTCGGGCTGTGTTTTGATCATTGTTCTGAATCCGATCCAGATGTAGAATGCATGAAGCTTGAATAAAACGTTTTATTTTTATTTATTTATTTATTTTAAAGCAGAGGGTCTGCTCTTTCTTTTGATATATTGCATGTTCAGATATTCATACAACAAAATATTCTGGGGGTCATGACATTTTTGTGAAAATTATCAAAATTCATATATATATATATATATATCATATATATGCATAATTGGAAGTGGAATTGTTACATTATTCATAGCTGAAACGATAAGTCGGCACAATAAAAAATTGTCGACAAATATCTTTGTTGTCGAGTAGTCGTTTGATCTCACGTGACCTAATTTCAATTTTATTTTTCAATCATTATACAGATATACATACATGCATAACAACCAAAAAAAAAAAGGTGTAGGCTGAAGCCTATGCTTATTACGCCCACCTTTTGTACATAATTACTCAATTAGCGGCACTTTTCTCTCTGGATTTAACTTTTCAAAATAAATGTACATTTACATGAGAACATTTCCAAGATGTTCATACATGATTACAAAGATACACATCTCAGACATTATTTCAATAGTTAACATATAATGTAAACAAATTAATCAAATTCAGTTTTATAAATATTTATAACCTTGTTTTTACACATTTTTTTAAAATTGCACAATTTTAATTCCTTGTCACAATTATTCCATGGGTTTACTCCTTTAACAGATATGCATCTATTTTTTGTGTTAGTTCTTGCTCTTACTTTTTTAAACATATACATTCCTCTTAGTTTATACTGACTTTCTCTTATTTCGAACAGCCTCTGAACACAATTTGGAAGTAAATTCTTATAAACTTTATACATGGTCTATGCAGTATAAAGTTCAACTAAATCAACAAATTTTAAAGCTTGTAAATGAATAAATAATCTATTTGTTGGTTCATAATAGTCTGCTCGTTTTACAATCCTTATTGCTTTCTTTTGTAACATATATATTTAATTTGTATTAGTTTTATATGTATGACCCCACACCTCCACACAAGAAGTAATGTATGGAACTATGAGTGAACAATACAATATACACTCACCTAAAGGATGATTAGGAACACCATACTAATACTGTGTTTGACCCCCTTTCGCCTTCAGAACTGCCTTAATTCTACGTGGCATTGATTCAACAAGGTGCTAAAAGCATTCTTTAGAAATGTTGGCCCATATTGATAGGATAGCATCTTGCAGTTGATGGAGATTTGTGGGATGCACATCCAGGGCACGAAGCTCCCGTTCCACCACATCCCAAAGATGCTCTATTGGGTTGAGATCTGGTGACTGTGGGGGCCGTTTTAGTACAGTGAACTCATTGTCATGTTCAAGAAACCAATCTGAAAAGATTCGAGCTTTGTGACATGGTGCATTATCCCGCTGGAAGTAGCCATCAGAGGATGGGTACATGGTGGCCATAAAGGGATGGACATGGACAGAAACAATGCTCAGGTTGGCCGTGGTATTTAACCCTCTGAGGTCTAAGGATTTTTGGGGTCCTTGAGGTGTTCTGACATGCTCTGACATTTGTGCTTTTTTCAGTTATTTATAAACATGTTAATGGCAAAGGTGTAAATTCACTCAATATAGCACAAACTGGGCTACCGTAATTTCTGAGCAACAATTATGAAACATGTTTGTATTTTTGAGAGAATATTGCTTATGCATGGTTATTGAAAAAAAATAAAACTTAAAGTGTCTTAAATAAGGCCACAAAACACATACTAAATGTGTCCACAAGACTTTTGACTAATGAGTGTTGTTGCCTAGAATTTTTACTTCAAAATGATCTGAAAATCATCCTGCCTAATCATTTACACAAACACATACACTAATTTGAATTTTATTAGAGACCTTTGGTTTGGAAAGGCAATATGCGTGGAGGCGTGTTCACACCTGAGAAGACAAAGGCCGGATAATGTGCCGCATAATGAGCTGCATATTAATTAGCCCTTTCACACAGGTGTGTCACAGGATCCCAAAGAGTGAAAGGACAAAAGAAATTATCTATATAGCCTATACATATTTTACAATTAGAAATTGTAACCAATTACAAATAGGTTACAATTACAACAACAATTACAATTTTAACAATATTTCAAGTGTATTTCTTTGTAAAAAGTATACATTTTATCATACGTATTAAAAAAGGTTTCATTAGTTTGAATATTGGAACAAACACTATAATAACATCTTAGTTGATAATTCAATATACCTACTTTATTTTTGACAAAACATCATACTATAGTATATTTAACTATGAGCAGAAATTGGTGAACAAAAGCGTACCTATTTAATGTGACAGTAGTCTTTTTTTACAGTCAAAACTTTATAATCTATCCAAAACTAATCACAAAATCGTGTCTAAACATTCATATTTAGTCTGTAATATATTGTGTATGATATATTAGTATATACATGTGAATTTGCAGGTTGTTGCTTATACAGACATTTTATTTCAACATATTTCAGTCTATTTTTACTCCTCTTAGTAGGCTATAGCAATATATTTTGTATTTGTTCATGTAAACATAACGTTTACTAATGTAGGTGCGAGAGTGAATGAACAAGGCACAGACACGCGCTGTATAACTGTAGTAAACAAAGCAATATAGTTTGTATTTGTTCATGTAAACATAACGTTTACTAATGTAGGTGCGAGAGTGAATGAACAAGGCACAGACACGCGCTGTATAACTGTAGTAAACAAAGTGTAGTAAACAAACTGTAGTAAACAAACTATGCCGTTCACTCATCATTTAGCCTACACACAGACACGCAATTCATATTTAAACAGTCTTTTTGCGGTTTACAGTCAGACACTATTCAATATCACGATTAGAACAAAGCACTAGAATAAATTACTTACTACATCAGCTGGATCCGTTGCTCCTCGAAATGAAACTACCAGCACTTCTGGTACATTTTCCAGGGTTAGATAGTATTATTCCTCACAGCGAAAGGATACGCTGTGTACACAGCTGTACAAGATACGATGTGTTTTATAATCCAGCTGGTGGGCGTTGGCATGTTTGAACGGCTTGCCTTAGATCATTTGCATTTGAATAGCGCGCGCTCTCCGTGGGCGTGGCACATTAACGCGTAATTAGGTATAATGAGCTGGAAAGAAAAATACTGACATCTCTCTCTTTTCATACAGATTACATAAGCTGAGAATTTTTTTTTTTATATATATAAATTAATTCATTTAAAAGAAGAGAGTTCAAGCTTCATTATGGAAAAACACTCGTGCCTGTATGACAAGTATTCGCGGAATTAAAGTTAATCTTAGGACGCGTTTCAGAATGGACTTCACTGACAGAGAGAAGGCAGAACGCGCATCATGTTTGTTTTTCTTTATTTGGCGAAAAGCACAACACTTTGTTTTTATTGTGAGTATCCACAAAAAAAAATAGACACTTATCAGGATCTAATGATGTACAACACTTAATATGTAAGATCAAAATCAACAGAGTATTTTGAGTTTCTTTTGCACTGATAAGAAAAAAGCGAGACGGCGCGATAGCCGACTTCAGAGGGTTAAACGATGCCCAATTGGCACTAAGGGGCCTAAAGTGTGCCAAGAAAACATCCCCCACACCATTACACCACCACCACCAGCCTGCACAGTGGTAACAAGGCATGATGGATCCATGTTCTCATTCTGTTTACGCCAAATTCTGACTACCATCTGAATGTCTCAACAGAAATCGAGACTCATCAGACCAGGCAACATTTTTTCAGTCTTTAACTGTCCAATTTTGGTGAGCTCTTGCAAATTGTAGCCTCTTTCCTATTTTTTGTGGAGATGAGTGGTACCCGGTGTGGTCTTCTGCTGTTGTAGCCCATCCGCCTCAAGGTTGTGCGTTGTGGTTATTTCAGTCAAAGTTGCTCTTCTATCAGCTTGAATCAGTCGGCCCATTCTCCTCTGACCTCTAGCATCAACAAGGCATTTTCGCCCACAGGACTGCCGCATACTGGATGTTTTTACCTTTTCACACCAATCTTAGTAAACCCTAGAAATGGTTGTGCGTGAAAATCCCAGTAACTGAGCAGATTGTGAAATATTCAGACCGGCCCGTCTGGCACCAACAACCATGCCACGCTCAAAATTGCTTAAATCACCATTCTTTCCCATTCTGACATTCAGTTTGGAGTTCAGGAGATTGTCTTGACCAGGACCACACCCCTAAATGCATTGAAGCAACTGCCATGTGATTGGTTGATTAGATAATTGCATTAATGAGAAATTAAACGGGTGTTCCTAAAAATCCTTTAGGTGAGTGTATATAATGACTTTTCATTCAAAATATGTTTTATTCTATTTAATATTGCGATGGATTTACACATTTTTGTTTTTACATTGTTTATATGTGATTTCCAATATAATTTATGACCTATTATAACCCCCAAAAACTTATATTCATATACTCTTTCCATTTCCTCATTACTAATCTTAATTTTAACTTTGCTATTACTTTGTTGATTGCTAAATGTTATGAACTTTGTTTTACTCAAATTCAAAGAAAGTCGATTATCATCAAACCATCTTTTTAAGACCATCAATTCTTTTTCAACCATATTCAGAAGCTGTTCCAATTTTTTTCCCGAACAGTATAAATTTGTGTCATCAGCAAACAATACAATTATAAATATTTTAGACACTTTACAAATATCATCTATATACAATACAAACAATTTGGGACCTAACACCGAACCTTTTGGAACACCACAAGTAACTTTCATTAGATCAGATTTAATATTATGTATTTGTACAAATTGATATCTATCCTCAAGGTAACTTCTTAGCCAAGAGAAGGCTTTTCCTCTTATGCCATATCTCTCCAATTTCCTCATTAATAAACTGTGATCAATAGTGTCAAAAGCTTTTTTTAAATCTAGGAACACCCCCACAGTATATTCTTTATTATCCATAGAAGTGGAAATCTCCTCTACCAGTTCCATCACTGCCATTGAGGTCGACCTATTTGCTCTAAAGGCATATTATGCAGGCTCTAATGTAAGAGCCTGCAATATCGCGATTTGACCGCTACGGCTCTGTAGCGCTAGTGTAATGCAGCCCTTACAAATGCGGTACAAGAAAAAACAGCGCGAATTGCGCGAGTGCAAACGAATCCGAACTAGCAAGGTTTGGGAAAGTTTTACAAAACTTCAAACCAAGAATGCTGTCATGTGCAATACATGCAAGGTGGAACTTGATTTTCACGGGAGCACAACATGTTGGAGCACTTAAAGAGGAAACATCCAGGTGTTCTGACGATTTGTGCTGCCTTGTCGAAAAATGCTACCGTAGCGCGAATCGATCACAGAGAATTTCGATTAATATTATATGAAATACAATTATAATAAAATTCTAAGTTATGAGCAGCTACAGTATACTGTAGACTACTGTTTTTATTTTTAAAACGTTGTGAAAAGTAAAAATTATCATCAAATATTCATCTTTGACTTGTCAAAGCACACCTTTCCTTAGTAACTGAAACTTCTGCTGGCTGACCGTACAAATATTCATATGGTAGGCTAGTTAGCATTTTTTAAAGGGAAATTACGTTAGAACACATGTAAATTTACCTTTTGTTAAAAAAACTGTGAGTCTGCACATGCGCATAACCAGTAAGTAGCAAATCTCGTTGGGTAGCATGAATCGTCAGAACAACGGCAAAAGAGGAGCCGGTGAGAACAGTGAGTGTTCTCCAGCTGGAGTTAACTAACGTTAGCGGTAACTTAAATCTCTTTATTATGAGAGAATGCAATACTACTAATACTAGTAAATAGAGATGCACCGATTACAATTTTCTAGGCCGATCCCGATTCCGATTTTTCCTTGAGTTTGACCCGCCGATACCGATTTTAGCCGATTCTGATTTCATTTTTTTAAACCACTTTACAGCACACACAAATATTTATTTTCTATCTTCTCTTTAAAATAACATTTTGCATAGAACATTTTTTGAACAGATAATCACTATAAAATAGAACTATATAAATTACTACTGGTGTGGGAAATTCCCACACATCTAAAGTGCAGTGTTATGGAAGAACCGTTTCCTTTTTACATCCAATATCCAACTAAAAAAATTTATATATTTAGCAAACTAAACTTCTGTATGAAAACAGGTAAGGGCAATAAAATAATATATAAATAACAAATAAAATAAATATAGCCTTGCAGTATATAGCAGTTGCAATGACTTGTACATCGATGGCAAGTTATATTTCTCAAACAGTTCTTCTCTCGTCTGACACATGTCCAGCCAAGCTAAACAGGACAAGTGGAGCATGTGCAGGGAAACGATTGAGAAATAATAAAAACAACTTTAAATGGATACATTTTCTATAAATATTTTTGAGTCTTCATTTTCTTTCTGACATGGCTAGCCTACTTCAGTTCTTGTTAAAACACACCAGACATGCAAATTCTGTGCATTTTGGGCACTTTTTGGATGAAATCATATTTATTTTCTCCATCAAAAGTGTGCTTTCACTTAAATTTGAGCGCAGCAAATATAGACTCGGCGCCGAAACCCGCGCTTCACTGTTGCTCCCGCGACGCTTCTGCTCGACGCTCACGCGCTGCTCCGGCTTCCGGTGTGAATGCACTCATTGATTAACATGCACGCCGAACAAAAAAAAAAGCGCTGCTCCTGCTTGCGTGTGAATTCACGAAGTTTCCTACATGTGCGCGATGTTAATCATACAGCGCCCGAGTGCATTTGACCGGCATAAAATCGGATTATGTCAGACTGACCGGCCGGTCGCCGATCATGGCCGATCACGTGAAAATCGGCCGATTCCGGTCACCAGCCGATCAATTGGTGCATCTCTACTAGTAATACTATTATCAATACAAATATAATAACAGTAATGTGATTATTTATTTTGCATAGAATAAAGCTTGATCGAGTTTAGGAGCCAGGGCTATTTTTATTATTGTAACACTATTAGGTATTATAGGCTTATCACTTTCCTGTATTTTGTTCCATAAGCATGACGACTTACAAAAGGAGATGTTAGGAAGAATATCATGGCAGTTACTTTTTCATACTGTAAATTAAAAAGGTAAATGAGAACGTCTCTGTCAGCTCAATTGTCATGTAAAAAAGATTGTAATTTTATACTTATAATTGTTTGCAGATTAATATTTTACCATTCTCTGTGTCCTGAAAAATTTCCCTTTTTCTGTTTTTTTTTCTTTTTTTCTGGGGTACGGAGGCGCCGGCGCATTTCTCTCTATAGGCGCGTTCACAACTGCCAGAGAATGGCTTTGCTACTGCGAAGATGGCGAGTCTGCATCGTCAACTTTATCAAATGATCAACTTCATCAACAATTCAAATGTTCCATAATCATTACTTTCGCCGGTTCTTTGTGGCAAGCTTTATTTCATGTGTTGCGCGATATATCTGCGCCCAAGTAGCAGTGCTTCGCCTGTGGTTCCCTCCATATAGTCCCAAATCAATCTCTGCCTATAGGAAATCGCCTAGTCTTAATCTGTATTGGTATTTGTACTCGTTGTGAATAAGCAGGCCACTTTTTTTTTTTTTTCTCACTTTTACTCACGACATGCTACCTGGCAACACATGATTCCATTCATTATGCTAAGATAAGCTAGCGGCGGCGCTGCTAGACTAAGACAATGCATGCACTGAGACAAAAATGCATTTGCCTACCTATCTAAATGTAGGGAAGACAGTGAATAACGTGGAGTGTTTCTTTAAACAATGCTTAAAGAGCATTTGTGTGTGATTTGAGTTGGACTGAAATCTGAAAACTTAAAGAGAATGACCTGTTTAGTTGGTTCAAAGTTCATTAAAACAACTATTTCAAAAGCTGAAGTGATTTTCTTTTTTTATATTATAATTAGAATATGTATAATCAATGTTTTAACTAATTGAAAAAGCTGAATAATCATTCCAAACTTACTGATTAGCCGGCAAATAATCGACAATTAGTCGATTAATCTTTCTAATAATAGTTAGATTAATCTATTATCAAAATAATCGTTTGTTGCAGCCCTCCCATCCTTCATGTTAACTAGCAGCCAAAGTTATTGAAAAATAGTTTTTGTTTTTTCATTCAGATGTAGTCTGAGTCCGTCCCCAGTCAGTAAATGTCCCCAATGCCTTTTTTGCAGCGTTGCACACTGAATGACACTTTGTTTCTGAAATGTTTTGACATTCAGTTGCTTTTTCAATAAATAGAATTGTTCATAATTAATTTATAATTCTGATTATGAAGATGTTGTAATCCAGATTTGGAGAACTAATGTGTGAATGGATTTTTTTTCCTCCTCCCACCCCTGGTTTAATCATAAGTCCCTGCAATCCATGTCACGTCCTCCCTCACCGTCTCTCTATCCAGCTCATAACCTTGTTGCCTTTCTTTGCCTTCTCCCTATCTGTCGCTGTTGATTTCACACCCCCTCTCATTTAGTGTTAGTGTTTTCATATCAGTGACATGAACATTAGTGCGTAATGACAGTAAGTCTTGATGCCTAAAGAACTGATTGCTCCAGTCCTGTCATATCAAAGACACAAAGGAGTCTTAAGTAAATAAATCAGGCTATTCTGCTCCAGCCTACACAGAGAGCATCCCGTCAGCATGCTCTGAAGGTCTGGGGTAAACGCTGTCTATTTCTCTCTTCTCTTTTGAAGTCAGAGATCGGAGGCTGGACATGAAGATTTAGACATCTCATCAGCAACACCACAAATCTGCACATAACTAAAGCTGGCTTTACAGGCTCTGTGTTAAGGGGTAACTCCAGTGCTTGTTGTTTTGGTTCGTTTTCCTCTGGCTTGGCCAAAAGGAGAGAGTCATTAATGCTCCAATATCAGAGTGTGTTTATTCGCCTCTTTAAGCCGAACTTTCTCCATTTTTTCAAATGTAGACCATGGTGAATGTGAATATGCATTATTTAGAACTAGCAGATACAAATATAACTGGGCAACTTAATGATAAACCTGCTTGTTAGACCATTTTTGAACTGTTACTGGTTGAACTTTTGGTTTAAAGGATTAACTGAATATTGTTTTTTTGCGAATTAAGGTGACCTTAAATGACACAAAGGTACACAATTGTCTAGCTCACTAACATACATGACCTTTTATATTAATAAAGAAAATGGCTTTAGTATGAATTTATAGCTTTTAAAAATTTTGATTTCTTTTAATGCACATACAAAAATGTGTGTCTGGGGGGAATGGGTGGGGGTATTTATTTATTTGATTAGATTTTTATAGAAAAGAATTTGGCAGGGCCTTTAGAGCATGCTGAAAGTAAAAAAACAAACAAACAAAAAAACAGAATTATGGTCACCACCAGGCCAGTAGTAAAATAAAAACTTAATAATGGACTGTTATTTATGTTCCAACACAATCTTGAAGCTACTCCTTGGTCATTTTTTTGTAAAACTTTATAATCGCTCACAACAAACATTACACGCCATCATGGGACAAATCATCCTCGCCTTACCTAAAGACAACCTGAAATCAAAACTTGCCCTCTTCACTTTCTTAAATGGGTCCTATTATGCCCTTTTATGAAGTCTTGATTTTGTATTTGGGGTGTACTAAAATATGCTTTTATGCTTGATTGTTCAAAAAACATATTATTTTCCACATATTTTACATTATTACAGCACCTCTCTCCCCAGTCTGGCTCGAACGCGCTGACTGTGATTGGCACCGCGTGTTCGGTAAATTTTACACCCCTTACCATAACTGCGAGTTTCATCTGCTCAGATGTAAATATTAAGGATGGCCTCAATTTCAAACCAATTTAAATCTGATTCAGACTTCAGAATGTTATTAAACAAGAGAATCGTGAAAAAGCATAATATGACCCCTTTAATAAATATCTCTAGTGTTGTGCTGGATCCATCATTGCATGTTATTCATAATATTTCATCAAAATGCAATAACATTCTCTGCTTCTGCAATGATTTTGTAGTGATGTTCATGTGTCCAATGATATAATATTGACCAAATAATATCATGTTTTAACCTGCCAACCAAGTTCTTGATAAAAATCAAGTCACAATAAGTTATTGAATGGATCACTATGGATGTTCAATGCATGTTGTATGCAGTTCATGTTGTTTTTGAGAGACCATATGAAAAACTATTCCATTCCATTCTCCACCCTACAAAGATACAATTGTACAGTATATATCATGCCAAAGTTGTCAAAGCAAGTGGGATCAAACTATAATTCCTGCTTGACAAACAAACAACTGTTAACTACTTATAACAGTCAACAACTGTTAAGTAGTTAAGTATACTTACTTAACTACTTAACTATTCCGTTTGAACTTGAATGATCCACTTGTCACACTCTCAGCTTTCTGCTGCCCATATACAGAATGGGCTTCCCTGTAAATGTGTGAAACGATTGACAGGCAGAAATCATCTCAAAGTCTTCTGTTTGGCTAAGGAAGAAATCTGACTGTTGTATGTATTTTTAAATTCCATAAAAGAAGTTGCTAACTGCACCTTTAATGCAAACAACGCTTCCGGTTTGCGAATATATTTGAGTCGCAATTAATTTGTCAGAAGTGTTGTTGCTATATGAGAACATTTGCTTCGGCAGCAGTAACATCTGAGGCACTTTCAGACTGCACTTTTGAAAAGTTGAAAGCTTCTCTGATATTGTCGAGTCCCATCATGTCACGTCGGTTTATTGTTAGAAACATTACCTTATACTTAGTCACAGCCCTGCGCTTTGTGGGTCATATTCTCTTTGCGTCACTCTTTAGTCAGTGAGAAATTGAAGAGAAAAAAAAAACCTTAAGCACACACACAGCTCAGCAGGGGCTTTGTTTCTGTCATCTCTTAAAGAGTTCCTCGCTACGTGGTAGGTCCGCTTGTTGTGGAACACGCTCTGGCTGTTTATTCTCCACTGAACCAAGTGGCACTATGATAAGATTCTGCCACTGTAATTTTTCAAGGTCACATATCCATGGTGAAGATGTCTGGTTGGTTGATTCGTGCCCAATCGTTTCTTTTCTAACTGATGGTCTGAGCCTTCTTGCTTGATGAAATATCACAAGTCTTCAAATTAATGTTATGCCCTGGTGGTTAAACCTGGAATGGAATATTTCATACTATCTTTAGCTGCTGTGCAGGTTATATGCATATCTGAAGGACGAATATTGCAATACTGGTGGTGTAAAACATGATTGTCTGGGACGCGTCAGTGGATAGACTTGATAGATTTTATAGACGTGTAGCAATTAAATGAAAAATGACTACATCCAGTGTCATAAACTGTTTGGTCCTTCCGTTGAATCGAGTCTGCCTAGGACCCCAGGGGGTTGTGTTTTGCGATGCCTGATCAAAAGCCAAAATAATTTATGTGGTTATGTGTTTATAAGCTAAGCTAGTGTGCTATGCTATGCTAGTGGTACTGTACATTACTTGTCGCACAGTTTGAATGAATGTTGTTAAAAGTTAGAATTATAAAAATGTCAGTGTTTTGTCAATTTATATTCATTCATTTTAGTCAATTATACAATGCTAAAAAAGCACTTGATTTTAGTTTGTGAAAAATAACAATTGAGTTAAGTCCAAATTGAAACCAAATATTCAAACATTTATGTATAAAGAGTTATATTAATATTCACTATGTGACTTAAACATTCTCACTAGCACGTAACTTAGTTCATTTAAGTCAGTACTATTATTCAGCTAGGATGCATTCAATTGATCAAAAGTGACAGCAAAGACATATAATGTTAAAATTATATATGAATTTCTTTCAAATAAATACTGTTCTTACTTTCAAATAAATACTTTTTTATTAATCCAAGAATCCTGAAAAAAAGTTTTTGTTTTTGCAAAAGTATTAAGCAGCAGATGTTTCAAATTTGACATAAGAATAATTTTTTTCTTGAGCAGCAAATCAGCATATTAGAATGATTTCTGAAGGATTGTGTGACACTGAAGACTGGAGTAATAATGCTTAAAATTCAGCTTTACTATTACAGGAATAAATTACTTTTTAAAATATATTAAAATAAAAAACGGTTATTTAAAATTTTCATAAAGTTTCACAATATTGCTATTTTTACTGTGTTTTTGATCATATGAATTCAGCCTTGGTGAGCTTCTTAAAAAAATTCTTGTTGACCACAAACTTTTGAAGGAGGTGTATGTTGTGTATTTATCTAATCAATAATCATCATACAGTATACAGTAAATGACATGTTTGGGTGAGTAAATTAACCTGTTATGAGAGCACTTTGCTGATGTTCATTCACTGTTTATCTCAAGTGGATCAGCCCATGACTGGAATATTAAAAACAATAATATTCTTTCAAAATGCTGTCTTGACAAATGCTTTGACAAATATGACAAAAAAAAATGTTTTAACTTAAATTGTTTAATTATCACCATGATTTAACTGTGATTTCATTGATGTTATTAACACTGCTGGAGATTTCTGTATTTTCCACTGCGCTCAGTTTAGCGGTTTTGAACAAGTCTTATGTAAACACTCTGCCTTAAGAAACTTGTCCATTTGGGGTCAGGTTATCCCAAAACTAGGCTAATTATAAGGGGCTTCCCCTTACGTTCTGCAGGCAAGTCCACCAACTATTCGAGTTTGAAAATATGCAGCATTACACATCCCAGTAGAGTAACAGGTGGTGTAGGCTGCACATAAGGCCAGGAAAAAAAAAAAGAGTAAAAAACTAACAGGCTGTCTGTGATTGTGCTGGTTTTTAATAACCTAAAATAACGAGGATGAGATATTTTGACAAGCTTCCTCCTCAGTTGCCTTTTTTCTTAATGACTGTATTTTGAAACTGTACCTCGTTCATAAAATCTTTCACATCTCACAGTGTCGTTCGCAAATCAAACCTTTATTCAAAAGTGCGGCTGTGTTTTGTTTCAGATTATTCCTGACAGCCCGTTTTCAGCTCGTTTAATTGCGCTCTGGCAGTTTAATTTCAGGACGGAAAGCTTTACATGTATAAATGACCTTCACGATTAGCTGATGCGCACGGCGCTCGGGGAAATTACGCTGATTTACATGTGTGACATCACTCACCTCTGTGGTTCACGTCTACGTGAAGCACGAATAAGAAAGCATGCGCTCTAATCCAGGGAGATTTTCTCATGTCACAGGGATGTACAATGATTCATGCTTGCAGCTGTCTTGTACTGTTAATTTCTGGTTCGTTTATGCTTCATTTGAGCCAGTAGCCTTAAACCTCTCATTAGCAAAAATCACATCAAGGCTCAAGTCCTGCCTGAACCTTTCTGGGTTGTAAAACATGCTATGAGTGTTTTACTTTCATTGCCATTTCATCAATTCTTTGTTTCCACTTGTTCATCCACAATTGTTTGGTTGGATTTTTGAGAGTCTATAAAACACAGAGAACATAAAGAGGAATCATTTCACATACCCTTTGTCCACATCCATCCCAGCTCTAATGACCTTCCCTTGCCTTTTTCTATCTCCCTTCAACAAGGCCAAGTGGAGTCAGTGACCACATTCAAGGGTAATGAGTTCTTCAGCTACGACCTGTCCCAAAAGCCCATCCAGAGCAGCACCGATGAAATCACCCTGTCCTTCCGAACACTGCAGCGGAACGGCCTCCTGCTCCACACTGGAAAGTCCGCCGACTACGTCAACCTGTCTCTGAAAAGCGGTGCTGTGTGCCTGGTCATCAACCTGGGCTCCGGCGCCTTCGAGGCTCTGGTGGAGCCGTCCGACGGCAAGTTCAATGACAATGCCTGGCATGCTGTCCGTGTGTCCCGCAACCTGCGTCAGGTAACGTTCACCTTTGCGCATCGTGGCACCACTGGGTGCTTCATTTGATCTTACCAATATTTTTGCTAATCGTTATTTAGTTAACTTGTGTTATTGTGTAGAGTATATGTACAAATGCAATATTAAGTCTTTAAAACCGTTTTTAGCGATTTCCGTTAGCTATAATAATAAGAGTCAACACATGGAGGTCTCAAGCAGATTTTCCTTTTTTAATGTTCAATAAGGCAAATCTGATTCTCAGGACAGCCATTTCAGTGATATCCATCAGATAATAATGTGTGTTAGTGTGAAAAATCTAGTCAATCTAAACAGTTATAAAATGTGCTTTTCCTGAAATAACCGTTCCACATTTGATTTTAGCCTCAAATACTGTGATACCAAGATCACAAGAGTGTGTTTGTTATAAAAAGTGAATTCCAGACTGCATTTTTGCGCACTGTAGGAGGTCTTTGCACTAGTTGTGGGCCGTTCCAAACAAAAGTGAGCAACCAAATTCTTTTAGGAAAGGCCGTTAGCAAAAGGAACTTCATGAAAGTATTTTTTTTATTAAAGTGCCCCTATAATGCTATTCTAAAGTGTTCCTAATTTTGTTTAGGAGGTCTTCTACAGCAGGTTTACATGAATCAAAGTGTCATAAAACACACCTTCATTTTCTCGTAATATACATTGCACATCACCACATTTTTCAATGATTGTCATACGACTCGTCAGATGAATCAGCCTCTCTAAATCCCTCATTTCCGTGAGCCTGCTCTGCTCTGATTGGCCAGACGGCCCAATCTGTTGTGATTGGTCTACCACGTACAGCGCGGCTATAGCTAAATGCCTATTACCATAACTGAACTTCATTTCCTTCCGGAGGCTTCCTCAGTGATTGTACACACTGTAAAAAAAGTAGCAATGACGTCGATTTTACTATATCAATCCAAGCGCGAGTCCGATGATGAAACATTGGAAGAACTAATTATTCAACCTGAACCTCCATCGCAAGGACGACTTGAGCAGGACGTTTCTCAGTGATGCGCTACTCAGTTTCATGTACATTGAGATGTTGCAACTGTAATCCCTCACCATCAGCATTAACAAGTGCATGTCCATCAACAAACCGATGTGTTTATTTCTAATTTATGGCGGTGCACATGCGGGAACTGTATCATAATAGCGCGTACATTAGCCGAGCACTAACGTGAATGACCGATGTAACATTAAAGTTTGCAAAACAAATCTTGCTCCATCCTTTATCTTTACTCAAAGTAGTGAGAACGACAGACAATCTGCATTAATAGACACAGATTTAGGCAATAGTGGCCCCAACTGATTAGCAGAAGCATTTCAGTAAGACAGTAATAACTTGAGTTATCCGGTTAGCAGGAGATCTACACAATATAAAACACAAAACGATGTATTTTGAACACCCGGTAGAAAATATATACATCCATTATTAGTCATACTTGCAGGTTGTGATTCTGAGGAGCAAGTTGGTCCAAATAAACTGGGTACTGACCCATCTTTCAAGAGTAAGCTTTTATGAATCCCACATTGAACTCCGAGATTTGAGAAGTAGTCATCAGTAAAATGACGTGTTTGAGGACGGGACAAGTTGTTCGCGGGCAGACAACGTACAACATAGGCGGGCATAATGCAAATGTCTAATCTAGTGACGCAGAACCGTAACACAGTGGGATTCAAATTACAGATGACTCGTTTAGGCGGTTCAGAGTCGATTCTTTCTTTTGGGAGACAATAACTTTATTTATCGTGCACTTTCGACTTTACAACATTACAGAACGTTTACATTCACAAACAGCTATATTACACACTGCATGAAAGGGAATATTTGAAAAACAATAACAGGGGCACTTTATGTCCGTTAATGTAATATGTCCCCTATATTTTTAGAAATGTTTATAATATTGCTCATTTGTTTTTACCAAATGCCAAAAGAAGAGACAATAGTGTGCTGCACTAATCCAGGGAACGAGTTAGCATTTTTGCACTTCTGGTTCCATATTCCCAAAGTCAGTGTTATTTTTGAATGTATTATTTATTTATTTATTTTTATTTTGTTGTTGTTAAATGCCTCAAATAAGGTTTTCACATTTTACTCATAAAATACATATGTAATACTCCACTTATTATGTTTTTAAAGCTTTTACATGTCTTGGAAAAGCTAGAAAGTGACTAAATGGGACTACCTAGGAATTCAGGGACATTTAAATGTCACAACAGGAAAACTCATTTACTCACTCTTTTACAGCTTCATTGTGTTTGTCTTTTTTTCTCTACCACAGTCTAAACAGGTTAAGTTTCCCAAGCTATTTTTTGCCATTATCCACATAACATTCAGACTCAAAATAAAGTCAAAGTGACGTATGACTTTGTGTGGGTTGTCCCAAATGGGCACGCGTGAGAGTTTTGCCCTACACCCGTCAGAGTACTCGCTCCAAATGCTCTGGAGTCAGAACGGCAAATTAATGCTCACTTTTGAATGGAATTTACCCTGAGACGAACTGCACAAAGCCCTGATTTAATTGGAATCGGATAGTCTCACGGGTGCTTCAGTGGACCGGGCAGTTGTTTTGGAGCTTGTCCACCTTACATTGATAGCCGTCAGAGATTTAACTAAGGTATATGTAACCCTGATTGTAAAATAGATGTATGTTTTACATTTCATAAGTACTGAAATTAGTTAATTTCAGTGATTTATTGAGTACAAAATATTTCTGTTGTCGGACACTTGGAGGGCTTCCAGGAATCTTCTTCACTGCAGGATTGAAGTACCATAAAGCCACATGCTCTTCCAGACATAGACGGTGGTGATAATTACCTTCCAGTTGTTACTAACTACGGATGTGTGTATGTGCGAGTCCCTGTTGAAGAGGAGTGTTTTGATTAGACTCCATTCAAGTCCTGACTGCACCGCTCTGTTTTGCCTGTGATTTAAATCCATGATGGTGAATATGCTGCAATTACGCCAGCAAAAAAAAAAATCTGTTCTCATTCAGCAAGCTTTCCATCTTGTGGAGAAGTGGGGATGTTTATTATTAATCATTTAACCTAAGAGTAAAGGGGTCCCTCTACCACGGCCTTAAAGGCGGCGTTCATAGCCGAGGCTGTTTTTTTCAGTGTCATTATCCTGATTGTTTTCAATCCTTTATTGCTAAAATATGATTATATGATAGGACGCATTGTATAGACCCACACTGTGCCTGCTCGCTTCTGCCGCCGCTGCTGATTATTTCTCCATTTGACTGCTGTAACCTTTAGCTCAAGTGTTGCTTACAGAGCCGAGGGTGCACCTTGCATCGGTTAACAAATGAGCTGTATTTTTGCTCTGCCACGACAAATTATTGAAGTACCGAGCAGGCATAAACGAGCGCATACCGGGTGTTGACATTTTTGTTTTTGTCATTCATTTACCTTAAATAACGAGTGAGTCACTGCTGCTGCTGTCATTCTTTACTCTAACGCTGCTGCCTCTCCAAGATCCCTCCTTCAAAACCCTCCCTAAACCATCTTGTTTGACAGATTAGTTGATCTCTCTCTTTTTTACTAACACTGAAGCCTCTAAGTGGATCTGTCATTGTTTATCTTCTACCTTTACCCCTTCAAATACTAACATGAAAACCTCCATGGAATGTGAGCCATCTGTTTGCCGTTGACAGTGTCCAAAGAAATTGGATCTATAAAAACAGATTTTAACAGATTTTTTTTTTCCCCCTCATTCTTCCTGGGAAGATATATTCTAATGGAGGGCGGAGAAATTAGTGTCATTTTGTGGTATGGTTAAACTTGCTTTAAAATTGCTAGTAAATAATTTTTCAATAGTTTTAAAGCTTCTGTGGAGTTTATGGTATGTAATTTTACTCTCCCTCCCTTGTTTTTTTCTTTTTTTGAAGCGCGCAGGGGTTGGACTCCCTACGGTAAACAAACTGCATTATATGGTAGATATCACATTCTAATTTGTCTAGTTTGGTTTGGCCCTTTCTTTTTATTACTTTTTGCTTTTACTGTGCAAAAAAGACTAAAGAAAAGTTTAAAAATGGCATCAGTCCCCAGGTGCCATGCAAAAGTTCATTTTTTTGCAATTTATGTACATTGTTTTTTTTATATACCACTCACAATCCTCCTCACCCATATCCTTATTAAAATGCTTTTTGTTGTATGAGTTCTACCATTAATAACGCATCCTATTTGGCTCTTTACGGTGGGCATAAACGATGCTGTACGCTGCTGCAGGCGGAAGACTTCAGTCTGAGCCACTGGGTTTGTTTTCTCAGACAGAATATTTACTGACAAAAACATATGTTTATGCTTAATGTAAATGCTAAAATATTGCTCCAAAAACCATCTCCTTGGAATAATACTTTGCAGATCAGGTATTTTAGGTAATGAACAGACAAACTTTGCAGTTACATAAAATTATCTGTCAATATAAAATAAAAACTGCCCAGTGTCAGTCAAAGTAAAAGGGCAGTGGGTGCTCTTTCAAAGCATTTCATAATTTCTCATATAAAAAAAAACCCAATCAAAAACAAACCTTTGACTGCAGCTCTTGTGCAGCGTTTCTGTCCACCTGCTCCATTTTCCCTCATTCTCCCCCTTTGATGTTTGCTTTTATTAAATGTTGCAGCATTTCATACAGAGTTTACGGGGCACTGTATGATGTAGCATTTAATGTGTGTTTTTGCGTAGAAACGTCTCTTAAAATGCAGTCCTCTCAAACATTGTATTCATATCTGCCAAGTTAATCAAGAATAACAGGAGAGAAGGGCAATGAAGGCTTTTATTTGAACTGTAGATGCAACTACTGAACATTTACTTAGATATATTTTATATAGCATTAAAATGGTAAAGATCATTAGTGCTAGGTGGTATGACTTATAAAAATGTCTATAAATTATTTTATACATTTAATAACACAATACTGTATTTCCCCTAGTCAATATAAAAAAAGATAGATGTAGATAACTTTAGGTTGCTTTTGGTTACCAAGCAACGCCTTGACTCCAATTAATAGAATTCAACTGATTCAATCGCACATATCCACTGTTTTCCAGTCGCTTTACACTTGACAAAAGAATAATACATTATAAATATAACCATTTTTAGAGTATTGCTTTTATAGTGTTGAATAATGTAATGTTATCATTATAAATATATGAATGGTGATGTGAATAATTTTCCGTATTGGTTTGCAAGTAAATGTTCTATATCTCAAGGAAAAGTTAAGGAAAAGGAAAAGTTCCTTTCATTTCAAATATTTACTAAACTTAATAAATATTAAATATGATTTGACTATTGAAAAATCGACATTACATAGATGTTGAGTGAGATGCATTACTTTTAGACAAGATTCTATGCAGTTTTATTTTGCAAATCAATTATGTTTAGATGTTCACATTGTGTCAATGCTAATGTAACATGCCATTGACAGTCCTTTCTAATTTCCAGCTGCCTCACACTTAATCTAAAAAGAATGACCTTGGGCAGACGAATGAAGGTGTTCTGCTTAAGCAGAAACACTCACAGTTTATATGAATTGAAAGTGGAAAATGACAGAAGTGGATAAAAATGATTGCGGCTGCCATACAGCTGTTATGAACCCTCTTTCTAGGGATCAGAGAAAAGACTGACCTCCCCTTACCCTTCTCTTCCTGTGGAAAAAGAGTACATCTTTTTCCTCATGCACTTTGTTGTTGTGATTTTTGTCATTGAGTTCTTTAAGTAGCCGATGACGTGGCACTTTTTATCCAGCATGTGCGACATGTTTTTATATAATACACAGCTTGTATGCCATTATGCACCTGCATAATTTGCTTCTACTGCATGTGTGGGTAACTATTTTCTGTTGTTGTTGTGTGGTGCTGTACATTGATACATTTTATTATTATTTTTTGGTGGGGCTTTCTTTTCCCCTCCATGTTCAGCTTTCTCTGCTCTTTTTATTTCTCCTCTTATCTCTTCTTAAGGTTCAGACAAAATACTAGGTTTCAATTTCAGGACAATGCAAACCATCTATGATTCCCATCAAACAAGCTGCATTCTTTCCAGCTTTGCCTACTTGTCCACAGTAATAATAATGTTCACAGAATATTTGACGACATTAGAGATGAAATCTGAAATCCTCTCTGTCTGTCGGCATGGAAACGCCTCAACCCTGAGCATTTATTAAGACTATAAGAAAACCACCTGTTTTGGATGTCTGCCAGTGTTTCCACACTTTAGTATTAACATTTACAAATGTTGTAAATTTAATTCCGCTCTAGAGAAATCATAAACGACTCTTTAGTCTAACCATATTAAGTCCTGAAATTGTAGCCCGAGACGTCTTAACCATCATGCATGGCTTGTGTATTAACAATCTTAAAGCTATCGCTACCCAAACACCTTCAAAGTATTTATTTTCAAGACATCGCTTACAAAATGTGTGCAGTTAATCTTGTAGTTGATCAGAACTGACCACAAACATGAATAAATGTAACCTCTGTTATACTAACAACCATTTTTGTGTCTGAATCCCCCCTTTTATACTAATCTGCACAGTCACCCTTAACATCACTTGCTAACCCACTCAACATATAGTGATTCCTCTTAGTTCCTGACGCCATACACCTTCCCTTCCTGTCTCTCCTCTCCAACACTGACTAGTGCACAGTCCAGCACACATGACAGCATTCTCTCATTCAGAAAGCAGCAATAGCTGACATAAAAATGGGTTGATCCCTTTGCAAACGTATGCATAGAGAACCAGAAGAACCCCCACGTGAAACTGACCAGTTTTTTTAGTAGAGGTACTTGTTGAGGCCAACAAGGATTGCGGATGTTTCTTAATCAAAAGATTTCCCACGTTCTCTCTCTCGTTTCTTTCCCCTCTCTTTTCTATCCTTCCGTGGCTTTTATGCAAACAGGTGACGATATCGGTGGACGGGCTGCTGACAACCACTGGCTACACCCAAGAGGACTACACCATGCTGGGTTCAGATGATTTCTTCTACGTGGGCGGCAGTCCAAACACCGCGGATCTTCCCGGCTCCCCCGTGAGCAATAACTTCATGGGCTGCCTTAAAGATGTAAGTACGCTTCTGAAACATTTTGTTCCTTGCATTGAATTTGGGTCGAGACCTTCTCAAGGACCTGGTTTCTCGGGATCCATTAATGTTCTCTTTGTTTGGCGAGCGTTCTGTCCTCTTTTACCTCTTCCTTATCTGTCCTTTTACTTTCTCCTCTCTCTTTCGTGTCCATTCGCACCCCTCCGAGCATGTCCCATAATTTATGTCATGTCTATACCATTGAAGTTCCAGCTTTACTATCCTGACAGCCAAATTAAAAATTGATTTCCTCTATGGATCCCCTTTCGACTGTCCCAGACTCTCCATCTCTGTCTCGTTGACCCCGGACTCTATTAATCACCACTCTCTACCTGCTCAACCGTACAGTTAGTATCAGTGTCCCTCTTCAGCAGGAACTTGAGCACTCCCTTATCGTGCCTCTGATAGAGACACTTAAACATCTACAACGTTGTTACGCTTTTGGGAGTCTGTTTTGTCTGGTTTTTGTCTCATCGCTCTTTCGTTTTCATTTGCTCTTTTGTTGTGCATGTACTTTATGTCCATGTTTTCCCCCATGTTGACTGCATCTATCTGTGTAGCATTTAATTAGACTAGTTTGTCAGGGTATATATATACACCCTCTAGAGTCATTTGTCAAGTCCTTGTTAGGCTGTAATGTTTGGTGAGCCTTGTTTTTTTTCTTCTTGCCTTTGAAAATAAATATATTATTTTGATCTTCCATTGAAATCACTGGTGGCATTTTACACAAATAAGGTACTGTACACTTTGGTATCCTGTGACTTTGTAATGGGGTACAATTCCCATGCTTTTTGTTGAGAACTATTTTATATATTTGGTAAAATATTTACACAAATCAACCTAACATGAAAAGTAGCTAGTTTTTAACAATCAAATATCTTTGAGGTCTTGACCTCCTCAATTGTATCCAACAATTAAAACTTTTTAACAGTGTCTTTTATCAGTCTGTCAATATATAGCATACATTTTCAGTTCAATGTAGTAAAATTACATTTAGCTGTCCCACATTTTGCATGCAAACTTGTTTTCCCTCATTTTTAAAAATGTAACGCTCCTTAAAATTGACAAGATTTTTTTTTTAAATCCAAATTGACATCCATTGAATTCAAGGTATATGTTTTTGCAGTTCATGCATTCCCTTGGCAAGTGAACCTTTGACATTGGAGCTGCCAGCACTATGCACTACTGTTTGAGCTACAGGGATACTGGATAATCCATTTGGGATGAACAGTTGGGCCCTTGCTACAGCATGGTGGAAAGACAAATCAATTTGCTTAATTTGTTTTAATTTTCTACATGTTATCTTTGCAGTTTTTATGTTTATTGAATGTTTATCATCAACAAAAAAATAAAATGGAGATTTAAAATGGCCTCCAGACTAACTTTTGAGAGCAGTAGCACTGGTGCCACTAAGCCTACGTTCAGACTGTCAGTCCAAATCCGATTTTTGTGCATATCCGATTGAAATCCGATCAGAATTAGCAAGTGTGAACTGCAAAAAAATCTTATAATGCGATTTTTACAAATCTGTTTCGAGCCAAAACCATATGTGGTTGAAATCCTGTTCAAATTGCATTTCTTGAAATCCGTTTCAGTCTGACTGCTCTGATTAGATTATAAAAGAATTACAATTGACTCTGTTAAGTCACCTTTATTTATATAACACTTTTTTTTACAATACAGATTGTTTCAAAGCAGCTTTACAGTGAGAACAACAGAAAAATAATGCAACAAAGTTTTTTTCAGCTGTACAGCAGCTCTAGAAGAAAATAGTGTGTTTGTCCAGCTAATTTAAGCTCAGTTTTGATTCCTTTTGGTTGTAAAAATCATTATTTATTAATTTAGTTCATTTATCTATACAGCAGCTCTGGAGAAAACAGTGATGTCATCGTCCAGCTCAGTTCAGTTTTCATACAATGGTGTCAATGCAGTAAGATGAATAATATTGTTGAATATTAAGCTGTCTATTATTATCGCAAGCTGATAATAAACTCTCTTGATAATCTGTCAAATGCGGGGCCCGTTGCGGTTGCTCCTGCTGCACCGCCCTAATGACGGCCCTGCTTATAAAGCACATATGAATGCCTTATTCTGCATGACCATATTCTACATCTCTTAATCCTAAACATAACAGCTACAACAACTACCTTACTAACTATTAATAGTTTTTTGAGTCAAGTCATAGTTAATACTAGTGAATGTGTTCTCCAAACTAAAGTGTGACCGAAGCGAATGCTTAAAGATCTAATAGTGATGCAGGAAGATTAAGACGTAATAGTGAAGCATGAAGATTCATACGGTTAGGCTGTGCAGTCGGAGATGGTTTGAAATGTTCTCATTGATAGACCCTTCAGAATTTTTTTTTTTTTTTTTTGTCTATGGTCTCTGCCAATAATTTCATTTTTCATGTTCCCGTGCTCAGTTGGCACCTCTTGTTTTGCTCCTACCTCTCCTTTTATTTTTCTGTCATGGGGGCTGACAAGAAATATGGCCGTCTTGTGTTATTTTCAGAGACACTCAAGTTCACACCCAGCAACAAAGCATCAGCCATCATCTTCGGACAGAGAGAGAGGCTGGTGTAAAAAAGAAAAGCATGTTTGCTGTGCTGGGCTGATTCGCCCATCTGGCTGTAGAAGACAGCACATGTGACGGAGATAAAAAAAAAAACTAAAATCCACCCCTCGGTACACATTCACAATGTATGTGTTGTGTTTGTAGGAATGGTATTTTCGGACCGGTTTTGCTTTGTGTTGTACCGTGGCACGTGTGGGCTAGACATCATATCCTCGATCAAGATTTCTCAGTTGACATCACTTAATATATGCACTGCTTATGCGTGCGATTCAGAAAAACACTTAGCTTTTGCATCTCAGAGCTAATGTTAGCGTAGGATGATTCATCATATTAATGAAAAATAATATCGATTAGCTGAGGGTTTTCTGGAGCGCTCTGGATGGGGTCGCTAGGTTTATGTGATCCACTCATGCTTTGAGTATTTAAAGAGACTGCTGTGTTTACTGACTTGAAAACCGTGCCCCAGAGGTACATGCATCATCTGCAGTTTGTTTGTACCAGTGGGCAGCGTGCTACTCCATTCCACCCTGTTAGCATTCAAGTACTTTTTTTTCTCCCTCTCTCTCCCCATCCCAGGTGGTCTACACCAATAATGAGTTCAGACTGGAGCTCTCCCGCCTGGCTGAATTGCGTGACCCCAAGGTCAACCTCCACGGCGACCTGACCTTCCGCTGCGAGGATGTCGCCGCATTAGACCCTGTCAGTTTCGACGTGCCGTCCGCTTACGTAACCCTTCCACGCTGGAACACCAAGAAAACTGGCTCTGTGTCCTTTGACTTCCGAAGCACCGAGCCCAACGGCCTCTTGCTGTTCAGCCACGGGCAGCCACAAGGTTCCAAAGATCGCACGCCAAAGGTGGACTTCTTCGCCATGGAGCTGCTAGACGGATTCCTCTACCTGCTCATGGACATGGGCTCCGGGAGCATCAAGATGAAAGTCGGGAACAAAAAGGTCAATGACGGAGAATGGTGCCACGTGGATTTCCAGAGAGAGGGCAGGAAAGGTTGGGATACTGCAAGATCAGCACACACATTATTCTCCTGTTTAAAACGGTGTTGTTAACCTGCTGCCTTTGACTAAAGCACTTTTTCATTCTGCCAGCCTAGGGTCCATCTGATATGCATACTTCACAAACTGCTAAATCACTGTACTCCATTTCTTCTACCTCTCATTACCTCTCATTACTGTAAGAGCTCAACTCTTCACAGTTTTAAAGTAGCAGGGCCGGCATGGGATTTTGCTAATCCCAGGGGAAGAGGTTGAAGACCTTTCCACTAGCTGAGCTCAGGAAAAAAAGGAATAACCATGGATTGCTAATGCTAAATTAATGAAACTTCACTTACAAAAAGAAAAAAGTAACCTTTTGTGGCAGCTATTGTACAGCAGCTACACTGATTTCACGAGTTACCATAATGAAAGTCTTCAGGGATCAGTAGTAGCGGCATTAATTAAATTAGTTTTAGTTAATTATTAACTAGGGTTGTCAATTTAACAGTGTATTAACTGCTACTACAAGTAACCAGGGTTATGTAATTCATGAGTGTAAATTTGAACACCACACACCACAGGAAGATGAATTTAATGATCTGTCCGTCCGTCTATAACTCTATCATTCTTTTTGTTGTTCTATACATTTATTGTTCCGTTTAATATATCCTGTTTATTGTTTCACCTTCTGTTTGTCCTTCTCTGTCACTTTATCTGCCATTCTATTGATCGGTCTATCTATTTATTGTTCGGTTTGTCGTTATATCTGTTGTTCTATTTACAGTATATGTTATTTTGTCTGTCGGTCCTATCTATTGTTCTGTCTCTCTATTATTCAGTCTGTCATTCTGTATGCCGTTCATTCAGTTTTTTGTTTCTGTTGGTCATTCTGTCAATTGTTCATTCCTTCTATTCATCGTTTTATCGTTCTCCCTGTCCATAAAACAACCAAACATGTTTCTGAACTTTTAAACAAGGCTTTATCAAGCCAACATTCAAAGTTTGTCTTGACAAAATTAAAATTTGTCTTTAAATTTCAATTAATTTATTTCCACTTACATCCCAATTCAAAAATGTTTGCTGCCTCAATTCAAATTGAGGAATTGAATTGCACGGGAAAGGCACTGTAATTTCAATTCTAAATTATGCACAACCTTGCAGGCAACATTCAGCAAATGATTTTGTGACAATTTACAGTTTAAAAAACATATGTAACCAATTTAAAAAAAATATTCTAAATCTATTGACAGTTCTATTATTAAAAATAGGACTAAAATGACTCTAAACATCGATGTGTATAGGTTCACAAGCAGATGAGCACTGATCTTTGTTAAATCTTCATTTCCGGTCTCCTAGGCTCCATCTCCGTTAACGGCCGTAGCATGCCCTTCTCCACCAACGAGGGCAGTGAGATCCTCGATCTCGATGGTGAAATGTACCTGGGGGGTCTGCCAGAGGACAGCGGCGGTCTTCCTCTCCCGCCAGAGGTGTGGACCGGCCGCCTCAGGCTGGGCTTTGTGGGTTGCGTGCGGGACCTCTTCGTAGACGGGCGCAGCAAAGACCTGCGGCGGTTGGCGGAGCTTCAGAGCGTTCCGGGTGTCAGCAGCTTCTGTACGAGGGAGACACATCGGAGGTGCAGCTCGGAGCCCTGTACCCACGGAGGCCGCTGCCGCGAGGGCTGGAACCGGCATGTCTGCGACTGCACTGGAACTGGATATCTGGGTGCCAACTGTGAGATGGGTGAGAAAAGTAGGGCTTAAAGCAGTAGGGAGGGAGGATTAAACATGGGATTACTTCTCACCGATGAGAGCATTCTCATAAAGAAGTGCAAGGCTTCAGTGCTTCACTCTTATACTTTTATTTTGAAATATAGCTGCACTTCAGCTCTATTCATCAGATCCCACCTGCTTAGACCTTTGTTTGCTGTTGCGGTGTCATTTCTAATTCTCTCCTGCCCTCTGCTGTCTGTCACTAAGTATTACATTGTGACCACCCAATGTCCACCACAGACATGTTACTTGTGACTCCGCAGCGGTGCACATACACTTGAAACAATATTTTAGTAGTTATGACTAGCAAATAACATTGTTATACTAATATAAGGAAATTATTAGCATGTAGCATTTTTAGCTAGTGACGAACCAAATGGCCAAGTGAATTAACAGAGTGATATTATTATGGCTTGAGTTTGTTACTTGTGTAACTCTATGGCCTGGTTTCACAGACAGGTCTTAGATTAAGCCAGGATTTGGCCTTAGTTCAATTAGGACATTTGAGTAGATTTTATGAACATGCATTAGAAAAAAACTACTGGTGTGCATCTTAGATTAAAATGCTAAATTTGATATTACGTTTATAGGTGTCAATGAATAGGCTTGAACTTGGTGCTGATAACCCAATGCACAGGACAATAGTGAAACCAGAATAAAAATATTCATGATTCTTAAGCTGAAAATACAAATTATTTTAGACAAATATGCTTGTACTCTGTCACTGACTAGATATGTTAGAAGTAAAAAGTGGCCAACATTATTTTAAATATAAGACAATTAGCATTATCAGGACACACAAATATTCCCCCATTGCATTATTATACAATAAATACAGTATAGTAGTTTAATGTGGGTGTATGCACACCTGCCTTGTTTGGTTCGATTGAATCGAACTCAAGTTCGTTTTCCCCCCTTGGTGTGGATCTTTTGGGCAGGTGTGAATACAGCAATCGCACTCGGGTGTGGACCAAACAACTGAACCGAGAACCAGCTGAAGAGGTGGTCTCGGTACGGTTCCAAACCGTCGTGTGTGCATCAGGACATTCACAGACAGAGCGTTCTCTTTTGTCTTATCGCGTTTAAATGGTTTAAAAGCATTTGCATGAATAGGAGCGTGATCATATAATGTAACGATAGTTTAAGGATGATGGGGGGGAAAACGGGTGCTGTGTTAATTTGCGTTAAACTGGACTTAATCGCATGCAACGTTGCCAGCACTTGTTAGCAGTAATAATAATCACATGATTTGGATGTATGAACATAGCCCCTCTCTATGAAATCAGTAAAAGAAGAAATATTGCATTACGAAATATCTCCATGCTGAGCCTGTTTTTGCACTTACTGCTTTTCCCTGCTTGAGAATTCCTGTCTAATAAATGGACGACTTTTGCACACGTGTGGTTTTGTTTACAAATTTTGGTTCACTTGCAAAAAGAGCAGTGTGAAAGCGAACCGTACCAAAAAAAAATTCTCACAGTAATTTTTATTTTGGGTGAGTTATCCACGATACATCGTCACTATCCACGATATATATTGTTGCATTTTTGTATTGCGATATATTGTGACACGATATATTATTACACCCCTATTATGGAGTTACATTTGTAGTTTTAATAATGATAATAATACAATGGTAATCTAAATATAAATTAATGTAAAAAAAAAAACTGTTTTTAAAAAAAATCTAATTTACAACTACTGTATATAAAATACGTTTAAAAAAAAAAAAATATGTGGCTATATGTAACAAATGTGAACCATTGTCCCAACTGGGTCAGCAGAAAAGATCCTTATTTTTAGAGACCTGTGTTTTCTGATTTACTCTCTATTTTCCTCATCTCTCAGAGTCCGCAGTGCTGAGTTATGACGGCAGCATGTTTCTGAAGATCCTGATGCCCCAGGCAGTTCACACTGAGGCTGAGGACGTGTCTCTGCGCTTCATGTCGCAGAGGGCTTACGGTCTGCTCATGGCCACCACCTCCAAAGAGTCCGCCGACACCCTGCGCCTGGAGCTGGACGGGGGAAGGGTCAGACTCACCGTCAACCTAGGTAACCTTTCACCGCTGACCTCTGAATGCAAGGCACTCGTAGAACAAGTCTGCACTCGCTCCCAGACTGCATTTCACCCTCATTCCTTCATCTCTCTCTCTCTCTCTCTCTCTCTCTCTCTCTCTCTCTCTCTCTCTCTCTCTCATTCTCTCACTCTCTCTCATTCTCTCTCTCTCTCTCTCTCACTCTCTCTCTCTCTCATTCTCTCACTCTCTCTCATTCTCTCACTCTCTCTTTCTCTATCTCTCTCTCTCATTCTCTCTCTCTCTCTCTCTCTCTCTCTCTCTCTCATCACTCTCTCATTCTCTCTCTCTCTCTCTCTCTCTCTCTCTCTCTCTCTCTCATCCTATCTCGCCTTTGCAGCCTTCAATGGCTATCTTTTCTGCAGCTTTCAGAGCAGACAGCCAGAGAGACCAACCCATGTAGTTTTTTCTTTAGAAGACGCATTGAGACATATTAGGGGAGACAGTGGGAAAATTATATAATTTTAAATTTTCCTACATTTTTCTAACTGCCATCTTTGGGTACAAGAAACATATGATCATAATATTGAAATATATATAAAAAATACAATTAACTTTAATATTAAACCCCTATATATCAAAGAAGAGTACATCTCAAAGCAATAATATGATTACTTTAATACTTATTATCATTATTTAATTTCTTGCACCTTTATATGATAATAATTATATTAGTTGTCAGGAATAATATGCATTTAAATAAATTCCATTAAAGGTGCAGTGTGGAACTGTGTAGCAGTTCGGTTGCGAGTGGCACTAATGGCTCAGGCCACTTTAGCTGGCTAATAAGAGCTGTTGGGCGGTGGCTGAGCTGGTTAAAGCGTAAAGCATTGTTTATACTCGACGTGTCCGCATGAGCCCAAAGGTGCGCGTGGCAAAAATGACGTGATTATAACAGCGCGCGCGCCTCCGCATCCCCTAGACACCATTTACTACACACAAATTAATAAATAATAATCAATAAAAATGTTGTTTTTTTTCTCTGGTTTTGAAAACACTTCTCGATTGACTTAAAATGCTTTCTAGATCGACTTGTCGACCACGATCGACGGGTTGGTGACTCCTGTAACGTTACTGTTTTACGGTCAACAGTACTAATCAGCTGATTGTCAAAGCCATAACACAGCGAGAGAGAAGAACTAAGTTACATCAAAACAATCCAACTGCATATTTTACACCACTGACAAGGGAAAAGTCACTACTCACGGTGTTTATGGCTAGGTTCTTCTAGCTTTCTGCGGCTTCTCTTTCAAGGTATGAACGAAATGCGCTCTGTAGCGCTGTTTGTTCGCTGTCGGCTACGGTAAAAACATGACGTCACAATATGTCGACCTTCATAGAAGGGGGTGCCCGCGGTTATGTAGATATAAATGTCTCATTCTAAGGTAATAAAAACATAACGGTTCATTGAGTAAGGTCTTTATACACCACTGAACACATAGTTATGGATCTTATATTGCATTTCTGTCAATAGATCCTCAGAAATATTACACATTGAACCTTTAATAACTCCATTAATAATAAAAAAATGGGTGTTTTTTCTTATATAAAAATAGTGTGATAACCTGATTAGACAATAATTATCTAATCGATAGTCTTGAACTAGATACTTATGTTAAATTCTATTACATATGTTAAAGATTCAGATTTTTAATTCAGTCATGTAGTTTTTATTTTATACTGTATCTAGAATAAAATTTGTCCATTAACCTCACATTCATAATGAAATATTGCATATTGGCTGTCATCTGATGTTAATATCAAGTTTAAAAGTAATATATATATATTACTTTTAAACTTGATATTAACATCAGATGACAGCCAATATGCAATATTTCATTATGAATGTGAGGTTAATATTTAGTATTTAGTATTTAGAGGTTAGTATTTACTTTTCATATTTTGATATTTTAAAAATACAAGAATTTCCATGTGTTTTTCTACCCGTCTAAAGTTTGACAGCCTTTGAAATGTGACACACTGCTATATTAATATATATATATATTAATATAGCAGTGTGTCACATTTCAAAGGCTGTCAAACTTTAGACGGGTAGAAAAACACATGGAAATTCTTGTATTTTTAAAATCAAAATATGAAAAGTAAATACAATCACACTTCCTTTTTTCAAGCAGAAAGAGAACTTTACCGATCATACGTTTGAATAAGTCTTAGCAGTCTAGCTTGTTTGTGATGGAAGAAATGTAATTGCCCCCTGCATCTCCCCCACCATAAAAACCATATTGTAATTCTTCTAAAGTCTCTGTGTCCTCTCAGCTCAGGCTCAGACTGGAACTGTCTGTAATCTTCTGTACAAACAGACAGTCCACAGGAGAGTCGAGTCTGAGCTAGTCTTTCTGTCTTAAAGCAGTGTGACAGTGAGACAGGTCCCTGGCTGTCTGTGGTCACTCTTCTGTAGCGGTTGACAGCTTGAGAGTTCGCCACAGCCAAGAGTGCTCGCACTATTCAATAGGATCAATTATTCTGTTATTGTCTGTCTAGTCATATAATCAGCCGACTCAACGTTTGCAAGTTTTTTTCTTTTTTCTTCAATGGAGAATTGGACATTTGGCCTGCAAAGATTCTTCGTAAAGACTTTATCTTAACAATACCACTTAATATAATAACTTCAAATTAAATGATCAGAGATTCTTCTATAAAACAAATCTTTAAAGAGATCAAGTGTAGGTGTGTTCACAATGATTTTAGTGCTTCTGTAAAATTTATATGAATATTGTGATGATTTTAATGTTCTTTTTATTGATCCTTAAGTTTTCTAATGAATCTGCCATTCAAATAATTTTGCTTTCTTTCTTGGTTCTTTACTTCATTTAAACTTCAGATGCAAGAATGGCATTAGATTTGCTAAATTAGAGATATATTCAATATGGCCTTGATTCATCAAATTCATTATCAGATTTAGCAATTTCTTTGAGTCGTCATTCAGAAATGTATCAATATATTTGATTTGAAAAATATATGTAGGTAATATTGCATTCAAAAGTTTGTGGTACATTTTTTCTTTTCTTAAAAAAAAAAAGAAATTAGTACTTTTGTTTAGCTGAGATGCATTTCATTGATCAAATGTGATAGTAAAGACATTTATAATGCCACCAAAGATTTCTATTTCAGATTAATGTTGTTTCTTTTTATCAAAGTATCCTAAAAAATGTATCACAGTTTTCACTAAAATATTAATCAGCTCAACTGTATTCAATATTAATAAGAAGAAATGTTTTTTGACTGCCAAATCAACATATTAGGAGGATTTCTAAATCATCATGTGACACTAAATACCGGAAATTCAGCTTTGCCATGTCACATGAATAAATGACATTTAAAAATATATTCCAATACGAAACCGCCATTTTAAATTCGATTAATATTTCACATTATTACTGTTTTTACTCTATTTTTGATAAAAAAGAAATACCTTCTTGGTGGGCTCAACATTAAAAAAAAAAAAAAAAAACGTACCAACCCCAAACTTTTGAACAGTAGTGTAACTGTATCAAATAAATTAAATTGAAAATTAATATCATTTTTGTTCATTTATTGAATCCTTTTAAGTGGATTATTTGCAAGCTTTTATCATGTATACAATATTCAGCTATTTCCCCCCCCTCTGATTTATAAATATAAAAAAACAGCCTTTTCAGAGCAAGCATATTGAGATGTTATCAAAAGGCTGAAAAATATTGCACTGTATATTGTTTAGCTCATAGATGACCTGTTTTTTAAACAGAGCATGAGCTCTTGGCTGATGGTGCAGACTGCCCTTGTCTACAGTCATACTGGGACCACCCACATACAGGAAGGAGGCAAAGCACAGGCTAAATACAATGTTGTGTGTGTGTGTGTATACAGTAAACTGTATATACATTTCCAGGTGATTCTCAGATGTGCTGTCTCTCGTCCTGTTTGTGGGATGTGGGCCCTTGTAGAGAGGGCCATTCTGACTCTCACCTTGTCCCCGGATGGTTGACTCTATGCAAAAATTGTTTATTTGTCTGCAGATTGAACCTTGAAGGATGTGGTTTTGAATTTGAGTTCCTTTTCCTTTAAATCTCACCATCTCACTCTCTTTCCCACCAGATTGTATCGGGATAGACTGTAACCTTAGTAAGTGATTCTTTTATCTGCAATGCTATTTTTGTCTTTTTCTCTCTCTCTCTCATGCTCAGCCCCAATTCATCCAAAGTTTCTTCTCCTCCCTCGTAATCCTGTCTTCCTGCACCGTTAACACAGATTTTCTTTTGAACATGTTCCCAGTTGGCATCCCTCTCTCTTTCTCTCTCACTCTTTCCCCAACACCCCCTTCTCTCTTGCGTTCCCTCAATCTCAATCTCTTTTGTTGCGCAAAATATGCTGATTTGCTGCGGTGTTTGAAATTAAGCATAACCATCTCAACAGTTTCCATTTCAACACCATATGTTTCTCACTGCTCCAGTCTGTTTCATGTCCCTGTGGGACTCTTTTACATAAGGAAAATACGATAATAAAGCATATAATAAAAGAAGAAATCTTCATTTGCCAAATCAGGCGTGAGGTTGAACATTGCCTGTATTTGAGCAGTGTTACATCCATGTGTTGAGAAACGGTGCAATCCTCAGTATTTAGCAGTGCAGTGATTCTGAAGGTAAGTAGTAGTGTGAATGTTATGTTCAGTAAGAGATCAAAGGACTGTGTGTATGTGTATGTGTATGTGTATGTGTATGTGTGTTTAGCTAGATTGGAAACAAATTTGTCTGCAGAAGTTAGCTATATCTGACAAAAACTTTTAGGGATGTCCTCATTTGGAAAACAATGAACTAAAATAGTTTTATATTCTAATAATTCTTTTAATTTTTAAGAGTAGAGTTAAGGTTTAGGGTTTGTCAGTAGTATTGTTTATAATTATTAAACAACTCACTGGAATGCTTTATTAAATTGAGTGGATCTATCTATCATGTTTCATTTGGGTTTAGTGATCCTACTTGCTGATTAGCTCACAGTTTCCAAAGAAAAAAAATCAAAATATAAGCTAGCCTACCATTTAAAGTTTGGTGTTGGAAAAAAATGTCAAATGTTTTTGAAAGAAGTATCTTATGTTCATCTAGGATGCATTTATTTACAGTTAAATTACATTTGTAATATATTACTACAATTTATGTGAATTGTTTAATATATTGTAAAATGTAGTTTCTTCCTGTGACAGCATAGCTACATTTTCAGCATCATTACCCCAGTCTTCAGTGTCACATGATCGTTCAGAAATCATTCTAATATGCTGATTTGCTGCACATTTCTTATCATTATCAATGTTGAAAACAGTTGTGCTACTTAATATTTTTAATGGAAACTTCAAATTTAGAGAAAGTTCAAATTTAATCGAAATTTAAATATTTTGTAATTAGCGGTGTGACGAGATCTCGTGCCACGAGATCTCGCGAGACTAAAACATGACGAGATTTCCCGTCGAGTGAAAAGCTGCCTCGCGATATCGCCATGACTGAGCGTGAGGGTGAGATTACCATAGAATATTCCACCGCTACACTCACATTCGCCTAAATCGTTTTGCTGTTTTTATAAAAATAAAATAAAAACCATTATAAAATAATGTAAAAGTCTGCTCTGCTCATCCAGCACGATTTGCCGTTGCAATCAGTGCAGCACGAATCACAGTTCACTGATCGCGTGAGGATGGCGGAGGATTCGTTGCGCAACATGAACTAAACGTCTGATAAATGTCTTATCTTGTAGAATGCACGCTCAGCACCGCTTCTCCCTATACACAGAGTACGCGCGATCAAGAAAGTGAAAGTAAAACACAAGTTCCCTGATGTGCATTGCGCACAAATTAGGTCGCATAACGTTACATGCAATAGTCAACACCCAATACCCATCTCTGGACTGTTTATTTGTGGCTATGGTCTCGGTTTGCACTTCGAATATTGTGAGTGTACTGTAATGTCTTAGGGACAACAGACAAGGGAGGCTCCGTTTCTGAACTTATAATTGGAACGCAAGAACACACCAGCCTCCTTTCTCTCTACCCGGCCTTTTCCGAACTCACCGCATTAACCCTATAACTGCCGGTGCAAAATAAAACCGCAATTTCAAAACAATTATAAAGAGTCTGTGTGCTAACTTTGATTATGGTTGCACTTGCACTTATTGTTTGCACTTAATAAGACTTAAAGGAGTTCAGCTAGGAGGTCACACACAGCCTCAATCAGAAGTTCTGAAAGCTCTTAAATGTACAGTAAGGTCTGAAGAGACTAATGTAAAATCATACAGGAGAAAAGCCAGTCAATAAAAACCTTTTACAGTGCTTGTATATTGTTTTCTTTCAATGCATTTGATAAGTCATACTCATAAAGTAGACCTGAAATGAAATGCATTAGAAGATTATTAGGTAAACATTGCAAAATGCACCTGCATACTATTTTTCCAGTCATGAATTTTGTCATTGAGGATTTCTGAAAAATTGTGTAAAAATCTCGTCTTGTCTCGTTCTTGTGAACCCAATCTCGTGTCTAGTCTCGTCTCGTGAGATAAGCGTCTCGTCACACCCCTATTTGTAATATTATACATATATTTACTGTCACTTTTGATCATCCTTGAGTGCATCCTTGCTGAATGAACAAATTAGTTTCTTAAAAAAAAGTCTTACTGACCCCAGATTTTGGTAAATAGCTGGGTAATAAGTAGGATAATGTAGTAGTATAATGTCAGCGAATTGTGGGACATGTATTCTTTACTTAGCATACAGTATAAGCAGTATGCCCTCATATTGGATGTTTTGTTTTCGGTTTCATGAGTGTAAAAAAAAAAAATACGCGGCTACAGCATGTGACTTCATCCTTTTTTTTCCTTTGTTTGAGGATTAAAGCTTTTTTTTTTGCCATTTGCTTACGAAATTCTAGACTACGAAAATGTATGCCACATACAGTATTTACATGTAAATTAGGCCTCTAATTGTAAGATTTGTCTCTCTAGTACTTCATTAGTCATGAGGTAGTAGGTGGTTGTGCTTCAGGACACAGTTCCCACAAAAAGCATGAAAATCTTTTGCGTAGTGAAAATTTTGACATGTTCACCATTCAAACGCATCATCAAAAATCGTTCATTCATCTGTGATAATGACTCAACAAATTTGGATTTGTGGAATGCTTTTCATTATAAATGTTAATAATTCCAATGAAAAACAGATGTATCAGAGCATGATGCGTCATGTGCTTATTTAAATAAACTGTAGAGGCATTACACACGACATTTAAGCAACAAGTAGGCCCACACAGAATCTGCACCCACTGTTCATAAAGATCTACACATTCGGAGCTGAAATATTTGGATACTTAGGTTATGTTTTGGGTATAAAATACACAATATTCAACAGAATGTTTCAGATTTCCCCAAGTTAAGCTCATTTGACAACACTTGTGGCCACAAGACGTAAACAAAGTGTTAACATGATTTTAATGTGAAAAAACAAGTTTACTTACTTTCTATATAAAGATGTATGCAGTTTTACAACTTTGTGGCATGACAACATAAAGCCTTTTTATTTTAAGTGCCTCAACTGACCCGAATAATGAAAATAAAGTTCAAACAACAAATCTAAATGATATACTATATGTATTGTAAGATTTAGCTGTCACTGTATACTAGCACTGCTGAAGTGCTCTATTGACCATCCAGGACTGGAACTTTCCTGTTCTAATTAACATAATATCATGAATTCATTCTCAGTTTCCACCACCAGGTGGCAACAAACACCATCTATTACAGCATCAGATTTTGTCTCAAGCAAGTGCTTTTTGAAGGACTGAATCTACAAATCATCCCTTTTTAGGGAAGGTAACATCCTTATCAAAATGTTTACAAACTACGGTAAACGCATTGGATGACACATATTAAGTTTTATGGCACTTCCGCTATTTAGGAGCCGGTAAGCGATTTATCGCGCATAATGCTCACGGAATGATGAATCTCTGCTTGGTCATATGTGGATAAGTACATTCATAATCAGGCGAGCATGACCATTTGATATGTTAACCTGTGAAAGCGTTTCACAGTCCCCTCTACACTCTCAATATTAACTTGATGGGTATGTCAAACATATTTAGACTGATGGAAGTTTTAATGACAGTAAAATGTTAATTGACTTTTAAATAGACAGAAATGCTGGTAGTTAAAGTAAATTATACCCAATTAGGGCCCTCTGCCATCTGTTAGAAGTCTCTCTTTTTTCTCCTCACCATGATGTGCATTTTAAACAGTTTAGCACGTCATGAATACGAAGCAGATTCAGATGACGTTACCATGCAAAAATCACAGTCAAGTTAACATGGATAATTGACATTTCCCAACGCCTGAAGCTATTCATCAAAGTTTGATATGAAGATCTGCATTGTATCCAACTTTCTTGATATCTAGCACTGTTCTAACTCGTACTTGCTTACAATCACAGGTTGTATTTGAATCCTTTATGCGGTCGCAGTTTTATCCGTAATGCTGAGTAACACAAGGCCGAGCCGAAACGACGTGTTCGCTCTTAGATTTAAAAGCAGGGATGGGTAACGATTTAAATTTAATTAACAAGCTGCCAGAAGGTGTAGAACGACAACTCCCCCTCGCTCTGCCTCCTGCTCGCTTATTCTGGGGGGGGGTTCAGAGCTGGAAGAGCTAATTAGAGGGATGATATGACATCGACACATTCCGATGCAAAGAGTGTCACACGTACCTGGTCATTAGTTTTAGTTTTATTCACAGGTATGGACAGTACTGCATCTATAGTGTGACTTTGAGCTCCAAACAGATTGCCTACCAGATTAAAACCAGATGTGTTGCTTAAACGAAGTCATCCGTGGAAGATTTATCAGATTCCGAGTGCTACAACACCCCCGCAAATAGGCTGACGTTGTTCCTCGGAGGGTCTGTTGACTCCAGCAGAGCCAATTAGAGTAGCCAGCAGTGCAGTCTGAGGGGCTTTGAAGCGCCCTGAAGACTGAGGCAGCTGCATCGGCCTGACCCATTTTTCCACACACACCCCAGGCACCTCTGAGCCCACGCCAACCCAGACCGCAGTGGCCTGGCAGCAGGCGCATCTCAAAACCGTTACTTTAGCATGTTATTGGACAACTTTCACTGCTGCCGATTGGTTTCATGTCGGTGGTTGGACTCTTGAGGTTCTGAGATGGATTTGGTGTGTGTGTACTGTCACTTTAAACCTGTGTGCAGTTTTGTTCCTCGGCCATAAAACTCCTGAGCCTGTTAGGATTATACACATACCCAGGGCCAATTCAATTTCATTTCAATTCAGTTTAAGTATAATGCGTTTGTCTCCTGTTACACACTAATGCTCAGGCATCACCAGTTACTCTGTGTTATAATAAGCAGAACAGTTTTCAATAGTTTTTTTGAAAAGCAATATTTAAAGACACCAAATCAACGTGGTTTGTATTTATAAGTGACCAATTTAAACGAGAAATAAAGAGCATATGTATACAGTAAATAAGTCAATAGCAGAGCTGAACTGGACAATTTTGATCACAACAGGGGGACTAAGAAAATAAAATTGTCCAGCCATGACTTCCTGTTAAATAAAATATGAGGTAATGGGGCCACCATATGGGTTTGGTGCAAACAGGGATAAAAACCCTGTGTACAATTTAAATATACTACTGGAACTTTAATGTCGTGGGCCTGTTTTTTTCTGCTGGAGGTCCTGAACATCTTATTCACATTCGTAGCATCCAACAGATAAAAAAAATCTAAAACCTGACGCCCTCTGCTAGAAATCTTATAATGGGTTGGATCTTCCATCAGGACAACGATCCAAAACAAACATCAAAATCAACTCAGAAATGTGTCACTGAGCACAAAATGAAGCTTCTGCCATGACCATCCCAGTCCCTGACCTGAACCCTATAGAAAATGAGTGGGCTAAACTGAAGAGAAGAAGCGCCAGCATGTAATCTGGAGAGATGCTGTACGGAGGAATGGTCTCTGATTTCTTGTCAGGTGTTCTCCAAACTCATCAGGCATTATAGGAGAAGACTCTTGATAGGCTGTTATCTTGGGAAAAGGAGGTTGCAAAAATAATTTAATAAAAGGGTGCCAATAATTATGGCCAATGTGTATTAGGGAAAAACATTACATAAAGAGATTTTCTCCCCAATTTCAATAGTTTACTTCAATGAAGGGTTAGATTTTTGTGAATATATCAAAAGGATAAACAATGCAGGTTTATTTTCACAGCGTTCTTTGATCATATTTAACAAGGATGCTAATAATTCTGACATTGCGTCTCATTCACTAATAATTGGGTGGATTATTTCATATTTGTACGCACAGGTAAACTCAGGAGAAGAAAAATCTCTGCCAAATTCAAAACACATTCGTACGCACATGAATTTAGTTTTTGTGTTCTTAAAATCATTCGTACGCACATTTCACACACAACTTTGTGTGTACGCGTGCTTAGTGAATGAGACCCATTGACTGTATAACAAGTTTAGATGGAAAGGATCTTAAGCTGACTTGCTGAAGACGTTACTGTAGCTTTACCCCTTAATAGACACAAACTTTAATGAAAATAAATTCCAGCACAACAACCCATAATGAAATGACCCTTCACAGTAGATAATCCTTTACAAAGAACTCTGTTTGAGAGGTACATATGGCAATTTATCTGTTCAATAAAATACATTACTCACCTGTTGAGTCATAAAAACACCATCTCTGCTGACTGCTCTGCTTTTACAACATTTAAAATCCCTCAGTTCTCGCCATCGCTGAAAAGCCAAGCCAATCCTGATTCTCATTTATCGTGTTCTCTTTTTGCCAGAAGACTCTTCTCTGATCGGCGTTATTTTTTAAAACTGGTGATTACCCAGATATTTAGCTGCTCCATATCAACCTTTCTCACTTGTTGTGACAACTAACCTATGAAGTTAGTTACATAGTGTAGCTTTAAACAGCTGAATATTAGCATAATATATTTTTAAATCTTATTATAAAGATGGTGATATATACTAACATCTATCTCATATTAAATATTTTAAATAATCCCTTATCCTAATCAAGTGCATCAATTGCCATCTCAGCTGTAGTCTATCATTTAAATTGAATTTAACTCTAAACAACATACTGGGAATGTCATTAAAGCCTTTTTTCACAAAAATATAGGACATTAAATTCATATTTGTATAAAGAAAATCAAGGTTGTTTTCTTTGAGGAGGCAATAGTCCTTTTTCACAAGAATCAGATTTTACGTCAGCACAGTGAAACGTTTTCACTCGGTGTGCGATCATGCACACACATCACCAAACAGACACGCTGAATGGCAAAACTAACTGAATTATTAGTGCCATCATTTGGAATTAAACAAACTTGCATTTGTGATGACCTGAAGCTAATTCAAAAGATTAATACATTGCTGGGTCTTCGTATAGTTGTGAAATGTTTGCACTTTGCAGAGTAAAGCACAATAGTGTGAATATTTAACAATGTTGTTTTATTCTATTTTTGATTAAAAGCAGCCCTGGTTAGCATAAGAAACTTCTTTCATACACATTATAAAATGTCACAGAGTATCGATCTAAAGAAGTTGCAGTGCATTGAGTTGCTCGCTTGGTCACCTTACTTATCTGTATTGACCAGCATTTCAGTACTGGTTCTGTAAAGAATACATTATATATACATATACCCTACATAGGATCACAGAAAGTATTAGAAGAACAGCATATGTACGTGTCACGATTCTCCTTAAGGAGTGTCTGGGTTTTGTGTGGGCGCGTGGTTGTGTGAAATGTAAATCAGTGTGTTTGCTTGTGTAGGTATGCTCATGAGTGTCAGTATGCTTGTCTGCACCCTCTATGTCCTGTCAGTTTACTCTGAGTACGTGTTTGTGTTTTTATGTGTGTGTGAGTGAGAGCACCAGGCCTGTGAGTTAGACTGTGCTGTATTGATAAGACGGGAAGCTTGCAGCGGTGTGTGACTTTGGCCCTCTCTCTTTGCAGGTAAAGGACCGGAGACTCTGTTCGCAGGGCATAAGCTGAATGACAATGAGTGGCACTCTGTGAAGGTGGTGCGCCGTGGGAAGAGCCTGCAGCTTTCTGTTGACAATGTGACCGTGGAGGGTGAGCGGAAGACCTCACACACTGTATATGGACACATGGACAATTATTACAGTTATAATAGAGTCGAGATTCAATCTTATTATGCTTGTGTACAATACATTCAAAAGTTTGGGGTCAGTGAGATTCTTTTTAAGGAGTTTAATACTTTTATTCATGCATTAAATTGATAAAAATTTTACATTAAAGACATTTATAACATTAAAAATGATTAATATTGAAAATAAATGCTGTTGTTTTTAAATTTTTATTTAAAGAATCCTGAAAGTTATTATTTACAGTACTTTTTTTTTCATCAATGCTACATCAAATTGTTCTTTTGAATTTTTTATTTATAAAAGAATCCTGGTAGATTCCTTTCAAAGTTTCCACAATATTACTAAGCAGCACAATAGTTTTCAACACTGGTAATAATAAGAAATGTTTCTTGGACACCAAATCAGCATATTAGAAAGATTTCTGAAGTATCATTTGATACTGAAGACGGCAGCAATGGCTGATGAATTCAACGTTGCCATCAAAGGAATAAATTACATTTAAAATATATTATAACGGTTTTTTGTTGTTGTTGATTTATTCTTTTTTATTAAATGCAGCCCTGGTGAGCATAAGAAGCTTATTTCATAAACATAAAAAAATCTCATTGACCCCAAACTTTTGAACAGTGTATATACAAGATAATATGAACATGAAATTAAACTTTAAAGTGAACGTAAACATGCTTACTGTATCCTAACCAGGTGTGATCCATTATAGTAACGATCGTCTCGGTTACGTATGTAACCCTAGTTCCCTGATAGGGAACGAGACGCTGCGTCGAACGCTGCGGGAACGCCTCTGCGTTGTGCGTCATGAAGCACGTATGGAATCAGCCCAATGGAGAGATGAAACGTCATAGGCGGGTGACGTCATCGACCAGGAAACTATAAAGCACCCCAAAAACATAAGCGCAGTAGCTTCTGATAGGCCTGAAGGAAGCGCTAACGGGAGTGCCGGGAGTATGGCGGAACGACGCAGCGTCTCGTTCCCTATCAGGGAACTAGGGTTACATACGTAACCGAGACGTTCCCTTTCAAGGGAACTCGAGCTGCGTCGAACGCTGCGGGAACGCGAATACCCACGTCGCCATAGGACCAAATGACCGCCATGTGAGAACTAGCGCACAGAGGACGAGAGCACTTGTGCCCCAGGGGTAGAACTTAAGTCTAGGTCATAGAACTTAATAAAAGTATGCGGCGAAGACCATCCAGCCGCATCACAAACGTCACTCAGGGAAACCCCCGACAATAGAGCTTTGGAAGCAGCCATACTCCTAGTAGAGTGGGCTCGAACAGCCAAAGGTGAAGGCTGACCAGCCGACTCATAAGCAAGTGAGATAGCCTCGACCACCCACTTGCTCATTCTCTGTTTAGACGCAGGGCACCCTTTCCTGGATGGCCCGAAACATACAAATAGTTGTTCTGATTTCCTCCACAGGGCAGCTCTGTGGACATAAGCGTCTAACGCCCTAACAGGGCAGAGTAAATTAAGTTTCTCCTGGTCCGATGACATAAATGGAGGAGGACAGAAAGCCTGCAGAACCGTAGGTCTAACAACATTAGTAGGGACCTTGGGAACGTAACCTGGTCTAGGATGCAGAAAAACCTTAACCATGCCAGGCGAAAATTCCAGGCACGAGGGTGACACCGACAGAGCCTGCAAATCTCCGATTCTTTTTAATGAGGAGATAGCAAGTAAAAAGATAGTTTTAAAAACGAGAAACTTCTCAGGAACTTCTTCGATAGGTTCAAAAGGAGCTAGGGAAAGACCTTCCAATACAATGGCCAGATCCCAGGTCGGCACCCTCGTACGAACTGCTGGCCTCAGCCTCAAAGTGCCACGGAGGAAACGAGTTACAAGCGGGTGTCTCCCAAGAGAAACTCCACTGAAAGGGACGTGGTAAGCAGCTAGTGCCGCCACATACACCTTTAGTGTGGAGGGGGATAACCCTGTGGAGAAGCGCTCCTGCAGGAACTCCAGCACTGCACCCACTGGGCAGTTAACTGGGTCCTGCAGGTGTTCTCCACACCAAGAAGTGAAAAGTTTCCACTTCAAGGCATAAAGCTTCCTCGTGGATGGAGCTCTGGAGTGAAGAATGGTCTCAACAACCTCGGTTGAGAGACCAGACTCTATGAGCTGGGCCCCCTCAGAGGCCAAGCCCACAGTTTCCACAATTCTGGGCGGGGGTGACATATCGTGCCGCCCGCCTGAGAGAGTAGATCCCTCCTGACCGGGAGCTCCAAGGGAGAGCCGTCCAGGAGAGAAATCAGGTCCGCAAACCATACTCGGGCCGGCCAAAACGGGGCTACTAATAGTAGGCTGACCCCGTCCCGGCGAACCCTCTCCAGAACTCCTGGTAGCAGAGCAATCGGGGGAAAGGCGTACAGGCGTGACCTCGGCCACGGCTGCACCAGAGCATCCAACCCCAGGGGGGCTGGATGCCCTGGCCTCGGCCCCTGCCTCGACAGGGAGTCCGCTACCACATTTAAATACCCGGGAAGATACATTGCTCTCAGTGATAGTAGCTTCCCCTGGGACCACAGGAGGATCTGACGGGCCAACTTGTAAAGCCGGCGAGACCGCAGGCCCCCCTGATGATTTATATAAGAGACCACCGACGTGTTGTCTGATTGAACTAACACATGATGGCCCCTCAGGTCTGTTAAGAAGTGTTTCAGAGCCTGAAACACAGCCAACATCTCTAGACAATTTATATGCCACGATAGATGATGGTCCTGCCACAGACCTTGGGCTGGGCGGCCACTCATGACCGCCCCCCACCCTGTGAGGGAAGCATCCGTCGTTAGCGTTATGCGACGACAAAGAGCCCCCAGCACAGGACCTTTGGATAGGAACCAAGTTTCTCTCCACATGACCAGAGCACGAAGGCAGCGCCGCGTGACTTTGAACGTGCGGAGCGGATTTCCCCTCGGGGAGAATCCCTTGGTCCTGAGCCACCACTGTAACGGTCTCATGTACAACAGGCCGCAAGGTATAACGTTGGACGCTGCTGCCATCAGACCCAACAGTCTCTGAAACTGCTTCACAGTGAGTAGCTGGCCTAGCTTTACTCGTTTCACAGCTGAGAGAATCGAAGCGATGCGGGTCGGAGAGAGCCGCGCCCGCATCGAGACCGAATCCCAAACGACACCCAGAAAAGTGGTCTTCTGAGAAGGAGATAGTACACTTTTCTTTGCGTTCAGCCTCAACCCCAACTTTCTGATATGAGCGAGGACGACATCTCGATGCCGAACCGCCATCTGCTCCGTCTGAGCCAAAATCAACAAATCGTCGATATAATTGAGAATACGAATGCCCTGAAGCCTCAGAGGCACTAGTGCTGCATCCATGCATTTCGTGAAAGTGCGGGGTGATAAAGCTAGGCCAAACGGAAGAACCCTGTACTGGTACGCCTCGCCCCCGAAGGCGAACCTCAGGAACTTCCTGTGTTGTGGAAGGATGGAAATGTGGAAGTATGCGCCCTTTAGATCTATCGTGACAAACCAGTCCTCGGATCTGATTTGAGACACGATCTGCTTGATAGTGAGCATCTTGAATTTTAGCTTCCCTACCGAGCGATTCAATAGGCGCAGGTCTAAAATTGGACGCAACCCCCCATCCTTCTTTGGAACGATGAAATATCGGCTGTAATAACCTGACTCCAAACTGGGAGGAGGAACCCGTTCTATAGCCTCCTTTTGAAGGAGCGTTTTCACCTCTTGTTCCAATACCAGAGCCTGCTCGGGGCCCACCACTGTGTGCAGAACCCCTCTGAATTTTGGTGGACGACACCTGACCTGGATAGCATATCCTTTTTCTACTGTCTGCAGGACCCAATGAGATATTCTTGGAAGGTTTTTCTACTCTGCCAGAAAATCTACTAAGGGTACCAGTCTCTCGAGACTGGCCTCCGGTGTAACTTGAGCAGCAAACACAGCGCCCTGTAACGGCGCACCGGCAGGGAACGACTGGTTTGACTGCTGTGAGACCCTCCTCAGAGGGAGCGAGCGTCCCTCGTGAAAACGCTCGCTGGGACCGCCTACGCCCCGGCATGAAGGCGGGGTTGGCAGAACGGCCCCCTGAGGGCACCGAGGAAGAATGGGCACCGTAAAGAGAGGTGAACTCCTTTCCGCCTCGGTGGGGACCACCCTCAGCATCCTGAACGCCTCGGCGTCAGGACTTCTTCTTAGCTGAAGCCTTCTTAGACAATATCACTGTCCTCAGATCAGGTCTATTGCTAGAAGACTTCGGCTGAGAGTGCCGCGCCTGAGCCCACTGTCCAGCAGGGGGAGCACGAGACGCGACACTCTGCTTTTGCTGCGCCCTATGGGATGAGCTTGTAGACGGCCGGGGCTGCTCCCGCCCAGCAGCCCCAGGGACGTGAATTTTTAACGGGAGAAATTTTTTGAAAGCTGCAGCTTGTTTTTTCTCTTCCTGGAATTTGTCTATAACAGAATTAACAGCTTCGCCAAATAACCCCGATGGAGAGAGAGGAGCATCTAAAAGAAAAGCTTTTTCTTTCTCTTTCACATTTGTCTGATTTAACCAGAGATGTCTTTCTGCGGCCACCAGAGCTGCCATAGATCGACCCACTAATTTGGCCGATTCTCTGGTGGCGCGCAGGGATAAATCAGCAGCCTGACGCAGTTCTCGAACTACGTCAGTACTGACTGCCTCACTCTCACTCACGTCCCTCAGCAGGTCAGCCTGGTATGACTGCAAGATTGACATTGTATGCAGACATGACGCAGCCTGACCTGCAGCCGAATACGCTTTACCCACCAAAGCAGATGTATTTCTGAGGGGCTTGGTGGGTAATACCGGTGTTTTAAAAGATGACGCCGCCTCGGGGGAGAGATAGCTCGCGAGCGTCTCTTCCACGCGAGGCAAAGCGCCATAACCATATGATCTAGCCCCCATTATATTTGAATATGTTGATGTCTGGGGACTAAATATTCTATATGAAACCGGTTTCTTCCACGATCTCGACACCTCAGTGTGGAGATCGTGAAAGAACGGCAGACACCGGCGTGGAGGCTGAACACGTGAGGGCAAAAATCTTTCATCCAGTTTCGATTTTGACACAGACTCCTGTCTAATCACTGGCCATTCAATACTGAGTTTTTCAACAGCTCGTGTTAAAACCTCCATAAGCTCATCACTTTCGGGAGAGTGAGGTGGCGAATCCTCAGTCTCTCCCTCCACACTAACAACATCCAGCTCCTCAGAACTGGATAGCTGTAGTACGGGTGCCTCATCCTGAGCGGAAGAAACCGCAGCGCGTGCTTCCGAACCCAGGAATGAGGCACTGGATCTCACAGGTGAAGGGAGAGATAAGGCAGCGCCCGTCTCAACCCCCGCTGAGAGATCCATCTGCGATCCCCACGATAAGCGCCGCCGCTCTGCCTCGGCAGAAGCGGGACCCGAACCGCGGGGAGCGCGCACCGAACCGCTCTCCTCAAAGAGCGACCGGCGGGAGCGGAGCGTCCTTAACGGCAAACGCTCGCAATGCTCACAGTCTGCTCCCTCGAGAGCAAACTGGGCATGCTGAACTCCCAAACAAACAACACAAAGATCATGTGTATCCCCGCTCGTTAAATAACGCGAGCAAGGGGGAACACACTTTCTAAACTGCTGTTCGTCCGGCATAATCTCTCAATATATATATATATAGGATAAATTGTTTGTGTGGTGCAGGGTATGTAAGACAAACAATATCAGACAGGGACAGATTCACATGTAGCGCGACTGAAGGCACAGAAGCTACTGCGCTTATGTTTTTGGGGTGCTTTATAGTTTCCTGGTCGATGACGTCACCCGCCTATGACGTTTCATCTCTCCATTGGGCTGATTCCATACGTGCTTCATGACGCACAACGCAGAGGCGTTCCCGCAGCGTTCGACGCAGCTCGAGTTCCCTTGAAAGGGAACGCTCTTTTTCTCCAGAAACTATGAAATCGAATTGGTCTAAATTCTTGCACCTCATAGTGAATTCTAATGTTTCCAATTTGTGAATGAATCATTCAGATTGCTTTTGTGAACCAAATGATCTAATCCACTGCCAAAGTGTGAAGAATAGTTCGTTTGCAAATTGCTACTCATTTCATGACCAATTCAATATTTTCAGTGAGTAATGACTTCAATTTCAGGATGTTTCTTATAGGAAGTTGTCTTCACGGATTTTCACGTTCAGTATACATAGACTTGCTTGACTTGCTGCATCATACCTAGTTAGGGCAGCATGTTCTTCATTCTTCGTTGTGGTGACAACTGAAAGATTATATATAGAACAGTTTTTCAGGTTAAAATTCATCTTGCAGATTGCAAGTTCAGCGTTACAGCACATCCAACTCTAAATTGAACATCAAAAGCTGTACTTGCCTTGGGATGGGCTCAGGCTGCATGCCATTCCTTAATATCTTCAGTTCCCAGACCTGACTAATCGAGCGTGTTTGGTTCCGCCACAGGCCAGATGAGCGGAGCACACACGCAGCTGGAGTTCCACCACATAGAGACGGGCATCATGACCGAGCGGCGCTTTATCTCAGTCATGCCTTCCAACTTCATCGGCCACCTGCAGGGCCTCGCTTTCAATGGCATGCCGTACCTAGACCAGTGCAAGAATGGTGATATCTCCTACTGCGAGCTCAATGCCCGCTTCGGCATGCGCCGCATCGTGGCCGATCCGGTCAGCTTTCGGAATCGAGGCAGCTATGTGGCGCTGTCCACCCTGCAGGCTTACGCCTCCATGCACCTCTTCTTCCAGTTCAAGACCACCAGCCCCGATGGTCTGATGCTGTTTAACTCTGGAGACGGCAGTGACTTTATCGTGATTGAGCTTGTGAAGGGGTGAGTGGGTGAAGAAAAAGTTGTTTATTGTATTCCTGTGATTTTACTCCTGCACCATGTTTTAAAAGACCCTATTAAAAATCAAATTTAAATTTTTGGGCTTTTAGTTAAAGGGGACCTATTACGCCCCTTTTCACAAGATGTAAAACAAATATTTGATGTCCACAGAGTGTGTATGTGAAGTCTCATATCACATACACAATATACCACAAATCATTTTTTATAGCATTTTCAAAATGCCAAATTTGGGCTTGTGCAAAAATGCACCGTTTTACTGTGTTTCCCTTTAAATGCTAATGAGCTGCTGCTCCCGCCCCATTTTTCCGACGAGAGAGGTCCTCTGTATAAGCAGAATCATGTAATACATAAACATACCTGAACTCCTGTAGCGAACATGACACGTCTTCATTGATAACTGAGTACCAATCTGTTCTGATGTGCTGTCCTTCTCAAATAAAGATTCCACTATCAGACCGATAAAAAAAATAACAAAATAGCTGGGCGGACTCATGGTGCTACCACAAACTTTATAAGTCTAACATGTTATTATGAGCTTGACAAATTCAAAAGCAATTTGGAAAACAAACGCGTACTACTTCTAGATGTGTAGCTGTATCACGAACAGTTGGCACGGCTACATCCTTCAGGAGCAACTTTTTAGTAAATAGATAGAGCTATGTGGATTAATACATCCAGCTACACAACACCGACAACGCTTGGGAGACATTCTCGTCAGTGCAGCAAATGGCGGATGTGTGCAACTCTCAACTCACTGTGAACTCGATCAGGGCGGTTCTATGTTAAAACGGCAGTGTCTGTCAACACTCGTGGGCAGGGCCTGTGGCTTTAGTGACGCCACTAAAGCCGCATTCTGAAAACAGGTCGTTGGGAGAAACTGCTTATGATTTATGGGGATTTAAAAAAAAGGAGTGGGTGGATTTTTATCACTGTAGGGTGGTTGTGTACACACACTGCCAACACATGTATGTCTAAACACCATGCAAAAGTGAATTTTGGATAATAGATCCTCTTTAGTTAAAAGTTTTAGTCAAAACTCCCTTTAAGCAGATATACACATTTAGAATTTGCAACAGTGTTATTTTAGTAATAATTATATACTATTTATTTATTTAGTTTTAAATGACTTTTGTTTTTATATTTTCAGATTTAATTTAAATGTATCTTTGCTAGCTTTATTTATTTTAGTTTTAGCTTTATTTTTTATTTTATTTATTTTTTAATACAATTAATGTTGTATCTATTTATATTCATTTTTATTTTAGCTTCAATTAATTTAATAAAACGTTTTTTTAATTTTTATTTAATTAATAACAACACTGATGTACAGTGTTTTTGGTACCGTTTAAATGTGCCAAAAATATTGATGACTCATCTTGAACTACAAAGAATTTTGTCCAATCAAATGCGCTCTAAAGTGAAAAAAGCCACTCGTCCTGCATCAAAAAAGAGAAGTATTCTGCCCAACGGTCCTGTTTCCATAAGAATTGTGCTTAGGAAAGAAAACTATTATCATCAATTGATTTCGTGTGGACTTTAAATGGCAGAAATATAAGATACTGCATTTGACTCCGCCCTCTGCTGCATCAAACCAATCAGAGAAAAAGCTCATTGAATAAAATCTGTTCATTATTAAAGGACTTTATGGCTTAGTCCAGAGGAGCGCATCACTATTGTCCATACTCATTGCTAAAGACAGCATTAATCATTAAAATCAAATGAATAAAAGCCATTTGATTAAACTAAGAAGTTAAGACAGGAACTATAAAGAAGAGATTAGAATAGACGATATCAGATCACTACTGCACAAATTTCAGAAATAGGCAGGGTATTATGAAATGATAATAACGCTGAGAACTACCTGATTGGGAAGAGAGAGAAAGAGATGAAATTAGAGTGCAATATAAAGTAAAGCCTTATAAGAGCTATACATGATGGAAAGCCTGAGGCCTGAGAGACAACGAGAAAGAGACCTTAGGTAAAAGCAAAAGCTTCCTGAACTATTCTACAGCACTACAGCAAAGGAAATTATATTATTCTCTGAATTGTGAGCTTGCAGTCTCATTTGAATGTGATGAAAAAGACTGTGTATTGTGAAATAATGCTAAGACAACACTTCTTTGCACTCAAAAACATACAGCATGACAGTGTAGTCCGAATCAGAAACAAATGACTCTTAGAAGTCGGCTCGTTTAATGATTTCCCCCCAACAAATCTCAGGCTCTGTTCCAAAACATAGTTAGCTGCTTTAGAAGGTTTCATAGGGGCTCAGAAAGCAAAGCCTTTTCCAAAAGGCAGGCATCTTAATTATGCTGCCTACTAAGAATTCATGTTTTGGCCAAATGCAAACGAAAAGCCTTTAACCCAATATTTGCATGTGCTATGAATTTGTATGTTTATTAGTGTGTGCTGTTAGTCAAACTCTGTTGAAAAAAAGTTGGTTTTGAGTTTGTTTCAGTTAACATGCTGCCTTAGAAGGCAGCTGTCTATGTAGGCAGTATGCCGCAAGATGGTTCAAATGGCTTTGGAACAGAGCTTGAATCTGTCTGATGAATCCATCACTAAATCTGACCCAAAAAGCCTTGAACTCATACAGTACTGAAACGTGCTGTTCTTATGACAAATAGTGCAGTTATAGACATTCGCATATAAACACAGTTATAAACAAACATTTGCAGTGTTTTTGTAATAAATATTTGTTAACTTTATTTTAGGATCCAATTCTCAATATTAACTAGTTGTCTAGCATGCATATTACTAGGATATTGGCTGTTTATTAGTACTTCTAAAACACATATGAATGCCTTTTTCTCCATGACCATATTCTACAACCCTTCTACCTAATACCTAAACTTAACAACTACCTTACTAACTATTAATAAGCAGTAATTAGGAGTTTATTGAGGTAGTTAAGCTAGTTAAAGTGAGAATTGGACTTAAATTGGATCTAAAGCGTGACCAAATATTTTAATATGGTTTAGGATAATAAACATTTAAGACATATTCAGTCTTTAAAACATTGCAGTATGTTACCAAATTAGCATTGTAAGTTTTAGTTCAATTATGGGTTTGAACTGTTTGGGGAGTGGGTGCGATTCTATAGGAACCACTGACGGGAAGAAAAAGCCCTTGAGATGGTAAGCAAGTATTTTCTTCTACTCTACCACCCATTTGATATTATAAATAAGGATACTGAGACATTCCCAATGACAGCTCAAGTTCAGCTTCAGCACATTACACAGATTGTTGGCAATGTGATCCTTTAGCATACAAACATCAGTCCCGAGAGAGTCGAAGCTCAAAGGCCTTTTCCGACAGAACTAACGTACACTTGTTTCCGTAGAAGAGTGAGTTGCAGATATTATTGCAGAAACTCCCAGAAGACACAGCAGATATTCGAGGGAGCACATGTAAGCAGCTAGTATTAGAATATGATAGACATCCGGATGAAGTTTAGTTGCCACGCTAAACAGCGCATTTAAGTTTGAGATTAGTTAAGAGACATTACTTGGATGTGAATCATAGCCGTGGGAGGGTGAGTCAAGTCGCATTATAAGATTCGCACATTTGTCTCCTTGGCATTTAGTTAAAGGTACGTGGAGGAGAATCGCTTGATGAATCATCACAGGATAGAGGCCATATTTAAATTTAAACAAATTCTGCATGAGTTGCTTTTGGTTATGCGTAAATGCTGATCAGTATCTGCTAGGAAGCAGCTAGAGTTATTCTTTTGACGTTTAAGCGTACGCCTGATGACTCTGAGACAACTGTGTCTGCTTGTCAATCAAGAGCAATTTTATGGGAACGATTGCATGGATTGCTATTCTTAGCCTCGGATACTGTTATCGGCTAACATGAAAAGTGCAAATCCATTTCAAAAAGATAAAGTAAGCACTGGTGATCTAGATGAAAAAAGAGCAACTTTTTAATCACATGTAATGTAAGTGTTGTTTGATTAACGGTATTCTATTAATTGGCAGCTCACTCTGTTCCCAGCCCACATGCCAAAGCCGCCACGTGGGAGATCCACTGTCTCAGATCAGTTATTTTTCCTACCAGCCTAGTAAAAGATTTCTCAGTTCAATCATACTGCCTATGCCAAACATAGTAGGTACAACAACCTGGTTTTCTCTATACATTTTATTCCATTGGGCAAAAATGAATAGTGACAAAGGGGAAGGTGCCTCAGATGTTTAACTTCCTCAGCCGCAGTGGCCCAGAAAGCCAGTTATTCAGTAAGCAATTAGACAGCAGGTGGTCTTGCCTCTCACCGGAGTCTGCGCAAGCATGTAAAATGAGAGAACGCTAATGAGAACGCAAGGTTACTCTCTCTCTCTCTCTCTCTCTCTCTCTCTCTCTCTCTCTCTCTCTCTCTCTCTCTCTCTCTCTCTCTAGTATCCTGATGCATGAACTGTGGGCAACTACTAGCATTAGCAAAACTGAATGTTTATAGTTTAAATAGTAGGAATGCACTGTTTATCTCCATGACCTTGTCAGTATTGACAACTCTTTTTATTTTACAACTTTTTTTTTTTGTCATTGGTTTGAATAGAGTGTAAAAAATGTCTTCGTTCTGCAGGTATTTTTCACATTTAGGCATCTTAGACAATTATTCAGTAAAGAGTTCTAAGCCACACAAACAGTTCAGAGATGAATCACAGTATTATAGTATTCATCTGGAAGCAAAGAAGTATTTGAAAAGCAGAAAAAGGTATGTGACAGTGTAGTCTTATGAGGGATTGAACTACTGCTGCAGTCACACTTGAGCTCTGTTGCTGAAAGTCTCAATTCTATGATAAAAGATGATTTCTCTTAAGGCATATTTCAATACTCAACAACCCCAAAAGCTTATGTTAGGTCTTTCTTGAAATATTTGTGGATTATCCAATCCAGGCTTGTTGATAAAATGTGCCTGTGATGACATTTCTGTAAAATGAAATTGAAGTTGAACACTTTGAAATTGAAATGTCTTGTGAGTGGCATTCAGTTTTCTGGCAAAGTTTTATTACATTAGTGTTTGTACATATGGTTGCAGTTTGGACAGCTATATTAGCCTTTAGCTTTCCTGTAGCTCAAACAGTAGAGCGTCGGCGCTTGCAACGCCAAGGTCATGGGATCGATTCCCAGGGAAAGCAAGAATTGATAAGAATGTAAATGTGTACCTTGAAATGCAATGCAAGTCGCTTTGGATAAAAGCGGCTGCCAAATGTGTAAATGTAAATATTAAAAAAAGCAAACATGAGACACATTTACTGAAGCAACCATGCCATTGTAACGTGTTCCTGCAAGTATTTGAGCTCTTTTATTGTGACTCACGAGACTCGGCCCCGAGCACTCCACATCGCAACTTCAAAAATGTACTAGGTGGTTGGCGCCGACATGTAGCGCCATTGTGCTTCGGGCGACCCGAGTTCGACTCCCGGCTCATCGACTTTTCCCGATCCCGTCCCCCCAGCCCCCCTCTCTCTCTCTCTCTCTCTCTCTCTCTCTCTCTCTCTCTCTCTCTCTCTCTCTCTCTCTCTCTCTCTCTCTCTCTCTCTCTCTCTCTCTCTCTCTCTCTCTCTCTCTCTCTCTCCCTCTCTCTCTCCCTCTCTCCCTCTCTCTCTCTCTCTCTCTCTCTCTCTCACCTCACTTCACGTCCTGTCTAGCTACTGTCCTATCCAATAAAAGGCAAAATAAATGGCAAAAATAAATCTAAAAAGAAAAAAATAATGTACTAGGTGAACTCCCAAGCAAGTTTACTATGTCGGGAAAAGCCATAGGCTACATATGGAGCTGGTTATGTGATGCAGACAAAAAAACAAACAAATTGTTTATAAATCATGCACTATGGTAAGTGTTTTGAGGTCATAATATTGTACTGTGCAAGGAAACGTACAAAAATCAATATTCATTCATCAATAATCTGCCCCTGTAATTATAATTTGTGTTTAAGAAATACAATTTGTTGCTGTTTTGCTGCCACTAGTGTTCATTTAAGCTGCAAAAATGGTCAAGACATGTTTTTCCAATGAGCCTATGCTGCGATTATTGCGAAAGATCAGATTCTCTATTGTCAGTTTTGTCGAGTATCTTCACAAGAACAGTCTTAAATGAGTTAAATAAAATCTAAATGAGTTAAAAATGAGTTAAAAAAAATGGAAGTAAATAGTAGTGAGAGAATGAGATGCGTGAGATCCTGTCAGTAGCGGCAGATCTTAAAGTGACAGGAGCCATTAATTCAGTCTGTCAGTAAATTTAACCTAAAGAACAGAGGGAACAGAGAAAATTACTCACTGCTCTTGACTAAAGAACGCTTGTAGCTTTGATAAGGATTAATCTATATTTCATTTATAATTTATGCAGTACGGACTGTTTTATAATTTTATTCAATTTCTGTATACGGTACAGGTAAATTACATTTATTATGGGTTTAAGTGAGGATTGTTTTAAGTTCACTTAAATTAAAAGTTTTTATATTTTTGGAAGCCTAATGTTTAAAATTTGGGGGAAAATGATTTTCATCGAGACATCAGTAGCTATAATATTAGTGATACTGGCTTTCATTCATAAAAAGATGTTATTAAGATACAGCTGTAATCCTTGAAAATAAATGGTGCCATTGAAGATAAGTCCGCCTTCCGCCAAAAAGTTCAGGCTCAGGACTTTTTTTCACTTTGACCCCTGCAAAAAGTTCAAAGCATCAAATAATGTCTAAATATGATATATGGAGCAACAGTGTATTGCATTTTAAGGGACACTTTGCTGAGAACTGTAACTGGGGCTGCACACCGAGCTTCTGACAGGTTAGAAGTCTGTCTGTGCCAGTATTTCAAGCCTTATTACAGATATTGATTTGGAAGCAGAAAGGCAGTATTGTCATCCTAAAGAGGGTTGCCTGATTCCACTGGGCTGTGTGATTGACAGGGGAACTGATGTATTGCAGGTACATCCATTATGTTTTTGACTTGGGCAATGGGCCGTCGCTCATGAAGGGCAACTCCGACAAGCCGCTTAATGACAACCAGTGGCACAATGTGATGGTGTCCCGCGATGACAGCAACGTGCACACGCTCAAGATCGACTCCCGCACCGTCACGCAGCACTCCAATGGAGCCCGCAACCTGGACCTGAAAGGTATTTCCTCTCTATATTCACACTTTTCAGAATCCCTACCATGTTGCCTTAGTCAATGCATATTCGGATTTAAGATACCTTGAACCTTTCGTTTCGTTTTTTTTTTTTTGTTAATGTCCACCTTTTGTTGTCCACATTTTTTGGTTTCGTTGGCTGAGTGATATGCACCACAGGTATGTAATAGTAAGACTTAAATGGGCAGTTGACCCCAAAATGAATATTGTTATTTGCTCATCCTAATGTCACTACAAACCTGGATGACTTGCTTTCAGTCTTTTTTTTTCTTTTTTTTCTTCCATACAATGAAAGTCATTGGAAACCAACTGTAACAATTTGGGAACCAACATTTTTCAAAATATATTCTTTTGTGTTCCACAGGAAAAAAACTTATGTTTACATACACATTTGGAATGACATGAGGGTGGGGCCCACATTTCATTTTTTGGCGAACTTTCCCTTTCACAGCCCATTTGTACTTCACTGCCTCATTGTTGCAACCACCTAGCAACGCCCTAACAACCAGTCAGAACACCAAACATTTAGGAACGCCTTAGCGACCACCCTTATCCATGTTCTAAATTGTACAGTATATGCTTATCAAGATACTAATATCTTTATTGACAGTATAAAAAAAAAAAACATAGAAATGTTTAAAAATATATTCTTTAAAAAATCTGAACAAATATTTCTGTATCAATTCTGTAGATTTATTATAATTTAAATAAAATATAATTTATTTTCTGTTGATTTATTATAATTTAAATAAAATATAATTTATTTTAACTGAAAATATACATTTATTTTGAAAAGAAACAACCTCTTATACATAAGATATAGCATAAGACAACATATTATACATATATTGAGGCTTTTTATAGTGGAGGGTCTTTGACTGAGGGACACTGGTTTGTACAGGCAACTTCACTTTGTTCTCTAGGAAATATTTTTAATCTTCTGATCTTCAGTATAACATATCTTTCTTTCACTTTTATTACACTCACTTTGGTTGTTTAGGCTCAAGTCTTATGACTGTTGTCTCATTCTTAGGTACGGTTAGATACATATTTACAGTTATGCCCATCTTGGGTTTGATTTTAAACTCTTGCATTCAACTTTAATGAGCATCTTTCCTGATGGGTATTTACACTGCTCCCAGCTCCTTGTTTAAATCATGTTGCTTCTGAAATCTACCTTCCAGTACTTCTCACTTTTGCTATCGTTTTTCACTGTTTTCTGCTGTAATTAGAAGAACAAAGAGTAGCGCCTACAGGGGAAAGAGAAAAAGCAACAACAACATGCCAATGACTTTGCATAATTTTTAGTGCTTCCAAACCTGCTTTTGCTATCTTAAGCAGGTGTTGCTTGACTATGGGCACAAAAACAAACTTTTATTTCACAAAAAATGTACGAATATGAATCTCATGTATATTTAGTTCTTTCCTTGTGTGTGTTGAAATGAAATATTTTGACTGAAAAGACATTAGCAGCTGCTGGCATAGCAAAATCCTAGGCTTTTCACTATTCTGAGTTTTCACTGGCATCTTAGTAGAAATCTTGGCAGGCAATTATTAGTTTTGTGTCTTAGTCGACATTTGTAGAAAGCTGAGACAAGTTCACAAAAAGAAAACAGAACCCACTTTGTTTGTCAGGACCACATAATCTGACCATGGAACAAGTAGATGCAATGAGAATTTGTCAAGGGTTTTTTTTCTCAGTGTGCGCTGTTTTCCTCTGCTAGTGATTTCTCTCGTGATTAGTCTGCTGATTGGCTAGTAATGTGGTAGATTGGAACCATTTCTTTAGTAAAAGAAATGACATGTTTGATATAAATAAACTTTGGAAACATTACAATTTGTCAATGTGTTTGAAATACGTTTCTTATGCTCACCATGGCTGCATTTATTTAATACAAAATACAGTAAAATCAGCAATATTGTGAAATATTATTACAAAACTGTTTTCTATTTTAACAAATTTAAAAATGAAATGTATTCCTGTGATGACAATGCTGAATTTTCAGCATCATTACTCCAGTCTTCAGATCCTTCAGAAAGCATGTTAATATGCTGATTTGCTGCATTATCAATGTTGAAAATGCTTTTTGCTGCTTAACATTTTTGTGGAAACAATGATACCATTCAAACATTTGTTGCAAGATAAAAAATATATAAATAAATGAATTCTTTTATTCATCAAGGATACATTAGATTGATCAAGTGACAGTGAAGACATTTATAATGTTACAAAAGATTTAGATGAAATAAATGCTTTAAAGGTACCCTGACATGGGGTTATTTTATTATTTTATAATGTTTCCTGGGTTGCCCTTATAATGTTAGTATGTTTTTTAGATAAAAAATAGTCATAATTTAGAAATAAAAGGCATTTTTCCTAGCCTGATTTTAGCCTCTGATTTGAACGCTCTGTTTGAAGGGGCGTGTCTGCTGTGGGATTCAGTGTTACCGCCCACTGCTGTGAATGGCTGACATGCTTGCATATGAAATAGCTACATATTACATGTGAAACTCTCTCGGATACTTTTACTACAGCTTATACCTTTTTACTATTACAGCTATCGAGATTAACGAATCGTGAGAACTTTTTAAAGTATTTAGATCTATTCCCATCACATAAAATGTTGCCGTGATGAGCATTGAGCAAGCAGATGACAGTCTGTTGATCGCGAGAATGAAGATCTTATCATTGCAACGCAGTTTCTGCACTCTCTCTAATGCTTTCACCAATGCAAACACGATGATGTACATACAGTAAGAGCTTTGTTGTGCAGTGTAACGTGCGTCATTGATTTCATAACAAGTTGTCCAGATAAACTCGCGCTGTGTGTAAAGATTGTGCTTTGATCGCTTTCTGTATATAATTTGTTCACAATTTAAATAAGATTATTTTCATCCTACTAAAAGAAACGATGTGAAGTTGATATTTTAGTCACTGGCTTGACTTATGCATAAACAGTATTGGACGATTTTGAGAGAAAGATTACCTATCTGAACAATTACACATCAGAAATTGTTGCTTGGTAGCTCGATCGATTTATTTTCAGACGTTCATCGAGGCCAGCTCTGTATTGGCCCGAGTTGAGGAAACAGTCGTCGGTAAAATGTTTGGACCATACAAAACTTTGGGAAGTTGTGTCGGCGCATTTCCAGAGAAAATAAAATGAACCCATTGTTTCTTCATGAAGGAACTAAAAAATACTTTTGTGTTAATTTGTACATCCGAACACTGATCAACTGCCATGCTTCGCTCGTTTGTAAGCCATGATGTCTCTCGAGGAAAAACACGTACTTCCTAGCTCATTTTCTCATGGGCGAGCCAAATTCTCCGGGCGGGCAAAGCAGGGAAAGGGGAGGTAACCTTTCCTCCGTATGACGTCATACGGCGGAGATTCAAGATCAGTGCGTCTGAGCTGCAGAGAAGAGAAAAATAGCCAAAGTTCGGTTTACACCGATTGAAAAATCTAGACATGAGGGGACCAAATACAGGCTAGGGGAACTAATAATAATGTTAAAAAACCTCAGAAAGTGAAAATTTCATGTCAGGGGACCTTTAATAAATGCAAATAAATGGTGTTCATTGAACTTTCTATTGAAGAAAGAATCCAGAAAAAAGTATCACCATTTTCACAAAAAAATTTAGTAGCCACAACTGTTTTCAACATTGAAAATATTAATTAAATGTTTCTTGAGCACTGAATCAGCATATTAAAATGATTTCTAAAGGATCATGTGACACTGAAGACTGGAGTAATGATGCTGAAAATTCAGCTTCGAAATTACTGGAATAAATGTGTCAGCAAGGTGCAGGCAGAGGACAAAGAAGCAGAAGATGATGATTCAAAACACAGAGTTTAATAAAAGTCCAAAAGGCAATCCACAGAAAGCCTAGAACGAGCACAACTTACACATATGCTAACATAACCGAGACCGGACAAACACAGAGTGAATGCGAGGAACCTAAAGACACATGGTGATGATCTAAATGACGAACAGCTGTGATGAAGATTAGTTTCCATGGAAACTGATGGGTAAGGGGAAACTCAAACAAAGGAATACGTGTGACTAATGAATACAAACTAAAAGTCCATGAAAACCAAAACAAACTGAACTAAACTACGACAAAATGACATTATAAAATGTATTCAGATAGAAAACAGTTCTTTTAATTTGTAATAATATTTCGCAATATTACTGTTTTTACTGTACTTTTGATTAAAGAAACGCAGCCTTGGTGAGCATAAGATAACCCAAGAAAAAAAGTTAAAAATAGTGCCAAAAAAACCCACTTTACTATAGGCCTATATATCCAAATTAGGGGCTAGATAAGATATGTTTTTTCTTGTTCTTCATAAAAACTCATCCGACCTCCTACAGGAAGAGAAGAATGGCAGAAAGACTAACAACTGGTAAAAATATGACAACTGGCATCTGGGTATTTAAGTGCTGCTCACGTTAGCTAACTGGAAATAGAGTAACTATCTATTATCTAATGATAAACATTAACTAAAATGTGCTAGAATTGGTTAACTTAAAGTCAACTAATGTGTTAAAATGTCAAAAAAATTGTAATTTCATCATCTTGGGAACAAAGGAACTTTGGAACTGCACAGAAACTGAATTATTTATTTATTAATAAGTCATAAATATGAATTCACAATGATAGTAAGGATAATTCATAATGTTTATGAATGATATTTTATGAATATTTAATGATATTGTTTACGTTTGAGATGATTTTTGCTTTTTCACATGGTGCGTTATCCTACTGGATGAAGCCATCAGAATATGGGTACACTGTTTTCATAAATGGACATAGTCAGCTACAATACTCAGGTAGTCTGTGACATCTAAACAATGCTCAATTGGTACTAAGGGGCCCAAAGTGTGCCAAGAAAATCTCCCTCACACCATTACACCAGCATCAGCCTGAACCATTGATGCAAGGCAGGATAGATCCATGCTTTCATGTTTACGCCAAATTCTGACCCTACCATCTGAATGTCACAGCAGAAATCCAGACTTATCAGACCAGATGTGTACAGGTGTAAGGAAATGTTATTTTTATTTGATGGTTTAAATTTATTTTCTTTTTTTATTACGTGTGTGTGTATATATATGTATACATACCCTGTATATGATTTTCTACACTATACGCTACAAAATATAATTTTTTGGCAAAATGTTCATGGTTCTTTGACCACGATGCTCAGATAAAGACAAGAAAGGAAAAGCTTCAAAGCTACAAAGTATCCAACACAAACAAATCTAATTGTACGTCAACAAGCTACTTTAAGTACAAGTAATAAAGGCCAAATCAAATAAGGCCATAAAGTGCAAACTCCTGCCAGCAGGGCCGGCAATTGCTATAGGCGAACTAGGCGACAAATGTGCTGGGGGCGCGGGCGCGCTCTAGTGTCGCCCTTGACCTACTTCACATTCTCTGCTACTTCCCATTAATCGAGAAATGACAGAGTTAGAATGAGAAGCGAAACAAAAATATGTTTATTAAACATGATCATCCTAAGGCGCCCCTCAGCCACACGTTTAATTACTTACTTAATTACTGATTATTAGATTGAATTGATGATTATTGTTGATCATTTCCTGGGGGTTACATTACGTTGGGCAAGTGCTCAGCTGCTGGCGCGTTGATCGAAAATGAAGCGGTATAAACCCTCTGGTGCACAGGGACGAAAACAGAGAAAGCAACAAAAATAAAAAGAAAGCCCAGTATAAAGGTACGTCTTCTCATCTCAGCCATTAAGATGTCAAACGAAATAAGTGTACTTAGTGTGCACAGGCATTTAAGCCAACTGGCCGTCGGGATTACCGGGAGATTCCCGGTGACCGACGTGCTTTTTGGGCCGATACATCTCATAGCCTTTATTTATTTTTTTGTCTTAACGGCCCATAAAACTCGTACATCGGCAGCCCATTCATTTTGTTTTGCTTAATTGGCGGCGCTGAGTTGCTTCCAAGTATATATAGCTTAGGCTACTTACAAGTATAGAAATTTGTACAAAACTAATTATGAAAGTTTCCTTTATTTTTCACTGCATTTGTTTTACAATATAGCCTATTATGTAGTAGTGTAATGTAGACAGACACTGTAACTAAAAGAGGTTTGAATTTTTCTTTGTTCAATTTGCACACTGAATTGCACTATATTGATGAATTTAACATTTAAATTTAATTTAAACATGAATTGAACATTAAAATGCGTAACATTTTCTTACGGGGGCACCGAAACCCCCTTAGCCTTGTAGCAGCCTAATAGATTAGTAATAATAGTAGTGGTGGTAGTAATTGTAATTTATCTACTACAAGTTACATGGTCAGATAAAATGTATTTGTACAATGCAAATGTAGGATGATAGAAATATCCTTGAACGTTATTTGTAGCATTTGTTTGAACAATTTATTACAGATGATCCTTCAACTTGAAGTTTTGGAGTGATTATAAGAGCATTTTTGTTTAGTTTAATAAATACTCATCATTTTAATTGGGGGCGGTAAAAATCAATCTCGCCTAGGGCAAACAAAGGGCTAGAGCCGGCCCTAGCTGTCAGGCTCCAAGGTCTTTTTTTTTATTTGGCTTGCCCAGAACAGGTCCTTTAACCATCAAAAGAGCAACTTCGCAGTACGTGTCAGTTGTAATTGTTCAAGCAATTATGCCGGAGAGAATGGAGAGTGGCGTAACAATCCCCAGGGTCCAGTGCTCTTCTGTGAAGTGTAAAATGAACATCCTCAGACGGGAAGGTGCTGATATGTGGTGTTATTTTCTGTGAGGGACCCAGTGGAAAGTGAAGCTTGACCTGTTATGTGTGTTGAAATGAGCATATGTGAAGAGCGCTAGTGACAAGCAAATTTCCACGCTATCCGATAATTGAGTCCCCCCCCCCCCCCTCAAGGAACTGCCATCCAGCCCCTGTAAATGTTTTCTGAAAATGTGTTTTATTGACTTTGTAATCGAATTGTTTTCCTGTTCCCCCTGGCGTGAGGAAAATCCAGGTGTTGCTATACAATGTGAATGTCAATGAGTTTATTAATGAGCTGTTGGTGGCCAGTTCAGTCGAGGAAAAGATTTCCTAAACACACAAACATTTTTATATCATGGTGAGAACCTGGCAGTAAGAGTAAAAGCCGAACAAAATATACCTCAAGTCGTGCAGCGTTTTATGGAGAGGTGTGCTATTACTTTTCTAAGCAATTAGACACAGTTTTCGCCTGGCAAGCTTGCATTGACTTACGTTTTAAGGAGAGATCCAAACCACATCTAAAAAACAAAACAATCACAGAGACTCTTCAGTTGGGTAAGCAAGCAACCCCTTGTACAAAACGTAACACTGTAGCAACAAGGGGTGTAACGGTTCTCAGTAAAAAAAAAAAAAAAAAAAGAACCGTACCGTTCTCCACCCACGGTTCGGCACACATTTGCACCGCTGTTGATCTCAAATCTGTTGACGCATCTATAATATGGTTTGTTGAAAGTAACGATTCGTAAAACAGATAGTTCCACTAATGCATGTTTCTGTCGATGGATGCACATGCTGGCTCCCCATTAATACAACAGCAATAACATGTATTAATGTAATAACATTATAATGTTATAATTAGGGCTGGGTTTCGATTCAAATTTCAAGAATCGATTCGATTCCGATTCTCAAGATCTTGAATCGATTATCATCATTCGATTCGATTCGATCCGATCTGATCTGATCTTCGAGATTTAGATCAGTGTTTTTGAAAAAAGCATTTTTTTTCAGCTGTTACCTGAAGGACTGTATGCAACATATTGATACTATTATTATAGACATTGAACTGAGTATGGATGGTTGTAAAGAACAATCCCCCTTCCAGAGTGTTGATACAACTGCTTTCACAAACTTGCACTGGTGTAGACGACAGAGGACGCAGTATATCAGCAGCAGTAGTAGGGCTGACGCGATATCCGCAATCTTGTAGTACCACAACACTGACTAGTCAACCGCAGAGGATTGCAAGTAACCGCAGCAATATTCACGTTTTTTTATAAGGATATACCCTTCTTGTTTTGAAGTTCATGCATGTGTATTGAATGTTTAACAAGTTCATAATGATAACAAGACTGTTTATCATGGTGATTTGTAGCCTACGGCTTCCCACAGACAGTGAATGAGAGATCGGCAGAGCGCGTGTGATTACCTGCGTCTGTCTTTGAAGTCATATTCGTGGAAAGGTTGCCGTGTAAAAGGAAAGCGATATATTTGTAGTATAGTCCTTTTAACGTTCACGTCACGGAAAGGCGCGTCAGCAGCAGCGCTGGTCAGCATCCCACAGCGCGAGGAAGCCGCGGGGAAATAAAATCAGCGAGTCGCGCATTGAATCAATGCCATATTGGTCTTTAATAAATGAAGCATTTTCAGCGTTACCCATGCGACGCATTGCTGCTTAGCTGAGCCTTGAACAGTGGAACTCAAAGTTAAAAATAATTAACACCTTGTTTCATTATCTCTTTTAATGAATCAGCTTTTCTGAACGTGTTCGTTGAATGAACGGTTTAGTGACTCACTCAAAGTCCGTTGTCGTAACAATGTGCGCGCTGAGTGAAAGCCTTTCAATGCGCATAGGGATCTCCCAGTCGCAGCAAGTTAAAGTTCACAGGGAAAATGTAAGTCTATTAAATCGATCCTCTGAGTTACGGATCGATCTTTAGAAATTTATATGAAAATCGATTCAGAATTGGTGAATCGAATTTTTCAACACAGCTCTAGTTATAATGTAATAACAAATAACATGAACAAAACGGTCTCTCTTTGTAAACTTTGTTCAATGCGAGTGCTGTATGCTCGAACATGACCAGTCATTTACGCAGTAAAGGCGAGACCTATCTGTGTTTAAACTAAACTAATTTAACCGTGCCAATTTAAACATTCAAGAGCAAGACTGGAAAGAGAACTTACGCGTGCTGAGAGAAGGTGTGTGTGCGCAGACTTTGCACTCATCCGAAGTGCTCACACGTCTCAGGCAGCGTGCAAATATTGAGTTCTCTTTCAAGGTTTGCGCTTGAATGGACAAATTCAAACAAAAATTATGTCAACATGTACGTCTTGATGAGTATCCTAGCAGACTTAGTCTGTTATACCTTAAATTAACTTATACAGTCGAGAAAGACAACTCATGTGTAACAGCATCATTATTTTGTTTCTGTGCTTTGTCTTAAAGGGACAGCAGCCTAATATTCCTGCTGTCTGTTTTTAATGTTAATCAAACCACAAAAGACAAGGAAATCACTTACTGCTCGTGATTGAATAACTTTAATAAGGATTAATCTTTAACTTATACAGTCAAATATGCTGTGTTATTTTACATTTGATTACTTTTATCAATTTCTGTACCTGAAAACAAATGTTAGACCTACCTGAAAAGCACTGTGTATTTATTTGTGCTGTTGCCTCCTGAACATAGCAAATACCTAACCTTACCAAAACCGTGAACCTAAAACCGTGATACAAACTGAACCGTGAGCAATTTGGACTGTTGCACCCCAAAGCAACCAGCGTTCTGGCAAACATAATAGCATCATCTAACCTAATGTTCCTATGTTCATTCTACACTTAGAAAAGTAATGGCACTCTCTCAATACCTCAATATCTCTTCAACAAGCTGCATGCTTTGGGATATCATTCGTGTCTGGCATAAATGTCTGTGACCTAAATACTTTAGGTGTTTGTTAGTAACAGTGCTCCTTCCCGTAGCACACAGCACTAATGATCACTTGCTACTAGCAATCATTATGATATTATAGTGCCACCTTTCCCTAGGTCCTCAACATGATGTTAAAGAACTTTTCATGATGGGAAACTCTAGGCCTTAGCAGTACAGTGCGTAATGAGAGCGTTTATAGGAGCTTTAATCCACTGGTCAGGCTGCTGGTCATGGAGCACAGCCAAAAGCGTTTCTTTTTTGCTTTCCGCCGTCTTTCATTTTTATCCAGCAGGGATATTGCTCTGTCATTATTCAACAGAGACGCATGACTGGAGATGTCATTTTTACAATCTCCCTGCAGTTCCTTCGTATGAAAGCAATTGATTTTCCTCCCTCTCGTCCACAAAAGAAGCTCCGCGCTCCCGCTGCCCAGCCATCCATTTGAATGACTAATGAAAAAAACTATTGGGTGTATAATTGAATATTGTGATTGAAGTCTGCTTAATAGTCTTTGCATAACACTGAGACATACAGAGCTAATAAACATGCATGGGCTATTCTGTGTGAAGCAGACTGAGCTTTTCCTCTGAGCGTGGCACCGGATTCTGTGCTCTGTGCTGGCACAGGTACAACATTTGTAAATTTAAGGCAAGGGATTTTTTTTTAAAGCCCTCCCCTATTGGTTAGCCCATGTGCAAATAAAAGTGAATCAATGTAATCAAATGATTTATTTAATACATTCGTAACCCATTGTACATATATATATATATATATATGTGTGTGTGTGTGTGTGTGTATATATATATATATATATATATATTTTTTTTTTTTTTTTTTTTACTACAGTGGAATTGCTAACAATGGGTTAAAAATGTGTGTGTGTGTATATATATATATATATATATATATATATATATATATATATATATATATATATATATATATATATATATATATATATATATATATATATATATATTAGGGCTGGGTAAAAAATATCGATTTCTCGATATTAATCGATTCTTAAATCTCAAGAATCGATTAGTCATCCTGTTTTCATTTAATGATCGCGTAGAACATTGTATCGGTCATCCCATCCAATAAATCGAAATAATCTTTGTGCTTTGTGACTATTATTATGAAATAAAGTCTCAAATTTCGAATTACGGCCATTCTCTTACAAAATTCAAAAACATAAATACCGTTTTGGCGCTCTGGCGTGAGATCGCTCTGGCTCAGCTCAAGAGAAGCAGCAGCACGGAGCGCACATGATCTCATTCTCCTCTTCCGCCTTAATAATACCAGTTACTCCGCCTTAATAAAACCAGTTACAGCCCCAAATAAACATCAATGAGCATCTGAAAGTGTGTTAAAAGATAGAGTACAACTTCGAAATCCGTATCATGTAACGTGGTATCGCTCAATCAGTGTTTCATCCGTGGAAAGACGTCAGTTAAACAGCAAGTAAACAATGGCATGTAACGTCACATTTACCTCAGAAAAAACATTAAACTTAGTAACTTAGTCAGTTAGCTAGAAAAAATAACTCAATTTTGCTAAATATATGCACCATATTACATATTCATTATAATTTTTAATGTTCTTCAATATTTAATACATGTTTGAATAAATCTGGCAAGTTTTTATGACAGCCACCATTTAAATGTTTATATTTCATATAACTTTCTTATTATAAAATTAAATAAGTGTAATTTAAGTGTTTGTATAGCTTCAAATCAGTTCATTTTTACCTTCAAAATTATAGTAGGCTAATGAAGCCTAGTAGGCCACAACTGACTCCCATAGTTTACAGCATTAGTTAAGAGATTTGTTTTCCTTGAAAAAATTTGCCATGTATTGTACCTGATATCCAAAATAATCAATATTGAATCGAATCGAATCGTAATCGAAATCGAATCGAATTGCAAGCTTGTGAATCGAAATCGAATCGAATTGTGAAATTTGTGTCAATACCCAGCCCTAATATATATATATATATATATATATATATATATATATATATATATATTAGGGCTGGGTATTGACACAAATTTCAAAAACATAAAACTCCGCCTTAATAAAACCTAATATATATATTAATATATATATATATATATATATATATATATATATATTAATCAAAGAGGTCTATAATCCTTGTAGAAAACGGTCCATTGGTATTCCCATTCATCTCAATCAAACTCCATACTTTTTTAGACGTTCCAAATTTTGGTAACAGGATTTCCAAAATTGCAAGCCTCATATAAAATGAATAAAATATGAATGAATAGATTAAAACATCTCATAGAATATTTAGTTTGACCTCTAGAGGTTGATTGAACATATTCTGAAGGTTTGGCACCTCTTTTCACAAACCATTTGTCTGAAAAGGGAAAAAAGAGTTTCAGGTCCTATTTTTTACCCTCTTCATGAAAATTACTACATGCAGTGGATCAGCTGTAGATTACTTGAAGTCTTGATTAGGAGTTACAGACTGAACTCACTGGAGGAATAATATTAATTATAGACATTTTATGAGAAATATTTGTGCGGTGGTGAATGCACTTTGACGTTCAGTGCTTTTAGAAGCTCAATTGATATTCAGCCAGTAACACCTGTTGCAGTAAATTGTAAAATGGCTATGATTATGTAATCTGTATCTGAAGAGGCGGAGCTATATCCAGTCAGGAAAGACCGTTCATTCCATTGAAGAGGCACCGAGGACAATTACAGTAGTTAGTTGAAGAGAGTCAGGTTGAGGGGCTCTTAATGGAAAGGGAAAGTTAGAACGAAAGAATACAATTTATCTGTAGTGAGGTGAGATAAAATTAAAGAGTGCAGAAGTTTAGATGAATGGGGCTTTTAATGGTGGTCTAATTAGGCTTATTCAGTTGGAGTGGAAAAAGAGCATATTTCAGCAAACAATCAGAGAGAGAGAGAGAGCTCTCTCTTCAACCGTACGATGAAAATTGCCATATGTTTTCTTGCTTGTCAGTTTTAACGCGTAATTGCCTGTCTTGCCAGCAGAGCTCAGTTGGAAATTGCATTTCACTGGCAAACAATGCCCTCTAAACATGGACTGCCTGGGTAATGTTTATCTAAAGGTCCCCGGACAACTTTAATGCTTTCCACAATGTATATTTGCAGAATGAAAGAATAAAATAATATGTGTATGAAAGAGTGTGTACCTTAAACAACACCGTGACAGAGACTAAGTATAACACCAGCACACTTATATTATAACTGTGGGTCTATTTATATAGACACTAGCTGCTATGTCATTTCTCCTAAACACACAGCAATTTCTTCAGGTTATTTTAATAGCAGTGTTAAGTTCACAGATTATTCACAGAGAACATTGTTTTAGGTTATTTGATTTTATTAGCAGTCATCCCCCTTGGTGGTTATTTATTGTCATATGACGCCATTACTAGTTGTTATTATTGCCTAGTTTTGTTAACAAGAATTTATTTAAAGCTCTGTTTAAAAAAGTATACATTTTATGCATTTGTTTTAATATTTTAAAAATGCATTTTTATATATATATATATATATATTTATTATTATAAATCTATATTTTACATAGGTTGTACTACACTGTGATCATTTCAAACTGGATAGAATTTACCTAAAAGCACACAATATTCAATCCAGAAATGTAGCTATAAATAAACATAATTGACACCACTGAACAGTGTTGCATCAGTCTGCTTTTAAGAACCAGGCGCAGGGACATACTGTTCTGTGATGAAGAGCCAAGTCATTTTAATTCTCCACCTCTCTTCCCCATTCCCAAAATCTCCGTCTGAGCACAATCCTACACCCAAACACCACAGATGAGCATCGTAAAGGAGGCTATAGCGAGAGCGGTGTCTATATATTGCACCGGAGTTCCCTTCTCCTTCATCTTCTCATATGATTATCCACATGTTCTCTTTCTCGAAGTTGCTCAAGGGGAACTTTGAAGTTACATAATTATATGCTGTTTTATGACAACCCTGTTTTTCTTTTTGTTCTGCACATCAAAGGTTCATTGGTATTAGCCTTCATCAGCAGGGAATTAGTTGAAAAGAGAACCACACATATTCAGCTCATCATAGAGTACCACAGGATTACCCCACCTTATGAAGCTCTAACATTAAAAGGCAACACCATCATCCTTAATTCCTGCCTTATTTAAAAGACAGACATCCAGCCCCAGTTGGAATGTTCAGACTTAATCAGTTGATTTTGAGGGAAAAAATTCAGCTGAATGGACTTAACTGTGTGTATTTCCTCTGTGTCGTATAGGAGAGCTGTACATTGGAGGTGTGGGGAAGAGCATGTACAACAGTCTGCCCAAGCTTATAGCATCGCGGGATGGCTACCAGGGCTGCCTGGCCTCAGTTGACCTGAATGGCAGACTCCCTGACCTGATCGCAGATGCTCTGCACCGTGTGGGCCAAGTGGAGCGAGGCTGTGAAGGTTAGTATACTGCTGCTCTGATCATAACATATGACCCCTAACTAAAAATACATCTGTTTTATCTATTTTATAGCATCAGGGTGCTCCCTATTTAAATTTTCATACACACCTTACCATCGTTTTTTATTTATTTATTTTTTTTACCATAAATCTGAAATAATAAAATAATTTAAAAATTCTTTTTTTTTTTTACATTGGATTATTATGGTGTGTGTGAACTTTCTATCCATCATCAAAGAATCCTTAAAAACAATGTACACAACAGTTTAAATCAGAATATTAAACTGAATTCTGCAGGATCATGTGACACTGAAGACTGGGGTAATGATGCTGAAAACTTAGCTTTGCCAACAGGAATAAATTGCATTTTAAAATATACTCAAAATAGAAAACACTTATTTTAAAGGGGGGGGTGAAACACTCAGTTTCAGTCAATCTCATGTTAATCTTGAGTACCTATAGAGTAATATTGCATCCATCATATCTCCAAAAATTCTTTAGTTTTATTATATTTATAAAAAGAAAGATGGGCTGTACCGAGTCTTTCCGGAAAAAGCCGAGCGGGTGGAGGCGTGCCGTGTGGGCGGAGCTAAATAATCACGCAGAACAAGGATCTAAACAATACTAAGGGCGCGTTCATAAAGAACGCGTTTTTGCTCACAAAAACGTGAGATGGGCAGTGAAATGGGAGGAAAACACAAGGTCTCGAGTGTTTTTTTAAAATTATAAATGATTTGAACTTGAGCGCTGTGTTTTTAGAACACCATGTCATGCGTGAGTTTTAGAACATTTGTGTGTCTACTCGTGGTTTATGAAGACATGATTTGGTTTTACAATAAATAAACAGACACCTACAGTAGCCACCTAAACAAATGTATTTAAACAAACACACACTATACATCGCATGCTCCATAGATACATTAACTATACGTGATCATGTTATTTAGCCTAAGTTACTTGCTGTGCTTAATTTACACGCCGATAGACACACACAGATATTTGAAGCAGTTCTACTCACCGCATGCGGTTCCAACGCAGGACCGTCAACCTTTAGTGTTGGGAGTCAGACTGCTCCATCCTTTAGAACTAAACGATTAGCAAATCCGGCTTCGAACTGGGCCTTGTTTATAAAAAAATCATCCTCGAAATGCATGGAACAAACAAGAACACTTGCACAACTGTGTTGATGTTCTGGAAAAACAAACTCCATCCACTGGTCCCTTAACGCTTGATTCTTTGGGAATCTGTGCAGTGTTGTCTTGCCTTGGCAACCGAAAACACACTTCTTTGGTGACATATTGCAGCGCAGCCGATGCACAGCGCTTTGATGGGCGTAGGTTACGGCTATCGCTCAACAGCTGCACGCGCGCCCTCCGAGAGAAGTGCCCTTAGGACCATATAAGGAAATTCCGGCGCATCTAACGTCATGCGCGCCCATACTCGAAAAAAACTTTCCGAAACTCGTGACAACCAGGAAGGAGTATTTTGAGAACAGAAATACTCAATCAAACGTACAACTTAATTTTTTAAACTTTGTCCATGTTTAACATGGGAATCCAACTCTTTAACAGTGTAAAAAACTCACTATGCTTGAAATAGCATTTCACCCCCCTCCCCTTTAAATTGTAAAAATATTTCACAATATTACTGTTTTTGCTCTATTTTGGATCAGATAATTGTAATAATAATAACTTTAATGACAGACAGAGCCGATACTCCCTATATGCACACAACGCAAGCTGCGTAGGGCCCCGCAAATTACTCAAGGCCCCGCCTCCCCGTCGTGTCAAAGCGCGTCAATCAAAGTTTACAACATCGATGAGATAATTAAGCGGAACTATCCTTCTGGTCACGAAAAGAGAGACTGAGAGAAAAACACCATGTGAGTGAATTGCGCGAACAGCGATCAAGCAGACTTGTGTTCTCTCCTCTCCAAGTTTGATGTCAGCAAAGAACAGTAAAGTTAAGTTGATGTGCATCTCTCTCTATCTGTCTAACCAGCCCGATCTCATGAAAGCGCGTATCTATACCACGAATTTAATTTCTCGTGCCATTTATACGCCAAAAATAGTTTTCACGTGCAAATGATCCGCACTTTTTGGCGTGTAATATGCACGCACTCCACACCCCTAATCCTACCCAAAAGATTTACAGTCCGTAGCATTTGCACGCAAAAAAAAAAAAAAAAAAAAAAAAAAAAACCTTTTTGCCGTATAAATAGCACGAGAAATTAAATTCGTGGTATAGATACGCACTTTCATGAGATTACGTTCGATACAAAGGGCAACGATGTTTGTTTATAAACTGCAGCTCGGAAAAGATAACCACGTCGCACGTTAACATGAGTTCATATGCGCGTGCACGAAATGAAACGCGCACTTTCCAGTAAAATTTCTATGGGGACCAGTTACCAGTATAATATGGGCGTTATGGCACGCCTCATTAGGTGCTCATACTTTTAAAACAATACAATGATTATCTAGTCTCCAAGTCAGTTTGGTTACAAGCAATAAAGCAAGATTGAAAGCAATCTACTGGCATTGTCTATATTTCATTTAAAATGTTGATTGGCTGGAGATACTGGTCAATATGGATGCACATCCCTCAGTAAATAATAACCATCAAGTATCAATTATTGCTTTTATCATTTAAAACACAGTGACATGCAATGGCAAGCCATTTTAGATTTTATTAATTCACAGGATGCGTTTTTGATACCAATAATTAAATTTGTACTATATAAAATATGAATTATTGATATTAATATAAAATGTCTATTTCTGATATCAGGAATTACATTTTCATTAGTACTAACTAAATGAGGGAGGATTGTAGTGGGAGAACTGGGGTGTCAGGTGTGACTGTGTGGAAATAGCAAATGGTTTACATGGCTCATGGGTCGGGTAGGAGGGTTGTCCACACATTTTCCTGTTGCTGTCGTCATGATGATGATAGTGAGCATTGTGAGTTTGGAAACCTGTGTCAGTGTAGAAACCGTTATCGTCTGTGTGATTATAACCACCGATTCCCATTGCCTGTTTGTTTCAGCCGGCCCTGGCACAACCTGCATGGAGGACTCCTGCTCCAATCAGGGAGTGTGTCTGCAGCAGTGGGAGGGGTTTACCTGCGACTGCACTATGACGACATACGGTGGTCCCCTCTGCAGTGACCGTGAGTACCGTTTTGCTCTTTAGTAGGGATTAAACAGCTTTAATAAAGAGGCTTGTTTGGCCACATTAATAAGCCGTTCAAGGCTTCCCCTTTGATAATCTCTGAGCTAAGTGTTTGAAGTACTAAACGATGGTGCGCCGCAAATTCCGCAATGCAGTCTTTTTAATGTGCAGATAAGGCAGAACACTCTAATTAGTGAGGGCCACAAGATAATGTTCATAAAGAGCTAGTAATGGTTCAAGTGACCCCTGAACTGAAGGCTGGAAGATATGCAATTTCGGTTGCATCTTAAATGTTTAATTACACCAAAGCTTGGAGGTGGAACTGTGGGGTTTTAATGTCTGTGATGCTGTACCTGCAATAAAACATCTGACTGTGCTTTAGCTTCAAACAGACACTGGCATCGCTCACAAGGCAGATTGTGTTTTTCTTTAATAACATCCCCATATTTTTGACAATAATGCTTTTGAGAACGGCCTAATGAGCTAAATGAAGATAAATAGGGTGAGCTGCTCTAAATATATGTATAAAAAAAAGAGCAAATAAGCGTGTTGGATGGTTTTAAACAATATCTTCATTAAACACCTGGAGAGATTTAAATAAGCTGTTTATTGTAGTTAAATACAATAATAATATAGTACAATACAAAATAAGTAAGGAATAATTGATGACAGGCCGTTGTATTATTTGAAAAATATTAGGAAAAGGAATTAATTATTCTTTATATTATATTATATATTATATTATATTATATTATATTATATTATATTATATTATGTTATATTATATTATATTATATTATATTATTGTAAATACACAATTAAATCATGAAATATTTATTGAAGTTACATTTTCTCAATTCACCCACCATTGACTGGTGTGGCAAGCTAATTCTTCAGAAATGAAGCAAATCATTTACAGATTTCATATCTCTAGAGTCAGTGTGAATAAGGCATCGAATGTTTACGTTGCTTATTTATCAGTACAATAATTAAAAGTGACCAGTATACAAGCAGCATGTGTAAACATTTGCAAAATTTATTATGCATGAACTATAGCGGCGTGGAGTTTGTCGATGCAGCAGATCTGAGAGTACATTACAACTTCTGCACCGCTAACTCAATTAACACTTCAGACAATTATTTCACAGCACCGTAAAACATCTCAATCTCCATTATCAAAGTGATAATGATCTTTTATCGACATGAGGAGGCAATGTCATAGAAGCATAGCGAAGCTTGTTCTACATTCATACACTAGCAGAGAAAGACTCATAAACATGCTCAATCATATTATTTAACAAACAAACAAACAAACCTATAAACATCTATCATCAAAGAAAAAGGAGGCGAGTATTTAAAAGTTAAAGGGTTTTGGAGCACTTTAATGTTGGATTTGGTGTAGAATGTGATTTAGTCAATCATTGAGTTAATACTCGATTCACCTATAGTCATAATTACTGTACATAAACACAAATATGTTTTTTTTTAAACGTGGTTTAAACTGACAATACACAAGGCAAGTCCTGGTTTAAACAGCCTACAAAATCATTCATGTTCTTTATTTCTTGTCATCAGATTGGATATTGGTAGATAAATTTTCATGGAAGTGTTGGTGCTTTTTGGTGCATTGACAGACGATTTGACTTAACTAAGCATCTTTTATAGCTTAAGCCGCAGTAGCACACCTGTTCATCCTCGTCCACATGAAAGACTATGGAGCAGGCTGCAGGTGTGAAAAAAATACAATCCTTCAAAAGTCATTTTCACGCGATCAACACAAAATCCGGTGGGCAGCCACAGAGAGCTGGAGCAGCTTCACTAATACATGACTCATTCTCTTCCTCAAATAGTGTGACAAAGGCAGTCAGTCATCTTTTTAGCCTGTCCTCTACAACACACACACACACACACACACGCCCATACATATTTTTTTTTCCAGACAGCAGACATATGGGGAGAATAATTTTGGTTGACCTCGGTAATTAGAGTAGATTATTTAGGAATATCATTAGCACAAATTACGCCTGCTGCCTGTGTGACATCTCGCACATTTTCAACGACTTCCGAGCGTTTTTATTAGCACTCTTGCTTTTAGTAACAAGAAATGTGAGAGCCGCAGACAGTCATCCGATCTTTCCCAGACTGTTTCTACATACGCATCGAATGTCACACAAATCCCACCGGAATATCCCGGTTGTATTGCAAATGTCCTGTGTTGTAGAACAGCGTATTCAAGTGGCTGGATCTATGTTTCATACTTTGATTTCCTGTGAACGGTCACATCCATCACCCGAGGTCTAATTAAATGGCTTGTAATGTGTTACCCGTCCTGAGCCCTGTCCAAGGACACAGCACAGGTCCCTGTGAGTCTTAAGGGATTGCTCTTTCCTACTTCCTTTGTTCATTCAGGATTCACTCCATCCCTCTGTACCTTACATCAGACCCTCCAGCGGTGACCATTAAATTAAATAGATGCTGCACTTTCATGTCTGCTGTTTTGCCTCGCAGCCTTGGACTCTACTCTCACCTTTCTCTGCAAGCATCTGCTCAGCCAACCTTAGATTTTACATAGACTTTTCTGTCGTGCCCTGCACATAAAATGGGCCACGTTTCCTTGCAGAGGTAAATTGTTCTTGTTGGGCAAAACTTTAAACAAAGCTCTTTCTTCTTAATGGTTCACTAAGTATTTCTAAGGTTTTACACCTAAAGAAAACCAGTGACTTGTTTAAAAGTACTTCTACTATGAGACATTTGTGCTGTTTCATATTTTTATGGAAACTGTGATTAAAAACAATTTCAGGATTCTTTGAAGAATGGAAAGGTAAGCTAATAAATAAAATGTTTAACATTTAGATGTCTTTACTGTCACTTCAATCTATTTAATGCATCCTTGCTAAGTTTTCTTTAAAAAAAATTGTCTGCCCCTAATCTTGTGAACAGTTAGTGTACATTTAAATATGTCTATTACTCAGTATATGTATTTACTAAGATATATGTATTCAGTATATTTAGAATAAATCTAATTATCTATATATATATATATATATATAGTCAGCCGGGTTTTCTTAGATCAGTAAGTTATCCTAGATCATTAAGTTCATACAATGATTTCTCTTTTTTTATTATTGGTAATTTGTCTGAGTGCTGTATTGTTACATGAAGCAGAAGAATTAACAGTTATTGGTGTCACCATACAAATTAATCCTTCATGGTGACATTTTCTGAAAGCCAATAGGATACCAGGGTCAATTGATCCATGTAAGCCTCAGATTCCTAGTGGAAGGTTCATTGTATGGAATATAGGCTTTTACCAATTGGATGTGCTCCAGTTGAGAACAGGATACGGAATTGACATATATGGGTCACCAAAAGCGGGACCTGACCTGGGAAGTAAAATACAATAAGCATGTCAGTAGTGTTTCAAGAAAATGATTGACATGAACTATTTCTCTAGTTTAATATTGGATATGGTTTCTGACCTGTGCTTCGTATGTTCATGCCGTGTAAGTATTTTTACCATTCATTTTGAGCTGCTTATACCTGTGAATATACTGTATGTTGAGCTGCAGGACTCGAGCTGATGTGGAAGGATGATGTCTTTAACCAGAGAGCTGATCTTAGGTTTCATGAGTTTTGCATTGACATCTGGAAACAAAGCCGTCTCACTAGGTATTAAGTGAGTGGAATGAAATCGGATTGTTTTCAAAGAAGCCTCTTTAAGCAGGAAAGTGAATGACAACACGCACAATAAAATAGTACAAATTTTATTAAAAAAAAGTAAAAGTATATAACATGTTTGGGTGATCTGGTTCATTAAATCCTCTACTTTTCTCTCTACATCAACATCAGTATTCAGAGTTGCCATCAATTATGAAAAAAAAAATTTATAAAACACTGATTAATCCTGATGTTTATTTTGTATCATCGGCTTTGTTTAAAGGTCTTTTTTTTCTGCATTGTTTTAATGCACATTAGGATCTATCAACAGCATTTGTGGCAAAATTCTGAATTACAAAAATAATTTTTACTGTATTTTTTTACAGTCAGCAGTTGAAATTGCTTTGAAGTAGAATTTTTCCAGATGTACTGGGCTGTAAGTCAAGGTTCGTCTTTGACCATTACATTCCTCAGTCTACATGAGTGATATCATGGTGAGGAAATTTTCATAGCGGTAATTAAACTTGCGAAGTTGCGACAACACCAGTATTACCAATAACATCTGGGATGGGTGTTGCGTGCATTTGCTTTTCACTTTTGAATTTGCCATCACACATACTCTGTGTATATAAGCCTATAATTTGCGGGCATCGGGGAGCAGCTATCAGTATGCGGGGTATTCTTTAGTAAAATGTTTAAAAAAAATGTTTGAACGTAAATGTAAAAAAAAAATGTTTTTTTAGGAAATTAGAAAATATTTAAAAGTCGTTGTTTAATTTCGTTTTATGCATACAGTATGTTCTCATGTACAGTGTTGGGGAAGTTACTTTTAGAAAGTAGTGTTTGCTCGTTACTCGTTACCCACTGTCTACTGAACTACTGTTGAAGGTTAATATTAATAATAACTATATGTCAAGTGTTAGGCTACTTTATCATCATAAAGTTGCCTATCGCGTTTGCTGGCTTACAACGTTTCACATGATTGCTGCTAAATTACAAGTAAATAGTCTATGCTCTAGGCCAACTGTATAATATAATTTGTGTTTTTTGATTGTAATGTAAACATTACAAAATGTCAGATGACATAAAGTCAAATGTACGTCGCATTATTTCATAACATTGGCTGTTATGATTTCATTAGACAGGATTATTGCAATTTATCATAATAGTTAGTAAATTGTGCTCATTTACATTATTTATAACTAGGGCTGGGTATCGTAACAAAATGTTCGATACCGATACCGATACCGATACCTTGACTTCGATACCGGTTCCTGAACGATACTTTTTTCGATACCAATTTTGTTTAACAATATAACATTACCTAATTTTTATTTTTTTTTGTTCAGTTTGTTGACTTTTTTACACTCATATTTTGAGTATGTAAAAAAGCACCAATGCTGAAGTTTTCTATGTTTCCTAATCATTTAACAACATGTATTCTTTACTTCAATGAGCTCATTGTTTCTTCCTTAACTTAATGCATTGTTTAACAATGAAATTGAATGAAAATTAATAGAAATGCATTACACTGTCACCTCTGATAACAGATCACTCTAAATTGTAATTTAGACACATTCATTTTCTGTAAAGCTGCTTTGAAACGATATGTATTGTGAAAAATGCTATACAAATAAATGTGAATTAAATTAAATATAGGCTACTAGGGGGCGGGATATAGCCTATGCCTCGCGCTCCGCACACATCAAGCTTGCCGCAAAGCACTGGCAAAAGTAGCCTAATGATTATGGATGTGTCGGGAACCAACAGCAAGGAGATATTTTAATTGTTTATTAATGAACAAGTGTTTACTAATGGTGTGTTCACTGTTCACACCGAACGCGGATTTAATTATTTGCGCTAGTAGATTAGATACAAAGTCAAAGACGGGGATAGACGCATCATTCGCGCCGGGCGTCACGAATGATGCGAATTGGGCGACGCGTTTTGAACTCGAGCGGAAGATTGAAGCGTCTAACTAGACGCGATAGACGCCTATTTGACGCTCTATTCGCGTTCGGTGTGCTTTGTATGACACACCGCTTTGCCTTATCAGATTTACCGTGTTACCGGTCTTGGCAGCAATTATCTTGTCGAAAATATTGCATCGCGTGCTTCTGGCAAACACACACACACACACACACACACACTACAGCCTCACATGCGACAAGCCAAGTCTCTGGGCAGCCGCGTAAACTAGTGTTTTTCCTCCACAGCCAATCATGCTGCATGCATGTTTCACTGACGTTGACGAGATTAACCACTTAGGTACCGAAATTTGGTACCGAAAAACAAGACATGTTTCGATACTCGGTAGTACCGAGGCAATTCGGTCGGTACCTAAAAAGTACCGAACTCGGTACCCAGCCTTATTTATAACCACTGGGCTTGTAAATGTCCGAATAATTATGTGAGATGTTGACTACTAAAAAAAAAAAAAAAAGCTAGCTAGACATGGGAATTATTGAACTGGTCTAATTATCAACAATGTATGAATGAACAGCACCATACAAAATGACAAATTACAAGCCAGCGCAACAACATACAACATAGAACGCAAACAAGTTTACAAATATGAGATTTACTTACAAGTCCATCAGCTTTCTTTTTTTAGACTCTTCCGACCGAGTTTTCTTGGATTTTTCCATCGTCCTAAATGCGCGCAAGTGGCTTCGGCTTTGGCTTCTTCTTCTTCTCTTCCTTTACCGCAGACTATGCACTGTTCGCGCAAGTGGCTTCATATGTTGTTGATGTGTGTGACGTCGTTGCCGTAAAGCATTTCGTGATACTCGCGAGACTTGTCAGTGGCGCCGCTCTCAAACTTGCATGGCTGGTTTTTCCGGCGGCGGCCCCCCCAAGCTTCAATACCAGGATGATTCGCCCTACTATGACTTTGTGTACCACCGAAACGACTTTGAAGCTGTAATATTAAGTTACAGATCCTGCATAGTGTGCCTTTAAACATAAATATGAAACTAAATCGTTTTCTTTAATGACTAGGCTACAACAGCTTGTGACTATTGCAAGCACGCAGCTGAGAAGACAGTGTCGCTGTCAAATCTGTCCCTGGGAAAAGTAACGTTGTGCCGAATTGAAAAAGGAACTACATTTCGTTACCAAATTTTCAGTAGTAGCACGTTACACTACTTTTTACCTGAAAAAGTAGTTACGTTACACACAACACTGCTCATGTAAATATATTTTGTTCTAATGTAACAAGTAATAATCTCAAGGTTTACTAGGTTTTACACGGTTCTTTGGTTCTTTTGTAGCGTGAGTTTGGTGAAGTGTAATAAAAAATAGTACAACGCCTAGTCCGTTTGAGGAAGAGCGCGTGCACTCAGTGGAGCAGGCGAAAGTATAAACAAGGGTTTAGTCTACATTATCTCCTGCCCCTATTTTCGTCTCTCTGTGCAACCCATTCTTCCACTGGTGTCCAGACTTTAACAGCCACTTGCCCGCGGTCCTGGCAACCACTCCCTCAATGTGACATCGTGGCAGGCCCCAAGGTGCTGACTGCCGGTCCGACTCCTGATCGCTTCATTAGAGAGCAAACAAAGCGTGAATGTCTTGTAATTGTATAGCAGGTCCTGCCAAGCCTAAAAAAAGCAGAGACACCATATAATAAGATATTTAGAGGAGATTGAAAGGTCACCCCCTGTCCAGAAGCAGGAAGGGATGGAGTAATTGGAGGGGAGAAGGACGGTGCTCTGCGCTGAAATGTCAACACGAAGGAATCCGAGGAAGATTCGTAATCAGCAGCCTACATCTCGCACTTCGACAATCCTTTAGACAACCAGACTGAGACGTAACCCTTTTCTAGCTGCCGCTTTGGAGAATGTCACTCAGTCGGTGACATGGGAGAGTAGACTCTGACAGAATTAGGACAAATTTAAGGCGGGTTTCCAACAGTTCATTGCGACTCATTCTCCTGCCTTATTTTGCTGGCATTGATTGAGATGTATTCGCTGCAAGAAAGATGGAATTGAACCTGCACGTTCAGTTCATCCTGGTAGAATGTTTGCACACATCCTCAAACTTAGCCATTATACGGATACTTGCAGTAATTGCAAAACTTTAATTGCAGTAACCATCTTAAAGTACTTTCCACCATCAGTTTGAGCAGTTCTTAACACTGTGAGCAATGATTTCAGTTGCATTTTAACTTGAGCATGGAATACGATTTCTGGGCACTTTTACCTTTCTGTATGTGATCCTCCTCCATAACAATATCTCCAATGTTCACTACAGTATCATGCCTATTGTGTCGTTGAGGTAACTTCCATTCTAGACCGAAGTAGACGCGTAACGCTGCAGTTTCACAACGAGAACAATTTGGCCCTATTGTGGAAAAGAGTCTTTAGTAACTAACCACACACAATCAAGTTTAACCAGCTGTTAAATGCGCTGACATTGCGTAATTGTTAATCTTTTTGGTGCAAAGACAAAATTTCTCTTCAGTTTAGGATCATTAGGGATTGTGCAGTTGATGGTGCGCTATTACTGCCTGTGCAAGTAATTTCCTTTACAAGAGATGTTGTGTAGAATTTCTGTTGATCATGGCAGCAGTAACTCATCAAATGATGAAAAATATGATATAAGTAACTGAATAACATTGTCATATTCTTAAAAAACATAGTATATTAGGTTTTGAAAACATAATCATATATTCAAATATCTGTCTTTTGTTTAAGATAATAAATGGTACTGCAGCCCCTCCGTTAAAAAAGTTCATTTCACTGAGCTCAGAAATTACTCGTTCGATCTTACTCGGTCGTCACTCGATCGACTGTTCGGGGCGAGTGAAGGATTCCTCAGTGTAAAACAGCATTCGGCAGCTCAGTTTTCTCATGTGTGGCCATCAGACAGTGGAATAAGTTGCCAACAGAGTTGACCACATGTGTAAATTTAACACTTTTTCACAGCGGGCCAAAAAATGGCTTCTTTTAAAACAAACATGTTCACATAATGTATTGTAATTGATGTGTATGTTAGAGTGTATTTGTAAATGAATGCTGAGGAATGAATGAAGGGTGTGATCTTTTTAATGCTGTTTTCTGGGATGTATTATTAATATCTGTATTTGTTGACATCAGCCTGCCCAGGGACTACAGGTGGAAATTAGCACAAGTGCTACAACCTGGTGAAATGCATCTCTCCTTTCTAAGGTTAATGTATATTTTACATCGTCCCTGTCCAAAAATAAATAAATGAAAATGAAATGGAAAAAAAAAATCCACACAAGCCATGTAAACAAATGCATTTTTGGCATTTTAAAGTGTCTGGATCACAGTAGTGGAGTGATTCTGTAAAGGCCCAGTAAAGTTTGTCAGATCGCAGCTACCTTATTTGCATAATTGCTCTAATGAAATGGCGTACACAACGGATGCAAAAAACAGCATCAGAAATCAGGGAACCTTTATTCATAGTGATTTCAGACGTTTTTTTCTAGTTTTGATCTGATAACAATTTACATTTTGCAGTATCATTTTACCCTGTAAATTGACAATCAGATGAATGGTATTTATATACAGAGCACTATAAGTCCAACTGCTTCCATTTTATTTATTGTTTCGCAGCTCATGCCAGGAGGCGAGTAATTACACAGAGTGTCTGAAAACATCCAAAAGACCCTTAGTGAGCCGTCTTTCAGAATGCCTGATTTTCTGAAGGAGGTTTGGCTTGAGTACAACATTAGCTGTGCGGCAGAGAGTTCAGAGGTAGTAATGCAGCGTTGTGCTAGGCTGAAAGAAATTATGTTTCTAATACAAATATCAATGTCTATACAGATCTGAGTCCGTCTGTCTATCGGTCTATCTATCTTTCTGTCTGTCTGTCATCTCTATCTATCTATCTATCTGTCTGTCTGTCTTTTTATATTTCTGTCTGTCTCTCCAATCTATCTATATCTTTTTAATCTTGAACGGTCTGCTTTGTTAGTGTAACAGATGTAATTTTGACATAATCAAGACAGGAAATAACAAACATTTCTATATTATCATGTCCCCCCCCCCCCCCCCCCCCCCCCCCCATTAAACTCTGTTTTGGTTTGCTGTGAAACCCTGTTCTGAAGGTTCATGTGTAAATTCCTATATTTAACACAAGCACTCCCGCCTCGCCAATTATCAGATACGGCGTCTGCATTTGCCATGGCCTTTAGTGACCTTTGGGCGACCTGTCATGAGGGTAAGTTGTCTGATGTAGGGAGATATTAATTTCTCCCTCATTAAATCACACAGAATAGAATATTCCGGAGGCACAACAAAGTGTTTGGGAATTTAAACTGTTGCATGTTCAATTATGTTGCTTCTCTGTGCAAAATGCGCTGTGGATGGTTGCCAGGGTGTTGCTATACAGTTGAGTGAATTTATCACATTGCTATGCGGGTATGGTTGGTTTCTTACTGGCCCAAGTCGACTGAGCCAGTTACCAAGTCTCTATAGGGCCTTTCTGGGTTATGTCTTTTTCGACCCTGGGCTAAGGCCGCTTTTAACCTTCAAAGCAATTTTTCACACTTGTAATTTTAAAAAAGGTTTTGCACAACTTCTAACCCTGGGTTTTAAAAATTGGTTCCGAGCAACAGTGTACTGCATTAAATATTCATAGGCTTGGTACAGAGACTTTCATGTGCTGTGTTTGGTGAGAGCTTGAGAGAAGAATTAAAATGTTGGTGGCGGGAAAACACTTTGACTGTTAGGTCTCTCCTTTAGTGCAAGTCTATGGGATTTTCTGCATGTTTCATCCTCCTCCTAGTGACAATTGCAAGTCCGATAACTTTGAAATGTAGAAATGCTCCCCTCAACTAACATCTACTGGTAGATGCTGTAACTAAAACCATCTGAATCCAAAAAGCTTCTCTCTTTATTGACGGCTGTTCAAAAACGTGTGTGTATTGTGATGAAATAATGTTTTTTGAAAGCAACATATAAGTCACAAATATTTCATTACATTATTATAGCTGTGTCCCAATGTGAAGGCTGCATCCTTCGAAGGCCGCGGACTGCGAAGGATGCAGCCTATTCGTCCTATTCGTCCTTCGAAGGACGCACCATGTAGCCTTCATAGGATTTCCTAATTGCGCAACCAGGTGTTCCCGATTACCGCTCCTGGCGCCAAGCAACGGTGCGAGAGTACAGCTGCCATCCTGATCATTCATTTGATATAATTGAGTAAACAGCTATGGAGCCAGAATTGGCTATTGTAATTTTTTAGTTTTATATTTTACTGGAGGACATGGGAGCGGGGGCGTAGCCAGAATTTTATTTTTGGGGGGTCCCGTCTTTAAATGAGGGGGCAACATATACATATATATATATATATATATACCGTAAAACTTCAAATAGTAGCCCGGGCTTTTATTTTCCCAAACCGTCGAATTGCACCGGCTTGTATTTGAGACAGGCGTCTATATGAGTCAGGCCTTTATAATTTAGTGTTGAGATGTTGGTCATTGAGTGTATGTCTCTAATCTATAAAAATCTCCAAATGCTCCACGTTAAACTGCGGTCTTCCAACCTTTTACTGTCGCGTCGTCAATTGATTTTGATTAATATGCGCGAGGGAGAGAGAGCAAGACAGCGCTCGTGTTGTTTGAAGATGTGAGAGTGCGCGCGCGCGGCCGGGGCGCGCTCTCTCTCTCTCTCTCTCTCTCTCTCTCTCTCTCTCTCTGCTCGTAACGCGCCCTGTCAAGCGCAGCAGTCATTCTATTCTACATCACTCATCGATCAAAAAAAGCTTTGGAGGGACAAAAAATTGCTTTGGCGGCCGCGAAAAAGCGGACGATCTGACGGTTTTAGAGGATTAAATACAACCCGAAACTAAAAAACAGACCCGGCCTCTATTTGAGACCGGCCTTTATTTACCCAAACCTGCAGCCACACCAGGCGTGTAAAAGAGACAGGCGTCTATTTGGGACTCGGCTATTATTTGAAGTTTTACGGTATATATATATATATATATATATATATATATATATATATATATAGTGTATATATATAGTATATATACCCAGAATTTTATATATACAGGCCTATTCTGGTGGGTGTGGTGATGCGGTGGCTGCTAATAAAGCACCTAAAAGCTGTCACAAAGAACCGGCAAAAGTAATGATTATGAATATGTAAAATATAGCAAGGAGATATGTAAAAATTTTATTAATAAACAAGTGTTTTCTTTGTCGGCTAAGATCAAGTTGACGATGCGGACTCGCGATCTTCAGTAGTGAGAAATGCACATTTCATATGGATTACATAAGCAGAGAGCAGTCTGTAGTCTGTTTTCTTTCGTTTGAATTGTTCTGTTTAAAAGTAGACATGTCTGTGAAGCAAGTAGGCTACTTTATATGCTGAGTTTCGGTTCATTTATGAGATGAGCTCCAGTTCACGCGCCGGCGCCTCCGTTTCTTATCTATCGTCTGCTATATTTACTTATTTATTAAATCCAGGCAATTGGTTGATGAAACATTGATTAAAATTAAGATACAATTAATACAAAACGAAATTAAGGTTAAAGAAAGGTTTTGTGCTTTCTGTTTGATGTCTCTGTGAAAGTTTTAAAGCATCTTTTAGTGCCCCTTTCAGAGCGCTCACGTCCGTAACGGAGAACACATCCGTAACATTGTTTTTTTCCTCATAAATGCGATATGAAAATAAAATAAAATAAAATGAATATTTTATGTACCGTGGAGACTGAGAGCCAACCCTTCTTTATCCGGTGGGAAGTATTACTTTGGTTTGCGCAGTGTAATTCACATAATCACTAAAAAATATTATTGTTTTTTTTTTTAACCAATCAGAAATCTGAGGGGGCCGGACCTGTAAATGAGGGGGCCTAGGCCCACCCAGGCCCCCTCGTGACTACGCCACGGGAGGATGTTTCAGCCACGGCGCCGCCGAGTCATGTTTTTTGGGCAGAGCTGGTTTACTGCGTACCTATTCAGAGGCTGCGTCCTGAATGGCCAGATTACACTTTAAACTGTTCAAGTATTGGGTGTTAACTTGTGTAAATAATGTAATGAAATATGAAAAGAAAAAAAAAACATACATAGGCACATATATGGCCTATATATATTCAAATGTTCATTTATATCGTACCTTGATGTGATTTTGTAGGCTAGTGTATTCTTTTTATTGTGTACAGAAATGGACCATGTTCAAAATATACAGGTTGTCAACCCTATTTGAATATTTAAAACCAGTTAAATATATAAAAAGTCCAGTGCAAACGTAACGTTACTCCCGCTCGTCATCGGCAGCTGGCAGTCACAGTTGCTAGGCGACAAGAACAATCCTCCTTAGGCTAGACCGGTCCGAGCGCTTCAGATGTGCACTTTGATATGGGACGGAGCTGTAGTTGGCAACAATTTGTTAATATTGTAACAATAGACCTACATTTTGTTACTTTAATTTTCAAAATAACCAGGGGGAATGTAAAGAACTTGCGTTAAGTATTCACGTACAAATGTGAAGTAGGCCTAGCCTACTTTTTTCCCTCACATGACGGCAACACTACGCATTGTTTTACATTAAACTAAGTATATAGTTTAAATGTATCAACCTTGCAAACACTCAGATACCATTACAAAAATAAACAATGTCCAGAGCCATGAATTTTTTATTTTATTTACACATTTAAAGTTGCATAAAATAATAAAAAATGATGAATAATAAAGAAATAATGTACAGAAATTTATTTTTTCGTTTTCTCGTTTCCACATGACAAATGAAGCCACGCAATGGTGACCAATGAGTTAAGATGAATAAGAAAGAAAAAAACTTGTGGCTTTTAACTCTGGTTTCTCTAGCTATTTGAGTAAATCAAAACATAATACTTTTACATTTAAATGTGAATTTGCCGTCCACCACCGAACTCTCGGCCGCCGTTTTTTTTTTTTATAAAAATGCTGTCGTCACCAGCACAATGACTTATGGGGTAGGATAGGCCGCTTAGGATCCATTTATGTATCCTCTCTTTCACGGGGAAATGAAGGGTGCATTTGGCGCCGCTTTTGAATCAGGGTAGCCTTCGTCGCGCCGCAATGATGCAACCGGCCTTCGAATTCGGCCTTCGGAGGATCCAGAATTGAATTGGGACAGCCTTCATCCGCCGCGGTGACGCAATCGGCCTTCAAATGCGGCCTTCGGAGGGTGCAGCCTTTGAATTGGGACATCCTTCGACACGCCGCTGTGACGCAATCGGCCTTCAAATACGACCTTCGGAGGTTGCAGCCTTCACATTGGGACACAGCTACAGTAGATGTTTTTAGAGGGCTCTTAAATGCATTTCCATGTTGACATCAGTTGAGCAGTTGTCATTCAGATGAATGAGAATGTTAACGGATATCCTTTCTCGAGGTGTTATAACCCTCCTATATAACCATTCAGTGCTGGAAAAAAGTCACGTAAAGCCAACAGAAAAGTGTGCAGCAGTATCAATCTTAGATGTCTTTAGGTTTCAAGCATTGAATAGTTTGCTGCTGCACAGGTCACCACAGTGAGAAGGTGATGAACAGACATCGGTCGTAAACCGGCATTCACACTTTTTTTCATGTGGTATTCTGCACTTTTGCAGTTTTTCTCACCCTTGCACTCCCAACTCTTTTTCTCTTGGTCTCTTCTTTCAGCAACTCTCTTATTCAGCCCGTAGCCATATTTGTTCAGCGCTGGCACACCAGATAAATCAACTTCCACAGGCAAAACACTGTATGAGCTTGTGCTAGATTTTTTTTCGTACATATTTGTCCTCCCCTGCTGCTCAGTTTGGAGGTGTTAGAGCACCATACATGGTTCATTCGTAGAATTACATGTACAATTTGTCATGAATTCACAGTAAGGACTTTTCATTCGCCTTCATGATTGAAACTTGTTAGCGGGAACAGTCTCCTTCTAAGGGAGTGAATTCATTCATTTATCGGTCTCTTTATTCTGATATGCACACTAATGTGGTGCATGTCGTTTTTTTTTATATTCTGTCCCTTGGCTAGAGTGTTTACTTTCTCATTAGCAATCCACCAGGTAGGTGTGTGTGGGTGTGTATTGAGCTGGCTCAATCAAGGAAAAATTCATTAGAAAATATGTTGTAGGTCACTGCATATTTGATTCTTTTTCTCGTGTGTTTTCTCGTGTCTCATTGTGCTGCTAGGCCTCAACAAGAACTGTTATATCATATATAAGCCAGTATTGCAGGCAAATAATAATTTTCCATTTTTTGTTTTTAATAGTCAATTTAATATTAATATATCACAATTATATAAAATGTAGCCTACATGTTTAAATTTTACACTGTCCCTTTTACACCCGTAAAAAAATTATAATATATTAACCTTTGCTTCTATCATTTCCTTACAGTTTAATGTAACTGTATGTAAATTTACCAGGATTTCTATCTAAATTGGTCATTAATTTTTACACAATCTAGATGCCGTGGCATGACCTGTTTCTTGCTAATGAAGAAAAGACAAAATGAAAGATACACTACCATTCAAAAGTTGAATTACCTGTTAAATACCATTTAGAGGTCATGTGTGATCATGTTTGCAGGCAATTTACCTGTATGAGAAGTTGTAATATTACCATTAAATCACCGGTATAATACTGTATGTGACCAAAGAACAGGATTACCAGTATGAGCACGCACAAGGTCAGAAATTGCTGACGTAAGAAGTATGCTTTGGGCCAATCATAAAGGTCTGCCTGAGCGGTTTACAGTAAGCTCCGCTGCTTTTAATTGTTTTTCAATCTAAGCGTGCTAGACGGATGTCTAACCATTTAGCCGTGTCTGGGGCTCAAAAACCTTCCGTTTCCATTCATCAGCACTGTGGCTCTGCAGTTATTGCATTCTATTGTAACTGCAATACTATTAATAACTATTATATGCCATGTTTTTAAGAGTAAAAGCACGTTCTGTGCGATCATCCCCTACGGCTGTCACTCAGAAGTAAAAAAAAAAGATAGTGAAACTAAAGCTCTTCTCCTCAAGGTGGATATAAAAAAAAATCGGCTCAGCATTTAAAGGTAATTTCTGGTAATTGACATCACAGAGTTTACCAGTATTTTGGTACTGATGTGTGAATGGTATCTTACCGGCAAATAGACAGAATGGTGTTGCTTGTGTTTACAGTTCATTTTGTGTATTTAATGGAAAAGTCGTTCTGGACATTTTACTGTAATTTACCTGGATTACTATATAAAAAGGGCTAATGTTGAAAACAGTTGTGCTGTAATAGTTTTGTGGCAACCATGATACATTTTTTCAGGATTCTTTAAATGTTCAAAAAGAATTAATTTGAAATGGATCATCAATATTCACTGTCATTTTCTTACTAATTTTGCTATCCTCAAAATTTAACCTTGAATGGCTTTGCATTTACTTTACAAACCTTCTCCTTTTTTATTTTTAATGGATTTTGATTGCTTTTTTTTTAAGTCCTGTCTTTGATGTCACCTATAATAACCATGACATTGGCCAGTCAGCCTCCAATGTCATCTGGTGAGCAGCAGTTCTAGAATGTGCTGCTCTGCTGGCTACGCATCATTTCCTCCTACAAAAAACATGATAATGAGGTACACGCGTGCCCACTCTCGCATACACCTAACGACCCACTCCCTGTGCGAGTCACATTGACTACAGTGCTGCTGATGGCACCAAGTCAAACCTTTGAAAATGTGATAAAGCCTCCAAAACGGCACGTCAGCACAGCAGCTGATGCGTAGTGTCTGATGTTTACCAAAGGGCTTTTATTGTGAGCACATGTTTACAGCCCAAGAGCAAGAGGATTGTTCTGATTTCATGGAATGCTTTACACTTCCTTGCCCTTGCCCATGTCTTTAGAAAAAAATATATGTTTAAGTGAAAAAATGTTCCTGGGATGACATTAGGAGGGTGAGTACAATTGTCATTTTTAGCCAAAGTATAGTTTTAGTCAGAATTGTCACTCCCTCTTTCCCACAAACACTCTGGCAAATTCAAGCCCTCTAATTCAGTTCTCTCTCTTCCCCATAGAATGAATTTTCCCGCAGGCTGTGTGAGAGAAAAAGAGACAGCTTGCACGTGCCTTTCACCTGCAGAGGTTCATTTGCTGTAAAGCAGGTGCTTTATTGGTGTGAAAAAAACGCAGGTTGTGTGCAGACACTCGAAACGGCTATACAACTCGTTCTCTGGCTTTCGTTCATTCTTATCTCCGCCCTCTGAAGTAGAGGAAAGCATAAACACGTCATCCGTTCTCTTTCTATTAAATGTCACTATCATTAATAGCTATTGAAGGCTTCATTCCCCCCCTCGTTCAGGTCCCACCTCACCCCTCATGTAAAGGGTAAATTGTTCACTAAATATTGAGATAAATATATTTCCTGTGTGGCCTTGTATGTCGCTATTGAAAACACAACTAATAAACTACTTCTGCCAATAAACTTATCTGTGCCAACAGATAGGTTACAGTTTTTCTCAGGAACAAAGAGATTCTCTCTTAACCCTCTGAGGTCTGAGGTGTTTTTGGGGTCCTTGAGATGTTTTGACATGCCCTGACATTTGTGCTTTTTTCAGTTGCTTAGAAACACATTAATGGCACTGGTGTAATTACACTCTATTTAGCACAAACAGGGCTACCATAATATGTTAGCAACATGTTTGTACATGTTTGTATTTTTGAGAGAATATTGTTTATGCATGGTTATTGAAAAAACAAAAAAAATAAAGTTTCTGAAATAAGGCCACAAAACACACACTAAATATGTGTCCACAAGACTTTTGACTAATGGACGTTGTCGCCTAGAGTTTAGGCTTCAAAATGATCTGAAAATCTTCCTGTCTAATCATTCACATAAAACAATAGATTGTTTTAAATTGTGAAAAACATTTTTTTGTTTGCAAAGGCAATATGCGGATGGGTGTGAACGGCCCAACCCCTTTCATGAATAATTAAGTGGTTCTCACCTGAGCAGACAATGACCCTGCATAATAATTCAGGGGTGTCACACAAGAAAGAATGCAAGGACAATAAATATATATATATATATATATATATATATATATATATATATATATATATATATATATATATATATATATATATATATATATACACAAACAATCAAAATATGAATGAAAGCCAAAAGCACATTTTTAGTCATACATGGAAACAAATCCTGGTCAAATAGGTTGTATTGGCAATTCTGCAGAATTGGTTCAAAGTTTGAGTTGGAAACATCTTGAAAATAAAATTTTCTTTTTCCATAAATGTGTTATAAAGTATTATTTTTTAAAGTAGGCAATAGATTTTATCATACATATTTCAAAGTTAAGGATTCATTATTTTGATATAGCTTGCATTGGAACAAACACTATAACAGTTGATTAGTTTATTTGTGACAAAACATACTATATATTTTACATATGAGCAGAAACTGTCTAATTAAAGCTTATTTGATGTCTATTTTATAGTAAAAACTTTATAATCTATCCAAAATTAGTCAATGAAATGTTGTCATTACAGACACTAGTGTATCGCGATTAGAAGAAATCTCAGTGGGCTATAGCAATATAGTTCGTATGTGTACATGTAAAAATAACGTTTACTAAAGTACAGTAGGTAGTCAACCAGAATGCCTATTACCGCCGCGGCAAATCCACCGCCGTAAAAATAAACCAGTCGCATTTCAAAGTAGTTCGCGAAATGACCGCCAGGTGGCGCAAAGGGACATTTAGCAAAACGTAAGTGGGGCAATTAACAGTAAGGATGAAATACTACAAGTTATGGTCATTTCCAAATAAGCCTACAACAAACATTTATTTTTAACAAATATTTTTAAATATGCAACATGCACGTTTAAACAACAAACAATACAATCTGAACCAGCGCTTCTGCTCCTGTATTGAGACATGCAGCGCGTTTCAGTTACAATCCTGGTTCCAGTGGCCTTAATACATTCACGGCTTTTTAAAATGTCACAAAGCGTTTTGAGATGGTTTTGAATGAAATATTGAAGTTTATAATTAGGATATTTTGGCACACCACGCCGAGTGGCGCTATGCATTATTCTAAAATCTGGTTTTATTCTGGCATGTTGAATTAGAGTTTGACAAACGCGGCGGCGCGTTCATTTGAATTTATTTTTCTCATAACAGCTAAGAACTTAATAGGCTAAAGCCTACTCCATAATTGTTGGTCATACAGATAAGATATCATCTTTTAAAACTGTAAAAGGTCTACTTTTATTCATGCAGTAGGCTATAGGCCTACACTCACAGGCTAACGACAAAACGTTTTCTCGCTCATGTGAGAAACAAACGTTTGGGAAATTCTCAGTGAGTAAATTCATAGCCGAGCGGTAGAACTTACGGTTCGATCATCAAGATGACACGGGTTCAAATCCCGATCAAACATGGTCTACTGTAAATTTTATATTCATTAATGCAGAGAGATTTGTCTAGCTCTAAAACTCTGTTACACCATATGTACATTTTTTTGCTTATATTTATAAAATAAAATTACCATGCATTTCCATTTTACACTTAGAAACAAATCCAACAGAACGACTTTGCATCTGTATAATAATAGGCTACCAATTGTAATTTCAAAAGCAGTTCTGTTAAAAAAAATAATTTTATATATAGGCTATATATATATATATATATATATATATATATATATATATATATATATATATATATATATATAAATTTTTTTTTTTTTTTTTTTTTTTGATTCCCTACAACCTAGAGTTTAAAAAAAAAAAATGGTTTTAAGTAAAGTGTGATTTGCCAGGGGGGACGGGGATTTCCTTCTAGTCTAAACATCCCTGTGCTCTGCTGAATTATTTGAATCCCCACACCCCTCCCTCCACAGTAATCAATGCTAGGCTACTTCACCAATAGACCATATCAAATATATAAAATAGAGATATGCAACAGGCACGTTTAAACGACAAACAATAAAATCAAAACCGTTTCAGTTGTTCATTAGTTCCAGTGGCCTAATGCATGCACGGCTTTTCAAATTTCACAAAGCGTTTTGAGATTATTTTGAATGAAATATTGAAGTTTATAAGTGTTTTGGCACACCACGCCGAGTGGCCCTATGCATTTTTCTAAAGTCGGGTTTTATTCTGGCAATTTATTTTTCTCATTACAGCTAAAATAACTTAATAGGCGACTCCGTAATTTTTTGGTCATACAGATAAGAGTAGAGTAGCTTACATCGTTCAAAACTGTAAACTTGTATTCATATTATTAGGCTAACGACAACAGTTTATATCTGTCGTCTCTGTCTCCGGGAACTGCGCGTCACAAAAATGAACCAAAAGCCGATTCAGCTCAGTCACGATAAGAAATCGGCTATGTCTAAAGTCTTTAAATGTCTAAATATTTAGGCTAATAAATGTTATCTGATTATGTAATCCATATGAAAACGAGAGGTACAGAGGATCTATACTCAATGTAAGCGCTTCCCAATGACAAAATGACAAGACAAGGGTGAAAATCTCGCTCCATTTTGTAGGCTAAATCGCCCTGAATTAAAATGTAAAAACAGATCAAATAATTTATTTGTCGAAATGTTGCGATACGGTTTCATTTAAGTTCATAATTATTCTATAAATGTTATTTAATTTAGCAGCAATACCACGAAGCACCGTGGTTCGATATTTATTTGAATAATAGCTACAAAAAAAAAAAAAAAAACGTAATTAATTGCATGCCTGGTTAAGGATCCAAAGATCCCTGTAGAATATAATATTGAGTTTTTTGTTCATGACAACACATTAACATGCGTTTTTTCAGATTATATTTAGTTTTGCTTGGAAAAGGCTGGCCCAAACCAGTTTTATTTCATCAATTATTGAAATAATGAAATATTTAGTAATAAACTTTTATGACAGAAATATCACTAGTCTACATGTAACTTAAATCATTTAATTCCTTCATTATCAACACTGTCTAGAATAGCGATTTAAGTGTGAATTGCGACTTCTCTTTGTGTTAAGTCAGCCTGAGACTCCGATAGCCTGTGGGGGGTTGGAGGGACAGTTGCTGGACAAAGGTGTTAATGTTCCTCTTTCATATGGAGAGTGTCGGATAGCCAGCCTGATGAGCAGGCAAAATTATTGTAAGGATAAATCTGTGTCCAAATGTAGGCCCCATATCTTATTAAATTATAAATATTGTAGTTTATTTATTGTAGCCTATTTAAAGTTTTTTTCACACAAATTTTCAATTGAAGTTATTGTAAGGTGAATTCAACAAGGCATGCTGTGTCTTTGAACCAACAATTAAAGGCTAAATATTTTTTCCGTGATTTGTATGGCTGACACGCAGCGACATATACAGTATTATCAGCTGTATGATGTGTTTTTACATGTTTTTAAATGTTTAATTTCGAGAGAGACCCGGCAGGCGCAGTGAGGGAGACTAAATAAACTTGCTAAAAAGAGATCCAGCGCGAGAGAGGCAAAGAAAAACGCATGTTTTTAATTTAATTAGGCTATGTTGCTTTGGACAATTTTCATTTTGTACTGTTTTAATTGTTTAATTTAGCTGTAATTTCTTTGGCAATACAAATTTAAAATGTCGCAAGAATAAGATTAGCCTAGTGTTTCTTATTTTGCATCGCAAAAGAAATAAACTCTAAACTCGATGCAACCCTGTTTTTAAAAAAAACTAAAAAAAAACTGTCCCGACACTTTATTTAAACCTTGAAATGTTCGAACTTAGTTTCAAACTTAAGTAATTTAAGTGTTCTTTTACATTACACAATAATTTAGCAGACTAAAGACGAGCTTTTTCATTTTCATTTTCTGATGCAATCGGCTGACAATCTTCCTTCATCAGTTTTTGTCGTTTGTGCAGCGGCTGCGGTTCTACGGGAATGTAGCAAATGTATGTTGTAATGATAATTAAACAAAACTCTTGACTTTAAATAAGTAAACAGTTAGCTATTTAAGCATCAAGGTGGTAAAATATAAACGCTGTCGGCCAACAATGGTTAAAAACATGTATGCTACACTGAGATTCGATCTCGGGTCGATTGAAGCTCCTTGAATCTCGAGTTGTTGCGTTAACCACTGAGCTACCGTCTGTATGCTGTTGGAAGTTGGAAAGCCTTTTATCGCAATGTTTTATGTTGAATTGTTTTCATTATTTATTCAATTTAATTTTAGTAGCCTAATTTCAGCATTGTTATTATTAATTATTTTAACTACGTTTCACTTGAATTCATATGCTACCAGCTTTCAATCGCTCTGAATGCGCGGCAGCAGATTACGCAATAGAGAGAATAAACGAACACTTTTCAGAGTCTATGATTGTAGCGCCTCTTAGCGGTAAAAGGCAGCAAATACACCACACATTTTACCGCCGCGGTGGAACGGCTGATGTGGGCGTTGTCATGGCTTGCCTCAACATTTGCGTTTGAATAGCGCGCGTCCTCCGTGGGCGTGTCAGATTAACGCGTAATGAAGTGTAATGAGCTGGGAAAAAAATACTGAAATCACTCTCTTTTCATACAGATTACATAAACTGAGAATATTTGTTTTTTATATAAATTACTTCATTGAAAAGAAGAGAATTCAAGCTTCATAAAGAAAAATCTCTCGTGCCTGTATGACAAGTATTTGCGGAGTTATAGTTAATCTTAGGACGCGTTTCAGAATGGACTTCACCGACAGAGAGAAGGCAGAACGCGCATCATGTTTATTTTTCTTTATTTGTCGAAAAGCACAACACTTTGTTTTTATTGTGAGTATACAGAAAAATAATAGACACTTAACATTATCGAATGATGTATACCACTTATATTTAAGATCAAAATCAACAGAGTATTTTGAGTCTCTTTTGCACTGATAAGAAAAAAAGCGAGACAATCATAACCATACTCTGATGTTGTTTAAATCCTGTTTGACTTCTGTGTGACACAAAAGGAGATGTTTAGCTAAATGTTAATGCTGCTCTTTTCTGTACAATGAAAAGTAATGGTGATCGAGGACTGTCAATCCAAGTCTGCTGAATCCATAGCTGTTTGTGTGAAATGTAAGGGGGTAGTAGTACCAAAAAAATGAAAATGATGTCATCATTCACTCACCCTCATGTCATTTCAGACCTGTTTGACTTTCTTTATTCCTTGAAACAAAATAATATTTTGAAAAAGGTCTCAGTGTTTATTTTTGTCCTTGCAATGAAATTCAATGGGGTCAAATGTTGTTTTGGACAAAAACAGTGGAAATACTCTTCAAAATATCTTGTTTTGTTTTTCACTGGTTTGGCTCAGAATAATCTCAGACTGTTACTTTGTGGCCCGGTTTCACAGACAGGGCTTAGACTAAGCCAGGATTAAGTCTTAGTTCACTTAGTTCAGAAAAAAAAAAAAACATTACTGGTGCATCTTGAGACAAAACAATGGCAGTGACATATTTTAAGATATGTTTTAAGATATGTTATGTGAAGTTGCTTTCAGTTAAAACAGCTCAAACATGCATTTTAGTCTGGGACTAAGCTGAAGCCTTGTCTGTGAAACTAGGGGAAAGAGTAATCTATATGATTGATTCCTTGGGGAATTTCTTATTGTCTTAAAAGATGTTTGCATTTGCGTTTTCACTAAACATAATTACAATGTATTGCAAGTAATTACATTTGGAAGCAACTAAGTCAGCCTCTTGTGTCTGTGATTGTGAAAGTTATTAAAGTGTAAATTGCAGGTTAACCACCACAACCAATTAGTGTGTAAATTAAAGTGCTCAATGTGTATATATGTAAAAATGTCTGTCTTAAAATGCGTTAAAATAACATTTATTGGGGTTTCTTCAAAGGTAGAATGTTTTTTACCGTAAATGGATGATGACGTCATAAAAGGGAGCACGGGCGATAATGCACTTACTCTGTGTTTTCGGGTTGAGGGAGAATAAAACGATTTGCTGGACTCCCGCAAACTAGAAATATCTATGAATAAAACATAAAAATGAATACATTTTTATTCATCTGTTGCAGAAAAGCAATAAGAACAGCTAAAACAAAATAGAAATGGTTTACAGGCAGAGTTTCTATTTCTAACATGTCTGCAGCGTTGAGCGATGTAGCCAATCACAGACACATGTGTTGATTTCTTGAACGCAATGGCCAATCAGAAGCAATTACGATAGACTCCCCTCACCGCTCAAAACTGACTTTTTGTTCAGTGCTGAATTCTGTATGCTGGCAAATCCTCTAATTATAACAAACATAGTGTATTTATAGTGACATCATGAAAGCTTCATTGATATTAACAGAGATGTGTGAGATTGTGATGAACTGATGTCAGCTTTTTAGGAATTATTATGGGAGCGCACTCTGCGCGCAGTCCTGCCAAACCATGCACGCAGTAGCCCGCTTGCTTTTATGTTATAACATGGGTTTGTGTGTTAATGCACTATAACAAACAATTGATAAGGAGCATGTATGCTGATGTGTATGGTGGTGACACGTAGGCTAACTTGAAAGTATTTGGAGGTACAGAAAAAAAGTCTTTTTGGGAGCGGGACAAAACATGTTGCGGGCGGGAGAAAGTAATATAGAAAGTAGTTGAGAACGTCAGTTATAATAATGACTCACGTATTAAAAAATAGTCGGGTTTAAATCGGGCACGGGCTCATGATTACAGTTAATGTGCCGGGCAGGGCCGGACTCGGACTCAGCGGGCTCGGGTAGGGTCTTGCTTGATATTTTTGGGCCCGATCTAAGCTCTACCTCGGGTAAGTTATGATAACACTTACAGGCACGAATCAGCCGTTTGTCCTTGGGGAACTTGTGGAGCCTCACCCCCGTTTTTGATGTATTCGTACATCCCGCACACACAATAGTTAACCATTTTTGCTAGCTAGGTCTCCAATATAACGTAACTCCAGGCCTGGAGCATAGACAGTAAAAGCTTGGAGTACCTTTTATGACGTCACGCCCAGCCTAGTGGAAGGGTGGGGGCGTGCTTAAAACTACTGTAAAACGCACCAACTTTTCATATTATATTCAGCATTTTGGTATAAAAAAAAACATAAAAAAAACAATGGTGGGCGGTTCTTATCTTTATGTTTAGTAAGCACATTGCATTATCTTCGTGAAAAATTTTACCTGCAATTTACACTTTAAAAAAATGTGGTTTACCTTAGTAACATTGCTTCTCTTTGACTGTCAGAATATTGTACCATGGATGATTCCTGAGCTGCCTTCAGGAGCTGCTGTTATTCCACGTTTGCATTGTAAAGGAACTGTTAAATTGTAAAAATTGGACATGTTGTGATGAGCCAAAAAAAGTTATTTACTAGTGAATTAAAAGAGGAGAATGAAAGGGCAAAATCATTAGTTTGACTGCATCACTAACAATGTTCAAATTGTGTTTTTGTGTAGCATATTATTGGCATCATTTGTTTGATGTAGCATAATTGGTTGTATTCATCCTTGTATTGCAGTGTTCAGAAGGAGGCATATGTCATCAGCATACTTGTAGAGGTTGTAAACAATGTCCAAACACAGCATGAACAGGCAGTAAAATGTTGCATCAGCTCTGATATGCCAATGGCAGTTTCGTCCAGACACATCTTGGTTATGGTTATGTACCATTTGCTCAGAGAGCCACGGGAAGAATTTAATTGTTTGTGTTTTTCCAAATAAGATGCGACTCGCTGTAATGTTGGTGTGCCTTTTATGCATATGCTTTGTGATCATTTATCTCTATTGTTTTATAAATATGGATATAGATTGTTTATGAACAAAAGGCTATCTAAGGCTAATATGGGCGTCACCCTTTTTCCACATTACAGATCACTCGCTTGAATGAGCCAGTTGCGGACATTAATTTAATTTCCATCCATCTGCTTCATAGCAGTGGAGAGTTCCCATCCCCCTCGTTTTAGTTCCTCTCTCCTCTCTTTTCCTCCGTTTGTCCCTCTGTCTTTTGACCAAAAAATGTCCTTTGAATGTTTTATGTATCGTGTAATATTCATTCATTTTAGTCTTGACTTAAGTGACATAATTAGTCAACAAAAATATAATTTCAGTTGATAACAGCAGTGTATGTGTCAAATTGTAACAGACCAAACCTACACAACATTTTCTAACATATTAGGAAATGTATAAATATTTATTAATATTAATGTATAAACATTGGACTGTATTAGAGGCGCATGATTCTGGATAAATTGAGAATCAGAATTATTTAATTTTTTTATTCAATAGAGTTCACAATTCTCCATGATTCTGAATAGACAACTAAACAAAATACTAGACTGACGAAATATATATTAGAATAGAATATATGTTTTTAAACGGATTGAATAAATTATTCAATGACTCACTCATAAAGACGTCGCCTGTTTCATTACTGGATGATTCTGCGGTTATGAACGAATCTCTTAAATGGTTCAATGACAAATACTTTTTTTAAACAGTCACTTGTCGCCACCTACTTGTGTAACAATGTAATTTACACAATCTTTATCTGAAGCGTCAAGCTACTTTTAAAGGGGTCATGACATGTTTTTTTGTTTTGTTTTATTATGTTCCCTTAGGTGCAATTATAGTATTAATATAGTTTTTTGTACAAAAAAAAATAAAAAAGTAGTGATTTATGACCTTTTCCCACCCTGTTTCTCCCCCTCTGATTCAAACCGTTTTGGAGGGGTTTCCCCTTTAAGAGTTCAGTGTTAACGCCCATTGTTATGATTGGCTGACGTCAGTGCTGCTTATCCATAAATTATTAACGTTAATCATTTTGTATCACATGTACACAATGCTCCGCCACGTGAAACTTCGGTCTTCCGATCTTTTACCATCGTGTCAATTCTCAATTGATTTTGATTCATATGCGCGAGGGAGAGCAAGACAGTTTGAAGGCGCGCTCTCTCCCGGGGCTCTCTCTCTCTCTGCTCGTTCTTTCAGTAACATGCGCTCTGTCACACTCATCTACATCACTCACCGAACAAATAAGGCTTTGGCGGGCTGCATATGCTGCAAATAAACTGCATCCAACTGCTTTCCCTGACGTCCGGATCGTTCGGCAGCATTCAAACATGTTGTTTGTCCACAGCCAGGAACAGCACATCTGCGTGGCATTGCAGTCATCTTGTAAACAGACCCCCTCGCTGCAGGTCAACGCATGTGATGATGTGAGCTGAGGGGTGTTTGGTGTTGTTAGCCCCCAACGGCGCCTTCCAGGCAGCGAGGGGATGGATAGGTTTAGGGATGAGGTTAGGGTTAGCTGCCTGGAAGGAGCCATTGGGGGCTAAAAACACCATCGAGCGAAATGAGGCGTAGTTGTCTTGCGCTGGAGGCGGTCATATGCAAACGACTGGTACGTCACGTACCGTGACGTCACTAAGTTCAAAGGATCTAGAACGAGCTGTATTTAGAGCTTGATTAAATAATTGCTTCGTTTATAATGGGGAGGACGTCTTAAGCTATGAAACTTGCAGGACGTTTTAATAGTACATAGATCTCTTATATACCAAAAGATCAAGGCAAATTCGGTTTCTCATGTCATGACCCCTTTAAGGTGATTTACTCTATTTTTCTATCACTACTGTAGACATCAGAGTTTATATCTGAACTATAAACTTTTATTCCAGTACTTCAGTGATAATTTGAATACTTGTAAGACAGAAATAATGTTTGTGAAGCCGTTTTATACTTGTTTAACAACTGCTCTTTCTGGGTCAGCGGCAGTGCCGATGCAGTTTTGAATCTCTGTAATCATACTTTTCAATGGTTTAATAGACTTAGGCAAATCTTTTTCATTTAGGAATAAGATCGCATGGGTGATTGAATTGAGATTGCGTTTTTTTTTTGTTTTTTTTTTATGATTAGTCGTACAGCTCTCGAATATGTGTAATTATAAATGTGTAATTTATTGTGTGTGTGAACAAAACTGAACAAAATTATAAACACAACGCTCTTGTTTTTGCCCCCAAGACTTTTTCTATGTACACAAAAGGCCTATTTCTCTCAAATATTTTTCACAAATCTGTCAAAATCTGTGTTAGTGAGCACTTCTCCTTTGCCGAGATAATCCATCCACCTCACAGGTGTGGCATATCAAGATTCTGATTAGACAGCATGATTATTGCACAGGTGTGCCTTAGGCTGGCTACAATAAAAGGCCACTCTAAAATGTGTGAAGAAGCGTGAAGAAGAAGGGGGAAAAAAGGTTGTTGATTGTGGCCTGTGGAATGTTAGTCCACTCCGCTTCAATGGCTGTGCGAAGTTGCTGGATATTGGCAGGACCTGGAACACACTGTCGTATACGCCGATCCAAAGCATCCCAAACACATTCATTCATGGTGACTGCAGGAATGTCCACCAGAGCTGATGCCTGTGAATTGAATTAAAGGCGTTTCAGAGAATTTGGCAGTACATCCAACCGGCCTCAGACCACATATATTTGAGAGAAATAGGCCTTTTGTGTACATAGAAAAAGTCTTAGATCTTTGAGTTCAGCTCATGAAAAACGGGGGCAAAAACACAAGTGTTGCGTTAATAATTTTGTTCAGTTTATATACAGTATATGCAGTGGCTACGTTCACTGTCAGTTTTTGATTTTTGTCTCTGATTGGTTTTGAGTAATTTTCAATGAGTCATAAGCTGTTTGAGTCAAATAGCTTAGTCAGTAAACATTTTTGTCAATATTTTTGCTAGTAAGGCTAATACTGCATCTGGCCTTACATGACGAGAAACACGCATGCTTCAATAACCGAGACAATTACACTGAACTGGATCATTCATGAAACAAATGATAATCTCAAACCATCTCTAATCACATCACCGAACACACACGTAGGCCTACACAACCATCTGACATCCTGCTAAAAAACCTCAGGCCAAACTCAAGCGAAACAAATGGAGCTATAGAAGTGCTGCATTTCTCTCCTAAGTGATGCATTGCGATTCACCGCCAGCCCAAAGCACCTGCATCCTCTCTCTGTGAAGTCCCCGCCTCTGGCCCTGGGCGGCATTAAATAAAAATTTTAAATGCCCTCACTCAAGCATCCATCTATCTCTCTGTGGCTCTGCGGCGGTGCCAGCTTCACTTGTTGAGCGCTGACTATCTCTCTCTCGCTGCTGTCGGGGTCTAGTTCAAACTCTGACACTTTTCTGGCCGCCATGTGACTGATTGCCCTTAGTCTTTTCTGGAGAGGTACCAGCGGTTATAATGAAGGGCTATTTGTGTGCGCGTGTAAGCGCTCGCATCCGTTCGTGCGCCTGGCAGCGCGGATAAGAGCCGAACATGGGCGTTGTTGTCAGGTCCGAAACAATACCTCTTTTGCACACAAACAACAGGCCGTTTGATAGCCGTTTGTCTTTGCTAGCTCCAGAACAGAGGTGCGCGGTAAACACACTCTCTGATTGCCTATATTTCACGGCTAGCGGAGAAAACAACAACAACAGCAGTCTTTCATGGTTTCCCTCTGTAAGGTGCAACAAAACATAAGCCATGTGCTCTAGGAGAGGGGAGCCTGGGCAGGCCCACCTCCTCTGCTTGTCTTGTGTGAATAGTGGGGACAGCAATCATTCCTCCAGGTCTCCTTCAGGCAGTGACAGCCTGTCCATGTTTGGGAGAGCGCTGGGACTTAGGCGGCACACGGGTTGCATGCTAAGCAGCTTTTCCACAGCCCTTTGTGTTCCGCCCTGTGCCCCTGCACTGTGTAATGACTCATTTTACACTCAGTTCCACCAGCCGAGTAAGGGCTGGAAGCAACGCATTTGTCTCTCTCTCTCTCTCTCTCTCTCTCTCTCTCTCTCTCTCTCTCTCTCTCTCTCTCTCTCTCTCTCTCTCTCTCTCTCTCTCTCTCTCTCTCTCGCGCTGTCTCTCTCACTCTCTCTCTCTCTCTCTCTCTCTCGCGCGCTGTCTCCGGTTGACCAGCTTGTGAGAATGTGTTTTTAAATCTATAAATCCATAAACATTGCATCCACTCAATGATATTAATCAATGTTTGCAAAACACTATCGTTCAAAAGTTTGGGATCTAAATAAATAAATACTTGTGTTAAGCAAGGATGGATGAACTTTCTATTCAGCAGTCATATCTATTTATCCAGCAGCCATATCACCCTGTAGCCCAAGACTGATTGCCCACTGAAGCTAAGCAGGGTTGAGCCTGGTCAGTACCTGGATGGCAGACCTCCTGGGAAAACCAGGTTGCTGCTGGAAGAGCTATTAGTGAGGCCAGCAGGGGTGCTCACCCTGTGGTCTGTGTGGGTCCTAACGCCCCAGTATAGTTATGGGGACACTATACTGTCAAAGAGCACTGTCCTTCAGATGAGACGTTAAACCAAGGTCATTAAAAACCCAAGGATGTCCTTTGAAAAAGAGTAGGGGTGTATCCCCGGCATCCTGGCCAAATTTGCCCCTTGGCTTCTCTCCATCATGGCCTCCTAATCATCCCTATATACTGATTGGCTTCATCACTGTCTCCTCTCCACCAATAAGCTGGTGTGTGGTGGGCGTTCTGGCACAATATGGCTGCCGTCGCATCATCCAGGTGGATGCTGCACATTGGTGGTGGTTGAGGAGATTCCCCCTTCCATGTAAAGCGCTTTGAGTGCCGAGAAAAGCGCTATATAAATGTAACAAATTATTATTATTAATTATATATTCATCAAAGAATCCTGAATAAAATGTATATCAGTTTCCACAAAACTATTAAGAAGCAGATCTGTTTTCAACATTGATAATAAGAAATTATTCTTGAGAAGCAAATCAGCATATTAGAATGATTTCGTTGGCGCTTGCAACGCCAAGGCCATGGGTTTGATTGCCAGGGAAAGCAAGAACTGATAAAAATATAAATGTGGATCTTGAAATGCAATGTAAGTTGCTTTGGATAAAAGCGTCTGCCAAATGCGTAAATGTAATGTAAATATTACATTTTATAACAGTGTTTCCCAACCTTCAGTTAAGGCACCCATTGAAAATTAAAAAACTTTTTGTGGCACCCTACACTATGTTGTCACGATACTACTTTGATACTATACCTTGAATTGTATCGATTTTCAATATCACAGGGAAGAACCGCCATATATAGGCCTGGTCATATAGAGATTTTAAATTTTTTTTTTTTTTGTCCGTCCATTTTAATTCTAGGAAATCATTAATTTCTTCTGAAGAGATCACTTTACATGACATATTGAATTAAGTATTTTATTCATATATAAACTTTGCTCTATTACAATTGCAAATCTCACCTAAATGTTTGCTCACTCAGTGTATTTGTGTTTTTATATTGGGATAATTTTGTTATTTTCATATATTTTATAATGTAATAATTTCAGTTAATATCCAAATTAATGTAGAAACAACATAAAGACAGTATATTTAATGTCATCTTTTTATGAATGAAGGCCAGTACACTGATACCAATACTGCTACTGATGTCTTCAATTATTACATTTTTTTAAATTGTAATAATTATCGGCATTCAACACTACAGTATAATTGAAAGCTATCAATTTTAAAATGTATTAGTCTTTAAAAAATATAACAACTTTTAATTTAAGTGAACTTCAAACAATCTTCACACAAATAAATGTCATATTGACCTCTGCCTACACAGGTATAAAATACACAAAAAATTGAATAAAGTATTCAAACACTTTACAGTCTTCACTGGATAAATAATAAATTAAATAAAGATTAATCCTTATTAAAGCTACAAGCATTCTTTAGTCAAGAGTAATTTTCTCTTTTACCTCTTTTCTCTGATTCTGCTGTCACTGCTGCACTTGTGGATCTCACACGCATACCATTTTCTCACGGCTCTTAATCTTCATTTAAGAATACTAACTAATTTAAGACTGCTCTCATGATGATACTCAACAAAACGGACATGTTGGCATAACTGTGTTATTCGTTCAAGCGCGAAAGACAAAGTCGATTCTGGCGCGTGTCGTTCTGTGTGTGTTTGTGTGTGTCAGCAGGACATTCGCAGCCAGCGCGTTCTCATTTGTCTTTTCGCGTTTGCATGGTTAATAAAGCATTTGCATGAAGAAGAACGTGATTATGTAACGCTAGCCAAAGGATAACAGAAAAAAACCCGATGCTGCGTTAATTGCGTTAAACATTAACGCGTTAAACTGAAAAACATTAATTGCACACGTTACCGTTGACAGCAGCATGACAGCCATAACCGATGGGTTTATGTGAATACGCAGCCAGACGGACGTTGTGACAATGTTTTCGAGTGTATTTGACCGTAAGCGCAGCCAAGCCATGCAGGCAGCTTTATGTGGATGCCTGGAAATGAAGCACAGGAATGAAATCAGGCGCAACCCCTCACGATTCAACGCCGAAAGATTATATTTGATTATATTTATTTGTGTGCATTATTGTTATTAAAGACATCCGGCTATCCGATATTGATGGTACTTTCAAAAAATATATTATTTTAGACATTTTAGCAATTTTAAAATGTTTGATGGAGTTTTCACACGGCACCCTTGCTCTCGCCAGAGCGGCACCCCGGTGCAAAACACTGATATATAATACACACACATCACAAGCTGTACATACGTCTTTAGTCTCTTATAGGAGGCATGAAAAAAAAATCGCCCAATACTGTCATCATTATCATAGTTGATTCTCTTTTGAGTATTTGGGTTATGTGACTTGGTTCAAATTTGTATTCCTCCTTTAGTCATCATGACCTAAAACCCACACGTTCGCCCATGGTGCTGGACATTCTGACTTTGCGGAAAGTAGTTGTATATTTATCTTACTTTTCTTAAGAAAAAAATAAATAAATCTGCAAATATTAATTGTGAACTGTCTTAAGATTCTGAAAAAGAAAATCATATGACCATAATTCATATGTTGTTCATGCTGTTATTTGTCACATTTTGAAACATCTGTATCCCCTGCGATATGTTGCCATATTAGGGTAAGAAACAAAAGGGTTATCCAAATGTTAAACTGATTTTATTCCATTTAGTTGACTATATTGTTGAATTTTAACCTAACCTAACCCTAACCCTAACCTAACCCTAACCCTAACTCTATTTCATTGCAGGGTAGAACGGGGTAGCCAACCCTGCTCCTGGAGGGCTACCATCCTGCATAGTTTAGCTCCAACTCTAATCAAACACACAAAAACTTGCAAAAAAAGTCTTTAAATGTGTGTTTGATTGGGATTGGAGCTAAATGCTGCAGGACAGTGGACCTCAAACCAGAGTTGACCAGCCCTAAGGTTGAAGGTTGCAGATGAGTTTTTTTTTTATATTTTAATTTTTTTTTTTTTTATTTGTTAATTAATTTATAATACTATACTTAGTATAATATTACCTCTGCAACAAATTACAAAAAACTAGTTAATGCTGCTGTCTGTGGGGGTGTTTCTAATACAGCGGGCCGTGGCTATGGGAGTCCTCTGACTGCCGTGTCATGTTTAGGTTCATTTTATTTAAAGGATAATTCCGGTATTTAACACTTTGAGTCTATTTTCTAGTTTGTTTTGGATGAACTAGAGTGGTGGACTTAGACATGTTGACGATGGGTCCTGTCTCGACTTTTTTACTATTTTAGAATCGCTTCAGAGTGGCTGTCTATGGGCATGCTCAAACATGTCCTTAAAACAACCCTTAACGTACTTTTTCAAAATGTGCAACTCACCGAGTGGTTAGTGGTGTTTGCGCTGATATATTTGTTTTTAATCATCAACAATGTATGCTTTCAATCCGTGTTATTTGCTATAGTGGAACTATTTTTTCAGATACCTCACAACCGCGTATAAACTTCCGCTCGATATTTCAGTCTGAAGCGTTAGCACACTCCCGACCACTTGATGGCGACAACCACTTTTCCACAGTTGCTCAGCTCACGCTAGCCTTCCTAGAGACGGAGAACCGAGCGAAAAGACTACAACCAAATGTAAACGGACCCCTTTCCGTTTCTGGTAGCGCAGTAATATCAACGAGCACCGAGTCCTCCAGCAGACATCAATGCAATTTAAAAAAATGGCAAATAAGACACGACAGAAAATGTATTTCGCTACGCTACTTGTTTTGGAACATCAACGAACACCACTAACCACTAGGTGAGTTGCACAGTTTTGAAAACGAACGTTAAGGGTTGTTTCAAGGACATGTTTGAGCATGCCTGTAGACATTCACTCTGAAGCGGTCAGAGGCGATTCTAAAATAGTCAAAAAGTCGAGACAGGCCCCATCGTCAACATTTCTAAGTCCACCACTCTAATTCATCCAAAACAAACTAGAAAATAGACTCAGTGTTAAATACCGGTATTATCCTTTAAATATATTAACTTTATCAGCTAAAATAACTTATTTTATGGACTTCTGTGAAATAATTCTTAAAGGTGGGGTATGTGATTTTCTTTTTTGACCATTTCTTCAAAATCACTTAAAATCCTATTCCTAACCCACTTACAGCCACTGAGTTAGAAGCACTGAAATGAAAATTAAGCAATTTAATCATCTGTGGAACGGGCAGGACTCGAAAAACTCCAGCCAATCATTTCCAAGACCACCTTGAATCATTGGACAGTCAGTGCGTCAAGCGACAGAGTTTTGCAGATGCATGATTTGTAGGGCTGTAACGATACGCGATATAAAATCGAAATCGCGATACTCAGGTCCACGATCCTGTATCGCGATGTGAGAAGGCAGAATCGCGATCACACCCCTTCCAACTCCCAGAGTTATCCTTCCTGTCCAGAACCAGGGCTCGAATTTCGGCGCGGGATTGCGCATAATTCTAATCAATCCCGCAGGTCTCCCATTTATAATGCGGGAAATTCCCGCAATCGTAATCCACACAGATAATAAAATCAAATCATTCTTTTAACAACTATCTTCCAGACGCAATTTCACAAACAGCGTGAGTGTTCAGCGGTGCCACTTCTCTCATAATGTGTTGTGCAAGGCAGGCGCTGCATGCGGCGATAATACACACTCGCGTTTTGGAGTCGGGACCATAGACTGTAAAAGTCTTTTTAAGTCTTACCAGATTAAACATTCAAGCAATTTTAAACTAATCAGTGCTCGCGCGCTCTCTGAGAGATTATTTTCTATGCGCACATTCATAGAAAATCCGCCTCAAAAACAGCTGGCCTGTAACTATTTTTCGCGGATTATATTGCTTTAACATGCAAAATTGTCAATTTCGGTCTTTGTGAGTAGGCTAGACTCTAAACATAGTCGGTTTTGTCTTTAATAGGCATAAAACGCATGCCAGTATAATGAACACAGGATCCGTGCACTAGCTCTTAAAGTGACGGAAGCCATATGTGTCTGTCATTAATTTTGTTGTCAAAACAACAAAAGACGGCTTTAAGTTAAAGGAATCAGGATTAATAGCCTATGTATTTAATTTATTCAGGACTAAAATAATACCCAGTGTTATTTTCCATTTGATTACTTTATTCAGTTTCTGTATGTGAATACTAGTGTTTGACCTATTCAAAAACTTTTCTCTTTAATTGTCTTTATTTGTATCTTTATTCTTTTGTATTTATTTGTGCTACTTTTTTCAATTTAATTAAACAATTTAAATCAAGCTTCCTTGTGATGTGTAAATTCTTAACAACAATATTACCCCATTGTAAAAATGCAATGAGCGTAAACATTTAGGCAAGATAAATGTAATAATTTTGTTTGGAAAAAATGTACCCCCCCTTTCTCCCCCCAAACAAAAAAAATCCCCCCCATGAGAATCATCTAAGGGGGGATTCCCCCCCCCCCCCCCCCCCCCCCATTTTCCAAAACGAAATTCAGGCCCTGAGAACTACCACATCTTTAAATTACTATTAGTATAATTTGAAGTTAACATTATAAAATACGTAGACCTACACCACAAAACTAGTTGAGGATAAATTATTTAAAATTTGGCAATTTCAGCATTATGGATGTGAAATTTGCAGCCAAAACTTGAAATATAAATTATCAGAAAGTGCATTAAATTAATCCTCAATTGACCGGCAACACGTCCAACATGCAGATGCATATCCTACGGCACCATCTCGAAATCAATTTAGTTGGAACACAGAACACAACCCAAAAGCAGCAGCCTACACTGCCTAGTATAGTTTAATAATTTGCATAGTTATTATTGTTCTTTGGTGTTTAGATTATACAGGTTTTTCCTAATGTTATTTAATGAAAATACCGGTATTTTTTTTTCTTCTCTCAAAATCTCTTTTTTTCACCACAAGCCCCGTCCCCTCAAGCCCCGCCCCCGTGATAGAATCGCGATACGAATCGAATCGTGGGTCAAAAATCGTGATACGAATCGAATCGTGGGTTTGGTGTATCGTTACAGCCCTAATGATTTGCGCGTCCATGTTCTTCGAATGGGTGGAGTCAGGGCCAGCGTTGGAGGAAAGAAGGTAGGACCTTTTGAGTTGTGTATTTTCAAAATCTGCTGGCCGTTTTGCAAATCCCATACCCTACCTTTAATTTCCCAGAATGCCCTACTGTACTGCCAAGGTCCTCAAAATAATTTGTCAAAATGAATGATGCATTTATTTGTTTTGATAGTAATGGAATTTATTTACTGTTTGGCTGTTGATTTTTTTTTTTTTTTTATTGCATCTCAGAAAATTCCTCTTTGTCATTCCAGTTCAGCATCCTGTGGCATGAGGCCAATTTGATTCAGATTCAAACTGATTAACTAAAGGAAGCCAGTTCTGAATTTTGCCCAACCCTGTTGTCTACAGTTTTTTACCCTTCACCGTCTCCATTTTTCACACTCCCAATCTCTCTCTCTCTCTGTCTTCTCCCAAGAGACGACAGGACTCGCCTGCCAAAACGCCAAGCCTTAACATGCCAATTACTTACACGTTTGTACTATCTTGCTGCAATTGACAGGCGCACACACACACGTTTGCGCGTCATTATCGCACAAAAGGAATTCTTGCACCGTATGCCACGCATGCATGAACAATGAAAGCACACACCAACAGAGGTGATCATACTGACACCCACACATCTGCCGAGTCTCTTGTGCCTCTCGCACGGAGTGTTTGTGTTAAGAGATTATTTGTTCCGCAAGAGCAGAGCTTGAAATATTCATACACCTCAACCACATCACGCTGCGTGGGCGCCGCTCACACCTGATCCAGTGCTTGGGGCTCTCAATCCCTCGCCTAAAAGGAAGACGGGCCGTCAGTGGCTATTTACTGCCTATGGGTCCATTGGTCAGGGAGAGAGATGGTAGTTGATATTCCCTCCAGAGGTTTGAGTGAGTTTGCTGGTAGATGGCACAGCATCAGCTCCGTCTTGAATAATGTAGCAGCTATTGACAGGCGCGAATCGCACAGGAAATAACTACTACTGCAACAAATACACCTGAAACGTTCTGAGTTTTAATTACGGAGAGATACGAAGGGTGTGTTGGATACCCGGGACTATTTTACATATTTGACTCACTCAAATGATTACAGCTCTTTCTTCGAAAACGTATCAGTGCCTTAATTATGTTGATCAAATTAGATTTGTATTCCAGAAACATCAACAGGCTCTAGATAAAGCAATTCAATTAAAAGTAATAAATGAGCCGCATGTTGAAGGAATAACAATTAGTGCGGCTGTTTCATTTCTAAATCCATTTTCGCAACTTTCTGGTGTCTTTTTCCTCCAAGGTCTGATTAAATCATAGTTGTTCAATATTATTGAAGGTTGGGCCCGACAAGAGCCCTCTCATCAGCTTCTGGGAACAGGGTTGACATCTACATAGATTAAATATTGGTCAGCTGTCAACCCTGACCTCTAGGTTAAATGTGCTGAGGAACTCTGACCCGTATTAAACTGTTAAACAATCTAAGCTTAACTAAACTCTTTAGATATTCTACCAACTATAAGTATCATTTGCAATTACATTAGAGTTAAAGTATTAGTAGACTGTTTAGCAGGGTTGGATGAAGTACACAAATCAAGTACTTGAGTAAAATTACAGATAATATGACTCCAGTAAAAGTATTAAGTACTCCTTTTCAACTTTGCTTCGGTGAAAGTACACAACACTCTCAAAAATTGGCATACGGTTCCATAAAGAACCTTTAACATCCATGGAACTTATGAACTTATCCATTGCACAAAAGGTTCTTTATACTGAAAAGTATACATAGTAATATTGTAAAATATTTTCACACTAAGAAAAAGTGGTTATTAACAGTAACACTTCACAATAAGGTTCATTAGTTGACTACCGTAGTTAACATGAACTAATAATGAACAATACTTTTTCAGCATTTATTAATCTTCAACATTTACTAATACGATATTAAAATCAAAGGTTGTATTTCTTAACATTAGCTAATGCACTGTGAACTAAAATGAACAAACAATGAACAGTGATATTTTTTTAACTAACATTACTAACTAATGAACCTTGTTGTAAAGTGTTACCAAAAACCCTTTTGGAACCTTTATTTAAGAGTAAAGTTCTAGATTTTTTTAATATACTCAAGAATTAAGAGTAAAAATTACTGACTGATGAACGTTTGTTTATCTACTCCATCTTACTGCTCAAAATGTATAATGTACTACACACAGATAGAGCTTAAATAGGAAACAGCTCAGTCTGACATCATTATGAATTTTGAAGTAGCCAGCTCTAGTCAATAAGGAAGATTATGCAGACACTTAAAATGTATTGATCTACAAGTAAGAAAACGTTTTATTGTATTACCATATGATACACTGATTACTACTACTGATAATTATTGATAATACAACAAGTGAAAATAACTAAATATACCATAGATTATATAGAAATGAGAAAAAAATAAATGTTTGTTGGCAAATATAAACATACAGTAATAAAAACAGATGTCACAATGTGTTAACACTTTAGGAAGAATTCTATGCAAACATAGCAGATTTAGTTCACAAACAATTGACAGCCGTGGCCTAAATATGACATTCATTTGCAGTAATAAATCCTAAAATTCAGTAATAGTACGTTACTTTTCATACCATCAGTTGTGCACAGATTCAAGCTCAGAGGATCTCCCATTCTTGGCTCATTTTGACTCAGACTTGGAAATTCAGCACTAGAGATAGTAACAGTAATAATAAAACAGCAGCAGTTTGGGTCTCAACTAATATGTGGCATAAAATGGATTTTAAAATGTACATTCTGGTCATATGCACACAAAAATAAGCAAACAAAATATTTTTAAATAAAGGTTATTTTTGGCTGCATTTTCTTTTCAGCAGGTGGGTAAAAAATCCCATTTGTTTTCTCTATAGAGAGTAGATATAGTGATATTGTATAAAGCTGGCCAACCATGAGCTCTGAGGTTGTTAAGTGATGATATATGCTTCTGTTGAGGCTGTAAGTCACTGTGATTTCAGCGTAAATTGTGTTTGTTTTTATAAAAAATCATTTATTTTTATAAAAATCGTATTCTTCTTTGCAGGTGGTAAAAAAAACGTGTCTATCGAGAAATAGATTTTTAGGATTAACCTCAGAGCTCATGGTTGGCATGCCTTGAAAGCTTTATACATTAAGCGATGATACATGCTTCTGTAGAGGATAAGTCAGTAAGATTTCAGCTGTGGATGATCCACCAATAAGAGAAGTTGTTACCATGGAAATGCCGTTTGGCTTTCCTCTCATATTGAGAAGAATATATGCTTGTGTTTGTCTGTATATACACTACAGTTTAAAAGTTTGGGGTCAACAGTGAAAGAAGTATCTTAAGCTCACCAAGTCTGCATTTATTTGATCAAAAAATTGTTAAAAACAGTAATACTGTAATAATCATTACTGTCATTACATCATTACTCCAGTGTTCAGTGTCACATGATCCTTTAGAAATTATTCTAATATGCTGATTTGCTGCTAAGGAAACATTACTTATTATTATCAATGTTGAAAACTGTTGTGCTGCGTAATATTTTTGTGGGGAGCCTGATTTTTAGGATTCTTTGATGAATAGAAAGTTCAAAAGAACAGTGTTTGTTTGAAATGGAAATCTTTTGTACATTTAATGATTCCTTTCTGAATAAAAGTATAAATTTCTTAAAAAAAAAAAAAAAAAAATCATTATACTGACCGGCGGTAGGGTATGTGTTCTATTCTATAATAATATTGGCGTGTTTATTCACTGAGATTTTTGTTTAAAATTCCGGATTTTTTTTTTCACTCTCTGAGATGAGCCCAGATCCGTGGACTTCAGTTTCAGAAGTGCTGTTTTTGTTGACAGATAAATTTCAGCTTGAAGCTTTTTGACGTTTTCCGTTAACAGCGTTTATTTGCGAGTTATATCGTGACACACAGCATATTTGTTTGCAATGCATTGAGGGGAGTATAATGCAATATTTGCTGCTCCGTTTACTATCCCCAGCAATTCTGATCAGTTTTCTAGAAGCTTACCACATTTTTAATAAGACTTTTGAGAAGGCAAAATCTCTGTCCTTCCATAGGCTTACATGTTTACTGTATGACCTCAACAGACAAAGAATCCCCCAATACCTTACATGAGTGGAGCATATGTCACCAAGCCTAGATAAAAAGCTCTGCCAGACCAAGATTCATAGCTGTATGCTGTTTTACCAACAAATATTGCCTTTCTCAGTATGACTTAATGTCTCGCCACGCTCTACAGCATTAGTGTCTCACAATCTGCTGTTTAGAAGGTCAACAGAAGTGGTAAATCAACTGTAGTAAAGAACAAACGAGTAAATGGATGTGAATAAACATTATTGCATTGGTGATAGAATATTATGTTTGTATCCAGCCATGCCAGCTTGTCAGAAGCGCTTTGAATCAGTAGTTTGTGGGAATTAGATTTATCTTACTTTCGCTGGCTTTTCATGTAGAAGCTGAGTGCATCTTTCCCAGAAGTCAGCTCCACTCTTGTTTTCAATTAATAACCCTCTCACGTGTTGAACCAAGTGGAAAACAACGTAGACATCATCTTTCAAAACAATGGGTGTCTAGGCCCGACTCGCCATCAGCACAAAGGAGCTCAAAGTCTCACACAAACGCACACACACACTCACGCTCTAGCTGAATAAGGTAGAAATAGTGACGGCCCACGTGCGGTGATTGATGGCCGGCTTTGTTCGGCTGTGTTTATTCCCCCCACTGTAATTGGTTTTTGATCATTATTACAAACGAGAAATTAGAGCAGGCCATTAGTGGGCCTATACAAACAGAAAGAGGGAAGGATAAAGCAGCTCTTTTCCACCGTGATGGTCAGAAAGTCGCTATTGACTGGATACATTCTGGAGCTGAACAAGAGAAGGGACGCTCTAATGCGCTGGCCTCTGAGAGCCTTAAATACTGATGCCATCATTCAGACAGAGTCGGACATCTGGGCTGTGCCCGAAATCCTTCAAAGGCTTCACAGGCAGCATTTCTGTACCTACTAAGGAAATACAAAGCCTGTAAGTTAAAATTGTATTTGCTTTAAAAAAAAAGAAATCTGTATTAAAATGCTTTTAGATTTTTTTTGGCATACAGTTAAAAATGTCAAGATAAAACTGTCCAGATATAATAAAAATATCTATTTATTTATGTTTTACCTCATTGGAATCGAAATTAGGAATCGATAAGAGTCGGAATCGATAAGCAGAATCGGTATTGTTAAAATTCAAACAAAACCCAATCCTAATGACAATGTAAAATTAGTTCAGGCGGTAAAATGTCCTTAGTATTTATGAATGAATAAATTCATGATATTTAAACGTTTACCTTGAAAAATATATATCGAAAATATATTATAACTTTTTATTTGATGGTTACACCATAAAGCCGCGTTTTAAAGCCGTAAATCCACCGAAATTACCCAGAAAAATTTGTCACAGGAACTTTTTCCCCCCAGACCTGTTGCTTTCTGCATTTCCATCACAGTCTAAAGTACCGTGAAGATATCAAATTAGTCCGGTGACATAGGACTGCATGCAAATTTCCAGTTCCCACTGGATTTTGTCCTCCACATATAAGCTTAATAAAGCCTTAAAGATAACCTGAACTGAAAAAAATCGACGTTGATAACGTGTTGTTTATGACAATTAAAAGTAAATTGCACAAAAAATTTTAATTAAAAATATCAATATAGCTTTTTTTAAGCAACACAAAAATTGCGCTTGTTAGTATAAGAACGCTGGCAGTTTCGATGACGTCACTGGCATGGTAGGACACGCAAAGGTGCATAGGCAACAGCTGCAGGTCCTAATACACAGACGAAAATGAGCTCTTTTAACGGCATGGGTTACGCATTTGAACCTGTGAGGGACAGTCCAGTAGTTTCTGACTACCACCACCACATGGAGGATCAGTTTCAGGCTCCACATACAGCACAGGATCGTTTGGGGCGAAGTGACTGGTGTGGGTGTGTGAGCTGCCGGAGCATGGACACTGCACCGGAGTCAATCTGTTGCAGAGAATAGTCTCTGTTACAAAAAATGCACTTGAATAAATACCAAAAAGGGAGTCTATCTTAAATGATTTCTTGAACGCAATGGCCAATCAGAAGCAACACCAAATGACTGTGATTGGCTACATCACTCAACGCTATGTTATAGCGTTGTTATGAATAGAATGTTATGAATAGAAACTCTGGCCTGTAAATCGTTTCTATTTTGTTTTAGTTGTTCTTGTTGCTTTTCTGCAACAGGTGAATAAAAATCTATTAGTTTGTATGTTTTATTCACAGATATTTCTAGTTCGCGGGAGTCCCGCAAATCGTTTTATTTATAACCCGCACACACAAAGTGAGTGCATTACCGCCCGCAGATCTAGTGCCGCGCAGCACTCTATTGCGTTGGGAGTGCACGTCTCAAGGATAGTGTCGGGAAATATCGCTCAGGCAGAATAAGCTCTAGTTCACACTCCCTACGCTAAGGAACCGAGAGTTGTCATCCAGTCTCTTTGGTAGAGAGAGAGAGACGAGGAAAACAAACAAGCATGCAAATGGAAATTATCGCAGCGGGAAAAATTATCGAGCTAATTTTTTTTTGTCGTGCGATTAATTTATTTATTGACTATCGCGACAGGCCTACTAAATAGTCTGTCACTAAAAAATGCTCACTACAGACTCGAAATCCAGGGGCTGTCGGAGGGCTAGACAGTTTTAAGGCAGCTAGCCATGACTTGAGGGCTGGTTTCCTTGTCAAAGGTAGCCTGTGATAATGTTTCGTAACCCCAGCTGCCTTAGCCCTATACAATTCATTACTACACAGCCAGGGGCAATACAGTATGAACCCCCCCCTGTTGGTTTCTGTTTCCTCAGCCATGTCAGCTAGCCTCAGACTATTTACATGCTATGGCTGCTCTGCTGGTGTTGGCAACGGAATAACCTACCATGCCAGTGACGTAGCCGAATGTTGAAATCCAACATGGCGGCGCCCGTGTAACAAAAACAACATTTCCAACGTACAGTTTTATCCCTTTTAACAAATTCTGCCATTTTAATAATTGTACCAATGATAATAAATAAAATACATCTGTTATATCATCTTTTTTCAAATTTCAGTTCAGTTCATCTTTAATAAACCTTGTTGGTCTATCTGTCTTATTTTTAAAACTCCATTGTTGATTCAAATAGCAAACAACTCTTACTGCACGCAAACAACTCTTACTGCACGCACTGCAACAGACTTTTAAAAATGTTGGTTGAAATAAAATGCTGCGTGGAGTCAACTAATCAAAATGCTGTGTGAACTCAACCAATCCGCATGTTACACACCCAAGTCCCTCCCCCGAAAGTTCCTGAACTTTGAAAAAGTACTACCTCGTGAGCAGGGACTTTCTGAGGGAAAAATTTTACCTCGAACTTCATTTAGACCTTCGGTCGAAAAACACTGAGTACCACCCCAAAGACCAAAGTTCCAGGGGAAAGACATTTTTCAGCCATTAAACTGAAACTTTTCTTGAAAACAGTATACAAGTCTTTCAAAGCCATATGAAACTGACATGAATACAAATAATCAATTTTTAAAAACTTGGCACAGTACGTAGTTTTTTTCTAAACTAGTCTTTATTTCAAATACATTCTCTTTTGTGTTGTTGTATCTGTTGACTCATATCAGGATGTTGTGCCAAAATTGCATTGAAATGTGCCAACCTCTGTACTGCTGGGCCGTCCGGTGTCATTCCCTTAGGCAGCCTATGGAGGAGTGATCAACCTCTCAGATTTAATCATAAATATCTTCATTTGTGTTCCGAAGACGAACGAAGGCCTTACGGGGTTGGTACAGCATGGGGGTGAGTAATTAATGACTTAATTTTCATTTTTGGGTGAACAAACCCTTTAAGGTGGCGTGTATCAGTTTTTGGACACAGCTAATGGTGATTTGCATCCTCTGACTTTAATAGGAGGTTAAAGCGTCTTCGAGGCAGGGTCCATTTCTCAGTCCACTCACCGAGCAAATACTGGCCCTCCGAAGAATTATGTGCTCCCATTAATACGATCACAGCAGCCTATAAATATGTCAGAGGGGCACAATGAAACATACACAACGCCATTCCCAGGTGTCCGAACTAACAAAGTGCCTCCAAAGAAATCAATCTCATAAATGTATCTGTTATTATGGAATTGTTGTGCACCTCAGCACGCTGGCCAAAGATCTGCTGCAGAACGGTGTGGCTAAGAATATAGAGTGTGTTTTGTGTGTGTGTGTGCTAGATATACCTCTTTTAGTATGTTTGTCCCTATCTCATACTGCTGGTGTGCAGAGGCCTGCTGGTTTAGGCTTGTTTATGGTCGATTTCATCAGCCGGTCCCCCACTTGTCTGCACACACTGAGCCGGGTTTAGGGTGAGTTGCTTTATTGGAGAGCTGTAGGGACAGTCACACTTCTCTTTTCATCCTTCTCAAGATGGACAGAGCTCTTGCTGTGCTACGTTTCTATCTTATTCTTTCTCTTTCTCCGACTCTTTCTCTCCATCCGAGTGGCTTATTTTTGCGCCATTGTCAGGATGTTGTTGGCATGACTCAGGCCTTGTAATCGGCCTGTCTTCCTCTGTACTCTCCTCTCTTATCACCTGTCAAAGCTCAGGCAAGCAGGAAACAAAGTGCTAAACACTGACCTACGTGAAGAGCTCAGCCTTCCAAATTTGAATTGCTAATTTTGCAATTGCACTTCAGTTATTTGCATCCAAGGCATTTAGTCCGGCCTTCTAGACAAGAACTCTGTACCAAAACTTAGTGTGCTGCCAAGTGTGGTGCCTTTTAAGGTAGCAACTAACTGACATGGAACCTCATAATCGACTGATTTGGAAAAATGTATGTAGGCAGCAAGTCAACGCCGCTCACAAGCTGACTATATATATATATATATATATATATATATATATATATATATATATATATATATATATATATATATATATATATATATATATATATATATATATATATATATATATATATTAGCGGTGACTTAACCAGGTATGATGGGTGATGTGTTATGTCAAAAAAGCACCCAATGCAGATACGCCCAGGTACACCTAATGCTGTACGTTGGATGGGTTTACAGTATTGTTCCAAACAATACATACATTTTATATATATATATATATATATATATATATATATATATATATATTAATAGTTAATTTATTATAAATCAAAATGTGTGCAATATGTACTATAGATGTTAAAACACTGCAGACAGTGCATGCAAATAACCCTTGGCACAGTTCATTTTTAGAGAATGGCTTTAGTCAATGGGTTTAAGTGTTTTTTTTTGTTGTTTTTGTTGTTTTTATAATGTTTTATTGACATGACTCTCTTAAAAGGATCATTAAAAGGCAATAATCCTCATCTACCTCAAACATTTATTAAAGGCCGTCTCAGCGCCCGCACACAATGCATCAAATAGTGCTTGCTCCTGTGCCCTTTGCATGCTGCTAATTGGAGAGGAGCTTAAACGACTGTGCCAGACCTGCCATGCAAAAGTCACCCAGCGATGAGAGTCCTATCTGGGGAATGAGGGATGACTGCTCTCCCTCGACTCTCTTATCTGCTGTCTCTCTGACTCACAGCCTTAATGTTCCTCATACCAGCGTTATAATCTCAGACCACTGCCCTCGGAAATAAGATGGCCAGATTAAGTGGCGGCGGCTGGGTGTGTGTGTTGTTTGTTTGTGTGTTTATGAGGCGTAGACATTACTCTGTGGGCTGGAAAATGTCAAGGCCCCTTATTTTGTCAAGCTAATGAGCACAGTAGCCAGTTAATGGCGCAAGCGTGGAGCCTGTTGTAAACTGCAGTGCTGTGCGAAAAATACACTCTTAGTTTAGAAGCCTTGGAGCAGTGAACATTCCAGGTTCACAGCACCATAGAATCACTCGAACGCAATGAAAGACAGCTAAAAGAAATTAGCCTAAATCCATTTTAAAATAAGTACTGAAAGAGTGAGATTGTTATACTGAAAACAGCATACCTCTATAAACAAATTTACATATAGAAAAGCTACAGCGTTGTTGGGCCAGATTGTTTTCAGAGTTCATTTCAGTGTTATTCGCTGGTTTGATGATAATCACAAAATGTTTTGAACTCATGTTCAGCACAGGGAAATGTGCTGAATAAATCAACAAAACGGAACATTTACATTTATTCATTTAGACTGTTATTCAAAGTGACACTGTACATGTGAAATGCTACAACACAGCATATAAACTCTGTTTCAAAACCTAGTGAACTGCTTTGTTGCCTACTGCCTACATAGTTAGCTCCCTGCTAAGGTTTCATAAAACCATCATAAGACTTCAATCAAAATTGGCTTCGATAGAGGAAATTTCGCAAAATCTTTGCGTTCACCTGAGAAACTTTGCGTCCACTCGCAAAACTTTTGTGTTCTTTTATGAGTGAACGCAACGTTTCTCAGAGGAACACAAAACATTTTTGGACATCACAAAGAAATGGTTAGTAGGTGATTTTTCACACTGAAATCACGTTATACTATACTATTGAAACGTTGAGTATTTTAACATTTACAGATTGGGCTCATTCACTTCCATTGTAATTGTTTTGCTATAAGCAAGATTTTTTATTTTTATTTGTCATCAACATGTCACAAGTGCTGCCAATTAACTTGTACATGTATTTGTCATTTAATTACTGCCTTGGTAGGCAGCGCACTTGATTTTGGAACAGAACAAATGCTACAGACAGAAAAGGCCATTATTATCAGAAAGCATATTGATGTACTGAAAATGATTACTGGACCAACAATTCTGAAACCCTCATTTGTAACAGCTCTTTTCTCTTTATCATGTGGGTGTGGTGTTGATGCCGTTTTTTGCACACCCCACGGAGGTGCACGATCACCACCCCCTCAAATAATGGAGATTTTGCCAGCAGTTGTAACGCTCCATGTGTGTGTTTTCATTGTGTGTGTGTGTGTGTGTGTGTGAGAGATGCATGCTGGGGCAGTGTAATGTATTCTGAGAGAGTTCAATTGGCCATGAAATCCTCAGTGGGGAGAAGCATACAGAATGTGTGGTCGAGCATGCTGGGGATCAGTTAAAGACGGTGTGGCGGCTCAGGGCATATGTTCCTCCAGCATGGCCAAAATAAGCAAACACACGTGCACCCAACAGTCATCCGGCTCCCTGCAACCACAATAGTATGTGCTTAACAACCTACAAAAGCAAGAGGAGAAAATTACAGCAACTTGAGCAACGTGTTACTGAAAGAGTAGGGGAGTGTTAACTCTTTCCCCACCAGCTTAAAAAAAGAAAGAAAAGTTGTCAGCCATGGCCAGCGTTTTTTCTTTATCATTTTAACAAAAATGTATGGCCCCCAGAATATTTTGTTGTATGAATATCTGAACATGCAATATATCAAAAGAAAGAACAGACCCTCTGCTTTTAAACAACAAAACCTGTTTTATTCTAGCTTTATGCATTCTTTTTTATCAACACTTGAATACGGTTGGATCATATCCAGAATGATGATCAAAACATAGATGGTGTAGATTGAGTCCATCAACACGCTTAATTTCCAATGGTGGGGAAAGAGTTATGTTTTGTTAAACATCTGTTATGTGTCTCAAAATCGTTAAATGCGTTATATTCTTTCATAGAGGCATCATTCATGGTCAACTTAGGTGGTCGTGATTCTATTTCTGTAGCTCTTTTTTTTTATTGGTTTAGCTGATTATGTTACAACCCACCATGTGTTACAACACTCCTTGAACTTGCCTTTTATTATTTTTGATAAACTAGTATACACATATTTGCTGAGAGCGAGAACAAAATGCACTGTAGATTCTGCACTTCAGATTTTCTATAGATGTGTTGCAGAAAAGAGTTTACTGTGTAGTTCATTGTGAAAGCTGTGATGCACACAGCTAAGGATCAACATTTTCCACGTTTTAAAGAAATACGTGGTGGAGGTCAACTAGATTTAGTTGATACGGTTACAGAGTGAATCTTTCAACACTCCCCAGAAAACCACATGAGGAATCAACGTTCTGTACTTATAATATAAATGCACTGGAATTTACTCTAAACTTTGTTAGCTAGTGAGTTGATGGCTGCCAGTAGATGAATAAAATACCATCCCTCCACTAATGTGTTCCTCTAATACATTGTCCAACGCTAATGTAATCTGACTGAAATTACAGCCACTTAAATCTAGTATCTGCTCACCAAATATTTTTTTTCAAATTGTTTTTACCCTACGCCATGGGAAGCATCTACAGTACGTAGCTTAAGTAATGTTTTGCTTTTCTGTGAATATGCCATTCAAGCACAAGAAATTTCTTATTTCTAAAAACCCAAGGCTATATCCTCCAGGTTCCCAATGACAACTGTGTGGTGTAGTTGATGAATATACTGAGCCAAACAACAAGGATGGCTGAAGAGTCTCTGTTTTGACCCTCTGAAACAGAAGCTTTTATTTCATAAAATGCATTTTAAAGGAGTGTCCGGGAAAATGCAGGGAAAACCTTGAACTGTTTACAAAATGGGGCATGTTGCACTATTTGATCTTTATCTACGATATGAAGGAAAGGGTATAATAAAGATTTATAAAGACGTTCTGTAGGTGATTAAGAAGAACTAATAACAAATTAAAAAGCAAATAAACACTTATATATTGGCTGATTGTCTCTAAAATTCCAATTTATTTATTTGTTAGTCTTTATTTATGTGACTTAATCTTACCATTCAGAAAGCTCTGAAAGCTCACTCTGTGTGATGAGCTGCTGATTGGGATATTGTGAAATGGAGGACGATATCACCTGATTCATAATTCACAAAGACAACAAATTAATATGTTGATATCACTGCAACATGATTTATATCCAAAAAGATATTTTGTAAAAAAAAATCATAACAGAATTTATTACCTTGTTCTAAAATCAAATTCTGTCAAGGCTCGGAAGTAAGGATTTTTTTTCTGCACAATTTCAGAATTTTTAATGAATTTTTGTTCATATAGTATATTATATATATATAGCATTTGTCATTTTATTTTTCTAAATACATTATTTTCAGATTTATTAATATGTATGTGGGCATGTGTGTGTATATTTATATATATATAGTATATATACACATTATTGAAATATATAATTTATTCACACATATATTTGTCCCCTTACAGAGCAATAATGGATTGTGTTTATAATGTGACAGTTCCATCCACTAGCCACAAACTCGTATAGGTAATTTACCCATTTGTACAGACGCCACCACTAAATGAAACCTACAAAATCTGGCAAGGTGTGCTTTAATTGCCCAATCATTAGACTATTTCATGGTTTTTTGTTTTTTTTTCATGTGCTATAAAATTTTTAATTCATGCAAACCTCTAATAAATCAAGGCCTTAGTACACAAACGCCTACAGGACCTTGTGCATGCGCTCTTGGAACCAGGTGGGTGTCCGTAATGGTGGGTTTATGTCAGTGGTGACAAGGTGAAATGAACTCCAGGTGCGCTTACTGGCAGTGCTGTTTCATTTTGCCCCCTCTCCTCGGCAGTAGGAAAGCTGGGCTCTTCGGAAACAATATACAGTATGCTCATTCATATCTTTGTGTTTGTTTGTGCGCGAGTCTATTTATAAACAGCCATCTCCTCGTACACCACGGCTCTCATTATAGATTCTGTGAGGAGCTGAGTGGGGAAATGTGCTCTCTATCTAATAGCTTGGAGGGCTCAAGCTAGTGGAGCCACATTAGGATAGGAGCAGGCCAAGTGGAGTCATGCATAGTGGTGCTACTGGTGCACAGTTCGGTATTGTTTCCTTTCACCTCTGCCAAGCCATCCTGCTAAATCACTTTAACAGCAGAGTTTTTCTCTGAATGGACTCATAACAGCATAATAAGCCACAGGCTGCAGCAACCGAGGGGAGAAATCCTTTCAGCCCAGCGTCGGGATGCAGGGGAACAGGAAATGGTCCAGTTCTGAGCTGTTAATTTATTACCGGCACTGCTGGCGAATATGAGATGGAGAGCAGCAGAAGTAAATACAGCGTTTGTGGAGGCTGACCCTCCACAAACCTCATCTTCGGTTACCCAAGTGTGTACATTGGGTAATGTACTAACCTTAGCACCTTTCTCCATAAATAATTGTCATGAAAGCTGTCAATTTTTCTACAATTTTCCGTTTGATTTCTAATGTATCATTATAAAACATCACATGATGGTAATTTCTGCCAAACGGGCTCTCGCTAGTGTAAATCACTGGGGAAATGGGTGCAAATATTGTCCGCTCAAAGTGACGTTGATGCATACACATGCATTCTGGAACCTGCAACATAAGCAGATTAATGTAATTCTATACGATGGATGTTTAATGTATATGTCGGCTAATGATAAAAAATAGCATCTGTAACTCAAAAGAAAACCATGATACTAATCAGCATATTTCTTTTCTGTAGTGGCAATGTGTCTCATATATCTTGTTGTGGTTAGTGTTTTTTTTTTTTCTTCAACCTCTGCAACTTTTGTATTTATTGTGTCCAATAACATGATGCAATCATCAATTAACTGTTTTTTTTCTTCTTCTACGTATTCTCCTAACACGTTTTCTCCATCAACATTGGCTCACGTTATCTTTAAACTCATTGGTTTGTTTATTTCTACTTTTTTTGCCACATTACCAAATTACTATACATCCAAAGCAAATCTCTTTTTTTTTAATGCAATTTATACATTTTCAGCACCATTTCTCCAGTCTTCAGTGTCACATGATCCTTTAGAAATCATTCGAATATGCTGATTTGCTGTTGTTCAAACAGTTGTGCTGCTGAATAGTTTTGTGGAAACTGTGATAGATTTTTTGCATCAAAGTTTACAAAGACAAAGTTTAAAAATAGAAATATTTTTAGTATAAATGTCATTGTCACTTTTGATCAATTTAATGCACACTTTCTGAGTATAAGTATCAATATATTAAAAAAACTTTCTCAGAGACCCCAAACAGAACGGCAGTATATATTTCTTTCACATGCATTTGCATTTTTTTATTTGATTTAGCATATTGTAAAGTTTGTGTGTTGGGATACAGTTTAATGTTGTATATGTATTTCTACATTGGCAATAATGTATTGTTGTTCCACATAGTGGGGGAGGGGTGTACACTTTAATAATAAAATAAAAAAACTATATTTGCCGTTTGTTCATCTCAATATCATGCACATGCCAGAGCAGAATATCTGAAAATATGTGGCTGTTTTAGTGCGACTCCCTGGAATGACCTCTGCCAATGTGACTGGCTGTATTTGTTTTCATTGCACATCTGCCACTGGCCGGTCTTTCTCTGGGTACAGCACAAACCTGTCCGCCTCTCCTGTACACACACAATACAGGTCATTATGCGTAAACGGGCCTCTTGGCCACTTACTCAGCAAAAATAGGAAAAACTTCCTCACACGATAGCTTTTATGGATCACCCCAGTAGCACGCTTACTCAATCCAATGAATAATAAAAATGATCCTGTGTGGAGGCCGTAGTGAAATATACTGCAGTGAGCATCAGCGTAATTCATTGCAGATGAAGTTATAATCAAGGTAATGGTATATTCATAGCATTCGTTGTCTCATACAAATGACTGCAACAGATGAATTATGCATAAAGGCGTTGCATCAAGCCTGTCATCTGACCTTAAGTTACAGCAGGAGAAGAGGAAAGTGCAGCAATTCCATTTATAATCCATTTGTTGTTACCTCGGGTCATTCCTGTAGTTACACTCCTTTAGCAAGTTTCAAATGAGTCATAATTATTTTAAGTGTAAAATTATAAGGTGTGAGATGTAATATCACATTCTCTCTTAAGACACGTAGCGTGTGCACATATTCCTCAGACGTTCAGCTTTCTGCTTGCCGTTATTTAATTCCAAATTCATTTTAATTTCAAGATCCTCATTTGCATTTTTGATGTCATCTACTTTGTCAGAGTACAGTGTATGCTTTGTGATCAACTTGAGCCCTAGGGATTCCACGTTCTACCTTTATGGACGCGTCTTTGGCATCAGCCTAATGTGTGTGTACAGCCATCCCATTGGATGACCAACTGTTAATGCATGATTATTTAATTTAGTTTCAATGTGGTCCGATCTAATTTGGGTGCATAATAATTACCTGGTAATCAGACTCTTAATAGACTGTGACGAGGTGTTGATGCAAAACCCAAGTGAAGGCTGCTAGCCCTTTAGCTACAGGATTTCCAGGACTAATGTAACGCTCTGGAGAGCAGGGGAAGGGAAACTTTTGGTGGTATTTATGTTCTTTGCTACATGAATGCACACGCTGCTTCACAAGGAGGGTGTATCACATTTACTGTTCCACAATATATGTGGACACAGATCCATGAAAATGCCATGAATTATGTCCATTTACGGTATGAATGGCAGTAACAATGTTCCTATTTCAGATTTCTAGCCTTTGCGAGCAAGGGCCGCAAGAGGCCATTATCAAACAGCGTAAACTGGTATTTATCATTATTTCACACAGAAGGAGGGCACCCAATTTAAACCGCATCTGCTCTTATTTATTTGTGATCACATGGCTACTTTGAACGGCTCCATGAAAGGTGCAGTAAGCGATTTTTCAAAAACACTGTTGAATGTGGATCGGACTGAGAACCACAACAAACTTGTAGCCAATCAGAGAGCAAGAGGGAGGTCTGAAGAAAGACTGCAGAAAGAGAGATGGCTGAGAGACATTACAAAAGAGAAAATGTTTGGGGAACATCACTGGAAAAAGAAGGGTTATGATCAGAAAAGAGCTTTAGGACCCACATTAATATTTGAAAAGCTTTCCAGCCCTGAAGAGACTTAAGCAAGAAGTCCTGAAAACAGATGCTGAGGTTGCAATGTTTTTGCTCCATACGCGAGTAACATTTTTAGTGTGTGCTGCCGGCGACTAACAACAAACTCTTGCTTGTATATATTTTTGTGTACTGTATTTTTGTGCTTCCTTGTTGTTCGTTCATCATCTTCACTTTATTTTTCGCGAACCATTATTTTGCTTCCCTTCTGCTATAATAAAAGAGACACTCTTGTACTGTGTGTTTGTGCAATTTGGGGGTGAAGCAATGAAGGGAGGGGTGTGTTTGTTTGGGTTGATTTCAAATATCAACAACGATTTTGAAAAATCACATACTGCACTAGGGCTGTCACTTTTGAGAAAAATCAAATTCGAACGGATATCAAATATCAAGCAATGTATTCGAATATATTTGAATATCTACGAAACTAAAAGGACTGCGCATGTGCAATGACGTATTACGCACGGAGCGAGCTGTTCTTCCTGTTGAATAGAGTGTCATAAATGAGTGTTCCGTTATTAAAAAATTCTTATTTCACTCAGCGTCTGTGAAGTGAAGCTGGACAACGTCCCACCAGCGCTTGTTTCAGATTATCATCCACGGACGACTGGTTTTGGGCGCAGGGTTTTACTGCGTGATCAATATAAGCAGGCAAGCAGCACGGCAAATCATGCTCATCGTCTCCAAATCATGACCAGAGACGGATAAATATCAAGTCTGCTGTTTAAAGCAAATAAAGAACCAATAGAGGAGAATAGTTATGCGCGAACAGCGGCATATTCGTGCAGTGTGCGCATGTCAAAAAATCAATTCCGATTTGAATCTTGTGACATATAACGCGCACATTACTTTATGTATCGTTCATGTAAACATGTTCATGTTCGGATTCATCAATCGGATTGTCCATTTCCAGACACTACTTTTTAGATGAGTTGGGGTAGAAATTGTCCGCTCAGGCTGGCCGCGTTCTGTGCGTTATCTTCCATTTTCAAAACAGGGTGGCTATTGGCTATTATTCGCTTGATTTGGTCATGAGTTTACGCTACAATACGTTTAGAGTGCCCGCTACTGGATGAGATGGCAAACAATAAAATGAAAAACAAACGGTCTAATCATAGACTGTAAAAAATGCGCTAAACATGGCACTTTAAAAACCGGTTAGTTTATTTATAGTTCGATTACGGATATTTCACGTCATGTTCGAATGCATATTCGAATATCGAATAAAAAGTGACAGCCCTATACTGCACCTTTAAAGCTTTTAGCCTTAAATTATAATTGTAATTGCTGTGTAAATCCATGCATCTCATGTCTGAGCTGTATTTAACAGTATGTGTAAATCCAAAGATGGATTTTGTTGTTACTGATTTCATTTGATTGGTAATAGCTAGGGATGCAACAATACAATTAGCCCACGGTTCAATACATACCTCGGTTTTTAACCACGGTTTTCGGTTCGGTTCGGTTCTGATGGCTTGACACATAAGAGTGTTTTTTTGTTATTCTATGCTTAGCCAATAGGAACAGTAAGAGTTTAAGGAGAAAAAAATAAAAACGATTTATTGCAATACTCCTTTATTTTACTTAAAAGCTAAGAAAAGTCCACTAGTTCCTAGTGTATAGTATAATATAAAATTAAAACTGACATTTCACAGCTGCTGGTAGCCCATGTACAAACTGGGGAACACATGATAAATTACTAAATTTTGAAAATAAACATACATGTGAAGTTTGTAAACATAAATTGACCATTTCAAATAAACATACTTGCACTTAAGTAAACATAAATAAACCATCTTAATTAAACTTGTGATCACATGGCTACTTTAAACAGCTCCATGAAAGGTGCAGTAAGCGATTTTTCAAAAACACTGTTGAATGTGGATCGAACTGAGAACCACAACAAACTTGTAGCCAATCAGCAGTAGGGGGCGTGTCCACTCATTATGGGGGAGGAGAGAGAGCAAGAGGGAGGTCTGAAGAAAGACTGCAGAAAGAGAGATGGCTGAGAGACATTACAAAAGAGAAAAAGAATGTAAAGTGCAATTTCACTTAGGTCAGCTATCTATTCCTGTATTTTGAGGTTTCCGTTTGAGTAGGCTACACGTGTAAAACAATGCTTGCACAGTCATTTTTTTGTTTACCGTTTTTTTTTTCTTCCTCGGTATTCTAGTCAACGGCAAAACCTAAATGTCCCCACACCACGGTTTTGAAAGACGCTGGCGCTTCCTCGTACTGTAGCCTTTTAATATGCCGCCGCTCGCCATGTTAAAGTGTGGAATGATGGTTAAGCCTAACTTACTCGCGGCCGTCGCGGGGAGGAGTTTCCTCATCTCAGCTCGTACAGGCACACACAAACAGTCAATTCGGAGAGAAATAAAACGCACAGAAATAATTTAAACGTAAAACCGCAATTCACAAGCGCGTATTGAACCGTGGATGTCGTAACGAACGGTTCAATATTATATTGAGAATTGTGGCATCCCTAGTAATAGCCATACAGTGTCTTTTTATTCTGATTGAATTTGTTGATATAAATTTAAGAATCTGACTTAAGAGGACACAGATATGACAATAGATGTAAAAATACTGTTCATCTCTGGCTTTATTGCTCAGGCATTTTGATCTTCTCTCAACTGAGAGAGCACACCCTGTATTTATAAAGACTATTTCATATTACAGTACATCCAAACTTTGATTAGGCTTGGCATGTTGCAATATTAATTGTATAGGAACCTCAAAAGCGTATTAAACTTTTTGTGCATTTTTTGCTACTCCATACTGATGTTCTAGTTGAGGTCATTTGTAGCTTAGGAAGGGCCCAAACAGGGGCCCCCAAACCCCTAAGTCCTGCCCTGGTCATGATTAATCATATTCACATATAACGGATTGATATAACGTACCGTTGAGTGCATGACTGCCCACATTTGCGTGTCAGTAACTTGTCTCACCCAGTCACATGAGGTAATATGGAGAGAATATGACATATGCTGTTATTCATTACACCAGAAGAAATAATAATGTGTGAAATGGCTGTCAAACGTTGTGCTTTTTCTGGGCATGTGTAGCGCTTGGTGCCCTGCCCATCCTTTGAACAATCACAATATTAGAATCTGACCATCTGAACATTTGTATGGTCATAAAAATAAATCTGACTGTTTGGCAGATTTTTGTGAAAATATTTTGTAAAAACATTAAGTTGTCACATTCAAATCAATGGTACTATTTTCTTAAGCATGGATTTACAGAATAAATATATTTCTGTCATGACAACTCTGAGTGTTTGGCATGGTAATGCATATGACAATGTTAATTTATTGGGTCTTGGTGGAATAAATCTACGCTGCTGCTGTTGTTCATTGCTGCTACTTCTGCAGAGCTAGGACAGGTCTTGCTACTGCCAATACATACACAGCATGCTGCTGGGAGCAAGTAAGACATGCTGCTGCTGTACGAAATAGTGTACATGAATTACCCCTTAGCAGATCTATACAGGTGGAGCTGGGGAAGTTGGGTTTCTGAAGAGCACTGCACTGCTATATAGCAAATGCTGACAGGGAGGGTTGAGCAGCAAGCTCATTGGCTACTGATACAGAAGGAACCAATCAGCTTTGGCCTATAGAGAATGGCATGATTGCAAGCAGATTGAGTTAACTCTTTCACTGACAGCGTTTTTGTTTTTTTAGTTGCCAGCCACTTCCAGTATTTTTGACAATTTTAACAAAAATTCATGGCCACCAGAATATTTTGTTGTATGAATATCTGAACATAAAATAAATATATCAAAAGAAAGAACAGAGCCTCTGCTTTTAAACAAAAAAAAAACTGTTTTATTCTGTCTTCATGCATTCATTTTATATATATACTTGAATGTAGGTAAGTTTCATGAAAAAAGTAACATTTTAAGCAAAAAGCTGAGAAAATCACGTCTTTGTCAAAGACTACATCCAAATGGGATTCAGAACGATGATCAAAGCATAGATGGAGTAGATTAAGTCCATCAACACCCCGAATGCTTGCACAGTCCTATAGCTCGTCCTGGCTCGACATTTCATTCAGTAACATTAGGCAGTTTTGATTTATATGCTTTTTAATGTTGATCATCGCGTTATTTTAAATATGCATATGATATAGATTGTTTCTGCATCTTCTTCGCATGTTTTTTGATCAGGAGATTCAGAAGATATGTAATGGCGTTCCCCTACCATATAACAGTGACAACACGGAAAGCTGGAATATTCCATTATTGGTGGGGTTTTCTCGCAAATGATGGAAATTGGCTTCAACGGCAATGATTTAAGAACTTATCAACCTGTGCTATCTAGAGTTTCATGACAGAACTTTGTATATATTTTTTTCCATTTTTAATAAATAAGGCAAATAAAATTTGTATTTATCTAAATGCACAATGTACTGTATAACTGGGTTGTTATTCAAATGAACATGGAACAAGATCTAATTTCTTAGCATTAGTTAACGTATTAACTAACATGAACTAACAATTAGCAATATATTGTTTTTTTTCATATTAGTTCACAGTGCATTAGCTAATGTTAACAATACATGATTTGATTTTAAAAAAGTATTAGTAAATGATGAGATTAATATTAATAAATCCTGCAGAAGAATTGTCAGTTCATGTTAACTAATGTTAACAAATGAAACCTTATTTTAAAGTGTCACCAGAATGTTTTAGTCTGATGCACACATCATAGATCTAGGAGATGCTGTTCCTTGACGGCGACCTAAAAATATCCCAGCATGAGATAGATCTACGTCTCTGATGGCTTTTTTGATGGAGTGTTTCAGAGGAGCAACCCTCAGCTCTGCCCTACTCTAAATGAGTAGCAATGAGGACACCTGCCCAGTGGGTCTTGTGCCGTCCTTCCCCCATCTACTCCAGTCGTCCTCTGTTCGGCCTCTGACTCACTTGTTCCTTCCTGTTGTCCCCTTCGCTTCCTCTCATGTCAAAAACCTTGGGATGAGGTTGGCCCAACTTTGGGCCCAGCGTGAGAAGGGGGCTTCAGAGAACCTTGGTTGGCATTAATTGGAAAGCTAATGTGTTTGTGTGCACCGCTAGGTGACATGACTCACCGTGCCTGCTAGCGAGAAGTCTAGCCAGGCCTGTTTACAGCAGAGCCAAAGACAGCAGGAGCCCAAAGCCCTCACCTCCTCCCACTCGCGCATTTCAAACCCACCATCAGCACTATGGAGATGCTTTGTGGGCAAATAATCGTATGCATGACTGTAACCTCACACAATAGCCTGGCGAGCTTCAATTCGCTTCGCAGCGTCCTTTCCCTGCAGCCTCGCTCTCGCGGTTACATGGTCACAGACCGATGACCCTCATTGTTCTTGACAGCCTTGCCAATAGTTTGTAAGAAAGTGACGTGTTGAGCGGTTTCCATCAGAGAGAGGCGTGTGATTGATGGAGGCTGGGTAATGATCGGCCAATCAGGGCTGAGGTTTAAGCCAGGGAGGACACTGGGAGGAAATGAAAGGAGCAGAGAAAGCTGACACTGCAGAAGCACAGCACCATTCAGTGTGAGGTGGGGGTGGGAAGCACCTGGGAATTGTGGGAGCTGCTATGTGTTCAGCCACCTACATAAGACAGCGTGTACCGGTGACTTGATGTGTTTTTTCTTTTTTTTATAAATGTTACTTGGTTACGTGGGAGTGGAGACACTAATATTCTTGAAATTTTGTTTGACAGTTGTCAGCACTCGTTGGTCATTTTCTATTGCAAATGATTCATCTTTCCCACTGTGACTATTTGCAATTATTCCTAACCGGGAGTATGTGTACCCCCTTCGGTTGGGAGTACTTGGAGAGGTAAAAACAGAAATTCTGGCTTAAAATATTAAAATAAATTATAATGTAGAACAATATGATATATTAATATTGTTATGTTAATTATATTCAGTTATAAACATATAATACTGTAAATGTTATAATATAATTATATTAATATACGTTTAAAGTAATATTAGTACAGAACACAAACAGGCCATTTTGCAGGTTAGTTTCAATCTTCTTCTTTTTTTCACAAATGCTACCTTCACGTGCTATCGGAATTATCGTAAATAATTATCGGTTGCTGGTTAAAAATTGGACATGAATGCCCGTCGTGTTGGGCGGGAACTTTAAACTTGGCGGAGGGGAGAGCGATTTTGACTGGTATTTTTAATTAGTTTTTTCCACAACAGCTACATCACCTTGTCTTGTCGTTAAAGTAGTGGGCAATGCTTTAGTTTAGGGTCCAATTTTCACTATCAAATAGTTGCATGTTAGCATGCATATTACTAGGATATTGGCTGTCAATTACAGTAAAGCACACATTATCTGTCTGTCTGTCTGTCTGTCTGTCTGTCTGTCAGCAAGAATTAACTTTTTTAGTAAATGTGAAAATAGTGCCTCTTTACTCATCTGTAAAGTTGTAAAGTTGCTCTCTGATTGCCTCCAGAACTGTCCAAACCTGTGAAAGACTAACAAGCAAAGCGTCTCATTAAGGGCATAAGTGAGAGAAGACCTGATGAATCCACACTCACATTGATTGTTTTTATTTAAAGTGAATAGTAATAATTCTAATAATGGTATGGTGAGATTTGTAATACAAGTAATATTAATTGATGATGAACGGGTGCTTTAGACTTACTATTTGGGCTTTGGGAGTTCCCTAAAGAAAAATGTTTGGCAGCATTGTAATAAGTGTGTTCATATTCGACGACTCTGCCGCGTTTATGCCATTCCCTGGCACAGCCTACGTTCCGTTAGCTGTGGGCTGTGTGTGGTTGCTGTGGAGTGGGAACAGTATATCTAGTGCATCCATCATGCACACCCCCACAGTCCGGGCCTGGGAGGAATGGTATTTTAGTATCAGTATCAGACCCACTGCAGGTGCCTGATGAATGAACCCTCTGTGACGCTAGCTCTCCTCATCCCTCTTCCGGCACTCTTAGCATTAGCAGTGATCTGCTCAGACTGATTATGAATGGGTCTGCCCTGGCACTTAGCAATTGCTGTTCCCAATGTAAGATGGATAGAATGTCTTCCACAGGTCAATGGCAAGATGTTGCCTCTGTTGGCGGAGAAACCCGGCCATGTTAAGGAAAAGACAGGCATCGTTTTTTTCCTCAGGCACTAGCTGTACTGCAGTGCAGTTATGTCTTGGTTAGTTTAGCTAGCAAGCGCGTGGGCCACTGTGGACAAGGCCATTACGGAGATGATTGCGGTTGTTTGGGCCGGGTTGTGTTTGTCACCTCGCCGCAATGTCAGTGGGCTGGATGATGTCCGTAGGGCGGCAGTGAAGACAGGTTGTCCAATCTCCTGCTCCTCAGCCAGGCTGAACTGGACTTCTGCCGGTCCGAAGCTGGCCTTCAGCTACACCTTCACCTGATTTACACATCACTGGACTCCATTGCAGGCTAAACCTTAGCTGACAAACCCACCACACGAAGCCCTCGGCCGTCCACCCTCGCATAAACACACAAACATAAATGTGTGAATCAGGTGCAGGCTGCTTTCCCAGCGGTAAATATTCACATACAGTATACGCTCACATAGCATCAAATCTACTTCTGGCTCGCTTGCTTTACTGGACAGAATCCATAGATTCAGATCTCAAATATGAGGATTACTTTGGTGTTTCTTTTAGACTTACTCAAAGCAATAATTAACAATTAATTAAAAGAACCATCTCATAAGAGTCATTTGTTTGTGAATCGAGCTAAAAGCAACTGGTTCATTGGAATCATTGGATTAGGAAATGGACTGGACACATATATATTTGTTTTTATTTTCAGCCCATTAGTACAATTCAATAAGATTTTAGTTTTTTTTGCCATTATTTCATGGTACACTGCCTTTTGCATAACGTTCTATACACAATGCAAGCTTACGTTCAAAACTCAGGAAAATCACTTTTTATTGGATTATGTGTGATTTATTACTTTTGTAGGATGAAAAAAAATGATCATTTTGTTGTGCTTCTGTTGTGTTTATTAAATGTTGCAGGACTATTACATGTGTTTTTGCAAACTGAATCATTACCATAGCAGCCCCTCTGAACCCACCATGCCTTGAATGCTTGTACTCACTTTTTTTGATTGCTATTTTAATTTAATGACCTATTATGCTCTTTTACATTTTCAACTCAAGTGTGCAAGTTGCTGCTTGACCATGAACAAAAAGTATGCAAAGTTACAAAGTCCCACCTCTATATCAGAAAGCACTGTTTTTAAACTCTCTGAAATTCCTCGATTGCAGCCTGTAGTTTTCTTCCGGGAAGGTACATGTCATCATAGTCCTGATACACATGTCATATTCATCATTTAAATAATTCCCACCCAAGGCATATGCAAAATAAAGGGACAAGGCCTGGTTGAGTTGCGTTGGTAGTTTGTTGAAACTCGCAGTTATGGTAAGGGGTGAGACATTTCCCAAACACGCTCGAAGCGGTTGACCCATCACAACACGGCGGTCCAGCCGGCCAATTAGAGCACATTGTGCTTTTCGGAAGGTTGGGCTTCATAGAGACAGGAACTAAACCGAGCATTACTTACAGACTGGGAAAAGAGGTGCTGCAACAATGTAAAATATGGGAAAAAATGTCTTTTGAAGCATGAAAACCTATTCTAGGTGACCCCAAAAGGGGAATAATGTGGCCTTTTTTCTTGAGAGTTGTCAGCACTCGTTCCACTGTGCCTGTTTTAAATGAAAAAAGCACCATAATATTACTCATTTTCTATAAGTCATGCCAAAGGTCTTGGTCATTTTCTATTGCAAATGATTCATCTTTCCCACTGTGACTATTTGAAGTAATTTTCCCAGGGTATAAAATTATGCAGTGTTTTATGTGTGTAATTGTACAGTCTATACTTCACTACATAGTACAGCAGTTGCTCTTTATATATTTATATATATATATATATATATATATATATATATATATATATATATATATATATATATATATATATATATATATCATCCGACTCTTTGAAGAAGTTTTGGTCTACAGAAGGAGCATGAATCAATGGACTTTATCTGACAGCCTGATCATCTTTCTGTGCAGCAGTACGATGTGCTCTTGTAAACAGTGCAGAGAGTTTAAGAGTGAGTCTGGCTCTATCTTGGCTCAGCACCTGCCTTTGGCTGGTTTCAGATGCCTTCTTGAATTACCGAATGTTCCACATGAAAAGATTTAATCTCTCACCTCTAAGCGGATTCATTTAAGTAATTTGCTTATTAGATAATTCCGAGGGCTTTTCAGCGGTATTTGTGATCCACAGCAGTAAATTCAAATGATCAAGGAAGAGAAAATTTCAATTCACTGCCAATTGACTGGAACCTACAGCCACTCCGTAAACATGCCTCCTCAAATTCTGGCATTGCTTATGGCATAAAAACACATTTGAAAATTAGTCACATACATGTTTCATATCAAAAAAAGACGTGGATTTTTTTTCTCAGTCTATTCAGAAATCACAATTTTGCCTTTCTTTTTGAAACCCAAAATAATTCTGATGATGTAACATATCTCATCAATACTAGATGGTTCCTTTACCACACCTACGGACGAGTCCATGCACCCACCATAGAGCTTCCTTCTCAAATGCAACTTTCACAACGGCAATAGGACTGATCCTATATCCATAAAATTGGCTCAGTTATTTCAAGCTTAATCACATCAAGGGGTAAACGATGAGACGCAGCTTGCATATAGTATATGAACCTCCTCCCCCCTCAACCTAAGAGGATTATACAGCATCTGATAAGGCCGATGATGACAGTACTACCCTGGGTTATGAGCTCAGGATGTGACTGGCATAAGCAAAGGATGTTTAGGGCTCTGGGGATTCAGATTTTTATTGATATTTTTTATTTAAAGAAATTATTTTTATTTTGATGTTCCTCTTGTCTGGCATAACATTGTTGCAGTCTGGAAGCTTAGTATTTGTTTATGATTTTTGATAGGCATGTTATTATGTGGCATTCAGCATTGTTCTGGTTATTTAAACAAAAAAAATTACAAATATGATTCATTCATATTTAGACATTTCATTTGACATGCTCTACTGTTCAAAAGTTTGGGGTCTGTAAGATTTTGTAATGTTTTTGAAAGAAATCTCTTATGCTCACCAAAAGCTCTATTCAGATGGGACTAGTTTTCTAAACTACATTTGAGTTACAATTCTTATCCCCCGATGCCTGTGATTTCATGTACCGATTCTTAGAGGACTAATATCTCCATGGTTATTACAGAGGAGGAAGTGTGAGTTTCTAGACGTGATGTGGTTGCGTGCATTACGTAAATGCCTTTTTAATGAAATATGTATTGATATAATTTTAATTTATTATAAAAATCGTATTTAGACATCTTATTGGCTGCTTACTATAAACCTACGTAAGTGAGCAGACAAGTATCTTACAGTACCTGACGCTGATGTTAAAATGGTCAGTCTTTGCAGTTCCTGCGATCTAGCTCTCCTTTTAAAAAAAAAATTTTTCTTCGTCGAATACCATCCATATTGAAAGGTGCGGCATGCGGAATACTGGTGCACGAATGATAGCTTAGGTAGCTCAAAAATGCATGAGGGGAATAATAATACAATATCACCAATCACAGACTTTCACATTCGGACAGGATTAGATTTCTCAGTGGGCGGGTGTGTTTGCCGAAAAACAGCAGGTAATTTGCTCTGGAATTTTTACAGAGGTTGTGTGAGAAAAACACAGACTTGGCAGATTCGGACGGCATTAAAATCGCAAAGTGCGTCTGTGAAACAAATTTTTCTAACATCCCCCTGAAAACTACAGTAGTCCCGTCCGATTTTCAAAATCATATTTTTCAAAAATACAGTTTAAATGCATTACATTTTAAAATAACTGTTTTCTTTTTAAATATATTTTAAAATGTCATTTATTTTAATCTGCTGTTTTTTTTAGCCACATGATCCTTCAGAACCTTTTAGTCACACAATTCATTCAAATTTGCTAATTTGGTGCTCAAAATTCAAGATCACAAATTCCTAGTATTATCAATGTTGAAAACCGCATGAAACAGCTTAATATTTTTGTGAAAACAGTGATCCATATTTTTTTCAGTGTCCTTATGAATAGAAATGTTAAAAGAACAGCATTTATTTAAATGGATTTTTTGTGACACTATAAATGTGTTTTTTTTTTCACTTTTCATCAATTTAATGTGTCCTTGCAGAATAAAAGCAAATACCTTGAATTGTAAATGAAAATGAGGCTGGGAATTTATTTGTTTTTTTCAGATTGATAGGCCCCCAATAACAGCTTTTGAGTCATTGATTATCAGTAAAAAATAAATGAGATGAAAGAAATGCATTAATGAGACAAAAAAAAATGAAATGAAATTAAATAAATGAATAATTAATCTAATCACTGACATGTAAAATTTATGTTGTCATATACTTGAAAATTTAGTGGCTAATTATTCACAAATCAGTATTTTGTCTCAATTATTCAACATTGGCAAAAATCAGTCAACGTCTGTATAGGTTAGTTCAGCTGATGAAATTTATGTAAAAAATTTACATAAACATTTACATAAAAATGCCCCCCCCCCCCCCCCCCCCCCCCAAAAAAAAAAAACAGAATTCACATCCTCGTTTTCATTCGTGTCAAATTGAACATCGAGTTCCTTCACCAAAATTCAAAGAAAAGCACATTGATTGGTGTCTCGCTCTTTAAATGCTTCAGCGGAGATGGTTCTTTAACACTGTGCCCTCAGATGTATCTGTCTAATGTTGGCACTGAGAACAAGTGTGAGCTGTCCTAATTGAAATTAAGGCCTACTGCTCCTGGAGTGGATCCCACACTGCCAAAGGGCTGGCTTTTGCACAGGTGAGCCTTTACAGTTCACATAATGGGAAGAAGTATTTCTGTCACAGATAGTTGGGTTCATTTCTAGTGGCACCTGGCCCCCAGACACACACACACACACACACACACACACACAATCCCACCTACCTAAGTCCGTGCACATGCTCGTACAGTCTCTTCGCCCTTTTTGTGCCACCCACTATGAATGATGAGGCTCCTGGTGCACTGACATCATGTGGGCAAGCATGCAGCACAGATGGACAGCAGCCTGCTGGTTCTCACACACTCCTCACTGTATGTTCAACAAGCAGATGAGGAACCGTGTATGTCTGATCAATGGTTTTGGTTTCTTGTGCTACTGCTCTGTTTTGCAGTGCTGGGCTCACATAGGAACTCGTCTGTTATGTATGAGCAGTTTTTCCCACTCAGGTTAATGTTTGCCAGAGTTGCTAATTTATTTTTATTTTTTTAAACCTATAGTGAGCTACCTACATAGGCAGCAACCTTCTAAGGCAGCATCCTAAGAAACATAATGGAATCCCATTTTTTGGAACGCCTACATTGGTAGTATTGACATGTGGGACATGTCCATTCCGGGAGACACATCACAATTGATTCAAGTAATGAGATGTCAGAATTTTGCTAAGCTAACTGCGTGAAAATAATAAAATATACACAAATATCACTTAACTACAATGAATTATTTTATTGATATCAGTCAGTGTTGAATGAAAGTTTTTAGGTTAATGTTAGTGTGTTGCTAAGAGAATGAAACAATACTCTTAAGCATAAAAATACACTATCATTCATAAGTAGAATAATTAATCTAATCACTGACATGTACAATTTATGCTGATTTTATTATTACATGTAGCTGTCATATACATATTATTTGTAATTATTAATTATTGCTAATTATTCATAAATCAGTTATTTGACACGATGGTACGTATGGAACAGAATTCACATCCTCGTTTTCATTCGTGTTGAATTGAATATTGAGTCAAAAATACACTACCATTCATAAGTTTGAGGTCAGTAAGATTTTTATTATCTTATTATCTAGGTTGCACTTATTATGATTAAAATATTTGAATTGTAATTTATTCCTGTGATGGCAAACCTGAATTTTCAGCATCATTTATCCAGTATTCAGTGTCACATGATCTTTCAGAAATCATTCAAATATGCTGATTTGCTGCCCAAGAAACATTTCTTATTATTATCAATGTTGAAAACCGATGTGCTGATTAATATTTATACATTTTTCAGTATTTTTGGATGAAAATGTTCAAAATAAGCACATTTATTTAAAATAAATCTTTTGTGAGGTAATTGGTCTCTTTAATGACACTTTTGATCAATTTAATAGATCCTTACTAAAAGTATTAATCTCTTAGAAAAATCTCACTAACCCCAAACTTTTGAACAGTAGTGCACACACATATGAAAAAATGTTTACTTGTAATGTTTTTTTCTCACCTCATCCACCATCTTAGATTGACTTCTTTACAGAGTGAGTTGCAGTGCATTTTGGGATTAGCTGATCTATGAAGGATTTGTCATACTGCCTTAGAATTTAGACAGAAGAAGGTATCTTAGGAAGCAGCAAAAATAATCTCTATTCTATTCTATCTGTTCTGTTCTGTTTTATATTACCTTAAGGGAGAATGTCATATGCTTTGGATCTCACATCTTTTATACCATATATATATATATATATATGTGTGTGTGTGTGTGTGTGTGCTTTAAGGTCCTAGGATCCAGATCCTATTGGTTTAATATTGTTTGCTTTAATATACTCTCTCAGCGGACAAGAGCAGAACTGGCTCAGGCAGAATTTGTTCTGATAAGAGAGACTCCACTAGTAGATGGCACTCGTGCCATTTTCTGAGTTCTTAATACCTCCCTCTTATCTTTTGTGCCGCAGACAAAGGAAAAATATAGTCTGCGTTTTCATAAATCAAGACATAATATCTGATTTTAGAATAGAATCCTTTGAAATGGCAGAAATCTCAAACACAAACTTACCATGGCCAGATTAAAAGTCAATGCAATCTTAACCTGTCAAACGATCTTTGCACCGCAGTGGTTTTGGATGAGTGCGTTTAGGTGCAGCCAGGCGTGTATTTACACTGGGCTTCTTCCCTTCCCCTAAAGAGCAATGTGAGGTGCTGTCTCTTTAAGTTGAATTAAATCCAGCAGATATCTCAACCGCGGGCCATTAGTTCCAGAGGAGGCAGGCATTATGAGTAATTATACCAAAACTGCCATTATTAATCCGGCCTCGTCTTCCCCAAGGGCTACTGCACAAATGTATTGGGTGGAAATGCTCAGGATGCAAGAAAGTGCAGATGATGTCTCTCTTCCTGTTGTTTATCCCCACACACTCATTACACTGTTGGTTTTTATCACAAATTACACAATATTCAGGAATAAACTATGCTCTTCAATAGCATCTGAGATCGATCCACCAGACCAACAGGGAATGTTACAATAAGCTAGTCATTAGCGTGTCAGCATAAACAAAAAAAGCTGTGCTAACGTGGGCGACAGCATTTAAAGGTGAAGTGAGTCAATTATGTCCCGCTATTGTCAGGAAATGGAATTGCATTGCAAAAGCAGGTTTCCCTAAACATTCCCTCCCTCTTCCATTGTTTGGGCAAACAGATAGTCATCTCCCATGTATAAATGGCTTGGTTACAGTTGTCTCTGCATATTAAAGTATTTTAAATTAATCTAAAAATTAAAGTTTTGTCATCATGTACTCACCCTCATGCAGCCCCTTTTGAAAAAAAGTACACTTTATCATGCTTTTTTTAAAAGAGTACTTTTTACAGAAATAATATACTCTAAAAGAATAAACTGAATGTAATCTTTGATATTTACAATTATATGTAGTATAGTTTAAATTTATATTAACTGCAATTAGTTTAACTTAAGAGTGTTTTTAAGTAGGACTTAATACACCTTTGTATTTTATATCAATCTCTTAATGACTTCTATTGTCTTTGAAATATGGGGCCCTATTTTAACGATCTAAGCGCATAAGCACAGGGCGCAAGTGCACTTAGGGGGTGTCCGAATCCACTTTTGCTAGTTTAATGATGGGAAAAATGGTGTGTGCGCGTGGCGCATGGTCTAAAAGGGTTGTCTCCATGCTCTTAATGAGTAATGGGTGTTTTTTGGGGCGTAATGTGCAATAAACCAACCAGAGTCTCATCTCCCATTCCCTTTAAAAGCCAGTTGTGCTCGCACCATGGTGGATTGCTGTTTACATGGCGGAATTTGCGAACGGATCAGCTCGTGCGCGAGGTTAAAGCACGCAAACAGAACATCTACGGGACAAGCCGGATATGGTTCTGTTCTGGGCGAGAACTCCCTGCGCATCCATGCAGCCTTGCATGGATAAGAGCAGGGAGAGCAGCAATAACCCCCCTTAGGGTGAACAGAACAGAACCAACATTAATGTATGCAGATATCATTAATTTAAGATTTTAAAGTACAACATAATTCGAGAATTTATTCTAATTTAAGGGGAATCAGAATGCCAAATCCTGACTGGGTGAGAGGAGGAGCTGGGGAGGGAGAAGGGTAATTAGCTCCTGAGAAACGCGATAGCTGCTGATAATACTGAAGGAGCTTATAAACAGTAATGCTCAGAATGAATGGCACCCCTGGTAAATTTGATCAAAACTGTCTGTAAAAAATAAATCTCCATTGTTTATCCTTTTGATCTTTTATTAAAAAAATTGCTTCTCTTCAGTTCACTCCACTCATCAGGTCAGGGAATTGGGAAGGTCATGGCAGAAGCTTCAATTTGTGCTCCGTAACAAATTTTTGTGTTGATTTTTATGTTTGTTTTGGATCGTTTTCCTGATGGAAGATCCAACCACGGCCCATTATAAAATTTATAGTAGAAGGCGTCAGGTTTTGATTTTTTATCTGTTGATATTTGATAGAATCCACGATGCCATATATCTGAACAAGATGTCCAGGACCTCCAGCAGAAAAATAGGCCCACAACATTAAAGATCCAACAGTATGTTAAATTGTACACATGGGGTACTTTTTATCCTTGTGTGCACCAAACCCACCTAGCATGTTTGCTGCCAAAAAAGCTCTTTTTTTTAGTTTCAACTTTCATCTGACCACAGAACCCTGTGCCGCTTGAAGTTCTAGTCATGTCTGACAACTGAATTTGTCAACTGAGTTTGTTTTTGGATGAGCGAGAAGGATTTTTTCTTGAAACCCTCCCAAACAACATGTGGTGTTGTAGGGGTTGTTAGTTTGTTTTTGTTTTTAATAGGCTTTCTGGCCCCAAGACTCAACTAATCTCTGCAATTCTCCATCTGTGATCCTTGGAGAGTCTTTGGCCACATCAAATGTTCATCCTCGCCGTCCATTAAGGCAATTTAGATACACGTCCTCTTCCTGGCAGATTCGTTAAATCTTTCGTTGATTGGAACTTCTTAATTATTGCCCTGATGGTCAAAATGGGATTTTCAATTCTTTAGCTATTTTCTTACAGCCACTTTCTATTTTGTGATGATCAACAATCTTTTGATGCACATCAGAACTATATTCTTTGGTTTTACTCATTGTGATGGATGATTAAGTGAATTTGGCCTTTGTGTTTCCTCATATTTAAACTCCTGTGAAACAAGAAGTCATGGTTGGACAATTTCATGTTCCTAGTCACCCTGGTGTGCTAAAAAAAAAAAAGGTAAACATTAATGGGAATATACTTCAGAGATATTTTACTCGTAAAATATTCTAGGGGTACCAATAATTGTGGCCAACGTGTTTGGGAGAAAAACATGAAATGAAACAATGAAAGATCAAAAGGATAAATGATGCAGATTTATTTTTTACAGCCAGTTTTGATCATATTTACCAGGTCTGAGCACGACTGTATGTATGCAGTGATAGGCGTCGTATTCCTATAGGTAGACTTGGATCAGCTGAGAGTCAGCTGATGCGAGCTCGACTAACGTGCCCTGCCAGAACTGACGCTACGCTTGATGTACACAATATGAATCTTTTACATTGTAATCCTTTTATTTTTAATATTTGGTAAGTTTGTGTGCTGCTGCGCGTCCCTGTAAGTGTAATAAGCAGAGTGTACGCGCGTTGTGCACCCACCTATATGCGCATATTACTAATGTGCCCTTTAAGTAACAAAAAAATATTGCGCCATTGACTTTAGACCAGGTTTCAGTTGGTCAATGGTGCAGTCTATCTCAGTTGCCTCAAATTAGCAACACATCAACAATGCGCCCGAACACATCTCGTTTTCAGACCAGCACGCCCATGGGTGCACAGATAGGCGCAAATGCATTTGCTATTTAAACAACGTGGCGCAGGACGTGAAAATAATAACTGCTTCGGGCTGAAACTAGCAAAAAACACTTGTCGCGCCTGGCGCATGATAGGGCCCATGGTGTACTTTCAAATGTAATGAAAAGCATTTATGGTATTTTTTGAATGAATATTACACGTATTACATATGTGCTGGTAAGAGTGGCTAGTGTTCTACTGGGCCGTTTTATTTATTCCATCTAGTCTGCTAACAGCAGCGTGTTCTAATACCATAAGTGTTTCAGGTTCTGAAGCCAACACAATGGACATGATTGGTGCTTCGCCTCCTGGTGAGCACCTTTATCGCATGCGACTCGTGAGTGGGCCAGCATCCTGTGTGGAGAGGAGATGGCCAATAGCTTAGACTGACTGGTGGAAGATGGTTAAACTCAGGGACGCCTCGCACCCAAAGTGCGCGCAGCCCAGATATCATCGTCTCTTATCGTGCTGAGCAACCCCAGGGTTGGCAAATTGATTAATACCAGTCTTTCATCTCCGAGAACCCTCATGAAGATATTATCGCCGCTGAGGAGAATGTCCCCAATCCACCACACTGACAATTGATGACACCTCTTATGAATTACCGGCGCCCTAATTCCACTTCAGCCTTCATCATCATCAGTCTTTGAGGTTATCTAGGCTACATTACGCAACCGGAGCTGCATGTATCTCTCCACCTCTAGATAGAAAATGGCGACTACTGTCATTGATTATTTTTCGACACTGCATCCCAGATCCTTTGGTATGGATGTTTTTGCGTGTCACCTGATCTCAAGGTTATCTCCTGTGTATCTCCAGCTCACGGTCTGCAGAGAAATGAGAATCGATTACAGTGGTATGGGCATCTCTCTCAGCCTGCCCTGGGGCTAAATCTCGACGAGCAGGCCTCCATGTTCATTTGAGCAGTCGACAATGTGGCTAACTGGCCGTTAGATGCACCCGACGTTGTAGATTTACAGACTTGGCCACTGTTTGCCATGACACGGAGTTGCTCCCTCCTCTTCTCCATTCTGTTCAATCAACCCAGCTCATTGGCGGCAGCCAGCCCCCCTCGCCCCCCTTGCTCCCTCCCTCTGTCTGAGTAATGACCTGCTTCTCTCCTCCTGTCACCATGAAAGGTGGCTCTGGCTCTTTGCTGTTCGGCCTTTTTTTCCACACACGTCCTTTCAACCGGCAAGGCAATCCCAACTGAGATCTCTATCCTGGGTGATTTATCTGATGTATGGAGCATAGATTCAGTCCTTCTCTCTCTATCTCTCTTTCTCACATATTTTGATGGAACGATCAGCATTTGTAGTGTCCATACATTTTTACTTATCAAAAACTTCTGCTTTTACCAGTACCACCTGGCAAGTACAGTTTTCATTGGTGCTTTAATAGATTTCCAATCGAAACAGGAAGTTTTAGCTACGTCATAGCCATAACATACTTGTCATTTAGCATTATTTTACTGGTTAGCATCATGCAGAGGCACGAGACCCTCCATTCATTCTTACCATTATACCAAGAGCTGTAAGTCATTTGGGTGTCTACATCCATCCATCTATCTATCTATCTATCTGCTAGCATCACACATATCTTGCAAAAGCATACACTTTATTCGAAACTATTTAACTCTTAAATGATTGAGTAACTCTCAAATGATTAGGCATACATGCCAAACTACACACGGATATGACAAGTGTAAAATAGTACTATCTTGTGTCTTTTGCTTGTTCAGTGTGCAATGGAGTGCACAGGAGTTTGTGATACCCTCACACGTACCTGTATGTGCACAAATACACTGTTTATATAGTATGTATGCACAATTGTTGGACAATTGATGAACTTTACAGTTGTTGAACTGAATTGAATCAACACAACTACTGACTTGAGCTGTATAAGGGCACTATTGGCTTGGTAGAGCTGCATTACAGCAGAGTGAATGTGTTAATGTTGTGAAGCTGCTTTGAAACAATCTGTATTGTATTGTAAACAATCTTATAAAGCGCTATAGAAATAAAGGTGACTTGACTGTATGCATTTGTATGCATATTCCGTATATATTTACAAAACAAACAGAACAAGACATAGGGCCTCATTCATGAAACACGAGCAGAAATTATTTTTGTGTAAATCGTTTCTCAAGCCGCTCTGACGTAAATTTTCGGATTCGCGAAAATGTTCGTATTTTCAAAATGTTAGTTGGTACGACAGAAATTTACACCAGCTCCCTACCATGTGTAAATGGTGCGTAAAACATTTGAACGTTCTGTCCTAATTCAGGCAAACTGATGACATTGCATTTTGATGCACTGTACCATAATCATTTTTTTTTTTTTTCAAACTGTTCAACTTTGGGTTTACCCAGCCATCCAATCACAGTGGAGGCAGGGCGGGACAAATTCTACACCGACCAATCATCCTACTTGTACAACAACTGAACAACAATGGAGAAGTTAATAGTGCTTGTTACTGCATTTTTATATTCAGTAATATCCTTTAAAATGACATACTAGTAACACATTACTGCCATGGATATTCTGTATTAGAGCTGTGTTGAAAAAATCGATTCACCAATTCTGAATCGATTTTCATATAAATTTCTAAAGATCGATCCGTAACTCAGAGGATCGATTTAATAATAGGCTTACATTTTCCCTGTGAACTTTAACTTGCTGCGACTGGGAGGTCCCTATGCGCATTGAAAAGCTTTCACCCAGCGCGCACATTGTTACGACAACGGACTTTGAGTGAGTCACTAAACCGTTCATTCAACGAACACGTTCAGAAAAGCTGATTCATTAAAAGAGATAATGAAACAAGGTGTTAATTATTTTTAACTTTGAGTTCCACTTTTCAAGGCTCAGCTAAGCAGCAATGCGTCGCATGGGTAACGCTGAAAATGCTTCATTAAAGACCAATATGGCATTGATTCAATGCGCGACTCGCTGATTTTATTTCCCCGCGGCTTCCTCGCGCTGTGGGATGCTGACCAGCGCTGCTGCTGACGCGCATTTCCGTGACGTGAACGTTAAAAGGACTATACTACAAATATTTCGCTTTCCTTTTACACGGCAACCTTTCCACGAATATGACTTCAAAGACAGACGCAGGTAATCACACGCGCTCTGCCGATCTCTCATTCACTGTCTGTGGGAAGCCGTAGGCTACAAATCACCATGATAAACAGTCTTGTTATCATTATGAACTTATTCAACATTCAATACACATGCATGAACTTCAAAACAAGAAGGGTATAGCCTTATAAAAAACCGTGAATATTGCTGCGGTTACTTGCAATCCTCTGCGGTTGACTAGTCAGTGTTGTGGTACTGCAAGATTGCGGATATCGCGTCAGCCCTACTACTGCTGCTGATATACTGCGTCCTCTGTCGTCTACACCAGTGCAAGTTTGTGAAAGCAGTTGTATCAACACTCTGGAAGGGGGATTGTTCTTTACAACCATCCATACTCAGTTGAATGTCTATAATAATAGTATCAATATGTTGCATACAGTCCTTCAGGTAACAGCTGAAAAAAAATGCCTTTTCAAAAACACTGATCTAAATCTCGAAGATCAGATCGGATCGAATCGAATCGAATGATGATAATCGATTCAAGATCTTGAGAATCGGAATCGAATCGATTCTTGAAATTTGAATCGAAACCCAGCCCTATTCTGTATCATAGCAACCGAAGTATCTCAGCTGGAAAAACGCTGCACTAGCAAAGCGCTTTCAAGCGCCACCAGTTGGCCGTTTTCAGAAAAGCACCAGGGATATTTTAGCTGGCTAAAAATGCTTTGGTGGACACACGATAATTAAATATTTATTGCTAGGCATATGGCCAATTAGTCTCTCTAGCATTTATGCAATATACTGGAGCCAAACCTGAGAAGGAAGTCCAGAAGATTCCACAGCATTCCTGGACACGTAATTTGTGTAGTTGTAACTCATGGGCGGGATTAGGTTAATTAAGAATGAGCGTGCCCTATTTACGAATGTTTGGAATTCATTGATATACACACATTTAACTTCAGAATCTGTGATATACGAAGCAATATATATATATATATATATATATATATATATATATATATATATATATATATATAATATAATATTATATTATATTATATATTATATAAACACAAACTTTTATGTTGGATCAAATTAATCACGATTAATCGATTTGGCAGCACTTAAGTGTGTGTGTGTGTCTATTGAAAGTTGTTTTTCGCCAGTATTTAGGAGTATTTCAGTAGATGTTTTAGTTTGTAGTATTGTCTCAAATCTAACATGTTTGCGTCACAAAACTCCACAATTTGATCTCATGAGCCTTTAGTCAAACTCATGTGAATTAATTTGAATATCTGTCAGGCCCTTTGTAGGTAGTAAATTATTCTGTATTAATAACTTCTTTTAATAGAAAAACCTAAACGAATGAGTGTGGAATTGAAATGTTTAGAAAATATGAGAGAAAGATAGTGGCAGGCATTTGCCGTCAAATTTTGTCTGGTACTAAATTATTCATCAAGATGGGGGAACCAATTACTGCTATCTTGGTTGCAGGGGGGTGGGTTGCATCTGGCACCAGCAAGACTTTTCAGATTTCCGGTGTGTGATTTCCACATTTGCTGAAAATAAACCACTTGTAAAATGCAAAAACACCTTTTTAAAACTCTCTCGTTCTTCATCACTTTCATTTATCACTGCAGGAATAAACAGCATCTTCACTTGTCAAGTTCTGCAGTGTGGGGCTGGTGTGTTTCAGAGGCTGTGGTGAGCGTGCGCAGCGCTCTGAATTTGTATTCCTGGTTGCGTCTTTGCCGTGCAACTGATTCCTTTTTCTTCTCCATCTTTTGGCTTCTTTCTATGTCTGCATGTGTGCTTATGCACTACGATCACCCGCTCCCTGCGCACCCCTCCCTTCTCTTTCTCTCTTTTCCTCAGACACACACTGCACCGCTCTCCTCTCCTTCTCTCACCCCCCCCCCCCCCCCCCCCCCCCCCCCCACCCTCTCTCTCTCCATCTCTCTCTCTCCATCTCTCTAGCAGTCTCTGGTTGAGCATACAGAAAGAGGACCGCGCGTCTTGCACTTCACGCTTGCGGCAAGCAACGCTTGTCGTTTCTGAGGGGTTTTTTTCTCAGTCTTTGCTATCTGTCCCGTCAATCCCTGGAGAAGAGCTATCGAGGATCGCAAGGAGCTTAATTTAATTAGCATGCATTTCAGCACAGCGGAGCACATACGGATTTTGGTCGTCCACACTGTGAGGGGAATTTTGCTGGTAACACTGTCAGACTAAGCACATTAGCAAGTGAATGCCTATCGGAGAGGGGGAGGAAGAAGAGAAAATAGGGATAAAATGCAGTGCTAATCAATACGGTGTTTGCATCAGAGACAGAGACAAGAATCTAAGAGAGCGATCCAGGATGGTGCTGGAAAACTGATCCAGCTCCGCTCCAGGTCTTCCACTTCTAGAGGGAGCACACAGTGGAGAAGCTTCGCGCTGCGTCTGCAGCCGGCTTTATTTATTTATTTGCTGCTTTTTCCCTCTACCATGCTGCAGCAGAAGTCTCTTTTTCTCTCCGTCTGTGAAAAGGAAACGTGAGCTCTCCATCGCGCCCAGGATCAGTCTCATTCGGTCTGTTTCCTCCTTTCTTTGTTTCCTGTCATCTTTTAATCAGTATTAGAATAATCCATTAGCCACCGGGATGTCTCTTATCTCCTCTTGCGTTATAGAGGAGCTGCCCTCTGAGGGAGAGTGGTCTAAATAGCCGTGTAAGCCGTACCTGAGGCTGGGAACTCGGTAGGGAGACGCCTCCCGGCATCTCTTCCACCTGGAGCGTTTTTCCTCTCTTCAATTAAGTCGCAAAATTAGCATCCAGAAATATTGATCCATGCGGCCGTGATTAGAAAGCTTTTGGGAGTTGCAGCGCAGATGACTATCGACTCAATTGAGCCTGCCCTCCTTCTCTTTTTTTGTTTTTTTTTTGTGGTTTTTGGGGGGGGGGGTTTGATGATCATCGAGCGTAAAAGCCAGGAGGAACAGCCCATTTGTTTTTGTTTTCCTTTGGTTTTTTGAAGCCATACTTTAAAGGAATTTCTTCTTTTTGAGGATTTTATCGTCTTTTTGGAAACTTACTGTGAAAGCCTCTGGGCTTTGTTTACTTCTGCATCATTTACTTGACCCGTGGATAATGATTGACATGGGCACTGCTCTCTGAGATGTACTCTTTCCAACGGGTGGGACAAATGGGGTGTGGAAGGGCCTATGCCGGGCCTTCTTGCCCCAAGCTTGAGGTGGTGTTGCTGGGCTGGGAGTGTGGCGGATGCAGTTGGCTAGGCCTTGGCTCTTGGTGGAGACTTGCATTATCTCTGGCCTTGTTGGCCTCAGTGCCGGACAGAACGGCCAGTGCCCGTGTGTCTTCCAGCCTGAGCACCACACACCATGTCCATCACTTCCATAACAAGCATGGTACCATACCCATCAACATCAACAGGATGCCCTTCCTCACAAGAGGAGGCCACGGTAAGCCCTCACCATTTATTCAGCATTTCCACTTTATCGACCGGGTTGCTCAGACCCAGTGGTTCTAAAAAGCTTTGATTTGATTAAGGAGAATTATTCCACTGGAAAGCAGGCTGTTTATACAGCACACTTAAATGTGTGCGCATGCCCTGAGATTCGCTTAGTACGTCACGTGCGCGCTTTGATCTGTGCCTTAATAGATCGCATGGGGAGTGGCCTTGTGCTCTTTGCACTCACTGCAGATTCAGAAGAAGGATAGGTTTGTTGGATAAAAGTGTGGGCCAGATGTGCTTCCTTTCATGTCCTGCCTCGCCACTGCTCCTTGCCAGGCATCTTTTTTGACACCTGTGTCAATCAAAGATTGTGTGCAGCATTGACAACCTGTCTTTCTGCTGAGCTCTAGCATATGTTGAGTGTCCAGTGAGCGTGTCATATTCCAGTGATAATCCTCACATATGAATAGCTGGCCTGTGCTACAGGTTTGAATCACCTGCTGGAGTTTTGGATTATGCTTTAGGTCCTTCATCTCCTATGATAGACCAGAGCTTTTGTTCTGATTTATTTGGATGTCATACTGCCACCATTTTTTGAGATTAACCCTCTGAGGTCTAAGGGTTTTTGGGGTCCTTGAGGTGTTCTGACATGCTCTGACATTTGTGCTTTTTTCAGTTATTTATAAACATGTTAATGGCAAAGGTGTAAATTCACTCAATATAGCACAAACTGGGCTACTGGAATTTCTGAGCAACAATTATGAAACATGTTTGTATTTTTGAGAGAATATTGCTTATGCATGGTTATTGAAAAAACTAAAACTTAAAGTGTCTGAAATAAGGCCACAAAACACATACTAAATATGTGTCCACAAGACTTTTGACTAATGAGTGTTGTTGCCTAGAATTTTTGCTTCAAAATGATCTGAAAATCATCCTGCCTAATCATTCATACAAACACATACACTGATTTAAATTTTATTAGAGACCTTTGGTTTGGAAAGGCAATATGCGTGGAGGCGTGTTCACACCTGAGAAGACAAAGGCCGGATAATGTGCCGCATAATGAGCTGCATATTAATTAGCCCTTTCACACAGGTGTGTCACAGGATCCCAAAGAATGCAAGGACAAAAGAAATTATCTATATAGCCTATACATATTTTACAATTAGAAATTGTAACCAATTACAAATAGGTTACAATTACAACAACAATTACAATTTTAACAATATTTCAAGTGTATTTCTTTGTAAAAAGTATACATTTTATCATACGTATTAAAAAAGGTAAGGATTCATAAGTTTGAATATTGGAACAAACACTATAATAACATCTCAGTTGATAATTCAATATACCTACTTTATTTTTGACAAAACATCATACTATAGTATATTTAACTATGAGCAGAAATTGGTGAACAAAAGCGTACCTATTTAATGTGACAGTAGTCTTTTTTTACAGTCAAAACTTTATAATCTTTCCAAAACTAAAAAAAAATCGTGTCTAAACATTCATATTTAGTCTGTAATATATTGTGTATGATATATTAGTATATACATGTGAATTTGCAGCTTGTTGCTTATACAGACATTTTATTTCAACATATTTCAGTCTATTTTTACTCATCTTAGTAGGCTATAGCAATATAGTTTGTATGTGTTGTTCATGTAAACATAACGTTTACTAATATAGGTGCGAGAGTGAATGAACAAGGCACGCGCTGTATAACTGTAGTAAACAAAATTCATATTTAAACAGTCTTTTTGCGGTTTACAGTCCGACAAATTCAATATCACGATTAGAACAAAGCACTAGAATAAATGACTTACTACATCAGCTGGATCCGTTGCTCCTCGAAATGAAACTACCAGCACTTCTGGTACATTTTCCAGGGTTAGATAGTATTATTCCTCACAGCGAAAGGATACGCTGTGTACACAGCTGTACAAGATACTTACTAAACACGATGTGTTTTATAATCCAGCTGGTGGGCGTTGGCATGTTTGAATGGCTTGCCTTAGATCATTTGCGTTTGAATAGCGCGCGCTCTCCGTGGGCGTGGCACATTAACGCGTAATTAGGTATAATGAGCTGGAAAGAAAAATACTGACATCTCTCACTTTTCATACAGATTACATAAGCTGAGAATATTTGTTTTTTTTTATATAAATTCATTCATTTAAAAGAAGAGAGTTCAAGCTTCATTATGGAAAAACACTCGTGCCTGTATGACAAGTATTCGCGGAATTAAAAATAATCTTAGGACGCGTTTCAGAATGGACTTCACTGACAGAGAGAAGGCAGAACGCGCATCATGTTTGTTTTTCTTTATTTGGCGAAAAGCACAACACTTTGTTTTTATTGTGAGTATCCACAAAAAAATAGACACTTATCAGGATCTAATGATGTACAACACTTAATATGTAAGATCAAAATCAACAGAGTATTTTGAGTTTCTTTTGCACTGATAAGAAAAAAGTGAGACTATCGCGCCGGCGCGATAGCCGACCTCAGAGGGTTAACAGATTATTAAAAAAAGAATAATTGTAATAACCAATTAATAATGATGCTGATTTCTATTTTTATTTGAATAATCTTTAAACAAACGGTGGGAGATTAACAACCCAGTAAATCACAATAAAAACGATTTTACTTACAAAAACTTTTTTCTAACAAGCATGCATGTGTGTTTGTTTATATAATAACAAGATATTCTTGTCCAAGTCAGTCATCTTATTAGAATGATTTCTGAAGGACCATGTGACATTGAAGACTGGAGTAATGGCTGCTGAAAATTGTTTATTTTCAGTTATTTTAAATTGTGATAATATTTCACAATATAAAGGTTTTACTCTTTTTTGATCTTATAAATGCAGCCTTAAGGTCCTTGCACTCTGATTCCGAAATTTTCGTATGCGTTTTTTTTTTTCGTATTCACATTTGGTGACTTGTCAAAACACCTCTCAAAATGCTTGCTACGGAGGCAAAAATCGAACCCGATCCAAATTGTTTTATGACGGACGAAAGTTTGATGTATTTATTTCTTAAAGCTACACTGTGTAACTTTTTTAGTTTATTCTTAGCTAAAAACACTTAGTTCTTTCAAAAATATATGTGCTCATTAATGTATATTTACTTCATTCAAGTAATAAAGTATTCTCGTGAGTGTATAATATGCCATTGAAAATACATACGGGTAAGGGGTTCTAATGTTGGTCGCCATGTTGCCCCTCCATCTTGAAAGTACATTAGCCAAAGAGGGACATCAAGCTTCGCCTTTCGCGTTTTAACACTCGATGGCACCGTGTCGAGGAGGTCGTACTGGAAGCCATGTTAATCTTGGACTCCATTGGCCACCGTAGGAGTTAAAACGAAATTAGATATTGAGAGGAACAGAAACTAATATTCACTGGATAGTCATATACCTTTTCACCGCTAGATGGGGGTAAAAATAACACAGTGTAGCTTTAACATGCGGAAATTTGGGTGGAGAATTTCGGACTCAGTGTGCAAAGACCTTTAGTAAGCATAAGAAACTTATTTCAAAAGCATGAATATTAATCTTACTGACCCCAAACGTTTGAATGATAGTGGCCTATATATTTAAAATGAAAAGTCAAATACAGATGTTATTAGTCTCACAAGGATTTTTTCACACTTCTAATTTTTTTTAAAGTTTGTTAGACACTTGCCTTTGCTATTCCTCAAACCAGAATTGTATGAAACAGAGCAGCTTAACAGAACTCAGTATTGCCAGTTGCTCAGTGTTTTCACATCTGCATGAACTCAAAGGAGTCAGTGTAGATCTGCTTTACTGCTGTACACAGAGGAACAAAGCTGCTGATTAATCAAGTCATCTGTTAGTCTTTTATCGTTGATTATACTAATAAAAGTATTATTTGAACGAAAGAACCGATCCATATGGTAAAGAGGTGGAAGAGCAGAGCTCCACCGGTTGTCAATTTCATAGATGATGTGACCTTCAAAAAACTACTTCCTCGCTCCAGGCAAACTCACACATCTCTCCTTCCACCCCTTACCTCTCACATACTGAGATCTGGAACACCGTAAACACAGATTACTCTGTTGTACTGTATTGTACATCACCATTCTAGGGATGTATCTTGGCTAATCAAGCAGAATGAACAGTTGTTTAATGTAATTTAAGTCCTGTTCGCACCAAGTCCAAAGTAATGACTTTGAGAGGATAACATATTTACAAAAAAATCACACTAAAACATTTTTAGTGCTGATTAGTGCTATAAAAAAAGACATAAACGACATAAAAAAATTGGATTCATTGTGAAGAAAGTCATAAAGATGCATTGTGATTTTTGATGTTTAAAATTTGGTTTGAACAGGTACTCATGCATTTCTCCATGGTGGAAAACCACTTACTTGCCTTTTCATACCTTTTTAATGGATTTTACCACAAAACTTGCTCTAATTGTAGCTTTGCTTTTATCTTAACCTTCACAACGAAGATGTTAGGCGTAACCAACGAGATTACTCTGATTTTGATATAGTAGTTCATCAGTAAAGCGGTCATGCATTGTTTTCGTCTCTGAGTGCTGGGCACATTTACGGCTGTTGGACACTTAGTGGAAGAGGGAAGCAACGAGAGTGGGGACATTGGATAGCCACAATCAATGTGTCACCTCCCACACAAAGTTATTGTAGCCGAGCCTTCCATCTGAAGAGTTTGGGAGGACAGTGCTAAATGATCCTTTTAAACAGAGAGGGTTAGACGGATCAGTCCTTCATCCCCAATGACAAGTAGTTCAACGGGGGAATGTGATCCCGCACAGTAATGGGATCATCAAGGCAACTGTTACCAGAATCATGGCCCTTTCAGAGTTTTTCATTACTGCTGGTATTGTCAGTCCGATTCACTGCTTCCGTCTCGACATTAATCTCACCTGCCCTCCCATCCGTCTACCACAAAATATGCAATGAATTTTCAGTGTCCTTATCGCGTTGAAACAGGGCCAGCAATCCTGACAGAGCCGAGGTGGAGCCAACGCGTCGTGAATTACATCACCGCTCTTGTAAAGCATCTCCACAGCCATTACCGGAGTCCCGCAACTGAATGTGGCTGTCAGAGTGTCCAACCCTGATGCAATGACGACTGATAAAGTTCAGCTTGCTTACAAAATTGACAGATCAATTTGATGACTGTATGACTCAGAGACACTTTTAAATTCCGCCCCTTCATTCAACACGAACATGAATTAGGTCCTTTCCAGCACTTTGCGGCAGGAAATAGTCATTTTCGTCCCTGTATATTGTATTCATTCTGATGCACTGAGCATTTTATACCTGCAACAAATTGTATGCATGATTATAATGGACAATATGGCTGTGCTGGTTCCTAATGAGCTTTTTGCATTTCCATACAGTTCTAAAGCATCTTCAGCAAGCTGGAAACCTTCACCCCCACTGACCAATAATCACATCCTGCCAGATCCCATCACTCAAAGCTCCCCTGCTAGCAAGGTGGAGATAATTGATATACTTGATTATGTAGATTAGTAGAATAAGTCAATCAGGTGTACAAGGGCTGATGAAAGGATGAAAAAGGATGGAGTGATTGGGGGGGGGGGGGGGGGGAAGGAGTTGTCACACCACGCAGACCCATGTCTCCGTTGCATGCCGTTGACATTTGCTCTAGACAATGCTCATCATTTGTGCATCTCATGCCATCTGAAGAGCCCTTGGCACAGCACTTATCTACTTGACATGCTGGAAACCAACACTCATATGCACTTTGTGTTTATTCCACAGGCTTGTCACAGTTCCCTGTTTTGTTTTTCATTACATTTTAAAAGCGGGCTTAGTATTTTTTCTTCATTTAAACATTTGACACAAAACATAAATAGTATGTTTTAAAAAACTGTTTAAAGGTGTGCATAAAGTGAAAACTATTATTGATAATAGTAATAAGTATTATTCGTTTTGCACTGGGTTAATATCATTCCAGTTTTTCACATAGAGTAAATATGTCTTGCTTCTGTTTGCTTTTGACCTGTGTTTGGGCACACCAATCCAGCAGCGACTTTTTTTACACACTTGTCACAATTCTTCAACTCTTTGCCCCTCGACCTTTAATCATTCACCCCGTCGCCCCTGACAACACAGCTGCAGGCCGCCTGCCATGGCACTGACCCACTGATCCATCGATCCCATGGCCTGATGGATTTCCACAGTTTTATTTGAGTATCTGTCCACAGCAGAAGTCTAATATCGCGTCTTTCTCTCTCTCTCTTTCTCTCTCTCTCCATCTTGTTTTTGTCATCGTCTCATTGAAATGCTGCATTCCCCCCCCCCCCCCCCCCCCCCCCCCCCCCCCCCCCCCCTCTAATACCCAGAGCTCCATGCGCTGATGGAGGTGTGATGTTTGACAAGCAGCAGGTTCTGTTTGTTCGCTCATGCCTGCCCCTGCATGCTGATGTGGGGTTTCCCTTGTCATTGCCTTATATGGCAAAGATGCAGCCTCTCTGGACAGTTCCCAGATCAAACATTGTTTTTTTTTTTTTTTGTGAGGCTCAAGGGCGCACCTTGATCTGAGCAAGGGCATCTCCTAATGCACAGCCACTCGAGAAAGCCATGATGGATGCGTCCCCTTACCGGTGAAAAGGGGGCTATCCTTTGTTGATCACTGGTGTGTACACTATAGATTGGACCCCATCAAAAGCAGTTTGCTCCAGCAAGAGCCGCAATCTATTACAGTCGCCAAGTCGAGCTCTAAACGGCTGCACAAAAAGTGTGTAGTGGGACAATAAGGAATAATTGATCAGTGACTCAAAACACTGTGATTTGGGAATGATCCATTGTTTGCCCTGAATAGCCTAAATGTGGGCCAGTAATGAGAAAGCACTTCTCTGTGACCTTCGTTCTCTGTTCTCCCAGTGTTATTGAAAACAAGTTCTTCACAATTTTCCCCTCTAAGAAGCGACTAGATGTAGAGCCATCACTTTAAGTGCATGTGTCATTTCACCAGCGCTTCTGAGAATAGACCTGTGACTGCAGTCCAATCAATGTGATGGGCAAAGCAGTTAGGCAATAAACTAGAGGGCTGCGGTTTGGACCAAGCAAACCTTATGCCACCGAGCTCTTGGCACCCTGTGAGTGGTCAGATGTTGAAGCTGAGGTTGTGCTGGCCAAAAGAAATGTGAACATTCAAGCTGGAATGAAAATATTGGCTTTGTCTAAAAGCACTGCTCTGGTCCCCACACCTTCCAGAAAGGCTCTACAATTGCTTTAAGATTAATAGCGGATTCAGTAATGCTCGGTAACTGCAGCAGCAGGGTTAAGGTTACTCCCATTCCTCTGTGCTCCAGACCTGTGGTGTGTGTTTTACTAAATGTGACATTGAGGAGAAATAGCTCGGTCTGGATCTCACCCAAGCCCTTGCTAAAGGGAGACAGCCATGCTGTGAGCTGTGAGGGGTGAAATCAGTCTCTAGTTGCCTGGATTCCTCTTCTTACACCTGCACTAAAACTAGCTCAACCGTGCCAAAAACCATCCCAGGCCTGTAGCAAAAAAAAAAAAAAAGAAGCCCATTGACTTTGCTATATGACCAGCGCTCTGTCCAGCCAACCCATCTAACCATTATACAATACAGAACAGCTTTGATATTTATGAGTTCTCACAGTCAATGGAAAACCTAGGAAAATTATTATAGTTAATGCATTTGTGTATTCATTATATTATATATTACATTGCATATTTTATATAATCATTTTTGTTATGCTCCTCTGAAAATATCTAATTGACGATTGATGGATGGATGGATGGATGGATGGATGGAGTGCAAATTGAGTAAAATCATGTCAAATTATTTCAGCATATATATATATATATATATATATATATATATATATGTGTGTGTGTGTGTGTACATTTAGTATTCACATTGCAAATGTATATTATATTACATTGCATATTTTATATATGTATCGATCTACATTATAATATATATTCGTAAAGAGCTATTTCAAGTTCAAGTCAATTAGTTACTTTTGGTTGAGCATAAGAAAAATTATTATATACAATAGGCCATGTAATATATAATATACACTATGTAGGCCTAATGTATAAACAAATCTAATAATCTAATAACTAATAATCAATTTGCACTCAGTATTTAATTGACTAAAAATCCTTATCCAATAAGCAATAAGTGAAAAGACATTCGTTCATTGGTCAAAAGGTGTGGACCCTGAAGAAAATCATTGTTTGTATATTTGTTTTTTAACCTTCAACAAGTTTTTGTTGGCTTAAATGTTTCTCAGGCCTAAGAGGATATGTGTAATGTATTTTGGACATTATGGTGGTTTGTCAATTAAATAGTTTAAATGTTAATTATTTTAATTCTTGACCTAAGCACTACAGATAACAAACGTTTTATATGAGATTGAATAAATCTCAAGCCATAATTATATGTATTTGTAAGTTTTTAAAACAGAATGTTATCTATGAATCTCTTTGGTAAACTTTGTAAACTGTTAAAAGCAGATCCTCGATAAATTAAAAAAGTAATAATTTTTGGAAAGCTAATTGGCCTTGATGAGTTCTGATAGCTTCGTGTTGTGACGTGTATTGGTCCACAAAGATGCACAAACAAGAAAATTTGGCTAATCCAACTTTAACCATCTAAATCCCATATTTCTACTTAAGCCTGAGCATCACTGCATGACACAAATCAAGGGCCTCATAATTTTTAATGAAGTTCTTAGTGCAGCCATGTGTTACAACTTTGATGATGTGCCATCATTATATCCCAGACCTGACAGTCTGGCTTTTCATTACACAATGAAATATCTTAAATTCCCAGAGTGTTTTCCCCCTGCGAGGAAAGTATGCGAACCGTTCGATCAAATTAATGATAATAACAGGCAGCAATGGAAGAGTATAAATGTAAATATGTAATCTTCATAACCTGTGAAGTTATACCCACATACTTAATTAAAAACTGTTCCTGTCAATCCTCCCGAAATAAGCAGTGCAGTTGTTAGCTGCTGACAGCCAATCACCTCTGTGATGTCCGTCTAAGAATAGAGTGTTATTTGTAGAGGGTGTTGAACAGCAGAAACAACAGTGGTGAGAAGTGGAGCCCCAAGTCTCCAGGTCTGAAATGTGCGAGCCCGGGATCCACCCACTCATTTCTCCCCTGACAGAGTCGAGAACAAACCGGCGCTTGTCCTGAAACAACACGACCTGGCCTCGGAAAATGGAGACGCTGGTATCCATTTATTTGTTGTTATCAGAGATCTGAAATGGGCTGTGGTGCATTTCTCTTTTAAAAAAAATAGAGACTTCAGAGCAAGACTAAAAATAAAATAAAAACAATCATATATCTCGGTCATGTTTACAGAAGTTTTGCACATTTATTTTTAAACAACATTTGGCAAGACTGGGGATTGGGACTCTGCAAAGAACTGGATACAGCTCATTTTGCTATTTAGAGAGATAATAAAATTATTCCTGGCAATTTCTCCAAGGATTACACAATTTCACAGATAGACAAGCGCACAGCGAGCACACAGTGATGATAATATTGGCGGCAGACGTGTGATTCATGCCCTCGCATAAGGGGAATTGCAGAAGCATTCTGCTCTCTCTGTGGCTTTGCCGTGAAAAAGTGGATTATTTAAACTTCAGAATGTCCAAATGTTCTATGAGGCCAGATCCCCCCGCTCCACTGAGGGTGCATAAGAAGTTCTGCTGTGCGGCTCGCTGGTGTCTGTAACTAAATAATACATGGCCATTAAATTGAATGTTGAAAGCAAATTCTAAAGTCTGTCTTAATCTGAACACTTATATCAGAGTTTGGTTGATTAAAATCAAATATAGAAAGATATGTAGAGCTGTTGACTGCATTTTTTAAGTTTTAAAATGCGTGTAATTTCTGCGTGACCAGTGGCATCATGTGGAATTGCAAAGTTTTTTAATTGTGTTGGACTTACAGTAATAGCATTGACTCAACCAATGACATGAGTTTGGGGGCGGGACTGTTTGTTTGTCTTACCAATCGCATAATTTCATAATTTAATATTGTTAAATTTAAATAATTTATTTTAGTAATTATGAATGCCATTCTAGAAAATTGCATGTTATATAATATAATTATAATAGTGCTGTCAAAATTAACGTAATTAACGCAGCATCCGTTTTTCCCCGTCATCCTTCGGCTAGCGTTAGATTATGTGATCACGCTTTTGTTTATATAAATGCTTTTAAACCATTCACGCGTGATAAGACACAAAAGAGAATGCAGTGCAGTACTGGCGCACGTCTGTGACACAAACACACACTCGAGCGCACAGAAAGCCGCTTCAGACAGTGCTTGAATGGACAAAAACGCACAAAATAGTATCCTCGCTAGCACAGTCTTAAAGGGTTAGTCGTAGTTTTTGTTATTTTTAGACCAAAATGTATTTTCGATGCTTCAAAACATTCTAACTAACCCACTGATGTCACATGGACTACTTTGATGTCTTTATTTCCTTTCTGGACAAGGACAGTATATCGTACATACATTTTCAATGGAGGGACAGAAAGCTCTCGGACTAAATCTAAAATATCTTAAACTGTGTTCCGAAGATGAACGGAGGTCTTATGGGCTTGGGACGACATGAGGGAGCAATACATGCAATAATTTTTATTTTTGGGTGAACTAACCCTTTAATGGCGAAAATTGAGAGAAAAAAATAAATTTCATAGAGACATTAGAAGCAGTATTGATGTATCAGTGACATTGGCCTTCTTTCATAAAAAGATGCATTAGCTTTTTTTTTTTTATATTTGTTTATGCTGTTTCTACATTAATGTGGAGCTTAGATGTGAAATTATCACAATATTATAATATGTTAAAAACTTTAATGTTAGGTTTTATTAAATGCGATTAATTACAGAAAAAAATTTGCGATTTAATATTTTTTTTCATCGTTTGACAGCACTAAATTATAATAATCAACCATTTTCATGTAAATTCTTTATATTCTTTTTTTTGTGTCACAGAAATGACCTTGCTCTAGAATGTAAATCAGATGTTTCTGATATGTACAGTACATATGGACTCATGGGAAGCAGTACTGAATACACATTACACACAGGAAGTGACCCTGCTGTCTGCGATTGCTGCTGTGATTTACGGCTGCTTTTAGGCTTTGAAATGCTTCCTGTGCACTTCAGCGGGATGATTTAAGAGTCATTGTTGTCCGTGCTGCAGTTATCCGACCCCGAGATTGAGACTGCCTGGATTTCTGTTGCTCTCATTATTTTGCCATCGCACCTTTTTGCTCAACTGCTTAATCTGAGTCTCACTGCTCTCTCATTATTTTTCATTCACTCTTCTCTTTGATCTTTACCACTTATTGTTCGTTTTTTCGCCATGTATCGAGCCGACCTTGCTTTAGAATCAGCTTTCAGCCGGCAGCACCTTCAAAGTTTGCTTCTTTTAATCATCATTACAGATATTGGCCTACATTCTCAAGCGTGTTCTGCAACCATGCTTTCCCAGATCTACTTTTTTAATTTTCTGTTATTGAATCTGATGCTTTGTTCCATCAAATGAAAGAAAAGCTCATTCAAAAGACTCTCCTAGAGGACATTTTAAGTTCATTTAGTCAGGTCAGCAAATGGACTTCCCTCTCGAATGCAAGTGGCCGGCACTCGCGTTCAGCGGGATTACAAAGCGCTTTCTCGCCTTTCTCTCGAGCTCCTCGGATGGGATCCACTCTTTGCGGGAGAACACTCGAGCCCTCTCAGAAATCATCAGTGACAGCGACGTAATCAGATCAGCCGTGCCTTGAGCCGTGATTGCAGGAGACACTCGAGCCGGTGCAATCAGCCCAGCGCTTTCCCTGGAACGCCTTCGCTTTTCTTGCTGCGCGTACATGCAGACTTCCCTGGTCCTCGTCACTCACTTTTGACTCTCACCTTTGACTACTTGCATGCGTCTGAAGCCGAGGTGCTGTTTTTGCAGTGTCGCGCACTATTTACAGAGATCAAGATAATCGCTAGATACCTGAAGAGCAGGCTATTTTTTTCTTTTGAGCAGGGTGCAATTTAATGACGATTGTGTTGAATGCTTTGGTGAATGCGGGCAATCAGAGGGAGCTGTTTGAACGTATGGTTCATAAGCACCATGACCGCTGAGCTACCGTTCGAGGGTGCTCCGTGTTTATCACAATCCCCTAATTACCTACATCCTGCTGAAAGGGGCCAGCGTGAGCCACTTTGTGTTGGTCCAATTAATTACATGGTTTAATTTCAGTTGCGAATATACAACAGTACTGTCAAAGCCGAGCAGCAATTACTACTGCACTGTCGCACAAGGCAAATGGCTTAATTAGATGCTCTTAACGACCCCGGAACTGGCTGTTGTTTCCTTTTCAGCTGTGACGGTAAACTTGTATTTTAGTCATTCATGCCTAAACAATAAAAACTTGAGTGCATTTACTGTAGCCTACTTTTTACAGATTTATTTTCTACATGGATCTGTTAAATATCAGACCTGTTTTCTAGGTGCAGCACATGGTTATTTCTGTAAGAAGTGAGAGAGGGACAATCTGTGACAGAATGGCTGAGATTAGACATTTGGGCAGCAGCACTGAAGAGGACATATGGGACAGGCAATGTGACCGTCTTATTAAGCAAGCGTGTGCATTTGAGCTTGAATGCAAGCCTCCACTCCACAGGACATTTGTATGACATTTGCAAATTATACTGTGTGTATGTGTGTGTGTGCTTTTTCTCTCCAAGTATATATATATATTTCTCTCCATATATATATATATATGCTACCATTCAAAAGTTTGGAGTTAAAAAAAAAACATTTTAAAAATGTATACTTTTATTCAGCAATGATGCATTAAATTGATCAAAAGTGACAGGAAAAACATTTATAATGTTACACAGGATTTCTATCTTTCTTAAATGCTTCGTTCTATTTATCAAAGAATCTTATCACGGTTTCCGTAAAAGTATTAAGCAGCACAGCCATTTTCGACTAATAGTAATAATAAAAAAATGATTGAGAAGCAAATAAGAATGATTTCTGAAGGATCATGTGACACTGAAGGTTGGAGCAATGATGCTGAAAATTCGGCTTTGCCATCACAGGAATAAATCACATTTTAAAATATAAAAAAGAGAGAGAAAGGTCATTTTAAATTGTAATAATATTTTACAATGTTGCTGTTTTTATATGGAATTTGTAACTGAGTGATTGAGTGAATAATGTATACATATCTGCATTGTATCACAAGAGATAAACATGGTACTAAACATTACCAATCCATCCACTTTCGTATATTAACACTATGGTTATCACAACATGCTCACACTACAAGCAAATGTCAGTGTCGGTGTGATTAACATTTACAAGTCATTACACACAGTCCAGAGCACAATATGTTCTTGCAGTAGTGTGGAGTAAAAACAACGGAACAACAAGACTTATCTAACATTAATGATGAATGTGGCAACTTCTGTTCAACTAGCTCTTCGCACAGCGTCGAAACTATTATTTAAGACCTCTTGTGGTTTAAAATGATTTTCAGATGTTCAAAAGTTGAACATACACCACTGACTAAATAAAACTAAATATAATAAAATATTTTTAAAAAATAGACAATATTGTATGTAAAAGTTCACATCTCCTACGCAAGAGATAATACAGGGTAATTCACGCCTAGTTAGTTTCATTTTCTGAAATGCATCTTCTAATGGGCCCAATATCAGCAAAATGTTTTTTAAAGAGCACTTTCTATGCCTTTCCATGGATGCTTGACCGGATTGAGTTCTAGGTGTGGACTGGGCAAGTACAACACAGTTAACCTTTTTGTTTTTAAACCTTTCCAGTGACACTTTTTACTGTTTGTTTCAGATTCTTTGTCCCAGTTCTCTTACATATCTCTACTTTCCCTGAGGAATTTTCTGTACTTAACTCCATCCATCTTTATGAGTTTTCCAGTCCCTGCTGCAGAAATGCATCCCCGAAGCTTCATACACTCTCAATGTGATATGCTGTGTGTTGTGCCAGCATGAGACGCTAAAGCTCATTTCCAAAACCTACTGGGCTACTGCACTGCCTACATAGACAGCTGACTTTTAAGGCAGCACCCTAACAGTCATAGAAACTCGTAAGTTACTGATACCGAATACTCTACATAAGCATCATATTACAATACATAGATAATATTCACATTTTTCCGAATGGAAATGAGACTGTAAGGGTCACTTAAGCAGTCTGTTTTAATATTATTGCACTTTTTTTATACTTATTTTTGTCAACAGATTTTATTTTTTATTTTTTCATGTTGCATCAGCTGCTTGAATGACAACCAGGTACACGAAAACAATGCATTATACAGACAGACTATACCTCTGTCACTCACTGCCTCATTTCAATTCACAAATAAAAATAAACATGGACTAATGACCATGGATTTTCAATAGATTTTGACGTTAAGCTAATGGTGCGATACTCTAAAAAGTATACCACACGTATTAAGTGACATATTTTTCACAAGTAACTATTTCTTTGCTCATAGTTTATAAGAGACAATACACTTTAACTGACATGAGCACTTAATTGTGTCTATCATGTAAAAATGCCAGATTTTTACATGACGCTGCTAAAATCAGGCTAATTATCATAGTTATCTACATTTCTCAGTATTGAATGAAATATTAATTTAAATACTGAAAAAAATAATTAAATTTGAATCCTGAACCTATTCAGACCAAAGAGTCACATGCTTCTGGGGAATCTCTAGTCCAATTATGGGTTGAAAAAAAAATCCTTTAGCTTTTGTCTTGAAACTCTCCATACCAGCAAGGTTTTCGAATGCTATTATTATCTCATACTTAGTTTCTCCCATCTGTCATGTCGGACTGGAGCGTCTTTACTCATGGACTTATATTTTTGTCTCAACTGCCCTTTTTGAAGGCCAGTTCTATGCGTACTCACAGTTCTTCCATATTCTCGTACCTTTTTAATGATGGATTTCATTGAGGTACTTCAGTGCCTGTGTAATTTGTAACAACCCTGCCCTGCACTGTAAAAACATAGATGATCAATAAGTTATGACAACATACTGTATGTGTTTACATTGCTTTAACTCATCAAAATAAGTTAAGCAATTTTCCACTTTTTTGTTGTAAGTTGTACAGGATTCAGATAAATTTTTAAGCCAGTTTAATGTAATTTAAGTTAAAACGACTTAAACATCCAAGTTGATTTATACTTAAAAAATGGCAGCAACTTTTTACAGTCTCGGTTCTGGTTGATGAATAAGGTAGTTTTTCTCCTTGGCACAGTTGCATTAGCTTATGTAATCTTTGCTGACACAAATATATCTGTTAATGCACAACAATACAGTAAAATACATTTTAAAAAACGAATAGCAATACTTCTAGTGATGCAACTACTGGAAGCGATATACAGTTTTACAGCTGTTGATTTCTCCCTCCTGTATTGTTATAGAACACAAACAGCCAATGCAGCACTGATCTTGCAACGTAAGCAACAACACATAGACACTCTGAGAACAATACATTGAGAAAACTGTCACCACCACAAATTAAACTCTCCTGCTTAGCCAATTTGCATATTCCCGGTCAGTATTCTCTCTTCACTCTCGCCAGATTGAATCAGCCTGCCGCTCGACTTGTTTTGATATGCATGCGAGTTAAAGTTAAGAACGCTGTGCATATTTCACAGATGTGAAAGCTATAGACTTTGATGAAATCAGCCGTAGCGCCCCCAACCCACCCCCACCCCCCCCGCCATGTGTCAAACCATGTCCTAGTTTGTAACATAGCAACCGTTATGGAGCGAGATCAGAAGACCTGTTCCACTATATACTGTACATTATGTGAATGCACTCGGTTTTTCAGTCCAAACCGATGAGTGTGGGATTCACACGACTGAGCTTATAATAAACCAACACGTTTATATCTAATATAGCAACAGTCTAGAATAGCAGCGTACATGGGCCACGAGTGTTTAGATTGTGATGTGACAGGCTTTTTTTTGTAGGCAAAATAATAGCAATTCTCAAAAAGCTTTCTTTTGTCAACGCTGGAAAGAATACATTTTCCTTTTCTCCTGGATCCTCTGGTTGCTGTGGAGACGGTCCCTACCTGAAGGAGCAAGAGTTCTTTTCCATTTCCAATTCCGCAGAGGGAGGATGCGGTCGGCAGCCTGCGGGTTCAGCGAGGATGCTGTTTGTGTTTGGCAGGAGTTTTGAAATACCCCAGGGCAACGTCACAGGGCCTTTTCCCCTCTTTGTGCCTCAAGGTCTATTGGTATCGGCGCAGTTAAAAGAGAAATGGTGTCATTATTATTGAAGGACTTTTACTGAAATATTGAAGCTGTTGTCTTTTACCCATTATTTTTGGCCCTCAAGAATATCCTGAAACTCACTCACTCGCTCTCTCTCTCTCTCTCTCTCTCTCTCTCTCTCTCTCTCTCTCTCTCTCTCTCTCTCTCTCTCTCTCTCTCTCTCTTCTCTCTCTCTCTCTCTCTCTATCTCTCTCTATCTCTTTTTTCTAGTCAAGTAAATGCATGTTCACCATGCAGCATTTATTTTGTTGTTGGTTTCAATGTTATTGTGTCATTTTCAATATTCTCTTGATGCACTACAGTTATTTTCAATTAATCCCCTTAAAAAAAAAGACAATTTACAGCTTCTCTTAGTTTGTTTGAGCTTTGATTGGATGAGTCTCATGTTCGCAAATACTTTTACATTATCTTTTTATTTACTTTACTTTGCCAAAGGACTACGGGCGGAAAATAGTACTTGTGCTACAACCTGGCACAATGCATCTCTCTTTGTTTTAAACAAGGTTAATGTTAACTTGTGCATTGTCCCTATTTAAATTAAATGAATCTGAATCTGATTTTGTTTAAATATCTAATCTCGGTCTGGGAATATACACATTTTTTATTGTGTAACCCCACCTCCAACCCCCCCCTTGTTTTAAATGTATTAGTCGTGAAGCTATGGACACAGCGACTGGTGAACCATGCCAGAAAACAAATCTAGCACTGTTTGTATCATAATAACAACTGGTGGAACAATGATGCAGTCACAAACTTGCTTCCCTGAGGACAGGCGTATGTATTGAATCCAATGAAGCAAGGGGCGTCTGGCAGTGGCTTTAACCCGTTACAGATCTCCTAGAAAAACTAATGAAATTATACAAGGATATTTTCATCCAAACAAGACCGAAGTCACTGGCTGTAGAAATTGGCTTGAGCCGCTTAACATTGTCCAAGATTTTATGCACGTTCTTTCCTCCAAGGTGTTTAATGATAAGATGTGCCTGGTAATTGTAACGTTTTTGTTCTTTCTGCAACGATATTGAGGAGGGAAACAAAGGCTTTGTTTGGTAAATGTGCTTTCACGTTTTGTTGCCAAGTGATGTAGCGAGTTCTTTCCAAGCTTCTGCCTTGATTAGGTGGCGGTTCTGTGCTGACGCAGAAACCATTCACCCATATTCTGCACAGACAAAAATCTGTCCTCCTCTTTCACAGCTACAGTAGACACACATTTCTACATTGAGTCTTGGTGCCCAAAATTCTTGGCCGAAATAAAGCTGTGGACACATTGAGCCAAACACTGATATTAATCATTTTAAATTAGCACTTAGTCGTATTGGAATTGAAAAATATATATATATATATATATATTATTATAATTAAGAGATTCATATAAAAATATTACATTTTATTTGGTGCAATTATCAATTTTAAAATTGCTGATTAAATGGCAACTGTATAGGAAAACTATCTACTCCAAACAATCTTGTTGTTATAAATACAAATATTATTTAAAAAACATGTATATTTTTTAAATAAATCTAAAACATTAATAGCTAAATAAATGTGTATGTATATGTATGTATCTGTATGTATATATATATATATATATATATATATATATATATATATATATATATATATGAACAAAATTATAAACGCAACACTTTTGTTTTTGCCCCCATTTTTCTTGAGCTGAACTCAAAGATCTAAGACTTTTTCTATGTACACAAAAGGCCTATTTCTCTCAAACATTGTTCATAAATCTGTCTAAATCTGTGTTAGTGAGCACTTCTCCTTTGCCGCGATAATCCATCCACCTCACAGGTGTGGCATATCAAGATTCTGATTAGACAGCATGATTATTGAACAGGTGTGCCTTAGGCTGGCCACAATAAAATGCCACTCTAAAATGTGCAGATGTGCATATATATATATATATATATATATATATATATATATATATATATATTCTTTTTTTCACAGAGTTATACTTTAACAGATCTAATTTCAGAAACATTAACAGAGCATGTGTACGTGAATTGGTCTAGATTTGTTTTTGTTTTTAAAATAAGTGATATACTGTATATATATTATTTGTTTTATGGTATACATTTAAAAAAAAATTGTGTGTATATACCAATTCACGTACACATGCTCTGTCAATGTTTCTGAAATCAGATCTGTTAAAGTATAATTGTCTGTGCATATCTGTTTCAGACAAGAATTTATGGTAACGCTTCCTTTTACAGTCCTGTTACCCATGTACATACTATGTACTTATAGTAATTATAATTACTGGGTAATAACTAGGTACTAACCCTTAACCTAGCCCTAAACCTACCCCTAACCCTTGTACTTGCCTTATATTAGCCAGTACTTTCTAGGTAAGTACACCGCAAGTACACGCAAGTACTGTCCTGTAAAAGGAAGCGTTACCGAATTTATGAAATATTCAGCTGACATTTAAATTCTGGTGTGTCTTTCCAGCATCAACATATCAGTGAATTTTATCATTAGTGTGTTCTGCTATGTATGCTGACTAAGATACGACATAAACAAAACTGCGTTGAAAACCACAACTAAAAAGAACAGACACCGTCATGTCAAAATGTGCAGGTGTCTGTTTCTAAGGAAGTTCTTATTCTATCCGAGTGTGAGCAAACCTGTGAAGAGATTGAACATTGTGTTAAGGTAGGTTTGTGTGCCTTATCTTAAAGAAGGGAGGCAGGGGTGCTTAGAACCTGTATTCAGAGCCCAAGCTCCTGTCCCTGCTGAGGAAATCTGCTCTGCATATATTATCACTGTGTGTTTAGAGCCTCCGCTGTGCAGGTTGCTCTGCATATATTTGACGCAGCTTGCCTCCTTGATACTCATGTGACAGTGAAGGCGACATAACGGTGAGCTTTATATAGAAGCCATGGCACATATTGCTGTGTGAAGGCAGCACAACACTAAGGCTCATGTTTTAAAGATGCAATGCAAGTAGAAATTGAACTGTAATATTAAAGATGTGGTGTCCATCTAAACAATGCTGCAGTGATGGTGCACATGTTGGTGAAAGATTTAAGTTGGACTTTTGTGATGTCCAGATCATTTCTGTTATCTTTAATTGCTAAAACCTTAATAGCTATGTGTATATATGCATGTATGTTTTATTTAGTTATTTATTTATGAAAATTATAATGACTAAAGAGCTTTATTCATTTTTGTAGCTGATTTGTATTTTGTGTGTGTGTGTGTGTGTGTGTGTGTGTGTGTGTGTGTGTGTATGTGTGTATGTATATATATATATATATATATATAGCAACTAAAATGGGGAAAGGAGAAATGGTCCTATTAAAGGGGCTATTATGTAGAAATCAGAAACACTTGTTATTAGTGACACCGGTGGCCGTTAAGTGAACTGCAGCCAGCAACTTATTACTCTTGCTCACACACGTCACATACTATAACGTACAAGAGACTCAATGCATAGTTCTTTTTTATTCTTCCCTTGCAAATTACAGTTATGATAGTTTGAATATAACATAGACTATAGACTATATAGATCTGGCTATGTGAGACTATATTTTTTTTGCATTACTCATTACAGTACAGAATAGCTCTTTCGGCATTATCCTGAACATTGCATTCATTTCATGTGTCAAGTCAAGTCATCTTCATTTATATAGCGCTTTTAACAATGGATTGTTTCAAAGCAGCTTTACAGAGATAAACATATAATTTAAGGTAACAGATTGTTTTGGCGTTATAGCGGTTCTTGAATAATGTTATTTCCAGCTAAAGTTAACTTTGATTGATTCACCTCCGTCGAAATGATCAGACTTTAAACGCGAACCTGTGATTAACGCTGACGGCGTTCACATGCTCATTCAGAATGTATTCTATAGTTATGTGCTTTTGAAAATATGTGCGCAGGTTTGTAATTCCATACAACCCAGCCTAAACAAACTACTTGTCTTGCCTATAAATTTTGATACAGAATTTTGTTTTATTTTATCACTTCGGGGTACGCGAGCCGAAATTCACAACGCTTTATCTGTAGAGTGGGAAAGGGATCCTCCATAGGATCCTCCATAGGGAGATCCTCCATGTGTCATAGAATGGAAGAGAGGCTAACAGGAGATTTTCTCGGCAAAACGACCCGAATCCTTCACATAAAAATCAGTCTACAGTCTTCCACAACCTAGGAAGTCTGAGGTTTTTTTTGTTTTTTGTTACAAGCTGTTCACACTTTGATAATAAAAAAAGTGCTTAAAGGCCCGTTCACACCAAGAATGATAACTATAAAGATAACTATATTAAAGGGTTAGTTCACCCAAATATGAAAATTAAGTCATTAATTACTCACCCCCATGCTGTACCAACCCCGTAAGACCTTCGTTCGTCTTCGGAACACAAATGAAGATATTTTTGATTAAATGTGACAGCTGTATCACTCCTCCATAGGCTGCCTAAGGGATTGAAACCTGACGGCCCAGAAAGTCAATGAAGAAAATGTTTAAATATTCCATGTCACAACAGTGGCTCAACTATAAGTTTATCAAGCGACGAGAATACTTTTTGTGCGAAAAAACTAACAAAAATAACGACTTTATTCGACTATTCCTTTTCTTTCTTGTAGGCCTGAAACGAGACTTCAAGAGATTTCCACGACGCGCACGCGCGAGAACTTAACTGAAGTAGTTGAAGGAGATCGCAATTCTCGCGCATGCGTCGTGGAAATTTCTTGAAGTCTCGTTTCAGGCCTACAAGAAAGAAAAGGAATAGTCGAATAAAGTCGTTTTTTTTTGTTTTATTTCCGCACAAAAAGTATTCTCGTCGCTTGATAAACTTATAGTTGAGCCACTGTTGTGACATGGAATATTTAAACATTTTCTTCATTGACTTTCTGGGCCGTCAGGATTCATTCCCTTAGGCAGCCTATGGAGGAGTGATACAGCTGTCACATTTAATCAAAAATATCTTCATTTGTGTTTCGAAGACAAACGAAGGTCTTACGGGGTTGGTACAGCATGGGGGTGAGTAATTAATGACTTAATTTTCATTTTTGGGTGAACTAACCCTTTAACGTTCACACCACCAATGTTACACACTAGCTGTGGTGTGAACTCTGCATTGAGAACGATTTTTAGAACTGTATCTTTAGAGTTATCTTCCTTGGTGTGAACGGGCATTAACCCTCTGGGGACCAAGGTGTTTTTGGGATCCTTGAGTTGTTTTGACATGCCCTGACATTTGTGCTTTTTTTTAGTTGCTTATAAACATATTAATGGCAACGGTGAAATTACACTCTATTTAGCACAAACAGGGCTACCATAATATGTGAGCAACATGCATGAAAATGTTTGTATTTTTGAGAGAATATTGTTTATGCATGGTTATTGAAAAAACTAAAAATTCAAGTTTCTGAAATAAAGCCACATGTCTAATCATTGACATAACACAATAGATTCTTTTAAATTTTGTGAAAAACATTTTTTGTTAGCCAAGGCAATATGTGAATGGGCGTGAATGGCCCAACCCCATTGTGAATAATTGGGTTCTCACCTGAGAAGACAAGAGCCGAATAATAATGAGCCTTTCATTCAGGTGTGTCACACAAGAAAGAATGCAAGGACAATATACACACACACACATACATACATATATATATATATACTGTTCAAATAGGTTATATGGGCCATTCTACAGAATTGGTTCAAAGTTAGAGTTGGAAACATCTTGAAAAGAAAATGGTCTTTTTCCATAAATGTCTTAGTAGGCCAATACATTTTATCATACATATTTCAAAGATAAGGATTCATTATTTTGATATAGCTTGCATTGGAACAAACACTATAACATCTTAGTTGATTAGTTTATTGACAAAACATACTATATATTTAACATATGAGCAGAAACTGCTAACAAAAGCTTATTTGATGTCTATTTTAGAGTTAAAACTTTATAATCTATCCAAAACTAGTCACACACACACACACAGAAACATAATTCAAATTTAAACAGTAGGCTATTTTAGTTTACAGACACTAACGTTATTATATATCGCGATTAGAACAAAGCACAAGAATAAAACACTTACAGCTCCGCTCGCTCCTCGAAGTGAAAATAAACCAGCACTTGTTCTGAGGTAGGTAAATGTCCCAGGATTATTCCTCAAAGCCGCGCAAGGCGACAGTACATTAATCTGACTAAATATAGTGTGTTTACCGAGTTTATGTGGGCGTTTACACGTCTCAATGTGTTGCTTCAGATCATTAGCGTTTGAATAGCGCGCGCTCTCCGTGGGCGTGTCATGTTAGGAAAATAATGAGCTGAGAGAAAAGATGAGAACGGCTGACACCTCTCTCTTTTTATATAGATTACATAAACAGAGAATATTTATTTTAGTTTTAAATTAGATCATTTAAAAGTACAAACTTAAATGATCATAAACATATATTCCTCATGTCTGGGTGAATAGTATTCGCTGAGTCTTGTTTAAGTTTAGTGACGTGCTCCAGAAAAAAAGTTCACGGACACGGAGAGGCAGAGCGCACACCCTGTTTATTTTCTTTATTTTACAAAAGCACAATATTTTTTTTCGATTGTAGGTGGGCACATAAAAAAGTAGACATTTAACAGTTTATTTTTTAAGATTTCTTAACTCTGTATGACCGGAAATGATGAAGTAGTTTAAGTCTATTTTTCTGCTATGTGAAAAAAATCTGCCAAAACGCACCGGTGCGTTTGCCGTCCCCAGAGGGTTAACCCTCTGGGGACCAGAAACGCGCCGGCGCGTTTTGCTCGTTTTTTTTTTCACATAGCAGAAAAATAGACTTAAAGTACTACCATCATTTCTGTTCATATAGAGTTAAGAAATATGAGAAAATAATCTGTTAAATGGCTACTTTTTTATGTGCCCACATACAATCGAAATAAAATATTGTGCTTTTGTAAAATAAAGAATATAAACAGGGTGTGCGTCTCAGTCACCGTGAACTTTTTTCCTGGAGCACGTCTCTAATCTTCAACAAAACTCAGCAAATACTATTCACCCAGACATGAGCAATATATCTTTTAAATCGTTTGAGTTTGTACTTTTAAATGATCCGATTCAAAACTCAAATAAATATTCTCCGTTTATGTCATCTATATAAAAAGAGAGACGTGTCAGCCATTCTAATTATCTTTCACTCAGCTCATTATCTCTGGTAATGTGACACGCCCACGGAGAGCACGCGCTATTCAAACGCAAATATGTGAAGCACCACATTGAGACGCGTTAACGCCCATAAACTCTGAAAACACACTATATTTTTTAGTCAGATTAATCTACTGTCATCTTGAGCGGCTATGAGGAATAATCCTGGGACATTTACCTACCTCAGAACAAGTGCTGGTTTATTTTCACCACGAGGAGGAGCAACCGATTCAGCTGAGAAGTGTGTAAGTGTTTTATGCTTGTGCTTTGTTCTAATCACGATATAGAATAACGTTAGTGTCTGTAAACGGAAAAATACCATACTGTTTAAATGTGAATCATGTTTCTCTGTGTGTGTGTGTGAATGAGTGAATGAATGAACTCACAGATACGCACTGTTATAGACGAAATAAAAGACATTTTGTTGACTAGTTTTGGATAGAGTATAAAGTTTTTACTCTAAAATAGACATCAAATAAGCTTTTGTTAGGAGTTTCTGCTCATATGTTAAATATATACTATGTTTTGTCAATAAACTAATCAACTAAGATGTTATAGTTTTTGTTCCAATGCAAGCTTTATCAAAATAATGAATCCTCAACTTTGAAATATGTATGATCAAACTAAGACATTTATGGAAAAAGACAATTTTCTTTTCAAGATGTTTCCAACTCTAACTTTGAACTGAAATAAAACCATGTCTATATGGTGAAGGGTGTGTGATAGAAGTGTCCAGACGTATGCACCCTGTATTTTAAAGAAGAACATTTAATTATTTGCGATACATTATTCATTCACAAAGAATTCAAGGACATTATTCATGTCCCTAAAGGTTGGAGTTTTCTTCTTTTTTTTTTTTTAAGGCATTACGATTTTTTATTCCTCTTTTTAGTCAACTTTAGCATGGGTGTGTTCACTTATTCTAAGCAGTGTGTGTGTGTGTGTGTGTGTGTTGTAAATAAATCCAAACAATCTAAAAGCCATTCGTTTTTAAATCTCCTCATTCTTTGTGCAATGCTCCTCATAATGATTTGGCCTGATAGCACCTAATAGGGCCATTATGGAATGAGTAGTCAGGATGATTCTCACATAGTTTTGGAGCAAATATTCTAGACTATGTGATACAAGTTTCAAAAGTCTTGTGAAGAAATAATCAATATGTGTTTTGTGGCCTTATTTCAGAAACTTTTATTTTTAGTTTTTTCAATAACCACGCATAAATAATATTCTCTCAAAAATACAAACATGTACATACACGTTGCTTACATATTACATTTACATTACATTTAGTCATTTAGCAGACGCTTTTATCCAAAGCGACTTACAACTGAGGACTAAACCAAGCGAGTCATCGTGAAGAGGCAAAAACAACGCAAGAAGTGCTCAAAATACAAAGTTCAGACATTGCTCGGAGTAGCATAAGCGAGGATTTAGAGGAAAGGATTTATTTTATTTTTTTTATGTTAAGTGCTCCCGGAAGAGATGAGTTTTCAGTTGTCTTTTGAATGCTGTCAGGGATTCTGCATTCCGGATGACGGTGGAGAGATCATTCCACCAGCTTGGAACCGTGAATGAGAATGTTCTGGAGAGTGATTTTGTGCCCCGCTGTGATGGTACCACGAGCCGTCGCTCATTGACCGATCGTAGGCTTCTGGTAGGGATGTAGACTTGTAGTAGTGAGTGGAAGTAGGAGGGAGCTGAACCTGTGGTCAATCTGTAAGCAAGCATCAAAGCCTTGAACTTGATGCGAGCAGCGAGTGGTAGCCAGTGCAGAGAGATGAACAGAGGAGTGACGTGGGCCCTTTTGGGCTCGTTGAAGACGAGACGAGCTGCAGCATTCTGGATCATTTGTAGAGGTTTAGTTGCACATGATGGAAGTCCAGCCAGAAGAGCATTGCAGTAATCAAGCCTAGAAATGACCAGGGCCTGGACGAGAAGTTGTGTTGCATGCTCAGTTAGGAAAGACCTGATCTTCCTGATGTTGTGCATAGCAAACCTGCATGATCGAGCTGTCTTTCTAATGTGGTCTGTGAAGGTCAGCTGATCATCAAAGATTACTCCAAGATTTCTGACCGACCTTGATGGGGTGCTTGAGGAAGAATCTAGCTGGATAGTGAGGTCGTGCTGTAGAGACTGATTGGCAGGGAGGACGAGAAGCTCAGTCTTTGCCAGGTTGAGCTGCAGGTGATGTTCCTTCATCCACGCCGAGATGTCCGCCAGACAGCTTGAGATCCGTACAGCTACTGTGGGATCATCTGGTTGAAATGAGAGGTAGAGCTGGGTGTCATCAGCATAGCAATGGTAAGAGAAACCATGTGCCTGTATGATGGGTCCCAGTGATGTGGTGTAAATGGAGAAGAGGAGTGGTCTGAGAACTGAACCCTGAGGAACCCCTGTGGTCAGTTGATGTGCTTTGGATACCTCACCTCTCCATGTGACCTTGAAGGACCTAGCTGTGAGATAGGACTCAAACCAGTTGAGGAAGGTTCCAGTGATGCCCAGTGATGAGAGGGCGGACAAGAGGATCTGATGATTCACTGTGTCGAAAGCAGCAGACAGGTCCAGTAGAATGAGAACTGATGATTTGGAAGCAGCTTTTGCGATACGCAGGGCTTCCGTGACTGACAGCAATGCAGTCTCAGTTGAATGTCCTTTCTTGAAGCCAGATTGGTTGACATCCAGCTGGTTGTTCAGAGACAGGAAGGATGATACTTGGTTAAAAGCAACTCTTTCAAGTGTTTTCGCAATGAATGGTAGGAGAGAAACAGGTCTGTAGTTCTCTAGAAGTGATGTGTTTAATGTTGTTTTTTTAAGCAGAGGAGTTACCCGAGCCTGCTTAAATGCTGTAGGGAAAATGCCAGTGTGGAGGGATGAGTTGATGATGTGTGTGAGAGCTGGAAGAAGTGTGGGAGAGATGGCTTGTAGAAGGTGTGAGGGGATGGGGTCTAGAGGGCAGGTGGTAGGATGACTGGAGAGGAGAAGTTTAGATACTTCTTCCTCGGTTAGTGGAGTGAAGGAGGAGAGAAGGTTATTGGCTGTGGGAGAGGTTAGTCTGGGTTCCTGTGTGTGTGAATCTGAGAACTGACTGCTGATAGTTGTAGTTTTGTTAGTGAAGAAGTTAGCAAAATCATCAGCAGTTAAAGAGGAGGTGGGTGGTGGTGGAGGTGGACAGAGGAGAGAATTGAATGTCTTGAACAGTGAACGTGTGTTAGAGGCGCTGTTGATCTTGTTGTGGAAATATGAAGATTTTGCGGCGTGAACATCAACAGAGAAGGCAGAGAGCAGAGATTGATACCTACTGAGGTCAGATGTGTCTTTGGATTTGCGCCATTTCCTCTCCGCTGCCCTGAGTTCAGTCTGGTGTTCACGAAGAACCTCAGATAACCAGGGGTTAGAGGGAGTGGTGCGTGCTGGCCTAGAGGAGAGAGGGCAGATATTGTCTAAAGAAGAGGTTAGGATGGAGCATAAAGTATCCGTTGCAGTATTCACATCCAGAGATGAGAAATGTGAGGGTGAGGGAAGAGAAGATGACACAGCAGAGGAAAGATGGGATGGAGAAAGTGAGCGCAGGTTTCATCTGAAAGTAAATGGTGGGGAGGTTGGTGGAGCATGGGTAGTGAGTTGTAGATTAAAAGTAGTGAGGAAATGGTCTGAAACTTGGAGAGGTTTCACCAAAATGTTGTCTGTGATACAGTTGCGTGTGTAAACCAGGTCCAGTTGGTTGCCTGACTTGTGAGTACCGGTGGTGATGAGCCGTTTGAGATCGAAAGAGGCTAGGAGAGAGATGAAGTCTGTTGCATACGGCTTCGCTAGGTGAATGTTGAAATCGCCAAAGACTACAAGTGGGATGCCATCCTGAGGGAAAGAGGACAGCAACACATCCAGCTCTTCTACAAAGCTTCCCAGTTGACCTGGGGGGCGATAAATAACTACAATATGGATCTTCATGGGAGTTGTAAGTGTAATAGCATGATATTCAAATGAGTTGTTATTGCATAGAGAAGGGAGAGCTGAATATTTCCAATTGTTAGAAATGAGAAGACCAGTGCCCCCACCCCTCCCCGATTGCCGAGGGGTGTGAGAGAAAGAGAAGTTGTTAGAGAGAGCAGCAGGGGTTGCTGAGTCTTCTGGACGGATCCAGGTCTCAGTCAAGCCCAAGATATTAAGAGTAGAATGAGATGCAAAGGCTGGAATGAAGTCAGCTTTATTGACTGCTGATTGACAATTCCATAGACCCATTGAAAGAGTGAGAGGTGAGTGTGAGGATGAGAGAAAAGGGCACAGATAAGCAGTATTGCGCTGCCTTCTGTGCGTGGTGAGAGAGCGTTGTCGAGAGACAACAGGAATGTGTTGAAAGCACATAATGATAATGGGAAATAAGATAAAGGTAGCAAAGGAAAGGGTGAAGAAGATACTTTAAGTGCCTTGCAGGTGTCCTTGCTCGGTGGAGTCGCGCAGGTAGAGTCGCAGGTCTTTACCCGAGTCGGTCTTAACACGAGGAGGCTGAACACGAGAGCTGAATGCTTCCGCGACAGCGCGCACACTACATAGATATAATGCTATCAATCGCCTGAGTGAGGACAGCTGTGGTAGCCCTTGCAATTAGCACAGCGAAAGCAATTTATGGTAGTTCGTTTGTGCTATATAGAGTGAATTTACACCTTTGCCATTAACATGTTTATAAATAACTGAAAAAAGCACAAATGTCAGTGCATGTCAAAACATCCCAAGGGCCCCAAAAACACCTTGGTCCCCAGAGGGTTAAAACGAAATCGAAATTGAGAGGAACAGAAACTAATATTCACTGGATGGTCATATACCTTTTCACCGCTAGATGGGGGGTAAAAATCACACACTGTAGCTTTAAATATAACCCCTTTAAAGGTGCCTTGTGTAAGAATTGAGGTAAAAATATCTCAAAAATGGGCTACACGCATCAGAAGAATGAGAAGAAATAAGGGCGATGATGTCATTAAAGAAATGACAAGTTATAGTGCTGCAGAGATATCAACCTGAATAAGCATGCTAAATTACTAGCCACGGCCCGACAGGTGTCATAACACCAGTTTCGGCCATGGGAGGCGGTATACGGGCAACATAACCACCAGCCAAACTGCAATACACGAATAACTCGCACGGCTTGTGGGCGTACTTGAACCTGATGTCAATCGTGTGGAAAGTACAGCCCACTACTACATTTCAGTTCAGAGAAGAGAGCGGAAGAATGGCTGAAGCCCTTGGCAAGAGACCCTTTCCACCACCACAACCACCCGCTGCAGGGAAAAAAAACGTGCTCGGTTTACGGGATCTGTCGTGTAACATTTACAAGTGCCAAAACGGTATTTATTGTTTGAATTGCGTAATAAAATTGACAATCTGAGAGCTGAGATTTTTTTATATCATAACTAACCTGCTCTGTTAGTCTGTCGGTCTCCGTGTCCTCTTTGCTTTGTGATTTTTCTGTGCGTGACAAAATTGATGTGTGGCGTGAGAGCGTGTGAAAAGTGTAAATTGCGTTTGTCTCACGGTGAATTTGTGAGAGTTGGCAGCTCTGAATGGCGCTAGCTTGGTCAACATCAGCGAATGCTGTCTGTCAAATTAATGTAATTCAAACTAACAATAAAAATGTATTATGAACAAAACGAATATGAACATATTCACTGTTAAAGGTGAAGGGGAGTAGCTTGAAGATGTCATATTTAAAAATCACATGACATCAACCAACGTTCCTCTGGAGTCAAAACGTCCTCTATTAGGAGTTGCCTCGGCTTCGGCTATGGCTTTTGGGTCGTTGTGAAGGTAGGGGCGGAGCATAGAGACTATGCCGTTTCTCGTTTGTTACTGTAGAGTAGACCAACTCACTTTCTGGAGGTATACTGCCCCCATCTAGTATGGAATGTGGAGTATGAATTGATTTTTTGGCGGACATTACACAAGGCACCTTTAAGACTCCCCAAAACTTTATTTCTTCAATGTGAATAGTCTTCCAGTAAGGTAAGTGGTTATTAAATTGAAGATTAATAGTATTCAAACACTATAGTTATCTGTTTTTAAGTCTCTTCTTAAAACCCACCTTTATTATTTGACCTTTGATAACTGAAATTGACAATTCAGGTTTGGTTATATTGATTTTATTCGTTCATTGTATGGTTATTGTTTTTATTTGTTTTTTATGGGTCGTGTGAGTTTTGTATTTTAGAGGGGTTTTGTTATGTATTCATTGTTTTTAGTGTACAGCACTTTGTCCATTTTGGATTTAAAAGTGCTCTATAAATACATTTTGATTGATTGATTGATAGAAACACAGACAAAAATGTTAGTTTTTAAATTGCAAACGTGAAAGATTTAGAATAATACATAAGCCCAACTGTGATCCAAATAAGCCCACTATGTTTTATTTAATTTTTTTTTGTAATTCCTTTACATTTGAATTTATTAAACTCTTAAATCAGCTTAATTGTGCATGAACTGACGATTAAACTTGAGAAATGGGAAATACAGTTTTAATATTTGAACTTTTTTTTAGCCTCCAATCAGGCATAACTGAACATAACTGATCAGTCTCACTTTTTTATCTGGGTGTTTCTTAAATCTTAGTCCCTCTAACTTTGTTTTTATCTCTTATATCTTAAAGTCTACAGCATCTCTGTTACTCTATTTTCTCTGACTGAGCGTTTACCTGGACTGTTTTTCATCTCTGTCGCAGGTTATTCCTATCAACCCCATATTTCTTTGTCATGCACCAAGCTTGTGAGACTTATTTTATGCCCTCTCTAGTCCCTATAGGCCTCAGCATGCACAATTGGTCCCCACAATGAAAATCATTGGCCAAAGTTCATGAATTAAAAGATGTGTTCTGAGCACAGTGAATTCAGCTAAAGCTTTTTTATATGAGGTTCAGTGCATTCTTAGTGGGACTATGAGGGTCAATGGAGCCATTCCTTATGCAGGAGCAAACACATTATATTTATAGATTATAATTAAAGACTGAGCGTTTAATGATCACTTAAGTAGTGTTTTGCAGTAGATACAAATACTCATGAAATTCATCTTTTCAATATATACCAAGAAAATAAATCATATCAGGTTTCATTTGAAAAACAATTCTACCAGTTTCATTGCCGAAATTCTAATAAAAAAAAGGCTTTTTATGGCTTCTCAATCAGCAAAGTTTTATAAGTTCCATGTGATTTCTAGAATGAATGACAGAGTAGCAACACATAATTACAAAAAACCTGAACATTCAGTTGCCTCATTCAATTATTTTTTTCAAAATATACATTTCATATGTATTGCAAATTAAGTAACAGTGATATATAGGCCCAGAAAAGCCTACTATGGGCCACTTTAACTAACAGCTCGCTCCAGTGCAAACCCTCTTTTGTCATTAAAATAATACTTTAATACTGCAGGATTTACTACAGGCGCAGTGGAAAAATTAGCGCTGAAAGTCGTGGACAGTGTAATTTTTGCGGCTGAGCTTATTGCATATGCTTTTATAGGAGTTTCCCTTTCAGACACAAAATGTATGGCAAGAGAGTATTTAACCCTCTGAGGTCTAAGGATTTTTGGGGTCCTTGAGGTGTTCTGACATGCTCTGACATTTGTGCTTTTTTCAGTTATTTATAAACATGTTAATGGCAAAGGTGTAAATTCACTCAATAAAGCACAAACTGGACTACCGTAATTTCTCAGCAACAATTATGAAACATGTTTGTATTTTTGAGAGAATATTGCTTATGCATGGTTATTGAAAAAACTAAAACTTAAAGTGTCTGAAATAAGGCCACAAAACACATACTAAATATGTGTCCACAAGACTTTTGACTAATCAGTGTTGTTGCCTAGAATTTTTGCTTCAAAATGATCTGAAAATCATCCTGCCTAATCATTTACACAAACACATACACTGATTTAAATTTTATTAGACACCTTTTGTTTGGAAAGGCAATATGCGTGGAGGCGTGTTCACACCTGAGAAGACAAAGGCCGGATAATGTGCCGCATAATGAGCTGCATATTAATTAGCCCTTTCACACAGGTGTGTCACAGGATCCCAAAGAATGCAAGGACAAAAGAAATGATCTATATAGCCTATACATATTTTACAATTAGAAATTGTAACCAATTACAAATAGGTTACAATTACAACAACAATTACAATTTTAACAATATTTCAAGTGTATTTCTTTGTAAAAACTATACATTTTATCATACGTATTAAAAAAGGTAAGGATTCATTAGTTTGAATATTGGAACAAACACTATAATAACATCTTAGTTGATAATTCAATATACCTACTTTATTTTTGACAAAACATCATACTATAGTATATTTAACTATGAGCAGAAATTGGTGAACAAAAGCGTACCTATTTAATGTGACAGTAGTCTTTTTTTACAGTCAAAACTTTATAAGCTATCCAAAACTAATCACAAAATCGTGTCTAAACATTCATATTTAGTCTGTAATATATTGTGTATGATATATTAGTATATACATGTGAATTTGCAGCTTGTTGCTTATACAGACATTTTATTTCAACATATTTCAGTCTATTTTTACTCATACAAACTATATTGCTATAGCCTACTAAGATGTGTTTATGTAAACATAACGTTTACTAATGTAGGTGCGAGAGTGAATGAACAAGGCACAGACACGCGCTGTATAACTGTAAACAAAGCGCGCGCGCCTTTGCCGTTCACTCATCATTTAGCCTACACACATACACGCAATTCATATTTAAACAGTCTTTTTGCGGTTTACAGTCCGACACTTCAATATCACGATTAGAACAAAGCACTAGAATAAATGACTTACTACATCAGCTGGATCCGTTGCTCCTCGAAATGAAACTACCAGCACTTCTGGTACATTTTCCAGGGTTAGATATTCCTCACAGTGAAAGGATACGCTGTGTACACAGCTGTACAAGATAGCCTACTTACTAAACACGATGTGTTTTATAATCCAGCTGGTGGGCGTTGGCATGTTTGAACGGCTTGTCTAAGATCATTTGCGTTTGAATAGCGCGCGCTCTCCGTGGGCGTGGCACATTAACGCGTAATTAGGTATAATGAGCTGGAAAGAAAAATACTGACATCTCTCTCTTTTCATACAGATTACATAAGCTAAGAATATTTGTTTTTTTATATAAATTAACTCATTTAAAAGAAGAGAGTTCAAGCTTCATTATGGAAAAACACTCGTGCCTGTATGACAAGTATTCGCGGAATTAAAAATAATCTTAGGACGCGTTTCAGAATGGACTTCACTGACAGAGAGAAGGCAGAACGCGCATCATGTTTGTTTTTCTTTATTTGGCGAAAAGCACAACACTTTGTTTTTATTGTATCCACAAAAAAAAGACACTTATCAGGATCTAATGATGTACAACACTTAATATGTAAGATCAAAATCAACAGAGTATTTTGAGTTTCTTTTGCACTGATAAGAAAAAAGCGAGGCGCGATAGCCTACCTCAGAGGGTTAAATACTCATGAATCATGCAAGGCGATTTATTAAGGTTTGCGCTTGTCAATTTACTAGTATTTGCACCATTATTTAACGGACAAAAAAAGCACGTCTTAAACCAGACGCTAATTTGCGCTGCTCTTGCTAGATTGAATTGGTCATTATTAGGGTTGTAACGATACACGTATTCGTATTGAACCATTTTTCCTGCCGACCAACATTTCGTTATTTCAAATGTAGGCGCGTCGCAAGCGCGCTCATAATGCAAGAGACGCTGGCGTGACCACAACATTGCCCAACATCAAATGGCAAATGTAATGTAAGTGGAACGAAACTGAGCTACTCGTTATTGTGTGGTTGACGGACCGTTTATCAGTTTGGACCAATGCTGCGCGAGCCGATCTTGATTAACCAGCACTGTTATACACAGCCAAATCCAGTAAAGAAAGCATTTGAATTCGCCACTGAAGTAATAACATCGCTGCGAGATCTAGTGAGAAACATTCACATTTCTCCGTTATTAACGGATCAAACAGCGCTGACGTGGAAAACAGGAAGAAACATTGTGCCATGAATGAACTAATCAGTGTCCACAGATCAGCAACATTCACCATGGGTTTACTGTAGTAACACTAACTGTAACCATGGAAGTTTGGCAGGAATAGTAGGCTATAATGCTTTCAATTAACATTATGTCGGTTTTATTTTGACATTATGAAATACAATTGCTGCCCTCAAATGTTAATCTGAACTAAAATACACCTTTGTTTATAACTAACTACTACAATATTACATTTCATTTTGCCCTAGGAGCTGTTTTGTTTTATATGCTCCTAAGAAAAGTTCAGTATAGCTCCATCATTGCTCAAAGTAAAAAAAATATCATACTTTATGATGTTAGTTTTAATAAAAATATAATAAAAAAAATTAAATCAAGGACATTTCTCTGCCATTTCTTTCTTTTTGCTGTATCGAAAACGTACCGAACCGTACCGAACCGTGACACAAGTTTATCGTATCGAACCGAACCGTGAATTTTGTGAACCGTTACACCCCTAGTCATTATGGAAATGATCAGGTGGTGTCTGTGTTCTTTAATGTGTGCATTGTCAGTAAATCGCATGCAGAAATTGCAAGTCCTATCGGCGCTTTTATGGGATTTGCCCTGTTTAGTAAATCTGGCCCAATGTTTTTTTTATGTAAATGCTTCACATTTTAATTAAATTGAATAAACACTTCAATTATATTTCGTTTTAGATTAATTAGCTAAATTGTTTTTAAAAACTGCTGATCAAACTGGACAAATTGTTTTACACTATTTGACATTTTTCAACATCCAATTTAAATGCATTTAAATTTTTTAAATGCAAAAAGTACTGGTATTAGCAAGGTTCACAAGTTTAAAACCATTGTAAAAATGCACATTTTGTTTCAAAGCAGTCAGTGGATGTATATAAGGATTGGGGAACAAATTTGGTTGCATTTTATTTTTAATATTAAAAATGATTTATTAAAAACGAATTAGTCACATGCCATTTATACCTCAAGTCTCAATGACCAACTGCTGTTGAGAAGAGTGGCAATACTAACGGATAGCTTTCTTCAGGTATTATAGAGCAACAAATCAATGCTGTAGAAAGACTGGTATTGTTCCTTTTTTTAATTTTAGTATTGACTTGGTACCCAAGTACCACTCCTTTTGACATTCCTCGTCTGCACAGCCGTGACAACAGTTCCTTTCAGACAGATCAAATCACACTGCCATTGTGTGAGGAGATTTTCAGGTACTTAACCTCTCCTGTCCTCTTATTCTCTTTCTGTCGGTTCTCAGCACAAAGAGGGACAGACACACCTCTGGACATGGGCCTTTTTCCTCTCTAACAATGTGTTCTGGTCCTCTCTCTCTCTCCTTCTTGTTCCCTCTCCCTTTCTTTTGTGTTTTGTTCTGCTGCATAGTGGCCTCTGAGTCATCAGTCTACGTGCCTCCGATAGAGAGAGAGTGTGTGTGTGTGTGTGTGTGTGTGTGTGTGTGTGTGTCTGACTCGCACACACACATTACTTTCCTGGGGGCTCCGTACCTGCCTTTGGAACACTGCACTAAGTTAAATGAGAGAGAAAAAAGAGGCAGAGACAGAGAGCGAGCGAGAGAGAGAGAGAGCGCTTGATGGAAATATTAAGACACAGGTGAGCTGCTCTCTTAGTGCCCCTCCACCACACAAATGGAACTTGATGCAAGCAGGAGAGTGCTTTTGCTTTTAAAAAGACCTTACGTTTATTTACCCGAATAAAAATACATGTATATAAATATTTTTCCACATATTTTATAAATGAATAAATACAGATTTTTAAATACATACAAAAATTAGCCGCATTAAACAAATGTTCTTCAAGTGAAATAAAAAAAAACTAATTGGAATAACATCCTTTTGAACAAAATCAGGCCAAAGTTTGTTTCGGGAATTCAGATTCTTTGATGTGAAAATCGTCTCCGGTTCATTTCTTCTGTGCAGTCTGTCGAGGATGTAAAAACACACTAGTGAGCTGCTTTATAGTAGAAATTGAAGTTGCAATTCTGACATATTCATGATTGTAAAGTTCATTACTGTAAAGTTTATTGCTTTGTAGTAATTATTGTCACCCCTAAGCAAAGAATGCAAAAGAACTTTGCCCTAAGTATGTCGGGACCTTCAGTTTAACATTAATTTGGTAATGATGCAATTAAAAAAAAACGCCCCTTAAAGATTCTCTAATGTCCCCAACTTATTGGTGAAATGCAAATTTTATGACATTTTATTCATCCTTGTTTTGAGAGAGAAACAGAGCAAATGAAACTGTCGTCACTGACTAGAGTGCATGCATTTCTTTGTCTCTGTATTTAAAAATTAAAGCAACAAAAGCTTCTAAAAGTCTGTCACCCAGCTCAGTACTACTAGCAGGAATGCATGTGATTCATGTGATATGCTCCTGAGAGGGACTCCAGAGTGGAAAATAGCACACAGCGTAGCCTAAAAACATCACTCAGTCTTTTTTTTTTTCACAAGAGCAAGCCAAAGACTCAGATTGAAAGGTTCTTACTGCTAAACATACAGCCGATGTCGTTTATGTGCATTTGCCTCGCTATGTAAAGTTATTGGCAGCACACACCGTGCACGGCTGTGATTTAACATAGCCACTGCGTCATGTGGCATGAATTGCCCTACAGACCACCCATTGCATAAAATCAGAATCTGAAATCTCTCCAAATCTCAGTCCGATACATTAGATGGGTTGAGAGGTAAACATGGCTCACAAGCATGCTAGCTCAACAGAGAGCTCGAGGCTCATTCTATTTTAATGCTTTTCTTTTCAGGCAGTGGCAGTCCTCCCAGAGTGCATTGGGAGGTGGAACCCGAGAGCCTTGTGACCAATGCAGCCACCGTGTTCAGCCACACTCACACACCGCTTTCTACATGTCAGCTCTCGCGCATTAGTGTTGCATATTTTATGGCCGCCATTATTATTTCATCCATTTCCTTTTTATCCATCTGCTCTGTGCGCTGCTGCTCCATGCACTGGGACAGGTTCATACGGTCTCCCAAGTTCAACAGTCCTGTGATTTGTATGGAGATTCACTCATCCTGTTTGATTCTCAGGCCGTGTTTAATATTCAAGGACCAAGTTTTGTACTGTGGTCATTTGTAATGAATTTAAAAGCGAAGTGGAAACAGACAGACATGTTTGCTCTAGTCCCTTTCATGTACTTGTGCAGTACATACAGTTGTGGTCAGAATTATTGCCACCCCTGGTAAATATGATCAAAGATGGCTGTAAAAATAAATCTGCATTGTTTATCCTTTTGATCTTCCATTTAAAGGGGGGGGGGGGGGGGGGGGGGTTACATTATGAAATGTGAAATGTGTCATTATGACATGTGTTCTTCTCCAAAACACATTGGCCGTAATTATTGGCATCCTTTTATTAAATGTTTTTTTTTTTCAACCTCCTTTTGCCAAGATAACAGCTCTGAGTCTTCTCCTATAATGCCTGATGAGTTTGTATAACACCTGACAAGAGATCAGAGACCATTCCTCCGTACAGAATCTCTCTAGATCCTTCAGATTCCATGCTGGCGCTTCTTCTCTTCAGTTCAGCCCACTCATTTTCTATAGGGTTCAGGTCACAGGACTGAGATGGTCATGGCAGAAGCTTCATTTTGTGCTCAGTGACACATTTCTGTGTTGATTTTTATGTTTGTTTTGGATCGTTGTCCTGATGGAAGATCCGAACATGTCCCATTATAAGATTTCTAATAGAGGCTGTTAGGTTTTGATTTTTTATCTGTTGGTATTTTATAGAATCCATGATACCATCTGAACAAGATGTCCAGGACCTCCAGCAAAACAATTGTCCCTCAACATTAAAGATCCAGAAGTATATTTAACCATGGGCATGGGGTACTTATCCCTGTTTGCAACAAACCCACGTCCTCTTCCAGGCAGATTTGTGACAGCTTCTTAATAATTGCCCTGATGGTGGGAATTTTTGTCTAACAGCCACTTTCTATTTTGTGAAGCTCAATAATCTTTTGCTGCACATCAAAACTATATTCTTTGGTTTTACTCATTGTGATGGATGATTAAGATAATTTGGCTTTTGTGTTTCCTCCTATTTATACTCCTTTGAAACAAGAAATCATAGCTCGACTAACAGTTTCCTAAAAGATAAAGCGCAGTACACTGTCAGCACGCTAAAGCAATGTTAAAGCATTGCTGAAACAACGTTAACGCATCATTAAAATGTTAACATTGCTAAAACATTTGAACTTAAAAAAAATCTAAATCATTGTTAAAATGTTATTTTTGCTTGCTGTTAAAGCAATGTCAAAGCACATCACCTGTTTGATTAGGGTTGGATATAAACTGTGCAGGGCAGTCGATCGGCAGTAGCAGGGTTGGGCACCCCTGTTCTAAAACATTCTGAATGCACTAGTGTTTGATTTAACATGAGAATCACTCAGAGCAGAAATACATGTTTGTGGTTAGTATTCATACATACAAAATTGCTGCGGTGTGGATCTTCTGAAACCAGGTGACTTAAACTCAGCTCATCCTAGTGGAGATCCCTCAGTTTATTTCAGTTTCTCCCCATCAGCGCTGCAAATGGGATTTAGAATGGCCCTGGTGACCATGTGCCTTGTTTCAGCACCATACAGGCAGACAGCTCCTGTCAAGATAAGGAAACGTTAACTCGAGACACAATCTCCTCCCTTGTACTTCTCTCTATCACAATCCCACTTTCTCTCTACCCCAATCTCTCCCTATTTTACTCTCTCTCTCTCTCTCTCTCTCTCTCTCTCTCTCTCTCTTTTTCCCCCGCTTCATTTTTGCTCTTATGCTCTATGGGTTCCCTGGAGTGCTATTTCCTCTCTTCCAAGCTGTTACCTACAAGCCCCAGATGTACCTGGGTGGGCCTAACCTCAGTCCAGGCTGTCAGGTTGCATTAACTGCCATTCGTTCAGAGGTGGCGGGCGCCACGCTTCAGCTCCTTGCAATGCATTTTGGCAACTGCTGCAGTTTTGCTGCATGTGACAGACGTGGACACGCATCAAGAACAACATACATTAATTAGATTATAACTTCTCCATGTGTCAGCACATATGAAATATTTTATATCACATTTCCAATGTCAGTTATAGTAGCTATAGGCTTTAATATAATTATATAATTTATATATATATATATATTTTTTTTTTTTTTTTTAACTATATATATATTGTTTTTGATAGAAGTTATGCTCACCAAGGCTGATTTTATTTAATCAAACATACAGTAAAACAGTAATATTGTGAAATATTGTAACAATTTAAAATAAATGTTTTCCTTTTTTGTATATTTAAAAATATAATTTATCCCTGTGATGGCAAAGTTGAATTTTCAGCATCATTACTCCAGTCTTCAGTGTCACATGATCCTTTAGAAATCATGTGCTGATTGCTGCTCAACAAACATCTCTTATTATTATCAATGCCTAAAACTTTTAAACAGTATGAAGAAGTCAAGACTTAAAGTGCCCCTATTATCCTATTTTAAAGTCTACTTGTTTTATTTTGGAGGTCTCCTACAACAGGTTTACATCCATCAAAGGTCAAAAAACTGTTTCATTTTCTCATAATAAACATTGCACAACACCACATTTTTCAATGATTCTCAAATGACTCCATGGATGAATCAGTCCCTCTAAATCCCTCCTTTCCGCGAGCTACTCTACTCTGATTGGCCAGACAGCTCAGTCTGTTTTGATTGGTCTCACAGAAACGCCCATTGCCATTGATTTTACCATATCAATCTGAGCGCTGTTCCGCAGATGAAACACTGGAAGAACTAGTCATTCAACCCGAACCTCCATCGCAAAGACGACTCGAGCAGCACGTTTCTCAATGACACTGTTATGAACTGCTCCGAGACTTGGAGGTGAAGATCCAAATGCAGCTTTATTATAGAATTGTCGTTCAGGCAGGGTCAAGAATCAGCAAACAGGACAATGGAGAATACACAGAGAGAATCCAAGAAACAGGCAGAGGTCAGGGCAGGCAGCAAGAATCAGAGTCCAAGAACAATCCAAAGTCAAAAACGGGAAAACGCTCGGAAATGCAGACACACAAAGTACAACAAGACTTCGCGGTGAGTGAATGAATGAACATGGTATAAATAGACTGAGACTATCAGGATGACAAGACACAGGTGAATACAATCAGTGACAATGAGGTACAGGTGAATGTGATCAGTGATGATGAGTCCAGGCAGTGAGTATGGGAAATGTAGTTTGTGAGGAAGTGATCATAGTCTATTGTGGAGCGCCCTCTGGTGGCTCTCGAGGGGACTCCAGCTGGTGATCGTTACAGATACGCTACTCAGTTTGAGGTAAATTAATAATAATTAATAATTCATTACATTTATATAGCGCTTTTCTCGGCACTCAAAGCGCTTTTACATAGAAGGGGGAATCTCCTCAACCACCACCAATGTGCAGCATCCACCTGGATGATGCAACGGCAGCCATATTGCGCCAGAACGCCCACCGCAGAACGCTTATTGGTGGAGAGGAGACAGTGATGAAGCCAATCAGTATATAGGGATGATTAGGAGGCCATGATGGACAGAGGCCGCTGGGCAAATTTGCCCAGGATGCCGGGTATACACCCCTACTCTTTCGAAAGTTTTAGGGTTTTTTGTGACCACAGAGAGTCATGACCTCGGTTTAACGTCTCATCCGAAGGACTGTGCTTTTTGACAGTATAGTGTCCCCGTCACTATACTGGACCCACACAGACCACAGGGTGAGCACCCCTGCTGGCCCCACTAACACTTCTTCCAGCAGCAACCTGGTTTTCCCAGTAGGTCTGCCATCCAGGTACTGACCAGGCTCAACCCTGCTTAGCTTCAGTGGGAAACCAGTCTTGGGCTACAGGGTGATATGGCTGCTGGCATGATGAGATGTTACAACTGTAATTCCTCACCATCAGCATTGAAAAGTCAAGTGTATGTCCATCAACAAACCATGATTCTGATTGGTTGAGCCGCGTTCGAACCCGTTGTAAATTACTCAACAAATATACCTTTGACCGCATTACATTTATATTACTGCACAACCGCTGTTTGTGATTCTTTGTTGCTGCATATGTTGCTTGGCAACCTCTGCTCCTCGTCGTGCCTAACAACGCCCCTTAGCTGTTCTAAATTCACTGTAAATCAAGGCTTTGCAGGGCTTATTGCTTTAATTTGCAGTGAGGATGCGGGAACTGTATAACGGTGCAAAAATTTGCCGAGCTCTAACGTGAATGACTGATGTAACAAACGTTGGTAAAACAAGTCTTGCTCCATCCTTTACTCAAAAAGAGTAAGAACAATAGAGACAGTTTTAGGTAATAGTGGCCCTCAGCTGCTTAGCAGAAGTATTTCAGCAAGGTTAGCCGGACACTTACACAATATAAAACACAAAACTACGCATTTTGAACACCGGTAGAAAATATATACATCCATAGTTAGTCATGCTAACAGGTAGTGATTCTGAGGAGCAAGTTGGTCCAAATAAACCGCAAGTGTTCTAGAGCAAGCGTTTTGCGAATCCCGCGTTGAACTCCGAGATTTGAGAAGCGAACCTTCGTAAGTGAAAATAAACCGAATTCTCTTTCACAGCAGAGAACATAGCGTCTTGACAGCATGATATCCACACTAACGAGTTACAGCAAGATGTCCTGTCCACGCAGAACATAGGCAGGCATTATGCAAATGTAGTAAGTTGTGACGTGGGAACTTCGCGAAAATAGATTCAAACTCCAAACGACTCGTTTGAGTGGTTCAGAGTCGACTCTTTCTTTTGAGATAAACTAACTTTATTTATAATGCACTTTCAACTTCCATAATTGGGGCACTTTAAGAATTAGATTTATTCTCAACGTCTAGAGCTACTGAACTGAAGAAACATCCTAAACCAGTCTAGAGAGGTTTTGGCACTTTTTAGCTGATAAGAATGTGAGCTAAGACCAGCAGTCTATATTATTCTGGTTTAAAGCTCCAGTAGGTAACTTTTGAAAACATGTATTTGCTAAAACTGTCATTATGTCCTGACAGTAGAATATGAGACAGATAATCTGTGTAAAAATCAAGCTTCTCTGGCTCCTCCCAGTGGTCCTATTGCCATTTGCAAGAAATACACGCTCCCGGTCAGAAACAACCAATGAGAGCCAGGAGGAATGTCTTAGCAGTGTCAATCACGCTCGTGTACACGCTGATCACACCCCTCTCTTGCACAGCGCGAGCGCCGGAGCGCGAGCCGTCGTTCAAACTCAAGATTGCCGGCGTGCTGCAGCTGTGCTTATGACGGAGAAACAACCTAAACTGCCAATTCTCGAGTGACACCTGCTCATAAAACAAAGAGGTAAAAGGTAAAAGACTGATGACGATAAACAACCGAAAAAAAAAGAATTACACAGAGCCCATTGACTCGGTGTCAAAACTCTAGCCGCATAACATGTAGATAAAATGTCACGCACTCTGCTAAGCAACAATTGAAACCTGCTAATTCACTGGCTTGTCATGTTGCTGAAATAATGTACTAGCACAGCTTAATCTAGCATTATATATCGCTAGAATAATTACTTACATGCTGTAACGTTAGTTACCGTTATATTAACGTTATCTTACTAGCTATTTATAACTTATAGAAAGAGTGCAACGTTATAAAGTTACATGTAGGCTATTGGAAAATACATAATGATTTGAGGACCAAGTTTGTAGTCAAAGTATGGGCAGGCCATAGTCAATGTAAAGCATATTATTGACGTTTAGTCCCTATTAGTGAATGTGCCATATAACTTTTTATCTGCCGTCATCGGTGGCCCTGTTTACTAGCCTGCGTGTTCACGACAGGCTCCGCTGTGGAGGACGAGCTGTGGAGGGAGGGCTGTAGCGCAGCAGAGAGCAAGGGGGTGGGACCTGTAAGTTGTGCTTGTTCAAATTTTCAGGCTAAGTCAACGTTTTCTCAAGACTCCCTACTGCAGCTTTAAGCAGTTTTTTCAGCAAGGATATCAAGTAAATCCTTATGAAAATAATTTTTAGTTGAAAATGTAAGCCACCAAATTGTGACCTTTCTCTTTCTGTTATGTGAAGGTATTTTATTCCTTATTTTGACGTATATCCAAGTGAAACAGCTTCTTGAACAAGAACAAATGTAAGGTGGGACTTGATTTTGTCCATCATGAATTGATTGGATGGTTGTGGTTTGCTATTGCTGTCATGTCATGTAAGAGACAGGTTGCGCCGCCCTCGCACCAGTAAACACGTCATCAGAGAAGAGATCTCGTTGCAAGAGAACGGGGATGTTTTTAAATTAAAGATTACAAGGGCACATGAATTTTTAAAAAAATAATGATGTGCACAGATAAGTAGTTTATAATAAATATTGCAGTACTCTATAAAAAAAAAAAATAAGAATTGTCCATTTTTATTTCACAGTGACTTTAAAATAAGCCACGCTCTTGTCTGTTTTCCACCTTGGGGCTTTTTTCTGATCACTGGTTCCTCACTGGGATCATTGACACCACAAATCATGGGCATTTTTTTAGGGAGAAGAGAGTGGCACTTCTCCCAGGCCAGTATGGTGCTGTTCTTGTGTTTTGGATGTGATCACAGTACAATCTGTCCCCCCTCCCCAAGCCTTGCTCTTCCCCTGGCTCATCTCCCCACTCTAGAGGGGAGGAGACATCTGAGTCAGGCAAGAGAAAGAGGGCCTGGAACTGAGCGGCATACCAAAGCGCCTTTTCGCAGTGCGTATAAGAAACAAAGGACGAGAGACCTGCAGCTGCAGTCAGCCTCCAGGGTCCCAGGAGAGAGAGAAAGTGAGCCGCGAGTAGATCCCCAACAATAATGAGAGAGGAAGTGGGGAGTGGGTTTTAACGCGAGACCTGCCTAAAGATGGAGCGAAAAGACCGTCAACAATGTGAGACAGAGGATTATTTGAGAGGAGATGTGCAGGTCATTTAATTTCTGTTTCACGTAGCTCCAGCGTGTGGGGGACGTGTGATCTTTCAGTAGCCCTGGAGATTTTGATGGACAGTTTGCAGATATCCATCTGTGACAGCAAATGAGAAGAAATCAGGTGCCCACACCTTCTGATTGTCCTTGTTCTCGTTGCTTAGTAAATAAGGTGTGGGTGTGGGATGCAAGCTGGAGGAATGGGGAGAGAAATTAGGGCTGTAGAAGGAGGTTATTTGTAATTTGTCTTTAAAAATGAGGCCCTCAGCTTGCATGACTTGAAGTACATCTTGTAACAATTACTAAAGTTAACTTTAAAATAGTTCATGGATTTAATATGCATGCGTATGTGCGTGCGTAAACAGTTATATTAACTATTTCTATCATAGGTATTCATGTGATGTCAATAGTGTATATATAATTTTTTTATATATCATATAATAACATTTAAATGTACATATTATCAGTGTTGGGGAAAGTTACTTTTAAAAGTAATGTGATACAATATTGCACTACTCCCTTAAAAAGTAATTACGTTACTTGTTATGGAAAGCAATGTTATATTCCTTTTGTGTTACTTTTCCTCACCTGGGCTGGGCTTACTTATATACATATATATATTTATATTGGCAAATGTAGAGGCCTCTTCACACCAAAAGTGAAATAAGCCTCAGGCTGAAGGAAATGCAAATTCACGGCAGTACAGTAAAGGACGCAGCTCAAACTAATCTTTTAGCTGTGGTGCCATTCTGGATTGCAGAAGAATCCAGAATGCAGGAGTTTAACACTTACTTTTTCAACAACAAAAAAAAGTTAAACACAAATGTGATCTTTATCTAAAGTCATTATTGCTTATTATTTGAAAAAGTAACTCAGATATTTTGTTGTTAAAAGTAATGTTACTAGTTACGTGAAAAAAAGTAATCTGATTACGTAACTCGTGTTACTTGTAATGCGTTTTCCCTAACAATGTATGTTATATAAAATTTTATAGTATCAAATAGGGCTGGGTAAAAAATATCGATTTCTCGATATAAATCGAATCTCATTTTTACGAACCGATATCAATTCTTAAATCTCAAGAATCGATTAGTCATCCTGTTTTCATTTGATAATCGCGTAGAACATTGTATCGTGCATCCCATCCAATAAATCGAAATAATCTTTGTGCTTTGTGACTATTATTATGAAATAAAGTCTCAAATTTCGAATTACGTCCATTTTCTTACGAAATTCAAAAACATAAATACCGTTTTGGCGCTGTGGCGTGAGATCGCTCTGGCTCAGCTCAAGAGAAGCAGCAGCACGGAGCGCACATGATCTCATTCTCCTCTTCCGCCTTAATAATACCAGTTACTCCGCCTTAATAAAACCAGTTACAGCGCCAAATAAACATCAATGAGCATCTGAAAGTGTGTTAAAAGATAGAGTACAACTTCGAAATCCGTATCATGTAACGTGGTATCGCTCAATCAGTGTTTCATCCGTGGAAAGACTTCAGTTAAACAGTAAGTAAACAATGGCGTGTAACGTCACATTTACCTCAGAAAAAACATTAAACTTAGTAACTTAGTCAGTTAGTCAGCTACAAAAAATAACTCTAGAGAGGAGAATTTTTCTAAATATATGCACCATATTACATATTCATTATAATTGTTAGTGTTCTTCAATATTTAATGCATGTTTGAATAAATCTGGCAAGTTTTTATGACAGCCACCATTTAAATGTTTATATTTCATATAACTTTCTTATTATAAAAATAAATAAGTGTAATTTAATTGTTTGTATAGCTTCAAATCAGTTCATTTTTACCTTAAAATTAAAATTATAGTAGGCTAATGAAGCCTAGTAGGCTACAACTGACTCCCATAGTTTACAGCATTAGTTAAGAGATTTGTTTTCCTTGAAAAAATTTGCCATGTATTGTACCTGATATCCAAAATAATCAATATTGAATCGAATCGAATCGTAATCGAAATTGAATCGAATTGCAAGCTTGTGAATCGAAATCGAATCGAATTGTGAAATTTGTGTCAATACCCAGCCCTAGTATCAAACAAATGTTTTTGTTCCTGAATTTTTTTTTAAAACTTTGGAATAGTTCTTAAACCAAAAAACTACATTCAGCACCTCTGTAACTCCAGCATGAGAACTAAGTTCCTCTTCTGGCCTTTTCTTAGCAGACCACTTTAACCACCTGCATGTATTAACAGCTCTAGAGACGGTGGCCACACCATTTAGGAGGGGGTGATCTAAACACACTGTCAGTCACCGGGGAGTTTTCTTTCTAAATGGCATCCCCACTCCATCAGGCGTCCCTCATTACCCTAAGCTGTCAGTCAAAGGCTTAATCAAACCCGTCCTTGGACTGCTGCTGAATGCAGCGCTGAAATGATTCATCTCCCATGGTGTGGAATGTGCTGGAGATATGTGTGGGCAGAATCTTGAGGAGGTCATGACCCATCTTTAAAGTGATAAAAAGTTTGATACTTAATATGATTTCAAGCGTAAATGCGGACACGTACAGACTTTGCTGTACTTCCAAACTGTAGGTAAAGAGCAGGCAGCGCTGAAGTACTTCTGACGCTTTCTCCGATTGGCCTCCTGTTCACTCGCTGTCTGGCTGCAGGGCGAGAGAAAATCAAACATTAGCTCAATTCCAAAACCTAGTGAGCTGACTCGCTGCATGCTGCCTACGTAGACAGCTGCCTTCTGAGTTCAGGGAACCTTGTAAGTGACTGATTAAGAACACTCTTCATAGACTCATCGACAGGGCCGGCTCTAGCCCTTTGGTTGCCCTAGGCGAGATTGATTTTTACCGCCCCCAATTGAAATGATGAGTATGTATTAAACTAAACAAAAATGCTCTTATAATCACTCCAAAACTTCAACAAGTTGAAGGATCATCTGTAATAAATTGTTCATACAAATGCTACAAATAACGTTCAAGGATATTTCTATCATCCTACATTTGCATTGTACAAATACATTTTATCTGACCATGTAACTTGTAGTAGATAAATTACAATTACTACCACCACTACTATTATTACTAATCTATTAGGCTGCTACAAGGCTAAGGGGGTTTCGGTGCCCCCGTAAGAAAATGTTATGCATTTTAATGTTTAATTCATGTTTAAATCAAATTTAAATGTTAAATTCATCAATATAGTGCAATTCAGTGTGCAAATTGAACAAAGAAAAATTCAAACCTCTTTTAGTTACAGTGTCTGTCTACATTACACTACTACATAATAGGCTATATTGTAAAACAAATGCAGTGAAAAATAAAGGAAACTTTCATAATTAGTTTTGTAATAATTACAAAGAATTGGCAAGTAACACATTGATTTAAATGTGACATTTTTAAGTATAAAGTCTTAAATAGTAGTTTCTAGTTGCAAGACATCTGCAAGACAGCCCACGTTGCTCATACTGTACATTACGGAAATGGAACACGTCTTTCATTGTAATATGCAATATTATATGTCTCACGATGAAATAAACGGTCTTCTCCAGACAATATCCAAGAATTGTGACGGAGAGAGAAACCCAGCGCCGTGAATGGGAGCACATGACGAATGACGGCAGTCATCTGGCTTGCTTTGTGCGTTAGAAAGCCAATGCTCAGGTTATCCAGCAAGGACAGGCGTCTTCTATAGACACAGCTGGAGCAGAATAGGTTTCCCCGCATGGCTCTCTTACCAAATGCATTTTCGAATTGTCATGCTGAGGGGCGAAGCACAGAGTAGATGGTAAAGTAACATTAATAATATGGATGATTGCAAAAATGGCATCCAGCGGGCAAACCGTGCTCTCTCACACGTGCACGACAAATAACTCAAACATTATGGCTGACAGGGGCCAGTTAATGTTAAATGAAATGACGTGTGGAACACAAATATTGTAGTCAATCTTCCATAACTCTCTGTAAAAGTAAAGTGGCTTTTTTTTCCATTCGCTCTTGAAATTCATTTGGCCTGTCGCGATGCATTTGGCAGGCTCTTACCCAATTCTGACTGGGAGAGAAGAGCGTCCTGCTTCCAGTGTGATTCCACTTCAATTGAGGATAGGGGCTGTGGAGAATACAAATGTATGAGCGCGGTCTGGGCTGCCTAATCTCTTTCAGACAGACCCCGTGGCCATCACATTGCCAGCATGCCCTTCTGCACACGCGCACACATACACCAATATTGCATCAATGCTCTTGGGCTAATGGATTCTCTAATTCATCCATACTTGCCTCATCCATGCACCACTCAGACAACATGTGTTCTCAAGGAACTGATGTGATCGCTTGAGATTGACAGTAGCTTGTTTTTCTGATTTCGCCCATATGTTTTTGCTGGCTTTTTGATGAAGGTTGGCGGTTTTTGATTTTCCTCAAACTTGACACATCGTCTGTGTCGAATGTTCTACTTTCATGCGTTGGAGCGTAATAGACTGCATAGGAGAAGAAAAATGGGCTTCCATTAAATGAGAATTGATTTTTCTACCAGACTTGCCAAAATGTAATCAGCATTTTATAATCATTTAATTTTGGAGACTGCTAAAAAAGGTTGTATAAAGGTTGCTAAAAAATACAGACTATACAGACCAGTGATTGCAAGCCAAAATTGGGTCGCTAGTCTTTTGGGTTCTTGACGGGGGGGAAAAAAACAATGCTAAGCGCAAACAACAACATGCACCTAAGCGTTTAATCGTGTTTAGTTAGGATGCCAAAATAAATAGGCTTAGCAATGTAAAAATAAAGAAAAAAATGACTTACTGTCTTTTGTTGACATGCATGAATAGTCTATTTTATTTAAATTGATTCAAAATAATTATTTCTAAATCTATTCATCAAAGAATCTTTAAAAAAAAATCATGGTTTCCACAGAAATATTAAGCAGTATGAAAGCTTTCAACATTGATCATAATAAGAAATATGTCTTGAGCAGCAAATCAGCATATTAGAATGATTTCTGAAGGATCATGTGACACTGAAGACTGGAGTAGTGATGCTGAAAATTCAGCTTTATCATCACAGAAATAAATTACATTTTCAAATGTATTAAAATAGAAAACAGTTCATTTAATTTGTAACATTATTACTTTTAAATTATAACACTATTACATGCAGCATTGGTAAGCATAAGAGACTTTTTTTTTTAAAAACATTAAAAAAAATGTAACAGTAGTGTATAATTATCATGTTGTTGTTTTTTTAATTAGAAATTTACAAAGACATTTTGTTGGTGGTGGTGTTTTTTTTTTTTTTTTTTTTTTTATTCTTTAAGATGATGAGTTTTGGTCCTGAAGCAAAACAACTAACATGGAATATAGCCTATCACTCAACCACAGAGACGAGGTGTTTATTAGTAACGGGGGTATTACATCTCCTCATTCCTTTGGGTGCTCGTGCCATCACTGCTCCTTTCAGAAATGATAGAGCTTTGTTTTTGTTTACATGTTTGTATCCATTATGAAAAGCAGGATTACAGCAATTGATCTAAAGAGCTCAGTAATTCATGTCTTGATTGCCTATTTAATCAACTTCAACCTAAATGCCTGTATATCAAAACAAGCCACACAGCGGTTAGTCAAAAATTGCGGTTCCTTTATCCTTGCAGTTAATGCACGCTTAGGTTGCATAACGTGTTTTTGTGGTTAAGAACATCTTGTGGGAAGGGGATGTGCTGGCCAAACCCTCTCCTCTTTACTTCCTGTCTGGACCAGCACTGTCGAAAACAGCCTACCAAAGAAAATGATTTTCTTCACGGTGAATGCATCATGTTGGAATACACGTCCTTCAGCTCAACTCAAGCTTTGTTGGAGGCTTTTCTAAAAGCTATTGTAGCGCCACATTGTATAATCCAGTTTTTTTTTTTTTAAACCTTTTGATGCCAAGGACCCCCAAACATGGTGGTGATCTTATGAAAGACCCAGCTATATATAGTTTGCGTAGCCTATAAAGACCCATTTATACTGTGTAAGAAAAAGCATGATATTTGCAAAAATTAGCTTTTTATATTGTTACTGCACTGAAACCAAAGCAAATAATAAAATTTGATCTGGATCAGCTGTGTCCAAAATACACTTCCTGTTCTATATACAGTCCACCATTGCTCAATGACACGTGGTGCCTGCCAAAAAAGGTTTGTAGGGAGGAGGGAGAGAGAAAGAAGGAGAAAGGGGAGCATACGAGTCCAGGCTCTACAGGAGGAGAAGATGCCCTACTTCGATCGTAATCGATTGGGCCGTAGGCTCAGCGTGAGCAAATGTGGGACCGACTGAATCATGTCCCAGCAGTGCACCTTCGAAAGAGAGAAGGTCAAAGTCTGTTCCTGTCGCTCGTTCTACCTCACTCACTTTCTTTCTCCCTGTATAACCCTGTCGATCTCTCATTCTCTCGATCTTTGTTTCTCCCGCTTACTTATATTCTCTGTCAACCTTTTCTTCTTCGTGAACATATTGTCCTCGGGGGGGGGGGCTAAATGTCCATGTGACTGAACATTTGGTGCTGGAAGATGCTCTGCACAAGCCTACTGTGAGAGTTCATCTAAACGCTCGAGCAGAACTCCAAGTCTCCACCCTTCACAGTGGGACCGTGTATGTACCGTGTCAGCATTGCTCAGTGTCGTATAGCTAAATTCTTTGCAGTCGATTCAGTGAAGCTCGGAAGTGCATATGGCATTTTTTTACAACTGGGTCTCAGCCAGGTCTCGCTCCAAGTCTGTAATGGCAGTGAGAACAAAATGTGCCAGTTCCATGGGCAAAGATGCACATTAGGAGAGGGACGGATGCCACTGAGCAGGCCGTAGGTTAAGTGTGCTCAGGCTTTCTCGGTTCCCTATCATCAGCATAGCCATGGTATTCATTAACCCATGACTACTCTTTACTGGTCGCCTCACTTTAGCAGAGTGCATCCATAAGACTGATAAAAGCAGTCATTTTAAGCGGCCGAACAGACACACAAACACACACCTGACTACAAAAGACTATAATGCCAAGGAACGAAGGCAATCTCACTGTGAAAGGAGCTGTGGCAGGTGTTTTGTGAAGAAGTGGCACTTAAATGATGTCAGAATTTCAGAAGGAATTTAAAAGAAGTGAGAAAAGCCTTAGAGGGTGATGAGGCCTCGGAAGACGCGCACCTCGGGAAGACGTCGAACGGTTTTCACTCTAGGGTACTACTTAAAGAATGACTAGATCCTCCCCACAGAGAGCGACGTGTGAATGTAAGGACAGCAGAAATCACTTTTACGTTGAAGCACAGAATGTTTTGCACCAAAAAAGAAATGTTTCCTTTATGGAAGATGCATCTTGTTGGAATACACATCCTTCAGCTCAACTCAAGCTTTGTTAGAGGCTTTTCTTAAGCTATTATAGCATCGCATTATATAATCTAGTGTTTTTTTTTACTTTTTGATGCCAAGGAACCTCAAATCTGGTGGTGGTGGTCTCCTTGTAAAGGACTTACTTCCTAAAATATAAACACTGCTATATATAAAGTATATTTCAAAGTACCATACCATACCATACCATATAGTATATGCATTTATAATGTGTAAGAAAAAACATGATAATATGCAAATTTTTACATTATTATTGAATCCAAATTTTTACATTCTTACTGAATCCAAAGCAAATTATGACATTTAATGAATCCCTGTCTAAAACACCCTTCCTGCTCTAGATACGGTCCACCGTTGTTCAATGACGTGACATTTGATCCGGAAAAGCACAATATATGTATATCCTCTGTTTCCTGAGTTTTCGACGCTAGAAGCAGTAGTCGCGTTAACTGCCTGAGTTACATAAGGTAAATGTAGGTACTAGGGTCTACGTTGCACACATGCAGGATTCTGTTGTATAATTCTAAATGTGGTGCTTTGTGATAGTTCACTGTAAGATAATGTTCTTCGTTGGTACTTGTGCATTCTAAGCCCAAACACAGGTAATGCCTTACCTTTCTCATCCTTCATTGATCCCTGGCAGACATCAAAGAGGTGTAAAAGGAAACACAGGAGCAGTATTCCCGGAAAAATTCAATCTCTTCCTGGCTTGCTGTCAGCTCCTTTCCGGCACCGTGGAAAACCCCTGCTGCTTCCCATTGCACTGTGAAGAGCCCAATAGGACTGGTGCTAATTGCTGCTCACGCAGTGGGGGCTCTCAAGCTTTCAGCCAGTGGTTGCTGAACATAGAGTGAGCTCAAACCTCCAGCTCGCTGCACCTCTCTCATTAGTGCTGTCTCGTGATGTCCTCCTACACCTCATCTAGAAGAGAGAGTAGAGGAGGAAGAGTCTGCTTTCGCTTCGGACGGTGTGTGGGCCTCCAAGGCTACGTTCACTGCAGGCAAAAGTGGTGCAATCCAATTTTTTTTCTTTCTAATATGCGACTCAGATCTGCTTTTATATATATAACACTGTGAACAGCACTGTCATATCGGAATTCAGATTTTACATACCGGTGGTTCTTTGAATATGGAAGATGGCAGCGAAGTTAGTCAGTGGATGGAGAGTGAGCTGTCATAAGTATTACAGTGACAGCTCTATACAAGCAAAGCTTGAGGAAAAACTGAGAAAAACGTTGCTCTCTTTCTCCTTATCCTCGTCTGCGCCCTCCTTATCACCTGCGCACAAATTCACTGGCTTCCATGGCACATAACTATGCCCTGAAGTCACGTTCCCAGCCAGACTGAGTGGCAGAAGATCTGCTGTGTGACTGGATTTAATAGGGGAAACTGCGGAAACGAGAGTAAAACAAACGATTGCTCTGGTTGGACTCGATAGTGTTACCAAAGATCCAGTGATCCATAGATATTGAAATTCAGCCAGGAATTGTGTTTCCTCACATTTATATGTACTTGATTTTGATGCTGTGGAAATACTTAAAGAAAATTTGCCTGTGAACGCTTTATATAAATACAATATAGGTAGGTCTAAATCCGGGTGGTCATTCATATCAATGATATATATCGCCCAGCCCTAAAACTATAGTTTTTGTCAGTGTTTATTTAAAAACATCCAATTATGCAGAATACAAGATCGTAAATATTTAACTGATGAGTTGTCAATACAATATATAACAATAAGATATACAGGGAATGATTTTACCCCAAAAAATTCAACATATTGACACAAAATGATTTCTGATCATGATGATCCATTTGCTTCTCTTTTCTGTAGCTTTCGGCAGTCTGTAAAAATATACCTCAGATTTCTTGTCAAATCTATTTGTACAGTCAATCTCAAAGCTCTTTCCCGTTTTAGACAACAAGTTGTGTTGTGTTGTGTTGTGTTGCATTCACGTTGAAAACCAATGCTGCCACTCATTCCTTTTGCCACTCAGTGGGCGTAACCGCAGTCACTCCGGCCAACAGTGACGTCATGTGCATACTTTCTATACTGACTTCAGTAACCTCTGTGTTTACTTCCGTAAGTCGGTATGCCTGCCATCTTTTTTATGGTCCTTTGGCACATGCAGGTCAGTTCAGGAATGTAACCAGTTCACGCTCGAATCTGATATTCACTACATTTAAAAGATAATGTGAACAGCCAAACAAAAAAATCAGATCTGAGCAATAAGGCTTGCAGTGTGAACGTACTGTTCTTACCAGACTCCGCTCTGAAGTGTGCCTGCCTCCCATTACATTACGGGGATTACAATAGCACCCATTATAGCAGTCAGGGAGCTTATTGTAGTAGACCAACAATTAGATTCTGCTTCCTAAAGATGTTTCTTTACAATAGAGAGGTTTTGCATCATGAAGCAGTTCTGTTGAGCTGCGAACTGAGGACATACAGTGAACTGAGGACATACAGATGTATCGATTCATTTCCACCCAATCGATGAGCGACCAGGTTCTCTGTCCCTGCCTGCAGGGTATTGTTTATCTGACCATTGCTGCATCCTGCGTAGACTTTGGCTTAATTAATAGCTGAAATTCACTGTCAATTGCAAATCGATGGCAGTAATTACATTCTGGAGTCACAGTCGCTGGGTTTTAATGCGCGTGTTTCGTTCTGCTTTTAAAGGAGGATTATTAGAGTGGCATTTTTCCCATGACCACTATATCTTTTTGTATAGTTTGTATAGATGTGTGCCATTCTCACACACAAATTGAAATGTTTTTTAGTGGGATTGCTTATAGTATGTTGTGTCCCTAAATATCTACATTCAGTAAACATCAAAGGAGTTTAAGTAATCATATAAATATGTTTATACAATATTTACCATATTAGTTATTTGCCAATATTTTTCTATTTAGTTTTGTATTATTTATTATTAGATTTATAAGTCAATATTGCATATTTAATTCTTAATATCTAATTGGATATTGCTCGTGTACCCTATGTTTACAGTTTGCTTAACTTTACCAACATATAATGTTGCTTTAAAGTTCATTTATATATGTGTATACATGTATATGTACAGTATATGTATTATGTAAGTTTGGGGTGAGTTTTTTATTAAATTTATACTTTTATAATAATTAAAATTATCAAAAATGACAGTTAAGACATTTCTAATGCTATAAAAGATTTCTGTTTCTGTTTTTTTTTTATGTATTTTGTTCAAATAAATGCAGCTTTGGTTAACATACAAGATGTCAAGAACATCCAAAATCTGGTCATACTTTAGTTTAGGGTCCAATTCTCACTACTAACTATGACTTTTGCCTCAATAAACCCCTTATTACTGCTTATTAATAGTTGGTAAGGTACACTCTAAAAAGTGAAGGAAACCTGTTGCCTTAAAATACATAAACTGTATGTTTAATTGAAAAAAAAATAGTTATGTGGAATTGTCGCGCTCACATAACTTTTTTTTTTTTTAATTATGCTTGAAGTTTATTACTTAATAATTTCAAGGCAACGGGTTTCCTCACTTTTTTAAGTTAAGTCAACTGATTGCTTTTTACAGTTGTTAAAGGAATACTTCACTTAAAATGCTCAATTCTGTCATTTACTCACCCTCAAGTTAGGGGAAGATAGCATAGTAGGGGAGAAAATACTAATGGGGAAGAATGTCTTTGGTTACAGACATTCTTCAAAATATCGTCCTTTATGTTCAGCAGAAGAAAGAAACTAAGACACGTTTGGAACAACATGAGGGTGAGTAAATGATGACAGAATTTTCCTTTTTAAGTGAACTATTCCTTTAAGTTCAGGCATTGAGTAGGATTAAGGGATGTAGAATATGATCATGCAGAATAAGGCATTAATAAGTGCTTTATAAGTACTAATAAACAGCCAATATCCTGTAGTAATATATAGTGAAAATTGGACCCTAAACTAAAGTGTTACCAGAAATCTTGCTGACCCCAAACATTTTTATATATACTGTATGTATGTATACACATAAACATTATTGTTAATCCTGGGGGGAAAAAAACAATAAAGCTAAGAATTTAGACAAAATGATTTAACATTATGCACTATAAAGTCGCTACCAAATGAGTATTCATATAATATACCATGTGACTCTTTTGTACAGATGATCAGATGTTCTTGCACAAGATGCTCTTTGAATCATTGCTGCTGTAATGAAAGCAAGTGAGAGATTTTCACTCTTTGAATGGCACTATTATCTATAATGTATATCTTTGGATGACACATCAGGAAGGGATCAGTGAGTCCTCATTAGCTTGCAATAAAATGCTGACAGCACAGCAAGCACAATACGCCAAAAAGCTTTGCTACGCCAGAGAGGACTTCCTAGAGATCAGCAAGGAGAGCTGTTCAGCCCCCTGAACATCCAAATCAATGCCCACCTCCCTCCTATTCTTCTGCCTCTTCTCCATTCCTCCCTCCTGCAACAGCTGGGAAAATCCCATTCCAGTCTGACAAGTGAAGAGCTTGTTTTAATTAGCAGCTTTCCGGAGAACAGGGAAGTTTAGCTGTCATATCTGCAGATGTCGCTCCTGTGGAAAGAGCACCTCATCAGGCCTGTGCCGAGACATAAACAGTACTTCTCCAGCACCTGCTCTGCTAAACAGTGGGAGATGTGCTCTAATGAGGGGACGCTGTCCATTAAACACCCTCTAGGACACTCATGGAGACAGGCTGCATATGTCCCCATGGCCAATGACTGCATGGGCTTTTGATTCAGGGCCTATCGGTTCACGCTTGGCCTTTTCTTCTGTTCAGGTTTTTTGTATCAATGTAAGGCATGTTGTCTCGATGAGCTTAGTTAAGCTTTTTATATTTTGAAATATGTAGCCAATGGAAATATAACTGGCCAATAAGTTTAAAGTTAAACTTATTTTAGTTAGTTACCAAGGAGACATTTTTTGGAAGTTTTTCCATCTAATTTTTGTTTTGTTTTATATCAGTGTTATTTCAGTCGCGGAAAAGATTTATTAACGCTTTACTTAAAGCCTTATAAATAATGCATTATAAATGTATTTTATGTGCCTTATGATGCACTGCAGGGTCTCATGGATAATTGTAATCACGGTTATAATACATTATCTGTTCATTGAACACACCTTTAGAAAATTTTAAAACATGACAAGCAACCAATTTTAGATGTACTGGAACAAGGAATCTGCTAATGTGATCATGCATTTTAACTTGGGTTACACTTATTTATGAAAATATATAATGCATTATAACATACATTTATAATCCATTATACTTAAAGGCTTTAAATAAAGTGTTTTAGTTAGCAATAATAACACTGATGAATATAGGTAACTTTATTAGACATTTTGCTTTCATTTAGGTAATTTAGTTATTTTAGCCTGCGCTGATGTAGTGCAGTACCTGGAAATGTGTGAAATCCATCATGAAATTGATTTTAACACCATTTCACACGAGATAAATTAATTGGTTTGACAAGAAACCGTGGATGAAGCAAAATAATGTACAGTGAGCAGAAGTCAACATAAGTCCCCTTAGGGTGATTAAGAACCGAACACAGTAGCACATTATCTTATTCCAGTTTATTTCCCAAAATGGACGCTCTCATTACACACTGTTCCTTTACGAAGCATTCATCCTCATTGATCCTTTAAGATCAGAGTTGCTCTCTTAAATAAAACCAGTAGAAAACACCCATTTGTGCAGGGATTTACAGGCTCATTCGACATATGATAGATGCCTTCATTTCTCCGCTGACCTTTTAGTCAATTAGCTTTGGCTGAGATTTTCAGTAATTAACAATCTGATTCTTTCCCAAGTGTCTTTTGAAAATAATAATTGGATGTAAGCCCCTGCCCTTTATCCAGGTAGTAATTATTTGTCAACTGAATTTAAACGGTGATGTTATATTAGACCTTGTGTATAGATGATCCAAGCTGGCCTCTCCTGAAAAATTAAAAGTTTCGCTGCGCAAATGACTTGAGGTTATGATTAGGATTAACTTGGCAGTACGCAGTCTTTTTTAAATAAATGCTTTGCCATTTTCTGTTTTAATTAAAGGCCCAGAGCATTTATCAGAGTTAATTGAATTTAAAAGAGGTAGAGGGCTGAGAGCTTAATTGATTGAACTTCTTTAGGTATGTGTTTTTATTCCTTCATTCCCGCCGTGCAAATGTGCATGTGTATGGCAGAAGCTCTGCTCTAGTTCCTTCACTACAGTTATCTCACACTTCAGTGCATGGCTGCCTCTTAAGTTAGGCCATAATCAATGACTTAAGTGGCTCTGTGCTCACTCGCGTTGCACTTTCCGTTGGTTAGTGATTGTTTGACTAATGTCAATGCTTGCACTGAACCGGTCTTTAACCATTTAACCATATGCTATATGTATATAATAATAATTGATAATAATCATTATGAATGTTTTTTTGAGCATCAAATCCGCATATTAAAGTGATTTTTGAAGGATCATGTGACACTGAATACTGGAGTAATGATGCTGATAATTAATATTTGATCACAGGAATAAATTACACTTTACTATATATTCACATAGAAAACAGCTGTTTTAAATTGTAATAATATTTTTTTGTGTATTTTTAATCAAATAAATGCAGTCTTGGTGAGCAGAAGAGACTTCTTTTAAAAACATAAAAAATAGTACCAATCCAAACCTTTTTGACTAGTAGTGCGTGTATATATATATATTTATATTTATTTTAAAAAAAAATTTATATATATATATTTTTACAAGGAACAATATTATAATATTACAGATATTTATATTTTTGATAATATTTATACCAAAATATGACAGCTTCAGGGCTTTTGTTAAAAACTCAGCATTTTTTCAGGATCAGCATTATGGGTGTTAATGTTTTTGGTAAAAGGGAATGCCACAGCTCTTTTTTTCTGTTTTCTATAGTCATGTAGTACAGATTTGTTTTTAAAAGAATTTGCGTTTTTACTGAATAGACGGAAAGGTTTTATTAAAAGCCCATCCTGCCAGCTGTGAATTCCCCCTTTAAGCTAAGCCGCATTCAGTATTCTTTTAATGTTTGTTTGTTTTTGTGTTTTGTTCACTGTAAGAAAGTCTAAAACAGCAGCTCATTCATTACTGTATGCCAGAGCTGGTATTCCTAAATGAGGTGCAGTTTATATAATATCAGCAGAACTACCAGAGATGTGAACAGAAAAGTGAAATCTATGTTTGCATCAGCTGCCTGCTGATGAAAGCTAGCAGAGGGAAGACTGCCCTGTTGACCTTCGTCTTCTCTAAAGCCTTGATGTTTGGTCGGTTGTGAGTGGAATAAAAAACGCAGCGTTAATTCCAGTCGGGACAGCTGGATGATAGGCTGTTCTACATGTTCCCACCGCACTTCACCTGCTTGTACGCAATCTGTGTTATGCAGACATTACGCTGCTCAAATCCTGAGTCAGACTCAGTCAAACGTTCCAAAAAGCTGTCAGACACACATCCAGCCAGGCCTCTCCCCCTATTAAGCAGCACAGAGGGCTCTGTAATACCTGTACATCCCACTGGAGACTGCAGAAGTGAGATTGAGTTTGCTGGGGAAAGCTCTTTTTGTATTCTCATCCAGGTCTGTTATTTATCAAGGGAACGAGTGGGGAGAGGCGGAGGAATTGGCTTGCGTATAGCTTTGCTCTCGCTCCTGCTTTCCCTCCCTCGTCCGTCATTTTTTCATCCTCTCCCGTAGTTTGTCAATAGCTTGGTTTTGAGGGCCATCAGGGCTACATATCACCTCTTCATCTTACCTTGGCAGTTTATTTATGTTTTTCGGGTAGGGTAAATTCCGGGAAGGAGAAAAATAGCCTTATATTCCTAATAATATGGGGGGTGGATCTGTTCTTTTGCCAGCAGTATGTTGATATGGTGCGCGTAAGTCTTTTTTCAGCAACTTTCCCAAGGTTGTACTTTATATTTTAGTGTCTGTTAAAATATTTGCGGCTGGGCTGGCGGACAGTGCACTTTGATCATTGATGTAGGAGAAGCTACTTTGAATCAGAAGCTATGAGCTAAAATCTACTCATAATTTAAAGTATTTCAACTCTTTTGAAAAAGCTACACGCTAATAACAAAAAAGTTGATGCAGTATCTTTTAAATATTCAGTGTAACTATTTTTAAATATAGTTATTCAATGATACAATTTATAATTTACAAAAATGCAGAACTGTGTTGCTTCCTGCATAGGCAAACTTTTTACTTTCACTCATCTTGTGACTATTTTGTAGCTATTTGATCTATTTTTCACTTGATATATTTTATATGGATTTATTTTGTAATCTATGTATTTAAATATGATATGCCTAAAGGGAATATGCATATTTCATTCAAACCCCATTTATTTGCAGTTGCTACATATTTGAGTTTTTGCAAGATTCGTGTCATGTGACGTAAGTGTTTATAGTAATATAATCATAATATAAACATCATCTTAGGTCTGATGAGGAGGTTCAAACATCACATGCTGTGCTTTTTATGATTTTAGAATTTAACCACAGCTGTATGATGTTTTTTTTAAGTGAATGAACCGTCTCAATTAGGGTGACAACATCAAACTTAAATAACAAAATCAAATAATAGAGTTCAACCAAAACTATCATTTTCGATAATTGGAATAAAGCTGAAATTAAATATAAATATTATATTAAAAAAGCTTTAAAGATAAAAAAAACATGTATTGTTGCACTAGCAACTAAATTAAATAAGTTGAAGTACTAAAATCAATTAAAGCTATATATATATATATATATATATATATATATATATATATATATATATATATATATACGTATATAAAATCCCAAACATAAAAACTGAACATAACAATAAAAGCTATTCAAAATATGAATACATTCTATAATAGTATATAAATATTACAAAATTTAACACTTTAATCTGTGAACCGTTTGTATCTTACATCATTAGAACGAATTGGACTTTACAATTCTATAAATTAGATTATTCACTAGTTTGCTTGGCTGTAAAGCTGCATGCAAAAACACGATTTTGCATTTGGTTGTGCTACTCTTTAGAAAAAAAGTATCTTTTTACTGGAAAAGCTCTACAGCGCATTGATCATGTCCAGTAGCATGCAGTGTTCGGCGGTATTGATCTGTATTCTAAAGCAGAGCTCAACAGCAACATCGCCTTCTCTAGAAAGCATCCCGTAATGAACGTTCCCTCCCTTACCTCATTTGCATTTGTTCAATACATGAATCTTATTTGAGAATAGACGTCTTGTTTTTGGCCACAACTTTGACTGATTTACTGAATACGCAATATGTAGAGGCATATAGACAGATAGAAGCAAACTGACAGATTTCAACATCTTACATGGACGTTTGGAGCGAGTTTAGCTTGATTTACTGCAGCGAACACTCTCCTATTATCATTGCTATAGGGCAGATGTGCTGTGTGTGTGTGTGTGTAAATGCAGAATTTATGTTTTTTGCATGAGTGTATGCAGGAAAAGGGCTTGAATAGAAGCGGTTTCTATATAAGCGAATGCCTCCATTATGATTTAAATACAATATGTCAGGAAGCACACTGATCATCAAACACAGCAGCAAATGCTTGCATTTCCATGCAATGAATGACACTTCAAAGGCCTGTGATCGTGGTGTGAGGAGGAAACTGGGAGAGTTTGTTTTGCAGGTTACAGAGAGTGTGTTTGGATCAGGCGGAGGTGAAATATTTATGTCGGTTTTGATGGACACAGGGAAATAGGGAACTTAGGAATTGCCGGTCGATATGCTTTTGAAGGTTTAGGGTGGGCTTCTATGGAAAAGAAGGGGTCATTCTTCTTTTTCTCCTGGTCATTTGTCAGGTAGGTTGTGTTTGTTATGTGAATGTCAAAGAGAGTCAGAGAAAAGGGAAAGGAGAGAGTGAATTATCGACTCATGTTTTTCAAAGTTATCTTTCATGGACTCCCTCACCTCTAGAGCATCCCAGGGCCCCTGGATGCACAATTATTTTCTCATGAAAGAGACTTTGCCCATTGCAAAGAGCTCTGACTACCAATACATATCTATCAATCTTATCTATCTTATCTATCTATCTATCTATCTATCTATCTATCTATCTATCTATCTATCTATCTATCTATCTATCTATCTATCTATCTATCTATCTATCTATCTGTCTCTTTATCTGTCTGTCTGTCTATCATCTGTCTGTCTGTCTATTTAGCTGTCTGTCTGTGTCTATCTATTTGTCTGTCCCTCTATCTATATATCTGTCTGTCTGTCATCTGTCTCTTTGCCTGTCATCTGTCTCTTTATCTGTCTGTCTATCTGTCTGTTTATCATCAGTCTCTTTGTCTGTTTGTCTGTCTATCATCTGTCTGTCTGTCTATCTAGCCATCTGTCTGTCTGTTTGTGTATCTAGCCATCTGTCTGTCTGTTTGTCTATCTATTTGCCTGTCCCTCTATCTATATATATATATATATATATATATATATATATATATATATATATATATATATCTGTCTGTCTGCATAAGTATACGGAAAACAATTTGGTATAGAAACAGTATTCGCTTAAAATTGCTAGCAAATATTCTGCACAAAGAATTGGTAAGACATTTGAGTTCAATGTGAAATTTGGAAGTTGAAAGACTGAAATAGTTTATTGAAGTACGTTTTACAAGAGAATACTTTTTTTTATTTACAACGTTGAACATTTTTTAACAGTGTAGTTTGTATTTGTATGGTGGATATAGAAAACAGTAAAACAAAAAAGACCCAAAAACCTAACTGTCAGCACAAATTATGCGATTTTAGTGTCTAAATATTGTAGCTTATTCAACAAAGGCGGCTCACTCTCGGTCCTGCAGACAACTGTGTTTGTTGACCTTGTGGTCAAAGTTTTCCTCAATCCAGAAGTAACAAGTGCAGAGTATTTCTGAAATATCCATAACTCTGAAAACAAAGCAGAATATGGAGATGTGCTCAAAGAATTTGTAGGCGATCTTCAAAACATGAGCTTAGTGAACTGCTGACACAGAGACTAAGGTTAGTGAGCTCCTTGTTAGTTTTAAATCCAATAATATTGAGAGATTTATGTCATGAAATTTGTGTTCTTTGTGTTGGCGGTGCTGGTTCAGGATAAGACTCTGACTCAACCCTGTTGTCATTATTATCCATGCAGACTTTTCAAAAATGCATTAAGGTGGGTGCATTGATATGCAATTTGTATGCAAAAACTCCAATCAGAACAGTGGGCATTTACATTAGTCAAAGGAGAAGCAACACCAAAGGTCAGAGAGAGGGTGGAAAATGGTTGTGCATTCATAAATTGAGTTATGGTGTGAAAAAAAAAGTGGGCTTCAAAATAAAATAGCAAAATGTTGTGACCCTTTTAAAGTGTATTGTATTCTAATATGTCATCAAAGAACACATACTGGGTTAAGCTGTGAATATCCACTGACCCTAGAACAACCGGGATGTTCTCACTCATTTTACTCTTTCGCTTTTAGATGCCATCTTTTTGTGTAATCCGCAATTATCTGGAATTGGGGGCTTATTGCTCGAACAATAATTCAAGCCCCTCTGCTCTGAGAATCCATATCGCTGCATCGTCATATCTGCTGCGGTGTAATTCATCTCTTTCATTATCCTTCTGTGATTTATAATCCAATTAACATCCTTCATTGATGAGCTGAATGTAAACTGCCCCTGAAAATAAGGTTTCTAGATGTTAGCCGGAAGCTGATAGCTAATACGTTTGGGGTATTTTATTTTCCACTGCTGTCTCTCTGATAAAGATGTAAGTTCTGTAAGTTTTAGCTCTTTAAAACGACTGAGTCTTTTGTGAGAGGCAGTCTGATAAGATGGATCAAATATAGAATTTAAAAGGACAAGTCTTTGATTCAGAATGTAATACTGAGTGATGACAGGCAGCAACAGTTTGGACTAAGAAGAGAGCTGTCATAAGGCGACGAGCGGCAGGCGCACACAAACGCTCACATGCTCATTCATATTCACACAATGTGTTCTTCACAGCAGGCAGCTTACTTTGTCAAACATCATTTGAGTGCAGAGGATAGTCTGGAAGTGTCTGAGAGATGGCATTCAACAAATCACAAGTTACGTTTCTCAAGTGTTCGGTAGATATCTTCAATTGCAGTGACGTGCGGTGGACTTCTGAACTGTGAAGGCAAAGTCCCCTCTCTTTGTTTTGTTTTTTTAATGCAGCGTAAAATTCATGCTCTTGTTCCATTTGATGTGTACACAGTGTTTTGGTTACTGGAGTAGGTTTACCTGTACACTCAGTACAAGAGTCCAATTCCGCTTTCCGAATGTGAGTCATGATTTGCTTGCATGTTGTGAAATTCCATCAAATTTGAAAGCATCATGAGATGTTAACCTGCTGCATGTCTGCACCAATCACAGTCAAGCACAAAGAAGCTCTACTGTGCAGATTACCCAGAGGCAATTACTGTTGGGTAATTGCAGAGCCAGCTGTTGTGTGCTCCTGCACTGCAGCTGTGGATATCTTATCCTGACTCCATGCACTGAGACTACTGACACTATGGTATTGGGGGTGTTAGCCTTTAATTATAATCTGAGACCGGTCCGCATTTTTATAAATATGGATTAGATTAGGATAGCTGATCTTACACCAGAGCCCAAGTAGGAGAGAGCGGAGTGATGGGAATGCAAAGGCAGCCTATGCACCACTGCCTGATTTAATTCACTTTAAATGAGAGAGGCTAATTAGAAATAGCAACTCCATCTTATTTCCATGTACACTAGTGACAAAAAGGAGGAGGTCTGCCGCAATGTAAATCAGAAAAGTCATTACCCCTAGCAAACCCAGGCATATTAACCAGCATGTCATTTCAATTGCTAAAATCTTAAATCATTCCTGACACGTTTGGCATTATTTTGTGATCCGGAGGTTTGATTATATTGTGAAATTGGCGAAAGGTAGGGATGGTAAATGTAAGGAATTAAACCATTATTGTTCCGATTGTAGGTCTATTGAAGAATCCCAATATCTGTTGAACACTACTGATTCTACTAACAGTAATTTTATGGAATAAATTAGTAATATATTATAATAGATATAAATTATCTATTATTATGCATAGATAATAATAGAAATGGCTGTGTGTATATATATATATATATATGTGTGTGTGTGTGTATGTATGTATATATATATATATATATATATATATATATATATATATATATATATATATATATATATATATATATATATATATATATATATATATATAGGATATGCAAATATTAAAGAAGTTAATTTTTTACAACAAATATAACAATTAATAAATGGTTCATTTTAAATGAATGTTGAATATAGCATTTTTTTAAACAGCATTTTCCAAAGGAACTCAACAGTGACCACTCATCCTTTCACTCACCCTTGCGTATATTTCACATTTATTTTCTTGTTAGGCATTTGAAAAAAAATTACCAGCATACAGTGTATTTGTTTGACAGCCAAACAAGTGCCAATGCGTGTACTTTCATTATTTTGTTGAACCAGTAATTTTTTCTTGAGACACCGTGTTACTAAAGTTCACCGTATGCACTTTTGTCCTGTTTCCTTGGTCTCCTCTCCAAACTTCATACTGCCTTCATCCATTCTGGACATGCTTTTCCGCAAATTTTTCACACGACTTTGTAAATATGTTGAATTTGAGCATTCACACTCCCCTCGGGCTCTTAAAATAGATGTGTAGTCATGAGCTTTTTAACGCGAGGACTGTGCCCTCATTAGATCTAACCTCACGCAGACAGCTGAAGTCCCAGAGCCCTTGAGGTGCTAGTCAGCGCGCAGATCCACTTCCCTTCATCCCAGCAGAACTGAAGACTGCTGACAGAGAGGACACTTGTTAATCGAGATCCTCTGTCGTCACTCACTGCGGCGAGCTCAATCCTATTGTGATTCACGGCCCAGCACATCCCTACCTGCAGTGGCGAGAAGCAGGAACTTATCAAACCCTCGCAGGAAACAGTACGTTCTCTTTGCTCTTCAAAGAGATGCTAAACATTAATGGTGGAAACAATGGCCTGCGGTTATGCAAAACACTGGGAATATATTTGTGGATTCTCCATGTGCACAAGCCCACACATTGCAGTTTAAGTAGGACGTGTTCCTGGAAAAACATCACTATCAAGCAGTCACAGCCCTAACCCTTACCCTGAGATCAGAGGGCATTTTTTTGCTAGTTCTTGATCCAGGAACATGTCGTGTGTGTATAATTCATATTAAACCATGCCAGTTGCACATGCCATCTGCATTGTTTTAGCACTCAAGTCACTAAAGGAATAACACAAATCAAATCAGGATGTAAATGCGCCCACCACTGGAATCCAGACACCATTGAAATGTCTCAATTGCAGTGCTTGTCAGGATATATGCTCCGTTATAATGATTTTTTCCCTAATTTGATGAAGAACTGCTGATGTGATCAATAGAAAATGTAAACAAACATAACAAATGAGCTTTCCGTAGGCTGTTTAGCACCTTTTGAGTTGAACCAGATTGTGTGTCGTTCGAGATCAAGACACTGGTTTTATACATAAGTGTCACATCTGTTTTGTGAATCATCCCTCAATCTCAAAATGTCATAAACTTGCAGCATCTCATTTGACCTGCGTGAGATCTATCAAGAGTTATCCGACTAACCAGGTCTGCATGCAATCTGGAAGATATTATGAGAGCAGACCTGTGAAGATTGTATTTTCCTTTAGGATCCTCTTAAAGCACTTTGATCCCGTCTCTTCAACCGTGTTCTCATCCGTGGAATCGAGTCGTGACTCATGTCCCCTGAACCAACCCATATTCCACTTGAAGCCTTCTCAAAAAAACAAGTTTGTGTGTTTTCGATCTTTACAAATCCCTTGCGAGTTTGCTAATTGATATAACATAGGCATTTGTGATTGGTCATGTTTTACACCCCTGTCAAAAAACTAAGATGGCAGTGCGATGCATGAGCTATAAACATATATCAGTCTGTGTAGTATTGACGTCTTTACTCAAGCAGGCATAGTGCAAATCAACACTGACTAAACCAAATAAATTAAAGAAAAACATCTTTTTCTTTAATTTAGTAAATATTTCGTAAATATAGGATAGAACACAAGTTGGGGTTAACTTTACCCAGCAAATTGGGTTGTTTATTTAACCCGTCATAATGGGTTGACTTAACCAATCATACTGGGTTGATAAATTTTTACTGTAATACTAGCTTCTTCTTTTTTTCTTCTTTTTTTTTTTTACTTCATACATGAACAAATGTTTACGGATTCACTTAAATCTTATAAACTTATAAATATATTTGAAATTTCTAAGCATTTATATTCTCTATCTTTTTTTTTTATTAAATCATAAAATTTTATGCAAGGCATCAGGCGTTTCCATCACGTGAAAAGACAGACACAACACTCATTCAGGTGACTCACATCGCGCCCCTGTATGTTTCTTTGCATAAAATGAAACGATATACAGAACAAAAACGAATTTATAGATACAAAAAATTGACACAAACCTGTATTTTACCGAAGACACGTACCAATTTGACGGAGCTGCATCCTCCTGCATTTTTGCTCTCTCCTGAAGAGGTCGCAAAAAGTCTGCGATAAATAACTCAACCACTGGGTTGTTATATCTGACCTGAGCACTGAAAAAATAACTCAAATCATTTAACCAAAAGCCAGGATTTGGGTAGAAAAAATAACCTAAGAATTTTTAGAGTGTAAGAAGAAATGTTTTTATAAAAAATTTAATTAATTAAAACTAAATCCATAAAATGATGGGAAGCCCTAAAATGGTCTATGAAGCCCCTTACAGGACCCTTTAAGGTTCTATATGCAACCTTTTCTTCTAAGAGTTACCGCCATGACAACCTAATGCTAGCTGTAATGTTGAAGAGGCTATAAAGACATTGCAGGGGAATGTCAGCTCGTCTGTCTGCCATTTGAAGCTCAACTGAGCCTGGGTGATGCAACAGGACAGTGACCCAAAGCACAGGAGTAAATCGGCTTCAACGAAAGAAAATGCGCCTTCTAGAACGGCCGCATCAAAGTCCTGACCTCAACCCGAGTGAGACGCTTTGGCTTGACCTCAAGAGAGCGATTCGCACCAGACATCACAAGAATATTGCAGAACCGAAAGGTTCAAAATCCCTCCTGACCGTTGTGCGGGTCTGATCCACAATTACAGGACACATCTGCTGGAGGTTATTGCTGGGGTCAAACTGAAATTAAATTCAGGTTCACATACTTTTTCACATTTAATATTAACTCGGTGTCCAATAAAGACTTTAAAATGTAGGCAATTAAAGGTAAATGGTTAACGTATTTTTCCTGCAACTGTATGTATTTCGTCTTTGAGTACATTTTGTTTTTGTGCGCTCGACCTCCTGTCATACATGTGGTATTGCATGTCCTTTAAGAGGAGGAGATGTGCATCACATCAAATTTGCCCCTGTACCGTAGCAAATGTGTGCCATGCTGTGCCGGGATTCAAAAACACTGGGCTGATTTTTATGCTGGTGGCATTCAGTGACATTTATGTCACGAATTAATTTCAGGACAGGACAGCCTGTTAATACAAAAACCGAGCAAATCCTGGTACACTGTGGTACATGAAAGAGAGAAGAAAGGCGGAAAGACGGAAATGCAGTGCAGTTTCTTTTAAATGCATGAAGGGAAAAAGAAGAGACGCATGAAACGGTGACAGAGATCAGTGGGGTTTTTTAGTTACAGTTTATGGAAACGTAGATTAAAAGCGATTCACATTCAAGCATGTAAACTCGACTGAATATCCACGAACTAGCTCATCTTTTACTTGAATGTTGTGTTTTGTTACCACTGTTGAGGTTTAAGTTTTGAAAATATATAAATATTGCAAGATTTCCTCTCCTTTAGAAGCGAATTGGCATTTAAAACTGCCAGATGAATTTGAAGACAAATAAAAGCTAATTGAAAATATAGTTAATAGAAAATATACTAATCTATAGTTATTCACAAGAACATTTAGCAAACAAACAAATCAAGTTGGCTGAAATATTACACTGTTGCAAATACTACAATTACACTTTTTTGCAAATTTGCCTTTTCTTAAAGCTAAACATTTTAGCAGAAACCTCTTGCATCACATAGCCATGTCATTTTTTTCCCGTTTCCTCCAACATTGTATATTATGAATCTTGTGTTGTAATATATCAAGCACTCATTTTTGGTCTTTAAAAATATTTGGTGGTCTTTTTTTTGGTCACGCATGTGTACCGAAGGAATACAGTGTTGTTTTAACCACTGCATGTGCAGAATTTCTCTGTGTGCGGAGTTTTGTTTCAATCTCCGAATTTAACCCTAGGATGGGACAATATTGATATAATTTGATATCGTTTTCTCCTTAACTTACATCTTACGGTTGTATATTTACCTCTAATTGTCACTAATTCGCAAATTCATTTCCTTTTCACATAAAGGATTACAGCTGACAGCAAGCTTAACTTCGTAGACTTCAATGAACGAGTGCCGCTGCACATGCGCGTCAAATAGACTGAGTGGATTAAAATGGGAGCACAATAATTCTAACCTTATTCTAAAAATATTATACTAACATATTTTGCATCCAAAAGTGTAAGCACTTCAGATCTCTTCCCACAATTACAACAGCAATGTTTACAGACTTTATTTTTTTACTTAAAGACAGACATAGTTTGTTCAGTAAACCACCGTTTACTAAAAAATATAACGTTTTTTTTTCCTGCTCCATGGAAAACATCCCCAACTGTGACTTAGAAACAGGGGTACATGGGCATTTTTGGAGGGGTGTATAGACTGTCTTTACAGACCCATATGCATATGGAGTTTGAAGTGTTTTTTCAGCATTTTTTGGTTGGGCTTATGGGTTTAGCGCAGCGGCAATATGTTGATGGACATGAGAAGAGTCTTTTCCACAATGACTAATTACTCTCATATGTCTTAAGTCATTACTATAGCAGTGTGAACAAAGCCTAAGCTCTTTGGAGTAATGCGTTCTTCATGGTGTGCTAATGCTTTTTGTCATGCTAGTGTCAGGCTGGTGCTCTTGGACGTGTGGCAACCTGGAGGAATGGAGCGGGAATAAGGCTATCCATGTCGTAGAAGCGTATTTCACATGGGCCGCTGATAGGAAGTAGGGCAGAGTGCCCATGTGAAACCTGCCATTTTCATCTTTAGCCATTTTGAAGCACACTCCAGTCATGGGTAAAAAAAGCAACATTGTTTCATCTGTGCATGGTGAAAAATGGCTCTAAAAATGGTTTTCCCATCCAGGGGTGGACTGGCGGCAAAGAAGAGCTCTTTGTGTCAAGCACTTACTGTAGTATTTCTCTTTTGCAGCAAGGCCATTTTTCTAGCCCTCTTTCTCCATCAAATTGCAGCCTCAAAGAGACAACCGGCAAGAACCGATGGCTCACGCTAAGTGCGGCTGCATAACTCTGTAGCGCCGTTCCGTTCTTTCAAGCCATGATAAACCCCCGGCTGAAAATTTGTCGCACTTAGATGGACATTCCAGCAGTTTAGCGTGTCCTCTGACCAACAGAGGCTCGAAAAAACAGCCCCAGGGGACGAGCCTTTTTCAGCTGAAGTAATTGTTCCCAGAGGACACAATAAGTCCTGACAAAAACATAACAGGAGGAGAAAATAGCACAGGTGGAAAAAATAGCATACTAATTTTGAAACTAATTTGAAAGCCAGCGGAAGGGCCTGGGGTGAGGTCAAAGAATCTGGAGCCAACTGGTTGAGTCAGAAAGCATTAGGGCAGCCAAGAAGGAAACATCCTGTGACACACACACTATGTGGCTATTAAGACACATCTGTGTACGATAAGAGGTAATGTTTTGCAATAATATTAGGGATGCACTATAAATTCAGCTACAGAAAAAATATTCTGAACGGAAAGGCCATTTTCAGTTTTTGCCCCAAAATAGAAAACAGGCTGAAAATATGAACAGAAACTGTTAAATCATTTAAAAAACCGGTGTGCAATGATCCAGATTTTATTCAGTCTAAGGATGTATGATATGTTGACAATAAAATGTTTTGCAATAAGACTTAGAATAAATGTTAATGATACCTACGTTTTAGGAATCGATAAGAATCGAAATCGATAAGCAGAATTGGAATCGGAATCGTTAAAATTCAAACGATAGCAAACCCTAGTTGTCACATCAACTGTAAATGTAAGTTCATCAATATCATCCATCCTCATTTACATTTACAGTAGACTGAATAAAATCTGGATCATTGCACACCATTTTTAAATGACAAAGTGTTACCATTTTACAGTATGTGGTTAATAATAACAAATTTGATTTTTTTTTTCATAATTTGATCCAAATTAATTGGAAATGATCCACAATAAAAAATATTCAGGTCACAAGTTATTATTATTATTATTGTGTTTTTTTAAAAACAAAGGCTGATTTAAAAAGCATTTTCAATTTTGGTTTTCATCCCAGTGTGTCCAATTTAAAGTTAAAAAAAAAAAGTGTAAGATGGCTTTTGGAGGTAAAATCAGGTGTATGTTGGTGGTGAACAGCACTGAACAGAAATGTGCCCCATGAGAATGAGAGAGGTAACATTGTGCTGACAACTCTGTTTGCCGAATAACAGCGGGGGCCGACCTGCAAACGATTATGAACAGCCCGTTCGGCGTCCCAGGCTTGTTTTGACAGGGGAGACAACATCACAGTTTAGTTCTCTAATGGACTTCAAAGCGAGTCATATGTTTTTAGTTTTGTTTGTGCGATGCAGAATTGAACAAAAGACCTGTTAGATGGATATTGTTAAAATGACATAATGAAAACTCACAGCTACACTGCAGAGAGAGGGAGGGGATTTTATTTTGGAATCTCAGTAAGCTCATTGGCTGCGTCTCCGCCCCTGCCGTCAAGCTGGGCTGGAGATCCCAGCAAAAGAGTAATTATTCATGACTGAGCTGGATAGAGACAAGCAAGGCAGTGCACAGAAGTCTCTGAGGAGAAGTTGAGCTGGGATGCCTAATTAGCTCTGTATATGAAGAGAGAGAGAGAGAGAGAGAGAGAGAGAGAGAGAGAGAGAGAGAGAGAGAGAGTGGGCGGGGGAGAAGAGAACCTCCTCCTTTTCCCCTCTTCGGTTTCGGATGACCCATTTAAGAATTACAGCACGGCACAAAAATGCAACATCAGCTGGAACAAGTAACACCTTCAACAGCCCAGGAAGCCTTTGTTAAAATGCAGATTGAGACAGACTTGTATTTTCAGGTTTGGAAAAAGGCCTCAAATTTGCACTTTTCCGTATTGACTCACACAGACACATCTGCACAAACGCTTTCCTTTTTCCCAGTTGCTTTTAAAGCGGGGAGATAACGCAAAATCATTCCAAAAAAAAATCTAGTAGTACAGAAAATCTTGCATCAGAATGACGTTTTAATAATTATGCACATGAATTAAATCATCCATTAATTCTCAATAGCTGCAATAAATTGCTAAATGCATGTCATGGGACTGTTACGGTGCTTTAAAGGTGTCATGCACTTTTACAAGTTGATTGTACTGAAATGTGTGTTGGCAGTGCCTGTACACAACCATCATAAAATGATAAAAATCCATCCAGTGTTTTTTTTAAGTCTCCTTATATGTTTTCCCCTCCCTCAAATTGAGCCGTTCGATTTTGTGACGTCACACGCTCGGAAGCCCCTCCCACGATTGTTGATTGACAGCAGCGTTTCAACACAGACCCGCCCTCGCTCGTGAGCGAGCTGTCAATCATAGTCCGCACGGACCGGCGCGGTCATTGTTGATATGCTGGAGCACTGTCTATGAGCAGAATGGTGTCTAAATGATTGTGGTGTTCTGTTCTTGGGTGTAATAACGAACACAGCAGTCATTTTAATGTTCCTAAATCCGAACCGCTGAAGACGCAGTGGCTGAGTTTGTTTTCGAAGGGAATATTCCCCACGAGCAACGTCAATGCTCTCATGTTTGCGCGAATCATTTCACACACCAGACTGCTTTATAAACGAGGATCAGTATAAAGCTGGTTTTGCTAAGAAGCTGCTCATGAAAAAAGGATCGGTACCAGATATTCGTGTTCGTGCTGAACCTCCAGAAGAACTGAAGTGAGTGTAACGTTTAATTAAACTTTATATTAATATTAATATTAATCTTTGCAAATCGCTAGCTGCACGCTTCACAATGAATGCGTCTAAGGTTTACACTCAGGGTACATTACGGCATGTTTTCTATGTATGACGTTCTCAATATAATTCATAATCCCACGTTTATAATGAACAACGCATTATGGTTATTGTGTTATTGTGTTCAAACGGTGTAGGCACAGAACAGAGAGGCGGGGTGAGCAAAGCTCATTATCATTTAAAGTCATATGCACTGAAACGGCGTGCTGAAAACAGAGCTGTTTTTGACCAGGTAAAATAAGTGTTTTCTTACAATACTAAGTTTAATTTTTAATTAAAGTATATTACAAACTTTTAATTTAGACCCTAAAGAATCATATTAGCTTTTTAAAAAATTATATGACCCCATTAAGGTGTTTGTGCTGTTATCTCATTAATACAGCCTCATGCATCCACCTCCATCTGCTGTTTAATTTGGTAACCTTTGTAAAAGGTGTCCGATTTGAAAAAGGGTAAACATTTGTGGGGATGCTTACTACCTTCATCATGTTAAATTCGACCACCATTAATAGTGGAAAACAAGTCAGTGGCCTGTGGTGCAGTGGGAAATAGTGTTGAGCATCTGAAACTTCAGTTTTTTTCTTCAGTAAAAACATGTAGTTACTTGAGTCAGTTTGTTTTCTAACAGCCAATGTATATTTATATTTTTCATATGTAAAAAATAATATATTTTTCATAAAACATAATAAAACATTTGAATTGTTTTTACAGCACATTCGAAACATCCTGCATATTTTTAAAGTTAAAGAGATTTTTTTCAATATTCTAACTTTTTTTTTCTTCTATCTCTTTTTGTCTTTCATGTGGTCCCCTGGTGTGATTTCTGCTACTCTTAAATTAAAGGTGAGTCAATTATATATATATATATATATATATATATATATATATATATATATATATATATATATATATATGTTACATATTCATGAATGTGGATGTCGTTATTTTTGAATGATATACACTCATGCATCATTACTCGTACACTGTAAAAAAATTATATGATCAAGTTATGACAACATAAGTTTTTATATTACATGTATATATATTTTATGTACAACTAATTTTTAAGGTCAGTTTAATGTAATTTAAGTTGAAATGACTTAAACATCCAAGTTGATTGTACTTAAAAATTTAAGGCAGCAACCTTTGTTTTTTGTTTTTACAGTGTATTAATTTTGCTTTGGTCATCCACTCTGATTATTATAACAGTAACCATACTATATAAAAATACTATAAAAAGATCAGTGTATACGATATCAAGGGCTTTACAAACAAATAAAAAAAATGTGAAAAAAAAATATTCATTTAATTCTAACAGACTGTATATACAAATTAATGTACAATAATAAGATTAAACAGGTGATCATAATTTTTTTATAAAAAAAAGACATGAGCTTATTAAAATGTTAATAAGCTTAAAGCAGATATGAGTCACAGTTATAATGAGTACAATATATAATAAACATAATTATCAACCAAGAAGAGGTAAAAAAAAAAATCATGTTGTTGTTTTTTTTTTACATTAATTTGATATTCACATTTGTTGAAGTCGACATTATACATGCTCTCTAAGTGTATGAAATATGTAAGTGTTAATATCTTCACTTTAGCTGGAGGCAGTCTCTGCTCTGATACCATAAATAATTATATAGAGCATGAAACCAAATGCTCAATCGAAAATAATACAAGCTCCCAGAGCTGTAACAGGGTTTAACATCAGTGTATGTGAGCTCTGCTTTATTCTTTTACACGACAAAGACCTGTTTAATCAAATAACAGCAGGATTAAATGCGATATCAATTCTACATTTAATATGTTTGACATGTTCTGAAATGATTCCGTCCAAATGTTTTACATTACATTATGATTTACGAAGCTCTTATATCTTTCCTCTATTCAGCACCTCTGTCTTCCTCTGGCCTTTAAATGGGTGTCAGAGCTGATTAGAGGACATTTCAGGGTTGTCTGCCAGTGAGTCTTTTGGAGAGGCCGGAGCATTATTGAGCTGACATCTCTAGAGCTCTTTAAATGTTCTCTGAATTGGGTTTCTCTGCCTGAAACTGTCTCATCTCTAATATAGCATCTCTCTAAAAAAACCTTTTATTCATCCAAATAAGCTTTTACCTCCACAAAACATCGTCAGGTCTTGATGCTATTTTCAGATATTTACAAATAATATTAGCAGTACTTTGTTTTGAAGCTGCAGTCCGTAGCTTTTTTTGGGGTTAAAAATTATCCAAAAATACATATTTGAGAAAATACATAACCAGCCAGTGTTCAAAACTCTCTGCTTGCCTTAGCTCGATTCAAAGCGGTAAGCTTGTAATAATGTTTTTAATTCCAGTGGTACTGGTGGATTTCCGCGGGAGATTCGTTGCAAAGATTCACATCTGTACACATGAAGAAGAGTCTCGGCTAGTATACGCTATATTGCGAGTGAGGATGTTGGAGGTGGAGATTTATAGCCTTTTCTCACAGCACTTGATATAATTAAACGTATCAATTTGATGGCGGATCTAGAAAGGTTCAAACGACAATCATCAGTGACAACAGATTCACCCGCTGTAAAATGCAAAAGACTTCGTTCGGACTTCGGAGTGGCTACAGGTAAAAAGAGACTGCAACCGGACCCATGCGAAAAAGGATACATATCAGAAAGACATTACATGTAGTCACGCAATGCTTGCTTACGTTGTTAACATTAACAATTTGAGAACAAAGTATAATTTGGACGGTTTTGCGTGATATGATAACTTATAAGCGATTGCTAGATTTAATCAGCGCGATTTACTGCAATGTCAGAACCAGAACAAAAGTGGATGTTTCTTACTAGTTCAGATTACATTTTCCGGTGAAAATTCTTATGTTGGTCATACTTCCAAAAATAATAATCTGTGAATCTGAATGCCAGTATCCAGACCGGCGCGGTGACTGACAGCCTCACACTCTCCTCAAACATTGTGTTCATCCGCGCTGTGCCGTGTCGAGGGTGTTGAAGTACAACTCACGTAAAGTTGATAATTCCGCGAATGACTGCAATTGCAGATTTCGAACAGAGATGGAGATGGCGACAAAGAGGAAAAACGCCGGACTGCAGCTTTAACTAATACCTGTTTTTATAGAAATAAAGGTAAGCTAATAGTCAGACACAGAATATGCTTCAGAAGAATATGTGCAGAATGTACTTTGTTACAATATATACATTTCACGTGTGCCATTGTGCCCTACGTGCTTAGAGCCACATTACGGAGATTTCTGATGTTATCTTTGTGTGTGTTTCTTGGTTTCCTGAAAACGGCAGTATTCATTTAATCTTGTAAAGTGCATCAGCTGTGTGATGGTGTATATTGTTAGTGAGTTTCAGTGCAGAAATCAATTTGGATTCACAACTCATTTAAGCTGGAAAGCATTGCCAACTGATGGCTAAATGAGATTTTTAAGGGCTTTGAACATTAATGTTATGCTCTTCATCATACGACATAAGCTCTTCCTCCACACCTCTTCTTTTCAGACTCTATTAGGTTTGTGAAGAAAATGTCAACACGTAAAATGCCGCTAACAAAAGATTCATGTAGATCACAAAGACAGCATCGATTGCACTAGTTGACTAGTCATCCACCACCAATTGTCTAATGGATTAGTGCACTTAACTAGTTTGTAGATTTTTCTTTTCTAATGTTGGTTTTACAGTAGCTATAATATTATGTGAATCAGTGAAACTAATCAGTGAAACTTCTCTTGCATCATGGCATCTTATGAGTGACTTAGGTCTGTTATACATATAGGCCTGGTTTCACAGACAAGGCTTAGATTAAACCAGGCTTAGTTAAATTAGGACATTTAAGTAGATTTTTTAAACGTGCCTCAGGAAAAAAAAAACATTACTGGAGTGCATCTTGTGACAAATCAATGGTACTACTGACATATTTTAGGATTTAATGCAAGTATAATATAAGACAACTCAAATATGCATTTTAATCTGGGACTAGGTTTAACCTTTGTGAAACCAGGCGATAATATTTTCACCTTTTTTCTAACATATATATATATATATATTTTTTTTTTTTTTTTTATATATATATATATATTTATATATATATATATATATATATATATATTTATTTATAAATAAGGCGGTTATAATCTTGCCATTAAATATTCAGCTCCCCTTCCTGATATTTTTAAAATGTGAATTCCATCTCTGCATTCATTTCGCATGGAGTTTCGAGATGTTTGTGACTGTGTTGTGAATTGATGGCGGGGGGTTCTGGAGCACGCACAGTGCCCTGGTGGGAATGCACTGATTTGTTTATCGATGCTGCCAACAAAAATAGGACACCCTGGATCCTTGAAGTTTAATAAGTTATATGGCTTTCAGTTCTGCAGCAAGAGCATCAAAAGCCTCAACTGTTTCCTGTAGCATTTACCCATTTCTCGTAGATATGCAAATTATAAAGCTTAATCTGACCCCTCTTTTCACTTTTTAGCAAGTGTTATATCCATATATCCTCATCTGAACTTGGGTTAAAGAGAGTTGACAACTGCAGTGCTTGACGTGTTGCTTTTGCAAAGCATCAATGAGCCAGACAAGTTTATAAAAAACCTACAATGCAATACAATACAATACAATACAAAAATAAATATCTACAAAATTGATATCACCCCATAAAGAATAAACACATTTGGTCCGGGTTATCAAATGAAATAATGACTTTATAGCTGGTATAGCCCAAAAAGGTATAATTAGAAATAGATAGCCACGCCCCCAACTCACGCCATGGTTTAGCCTGTGTTGCTGGTCGGGATATTCAAGCAAACAACAGTATTTTGATAGCGCCACAGAGACACAATGTTTACACTTTTTGAGGAAATCAACTTACTCCTATATAGATGTAGCCTGGTTAAAACCAGACCATTCTCAGTTGTAACTGAGTTATGGTCTGGCAAAGCTTCATAGACAAAACATTTCCAAAGGGGCGTCACCAACGGACGTAGCTCAAATGCCTCTGGGCGCAATTGGATAGACCTAAAACCAATCAGAGCGATGAAGGAGATGATGTATGCAGAGCGACGTTCGTCTGTTATAGAACAACTTAGTTTGAATAAACAAGCAGACGCTGATTAGCTACTTGCTCTACGTTTATTTAAAATTAACAGCAAGACAACTAGAAGTGAATGTGCTTTCCATTAAATAAATCACACACTGTAAACAAAACCTTAACAGAACAAACTTTGCAATTTAGACGCCCAAACTGGGTGCCGGTGAGACGTACATGCTCGGGCAGATTCGGCTTGAAGTCGTTCATCCTCGGACGCGGCGCCGCGCTTGCTGTTACAAAAAAACCTGTGGACACAGCCAAGCGAAATGGGGTCTTGCCGGTCTTGCTTCACCGTTGCTCTGCTGTCGTCATCGTGGAAACCCCGCCCCAACATTTCTGATTGGTGCCGTGATTTCGGCTTAGAAATGGGCTTGAATGAGCTCTTTGCCAGACTAACTTGCAGAGCAAATCTAAATTTGCCAGAAGTTGTCTGGGTTTTCCCAGACTAATATGCTTCTGTGTATTAAACCTGAAATTTGAACGTCATAACGTTGAAAAATTGCATACTTCACCTTTAACTAATGGAAAGACAATTGAGATGTCATATTAGTACAATTGGTAAAGTACAGCCTTTTACTCTCCTTTACATTAAACATTTTTCCAACAGTTTCAAATTGAACCAAATTGAGGGAAACTGGACGCCTGCAACTTTATAAAAACCTCTCAGAGGGAAGTCCAGTCCCCCACCGAAGCGTCTCGCATTGAGAGTAATTCACTGCAAAAAGGTTTCTGCAATTACATAAAATTTCTAATATTTCTGCGCTAGGCTGTTTGCCTGACTGCAGGGTACGTGTCTTCATTTGATTTCCATCCACACTGTCAATTTAAAAAGTCATTTAGATTTGATTAACCAAGGTAATCTTGTAATCTAGAGAAGTGTTCCAAATAAAACACCAATGTTCAGGTGAAAGTAAGTTTTGCTAATTTGTTTGCTTCCTTTGTGATTAGACATCAGAAAATGCCCACAGAAGAAAAAAATATATATTTTCATATATATTCTTTCAAATGTCATGTAGCTTATTTATGGTTATGGCTGAGAGCCCAGAATGTTATTATTGGTCCACACCATAAAATGAATTTCATTTGCAGCTTTGGAAAACAACCCATAAAAATGTATTCCAGGTCCTGTGGTTTCAATTAAATCTTGCAGCTTTTTCAGATTGCTTTTTTTTTTATATACTGTAAATAGCATTGTCGCTTTTAACAGACCCCACAATAATGCTAAAAGGACTTATTTAGTATTTAGACTGTATTTGGTTGTTGTCACATCCCTAGTCTTATTTTAATTTCTCTCCAGCATGTTATATTTGATGCTCCTTTTTGAAATGTGCAGGATGTTCTTAGCCTGCAGAGCTTGCTAATCAAGTCTCAAAGTCTACATCCACACTGTGAGAAAATAAGTGCAAATCCGGTGTGGTTTATCCTGCGTAATGTAGGAGGTTAATACACCCTGGCACCCGTGGAATGGTTTTGTGGGAGAGAACCAAATATTGTGTTGCAAACATGTGAGTAGCTGCAACGAATGCTAAGTAGACTGCGTCAGTTTCTTCTTTGCAGATTTTGCATTGTGACTGCTAGATGTAACGTGTCTGCCCAGTTTTTTTATAGCATTTCGTAGTATTGTACGTGTGTTGCCAACGGGAGGTTAAATCTGATATACTGTAAACTACTTTTGTACGGTTTTATTTCCCTGCACCATTCAAACTAGAGAGACTTTAACTTGGTTTCTGTAGGAGTGATGCAAGGTATTTGATTTGACAGAAGCATCTAGGTTAGGCTGAACACGTAGATTTAATGAACCGCAAATTATGGGTGTTCACATTTACCTTGATGAGCCCAGTACCCAGACTGACAGGGAAACTTATCCGAAAGGTTAATCACTCTCCAAACACTAAAGAGGAGTATGTTTTATACTACATGCTGTATCTTTGAACTGACTTGATTTGACATTTGTGTTAGGAAATAGGAAATTAATCCTATGGAGTCTGGGCTATGCATGATTAAAAAATGGAAGTTACAATTAAATATACATCATAAATCAGTCACAAAGGTTTTTTTTTCTGATGTATTTTTAAATTCATCAAGTAATTATTCAAAACTATCTAATGCAGCTAAACACCCAGTGAAAGAAAAAAAAGTGCAAATCAGTTTAACCGAATCCATTGAAAAAAATACTGGGGATGGATTTGACAAAAATGTTCTAGTTGTCCCAAAAGTGGCAGCTGGTTTGTTTTTGGCATACAGTCCACATCCAATGAGGCTAGATCCTTTTATCTTTTATTATTTTCCGCTAAATTACTTTCCATTCAATTTTAGAAGCATTTTATACTGCATTAAAGGGATAGTTCACCCCAAAATAATTTTTGATTAAAATTAAAATCACTTACTCACCCTCAAGTTGTGCCAAACCTGTATGAGTTTCTTTCTTCTGCTGAACACAAAATAAGATATTTTGAAGAATGTTGGTATAACCGAACAGTTGATGATGAAAAAAAATACTAGAGTCAATGGCTACCGTCAACTCTCTGGTTGCTAACATTCTTTTAAAAAATGTCTTTTGTGTTTCTTTTTTCTTTGAATGTCTTCAAAATTATTTTGTGTTCATCAGAAGAAAGAAACTCATACAGGTTTGGAACAACATGAGGGTGAGTAAATAATGACAAAATTTAAACATTTTGGGTGAACTATCCCTTTAAATAGTAATATGCTATTAGAAAAACATTAGTTTCTGAGATAAAATACTAATATACAGTAAATTAAAAACCTTTAGACAAAAACAGTTCTAAAAGTTGAGTTGTAAAAATGATTTACCTTTATACATTGGGTGCCATTGTTTTCATTCGTTTTAAATTCAATATGGCATCTAACCTGACTAAGGTCTGTTAGTACCTTTTGAAGGTATCAATGACAGCTTTCGTACCTTTTTTCTGAGAGCACAGCATATAGCACATCTTTAAAAAGCACATATCTTTACTTTATTATTACACAAACGTGGTGGAATAAAATCATTAATTTAAGGAATGTAGTAGTCTCTACTCTACTAGCACAAAGACAATAAAAAAGGAGCTATTTCTTTCATTAATATTCTGCACTCTACCCTTGCTGCAGTAATGCTCATTAACACATTACTGCAGAATCACTTGATAACTTAATTGGAATAATTCATTAAAAAATGTGAAATATTGCACAAATAACTCAGCGTTGTGTAATCTCCTGGCTTCTTCATTTGTTTATAGACGGCTGACTTAGATTACCAGAACTGTAAGGAATCTCATGTCCACACATGATCCAGTGGACATGATTACAATATCTCTCCTTCTGTGGGCATCTGGGAACATACAGCAAATAACTACACTGCTCCTTAACTCACTTCCCTTTCTCCTCCATACACACAGCTTATCTAATCGCAGCATCTCACAAGAGAGCCTTCAGTGAAATCCAATCACAATGCTTTATTGGAGGTTCTTGTTTGCCTTGTTGAAAAGAAGAAACGTGTAAAACCCTTTTCGAACCTGCACGAAGAGAGCAAGAATAAATCATGTTTGCTCAACTGTTCGTGGGGAGGTGGTGTAGCCAAAAGTGTTTCATTCATTTATTTGTGTTATTATGTGTTTCCCTTCAATATCCTGGCCAAAATTCCTGTTTCATACAGTAAGGATTATAAAAGTTGTTTTGTGATTGGTAGTTTTAAATGGCACACGGCTCAGGAACTGGTTTTATCTTGCTCAATAAACAGGGCACGTCTTTTTAGTTGAATTGCAGGAATTAACTGAAGTAGGAAAATTGAATTTTTCCCCCAAAGACGGTGGGTGTGTGGACAGTTCATTCAGTGTGTTTATCGAATTTAACACTGTTTACAAATGCTTAACCTAACAGGAACTTAATGCACCAGTCCTCTCATGTTCCACAACACTAAAGCATGACAAAGAGCCATCGCAGAATAAATGCAGATATTTTGAGTGCACAGTAATGGCTTAAATGTATCATATCTGCATCCTCTTTTCATGAGCAAATGTTCGTTTGCAAAAAATAAGGGATAATTTCTTTCACCTATAGAAAATGGTACAAATGATTGTCATAATTTTCAAGGGCAGATAAATGAGTATAGGTCATAACCCATGTAAGGCGTATAGGCAGACAACACTATCAGAGGCCTATATAAAGTGATATTGATTCGATGATATAGAGTGGAATCAGGCCGCAACATTTAGAAAATAACCAGGCCGATAAATTCTTATTCCTTCAGAGTGAGGAAATCAATTCTGTTTTGGAGACTTCATACACTTTCTGATTGCATCATGATAGCAGTGGTTAAGTGTCACCTCTGCTGTGAAACGTCAGGCTAAGCGTCCCATAAAAAAAAACGTCCTTGGGCCACCGCAGTCACATGGGTTGTCTAGATATGTTTTATGAAGTGAAGTAGCTGACAACCCAACTGCCAATGGTGAGTATATTGAGAAAATTCCCAGCCATAAATATTCCTTAACAGCCATGAAACTGTATTTCGCATCATTTTTATTAAAAATATATATTTAAATCACTTTGACACTGGAATTATTGAGCTGTGGGTTTTTTTCACAGAATAATATAAGAAAAGTCATTATCCGTCTCTCAGTGAAACTGCGCCTGTCACAAACGCCAGGACACATTGTGGTTTTGTTTATCTGGGTGGATTCATGTGAGAAATATTCCACATGTGTGTCACGTCATGCAGTTATGGATAGCCTAATAATAAAGAAATCAGCCATAAACAACATTTTCCATTGAAGTAGAAGTTTGTGGGTCTTCAGTTGAATTATGTGCTGCTTAAATCAGTGAGGTCAGACTATAATTATTATAATTTGATTTAAAATGTTGCAGTTCTGAATTAAGTTACAGGCAAACAGCTTTAATCGGCTTAATAGCCAATACTGAATTTTACTTGCATTTAGCTCTTGGGGGAGTGTTAGTTTTGGACCCTGCTGACAACGGACACTTTCGCTCCAATTAAACAAATAAGCCTGAATGATCCCATGTGTTTTAGCCTTTCATTATAAACGTTCCTCATATTTCAGCAGTTCAAACAGTTGTTGTGATGCGTGGCAGCCCAAACTCAACAAGTTAGCTAGCAGCTTTCATGAGCAGGTGTTCAGCACTCTGTAACCCACATCCCACCTAGGGAACCACTCGCCAGAACACTTCATTACATTCCCCACACCTCCTCTGTTTGCTCATTTAGACGGCCACAAGCGCCAGGAATGACAGGTGGCTCCACTTTGGCGTCCTGGTGTTTGGGTGAGATTTGAGGAAAAAGAGGAAGATCAGTCGTTTAGCAAAGCATTAATTAGTTGGGAGGGCGTTTAAGAAAACCCAAATATCAGTATATCAATGATGACCAAATACCTGCCCTTGTAGCAGATGCTGAGCAGAAACAAATGGAGAGTACCTAATATCACATAGCAGAGCTTTTTAATTATGTGATTTTGTTGCAGAACTTTTTAATAATGTGATTAAAAACCAAGCACAGAGTGACCCTTATTTGAACACTTGAGCCCCTCTTAAAAATGTCTGAATGTCATTCTATTAGGTAAAATATGTAGCATAAGCTTATAAGGAGAGCACAAGCACTTTTCAAGCAAAACATCGTGCCCCAGTTTCACAGACAAGTCTTAAGCTTAGTCCCAGACTAAAATGCATGTTTGAGCTGTTTTAACTGAAAGGAACTTGCACTGCTTATCTTAAAATATGTCAGTGTTTTGTCTTTTCTAAGGAATGATTATAAAAGCTACTTAAATGTCCTAACTGAACTTAGCCCTAATCCTGCTTAGTCCTGCCATGTCTGTGAAACCAGGCCTGTAAGTTTGTTTTCTTTTCTTTTTTTCAAATTTCTTGCTTTAAAAAATTCCTAGGAATACATTTTTTAAATATGATTAAAACACCTTGATAACACTGTACCTTAATGATTTATTGGTTGATATTAATAAACTACTGTAGTTAAAACAATCAAACAATGAATAATTTTACATTATACATTATTAATACAAACTGGCTCATTTTTAAAAGCAAAAATTCTGTCTGTTAACATTAAGTGCCATACACTGTGAACTAACATGAAGAAACAATGAACATTTATTGTATTTATTAAATGGTAATACTTTATTGTACAGTGTCTTTGTTACATATGTTACATGTACTTACTGTAGTAATAACAGTACATTTAGCATAATTACACGCAACTAACCCTAAACCAACCCCTTATCCTAACCCTATAGTAAGAACATGTTGTTAATTAATATTACTCAGTACTTAAATGTATAGTAACATTGTAACAAGGACACCTTAAAATGAAAAGATACCTTTTAATATGTTTAATTTGTTTAAAAAGTGCAATTTAAAATGGATTATGAAGTATATTAATTTTATACTTTACATAAAAAAAATAACAGTGGATCTAGGGTGCATCTAGTGCAAACATAAAAAAATAACATCAAACACAAAATGCATTTTAAAGACACAAGCATAGTCCAGGATGAAATCCAAAAAGCAAGCAACACACCTCAAAACTGGATACACAAGAAAAAAAATGTGTGGCAGGCCATCGCAATGTAGCATCCAATCCCCACGCGCCAAAATGAACCCAACAACAACTTGCAAAGCTGTCCATTTCATCTGATGTATGTAGTTGTCCAACATGTGTCAGTCTGAAGCCCTGTTCAATGGAATGAATGGGAAGGGGCAAAACAAACAAAATGGAAAGTGTTAATGGAAAGACCTAGTGGAACAGGTACATAGTCAATGAAGTTTACCTGTGGTTAATCTTCTAGGACACCCATGTTTCTGAAGCTTTAACTTAGATGTATTTTATTTTAATTTAAATGAGATGTAGGCTATACTGTAGGTATTAAGTAGTAAAAATACCTCAGAAAATTGAAGTTAAAAAAGGGTCCAAAACATACTTTTTAATTGCTGTTTTTTTTTAGTCTCTTGTTTCTGTGAACCTTCTTGATATATTTCCCTGCGTTGGTCATTAAGTATAGCTGGACTTTATTCACCCTGTGCATTGTTGTCATTGTGCTTCAGCAGTGAGGCAGCTCACATTACAACCTCTGGTTTTACCCTGGCAAATCAGTCCACGCTGTTGCCCAGGTTCATTCTCTAGGGCTGTTTCTGTGCGGATAGCTTGGCAGTTTGAAGCATGTCGGGCACCCGTCCCGCCCTGCGGTAGTTTCTTACCGAGCTGACGCAGCACGGCACTGGCTCCATTTCAGACCCTCATTTCTATACAGCTGCTGTGATTTGATGCCACGTCCAATTGTGGTGAAATATTAGCGCCCAAGAATGCAGTGAAGAACAAGAGCAACAAGAGGGCAAGAAGTTGGTGAAATCGCACTGAAATGGGCCCTTTTTTTCAAGGCCAGAAGGCATTTCAGCTCAAAATTGACGCAGGATGTTTGTGTCTGAAATGGCAGTCCTGAATATGTCGTTTGTCACTAAGGAAACAATGTAAATGAGCATTTAACGCACATCTGAACAGATGGCAACTTATTAAAGACAGAGACATTTTTATCTCATATGAGGCAGTGCGCAGGGCAAATGTGTGATGTGAGATGGTTTTTTAGCATCCATCTTGCCTCACACGTTCACATTCACATCCCTCCTGCTGCGCAGCTCTACATCTTCACTCGCTTTCATTCTTATTTTCATTTGTCTCATGCAACATCTTTGAACGTTTAGCTCATGTTTAATGTCTTTCTTCATTTGGCAGCTGGGACCACGTATATTTTTGGGAGAGGAGGAGCACTCATCACATACACCTGGGCACCCAATGATCGGCCAAGCACCCGGGCGGACCGTTTGGCCGTGGGCTTCAGCACCCAGCAGAGTGATGCCATCCTGGTGCAGGTGGAGAGCAGCCAGGGCCTCGGAGACTACCTGCAGTTGCACATCGTGAGTATCATAGCTCAGTTTGAAGCTCTAATAGGCTTCTTAATGTGGATATTTCTTGTCCTACAGTCCCCTGTGCGCTTTATATTAACACACAGGTGACTCAAGTGTCTTTTTATTCCAGTGTATTCTATTTTTTCAGCTCGGTTTGGCTGTATTACAGTCTGAAAGGTTTATGAAGTCTTTTTTTATTGTGTGGTGTAAAAACATAGTGTGAAAAAAAATATTAAAGGGTTAGTTCACCCAAAAATGAAAATTAAGTCATTAATTACTCACCCCCATGCTGTACCAACCCCGTAAGACCTTCGTTCGTCTTCGGAACACAAATTAAGATGTTTATGATTAAATCTGAGAGGTGTATCACTGCTACATAGGCTGCCTAAGGGAATGACACCGGACGGCCCAGAAAGTCAATGAAGAAAATGTTTAAATATTCCATGTCACAACAGTGGCTCAACTATAAGTTTATCAAGCGACGAGAATACTTTTTGTGCGAAAAAACAAACAAAAATAACGACTTTATTCGACTATTCCTTTTCTTCCTTGTAGGCCTGAAACGAGACTTCAAGAGATTTCCACGACGCATGCGCGAGAATTGCGATCTCCTTCAACTACTTCAGTTAAGTTCTCGCGCGTGCGCGTCGTGGAAATCTCTTGAAGTCTCGTTTCAGGCCTACAAGGAAGAAAAGGAATAGTCGAATAAAGTTGTTATTTTTGTTTGTTTTTTCGCACAAAAAGTATTCTCGTAAATACTTAAACTTATAGTTGAGCCACTGTTGTGACATGGAATATTTAAACATTTTCTTCATTGACTTTCTGGGCCGTCAGGTTTCAATCCTTAGGCAGCCTATGGAGGAGTGATCCAGCTGTCACATTTAATCATAAATATCTTCATTTGTGTTCCGAAGACGAACGAAGGTCTTACGGGGTTGGTACAGCATGGGGGTGAGTTATTAATGACTTAATTTTCATTTTTGGGTGAACTAACCCTTTAATAATAATGTACAATGTTTTACAATAATAACTATTATTTTTTTTAAGCAGGAAATAGTTTAGTGTGATTGAAAATAAATGCATATTGTATTTATAATAATTATCTTTAATGTACAATATTTTATTATTCTTATATTATAAAACTAATGCTCAAGTGGGAAAAGGACAGCTTCTTTTGGGAGCCACATGTCTGTAGATCTAACATGTGGCTCCCTCATCTAACATCTAAACATGATACAGAGCTAAAACTTACCACTGACATACGTAAATGTTATGCCATGCATTTATGCCATGCATTTATGCCATGTCGTAATGACCATAATTTCTAGATGACAACCCTAGCCGTTCCACTAGGAGCTGCTCGCATCCTCTAAATCAGAATTATGCAGTTTTATGGCAACACTATAAGCCTCAAAATAAAAATTTTAGTACTCTGAATCATCAATAGACAAAACCACAATATAACATGAAACAAGTCATTATTCATATGCCTTATTAAAAAAGTTATCGCTCATTTAGTGGGACATAAGCATTAGCTACATTAAACTGTATTGTGTGTATTTTTTTATTCTTTATTTAGATTGTTCTTACATTATTAAGACTTTAACAATAGTCAATAATAGGAATTACAAAATAACTGCTTAACTACATTTTACTGAAGCTACCGCCATTTCAAGTGTTTACACATGACATTGTAGCAGTCAGGTGGTACAAGTAATGTTGTACTGTAATTACAGTGCTTCTACAAGGATGTGAACGCTTTTTACAAACGAAATATCGTAATTACGATAATTACGACGAGGCCCGGCACTAGAAGGGGGCATTGCCCCCTCAAATCTGATATGTGCCCCCTCAGTTTCAATTTGTCCCTCCACCGCCGATTCCAAAACGCGATCAATTTGAACCCTTTGACACGTACAATCACACCAGATTGGTTAGAACTTTCAGCGCGTCACGTGATCAACTGCTAAATTAAAATGTGCTTTCGCGCTTTGGCTGGCTCTGAGCCAGAGACAGATGAGCTCAGCACTAGTCATATATCACAACTATTCAGTGATTTCAACCACATAATGCTTATTTTAGGTTTCAGACATTTAAATAGACAATTAAATTAAGTACTAGCCCAAAAAAAAAAAAAACATTTATAGTTTATTAAATACACACTGATGTCTATAGAAGCAGCAATAATAATCCTTTCAATTATAATTTGACAGCGTGTTTTATTCATATCAGTTACACACTGGGCAGGTAACTATAAAGTTTACTGTATTCTCCCACTTCACTGGCCACTTACTTTTATCTATTTGGGGAGAAATTATCCTAATTATCCTTAGTTGCAGTGCAAACTAACCTCAACTAACATTATCTTTATAAAGGTGTATAAAAAAACACATTCACTTACACATATTTGACAATTGGAATATATCAGATAGCTCATGATATAGTTAACAAGTTTAGGAATATTTTGAATAACAAATGGAAAAACGAATGGCCCCCTCAAGATATATGAATGCACCGCCCAGTTCATGTGTCCTGGCACCGGCTCTGATTCCGACATGTGTGAATGCAACTTCATTCATTTTGCTGTGATAAAACTCTGGTATGTATTTTGTCTGGAGGCTTTTGTATGAGCAATGCTACTGACGTAGTCTTTGCCATTTCCATTCACTCAGTTTGGGAACTGCTGACAGAGAAACTGATGCAAATTGACTTGGATAAAAATCTTAAGTTGAATCATTTCAGAGAACGCTTCAGGGGCTCCAGACATATGAAGCTATATTCATGAATCAAATGATGAATAGAAGCTATGTCCTTACATTCAATTCTCCTTGATAAGATCCAAGCACACCCCCTCCCCCAACCAGGCAGATAGGAGAAAATTACCCAAAAAATTATGGAATCATTAATCGCTAAACAGTTTCTTAAGAAAACAACATGCCCTTTCATATTAATTTAGCCTATTAAAACAACATAGGGCTGAGATAGTATGACGTAGATCAAGCTTGTAAATGCCTCGTTGACCTCTTGGCTTATTACTTGCAATTATATTTCAAGGGAGTAAAAAAAGATGCATTTTAATAAGGTTCCTCCGAATGAATAATTAATTCAGCGTGAACTGTCGACACACTGTGAGCCGCCATGGCAGCACAGCCATAAACAGTCTGAGAGCAGCTGCTCTGCCAGACACAGACTGGGGCTTGTTTTCAGAAACTTCCTCCTCTCGTCACAGACACAAAGCACAAGAGCCTCCCATTCTGTGGGCTGAAGGATGGATCTGTGGAGGATTTTTTGATGTCCTTTCTGGTGGCTTTTTTCTCTGTGTTGGCATCTATCAGAACAGTGATTCCCAATGTGGGGGAAATGTGTACTCCGACAGAGATTTTTACTACACCTGTAGATCTGAACACAGTTTGTTTTTAAGGAAAGAAAACAAAATCATGTTTTATATAAAATGAAATAATAAAAGTATATATATATATATATATATATATATATATATATATATATATATATATATATATATATATATATATATATACACTCTATACACACATGCATACAGTGTATATATATATATATATATATATATATATATACACTCTATACACACATACATAGTGTATATATATATAATGCAATGTTATGTAGAATTATGAATTTTCATGAATGACATTTGTGGTACAATATGTGAGATACTTTGTGATTTTAACATATGAAGGCAGCTACACTGCTGGTCAGAAACATTTGCCCCCTTAGTAAATATGATCAAAGATGGCTGTAAAAAATAAATCTGCATTGTTAATCCTTTTGATATTTGATTTGAAAAAAAATAGCAAAAATCTAACCTTTCATTGAAGTAAAATAATTGAAAGTGGGGGGGGAAATCACATTATGAAATTAATGTTTTTCTCCAAAACGCATTGGGAACAATTATTTGCCCCCTACTTTTTGCAACCTCCTTTTCCAAGATAACAGCTCTGGGTCTTCTCCTATAATGCCTGATGAGTTTGTATAACACCTGACAAGAGATCAGAGATCATTCCTCCGTACAGAATCTCTCCAGATCTTTCCGATTCCCAGATCCACGTTGGCGCTTCTTTTTTTTTTCAGTTCAGCCCACTCATTTTCTATAGGGTTCAGGTCAGGGACTGGGATGGCCATTACTACTGGAACTTCAAACGGTTCTATGGTCAGATTAAACAAAAAAATTATCTTTTTTGGCAGCAAACACTTAAGATGGGTTTGTTGCACACAGGGATAAAAAAGTACCCCATGTGTAAAAGGAAATACTCTGCTGTATCTTTAATGCTGTGGGCCTAATTTTCAGCCAGAGGTCCTGGATATCTTGTTCAGATACATGGCATCATGGATTCGATCAAATACCAACAGATAAAAAATCAAAACCTGACAACCTCTGCTAGAAATCTTATAACGGCCCATGTTTGGATCTTTCAACAGGACAGTGATCCAAAAATAAACATCAAAACAAAAATGGGTCACTGAGCACAAAACCAAGCATCTGCAATGGCCATCCCAGTCCCTGACCTGAACCCTATAGAAAATGATTGGGCTGAACTGAAGAGAAGAAGCGCCAACATGGATCTGGGAATCTGAAGGATCTGGAGAGATTCAGTATGGAGGAATGATCTCTGATCTCTTGTCAGGTGTTATCCAAACTCATCAGGCATTATAGGAGAAGACTCAGAGCTGTTATCTTGGAAAAAGGAGGTTGCAAAAAGTAGGGGGCAAATTATTGTTCCCAACGTGTTTTGGAGAAAAACATTTATTTCATAATGTGATTTTCCCCCCACTTTCAATTATTTTACTTCAATGACAGGTTAGATGTTTGCTAATTATTTTAATAAAATATCAAAAGGATTAACAATGCAGATTTATTTTTTACAGCCATCTTTGATCATATTTACCAAGTGGGCAAATATTTCTGACCAGCACTGTATGTATTTTCATGTGCAAAGATGAATTTATACTCTTTAAAAATGTTTTAAAAAATAAAAATAATTAGTAACCACAATTTGTTTACAAAATCCGTCTTAATCACTTTGTATTAATTAATTACAAAATTAACCAAAAATGTAATGATTAATTGATTGCATTGATTAATCTCATGGTTTTCAACCAGTCTTTATGTACAGTAATAATGTAAATGTAATTTGTTTTTCTTAAATTTCCCTTTGACCCCCTTATCATTTATATTAATTGTTTATTGTTTATGCTGATAAAAGCTATCAGCATATTTGAGCCTTACTGATGTTATACAAAAAGGTCAGGAACGCTATATCAAAAAGCCTCTGTCCTCACTAAACTGGTCCAAGCGATGGCATCAACCTTGATTACAGCGCTCCATGATTTGGCTTGTGTCGTAAATAATATTTGGTTGTATATAAAAACCAGTCTGTAAACTTTATGGTAGACATAAAAGGCGAGTTATGAAGGAGAGGCGTGGCAAATAGCATGCAAGGTTTCATGCTGCTCTCAAGACAACTCAGCTTACGCCTCAAAATTTGTCCTTCATGAAGCAGGATTTACTTGAGCTTGTAAATTACAACCAAGGACAGATAATCCAATTGGTCGTGAGCATGACAGATGTATGGAATGACTGACTACGGTGGGCGTAGCAGAGCCCCGGCGGCCCTTAGGAGGCTGACTTCAGGGTGCTCCCTTTCCTTCTCTCTTACGACTCATCTCTCTCTCTCTCTCTCTCTCTCTCTCTCTCTCTCTCTCTCTCTCTCTGATAATGTTGCTTGGGTTTGTAGCCTCGTTTATTCACCCACGGATTCTGAGGTTAGATGATAGCTGAACAGATACAGCTCAGGCTGATGAATGAGGCAGAGCCAGGGGTTGTTACGGCTTGTAATGAATAGCAGACTCATTTTGTATTCTGGGTGGGCGCGTATCGATCTGAACCAAGGTTCTGGCCTCCTCCATTTTGCTGGCATCATGCATTGAGGTGGCCCCAGGGTTCACCTGCCCACCTGTCAGTGCCACAGAGTGATGGATTAATAGGGCGTTATGGTCTTGGTGGCCATGTTAACCGAACACCTTGGACCCCTGGAGACAGAGCTTGAAAAGGAGTGTATAGGTGCCACCCAGACTGTGACCCATTGGTCGTGACATCAGCACGGCTGGGTATGTGAACTTGTGACCCTGGTGCCCTCTGCCAGCTGGCCCAGACATCAAAAAGAGAATGCAGACTGGATGGCAAATGCTTGAGTGGCCATTTGCTGTTGTACTTACCAATGTGCTTCTGTTTGTTTACACTGGTACATGATTATTATGCAGAAACGGTGAGTTTCTGCTGAACTTCCTGTGATTCAGCCTTAGGTAATAGAGTGGTGCAGGGATGACATCAAAACCCAGAAGACTAATTCGGCACTGGTTGCCTCGAGATTCTCCTGTGGGGTTTTATAATGCCTGTGATAGAAATAACTTGACGATTCTGACGTTTTGTTCAACAAATAAACTGCACACACTCACACCCCAAACTGTCTTATGTACTGACTTGAACACAGCAGAATTCACCATTGCTCATCTCTAATAAAAAAACAACAGCGATCCTGAGAAAATCACTGTTTGAACAAGTTGTTTGAATGATTCAGCCGCGTTTCCACTGCCGGGCCAGGGCTAACAGCGAGCCAAGCCAGTGGCCTCGGGCCTCAAGCACCGGGCTTGCGTTTCCACTGCCGGGCCAGTAGCCCCGCAGCGCTGCCCTAAACCCCGCCCCTAACACGCCTTTCTGGATCAAACGTCATACATCCCAACCCATTTCAGCGGGTATTATGAATTTATTTATTTTTTAAGTTAGGAAGATAGCATGTATATTAACTCACCGTAGGCCGTGGCTGCAGCCTGCAATAGTGTCCAGATTGTCTCGCGAGTCGCCACTACCAGAGGGACGGTGACCCAGCACACCGTCCATCAAGTCGAACCATGGAATTTGGAAAGTTCCTTCTCTGAGCTCCGCTTTGTCCATTGTGCGTTTGAATCGCCTTGTACAATAACGTTTCTGCGCCCGCAACTTTTTTTTTTCTGAACTTGAAGCGTTGCTCGCTGAATGCTTAGCTTAGAAAGTTCAGCATTGATGTATTTTATAACGTCTTCGTTTCTTCACACGCCGTCAAATTGACGTTGTACCCTTTCTCCTGCCCAAAATGCTCAGAAGAGCTTTGGTATCTTCGACAGACCAGTACTGGCGATTCACCATTTCGAGCAGCGAATATTTTTTGCGCGATATAAAAAAATGAAATGCATCTTGCTTCAGATCATAACGTTCCATAACACCGATAAACTCCGCCTTTTACCTTGAGCACGCCTCTAGCCCGAGCTGGCCTGCTTTGGCCCAAGGTATTCGACGGGCTAGAAATCCTGGCCGTTGGCCCCGAGTAAGCCCCGATCAAGTCCCGGAAGTGACAGTGAAAACGTGACTGGCCCTGGCACTCACTAGCACGGCTCGGCCCTGGCCCGGCAGTGGAAATGCGGCTATTGTCTCACTCAAAAAGAGAGTATAAATGTAATACGTTGTAATAAATGTGTGTTTGAACGATTCAGTTTAATTCATGAATGAATCAGTGTGTTTGAACGAATCACCTGAACAAATTATTTAATGACTCACTCTTTAAGAAAGTTGCTGCATCCGACTATGAATACTTGTGAAAAACTGTGTGTGAAAAGTGTAGTATGTCCGAATTCACAGTATCCATAAAATAGTAGGGTGAAAAGTACCCGGATGACTACCGGCGAGATTCTGAAGTGCGCATCTGATGAAGACTGTACTATCCCATGAGGTCACGGTAGAGTTTTTTTTAATCAGTGTGTTTGAATGAATCAGTTAAATGATTCAATCACGTACTCATAAATACAGTTTTTAATACTTGTTTCATTCCTGAATGAATCAGTGGGTTTGAAAAAATCAGTTGAATGAATTTAGTGACACACTTGTAAAAACAATCACTTGTTTCCACCTACTGGCATAAAGATGTAACCTACAGCCAGAGTGACTAAAAAATCCTAACCAGTAATGCACAGATTGACAATCTTTCTAAAATGAACACTAACAAGTGGAGTGACAGAAAAAGTGTCAGTGCTGTTGAACTGATTTGTCAGCACTCTTGAAACAACACTCAGACCGGAACTAGCTGTTGTATAATAGGACAAAAGCTTAGAGATGTTTCAGACAATTCGATTTGCATCATTTAAAGCTACAAAAGATCTCTGGCACTGTAAAATGTAGGTGCCGGAGCGCCTCCCACTACAATTAGCTGCTCCCACCGTGTGTTTGACTAATAGGCAGATTAAATTGGCCTTTGTCAATCACAGCCCACTGTAAGCCTCCTTCATTAAGCAACTTTAGAAAACACCCTGTGGCAAAGGCCATCTCTATGGAAGGGAATCAGAAGTAGAGCACAAAAGAACAGTTTAACTGTTCTTGTAAGAATATTCACACAGACCCATTTTGCTGGCAAATTCTATATTCCTTTCTCGAGGGGAAATTAGTAATTCAGTTGATATTTGTTTATATGATATATATATATATATATATATATATATATATATATATATATATATATATATATATATATATATATACACTCACCTAAAGGATTATTAGGAACGCCATACTAATACTGTGTTTGACCCCCTTTCCTCTTCAGAACTGCCTTAATTCTACGTGGCATTGATTCAACGAGGTGCTGAAAGCATTCTTTAGAAATGTTGGCCCATATTGATAGGATAGCATCTTGCAGTTGATGGAGATTTGTGGGATGCACATCCAGGGCATGAAGCTCCCGTTCCTCCACATCCCAAAGATGCTCTATTGGGTTGAGATCTGGTGACTGTGGGGGCCATTTTAGTACAGTGAACTCATTGTCATGTTCAAGAAACCAGTTTGAAATGATTCGAGCTTTGTGACATGGTGCATTATCCTGCTGGAAGTAGCCATCAGAGGATGGGTACATGGTGGCCATAAAGGGATGGACATGGTCAGAAAAAATGCTCAGGTTGGCCGTGGCATTTAAACGATACCCAATTGGCACTAAGGGGCCTAAAGTGTGCCAAGAAAACATCCCCCACACCATTACACCACCACCACCAGCCTGCACAGTGGTAACAAGGCATGATGGGTCCATGTTCTGATTCTGTTTACGCCAAATTCTGACTCTACCATCTGAATGTCTCAACAGAAATCGAGACTCATCAGACCAGGCAACATTTTTCCAGTCTTCGACTGTCCAATTTTGGTGAGCTCTTGCAAATTGTAGCCTCTTTTTCCTATTTGTAGTGGAGATGAGTGGTACCCGGAAGGGTCGTCTGCTGTTGTAGCCCATCCGCCTCAAGGTTGTGCGTGTTGTGGCTTCACAAATGCTTTGCTGCATACCTCGGTTGTAACGAGTGGTTATTTCAGTCAAAGTTGCTCTTCTATCAGCTTGAATCAGTCGGCCCATTCTCCTCTGACCTCTAGCATCAACAAGATAATTTCCCCCACAGGACTGCCGCATACTGGATGTTTTTCCCTTTTCACACCATTCTTTGTAAATCCTAGAAATGGTTGTGCATGAAAATCCCAGTAACTGAGCAGATTGTGAAATACTCAGACCGGCCCGTCTGGCACCAACAACCATGCCACGTTCAAAATTGCTTAAAGGGTTAGTTCACCCAAAAATGAAAATTAAGTCATTAATTACTCACCCCCATGCTGTACCAACCCCGTAAGACCTTCGTTCGTCTTCGGAATACAAATGAAGATATTTTTGATTAAATGTGAGAGCTGGATCACTACCACATAGGCTGCCTAAGGGAATGAAACCTGACGGCCCAGAAAGTCAATGAAGAAAATGTTTAAATATTCCATGTCACAACAGTGGCTTAACTATAAGTTTATCAAGCGACGAGAATACTTTTTGTGCGAAAAAACAAACAAAAATAACGACTTTATTCGACTATTCCTTTTCTTCCTTGTAGGCCTGAAACGAGACTTCAAGAGATTTCCACGACGCGCACGCGCGAGAACTTAACTGAAGTAGTTGGAGATCGCAATTAGGCAGCCTATGTAGCAGTCATACACCTCTCAAATTTAATAAAAAATATCTTCATTTGTGTTCCAAAGACGAACGAAGGTCTTACGGGGTTGGTACAGCATGGGGTTGAGAAATTAATGACTTAATTTTCATTTTTGGGTGAACTAACCCTTTAAATCACCTTTCTTTCCTATTCTGACATTCAGTTTGGAGTTCAGGAGATTGTCTTGACCAGGACCACACCCCTAAATGCATTGAAGCAACTGCCATGTGATTGGTTGATTAGATAATTGCATTAATGAAAAATTGAACATGTGTTCCTAATAATCCTTTAGGTGAGTGTATACACAGTATACAACAGTTAGTTCAGGCCCTCAAATCTGATTGGCTGAGAGGCCTTTCAGGAGTGCTGATAACTTTTACCGTCTAAACGGGCAGCATTTCTCCCAGCAAGCAGCAACGGCGTAGGTGAAAAGCCATTATAATTTTCAGAATACCGTTGTTGTCACGGAATGTCTTTTTAAACATTTTCAGAGGAGAATGTAGTTGTTTAAACCTCAAATCTGCAGTTTATTGCTAAAGATAGCACCTATTTGACATTTTTCTCAGTAATTTTCAAAGGTCTTTCTTTGCGATCTCTGCAGTCAGTGCTTATGTTGACCTAGTTCTTCTGACATATACTTCTCAAGATATATTTATAAAAATGTATATATTACTTATATTTAAATGTGTATATTCAGATACATTTTTCAAAATTATATATATAATGTATCAGTTTGAAGGGAAGATGCTTGCTGATATTTCTCCCACAGTATTGAATGCGTTTAGTTTAAAAGTGAAGGACTGTAATAATATTAATGATAATGCTAAATGATGATGTTCAGAAAAAAATATTTGTAGTCACACTGCGGGGGCTGTGGTGGTATTCAGGTCAAAAAGTTGCTGGGAAACACTGCCCTATGGGACAGTATTTTTCATGGGCCCATTTTGTCTGGGCTCAGTGTAACAGCTCTAGAGCTCTGTCACTGCACCATCCATCTCGCCTTTTGACTGGTCGAGGTGCACTTTGGCTATGGAACAGATGCCAGGGGCGGCAGCACACCTCAGGGAAATCATTCTTTTTAGTGGTGTGTATCCCCTAGACAGATGTGCCGTGATTAAAAAAAGGAGGCAAAATCTGTCAAAAGGCAGTGTGTGCCTTTAAAGGTAATTAAAGGTGCAATTGTTGTGAAAAGAGTTGAGTTATTCAGCAAATTGTCTTCATCGTCTTGCCCACTGAACTATGGACACATTACACACTGCAAAGTTTTGGGAGTGACAGCCGCACATTCTGTGTGTACAGAATGCAGTCCTGCCACACCTTGTCTTGCTCTGAACTTTGACCTTGGGAGTATTTTTTCACACTTTTAAAATTCAGGTTTTTGACCTAGCACCACATGTACTTTCCAAATGATTTATATTTAATGAAGAATTTAGTAATTATTTTGTTTAGCTTTTTTTTCTTATGAAGGGCCTGCATGCTCAAAACAACACCTGTGTGAGAGTCTATTATTACATTTTTGCATTTTTAGAGCCTGGTGTGCCGAATTTTTTCTGTTTTTTAATATTTCCTTTGTCGAGCACACACACTTGGTTCGCTGTGCACTAATGCTGAACCCCGGAAAATAAATTTCTTTTAAAAAATAAACAACAATTACCTTTAAATGTCATAGAAGTGAAGGGTATACAAGGGCACTTGACAAATTCAAACAATTAAAAAATAAAAATGCAAACCAATACAATACCGAGTCAAACCGTGATAAACTATTAGGTTATAGACTGCTTATATGGTGGTTCTTTTCTTAAAGAACATATTTTTCACCTTATTTTGAGAATGACCCAGTGTGTATATGTGGCCTATGACAAGTTGGATGTACTAACAAAGTGAGCTTTGGTGGGTTAAAGTGGGATTTCTGTGCTAAAACAATCCTTATTGATGTGTAAAGGACTTTAGATTCTCCACAAGGACAGTTAGTGAACATATACAGCATATATAAAGTTTTTTAAATGGATTCTGTGAGGCATTTGCAGAGCTGTTTGTTGAATGACACACGTCTTTCTGACCTCTATTGAGTCCAATTCTCCCAATGAAGGCTGCATTTGGTCATAATCTACCATGAAGAAGATAATAACTCTGGAAAGCAGTTTCAGCGCGGTGTTCTTATAGCTTTGCGTCCCATTTGTCAAGCCGTTTGAGGGAGAGCTCTGTTGCTTGTCAGTAGGAGAGATGACAATTGATTCATAAATTTGCTTTGATAAATTGTGCAGCAGGGATGCGTGATTCCAGTGCTAAATCTAGTGAGGAGGAAGAACACGAGGCCTGTGCTGCCTTCCTGTTTATTAGCAACTTCCTGAAAGACTTTATGCTTTATACATTTTACATGAGATATTTTCAGCTGCTCCGAATGAATGCAGATGCATTTGGTACCCGAAGAAAATATGTAAGGAGTGTAGAGAAGATAGGGTTTGGATGTGTGCCTCAGTGCACTTAACCATGACATGAAGACTGAAATGAGAAGTGTTTTGCATGCGATTGATGGATTAGCCTTTCCTTTGAAATGCCTCGTTCAACATGCCTAGGACATATATCAAGCTCTTTTCTTGCTGTCTCCGGAACGTACTGCGGTAAAATATGTGCATCTCTTTTGTGCTCTGGTGCAAAGGTCTTATTTCTAGAGCGGTCAATTTAACGTGTTCATTTAATGTGATTATTTTTATAAAAGTGACATTTAAAATAACAAATATAGATTTAAATGAATTTCTAAATAAATTGTAAATATTATCAAAAAAAAAATAGTACAGAATTCTGTCTGTCAAATTAAAAATATAAATCCTGCTTTTGGCTTATTTGTATATATGTGTTGCTGGATTTCAGTTAATAAATTTGAGCTAAAAAAATGATTGAGAATATATGAAGAGTTCAGATGCAAAAGCCTCTAAGTGCCATCTGAAATTTTCTTCTAGAATGATCATTTTTATCAAGCTCGTATATTTAAGTTCAGTAATTTCACTTAAATGACAATGAAAATGACCTATTAATTGTCATTTAAGTGAAATTACTGAACTTAAATATACTAGCTTGATAAAAATGCCTAGGTTATAAGAAATTCTAATTATAGAAATTGTACCTTGACATTTACCATAAACATTTTTTATAAAAAAAATACTGTAAAGTAATTTTACACTGATTTATCTGTTTATGTTTTCTAGGTTTAGAAAATGCCCCCGTGCCATATTGTAATGTGACCTTTTTATATTGACAAACCAAAATACCCCACACCAGTAATTCATGAATGCTTATTTCAATCTTTCTATGAAAATGTATTTGCAATGTTTTTCATTTTGCGACATGCTTGGGGCGTGCCATGGTTATTTTAGAGTACGCATCTCTGAAAATGTCATAACACAACACTGTTATGCAATCAGGATCTACATCTAAGTGCCACTGTAAATGTACAATCCAAACAAATGATTCATGAGAACATCCACCTCTCTGTCTAAACAAATTTCTCAAGTGAAAGGTTTGCTGTGAGCTTAGAGGTTGTTAATCAAAGGTACAGTATATGTTTTGTTTAAGTTCACATTATTTCAACTTATTTAAAAAAATTATTGTTTTGGAATTGTTTTAGAATTTGTGGTGAAAAACTACATTATCCATAATGCTGTACAGAAAACGATACTCGGTTACTAACGTAACCTCGGTTCTCTCTAGAGAGGGAACGAGTATTGCGTAAGTTTAGCTTACGCTACGGGAAAGATTCAGCTTCTCGAGATATTGAAGCCAAAAAATTATCCTTCATTTTGTATTCATTGTCAACGCAGTGCAGCAGCTAGCAGACCTAGAGCAGGCCATCTCGCGTGCTCATTGGCTGCCCTGCGGGCAACTGCTGCAGCCTACCAGTGAGCCCGGCGTGCCCAATGAAGGGCGCCCGTGCCTTCATAGCGTCACAGCCCGCCAGAATGGGCGTGGCTTAGCGTATAAAAGTAGGGGCTGTAGGCTGACTTCCCTGGTTTTTCGTCAACTGAAGCGAAGTCGCTCGTGGCGCGAACACGGCCGGTTACGCAATACTCGTTCCCTCTCTAGAGAGAACCGAGGTTACGTTAGTAACCGAGTATCGTTCTCTTATGAGAGGTTCTCTCGTATTGCGTAAGTTTAGCTTACGATACGGGAACACTGTCAACACCGTGCGCGCCAAGCATCCACCATGAGACCCCGAACTTTCAGGGGGACCCCATAAGTGGAAAGAATAAGGTGGCCAGCCACGCGGGCCATCATTTGTACATAAGCACACATAGGGAATACAGAGCAGCGCGCCGGTCTGTATAGGCACATGGCACATACCCTACTAGTGCAGCTCAACCAGGAGAGCTGAGTCACGTGAGAGTGATCTGAGCAGGAAGATCTGGGCAGAATACACATCTCCTTCAAACTGACAAAAGTTTAGCTTGCAAGGCAGGAACTTCTGGGTTATAAAACCTGACAAAGGTGGACGGGGAGCCCCAGCCCCCCGCTACACATATGTCATGGATAGAAATCCCACTGGACCACGCCCACGACGAGGCCACGCCTCTCGTGGAATGAGCCCTGATGCCCAGAGGGCATTGCAGACCTTTTGACGCGTAAGTAGCTGCTATAGCGTCCACTATCCATCTGGACAGGCTCTGTTTCGAGGAGGCGAGACCCTTGGTGCTCCCACCAAACGGAACAAAAAGCTGTTCTGAACGCCTGAAGGAGGCGGAGCGGGTAATGTAAAATCTCAGCGCCCTGACAGGGCAGAGGAGATTCACATCACTTTCGCTGTCAGATGCTGGCAGAGCTGACAGCGAAATAACTTGCGCTCTGAATGAAGTGCCCATCACTTTAGGAACATAGCCATGTCTAGGTCTGAGGATGACTTTAAAGTCATTCGGCCCGAATTCAAGACACGACGCGCTGACAGACAGCGCGTGCAGGTCCCCCGCACGTTTTACTGACGACAGTGCAGTCAGAAAGACGGTTTTCAGTGATAGATATTTAAACCCCACGGAGTCTAGTGGTTCAAATGGAAAGGCTTTCAGGGCCTCGAAGACCAATGAAAGATCCCACATAGGAACCGACGGGGGGCGTGGCGGGTTCATCCTTCTAGCTCCTCTAAGGAAGCGGATGACCAACTCATGTCTTCCCAGTGACTGGCCGTGCGTCGATTCTGCGAACGCTGCCACGGCCGCCACGTATACTTTGAGCGTGGATGGGGACCTCCCTTTATCCATCAGCTCTTGTAGGAAGGTGAGCAGATGCGCCACCCCGCATGTCCGTGGGTCCAGACCTCTGTCGGTGCACCATCCGGAGAACACCGACCATTTAGACGCATAGAGCCTTCTCGTGGAAGGAGCTCTAGACTGCGTGATCGTGTTCATCACTCCTTCTGGCAGGGCAACAAGTACCCGTTGATCAACCATGCGTGCAGAGACCAGCGCTCTGGGTGGGGATGCCAGATCGCGCCGCGAGCCTGAGAGAGGAGATCTGCCCTCACCGGAATCGGCCACAGAGCTGTATGTGACAGCCGTGCTAGTTCCGGGAACCAAATCTGATTCTCCCAACGCGGGGCTATGAGGAGCACCGAGTGGCGCGTTTCCCTTATTCTCTTGATCACCTGTGGTAACAGAGAGACTGGAGGGAAAGCATATAGCGGGAGGCTGGGCCAAACCTGGGCCAGCGCGTCCTCGTCCTTTGAGAAGAACGTCGGGGATTGAGCATTGTCTTTTGACGCAAATAGGTCGACTTCCGCTCTGCCGAATAGGCGCCACAGCTTCTGGACCGTTTGGGGGTGCAGGGACCATTCCCCTGGGGGAACGTTGTCCCTGGACAGTTTGTCTGGGCCATCGTTCAAATGGCCAGGCACATGCGCCGCCCTCAGCGAGCGCAGGTGCATCTGAGACCAAATAAGGAGGCGTTCTGTCAGGTTGCAGAGATTTCTGGATCTGACACCGCCCTGACGGTTTACATAGGATACCACAGACATGTTGTCCGAGCGGACAAGAACATGTTGATCCTGTATGAATGGGAGGAAGCGCTTCAGCGCGTTCTCGACCGCTATCATCTCCAGACAGTTTATGTGAAAACACTTCTTTTGGTCTGACCACTGGCCGAAGACCGGTCTGCCCTCGAACAGCGCGCCCCAACCCGAGTTGGACACGTCTGTCGAAATTACTTTCCGATACGAGACGGTTCCCATCATCACTCCCTGCTGGTACCAGTCGGTTACTAACCAGGGCTGCAGAGCCGCTATGTAGGCCTGAGTCACTCTGATTTTCTGGCCGCCAGAAACCCAGGCTCGGCGGGACGCGCGATTTATTCAACCAGGGTTGGAGCGGGCGCATGCGCAGTAGGCCCAGCTGAAGCACCGCTGCAGCTGATGCCATACAGCCCAACATCCTTTGAAATGTTTTCAAAGGGAGAAAGCTGCCCTTCTGGAAAGATGCGGCTAGGTGGCGAACACGGCGTGCGCGCTGTGTCGATAAGCGAGCCGTCATGGTCACCGAGTCCAGTTCTATTCCTAAAAAGGAAATTGACTGGCTGGGCAGTAATGAGCTCTTGGTCCAGTTGACCGTGAGACCCAAGCTTTCCAGGTGACTGAGAAGCACTGTTCTGTGAGATAGCAGTTCTGTCTCTGACTGTGCCAATATCGTCCAGATAGTTCATTATTCGCAGCCCCTGACTTCTCAGGGGGGCGAGCGCCGCGTCCATGCACTCTGTAAATGTACGGGGTGCTAAGGACAGGCCGAACGGCAGGACGGTGTATTGATATACCTGACCGTCGAAGGCGAATCTCAAAAATTGCCTGTGATGGGGTATTATCTGAATCTGAAAATAGGCATCCTTTAGATCTAGAGAAATAAACCAGTCCCTCGGGCGAACGTGCGCGAGGATTTTCCTGGTCGTAAGCATTTTGAACGGTCTTTTCGCAAGCACTTTGTTCAAATGTCTCAGATCTAGGATAGATCTGAAGGCCCCGTCCTTCTTGGGTACGAGAAAATATCGGCTGTAAAAGCCTGACTTGCTCAGAGAAGGTGGTACCTTTTCTATAGCCCCTTTGCACAGCAGTTTTGCTATTTCTGTGTGAAGTAGGTGTGCTACTTCCGCATTCACTATCGTCGCGGTCCGGGCTCGAAAGCGCTTTATTGTGCCCAGCACCCATTCTGAAATCCCTGGGATAGTTTCCAACGCAGCTATGTGAGCCGCTAGGGGGCGAATGGCCTCCGGGTACAGATCGCCGCCGTTTGCGGGATTGTGAAACTGAACCGGAGCCTTCTGGGCAATGGCTGCTCGCTGAAAACCGGAACCGGCTGATTTATGTGAGATGTCCCAATCATAAGGGATGTGGAACATTCCTTTTTCACTTTTTGACGCGCGAGCAGCGCTCCGGGCAGAAAAGCTTGAGTGTGAGCGCGTGTGCGCGGGCACGAGACTCACAAGAGTATTTGACGCCCCGATCATAATGGATGGGGAGCGTCTTATTAATGCCCTGCGTTTTGTGATAACACTTAAACGCGCGGGCGGAGCCCGGGGGGAGGTTTGTGTTAGCAAGCGTGAACGCTCTCTGGCGGGCACGAGACTTACATTCATAACCTGCTTTTTTGATCGTGTAACAGAGCGGGGTTAGCCCTAACCCTAACTCAACACTCGAGAGGCTTTTCTGCGCTTTATGAGAGTGTGCTCTGTGAGTGACACGAGATTTCGGAGTGCTTGTGTGTAGGGGTGAACACTGGGACATGGGCACTGTTGTGGCAAAAATTCTCAAACAAACATCACTGCGTAAGAGACACTCAGAGTCAAATTATATAAAATAGAAGTATTTATTCTTGCAAGAATAGGAGCAGTCTAATACACAGTTGTTACCCTGTGCAGAAGAGTGACACACCCCCAGACAGACTGAACTAGCTTTTATCTTAGTTTCAAGGCCTTCTTCCCCCCAGAGCCTTCCTCCCAGTAGTTTTCCATAGACGTCACTAGTTGGCCCACTAAGCTCCCCTGCACCAAATGGCCTTCTGACATCTAGGTCAGAGGTCCTTGTTCGTCTGTTCTCTGGAGTGTCTCCCTCTTCTGCCTCCCCAGGTACATAAACAGAATCCTCTCACTACAAGTGAGAGACACACATGTGACATTCTTTGAATCATCTATATTTTACTAAAGATCAATGAATATCATTAAAATTGCCACTACAACTCCTCACTTTTTATCATTCTGATTACCCATAATCACAATAATAAACAATAAGACACATTTTAAGTCATATCATCACACTTATACTTTTCATCTCTGATTTTTGCATAAATGATCACTCTCCTTAAACCTGTGAAGAAAAGTTTAGAATGAAGAAGCATAAGGCTGTTTTTGTGGGGGAAAGGCCCCGTAATATTTTAGCAAGCAAGTAAACATTTCACTGCGTCGGGCTAAGCGAGAAATCTCTGTTCCTGCGCTCCTGTAAACAGACCCTCAGTCACGCCAGTAAGGAAAAGGTAGTTATAACATAGCAAGGAAACAACCAGATAAAAGTAAAATAAAAAATCCCTCAGTTTCAAACCCTATCTTTGTACGCCATCTCGTAACACGGATGACTGCTGCTTTTAACCCCCTTTAAATCTTTGCCCTTAATCTTTCTCAGAAAATAAACAAAATAGAAGAAAAACAAACAGAACATACATTTAACACATATCTCACTGTAGCTCCCGCTACCTGTGTCGTCACATAATTTTGTTCATCCTTGGGATAGACTGTCATTTTCACCAATTGAACAGACAGCATTTTCACCTGTCACTGTAATCATATTCACCCATGAATAACAAAATTATTAGAATAACAATCCTAACTCCTATCATTAAGCCTTTTCCATTAATCTACGCCCATCTCCATATTTCACCCCGGTTTTCCTAACCATATTGTTCACTTCTAATTCAATTTAGTAAGCTCTATTTAATGCCATATTTAACAAAATCTAACCAGAGAAGTCTTATAATTTTATCCATTCTTCTAACCAATGCAGTTGTTCAATATTAACTCTAATATTTCCATTACGGACACAATCAATATATTTTCTACATTTACAATCAAATCAATACTTTTAATTCAAACATGCTGTGGTTCTACTTAATAAGTTTCAACAATTATCCCTATAATTTACATTAATTAATAGATCTCTTCCCAAAAACATTTTCCTTAAATATTTCCTAATGTATAAGTAACCAATCAAATCTTTTGATCTACTGTATATCAATACTAAGCCCTATTTTGATTTAATCAAATCAAATCCTCAAAATAATCACAAAACCACATTCTTCTGTTAAACTTAAACCATCAGTTGGCAGTTGGTTCCTCCAGGCGTGTTGATAATCTCGTTCGCCCCATGTACTATGGGATGGTTGTGGCCTGTTGGTGTTGTCTAAGGTGAGAGGGTTGGACCCAGGTGTCACATTCTCCAACCATTTTCTGATCCTTATAAGGTTTTCTCTTAAATCACGACCGCACCCCCACTGGAGTGAACTGTCACCTGTGAATGGAGACCTTAAGTATTTTGTTAGTGACCGCTTGTCTAGCCGCTCGTCCCCTTTGGTGTGACCTGTGGAATCAACCTGAAACATTATCACCGGATAATTTCTCGCTCACTTAATAGCACTCAGGATCCTTTTCCCCTGAAAAACAATATTTATACATTTGGAACAGAATCAGTTCTGTTTTCTGCAACCCATCCTGACATTCTGTAAAAGGAAAATTTAAGTTTGCGCTGCGCAGGTGTGGCACCTTTCTGCTACAATAATAACCCAGGCCAGGATAGTTAGTCAAATTCATCCGTAACCATTATTTTATAGGGGACATTCTCCCCTGTATCCAAAAGTCTGCATGCTCTGTAAAGAAAAACAATGTCGAGGTTATTTTCAGATAGTAAAATACGTAGTTTCTTTTGTCTGCTGCGCTGCCACGGCCTTCGCTGCCACATCTGCCCTAGCGTTTCCTGTTGAAACAGTCCTGCAAATACATGTACAGACAGCAAATTTTGTTTGGGACCCAAGTAAACTATATTTGGCAATTGTTATACCATCTCCCTCTTGATGCACGACACAACTCGAGCATCAATTTAACATAACATTTAACATAGTGTTTTTTATAAAGTTTGCCATCAACACCAACCCAAACGGTGTCCTTTCAGCAAAATTTTGCCCAGACATCCTTCTCTGCCTCTGAAACAAAAATATTACATTCTTCACTTAAAGCCCAATCTCATCTTCTTATCGAAGTATTTGAAGGGCAACGTCCCTGAGTCTCACAGCGAATCTTGCTTTTCAGGCCTGTTGTTTGGTCAGGTCAGGTCGTGCTGTACAGACTTGGTCAATGTCAGTCAATCATTTCTCCCCCTTTGTTCACAATTATCATAAATGTTAAGGGCTCTCTTGATACTTCGAAATTGACTTAGCCAATATGTCATTTTGTTGTTGCCATCAAATCTACAACATTTTCATTTATCTCAGCCCATGCCAGATGGTGATCTACAACTACACAATTCCAATTTACACAAATACTTAAACTGATCCAGAACATAATTCAAATCGACATCCTGCATGACAAAAGTATTACTACCAGACAGAGCTTGATGTCCAATCAACTTAAAGCTCGTCCCATGTTCTGTATTGTCTTTTCAACCGTTCCACTCAGAATTATCGGCTTCTTTAAAATTTGTCATTTGCCTTAACCCATCTGTAATGATAAAACTGTTCTGTTCTAATTTCAATACTGTTCTAATATTAGTACCCCAAACTAATACATACAACATAAAGTGCTGTCACCATCACACACACACTCATACTAGACACACATCTGTTAACTGCTCATTCTCAATGTTTGCCCTTTCCTTATATCATCGTTAAAAGGATTTAAATTTTAAATAAGATTTTAAACTTCACATATTTTCTGTAGCTTTTCCCTAATTTTACATGGTCTCTTAACCACTTTCAAAGCATGTCTTGTTCATTATTCATTAGATTTTTAGACAAGTCAGCTGGGTTGTTTTGGTTCCTTATCATTATTTTCCTTCAGCTTGCTCTAGCAGGCCGATAACAGAAAGACAGACACAGTTACCATTCCTTCTTCAGCTCAAGCAGTCTCTCTCACTATAAATCCATTTCTTATACAAAATGTAATATTAAATTCATTACAATAACCTTTGACCATCCACCTTTGTTATCCAGACTTAAATCTACAAAAGCTGTCTTCATCTTTAGTCACCACCATGTCTAACGACCTTCAGGAGTTAGAACTATGTTATAGACTAGTTCTAAATCAACTTCTATACATTTTCCTTGCCCATAAGGCAACCGACATCAAAAAGTTTTATTACTGTCTCCACAACAATTAATAATGGCAATCCCCTCACGGTCTCAGCTGGCTCTTGAAAGCCCATTGCCATTAGCTCTTTGTCTATAATTTTCTTCTCAGGGTGCTTGTCCCCCTGGTATAGTTGCAGACACTTGTCACAATGAAAAACAAGCCATACAACTAATGCGGTTTCTTCTGGTGAGTGGTATAGAGGAGCTTTGCATCATGGGGAAGACTGGCGTGACTCGTCATAGCTTCATCTCCCCCTAACGGTATAAGGACGCTGCTGGCCTCACAGCTCCTGCTCAACTCTCCTACCTGTCTCACATAACACACCTCCATTCAGGAAATGCCCAGTGACTTTACGTGAGCCCTCTGGCTTAGGTTGCCCCCTGTCTGGCCAAAGAAGGTCTTACCCGTCATAGAGGTGGTCACTCGTGCCCACTGGTGACCGCTTTTTTCCCATCACACAATCGGTTTTCTTCAACAGAACTCAGCTGCTTTCTGGAGCTTAGGAAAGGCACGTTCAAGAGTCACCAGAGCCATTCTCATTGCCTAATAGTGTTCACACAGGGAGACAGGTCAATAACAACAGTATTTAATCACTTAAATCCATTAACCATCTTAAAAGCAGAACCCTAGCTGCTTAGCCTATACTCAGCGAATTTGGATCATCCGTACGTTCAGTGAACTTTACCTGTAGACGGAGCCATCGGTCCTGAATGGTGGAGACTAAATGAGACAAAGAAGTTACTGGTCCTAAAATAAAATAAAATGTCTTCAAGTTCTGCATTATTATTTTAAAGACTTCTTTAAAGTCATTCAGTTTTACATTTACAATTACAAATTGCCCTTTATGGCAATTGTTTCTTTAAACATCTCTGTGTCTATGATTCTTCAACTGAAACTGTGCTTTACTACAAATAGCTTATCACAGATAACAGCTTTTAGCTGACATTGAATGAGAGAGACTCTGAGGCATTCAGGACTGGCACACTGCACTCTCATAAACTTCTAGCATCAAACTTCAACATCAAACTACCATCCTATAACTCTATTCCAGCTTAAGGCATATTTGCCAGAAATTACATGTGTTTCCAAATAAACATAATTTTTATAGTTGTCTTTATTTAGACATTACAAATTTCCACTCAGATTGAGTCTCTGTTGCACTGGCAGTTTCAGCCACAGTACACATCAGATCCAGATAAGCAAACTGTTTCATTACAGCCAATAATAAACGTATCTTTTGAAAGCAAAACATCAGCTTCTAGTTCTTTCATGGCCAACTTTTCAAGCTGTTTGTTTAATCAGCATTTAGCAACTGTTAATCCAGTATTGCTTCTGCTTACTTGATCTTAAATAATTATTCGTTTCACATTTCTCAATCAGCATTTTAGTTGTCAAGTTCTCAATTACGTTAACTTTGACAAGGCTAGCACTCTCTGCTTGATACATCTTTTGCAATTATTATAAATCATTCGTGAGATTAGTCTCTCTCCTTAATCTAAACCCTTCCTAAAATGTTTAATTAAAACACAATCATCCTGTTAGTTACTTTGATATATTTTGCAACTCACATTTGTTGGAGTCATTAATTTTACATCAACCTGTATTCATCAATTCACTTTTAAAAGTTACTATTATAGATCTTTTCTTTCTTATAGGATTCACTTTAAGACTTCAATCTTTTTGACCTTGTTTTTATCTCTTATTTCTCAGACGAAAAATGTTACTGTCGTCATTTAAACACTGATCTACTTTCAAACCCCACATTATTATCAGAAATGTGTCACTATCACATTTTCAAACACCTTGGTGGGCATTTAGTTACCTATTAAATTGTCCTGATGACCACCATTAAAACACTCTCTGTCATCTAGTGAATTTGTTTCAGCCTCAACTTCAGCATCAGACACCTGTCCTTGACTATAGTTTGATCACAGGAATGTAAACAGAGCCACTGATAAGCAGTCCTCTGTATTCTTTTACAGTCCACCAGTCGCGGATTTAATCACAATAGCCAAATCATAATCTTCATCATTTTATTGGCGGAACATAATTTCATGAGCAGCACAGAAAATGCTCAAAATATTCCCAGCTTATCTTTTACAAAACATCATCTGCAAATCTCTTCAAAGTGAGATCTTCTGAGCAGAGCTGTTTACAGCATTTGCTCTCTTCTGTCTCACTATTTATTTATTTATTTATTTATTTTCCCGGACTGTTCCGTTACTCTTCATAAAGTGTAACAATTTGTACATCATTATTTTCATTACAACTGGTTTGAAGCCTTTTCCCTTCCATCACATGGTTAGTCTGCAGATTCAACTTAATATTATCATTATTGTCTCAGTCTTATCTCTACTGTTTCTCCAAAGCAGATTATATTACTCAGTCCGTACATTACACAGACAACCATTATAGCTACTTGCTTCAATACCCTTATTTTCTTAGCATTAATAAAATAAAGCAGATATATCATTTCAATCATTATTTTATCAAAATCTAGAATTGTTCCCCATTCTGCTTAAAACATTCTTCATATCATGTTAATCCCTGTCAATCATACAATGCCTTATTTTATTCTAAAACTGACTTTCCATTTCACCATTTAAACAGTTAATTTGACTTCCATAAATTCTGTCAGACCATGTCTATTTTCATCACATATAGTTTTCTACTATATTTCTCCTTTCTTTTCTCTACATGCCAGTTCCCTCATTATCCTCTCCTTTCTTTTCTCAAACATGCCAGTTCCTTCATTATCTAACCAGTACACGCATGTCTCACACACCAACCTTTTTGTTTTTTCACTTCCCTCTTCCACCAAGTCTCACTTACAGTTCCCTCTATTTCACACAGACAGCCTTATTGCTTCTTGCTACAATCCTTGTCATATAAATTTAAGTTCTATAGACATCTAATGTCATGCATCCATTTACTGGATGAAGAAGTAAAAAAAAAAAAAAACATTATTTCTCCTGGCAGTTTGACATTTTATCTTCAAGCCAACAATCCATTATCTGTTCACATTTTTTACACACATGTTGAACGCAGACACAACTTTTGTTTCTCACTGCTCTGTTCAACTGATTCCCGCACCATCTTTAATGTTGTGGCGCTCAATACCTCATTTGACAAAACACCGGTGCACCAAATTTCATAATTTTGCTCTGAGACTTCCCCATACCGGCTGTTTTCTGTTCTCTGTGGATTTCTCACCGCGCGTTCTCTTGATCTGTCAGGCGTCCCCACACAGATCCGATTTTTCTTTTAACCCAAATCGGTCGGGTTGCACTATTAGTGCCCTCCTAATTAAGGTTTACCAAAAAAAAATTCTTTTCTGGCTCCCCCTAATTAGCCTCAGCACCTAAAAAACAATTTGCTCCGTGGTGGAACAACTGATTTTCAGGTTACCTATCTGTTTGAAACTTCTTGATCCGCTACAAATCTCAGTTAATCTCAGATAATTTTCGTATCTGTTTGAAACCTCTTGATCCGTTACAGATCTCAGTTAATCTCAGATAATTTTCTCTCGTATCTGTTTGAAACTTCTTGATCTATATATAGATCTCAATTAATCTCAGATTACGCACCACAGAAACAGCCCTCAGCCAATATGGTTCAATTTCACTCTTCCCCCAATTAAACCGAATTTAAATGACCCTTACCAGAGACGTTGTTTCGTGCCACTTGCGGGTTCTTTAGATTCCAGTGGTCGATTCTCCCGGCCCTGATATCGGTCGGCCCCTCTCTCTCAAGTTTACGAGGTAGAGCTGGAACTTACTTAGTCCAGGTGGCCAAACACCGTCCGATCTCAGGTCCAGGAGGCATGTCCAAGGAATATCACTTCTGACACCAAAACTGTTGTGGCAAAAATTCTCAAACAAACATCACTGCGTAAGAGACACTCAGAGTCAAATTATATAAAATAGAAGTATTTATTCTTGCAAGAATAGGAGCAGTCTAATACACAGTTGTTACCCTGTGCAGAAGAGTGACACACCCCCAGACAGACTGAACTAGCTTTTATCTTAGTTTCAAGGCCTTCTTCCCCCCAGAGCCTTCCTCCCAGTAGTTTTCCATAGACGTCACTAGTTGGCCCACTAAGCTCCCCTGCACCAAATGGCCTTCTGACATCTAGGTCAGAGGTCCTTGTTCGTCTGTTCTCTGGAGTGTCTCCCTCTTCTGCCTCCCCAGGTACATAAACAGAATCCTCTCACTACAAGTGAGAGACACACATGTGACATTCTTTGAATCATCTATATTTTACTAAAGATCAATGAATATCATTAAAATTGCCACTACAGCACTTTTACTACACTTAAAACACCGACGGCGTGAGCCGGACCAGACATTATACTCTTTTTGAGATTTCTCTGGGTCGCCGTGAAAACGGCGTTTGTGTGCAGGCGAGAGGGTGAAAAAACCGGCTCGTTGGCTGCTAAATGAACCACTGCAGTAGCCTGTTTGAAGGGGACTAACAGGGAAATAAACTTTGACGGCGGTCCGGCCGCAGCGGGACACGCGCGTCTTTTCTCTCTCTTTGTTAGGAGGGCTTCGCGTGCTCAGACTTCAGCGTGATCTTCTGCCGAGGCCCTCTGGGGGGCGGCGGTCTGTGACGGCTGTCTGAGCGCGACCTAGGGCGGCCGCCCTGACGCCGCTGCGAAGGCTGAGGCTGTGCTGGGCTCTGGCTCGCACAGGAGGCTGGTTTTGTCTCTCGCGAGAGCGGCCTGTAGCGGAGCTCGAGCGTCGCGGCAGGAAGAGGTTCATGGCCTGCGTGGTCTTCTGCACCTCAGAAAACCGGTCAACGATCCCGTTCACCGCTGGGCCGAAGAGACGAGTGGGGGAGAGCGGTGCGTTCAGGAAGGTGGCTCGCTCAGTTTCCCTCATATCCGCGATTGTCAACCAGAGGTGCCTCTCTGTTACAGTCAACGCGGCCATGGCTTGTCCAATGGCTTGAGCTGCGGTTTTGGTGGCGCGGAGAGAGAGATCCGTCGCACTTCTCAGGTCTGTAACCGCAGCTGGATCCCGGCCCTTCTCATCCCATTCACGGAGGAGGTCGGCTTGCAGGATCTGTAGCACAGCCATGGAGTGGAGAGCAGACGCGGCCTGGCCGGAGGCGGCATATGCGCGGCCGACCAAGGCGGACGTGGCTCTGCAGGCATTTGACGGGAGGGCTGACCGTGACCGCCATCTCGCGGAGGGCGAGCAAAGGTGCGCTGCAACCGCCTCTTCCACAGGGGGAATAGCCGTGTACCCTTTCTCGGCGGCGCCGTCCACTTGGGAGAGCGACGCGGAGGCATGGGACTGAAGTCTCAAGGAGAATGGTGCATTCCATGACTTCGTCAGCTCCGAGTGAAGTTCCGGCAGGAATGGAGCGGGCCTGCTTGCTGAAGCTGCACGGCGGCTACTTTGAAGGAAACAGCCGTCGAGCCTGTTCGCCGCGGGTTCCTTCGGCAGCGACCACTCGAGCCCGAGACGGTCAACAGCCTGCGTCAGCAGGCGCATCAGTTCTGCATCAGCTCCAGCGTGGGTACGGGTGGATTCCTGGATCGACGAGGAGGCGGAGTGAAGCGACCATTCCTCGCTGTCTGATGCCACGATGGAGCAGCAGTCTCTCATGGCGTGTCCCTCAGCCTCATCCTCAGATTCGACGGCAGTGAGGCTCGTGAGCGGCAGCTGCGCGTCGATGAGGAGTGGCGGGGAAGGCGAAAGCGAGGCTCGAGGGAGGTTCTCCGGCGAGCGCGTTGCTGTGGCCACAGGTTCCAGCTGTCTCAGAGAACGACGCTTCTTCCTGCGCGGTCCCACAGAGGGCGGAGTGACTGCTGCGGTGTTGAAGGCTTCGAGTCGAGCTCGCAGGGTCGACAGCGGAAGCGCTTCACAGAGCTCGCAGCCCCCGGACGCGAGGGCGAGCTCTGCATGTTCCAGGCCCAGGCAGAGAGCGCAAATCACGTGGCGGTCTCCGGCGCTGAGCGGGGCTCTACACGAGCCGCAGGAAGTGCGAAGCATCTTTAAAAAGACACTCGCTGCTCTTTTAGAATAGATTTTAGCAAGGTAAAAGGATACGTCGCCGGATAGCGTAGCTCGCACGGATGGCTGAAGGTGGCGAAGACGGCCGGCTTCCTCAGCGCTGTCCTAAGCTGGCTGTTCGCTGTTCGACGGCGGCGGTGGCTTCTCTCAGATCCAGCGATGCGAAGAGACTGAAAAATCAGGGAAGTCAGCCTACAGCCCCTACTTTTATACTCTAAGCCACGCCCATTCTGGCGGGCTGTGACGCTATGAAGGCGCGGGCGCCCTTCATTGGGCGTGACGTCACGCCGGGCTCACTGGTAGGCTGCAGCAGTTGCCCACAGGGCAGCCAATGAGCACGCGAGATGGCCTGCTCTAGGTCTGCTAGCTGCTGCACTGCGTTGACAATGAATACAAAATTAAGGACAATTTTTTGGCTTCAATATCTCGAGAAGATGAATCTTACCCGTAGCGTAAGCTAAACTTACACAATACGAGAGAACCTCTCGTAAGAAAACTCCACCAATCAGAGTTGCGGGGAGCAAATCTCACCAAAGAGCTCTGTAGGGAATGCCCTCTCCCATGCCCATGAAACACCTGAATGATCATATAATGATACTTAAGTGTGTGTGTGTGTGTGTGTATATATACAGTATATATATACACGTGTATATATATATATATATATATATATATATATATATATATATATATATATATATAGATATATATACTGTACCAGTACGTAATTTCACACCAGTGCAACTATTACCAGTACGTAATAGTTTTATTTAATATTTTTAGTTACCCTACAACACTGGAAGTGGAACACTTGAACTAGTAATGCAGATCCTGAATCTGGATATTTGTTATCTAATGCAGTGATACTCATACATTTTAAATGTAGCCATTGTGTCCAAATATTTTTTGGTGATACTCTATATTATTTTAGCCCCTTTTTCTCTATATTACGTGCAGTTCTCTGGGTGTGAGAGTGTTTGTGTATGCGTCTGAGTGTGTGTGGGTGTGAACGGTCCTTCTAGCTGTCACTCTCGCATTGACAAAGTGGTTTAGAGAGTCCTGTGGACCTACTCTCTACTCCGCAGTTGCTACTCCATATCAGACTCTCTTAACCGAAGCTATTGCACAGTGATTACTCAATGAAAGCGACACAGGGGACCCTGCTGCCTTACTGTAGATGTCTCTCGTCCCACCTATGTATCCCACAATCCTGTGCTACATCTCCTCCCACACCCGACCAATCATCTCACCCTCCTTCCAGCACTCCGAATCACATTCGCTCTGCTATCCTTGTTGAGATTCAGCAGAAAAAGTCTAAATAAAGAGGATGTGCCTCCTCGGCTCTCAGTCCACGGGCCCGGTGCAGGCGGATGATTTATTGTCGTCCGATATGCAGGGCCACTGTCAGAACCCGACCCTTCGTAGCCTCTAACTGCGCTCTGAATGCGAGACGGCACGCCTTTGGGGAATGGGAATTTTGCCTGGGGCGGTACTGCAGAGTTGCGCTTGTGTGCATAAAGGACACTGAGAGAGGGGGGAGGTACAAGGTGACATTCCTCATCCTTCCTATAAGTGGATAAGATTATTTGTTCTTTTTCCCTGCAGAAGCTCATGTATGTATGATGATTCTTTTAGACCATATAAAACCATGTGTATTGGATACAGTAGAGATTCCATCAGTAATATTATAAATTGCCATTATTATTCTAACATTTTCGCTACAAACATGAGACTTGCCATATAAGGAGTGACTTGAATTAAAGGAGAATCTGAGCCCTGTCCAGTGCAGAGAATATCATAGACACTATGGGAATGGGCTTGTTTGGCTTGAGCTACTAAGTAACCACCTGGCAACCACCCTGAATACCCTAGCAACCGCATAGCATGTACTAAAATCATTCACAACAAAATTTTAAGCAACTGCAATGCCCTAGCAACCACCTAAAACACTTGAGCATTGTGGAATAGATTGGTACAGACAGGCAGCACTAGTTAGTTAAAGGGATTTTTTCATCCAAAAATGAAAATTCTGTCATCATTTACTCGCCCTCGTGTCATTTCAGAATCATAAAACCTTTGTTCATCTTCAAAATTTTTCGAATTCTGTCCCTGTCCATTCACCCAACACTTTAAGGATTCATAAAGAGATCATAAAAGTAATACATACAGTATGTATGAATTTAGTTAAATACTCTTCTAAAGAGACACAATCACATAGGATGAACGGATTTGATTTACATGTTGACATTTATATGGTTCACCATATATGATGTGCTCTATGAATGTGCGCTGATCAAAATCTCGAAGCTTTCATTAAAATATCTTCATTTGTGTATTGAAGATAAACAAAGGTCTTATGGGTTTGGAACAACATGAGGGTAATTGATGACAGAATTTCCTTTTTTTGGTTGAACTATCCCTTTAAATCTGGTTTGAATCGTCTTTAAATTTAGTGTGCATTGTGATTTGCTTTTGAATTATTTTTGACGGAAAATCGATGATGACTAAAAAGAATCATGTTAAATCACAGATGTTTTCTGTGAGGATTTGTCTTTCTTGAAAATCTGTTATTTTGGCAACACTTTACAATACGGTTTTATCAGTTCAAATCTATTTATTTATTGGTTAAGTTCTACATATATTCTTTCTATAATTTCTGCATAATGAACAGGTGTATATTATTTTTAAATGAACATTAAGTAAGAAGACTAATAAATGCTGTAAATAAAATGTAAAAAAAAAAAAAAAAAAACCTCATACTACCCTAATACATTATTCATGAATGCATTCTGCATATGTTAACATATAGAACCTTATTATAAAGTGTTATCAGGGCCAGAATTACCATATGGGAATTTGGGCACAGGTCCAAGAGCACCATGTAGGGCCGTGTAAAGGTTTTCGTGGTCAAAGATGTCAGGACAAGACTGAAAACGGATGAGATGGGTACATGGTTGGGTAGGAAGACCCTCAGACCGCTGTGTCCACTGTTACCACAATACCTTACTCCGGCCCTGAATCCTACCGGTGTTTTTTCCTGGCTCAAGACGAGGCGGAGGTGGGAAATTTTGTACATTTTTAAAGATAAATTGCACTTTGAGTCACCCGAATCCGCTGTTAAAAATAAAAAATCCACCCACACCCCCAACAAACCTATGATATTCTTTGATTTTCGCTGATTAAATCTAACGATCACTTGTATAACGTCAAACCGTGCAAATTATACTTTGTTCTCAAATTGTTAATGTTAACAACATCAGCATTGCGTGACTACATTTAAAGCCCTTCAGATAATTATTCTTGTTTACGCATGGGCCGGTTGCAGTCTCTTTTTCCAAAGTCTCTTGCATTTTACAGCGGGTGAATCTGTTGACACTGGTGATTGTCGTTTGAACCTTTCTGGATCCGCCATCAAATTGCTAAGTTTAATTATATCAAGTGCTGTGAGAAAAGGCTATAAATCTCCACCTCCAACATCCTCACTCGCAATATAGCGTATACTAGCCGAGACTCTTCTTCATGTGTACAGATGTGACGTAATGACGCAAAGACATGCTCGAATCTCCCGCGGAAATCCACCAGTACCACTGGAATTAAAAACATTATTACAAACTTACCGAGCTTAGAGTTTTGAACACTGGCTGGTTATGTACTTGCTCAAAAAATTATTTTAGATCATTTTTAACCCAAAAAAGTTACAGACTGGAGCTTTAATTTTGATCAATACATTCAATTAGAATAAGAAGACACTATAGTGCTGTTACCAATCAAATTAAATAATATACATTGAAAAATTATGAGATTGTTTTAAATATTGTTTTAATATACAAATAAGGAATGTTGAAAAGAATGGTACTTTGAAACTAAACCGCCAGTAGGTGGCGGCAGGCGTCAGGCGACCGTCTTCGTTCAAACGGCTGATTTATTCAGAACGAGGCAGTTTATGAATGGGTAATTGAATCTTTGACTCAACCGATTCGTTCAAAATGCTGAATCATTCAGGAATGAAAATCTGCTGTGATCTTTGTTTGGAACTATTTTCGCTGCTGAAACAGAACAAAAACAGTCATTGGGTCTAAAATGTAAGTTACTTAATTTTAACTATGTTTATTGAACTGTTATGAAATCAGTGTCTCTGTTTCAATCGTGATGGTATTCAGGAAAACAGCACTCTGGTGTGATGTTTCTTAACTGTATAATATGTTATAAATAAATGCGCGAGCCTCAACAGCGCAACTTTGTTACCGTCACTACATTAGGTAGGCCTATATATTATTATCAACTATAGGCTATCAATCGCCACTTACATAAATGAAATAAAATCAGAATCATCCTCGCGTTTTTGGTGATTCCCTTGTTATTTTTTATTTATTCTTTTATATAGAAAATTGTTTTAATCAGGGCATTTGTCTGGTTGGGCAAGTAAAATTTATGTTAATAATCAGTGGCTTAGCGTTAATGTCGAGCCCTGGCATGTGTTTTCCTTGATTGGTTTTCCCTGAAGAGAATTAGGCTACGTTGTTGAAAACGAAAGTAAAAGAATGACGCACGTTCATTGCGTTTTACCGTGATGAGAGTTTCCGTGTCTTTATTAAACTCAACACATTATAATGATTCATCTGTCATCCACCCTTGATTAATTGGAATGTTTTATTACTTGGCCCGCCCGAGCTGCAGATTATGATCCGCGCATCACTATCGGGTTTAAGAATGGACACAGGCCGGGAATCCACAACAGAGTGGTTACAGTGGAAAAAGGGTATCTGGGCATTTGTCTGAGTTTTGTCAAAGGCCGGAGGCGGCCCACCTTAACCTGCAATTGCTGCCTCTCCTCAATGCAATATTAACATGCGCTGCAATATAAACAGGCCACAAGACTGTTTTTGCTTGCAGCGTCTTGCCCATGTGCATGCCGCAATAGAGATGTGCCTTCAGGCTAGATTAGTCACAAGTCAGTCCTTCAGCCTGTGCCCAGACTTTAATTAGACTCTCTTCTCTTCTTCCTCTGCTGCACTGAGGATAGCATCCCTCTATCCTTTTGTTTTCTCCATCCTCTCCCCAGAATTTCAATAACTTACCGGGGCCTCATTTGTTTTGTACAAATAATTTTTTTTTACTCACTCTTCAAGATGGGTCTCTTGGACGCCTATCTCATTTACACCGAGACAACTAGGGCCCTCCTGTCAAGCCTTACCATTCATGAGATTGTTTTCTCTTTGCAAAAATGTTGATCTGTCCTATTACCAACAGTCAGTCACATTGGTCGCCTGTGGGGCGAGCCGAGCCATGCAGCAAGATGTCTAGACGTAGTCTAGTGGATTAAGGCCATTTCATTCCTCACATTAGGAGGTCTGACTCAGTGCAGCCACAAAGCCACAGGTCATGACACTTTACGTGACAAAGCGGCCTGTAGCCACACTGCATTTTCATTTGAAAATCTCATGAGACAGTGTCGTCATGAAACTTTAAGAACACTAACCCAAAACGGCAAATGACAAGGGCAATTTAGTAATGGAAAAAAAGAAATTCCATTATTCCATATGAGAGGGTAGCTAATAACTTTGCATTCAAGTGGGCTCCTACATCAGATCCGCGTCGCACACAAAAACAGAGCAGCTCATTAAGAGGAAAGTACCAGAAGAGTAGGCTGTATTGTGGCAGGGCGTTCAACTGCAGAAAAAAAAGACCAGAATTTTATGTGGGACATGCCAAGAATAAAAATGCACTCTAGTGAAAAGCTTTTTCAGCATCCAGACTTAAAAGGATGTGTTTCATTACCCGCCAATGTGGCCAATATGAGTCCTAGTCATCTACCTCTAGAGCGCCATCTTAATGAAAACTCTTGTAGCACCCATTTCCCAAAGCTGCCATTAACATGAAGCTAAATGTTTCGAGACTTATGGCCACAGTGCAGCTCTTGGCTGCATCCGAAATTGCATACTCTGAGTAGTAGGTACTTATTTTGAATAAGTAATTACTTTGTGAATGCCAAAAAAGTATGTTCTATATCAGGGATCTATATCAGCAACTACGGTCCTGTTGGACCACTGACCTGCAGAGTTTAGCTCCAACCCTGATAAAAACTCACCTGCCTGTAGTTTTCTAGTAATCCTGAAAACATTGATTAGCTTGTTCAGGTGTGTTTGATTAGAGTGGACAGTGGCCCTGCAGGAGTTGCCCATTCCTGTTCTATATAGTATGAATCAGTATTAATTTTGACAGCAAATTTTGATTTAGAGTCATAGCCTTCTGACTAAAATGCTATTTAGTTTTAGTCATATTTGAGTCGTCTGAATTGTTTTAGTTTTAATCTAGTTTTAGTCAACTAAATATCATAAGATTTTACAACAGATTTAGTCGACTTAAATCTAAGAGTCAGTAAATAAGAAACAAATACTAAGAAATGCTACCTGCTGAAATTGAATAAAGTAATCAAATGTAAAATAACAGTGCATAGTCTTCCTTGTATAAAACCTTATTAAAGCTACTAAAGTTACTCAGTCAAGAGTACGGAGTGATTTTCTCTTTGTCTTTTGTTGTTTGAATTAACATTAAGGACTCAGACAGCAGCAGGTTTAGGCTACTGTCACTTTAAGAATTAATACATGGAAATGCATGGCAGAATTTGAACTATTAGACACCAAATACAAATTATTTGATATGTAGAGCGATTTTGTGCTCATTTCATTTTGTCAAATTACCCAGTGCTTAAAAATCTAATCCCCTGTGAGAACAATGGCACTTGTCTCTTTAAGCCTATCTCTGCACTCCGATTGACTGTGAAGGTCATGTTCAGTGACTCCGATTAGCCCGCAGTGTGTGTGTGTGTAAACAGACAGGTGAGCCCATGCATTAGAGCAGCACAGCCAAAGGTCACAATCGCTGGCCCTCGCTCGACGCTCCGTGCCCACCCTCCACACACTGATCGGGAAGACATGTTTACTTTTAATTAGTGTTATCGGTAATATGCAGAGCAGCCTGTCTCTTATCAGATAGACTCTGAACTGGCAGAACAAAAGCCTGTGGTTAAATTTGCCTCAAGGGTTTACAGGCTCTCTTATTCAAAATTAGCCTCCTTAATAGTCATTGTCTCCTCCGCTTTACCTCGCCTTTGCTCCTCCAGAAAGTAGGGCAGGCGTTTTCAAAGCACTCATGCAAATGAAAAGAAGGCTATTCCATTTTAGAGGGAGAGAACGTAAACACGTCGCCACGAAACAAGGTTGTCTGCCTCAATTCGGAGCAGAGATGTTGGAGTTGAATCGCTGCGGGCTGCCAGTTGTCTTTTTAGTATGATTTTTTAGCTTTTGTCTCAAGATGCAGAGTTGAATAGTGGTCATAAGCTCTCTGGAAAGGTAAATGCTGACAGGTAATGAATCTTTCCCGGCTGGTTATTTTTCCTCTGGGTGGTTTTGAAGCAGCCATCATTTTGTGCCATGAATGTTAACCTCTTGCAGTCTCGAGCAGGAGGCAATCCTTAAACAGTGATTTTGAAAACAATGGCATCTCCATTATGAAGTGCTTTGAAGCATACAGGCTAAGTGTGTATTTTCTTGAGGCATGATGGTTGATATCACATTTTGATTGCTTGATTTCAATCAGTAGAAATTGTGTATTCATCATGTTTTTAATCTAAGAATTGATGCCTGTTTTTTTCCCCCACACATAGGGTAGTGAAAAGAAACCGGAATGTTGAGGGACAACAGGACCAGTATGGATTCAGATTTCATATCTGACCTATTGGCAAGATATTCAAACATAACACCATCAGAACTTCATTACACGTCCCTTTAAGGCGGATCAGTTCGCTCAGCTATTTTAGATTAGACGTGTAGCTCATAGTCCCTTGATGGGGAAAAGTCTGAAACCTCCAAAACTGTGTCAAGATGTTTCATTTCAATTGTATGTTTCTAATCATCATTACATTTTGGAAGCAATGATTATCATAGGTTTAATTTCTTCAGCTGAAATCATGGTACAACATGTATTTTAGGCTGGTCAAGCTAATGCAAATGCTTTCTTGTTTAAAAAATAAACAGATAATGCCTCTATACAAAAAAAGCAATTGGCTCTTTAAATGAAAGGCAGGCTTCCCTTTCTGCAGATGCCTTATTGAGCAGTATTATTTCTCCCATTCGTTTCTCATACACACACACACACACACAAACAAACAAACAAAAAAACATCTAAGCAATACTGCAAAGCTTTGCACTGTCTGTTTCCCATCTCTCCAGACTATCTGCAGTATCTGTGATACAGTAACTAAGCAGCGAGCAGATGTCTCCGTCTGGGCCGCCCCGTCTCTTCTGGCAGCTCTACAGCCATGATAAATGATGTCCTGCTGGGCTGTAATGGTACAAAAGGTGTTGAGCTTCCCCATGTTGAACAGCACTCATCCTACAAAATCCTTTATAAGAGTTTAAAAAAAAGATTAAGTAATGAGAAGGTCTTGGTGAGGTTTGTGCCAACATGGGATAGGTGGAGAAACATGACTTCTGGTGAGGTCTAGCAAAGCTTTTCAAAACCAGGAGCTTACAGTAACAAATGTATTGCTCATTATTTGTTCATGTTAGTTAATAAATTAACTAATGTTTACAAATGAAACCTTATTGTAAAGTGTTATGGTGTTACCAAAAATACTTTTACAGCATTTTTTGAATCTTGTGTTATGTTGAAGTTATGTCAATTTCAACATTCACTAATACATTATTAAAATCCAATGTTGTCTGAATATTAACCTAATCTGTTAGTATTATTTAATGGACCTAAGCTAACATGAACTAACAATGAACAGTTGTATTTTTATTACCTAATGTTAACAAAGATGAATAAATACTGTAACAAATGTATTGTTCATTATTAGTTAATGTTAGTTAATGCAGCTATCGTTATATATATATATATATATATATATATATATATATATATATATATACACTCACCTAAAGGATTATTAGGAACACCATACTAATACTGTGTTTGACCCCCTTTCGCCTTAAGAACTGCCTTAATTCTACGTGGCATTGATTCAACAAGGTGCTGAAAGCATTCTTTAGAAATGTTGGCCCATATTGATAGGATAGCATCTTGCAGTTGATGGAGATTTGTGGGATGCACATCCAGGGCACGAAGCTCCCGTTCCACCACATCCCAAAGATGCTCTATTGGGTTGAGATCTGGTGACTGTGGGGGCCATTTTAGTACAGTGAACTCATTGTCATGTTCAAGAAACCAATTTGAAATGATTCGAGCTTTGTGACATGGTGCATTATCCTGCTGGAAGTAGCCATCAGAGGATGGGTACATGGTGGCCATAAAGGGATGGACATGGTCAGAAACAATGCTCAGGTAGGCCGTGGCATTTAAACGATGCCCAATTGGCACTAAGGGGCCTAAAGTGTGCCAAGAAAACATCCCCCACACCATTACACCACCACCACCAGCCTGCACAGTGGTAACAAGGCATGATGGATCCATGTTCTCATTCTGTTTACGCCAAATTCTGAGTCTACCATCTGAATGTCTCAACAGAAATCGAGACTCATCAGACCAGAACATTTTTCCAGTCTTCAACTGTCCAATTTTGGTGAGCTCTTGCAAATTGTAGCCTCTTTTTCCTATTTGTAGTGGAGATGAGTGGTACCCGGTGGGGTCTTCTGCTGTTGTAGCCCATCCGCCTCAAGGTTGTGTGTGTTGTGGCTTCACAAATGCTTTGCTGCATACCTCGGTTGTAACGAGTGGTTATTTCAGTCAAAGTTGCTCGTCTATCAGCTTGAATCAGTCAGCCCATTCTCCTCTGACCTCTAGCATCAACAAGATAATTTCGCCCACAGGACTGCCGCATACTGGATGTTTTTCCCTTTTCACACCATTCTTTGTAAGCCCTAGAAATGGTTGTGCGTGAAAATCCCAGTAACTGAGCAGATTGTGAAATACTCAGACCGGCCCGTCTGGCACCAACAACCATGCCACGCTCAAAATTGCTTAAATCACCTTTCTTTCCAATTCTGACATTCAGTTTGGAGTTCAGGAGATTGTCTTGACCAGGACCACACCCCTAAATGCATTGAAGCAACTGCCATGATTGGTTGATTAGATAATTGCATTAATGAGAAATTGAATAGGTGTTCCTAATAATCCTTTAGGTGAGTGTATATATCATTGTTTTATGTAAAATTTTTATTCTAATAAAATAATAATAAAATTCTGAAAATGTTAAAGCGCATTTACTGCAAAATAGTCAAAAATAAATTTAGTTTATTTATTTATTTTGAAAAATTAGTGGTTACAAAATCTCATAAAATCTGGATATATTTCAGAGAATTATATAATGAATTATTTATATAAAATTCATTATTCAAGTATTTACTTTACTTTGTCAAAATGCATACATTTACATAGAATATGTGTTTTACATTGATAAAAATTTATATTTTACATTAAAGCTACAATATATAAAAAAAATTCGCCACTAGGGGTCGCTAACCTCTTACAATAACAAAGGCGTAGATTGATGACACAGTGATAAGCGGAATCATGGAACTTGCCGTCATGCTGATGAATCTAATAATGTTAATGGATGATTGAAAACATTCATGTTTTTTAACATGACTGTGGTATGAAGCAGGTCGCGATTGCTAATGAGAGACAGATATCACACGCGAGTCCCGCGGATATAAAGGAATAAGGACATTTAATTCTACCGAACTACCCACAAGTGCTGGATTACTCACACAGGTCAGTTTATTTGACGAATTAAACTTGAGGTAACGCAGCGCTGTTTCACTTCACTCGGCGCTATCATACTAAACTGCATTTGAGTGTGTTGAAAGTTATAATGTTATTCTATGTGTTAGTTTGTTGGTGGCTGTATGAGACTAGCAGCTAGATCAACATTAGAATATCGTACTGATCACATTCTAACATTTCATCATGTTGAGCTATAAAACATTGATTTGTTATTTACTCACCTGTCTAATAAAGCACATGCAAGAGCAGCGTCTCTGTCAAGTCAACAACAACAGCGTGCCGCTAAACATTACGCAGTTGTCCACATCTGTCGCCATGGTTACTATGGCAGTACAAGCGGAAACCAGGGATAACACTGATATTACATAAGTGACAAGGGACGGCACTATCTAAAATTGTGAATTTCTCTGAATTTACTAATTCTTGGAAACATTTAGGATAATGGAAGTACATAATTGAAAGAAATATATAACACTGTGCAAGTGTTTTTTGGACATTTTGATACAAAATTATTACATATTGTACCTTTAATGGTACATTTAAAAAAATATTAATACATTGTTCATTATATCACATGGTATACTGTATTTTATATATTATAAAAAAGGTAGGAGGACATTTAACCCCATAGTTGGAGCAATATAGCCTCCTTTCATGTTTTATTATTATTTTTACTACTATTATTATTTTGTGCTATAACAATTCAATTAGCTAATGTTTCCATTTATTTGTGTTAAAATATTAGATTATGCATCGTCATTCATGCTAAATTCATATCTAAATACAGTATATTACAAAATACAGTATATTACAAGGAGGACATCTTCCCCTATTCCTTATGCAGTACACTGCTGTGCTTTTGTCTTAACTTTTTTTCTTCTATCTAGCTGATCCATTTTAGCTTAATTATACTTAATGTTGCACTAAGTTAAAATATTCAGACAGTGGGTAGACTATACTTTATGTATATGGTAAATAAAAAAGTTTTCCTCTCAAGTTGCTTGAAAAGAACACAAATATGACACCTTGAATCCACATTTCAATAACATAGAATCACATAGACACAAATTATTATTTTTGATCTTTTCTTACACATTTGAGCCCCTCTGAGTCTCCCCTCTTTTAAAACATTCCTAGAATCGCCATTGGCGTCCATTCGCTCACTCACCTTGTGTGGAGAACATCATCCATTTTAAAGCAGCAATGGGGTTACCCACAGGGCATGGGGCCAGTGAAAGAGTGGAGGGGGATGATTTTGTCCTCTCCTTCAACTTCTGCCCTCATCAGCTTCTATCATAATGCTCCACCTCCTTCCGCCACTCCGCACTTTCCAAGCTCAAATAGAAGCTGCAGTGGATGTGGCAGCTCAGTGCGTGTGTGGTCAGACCTGGGTCAGATAGGAGCAGGGGGCTGATGTGCTTGAGAGGCCATATGAGAGAGAGAGAGGAGCTTTATTACAGCGCAAGGGCAAATCAGTGTGTAGCTCGACAGTTTGACTGTCGCAGTGTGTGTGGGAGATTATATTCACCAAGTTATGTGCTCTGTTTATGACTTACCTAAACTGAAATGCTGTTATGTTTGCTGCAGTATACATTAATTTGGGGGGGGGGGGGGGGTTCAAACCTTTTGATGCCATGGACCCTTGTCATCATATGATGATACCTTTGTCCTTTCTATAAAATAGAGGCAGAAATACACTCACCTAAAGGATGATTAGGAACACCATACTAATACTGTGTTTGACCCCCTTTCGCCTTCAGAACTGCCTTAATTCTACGTGGCATTGATTCAACAAAGTGCTGAAAGCATTCTTTAGAAATGTTGGCCCATATTGATAGGATAGCATCTTGCAGTTGATGGAGATTTGTGGGATGCACATCCAGGGCACGAAGCTCCCGTTCCACCACATCCCAAAGATGCTCTATTGGGTTGAGACCTGGTGACTGTGGGGGCCATTTTAGTACAGTGAACTCATTGTCATGTTCAAGAAACCAATTTGAAATGATTCGAGCTTTGTGACATGGTGCATTATCCTGCTGGAAGTAGCCATCAGAGTATGGGTACATGGTGGCCATAAAGGGATGGACATGGTCAGAAACAATGCTCAGGTAGGCCGTGGCATTTAAACGATACCCAACTGGCACTAAGGGGCCTAAAGTGTGCCAAGAAAACATCCCCCACACCATTACACCACCACCACCAGCCTGCACAGTGGTAACAAGGCATGATGGATCCATGTTCTTATTCTGTTTACGCCAAATTCTGACTCTACCATCTGAATGTCTCAACAGAAATCGAGACTCATCAGACCAGGCAACATTTTTCCAGTCTTCAACTGTCCAATTTTGGTGAGCTCTTGCAAATTGTAGCCTCTTTTTCCTATTTGTAGTGGAGATGAGTGGTACCCGGTGGGGTCGTCTGCTGTTGTAGCCCATCCGCCTCAAGGTTGTGCGTGTTGTGGCTTCACAAATGCTTTTCTGCATACCTCGGTTGTAACGAGTGGTTATTTCAGTCAAAGTTGCTCTTCTATCAGCTTGAATCAGTCGGCCCATTCTCCTCTGACCTCTAGCATCAACAAGGCATTTTCGCCCACAGGACTGCCGCATACTGGATGTTTTTCCCTTTTCACACCATTCTTTGTAAACCCTAGAAATGGTTGTGCGTGAAAATCCCAGTAACTGAGCAGATTGTGAAATACTCAGACCGGCCCGTCTGGCACCAACAACCATGCCACGCTCAAAATTGCTTAAATCACCTTCCTTTCCCATTCTGACATTCAGTTTGGAGTTCAGGAGACTGTCTTGACCAGGACCACACTAAATGCATTGAAGCAACTGCCATGTGATTGGTTGATTAGATAATTGCATTAATGAGAAATTGAACAGGTGTTCCTAATAATCCTTTAGGTGAGTGTATATTTTTATGAAAAGCTGTTACACTGTAAAAATTTCTAACCTCCCAACTCAAAATTTTCTAGTGACTGGTCACATCTAAATTTTTCAATTGGCCCAAGTGAAATTCTGCAAAGTGATACAATTAAATTTGCGGAATTTCACTTGGGCCAATTGAAAAAATTAGATGCAACCAGTCACTAGAAAATTTTGAGTTGGGGAGGTTAGACATTTTTTACAGTGTCTCTCTCTACTTCTGAGAAAAATAGTGTAAAACTCCTGCAATAAAATCACCCCCTTATTTTAATTGTGTTAGATTGTGTAGAATGCTGCAAACTTCTGCTAAATCAGTGCAGGTTGTGTCTGGGTAAAGTAGATTACACTTGTGATTAAGATGCAGATTTTTGTGGCACAACTGTTCAGAAAATTCACCCCAGAGCATGTATCCTTCTCTGCCCTTGTTTATCTCGGCATTTTATTCACATTATCTTCTGCCCTTTATAAAGAAATCCCTCTGTCAGTTTTGTTTTATTTCGTTTTTTCAGATGTTTGACATCTGGGCATTAAAGCTAGGTGTTTTGCACTTTAGCCAGCAGTGACAGCCTGTTGACGGGTGATTCTGTCCTGCCTCAGTAGCAGCGGCCTCTAGAGAGATTAGTCACCCACAATGCCCTTCACTCATATGCATCATCAGTATTGCATCAAACACAGAGGCTCTGGATCATAAATCACTGTCATTTCTCTTTCTCTCTATGAATGATAGCTTGCATTAGCCTGTTGCTGACCGTCTGTTATTTTCATGAGATTAGGAGGTCATTGTGCACTTAGGGCACCAATCGGCCCCTTACTTGGGGCCACAGGTTGTGCAGTTTAGAATAAAGGAAATGAAAGTATAAAATGAAAGTAAAACAGACCATAAAATCACAACGTAAAATCAGGCCTATTCCTCTCTCCACTGTCGTCGCTCCTCCTTTATGCTTCCGCTCCTCCGTGAGAGATACGAGACCGGTGCGCCTCACAGGTGCCGTTCATTATCACTCACGCAACCGGCCTCGCGGCGCTCTCACGTCCCTCGGCCTCGTCCTGCTCGCCACAACATTATTTCAGCAACATGACAAGCCAGTGAATTAGCAGGTTTCAATTGTTGCTTTGCACAGTGCGTGACATTTGATCTACATGTTACACGGCTAGAGTTTTGACACCGAGTCAATGGGCTCTTGTCTAATTCTTTCTTTTTCGCTTGTTTATCGTCATCGGTCTTTTTCCTTTTACCCGTCTTTGTTTTATGAGCAGGTGCCACTCGAGAAATTGGCAGTTTAGGTTGTTTCTCCACCATTAGCACAGTTGCGGCACACCGGCAATCTTGAGTTTGGTTTGAACGACGGTAGGCCTACGCGCTGTGCAAGAGAGGGGTGTGATCAGCTCGTACATGAGCGTGATTGACACTGCTAAGACATTCCTCCTGGCTCTGATTGGTTGTTTCTGACCGGGAGCAGTGTATTTCTGAAAATGGCAATAGGACCACTGGGAGGAGCCAGAGGAGCTTGATTTTTTTCACAGATTATCTGTCTCATATTCTACTGTCAGGACATAATTACAGTTTTAACAAATATGTAAAAAATATTTGTTTACAAAATATACCTACAGCAGCTTTAAGGACAGATTTACTAAACAGGGCAAATTAGCGGGAGAACGCTAAAAAAAGCGCTGACCTAATGACACTCAAATCAAAGAACACAGACGCAGGTCCATAATGACCAACACAATCTACCAGGAGCGGCGCAAATTAGCCTCTGGTTTAAGACATGCTTTTCTTTGGGCGGTAAATAATGGCGCAAAAACCAGTAAATTGACTAGTGCAAACCATGAATCACCTTGCATGATTCATTTAAATACTCTCCTCCCATAAATTTTGCTTCTGAAAGGGAAACTTCTACAAATGCATTTGGAGCTGGAAAAATAACTGTCCACGCCTTTCAGTGCTAATTTTTCACTGCACGTCTTTAGTAAATTCTAACAGTTTTTAACGCCAAAAAAAGGCTTGCGTTGGTGCACACTGTTAGTAAATCTGGCCCTTAATGTCTTTGGACTGTGTCTCAGTCATCGTTCTTATATTTTTGCAAAGAGGTCCAGTTTATCCAAATGTAAAATTCATAATTGCCTGTCAATTGGATTCCTCTGTCATAGTTAGTCATGCAAAATGGTGAGTGAGGAGACTGATGAAGTGTTTCATAACATGGTTCCATCCGAACAACTGAAGCATTAAACCCTCTGTTAAAAAACCTTCTTCCTTCCTGTCATTCTTCTACCTGAATTTACTTAAACAAAATGGATTGTGATGGTACAGTGAGTCTGTAACGGCAAAGTGTGTTTCAACTGAGGTGACATTCAAATTGAATTAGTCCTTTTGGAGGAATTTCAGTTACTCATTGTAGCTGTTGAAGTACCTACAGCAGTATTGGATACTGTTGTGTATTTTAACTTGCTTAACCAGTAAGAATCAATCAGCATCTAAAGAATCAGCATCCAGCAAAAACCAGGCTGAGCCAGCAAGAAAATTCATTCGATTCTTTTTTCTTTCTATGAAAACAACACTTTCACATTATCTTCTTTTTGTTGTTGTTGTTTTAGCTTGACTTTTGTATGAAAGTATAGTTTAACATTTGACTAAAATCCTCTTGTGTATTCATTCAGTAGATTAGCCCTCATTGGTATGGTGAGGAGATGTCAATAACAGACTAGCATTAGCACACACTCGCTAGTTTTTTTATCTCCGCCCTTTAGACTCCAGAACACACTCTGCATTCACCTCATGCTCTGTTTGATATTTGTCAGACATCAGCATCTCAATGAGAACCTGTCAGTTAAGGTCAGAGGAAGGAAGGAATATATCCAAACTCTAAACGTGTGTGGAAGTTTTATCAATCTGTGGCTTTGTCAGAGAGAACAAGCACTTTTTTATTGATGTTTCTAGAGACTGATAGTGGCCCATGCTAAAGCTGTGGAATAGTAACATGGTACATGCTAAAAATGTGACTATAAGAACAAGGTACCATTTCTGAGGTGTTGAGCGCTCAAGTGCGCCACCCAGAGTTGGCTAGTGGCAGGTGAAAGTGTTCTTGGGAGGGAATGAATCACTGTTAAAATAAAAACAGCAGGAAACTGTCAGTAGTTATACATGTCAGGATGTCAGTAGCTGGCGAGTCAGTGTGTGTGTGTGTGTATGTGTGTGCTTGCCTTTGCGAGAAAGAGCGGTGATGAATGCAAAACGGAGCCGCACACACCATTTCCCCTCCTGCAATTCAAAGGACATTGCTGAGCTCCTCTCCCAAGGGTGAGCCACTGTACCATGACCAGATGTTTCTCTTTGCTCGCAAGATATTCCCCATCGCTCTCGCCATCATTCATTTCATTTTATTGTCACATCCAATACTAGGTCTTGTGATGGTGCATGTTATATCTAACTGTTATATCCACGTACAAAACTATATATTTTCAAAATCGACTTGTTGGTGGTTGCCTGAACAACTAGTCAACTAATTGGTCTTAAAGAAAGCCCTGTTTAATTGCAGGGCTTCCTTGTTTCAGGTTCACCTGAACCCAATCATACTTTGCAAACTGTCTAGCTGTCAGCACACTAATTAATCCATCTCTAAAATAAATATATATAAAAAAATACATGTATATGGTGGCTTCAACTTATGGGACTTCTTGATTATTTTATTTTTTTAATTTCCAAACAAGCTGTAATTTTGTTCACTTATGTCAAAAAATATATAATTGTTTGCATTTATGGTACATTTAAATGCTAGTTATTACATTTTGGAAGACAAAGGATTTTATTTTATTTTATAAAAAGTGTCTTTTAATTGAGTTAATTTGGACAAAAATTAAGTAAACTAGTCACCTCACTTATCGACTAGTCAACCATCATGACTCAGCCTCAATGTCCACCTATAAATAAATTGTCCATTCTTACACAGGAACAAGGGAAGGTCGGCGTGATCTTCAATGTGGGCACAGATGACATCACCATAGATGAGCCTGCGGTTACCGTGAACGACGGCAAGTACCACGTGGTGCGCTTTACACGTAGCGGTGGCAACGCCACCCTCCAAGTGGATAACCAGCCCGTCATTGAGCGCTTCCCATCAGGTAAGTCCCCACGGAGGATGGGGAAAGCCATCTGGGGGGGGGGAATCCCATTACACGTGTGGTTGGTAGAAATACTGGGAGCAGCTTCCCCTGGGACGGGACACATGGGGTCAGAGAGAGACACTGTATATTTCCACTCGCAAATCAGTGCGACGTTGTTTGAAGCACTTGGTCTGGATTTGCATCCATGTTGGAGGCATGCCTTATTGAGGGGACAAATTGATTTATAATTTCAAATGCAAATTATTTAGGTTTGAAGTGCGCCATTTTTACCCTCAAACTCTTCCAAGAGAGTTTATGAGTCACCACATGCAGCGCCTAGATAACCACCACATGCACAATCTAATAACAAATGCAAATTGACACATTTCCCCCCAAGCTTCCTTGCCTAATACATTCAGCTCGAGATGGATTTGGATCCTTTACAGTTCTCAACTTCAGCCAGCTTTTCTCTAGGCGAGCTGAAGAAGGTGTCTCTGTGCCTGTGAAGATCCACCATCCCTGAACTGCGTGCGAACTTTGAACCACAAAGCGCGCTTTCATTTTTTAGCGTTAGCCAAAACGCCTCTCGCAGGTTGCTCTTTGTACCCTCGAATATCCCAAGTTGTGGTATAGCCGGCGCCGTAAACTGATATTGCACAGCCTTAAACTTTTGTAACAAGCCTTGATTGATGATCTCAACCCTGCAGTAGTCGTTCCCGTGAACCGTCCCCATCCTATACAAACATCTCGCTCTGCGGTCCCCTAACCTTGTGTGCTTTCCAATTAAACTTGAGCAAACTCTCTCTCTCCCCACTGTGTGCTCAGGGAGCTGCCTTCCTCTCATAGATGCTGTTCCACAGGAAGACATTTTCTCCGTCTCTAATAGCAATCCTGTCTTTCCCGTCCTCGTTTTTCAATCGGTTTTTCAGATGTGCTGCTTCACGCCAGGTTAGTGCAGCGTCAAGAAGTCCTTTGCAAAAATACAGCTCAAGCCACATAAAGCGGCACCTCGGCTCACCTGCTACGCTCCTTCCACCCCTGCGTGTGGGGTCTTGTTTCAAAATTGCCAGAGGTTAAATGGCGCTGCGTCCCTGTGGCTCGGGCTTGAGATTTCGTCTGATTTCTGAAAGGGAAAATTGGTTTTCTACTGCTGCGACACAGGCTTCCTATCCGCCAAGTCTCCCCCTAAGCCCCCTCAGGTGGTGAGAGTCAGATGGGGCGGCCTTTCCAAAGCGCAGGGATAAAGCCCAGCTTCAAAGTCGTCACAGTCATGTCATGCTTCCTTTAAAACTGAGTTATGCGCATTTAAATGGAATGGCACGGCTTTTATGTGGCACCTGTCATCCTGGGGATTTAAAAACGATGATATTGGTCTTGCGTGTCATCCAACACTCGCAAAGCTCACGTGTGTAAACGAAGCTGGCTGTGTATCGGTTAGATTAGCGGGCTCGATTAATTCAGTTAATTAAAACGGAGGATTAGATAACCGGATATGTTCCCCGGTGGCAGATTTGCTGCTCCCTGCGGACACAGGCACAACTGACCCCTCGCCTCTGTATTTTGCTCAGCACACCATTACATTGCCTTATAAATAAGAATCTAGTGAAAATAAGTGAATAGCAATGCAACAGACTTGATTGGTTTGTTTTTGCTTTTTTGGTCGCTTACTCACGGATGAGACCTATTTCAAGTTTTCTTTGAAGGTTCAGCACAGAATTTGCCACACATGAGCTCTTTTAACAGGCTTATGGGAGTGGGTGGTTTGGCCCTCATTCAGGTTGCAGGGTGGGTAGGACGAACGGAAAGGCTTGTAGCTCACACGACTGTCACAGAAGGAACATGACACAGTATGTGGTATGTCAAAAGAATTCTGTTAACACATGGCATACTAACATCTTTCTTCAAGAAAGAATAGTTTTAACTGCAAAATGACTTATTAATGGCTGCGTCTGAATTTCTGCACTTTCGTAGTATGTGGGTCAATGGCGATACTCTCATCTTTTTTTGTTGTCTATTAAATACACCTCTTTTAGGATGAGCATATTTTTCAACAAAGAAAAATAGTTTTTATTTTTTTAATAAAATACATTTTTACATTTCTGAGGGGGGGGGGGTAAAAAATCTAAATCTGATATTTTGATTTATTCTTATTTCTTAGAATCTCTATTATGCATTCATTAATTTTTACTATATATATATACACATATATATACACACACCATGTCACATGCTCATTAAATGTTGAGTTTTATTGAAATTGGTCATTTAGGGTGTATTCACACCTGCCTTGTTTGGTTCGATTGAATCGAACTCTAGTTCGTTTCCCCCCTTGGCGCGGACCTTTTGGGCAGGTGTGAATACAGCAATCGAACTCGGGTGCGGACCAAACAACCGAACCGAGACCCAGCTGAAGAGGTGGTCTCGGTACGGTTCCAAACGAACTCTGGTACAGTTCGAATTTCTGTCCAATGAATGAATGACCTTAAGAACACGTGTGGTTTTGCTTACAAATTTTGGTTCACTTGCAAAAAGAGCAGTGTGAAAGCGAACCGTACCAAAAAAAAAAAAATAATAATTTATTTGGTCCGGACCAAAGCAAGTGAACTATCGGACTTTCCTGGTGTGAATACACCCTAAGTTTTATTGAAAATGGTACAACAGTTTTTAAATCATACTGTATGAAAACAACATTAATTCAAAGAGTTCTTTTCTTAGAAGTTGGCACATGCTTTAAAGTAGATTTTTTTTAAAGATTTAAATTTTTCTTTATCATGAACACTCTTGTATGTCTTTGACCCATGTACTGAATTTGATAAAGGAAAGGTTCTGGGAATGTCACGGCCGCTGCAAAGTTGTATAGTGATATTTTAGAAGACATAAACGTCGTTGCGTGGCAAAAAATATTGACCAAGCCATTGTAATAAGAGGTATAAGGATAACATGTGGATTTTGACAGGACAATGGTGGAGAGCAGAGAAGAGAAAACGGTGAAATTAAGAGATTGTTCTTTTGAGTGAGTAACAGGACCTGCAAGCTCATTTTAGCTCTGATGGAGGGATCTGTCAGAAAAAGGGAACGGTCTCTTATCTGGCTGCCATGACACCGAGTCGATTACAGCTTTTGTGTCTTTTTATAATTACACGTGTGCTAATTTATGCAGGTACCTCGAGATGTTGATACTAGATTCAGAACAGATTGCATTGTTCGTACTCTGATTTCTTGTAGAGACCAGAAAATGTCTTCCGGAGCAGTTTTAACACTACCATTGTAGAGCTGCACATTATAATATGTGACATGTTATCACTGATATCTTTGTTGTCCTATTGATTGTATGAAATTTTCCTCAAGTGTTATTCGCTGAGATGACATCACAATTAACAGACCAAAACTAGAAGATAAACGATCACTAAATATGTCCTCAAAGCTTTCTAAACAGAATTAAACATGCTCTAATTAGTCTCAAGCTTCTAAACTGTCTAATAACTAAGTGCAATCCACCTTAAAACAACATAACTACCAGCATAAAGCTCGTTTAGACTTCCTAACTTGCTAAACTTGATAGTCTTGTTGCCATGTTTTTAACCATGTGACGCTTGAACTTCCAGATATTAACCTCTTATCTGTCTCTCTAAATTCTTTGAAGGAAACATTGATAATGAACGGCTTGCAATAGCCAGGCAAAGAATTCCATACAGACTTGGTCGGGTAGTTGACGAGTGGCTACTCGACAAAGGTAATAAAAATGGATTAATTAAACAATGACTTAATGACTTATTAAGGCTCTGTAAGAGGTGCAGTTCCCTTAAAACCGCAAAGCTGCGAGCCATTTTGAATTATAAACTTCCACAAAAATCAAACCTTTTCCATTGGCATACAGTGGGCCAAAACAAACTGTGAATTGTGGCTGCCCACATACAAGCTAAATCCAATTGGTCATTTCCATGTGGCTTGTGCTTTTCATATCATATTCTTAAGTTAGAACTGCACCACTTCAGAGATAAAGGTTTAATCTTAAACATAATCCCTGACTAACCCTCTAACAACGCACCATAACTGCAACAACTGTCTGTAAATAGTTTATTTTTCTTGCTGTCTTATGTTTTCCTTCTGTGATCCCCTCTGACTTCAGTAATTTTGAAGATGATTTTTTTTTTAAGCAAAAAAAACAACACTAACTCATACTAAAGAAAAATATAATTATCTTTTCCAACCCCAAGCAGTTAAAGGGACTATTGCTTTTTTGTCATTCTAACACTTAAAATCAGAATAAAGTTTTAAAATCCCCTTTAACCCTTTGAGTAATGAAAATAAAACAGATTATGTTATTCTGACTTTTTGCTTAATAGTCTAAAACTTAACCGTGTAGTAATCTTTGGTCCCGTGAGACATCTGTAAACGGATGAATCCTGCATGGTATTTGATTTTCCCCAAGAAACCTTCTCAGTTATTAAAGTGCAGAAACGATCTCAGACACCTGCGTCAGCACATTATCAAAGAATATTGGGCAGTAATGCTCTACTGGATCTGTAAGTAATCAGACTTTTTGGTTGGTTGCGGCTTTTTCATCTAAATGCAAACTTATTTTTCTGTTCATGTGCTGAGCTAACATCACATCTAAATGTTAAGTGTAAAACAAATACACTTGCACTGTTTTTTAATGGAAAACTGACCTTTCTAGGTCTGCATACCTTTGTTGATTGAACTCAATAACATGCAGAGTATAACGTGATCCAAAGTTCAGTTCTACATTTGTCTAAAGGTTATTTTCAGATGTGTAGCTCTCCCTTGTGCATCCAACTAATATCTTTTGTCAATATATAATTGTATATATATATATTTGCGATGAATATTTCCTCTTAGTATGATTTGATTTCCACCACTCGATATAAATAGGGCACTAAACTAAAGCTAATTCCGTCTTAAACCCCCCTAAATCGAAACTAACTCAGAGGGTTAAACAGTCTAAATATTAATGAAAAACATTTTCGTTCCCAAATTAGAGGAAAATTGCTGTCAGCCTTTGCACATTCATATGTGATTTACAATGTCCCTTTAACATGTGTAATTGTTTATCAGTTCTAATCTATAAGTAATGATAATGACACAAAGCCCTCATACGTCAGGTCTGTGTCCTGTATGACTGGTACGTTTTACTGAGTGACTGGGTTTTGTGTGAGAAATATGTGTCTGCCTCGTGCTCTGTATCTCAAAGGCTCTTTGGTCTCCTCATTCTCCTCCATTAAATGTTCTAACCTCAATCACTGGGTCTCATACATTTAGCTGCAAAGAAAAGATCTGTCCAACCTTGAGTTAATCACAGGAAAACCTTTTTTGCCTTTTTTCTAGACATGCGAGAAAATTAAATCTCATTGCACATTTTAAATAGCAGTGAAAGGATTAATGCACCTAAATATTAATATTCTGTCGTTATTAACTCAAATCTCTCATGTCGTTCCAAACATACGCAGGACACAAAACGAGAAATTTTAGATCCTGTCCTGATCGCTATATTCCAATGAACGAGAACTGAATAAAACATTATGATATTTTTAAAAACTACTTAAAAGTGTTCTTTTGAACACGGATAAATAGCTTAAAATAGTTGTTCATTGCTTTTTTTAATTAAATGAAAGTCAATGGAGTCCAATGTCAATTTGGTCCTAATTGACTTTCATTGAATAGACAAAAACAGATCTAATATAAAAATACAACTTTGTTAATATAATGTCGTCTTTTATACTCCACATGAAAAACTTGTACAGGTTTGGAACAACATGAAGGTAAGCTAATGATGACAGAATTTTGGGTGAACTGCCACTGTAAATCCCATGCAATACTATCACAGAGATGATAAAGAGAGCATTTATATTATATTTTTCTCATTGGTACTTTGTATTATGTCACCGAATGCAACTGTCCTTAATGTTACACATTAATCAGAATAATTGTTACACTGTACACTGTAAAAGTACACAGGCAAGTGGAAAGTGGCCATCTGGCTTCTTCCCACTCTATTACGACATGCCTTTCAGAGGTTATGGTCTTTTTATCTCGGCTCTCATGTCAAACTTGGTTATTTTCAACTGTTAAAACTGAGACCCTACTTGTGTTAAATGGCAACCCTTCATTAAACATTAAGTGGCTCTCACAGAGGGGATAACAACTGCCCACTTCATAATCAGCTGTGTCAGAGTACCTGTTCATCAGGATTAAATGGATGGCGGCAGTCCAGCACTTAGTGGCCAAAGGAAACGGCACTTTGAGTTAACCATCCTTTTCCTCTTTAAGTAGTAATTCTGAAGGTTTTGTTGGAATTTAATTATATCTAAAGTTTGGCCCAATTGCTTAACATTCACCATTATAATACAAAACCACTTGAATCAAACCTGTAGCGCTGTGACTACCTGTTGCAGCACTGAAGTTTTTTATAATATTGATTCAGATTCCTTTTATTTTCCTTAGCATCAACTAAATGATCGATTCAACCAGTGGTATTTTCTATGGAAAATTACTTAATGACAATGGAGATTCTGGGGACAAAATCCTTAATGCAGAGGCATTGTGTGTGTGTGTGTGTGTGTTTATTCATGTGTGTCTGCGCGCCCCCTATGTATGTGTATGTGTGGGGCTGGAGGAGATAATCCTCTTGCCTCAGTGACACATTAACATTTGAGCTGGCAGATGACAGTTATTCATGCAGATTAGCATCAACAAGGCCTCTGTCTCTGAATAAAACATATCCAAAACTCTTTACATACTCATAAATATTGTTTTCCAATTTGGTCCTCCTTATTCAGTTCATTATCCAGAGCTCAAGCCTTACTAGTTTAATGAGACTCAAATGATAATATACAGCCATTATTCTATAATGATAAGGGCTCTTCCATTCCTCCTTTCGTAGAGGAGCCACCTCAGGCTCCGGGAGTGATCTTTGCCATCATGTTTAATACAACATTTTGTCTCCTGCACTATCCGGGTCAGAAACGACAGCCATTAGAATTGGAGATTTCCATCACCAGGTTCAAATGTTAAAAGTGTTATCAGCTGATTTAGACACATCCTACCTGTGACACCAAAAACAGCCTGTACTGATGGTCGTTTTTTGCTGCTCTCTCTCTTTCTCTCTGTCTTGCTCTCTCTTCATCTCCTCTCTGATGCATCCCAGGTCGGCAGTTGACCATCTTCAACAGCCAGGCAGCCATAAAAGTGGGAGGTCAGGATAAGGGGCGGTCGTTCCAGGGCCAGATTTCAGGCCTGTACTACAACGGGCTGCAAGTGCTGAAACTGGCGGCCGAGGGGGATCCGAATGTGCAGGTGGCAGGAAACTTGCGTTTGGTTGGGGATGCACCCTCTGTCTTGTCCACAGAGACCACCTCAGCCACCCCTCCGGCTGCGGCAGACATGTCCACCACCATAATGGAGACCACCACCACTATGGCCACCACCACCACCCGTAGACAGCGCTCTCCCAGCCTGAAGGACAGTATTACACAGGTGAGGATGGGGCGGTGGAGATTGCCATCATACAGAGAGACAGCCCTCTTGTTGGCCTGTTTCTCTTGAATGTGAGGGATGATGTTGCGTTTATAAAGAGTTTTGTTTTAGAAGATGTCCGGTTGGTGATCAGAAATAAAAGAGCTGACAGGGCAAACCACCCTGGGGTAAAAAATCTGTCATTTATTGCTTGAAAAAGAGCTGTCACTCTACATCTGGAAGGCCCTGAAGGAGAAGAATCATGAAGCTCAGATTCGCATGTGTCAGGATATATTCCCCCCACATAGACTTTCCCTTTCATTTCTCCCACACATAGTATTTTACTAGTCACATTTCCTTTGAATGGTCCTGCGATTTTCTGAAGTCATTATTTTCTAAGCCTCGAGAAACTGTAGCACTTTGTAGCACTTTTCTTATGAAAGCAAACGTTTGAACGGTTACATTTCTATCCACTTGTCAGATTTCCAGTTTGAAATCCTTCTTTTACTTCTGATTAAAGGACTTTTTAAGGGGGGGAATCATTTATTTTACCGTACAATTTACTGTATATGTGTAGCATATACTAAAAATAGCTTTTTAGTTTTAAAAAATTAAAAAAGGTTAAAAAATGCTACACACATGTATATTTTACATTTGCAATAGTTTGAAATGATAAATTATTTATATATAAAAGACTATCACAAATCATTCTCACAATTTCAATAGAACCCCACCTTATCCAGCTAGATAACTTTGGGCCATCTTTAACTGTGCCCTGATATTTCTGAACAAACTCACAATTTATGTAAATGTAAGGTTTTATTTGCTAAAAATGCTGGTTTATATCTTGTCATTATAGCAAAGACTGACCATTGTTGTTCCTAGCCCTGCATTCTTCATGCCTATCGACAGCCTAAAAAATTCTACGTATTTATCCTCAAGCAGCATCTGTAAAATGCTGAAGCACAAGGCTATTAATATTGAGAATATTGAGTGTCATATCTGACATGTGTGTGTCTCTGCCCCCCATTCATCACATATTGGTAGAGAGTTAGCAGCGCTTGCCTCCCCCACTGTCAGCCTTTATTCATGTGGTGTTCAACTCCATTGATCAGGAGATGCACGTTGATAAGAATAAAGGCCAAGCTCAATAACAATCAGTGTCAATCATAGCGAAACTGCCAAGATCCATAGCCACTAGAAGCAAACATTAGCGCAACTGAGGACGAACACAGATTCTCTCACGTGTGAGCTGTGAATCACTCTTAATCCGTGCTGTCCTGGGTGTAAATAGTCATACAAAGCAATAGCATAGAAATGGGGATTTGAGTGAGACAGCTTAGTGCCGAGGAAGTCCCAGTGCACCACTCCTCTCCTCATCTCCTCAAGATGAGTAAGACATTTATATGGAATAGCACCAAAAACGTCTAGACTACAAATTTATTCCTTTATGAACTATATTTACATTCACTGTGTAAAAAAGACATTTAAAAGAAAATTTCTCTAGATATGTGTAGTTCAAATAGATTACTTTACCCAATATTTGTGTTTTCTTTGTATTTTATGTTTATAAGACCAATATCAATTGTGAGTCGATAATATGCAGAGTACTTACTTCATCATTAGCTTAGCAATATGCTAATGTCCCTATTGAAATCAATTGATTTGATCCTGCACCGAACACATGCTGTTAATGTCACACACTATTGAAATCAATGAGTCGATCGTTTGGAGTGACTATGCTCTCGCCCACTGAGTGACAAAAAGACTGAGCGCAGCATTGGTTATCAGCACGAATGCCGTTGAAAACACACAAAATGCATCTAAAACGGGAAAGAGCTTTGCGATTGACTGTACAGCTACGTTTGACAAGAAATCTGAGGTATATTTTTACAGACTGCCGAAACTAAAGAACAGAGAAGCAAATGGATTGCTTTAATTCATAGAAACAACTTGACTCCAGGCAGCGAAAGGTGGATTTGCAGTTACCATTGAAATAGTTTACATGCACCACAGTAAGCTGATAACTCACAAATATCAGCTTATTGAAATAACCTGTTTTCGCCGTTTACATGCAAACATGACAACACAAGTAATTTATTAATAAATCAGGCCATGCTCCTGTGTTACAACAAAACAATAATTTGCGTATCTGACTCGAGTAAGTTATTTCATTTATGTCGGTTGTGATGTTAAATGAAGCTTGCAACATGTCAGTTGGAAACTTACAGCTCGTATATTATCATCTCATTATTATTACTGCATTATCTCATGCAGTTACAGATGCAGCGTTTTTACTGAACCACTTCTGCTGCACAAGAGGAGAGGACATTTTTATAATTTTCTGGTTCATGAAAGAGACTGCGTTTGTGTTAAATTTCCTTCTTTCTTTCCTGCAAAACGCTCGCTCTGTCTGGATGTGTTTAAATCTGCACTAAGGATGCGTTTCTGTCACATTTCACACAATCGCACTACGGTAAGCCGACGGGAAACCAGGCTAATGCGTTTACAAACCGCGCAAAATCGGAGTAAGAGGCAAAAAACTTCGCAAAAATTTTCGTATGCGTTTTTTCGTATTCATGATTCGGTGGGTCTGAATTGTCAAAACACCATTCAAACACCATTCAAACTGCTTGCTACGGATGCGAAAAACGCAGAAAATCAAACCCGATCCGATTTTTTTTTTGACGGACGGGTGTGCAAGCGTGATTGACATAACGTGAGGTCGTATTTAATTTTTAACGTGCGAAAATTTCAGACGCTAATTTTGGGCCTTTAGACGTAAGTTACCTATATTGTATTTATATAAAGCGTTCTCAAGCAAATTTCCTTTATGTATTTCCCTGGCGTCAAAATCAGGCTCATATAAATTAAAGGAAACACGATTACTGACTGCGTTAGCCTGGGTTTCCCCATACTGGCTTGCCGCAGCGCGATTTTATTGACGCTGCTAGGTAGTCTGGATACCATGGACCAAATTTTCGCCTCATCTAGGGAACCAATCACAGAACGGGGAGGGAGCAGCAAGACGATGACGACGTCTATGCGACACACCGAAGCAGTTTTTTACAGTCTATGGTTTCTTTATACCTATGGATCCAACATGGCAGCAGACGCAAAGTTACCTTTCGATGCAGCCTTGCCGCCGTTTCACTCCACAAGCGTGAGCGGCACTTGAGCAGCGCGTCAGCGTAACTACATCATCACTGCAGCTGCAGACGCGCGAGACTATTCACACTGGAAGCGTTTGTACAGTGTCACAGCAGCGGCTCCAAAGCTACATATAAGCAGTGGTGGAATGTAACGAAGTACAAATACTTTGTTACTTTACTTAAGTACATTTTTCACATATCTTTACTTAAGTAGAATCAATAGTGCATACTTATTACTTTTACTTCGTTACATTTTGCAGCAATTATTATACTTTCTACTCCACTACATTTCTACAACGTTCTGTTACATTTTCGTTACATTTTCTGATCAGTTTTCCCCTGGCAAAACGTCATCCTGGCCGTCCGTTCGTCGCACGTTTGTCTCACCAGTAAAGTTTGGTTGCCATATCAACCCGGTCACACTAAATGCGTCTCTATAGCACGCAGTGTGTTTATCGTGCAATTTATACGCGGAAATTTGTTTTTACGTGCATAGGATACGCATGGGTAGGTTTAGTAGTGGTGTGGGGTGCGTGTGTAGCATATTATACGTTTGGTTAGAATTAGTATGGCAAGCCAAGAGGTTCAGAATTACGACATAAATTAATCGCGTTTACAGCCAAACCCCGTCAAATTAAGCTTGATGTGTATATTGCTTAATTGCAAGCTTGTTCAGAAATGGTGACAAAAGCTTAAAAAATAACGGCTTTTCTATCATTATTGAACATCATTATAGGATTATTAGGTTGAATGAGTTAGGATTAACTGTTATGCGAATAAATTGTTATGCAAGTACTTTTACTTTTAATACTTAAAGTACATTTAAAATCAGGTACTTTTTACTTTTTACTTAAGTAGGGTTGTCATTGTGGTACTTCTACTTTCACTAAAGTAAATATGTCTCTGGTTATTTGTACTTTTACTTAAGTACTGAGATTCAGTACTTCCTCCACCACTGCATATAAGCGAGCAATTCTTTACAAAGACAACTATACATTTGTTTTTAGAAGTTGGTCAATTATAACATTGATAGTCTTGAAAGTTTGTAATGGGGAGGTGTACAACATTCGCATATAAATGTTAAACAATAAAACAACCCAGAAAATTGCTCCAATCTATTAGTTTCAGTCATACTTTCGATATGTTTAAAAGACTCCGCGGATAAAAAACAAAACACACAAATAAACCACACACTCGGTTTTGATTTGGGTTGTGCTAGCCTATATAGCTGTCTGTGTGTTACATAAACTAAAAGAACGTTTATATATAATATTTTCTGGCTAGTTTACTTTAGTTTTTTTATATATATATATATAATACACAACTTTCACCCAAACTGAATAATTAAAAACAAGTTTTTACCAGGTAGCCTAAATCTTCTTTAAATATTTTTGAGTCTTTATTTTCTTTTATTTGCCGAAAAAAATATGCGCCACTCACGCATGCAGTGTGAAACGGCCGTTAGATACACCCCATCGTGTACACACAAATCTCTGACCCCTCGTCTAATTATGCTTTACATACGTCATCTGGTATAATTGAAACGATTGGCTATGAGCTACGTACAGGCACATTTGATGGACATTCGTAGCACCCAATAAACGGCTCTGGGCATTCGTAAACCACGCCTCAAATACGAGAAAATAAACATGTGGTTCCCAGACCCAGTCTGACGTTACCCAGGCTATGGCTGCATATCAATATCCATGGATCACTGGATCTTTGGTAAGTTGTAAGGAACACTATATCGAGTCCAACCTTTAGTTTAAACTGATAATCGTTTGGTTTACTCTCGTTTTTGCAGTTTCTCCTATTAAATCACTCAGCAGCTCTTCTGCCACTCTGTCCGGCTGAGGGGGTTGTGTTCCGGCGGGAAAGTGACATCAATACATTCCCTCTATATACTAATGTTATACTTTTGAAATCAATTGAAAAGTTTATCCTTTTTTATAGACTCTCAAGAAAGGCTATTTTTCTGGCCATGAAAAAACTTACCTGTTCTATAAAATTACTATTTAAAGTATCAACAAATTGTAAAGCTTGTAGCTTAGACCAAACATTTAAGGGACTTCGAAATATGAGCAATAGACAGAGTCAATAAATGAATATAATGGATTTAATAAAGGAAAACTACGTATACCGGTGAGTAAAGTTACAAGGAATAAATGTATATACAACAAAATAAAGCAACAATGAAAGAGAATGAGAATAAGAGAGTGATAGGAAAAGGGAGAGAATGATCAACAGTTATGGCAAAATCACAGACAAAAGGAACCTTGAGAGAGAGACAACAAGGATCAAATCGCCCTATAAGCGGGGGCAAACAACTCTTAAACGCCTTGAAAGCTCGATAAAACGAATACTTGCATATATTGCTCTCTTGTGTTTCTGAGTAAAGAAGGCATGTGTGTGTGTGTGTTGGTCCTTCGGAGCTAAACGCGTTCTCTCGGTTCTTCCAGTGCGAGCGTCGTCCCAGGAAGTTCAAATGTCCATTTAAAGCAAAGTTTGCCAGCTAATTCAGGCTAAGTTCATTTCACTCGCAAGTAGAAATGAACAAAGGAGAATACGAAAAGGGAAAACAAAAACTGAAGAAGACAAACAAAAGAAAACAGACCCGAAAAGGTCTGAAGGGTAACTGAAGACGAAGAATAACTGAAAACCAAAAAGAAGAAGAGCGAGGAAACCGCTGGTCCTGACTTTAAAGTCAAGTCAAATATATTTATATAGCGCTTTTCACAATACAGATTGTATCAAAGCTGCTTCACAGTATCAATCAAAACAACTTAACAGTGTTTGTTTATTACTGGGAAAAAAAGACATCCTAGTTTGGTAGAGCTGATCAGTGGTATGATTGGTTAATTAATTTGAATATCCCCAACTGAGCAAGCCAAAGGCAACAGTGGCAAGGAACCGAAAAACTCCATCCAGTGACCTAATGGTGTCCTAAAACTCCATCAGATGACCCAATGGAGAAAAAAAAACCTTGGGAGAACCCAGGCTCAGTCGGGGGCCAGTTCTCCTCTGGCGTTTATGAACTAGAGGCCGAATTTACAGTAACTGTAAGATAAAAAATGTATATGAATGCCTGGCTAAATAGATGCGTCTTCAGTCTAGTTTTAAACTGTGAGAGCGAGTCTGAGCAACGAACAATATCAGGAAGGCTATTCCAGAGCTTCGGAGCTAAATGTGAAAATGCTCTGCCTCCTTTGGTGGATCTGGATATCCTAGGAATGACCAGAAGCCTCGAATTTAGTGATCTTAAAGAGCGCGATGGATTGTGAGGCGATAGAAGATCCGTTAAATAGACTGGAGCTAAACCATTTAGAGCTTTATAAGTCAAAAGCAATACCTTGTAATTAATACGGAACTTTATAGGTAACCAATGAAGTGATGATAAAATCGGTGTTATATGATCATATTTTCTTGATCTAGTAAGAACTCTAGCGGCTGCATTTTGGACTAACTGTAGCTTGTTTATTGAAGATGCAGGACAACCGGCTAATAAAGCATTACAGTAATCTAGTCTCGAGGTCATGAATGCATGAACTAACTTTTCTGCATCAGAGACTGATAGCATATTACGTAGCTTAGCAATGTTTCTAAGGTGGAAAAAGGCTGTTTTTGTAACATATGAAATATGCTTTTCAAAAGACAAGTTGCAGTCTAATGTAACACCCAGGTCTTTTACTGTAGCGGATAAGGTAACAGGGCATCCTACTATGTTAAAGTCGTGCTGTGAAAGGTTTTGTGGACGGTTTTTACAACCGATAAGTATTACCTCTGTCTTGTCTGGATTTAATAAAAGAAAATTACGCGTCATCCAATCTTTTATATCTTTAACACAATCTGTCAATTTGGATAATTTAGCGTATTCATCTGGCCGTGATGAAATATATATTTGAGTGTCATCAGCATAACAATGGAAACTAATTCCATGTTTCCTTAGAATATTACCAAGTGGCAGCATATATATTGAGAATAATAAAGGGCCTAACACAGATCCCTGCGGCACTCCATAGTTTGCCGAAGTTATGATCGATTTTTCTCCATTTAAGTAGACGAAATGGTAGCGGTCAGATAAGTATGACCTGAACCAGCTTAATGCTTGTCCTTGAACACCAGTGTAATTTTGTAGTCGATCTAAGAGTATTGTGTGATCTATAGTGTCGAACGCAGCACTAAGATCAAGTAAAACTAGTACTGAGATACAGCCTTGGTCCGAAGCTAAAAGTAAATCATTTGTGATTCTAACAAGCGCAGTTTCAGTGCTATGATGTGGCCTGAATCCAGACTGAAACTTTTCATAGATGTCGTTTTCTTGCAAGAAAGAGCCGAGTTGACTGGACACAACTTTTTCTAATATTTTTTACATAAATGGAAGATTCGAAATGGGTCTGTAATTTGCTAGGTTATTTGGATCTAAATGTGGTTTCTTAATAAGAGGTTTTATAACAGCCAGCTTGAACGTTCTTGGAACATGACCTAAAGATAAAGATGAGTTAATAATATTGAGAAGAGGCTCTTCCACTATAGGTAACACTTCTTTCAGTAGTTCAGTTGGTATAGGATCTAATAAACACGTTGTTGTTTTAGATGAAGTGATAAGTTTATTTAACTCTTTTTGTTCTATGGTTGTAAAGCATTGTAATTGTTCTTGCGGGGTGATAATTGCGGCTGAATTATAAGGCGCGAGTAAAGATTGAACGTTTATGATTTTGATTCTGATGCTTTCAATTTTCTCGGTGAAGAAGTTCACGAAATCATTACTACTAAACTGTAACGAGGTATTTTGTTTAGACGACGTCTGTTTATTTGGTAGTCTAGCCACGGTATTAAATAAAAACCTTGGATTATTTCGGTTGTTTTCTATTAATTTGCCGAGGTGCTCAGCCCTGGCCGTTTTAAGGGCCTTTTTATAACGTGACATACTGTCTTTCCACGCGATTCTAAAGACCTCTAAATTATTATTTTTTTCCATTTACGCTCTAAATTACGGGTTTCTCTCTTTAAAACATACGTAGTATTATTGTACCATGGTGCTATACTTTTTTCTCTGACCTTTTTTAATTTAATGGGTGCAACAATATCCAATGTTCTAGAGAGAATGGTGATCATAGTGCTAGTTAGTTCATCTAGTTCATCTGTTTGTTTGGGTTCAGGCAGCAGCTGAGACAGATCAGATAAGCTATTTGAGAAATGATCTATGGTGGATGGAAGAATTGTTCTACCTGGTCGATAACGTGGCACAGCATGACATATTACAGCAGTACTTAATATGCAAGTTACCATGTAATGGTCAGTGACATCATCACTTTGTGGAATGATATCTATATCGGTTGGATCGGTTCCATATGATATAATTAAATCGAGTGTATGATTAAGACGATGAGTTGGTCCGGTGACGTTTTGCTTGACCCCGAAGGAGTTTAATAAATCTGTAAACGCAGCCCCTAACGCATCATTTAAATTATCTACGTGTATGTTAAAATCTCCAACAATTAATGCTTTATCGACGTTGACCAAAAGATCTGATAGAAAGTCAGCAAACTCTTTTAGGAAATCGGCGTAAGGCCCTGGAGGTCTATATACGGTAGCCAATGCTAGAGATAATAGGGATTTTTTTCTTACATCTAAGAGCGTAACATTTAGCACAAGTACTTCAAACGAATTAAACCTATGACGAGTTTTCTGAGTAACATTAAGGATATCTCTATAGATTGTTGCAACACCGCCGCCACGACCGATCAGACGGGGCTCATGCTCATAACAGTATCCTGGCGAAGTAGACTCATTTAGACCGAAATAATCATTTGGTTTAAGCCAGGTTTCAGTAAGGCACAGAACATCGAAATTATTATCTGTGACCATTTCATTTACAATAACCGCCTTAGGTGTGAGCGATCTAATGTTTAGAAGACCTAGCTTTAGAAATTGTTTTTGTTCACTAATAGCGAGATTTTTTGTTTTAATAACAATTAGATTTTTTCTAGATCCCGCAGTAGATTTATTATTTGATCTTAGTAAACGAGGAATAGACACAGTTTCTATGCAATGTTCTACACTAGTATTAATATCAATTAAATTGGTGCTGTAGAGACTGTGATTTGGATTTTTGGATACTAGTCAAACGGTATTTAACATCTTGGAGATGTTATCCGACAGAAGTTCTGCCCCGATTCTACTTGGGTGTAAGCCATCAGCGCGGAAGAGCCTTGGTCGCTCCCAAAACAGATTCCAATTATTTACAAAGAGCAGTTTCTGCTCATTGCACCATGACAATAACCATTCATTTAGCGCGAATAATCTACTGAACTTTTCATGCCCTCGTCGGTACGTAGGAAGCGGTCCAGACACAATAATCGATGTTTCAGTTCGATGTACTGCGTACCGTATCGATAAGGCTCCTGAAGTCTTTCTTCAGAACCTCCGTCTGTCGCAGCCTAGTGTCGTTAGATCCCACGTGCAGCACCACAGCTCCGACGCGCTCGTCACCGTTCAAGATCTCAGTTAACCGCGCAGTGATATCGAGAACACGAGCACCAGGAAAGCAGTGACTGTGCACCTTACTTTTTCCTAACGTAGCGTGGACGTGTCGGACGGTGGAATCGCCGATGATCACAGCATCGCGTTCCATTTCACGAAGAGGGGAGAAGTGGTTCTGAGTGGAGATCTCGAACACCGGGAGGGGCGAAAAGATTCTTGTCCTGGCTCGCGGCTTCCGCGGAACCACCCAGGCTTCGTGGTGGTGTGTTGGAGCCGGTGTGAATGAAACCATGGCTGATCGTGACCTGGACGCTCGGGACCAATGCTGAGAAACGCACGGAGTAGACGAGGTTGGCGTCAGCGGGTTACTAACGTTAATCACTGATCCGTGTGCATCAGCGCGTGATGTTTCAAGAGCTAAACGCCGGTCTCTCAGCTCAGCTTGTCTCTCTAGAAGGTCACGGATCTGCTTTTCTACAGCTTCTAATTCAGACTGCACCGCGAGCAAATCAGATTTGTTCTCATCTGCACCAAAAGGTAGATAACATACACCTGATATATTCGCCATTTTAACAAAACAGAATAAACAGAATAAAACAGAATAAAAGAAAGAAATACGGAGAAACAGAAAGAAATACAACCTAGTACGAGGCTTAGACAGCCACGACGCAAACAAACAAACTCACAGCAGGCAACGAGGCTGACAAAAGCAGTCGATCGCAGGGCGAGCAGCAGTGAAGCGATGTCTCGCTCTATGACCAACAAACGAGGCTGACAAAAGCAGTCGATCGCAGGGCAAGCAGCAGTGAAGCGATGTCTCGCTCTACGACCAACAAACGAGGCTGACAAAAGCAGTTGATCGCAGGGCAAGCAGCAGTGAAGCGATGTCTCGCTCTACGACCAACAAACGAGGCTGACAAAAGCAGTCGATCGCAGGGCGAGCAGAAGTGAAGCAGTGTCTCGCTCTACGACCAGCAAAGAATGTTCCAACCGTATTTGCGGTTCCAGCCGTATAATGGCTTGAGACGCGTCCGGCCAACAGTCCGAGTTGTAATTATGAGTTAAATGATGGTTCAGAACAGAATAAAAGAGAGAAATACGGAAAAACAGAAGGAAATACGAAGCTAATACGAGGCTTAGACAGCCACGACGCAAACAAACTCGCAGCTCACACAGCAGGCAGCGAGGAGTCCGGGTTCACACCTTCCGGGGTGAACTGACCAATCGACTTGGAGTTCGGTGAGCGGGAAGAGTCTTTCTTTGTCCTGTCAAGACGGCTCATCTGCATAGTTTATGATGGTGTTAAAAGTTGTCCTTTCTACTCCAGAAATGTTATACCTATAATCATACATTTTACTGTATGCTTATATATATATATCTGGCTTAGTGAGACCAAGAGGATCCTGAAGGTATCAATAACTACGCGAAACGGACATAGGGGTACAGAGATACATCTTAATGCACAATTACAAGCACCTATAGTTAATTTCATACTACGATAAAATCATAGATACCCCAATATGACATGGGCATCATAAGCAGGCAAACATAAAAACATATCAAATATATCTTAGTAATGTCTTTATATGAGGAAGTTAATGAAAGTCCATGTACGTGTGTGTGTGCGTCTCAGAGGAAGCTTTGCTTCAGCCACCTGGAATTCCTTTCTTGCCGGGGAGGGGGTGTTTCTTGCCGATACGAATGTGTTTGAGGCTCACGCTTTCGAGTTTATGGCTGTTTGTTTTCTCTCGCGTATGCCACAAAAGTGTCAATGGGAGCAATTAGACGCCGGCTCTCTGGCGCCCTACTTGTGAGTTACCGGACAAAGTCAGGGGTTAGAACGGTTTCCAAGTGTTGGAATGCATGAGTCACCCTGACACTGTCCAGATACGCTGCATACAAAAACACCTGATACGGATACGTGATGCGATCTGTTTTACAGAATACGGAAGTTAAGTAGCACATAACCCCTATTGACACCCAGTACTTGCTGTATAGCGGCTTGGTCCGCCCACCGCCAGAGCGCTTGGACACCATTGGCTATTTCAAGTGCAATAGCGTGATTCTATCAGGCTTCAGGAATTTTGGATAAAGGAGTTTCCCCAAAGCGTAAGCTATTACGCAATGTCGAGAGACCAACTCTAAAGGGAACGAGACCAAACCACTTTCCCTTTTGATATGGGGATTGCTAACATGGGAGGACACTGCAAGGCAAATAAAGAACATTTCTCATTTTTACGGATGGAAAATTTAGTCTTGCAAAATGTTATTCCTAATGATAGCATGTTATTACAACTATGTAATTTTGTTCATGATAATGTTATGGATTGTCAATATATCTTTGTGGGCCCCTCCTCCCTGAGGGCGCCTGTTACATAGTTCCACTATTACCTGACCGAAGCCCCTGTGTGTAGCATGTCGATTTTCTGCTTATGTAGAGCATTCTGAATCAGTCAATTGTAAGGTTCAATGCTCATATCAGACCTTGAATGTGCAGGAAAAACATCTGAATATTTGAAGAGCAAAGTCAAATCAAGTGTTCTGAAAATCAGTCAGAGCTGCAGGGTCAGACATATGTTATTATTTCAGCCTCATTTTTAGTGGCTTGTGCTGTTTTGTATCAAAGCGTCCATACATCCAGCAGCACAAATCTTTTGTTCTAAGATTGCTTTTCCACGACCTCAAATTTCACCTTATATATGTGCTTCGTTTGAAGTGAACCTCCATGACTCCACGTAAACCACAGCTCATGTCAGAACTCAGTTGTTTCTTTTTGTCATATCAAAAAATTAGTCATGGTAAATTTGTAAGGAGTGTATGCACGTATCAAGAAACAACCTGCAATTACAGTGTTCTTAATAAACTTGTCTTACTAAACACACAGGCATTGTGCAAAAGTGCAGATAAGAAGCACGCTAATTATCCTTTAATAAACGCAGTCAGGCAAAGCTAATGCTGCAATGCATCTTTTAATTAAGGTTGGAAATGTCAGAGTCTTTAGTATTTGTAAATCAGACTCAAAAACCAAGCAAATTCATCTTAGCTTTTCTTTAGTCTCAGTAAATGCTTTAATCGTTCAAAGATAGGCTTTTTGTTTAAAATAACCCTGATGTCTGTACATTTAATCTTTGTTGTCTTAAGGTTTTTTTCTTTTCGTTTCAGCAGAATTCAGCTCCATCAGTATTTGATAGATGTCGTGGACATGAAATGGTTTTGTTTATTTGGCGTAAATGAAGCATAATAACATTGCTGATATGATGGAAAGCCTTTGAAACAGAATTTTTTCCTCAATAAGCTTACTTTCGAAAGTAATTTAACTCAAAATGTTTATAGCTGACAATAGTGAACAGTCAAAAGACAAGAAAAAACACTAACAAAATGAGGACTAGGTCAATACGACACTATTTCAGCCAGACCAATTAAGACTGTCTGCAAGCCAATTCAGTTACGTCAATCATGGTCAAAATTATCAGTATTTAAATGCAGAGGTGAAGCATATTTGCATACATTAAGCCAGAATCTTATCGGGTCTCGAATGAAGAGGTTTAAAGGTATTATCTCAGTAATCACATCATGGAAACCATGCATTACCTATTTAATGGTTTACCATGAATGTTTTCATTATATGCATATGTAAAAGGTATTCCTCTAGCTCTGTCTTTTGTTTGTGTGTGTATTAAAATAGAGAGAACAAATGCAAAACCTGGTGTCACCATCAATGAATACCTCCATATACCTCATCTAGCGATCGCAAGGGAAGTCTCATTCTGTCGATGCCTCCCAGCCTTGCAAACAGATAAATATACCCATACAAGTGAACAGCGAAATTGTTCTGACCTCTCGATGGGAAAGGACAAACTGATGGGTCCAAATCAGTCATGGCCCAGATCCAATTACATGTTTTATGAATGTGAGGTATGAGTGGGGAATGTTAATTCAAACTCAGATCAAACCAAGGGGCAGCAAAGCCATTTGGTCTAGCATCACGGCATCATATAAATTCCTCCACAACCAATGGGTGTTTCTTCAACAGTAGGTCGCTTTTATTACAATCAAACCCGTGGACATGCATCACAGAAGATTTCTTTCATTTTTCTGCCAGTCAAGGAGTATTTTTACTACAGTGTTTTAAAATGTCATTTCCACCACACAATTTAAGATGTGATGGAAATGACATTTTAAACATTTCTGAAATAAAATATTCTCTGATTTTAACCAATCAAAAATTTTATTGAAAAAAATTTTTTGATTGAAATTCAGGAACCTCTCTGACCATATTTAGCGTTACGACATAACAACCTGACAGAAAGCTTTTGCTTTTGCTTTCTGTTTTGTTTTTATTTTGTGCACCTGATAAATTGCATTTTAAGTAATTAACTTGGTAATTAACTTTAAGTAATTAAGACAACACTCACAGGAAGAATATGTGAATAAAAATGTGTTTATGTCTGGTATGCTTTTGTTTAATGAATTCATCAAACGCACCATTGCATGGTGATAATACTTATACTAGTTTTTCAAGAATGCAGTCTAAGTAATCATTGTGTTAAAAACAAATTTAAGGGGCATTTGTAGCATATCTATATGTCATTGTTAGCACGTTGCTTACCCCAGTCTTCATGTGAATAGAGATGTTTAAATTTGGTTGGTAATCTATTGGGGGGGTAGTGGTTTTGGAGGGTGAGCAGCACCCACCGGCAGAATCATAAATCGGTGCCTATGAATCTCACAATAAAGATTAAAATTCTTTGTTTATTCCAGTTTTTGTTTAAATAGTCATAGTTTTACGTTTTTAGTCATTTATATCTTTATAGTGAATTTTCATAGTTTATGAAAGTCTGGGTCTAGGGCAAAACTATATTTAAAAAGTTGGTCAAAAGATTTATTGTGTAAAAAAAGCTGAAATTTGTTAGCTTTAATAAAAGTCAACCCCTGAGACATAAGTGTCCAAATTGGACGAAAGCTAACTGTCACAACTTTCAAGGTTGTAGAGAATCAGATTAAATTGAATCTGCCTCCAGACTTGGAAAAAGAACCTGTATTCTGTCTTCTCTTTCAGAACTCAGATGACCTTCTGGTGGCGTCAGCCGAGTGTCCCAGTGATGACGAGGATCTGGAGGAGTGTGAGCCTGGCACTGGTGAGTACACACACATACAGCAGCACTGAAACCACACAGACCTACACAAGCTTCAGATGCTCAAACTACTGTCTTAAATAGAAGACTTGTTTGTTTGTTTTTCATTAAGGAGAGGTTTTTAATGACAGGTATATTCCAATTGGATGTAGTGCAGTTCTATAGATAATTCCTCAGTGTAATTCCGGCTTGAGCTTCAACTAGTCGTTTTTTTACTTTGACTTTGTAAAATTTCTGTTGTTTATTAGTCAAATGAAACTATTCCATAAAATGGCATATGATGTTTTGCAAATATTCAGGAAATAACATTCATCAGTAGGATCTGAAATGTAATTTGGTAACACTTTATTTTAAGGTGACGTAGTTATATGTTACTACGTGTACTTGTAACAGTAAATTATGCATTATTACAAGTAACTAACCTTAACCGTAACTCTATAGCAAGTACATGTTGTTTATTAATATTACTCAGTACTTATTTGAGTACAATGTAACTACGTCACCTTAAAATAAGGTGTAACCAATCATTTTTACATTATCATTTGTTTCAGAAGTACAGAATTCTGTTTCCCAAAATGTTTATCTGCTAGCACTATTCCCCCATATTAACCTTACAAACACTATGAAAAAAAATAGAAGTATACTTGGGAGCTCAGCTGCTCATTTAGGAAATAAATTATGAGTTGTTTGCTATGTTTAGGCTTCTCCTACTATCTGGGCTATTCATAACGCTAAGTGGTCATTCCACTCCATCGTTGAGTTCCACTTTGGGCATTATATAATGTATCAGTGACATCAAACTGTGTTGCACATGTAGAACATGGAATTAATACTCTGTGCTCAGCTATTGCTTCTGTGATTGTGCAGTGTTGCAATCATTCAGTGTCGTTGAGTGGTTGAGTTCTTTCTGATGGCCCATCTGGAAAATCAGCTGTTGCTGTTTGACATTTGTCCAAGCCTTTGGTTTCATTTCAGATTATTTTAGTTGAACAAAATGTTGGAAAATTGAATGTTTTAACCCTGACATTTCTTATTAAATAATTGGTACAACAGTCCTATTTTTGGCTAGGTCTCAAAATGTAGTCAGCTGCCTGCCTAGCTTGTTTGGGCATCGTTTGAGTGCTCCTGACACAAAAAACAAATCTCTCAAATTGTCGGTTGAAAAACTGAAAAATCTTCAAAAATAACTCATTGTCACTTTCCTTCATGGATAAGGTTGTCCCATAATGTGATGTGACAAGCTTCATTCAAGGTAGAGGATGGAGCTGAGAGAAATGTTTTAAAATAAAAACATTTAAAAAAAAAAAAAAAATATATATATATATATATATATATATATATATATATATATATATATATATATTATAATTGTTATTAAAAAATGTCTAAAGTTTGGGGTCGGTAAGATTTTTAATATAGTAAGAAGTCTCTTATGCTCATAAGGCTGCATTTATTTGGTTATAAATAGAGTAAAAAAAAACGAATTTTATTACCATTTAAATAACTTATAATTAAATATATTTTAAAATGTTATTTATTCCTGTGATGGCAATTTTCAGTGTCATTACTTCAGTGTCACATGATCCTTTCGAAATCATTCTAATTTGCTGATTTGGTGCTAAATAAACATTTCTTATTATTTTTAATGTGGAAAACAGTGCTGCTGGATATTTTTGTAGAAATATATGGAATCTTTTTCTTTGATGAATACAAACGTTCAAATAAACAGCATTTATATGAAATATAAATATTTTTTCTTTAATATTTTACTGTCACAATTTAATGCATCCTTGCTGAAAAAAAATTATTTTAAGCAAAACTAACCCCAAACTTTTGAACAGTAGTGTATACAATTAAAATGCAGTGTTTTGGTTAGCTTAACCACATGCTAAATCAGAATCAGACGAGTCTCGTGCATGTCAGTTGAGTCACTGTTTGAGTGCCATGTTAGTTTCTTTTTATCAAGTTCTGCCTTTAAAGAGCATCTCATATTAGTCAAATCAACTTTGTAATAAGATTTATAAGATGATCCCCTATATAGGCATTACCGCTTACTAAATTTTGAGACACAGCATTTAAATGATTTATCACAGAAGGCACATATGCAGAGGATTTTATCATTGCAAAGGGACTTCTGTATTTATACAAGTTAGATAAAAGACTAGAGCACAGATGAGTGTGTCAAAGAATATAAAGGGGAGAAAAGTTGTGTTTTTAAAGGGACCATCTTACACACCTTTGTTTTTTGTAATTTGCTTTTTTTCCATGCAAAAATCATGCGGCCTATTTGTTGATGTAAGTGACCCAAACTCCATGGTTTGCTATATTGTTTAACCAAAGAAGAGCCAAGAGCTATTCAAGATATGAGTTGGTTCTTTTTTTAGATGTTATTTGAGTAATCTAGACATATTCATGTTAGCCATATGAATAGGTTTAAAAAAATATTTCAGCTTTTTTTCATGTGAATATTGTGTAGAATCTTTGTCCTAGAATAAATTGCACATAACAAATTGATTTATAATTCTATAACAAATAGAGTGCGCGTGTGTACATGTAGCTATTGTCGAGTCTTCGCTAATTCTTCTTCCTCTCACCCTTTTTCCTCTCATCCTAGGAGGTGAACTTGTGTTGCCCATAATTACCGTGGACACCCAAGACCCCCTTCCCATGGCCACCCGTTACCCTGCCATTCCCGTCCCTCCCACTTCCCTGACCCCTCTCCAAACCACCAAAGAGTCCCTCATTCTGTCCAACCCCCGTCCACCGTGCCCTCCGGACCAGGAGGACTGCGGCGACCCCATGGAGGTGTCGGCCTTCGGCTCCGGAGAAATGACGGAGTCCGATGACGAGGACTTTTACAAAAACTCCCCCATGGTCACGGACAGGACAGTCCTGCCGCCGCCCCCCGCCGTGGGCAAGAGCGGAGGCCAGGGCCCAGGTGACCACCGTCCTCCAGCCCCCGCCCCCACCACCCACCCCAACCAGCTCCACATCCCCGCGGGCAAAATGAACACCCGCGACCAGGTGCTCCTGCCACCTGCCCCGTCCTCCCGTCACACTCCAGGTCTAACCTACCCGCCTGATTTCCCCCATGTGCCCACAGCTCACCCCACCGACCTGATGGAGAAGGGCCGCCCGGGCGCCGTGGAAGTGATCAGGGAGTCCAGCAGCACCACAGGCATGGTGGTCGGCATCGTGGCGGCTGCCGCCCTCTGCATCCTCATCCTCCTTTACGCCATGTATAAGTACCGCAACCGAGACGAAGGCTCTTATCAGGTGGACCAGACCCGCAACTCGGGCTCTGAAAGCAACGGTGCCGTAGTGAAGGAGAAGACGCCGAGCACGACTGCCGCCATCGCCAAAACGACCACCAAGGGCAAGAAGAACAAAGACAAGGAGTATTACGTCTGAGTGAACGAGCGCGCAAGAGAGACTGAGGAGGAGGTTCAAGACAGGAAGTGTGCTGAGGATTTTAAAACTTCAAATCACCTCCTCTGCATCCTCAAGCATTTAAGCCACACAATCTTCTGTTTACTTCTCCAAAAAGTTTTTCTGGCACTGAAAGATATGGACGTAGGGAATGAGGAGGAAGGCCCTAACGGATAGATACTCCTTTCTTTGCTGTCTTTGCAAAGCCTCTGTTGTATGTAATTTTATCTCTATCATGTCTAAAGAAATTCTTCCATTACATTCCAGATGATGTAATGCCCTCTTTGCGATTAAAAATGTATGTTTTGCGTGGTCTGGGCCTCCACAGGAGAGTAACAAAACACCATGGACGGAGAGAAAAGCCGCCGGTTTAACTGATGTCTCCACACACAAGCTTTTGGTGCTATTCCTGAACGTTTATTTAATATTACCTTCATAGAGCTATGAAATTGAGATCTTCTACGAGACGCTCGCTGGCCCTCGTTGTAATAATTTATGAAGAACAGAAGCGATTGTGTTAGTTATTTGCACGAGACAAGCAGATGCTCCCATCAGTTCTTGTGGAGATGTTAAATCTGACACCTTTTTTGGAAGGTGAAAAAAAAAACGTGTTCAGTTGAAAAGGCGGCGGATAAAATCACATCTTCTGTTTTGTTCTCTGATAGAGCCAAAATACCAGAAGAGTTTGAATTCATTTCACTTTTGTCAGGTGTAGAAATTAGGATTTATCTGTCCCTGTCATGAAACACATGAATCTAACTCTTTCTTTGTTGTTTATCCGCCATGGTTTCATAAACACGTTCTCACTTAGAATCGCAGATCAGACGGCGAAGCCTGCTTTGACAGCGACATCTCCACCAGCAGGTGTAGAAAAGCTCAGAAGGTTGTTAGAACTTTAAAAAGCCCACAAAAGGCATATCTCTCTCTCTCTCTCTCTCTCCCTCTCTTTCTCTCTCTCTCTCTTTCTCTCTTTCTCTCCCTCTCTTTCTCTCTCTCTCTCTTTCTCTCCCTCTCTTTCTCTCCCTCTCTTTCTCTCCCTCTCTTTCTCTCTCTCTCTCTTTCTCTCCCTCTCTTTCTCTCCCTCTCTCTTTCTCTCCCTCTCTTTCTCTCTCTCTCTCTCTCTCTTTCTCTCCCTCTCTTTCTCTCTCTCTCTTTCTCTCTCTCTCCATCTATCTCTCTCTCTCTCTCTCTCCATGGTGTCGAAACATTGTGATCTGTTAGGCTACTAATTGTGTTCCATGCATGATGTATTCACATTCAGCTTTCCATGAGAGTATTTTGATATATGAAATACATAAAGTTGATAACTCTCATCTCACCCGGAGGAATTCATAACACCGTGGGCGAACACGACGCAGACAAAAGAGACCTCAGAAAGCGAGACTGTCCTGAACTGAACATCAGCTTGGACAAAAGATGTATCTATGTAAATACAGGACATTGCTGAAAACACTTCAGGAGACAGGTTTGTGTGTATCGTGCATACAATGCGTATGTGCGCTTGTGTGTGTGTGTGTGTGTGTGAGTGTTTGTCCTCGTTCGTCCTCCGGCATGAGAAAGATATACGCAAGACTACGAGAATTCTTTCTCTTGCCTCCTATATTCTCTATGGTGTGAAACTACAGCCCAATACCCATCCGAATGAGACTACAGACACTGAAACAAACAGGATAAGGAGAACAGAGGCGAAATCATATTTTGAGAACTGTGTGGCATCTCTTCTAGGAGGAAAAAAAGAAACTTGTTCTCATCAGAATGCCAACTCACCTCCTCCCAAACCTTGAAGGAGAGCGTAAAAGAGCGAACTGACAAGACTTTTATGGATAAAGCAGCACAACCTTGTGTCCAGACTTTTGTATCAAAGGACACCTCCTGGAAAGGAGGAAAAAAAGAAAGAAAAAAAACACAGTATACCGTCTAGATATTTCTCACATTTGAAAATATGGTTTTACTGAATTGACATTCCTTGTTATTACAAAGAGGTTTTTGTTTAGTCCTTTCTCTGCAATTGAAAAAAAAACGTTATTAAGAAAAGATATTACTTCAACTATGAAGTGATTTTCAAATGTAAAATGTTTTGGGATTTTATTGAATTTGGTAAAATATGAAGCATTACAACTAGCCATACCTCCATTCCTACATACTACTTTCTTTTGTTACGTCATGGACAGGGCAAATTTTTTTTTTGTGTGTGTGTTTTTATTTTGTTTGTTCTTTTAAGATATAATTGTCATTTACCTATGCTGGTCAAAGTATATTCCCGTTCTTAATGTAATTGTAAAGTGTTACTGTGAGATGAAATCTAAATATGTGTACATTGACAGAGGGAAAAATACACTTGGTTCTATACTTCGTACTGATTTGTTCAGTGTGGTCTCTTTTATTTATAAAAATGTTTGCCTTAAAGCGTTATACATATTAAGCAGCAATTTCTGATGGATCATGTGACACTGAAGACTGGAGTTATGATGCTGAAAATTCAGCTTTGCATCACAGGAATAAATTACATTTTTAAATGTATTAAAACAGAAAACAGTTATTTCAAATTTGAAAGAATATTTCACAATATTACTGTTTTTACTGTATTTTGATCAAATAAAGGCAGTCTTGTTGATCATAAGAGTCTTTTCAAAAAACAAAATCTTACCGACCAAACTTTTGAATGGTAGTGTAGGTTACCCCCCCAAAAAACTAAATTCTGTTAGTATTCTTCTAAATGTATGACTTTTTTTCTATTGTGTAAAAGGCATGCAAAAGGAACAAAATATTAAATTTGATGTTGCACACAGTAGAAAATTTCATAGGGGTTTGGAACAACATAAAGGTGATTAAATGATGAAATCTTCACCTAATTTGTTGTTGTCTAAAGTTTTAGACTCTCATATTTAAAACTGAATATAAACGGTGTCATCTTAGACTACTGGTATTTGGAGAACCATTATTTCCCAGTGTCTTATCCATTACAAGGTTTATCCATTGTAAGAACTCTCACGCTGTGAACTCAAGCCCTTGTCTTACATGGCAATTTCATCATCTGGTCTTATATATTGATGAGTTCCTACCCCAGAAGACTCCACATTGCTAATACAAAGACGTCTTTAGATTCCTCTGCTGTCACACTGCTCAGATCTAGGTAGACAGGTCTCTAAACAACACTCTTCCTTTATGGTCTTGTAGGATCTGAAAGGAGAGCGGCCCCCACATTCTCTTTCCCCTCTCTCTGCACCCACTCTATTATGTTCTGCAGGTACTTGTTCAGCTAACTACACGCTGCAGTACAGTTTGAGCTATTTAAAGACTGGAGCTAAAAGTGTGTTTATGGAGAGCAGTTTCCTGGAATAAGAGGCAACTTGATTTTGGAAAAGATTCAGACTGATAAAGCTATATCTGGAGCGAGCCTTTCAAAGGATGAAAGCTGGCAATGACATACTTCTGTTTTGATCATTATTCTGGGTCTATTGTAAATCTAGTGGAGTAAATTGTATCTCGTCAATATGCACAGAATACACTTAAGTACAGCATTTAGTTAAATGAGTGTTTTCATTCAGTCAGTGGCTGTGTTTTCAATTATATTCTGGCGGATGTAAAATGTACCAATCTCGCCTTCTATAAAATACATTGCAAATCACAAGGATTTAGTCAAAAGGAATACGGACGATAGATAGATAGATAGATAGATAGATAGATAGATAGATAGATAGATAGATAGATAGATAGATAGATAGATAGATAGAGCAAGAGCTTGTTAGAGATTGTAACATTCAGGTTTATGGTCTCCACAGATAAGACCCAACTAACATCAGCCTTAAGGCTTGTATGAATCAATAAATAATGGGAAAGAATTCATGATTTTCAAACAGAAGACTCAAGCTTTGAAACTGAAAGAAAGCCAAGGTTTATCACTTATTGCCGCAGTTAGTTTTAAACATGTTCAAAACCCCACATTAAAAAAAAAGAGAAGAACAAAAGACAAGGAAAATCTGTCAGCACCTTCTGATGTCAATTCTACTCCACATCTTTCTGAACTCTGAGCCCTGGATTTGTGATTTGATGAATCATTTAGTAGCCGACTTGCTGCCCCTTTTTCTTCAAAGTAGATGGAACTCCAATTTTCACTTCTGCCAGTGCACCTGTCCTGTCCTGCCAGAGGAAATGCATTAAAACCCCTTCCCAAATGTCACTGAAATGAAAGTGTTTGATAGGTAAGCAAGATTTGAAACTTTCCTTTGCTGTATTTTCTAAGAAGGCTGTCGTTTTATGCTCTTTGATTAAAAAAATAGTTGTCTGGAAAGACAGAGGGGCGAAGTGAGCAGAAATGGGCAGTTGTGATGCCACTGGATTGAAACTGAAGCAAAAACCTGCAGAAGTGTGAGACTGCCATCTGCTGTCTAAATCCACTCATTCATCAATCTAGCTGGGTTGCACCATTACATGTTGTTGGGGCAGTTCTGGCCTAATGGTTTGGTAGTCCTAATTTGCGGAAATGACTGAGGTGTCCTTAAGCAAGGCATCTAACCCCCAATTGCTCCTCAGGCGCCGCAGTGAATGGCTGCCCACTGCTCCGGGTGTGTGTGTTCACTACTCGCTGCTCCTAATGTGTCTGCACTGTCTAGTATTGGTTAACTGCAGATGACGTCACTTCACTTTTACATTTGCTGTAATTTTTTACCATTTAATGGCTTGAATTTTTTCCAAGTAACTTTTTTAATCTACCAATAAAATAACATTTACTCTGACATATTTAAAAAATTAAATAGGGATGTAGAAAGGTATCTCCTCGTTTTGGACTATTTTTGTTATATCAGAATATAAAAGAATCAAGCATAATCAATGTGAATCTGGCCAAAGTTATTCTACTATTATATATTATTTCCTTATTCTACTAACACATACATGTAGGCTTGTAAGTGTTCACTATGGTGAACTGCCATCACAGAAAAAAAATGTATTAAACTGATCCTCTCGTTTTGACAATAGAGAAAAAATGTGGTTAAGCCCCTGGTTTCACTTAAAGTTTGGGGGCCTTCTGTCCACTTCTTAAAACAAAAAAAATGTTCAAAAAAGAGATCATAAATAATAGTGCTTTGTATCTCTGATAATAAACTCTATATTTTGGCATCGGAACCCGCAATTTTGAGAGTGATTCTTCGTCAGGCGGCAGAAGCCACGACACTTGAACAGTGAGCTTGCTCATTAGCATTAGCTTTCTGCGCCTGATGAAAAGTCATCAAAATGTCAGATGAGCAGAAATGGCATTGATCAATTTTGACAGTCCGAAGTTAAATGTAGGGTGAAATATGCAAAAGTTTGATGATTTTTGGTAGATTTGTGATAGATAAAAGCTTTATACTCTCAGCCTTTTATTATTATGCTAATATTTTGTGATAATAATAGACTTTTGAACGCAGTTAGGCACTGCTTTTCACTGGTATGGGGGTTTTTTTTCCGGTAAAGTGGAAAAGATCATCGAAGTTCATTGCAAATGTTTGTTGCGATTTAAAAAGTAATACAAAAAAAATCTTTAGATTAAAGGAGTGGTTGATTATGATTTCACTTTTCTAACTTAAGTTAGAGTGTAATGTTGCTGTTTGAGCATAAACAACACCTGCAAAGTTACAATGCTCAAAGTTCAAACCAAAGGGGAATATTTTATTTTAAAGAAATTGCTTTTTATGGACTACAACAAACGGCTGGTACCTACACGACATTCCTCCTGGGTTAGTGACACTACTAACCCTAAACTTACATAAACCCTGCCCCCGGGAACGTGATTTATAGATTATCATGACAGAATATGCCAATCAATGACTAAGATCTTGATATTGTACAAGTTTGATAATATAATTTATGTCTTTTAATATCAGTCTAATGCATTAAGCCATGTTAGCGTTTCAGAACATCCACGAGGAGGCGGGTTTCGTGACACCATCGCGTACAATAGAAGTCCCATTTCATTGGCTAGGCACCAACCAATAACACGGCTCCTTTGAACACCCCCGCTCCCGCCCCCCTCTCTCTCTCTCGCCGCTACTGAGTTAAGGCTGATTTATACTTCTGCGTCGGACCTACGCCGGAGCCTCTACTGTAGACTACGCGTTTGTTTTAATTTATACTTCTGCGTCGTTGTCCGCATCGATGCACGCAGAGGGAACATGTGAAACCCGAGGGAGCGGTTCTAGCAGACCAATCACAGCGCTTGCGTCCGCGTAGAATTGACGCGTTGTTACATTTTTGGAGAGGTGCACATCAGGGTACGCCGAAGGGTACGCGCGCTACACACAGCCTACGACGTAGCTACGGCGGGAGGTCGACGCAGAAGTATAAATCGGGCTTTACAAGTGCACAAATCAGTTTTGCACATCATGTATCGCGAAAAGAGTAGCAAAAGTCAAGGCGTGAAATTTGAACTTGCAGTGACAGATTTGAGAAGTTGCAAGTGCCAATTTGAGGTTGTACTGAATGTTAGAAGAAGTGCAAATATATTTAACATGTTTGTGACTGTCATTGTATTTCTGTGAATGGCATTTTACACATTTGTGACTACTTGTCTGCAGCTTCAGATTCAGAATACAGGTTTGTGACTATTGTCTGCGAGTGCAAATTTCAACATTCAACTTCAGATTTTTATTTTACAGGTTTTCACATTGGAGCTGTGATTGTAAATGTTCACATACAAGTACGAATATTTATTGTACAAGTTCTCAAATTCACATCTACGTGCTCTCGAGTTTTGCTACTAATTTACCTTCATACGGGACCGCCATTGGCTATTTGCAAGCAAAAGAGTTATTCAATCAGACTTCATAATTCGAGGAAATGGATTTCCCCATACATAATGTCTCGTTCCCTCCTCTCAGGGAACTACGGTTACGTGAGTTACCAGAGACGTACCCTTATGGAGTCGGTCTCTCGACATTACGTATGGGGAACAATAAAACCCCCGCCGCGTGGGAAAAACCCCACCCAGCTCGAAACGAGCTAAGGATAGCACAAGCACTTATCTCTACACAGCTCAGGAACAGGCACCGGACCTGGTTGAAACACCTCTTGGCACAGAGCCAAGTCGGCCTCTGCACCAACGTGCCCCCTCCCACCTAGTTAAGCAACGCTGAACTGAATGAATGGGGGATTGCAGCAAAGTGATTGGTGCTTAGGAATACTGCCAGTGCCGGCTTATGAATGCGGGCATAATAAGGGACACAATATAGAGAACATGATAGCTGTCTATTGCTAATAACTCACACTGTCTGACGACTTAGTTGAAACTGCGGCTAGAGTGCGCGCCATTCGGGGCATGTCTAGCCTAGTCCAATGACAGCTCAGCTTTCTCTCCCTGCACTGACAGTACATGTGGTGCGAGTGAAGGAATATTCAAGTTATAGAATCTCGCAAACGTATTAAGAGACGACCAGCCTGCCGCGAAACAAATGTCCTGAATAGACATGCCTTTCGCCCACGCCCATGATGACGCCAAACTCCTAGTGGAGTGGGCGTGCACCCCTATAGGGCAAACGGCTCCCCGAGAAGTATAAGCCAGTCGCACAGCCTCCACTATCCAGTGTGATATCCTCTGTTTCGACAGTGCGCCGCCTTTCTTGGCACCCGCGTAGCAGACGAAGAGCTGTCCTGAAGTTCGAAAATGGCTAGTTCTGTTCACATAAGCACGCAGGGCACGCACGGGGCACAAAGCGTACTTCTGAGACTCTGAAACACTGACCGCATCGGGGCAAAATGCTGGAATTGTAACCACCTGGGCTCTGAACGTTGTTGAGAGCACTTTAGGCGAGTATCCGCGCTTGGGCAAAAGTCTGACCATGCAATCTTCCGGTCCAAACGGCATACATGCACTGTTCACTGACAGGGCATGCAAGTCCCCCATCCGCTTACCGCAGGCTAGCGCGAGCAGAAACGCCGTCTTGAATGAGAGTACTTTAATGTCGCTAGACTCAGCTGGTTCGAAAGGTGGGTCAGACAGCGCGCTAAGCACTAACGACAGGTCCCATACCGGCATCTGACGAAGGCGGGGGGGGAAAAGCCGCCTCGCTCCCCGGAGGAAACTCGTTATCAAAGGGTGTTTCCCCACTGAATGGCCATCCACATTACGACAAGCAGCAATAGCGGCCACGTAAACTTTCAGTGTAGATGGCGAACTGCCAACATCCAGACGTTCCTGTAGGAAGGTCAAAGTAATGGAGATATCGCAATTCCTGGGGTCCTCTTTTTGTCAACGTATAAGTGCCTCGTTGAAGGGGCTCTAGCCTCTGCTATTGTTTGTAGCACCCGCTGTGATACTCCGTGCTGATCTGCCACACGTGCAGGTCCCACAGCTCCGGGTTGGGGTGCCATATGGTGCCTTTCGCCTGAGATAGGAGGTCTCTTCTCGGCGGTAGCCACGGGGGAAAACGCGCCATGTTCACTAGCTCCGGGAACCACGGCTGGTTGGGCCATTTTGGCGCTACCAGAACCAACGCACATCTCTCCCCAAGCGGCATTAGCTTGATCGGGGGGAAAAGCATACTTCCGCCCCTTTGGCCAGCGGCCCGACAGTGCGTCTAAGTACAGCGGGCAAAGTACAGCGGGCAGTGGGCGTTCTCCTGCGATGCAAAGAGATCGATCTCCGCTTTGCCAAACAGATTCCAGATCGTGTTTACCGTCTGCGGATGAAGCCTCCACTCCCCGTGCACAGTGCCATCTCTGGACAGCATGTCCGCGCCGCAATTCAAACTGCCCGGCACATGCACTGCTCGAATTGACAGTAGTACTTTGTCCGTCCATAATAACAGCCGCCTCGCTAGCCCCTGCAGGGATCGCGAACGTAAACCTCCCTGGCGATTTATGTAGGCCACCACCGCCGTGTTGTCCGTTCTGATGAGAGCATGACGGTCTTTCACAAATGGGAGGAAAACCCGCAGCGCTAGATGAACCGCTTCCATCTCCAAGCAGTTTATTTGCCAGAGCGTCTGATCTCCTGTCCACGTACTGAATGCCGGTCTGCCTTCGCAGAGGGCTCCCCAGCCTGACAGCGACGCATCCGTAGTGACCACTACGCGTCTGACCACTCTGCCCAAAGCAGCCACCTGCTCGAACATGGTCGTGTCGAACCACGGCGCTAGAGTCTCCAGACATGAACGCGTTATTATAAGGCGTTCCGTTCCCACTCTCCACGCCCGCGGCTGTACGCGTCTCTGTAACCAGTGTTGAAGCGGTCTCATGTGTAATAAGCCCAGTCTGCAGACGGAGGCTGCAGCTGCACATCAGACCGAGTAGCCTCTGAAACGCTTTTAAGGGAATGGCTCTGCCTTGAACGAATAGGGCTAACGCACTCTGAATCGACTGGATTCTCGATTCTGACAGCTTCGCGATCATAATGCGTGAGTTCCACAAGGACACTCTCCGACCGCGCGATGATTAACCAGTCATCGAGATAGTTCAGAATGCGCATTCCACTGAGCTTCAGGGGAGCAAGCGCTGCATTCATGCACATTGTAAATACACGGGTGGCCAGGGCCAGCCCGAACGGCAACACTTTGAACTGGTATGCTACACCCTCGAATGCAAACTGAAGGAAGCGCCTGTGATGCGGGGCTATCTGAATGTGTAAGAATGCATCCTTTAGATCCACAACAATGAAGTGATCGTCAGGCTGAATGTGCGCGAGGATCTGCTTCACTGTTTTCATTTTGAACGCGCGTTTCGCGGGTGCTTTGTTCAGTAATCTTAGATCCAAAATAGGGCGCATACCTCCGTCCTTCTTTGGTACTAGAAAATAACGGTGTAGAAACCGGAATTTTTTCGCTCTTCGGGTACTGTCTCTACTGTTTGTTTGGCCAGGAGAGAGGAGATTTCTTCCCGAAGTAACGGAGCGCTCTGTTCTGACACCTCTGTCAAAATCACACCGCCGAAGCGGGGTGGTCTGCGAGCGAATTACAGCGTATAGCCGCATTTTATCGTGTTTAACACCCAATGTGATGCCGTCGGTAGTGTCGACCACGCGCTCAGGTGACTCGATAAGGTGGGCTTTAATGAATGCTGCGGCGGGGGCTGAGCGCCAGCCACCGGGGAAGCATTGGCCGCTACATGGAGGGCAGATGGCTCGTCCGCGGCTTTTTGCACGACATAAATAGCCACCTTCTCGGGTTTCCCCGAGCTTCCGCTCTGCGAAACGTCTCCCGGGGGAGAGGTTTTGCATACGACGCGGGTAATAGTGTTGGGAGGAAGAAAGCTCTTTTGCTGAGACATGTAATGCACTTTGTTTATTGAAACAGAACACACCGGTTTCAAAATCAAAACATTCTCGTCGAACTCTGGGCGGGACCACACCCTCTTCGCAGCGGGTCCGACGAACATGTCCCGCGCTCTCTCCTCCCTGACACACACATCAGGAACGCTGCTCTTTTTTGCACGCCGGGCGCCCTTGGCTGCTAGAGGCCGGCTTCGCACCAAAGCGGGGCTTCCTGAACTGCCTCTGGCGGAAGGGGGGCTCTGGCTAGCGACGTTCTGCCGCGCTCGGGGACGCGCGTCTGGTAGGTCACGCTGGGCGCTGCGCAGAGGAAGATCTTGATCTCGCCGCCGGGGGGGCTTGAGACCGTTTCGGCAGCAGATGAGGCATCATTTTAGAATGCTTGACGGTCTCGGCGTACTTGTCGGATAACGACTCCACCGCAACATCGAAAAGGCCCATTGGGCTTACCGGCGCGTCCAGGAACTGCCTTTTGTCAGTATCGCGCATCCCAGACAGCGACAGCCACAGATGGTGATGGAGGGCCACAAGACTGCCCATATTGCGGCCGATTCCCTGAGCGACCTTCTTAGACCTTCCCTGAGCGACCTTCGTGTGGAGGGCAGATGCTGCATGTCCAGCAGAAGTGTAGGCTTTCTCAGCGATATGGGGAGTAGCGCGACATGGCCTGGAAGGCAGTTGGGCAGTCTTCCAGCCAGGAGAAGACGCTAGATGAGCCCCAATGGCATCCTCGACGGGAGGCAATCGGGCGTACCCCAATTTCTCTGCCCCTTCCACTGTAGTTAGCAGCTGGGTACCTTGTGCATGGGCTCGGGCTGAGTAAGGGGAGCGCCATGATCTGGAGAGCTCCTCGTGGACCTCCGAGAAAAAGGGGGCGGGTCTCCGCGGGGCTTCAGCTTGATGGCCTGCGCCGAGGAAGGAACCATCCATCCATCTTTTCGACGGCAGCTCCTTGGGCGTTGTCCACTCCAGCTCCATATCTGCCACCGCCTAGGTGAGAATGGCCATAAGGTCCGCATCCAAAGAGGCGGGGGCGCCTTCAGACGGGGATTCGGACCATGCTCCTGGGTCGCAGGCACTGGTGGACATGGCGTCGTCGTATCCAAACGAGATTATTTCCCGCCCGCCGTCACCTATATTGAGGACTGTCAGCCAATCAGGTGATGGCGGGACCGCCATTGGCTATTTGCAAGCAAAAGAGTTATTCAATCAGACTTCATAATTCGAGGAAATGGATTTCCCCATACGTAATGTCGAGAGACCGACTCGATAAGGGAACCTTGCTGGGATCTGGCAACCCTGCGCGCCGTCGAGACCGCTTTCTGCGGGACGAGCCTCTGTACTGAAGTCGCTGGCCTTCACCTCGCCACCTTCAGCCGCCGTTCCTGCTACGCTATCCGGTAGGGATGTCCCGATCAGGTTTTTTTGCCCTCGAGTCCAAGTCCGAGTCATTTGATTTTGAGTATCTACCGATACCGAGTCACGATCCGATACTTATATAATACATCAGAAAAGAATAAAGAATTTGATTTGAAGAATAAACTGATTTTTTATTTAATTAACCTTATTTTAACATTCAACAACTCTGTTAACAAACAGAGCACGTCTGTGAGGTAGCTTGAACAATCAAGTAATAAATAACATAAAATCTTCACTTTTGGACTTTAGTGCAACAGAAAATATAGAAAAAGTCTAATATAAAAACAAATAGCACCTCAACTTAAAATACCCGGCAGGCATGTAAAAAAAAAAAAAAAATGTTTTAAAAGTGTATAAAAAAATTATGAGAATATATATATATATATATATATATATATATATATATATACACACACATACATTCGGGGTGTAACGGTTCACAAAATTTGCGGTTCGATACGATACAGCAAAAAGAAAGTAATGCCAGAGAAATTTCCTATTTATTGAAAGAAAAACTATTTTTCAATAAGTTTGAGTTTTCCTACATCTTGAAACTTTCAGGTTTATAAATGGGGGTGGTAATCTTTGAAGGATGAACAAATAATGTTTTGGTAATCACATTAAAAATAACATTTAAATATATATTTATATAATATTTGAGTTTTGAAGTGCAACATTAAATCCATGTTCATTCACGGCACAATGTTTCTACTGGTTTCCACGTCAGTGCTGTTTGATCTGTGGTGAATTCAAATGTTTTCTTCTTCACTGGATCTCTTCGCACAGTGTCGCTTGATCTCGCGCTCCACAGATGTTGCTGGTCCGAACTGATAAATGGTCCGTTAAGCACAATATAATGAGTAGCACAGTTTCGTTCCGCTTTCATTACGTTTGCCATTTGATGTTGCGCAACGTTGTGGTGGTTGCGCCAGCGCGGATTTTGTCTGCAGGAAAAATGGTCCTAGGAATCGTTCGGTTTGTATGCGTACCGAACCGGAATAATTGTGGATACATGTACCGTTACACCCCTAATTTACATATATCCGAGTCCTGATCGGGAGGTAACGTCCGATTCCGATCGAGTCTGAAACCACGTAATCGGGCCCGATTTCTGATTGCGTGATCGGATCGGGACATCCCTACTATCCGGCGTACTATATATCCTTTACTCTGCTCTGTGTGTGTGTGTTTGTGTGTTCGCCCCGCGACTCACACGTCTATCATCTAAAAGAGCCGCGTCTTTTTAAAGATGCCATCCTCCTGTGGCTTGTGCCGAGCCCCACTCAGCGACGGGGACCGCCATGTGATATGCGTTTCCTTCCTGGGAGAGGATCATGCAGCTCTCGCGCTCGCCGACGGCGGCTGCCCTCACTGCGAGCTATTGCCTATGGTGACTCTGAGGACTCGCCTGGCATTCTTCTCCGAGACTGCACTTCCACCCGCTACAGTGCCGCGCCGTACTCAGTGGGTCCCCGAGCCTTCTCCAGCCCGTGAAAGCTCGCCAGTTCGCCCGCCAGCTTCACCAGCTTCACTCGAGTCGCTCACTGACGGATAACGGCTGCCGCGCCGCTTCCGCCATTAATGACGACGAGATAGCTGCATCTGTAGAAAAGGCCAGCTGCTCTTTCCTGGCGTCGGACAGTGAGAATTGGGCGAGCTCTGTGGACCTCCCCCCTTCTGTCCGCGAGTCGTCAGGGAAACGAGCCAGCATCAAGACCGCGCGGCTAGCTTTCTTTACGTTATAAGAAAGCTACCCCGCCCCCCGTGGGCGTGCGTCACCGGCAAAATGAGGAAAGAGTGTGTTTTAGTCCCGCCGAGGCCGGACTCCATTTCTCAAACATTTCTCAGCTCCTCTTAGTTTGAGCGGCTGAAAATGTCAATATTCCAGCAATGAGCCTGTTGTATAGACGCTTTCATCAGACGCGTTGCCATGGTGATGAGCTGGCCCAAAGTTAACTTCCGTTCTGTTTGTTTATTATTGTTTACTGGATAATATGGCATTGACTACAAATGCAGTGAAAGTTAAGGTGATGAGCAGGTTGTTGAGCTGTGGGGTGCAACCTGACCTTGGGAGCAAACGCAATTTTTAAAAATAAAAACGTTAAGGTTTCCTAACAAAGAGGGAGACGGCGGTATTAAAATAGCTATGTTTATCTGAGTGATATCCGGTACAGTGTTTCCCATACATTTATTAGTGGCAGCCCACCACATTATCAGCGCTGACCGCCACATATTGATTTCCGTGTTTTTTACAATTTAAGATGGGGAAAAGTTGTAGCTATTTGACTGCAGAGTTGCATGCAGCGTATATTCGCTCGCACCGTCTCTCTCTCTCTCTCTCTCTCTCTCTCTCTCGCAAACACATTGACAGCGGACCAGTCTGTGTATTGAATGGTTAGTATCATAAACAACGCTGCACAGATCCATCCAACATGCTGTCAATGTGGAGACCCACCTTGAAAAAAAGGTTATTAGCAAGCATGTAAGAAGCCTAGCTAATAAGGAGAGCTATGTTAACCTTATAAAACCCCGCCGCCCCGCTCGCCACAGTTTTTTAACACTGCGGTAAATCCGACACGTCGGTAGAAAAACATTTTTGTCTTCAATTTTTGTTCAACGGGTCTGGTAGTGTCACATTTCAGTTTGGCCAAGTAACATTTCTTTTCTTTGACTGGCAAGAAATACCAGCTAATACTAAGGTTATTTACTTGTTATGGATTGTCTGTGGAAGTCTGCCGGAAGTTAAGTTTGGGCCAGAGTATTGCACATGCGCATTGCCGTTTGTTTATGTTGTTACTGCTGAAAGCGTCTATAACACGCACATCTGCAAACAAACGCCGACACACACAAAACTGTGATGACGCTCTCTTATTTGCTGGAGCTAATGTTGTTTTCCCCCTGTGGCTCAGTGGCGGAACTCATAGCCTACGCGCGAAAGACCAGTGTTCGATCCCGGCTCTTGCAGCAGATAAAAATTTAGTCTCGCCGCGGCCAGACTTCCACCGAAACTTTTCGCTCGTTCAGTTCCAGAAAATGCGACTGTTCCAGTGTATTTAGCAGTAAACAAGCCGGTACCACGGCCTGCTTGCCTGCTCACAAATGCCGTTTCCACGGCGACCCAGAAAAATCATACAAGCAGTGTATTTTCTGGTATTCCGGCCACAGCCGATGGTGTTATGAGTGTAATAAAATGCCCACAGCCCAGTGTTCATTTCTACACACAAACACAGCCCGCCACGGTACGGGGCTCACACAAATGAAATCGATGCATGTCAATTGTGCATTAAATGTAGTGAATGTGCCCACAACCCAGTGCCCACAAACACTACACACTGCATGTACCACGGTTTCTGTAAAATGAAACCAACACAAGTCTTCCTAGCCTCCTAGGAAAACGACAGTGTTTCAGTCTCGCCGCGGCCAGACTTCCACCGAAACTTTTTGCTCGTTCAGTTCCAGAAAATGCAACTGTTCCAGTGTATTTTGCAGTAAGCAAGCCGGTACCACGGCCCGCTTGCCTGCACACAAATGCTGTTTCCACGGTGACCCAGATAAATCACATAAGCAGTGTATTTTCTGGTTTTCCAGCCACAGCCGATTGTGTTATGAGTGTAATAAAAATGCCCACAACCCAGTGCTCATTTCTACACACAAACACAGCCCGCAAAAATGCAGGGCTCGCACAAACAAAATCGCCTCATGTCGATTGTGCACTAAATGTAGTGGATGTGCCCACGTCTCAGTGCCCACAAACACTACACACCACATGCCCCACGGTTTCTGTAAAAACGAAACCAACACACATTCAGTCAACTCAGGCCGACGGTGTTTTCAGTGCAGGAAATGTGCCCGCTGTCCCGCGCCCACATTCACTCACAGACATGTTAATCCCCACGGGGCTCGCCCCGCTCTCTCTCCCTCAGCAAACTGCTATAAGGGATTTAAGCGCGGCCAGGCTGCTCGCCGCGATCGGCGCGCCCCCCACCTCACACACTGTAAACACAGTGTCTGCGTTACAGCACGCCGGAGCTCCCTTGCCGTCACGATGTCATGATGTCACGGCCAGAGCCCAGATCTCATTCTACCTCTAGCTATTCATGCGAAAGCGTGGGCACAGCTTCCTGGGGTATCAGAATGGGTGCTGAACACTGTAAAAAGAGGCGATTCGCTACAATTCGCTCGACGCCCCTGCCATTACACGCCGTGCGTCGAATCCACAGTGAAAATAGAAGTAGCACATCTACTTCGAGCTGAAATAGCGACACTATTGAGCAAATGGGCGATAGAGCCCGTATCTCAAGCTCAGAGCGAAGGGGGTCTGTACAGCATATATTTCCTGTTACCAAAGAAAGCATTTTAGATCTAAGACAACTGAACAGAGCGCTTATGAAACGCCGGTTCAGAATGCTCACAACCAGAACCTCACAATTTACGATGTGCATGGACGCGGCTCTCGCGCCCCTGAAACTTCAGGGCATGCGAGTTTTGAACTATTTGGACGATTGGCTGATTCTACGATTCTTCGCATGCGCCCACGGCAGTGGTGGCTGAAAGCACGAGTGCCGTCTCGAGCTTGGGCCTCCGGTCTGTTTCGCCTCAGGGTCAATCAGAAATGCGTCGCAGCTCTGAAACCTTGGAAGGCGACCGACTGGTACCAGTCAGGTGTAAACCTGGGGATTTCCTCGAGTGTGCAGGTGGTGTCCACGGACGCCTCCACCTCGGGATGGGGAACACTGCACGAAGGCAGACCGTTCTTCGGCCTATGGTCAGAACGAGAGAAGCTCCTACACATCAACTGTCTAGAAATGATGGCAGTCGATCATGCGCTGAGGCGCTTCTGTCACCGAATAAGAGGTCACCACGTCTTGGTCCGCTCGGACAACATGTCGGTGGTATCCTACATAAATCACCAGGGCGGCGTCAGATCCCGAAACCTTTACAGGCTGACGGAATGCCTCCTGGTCTGGGCTCAGCACAATCTGCGCTCTCTGAGAGCAGCACATGTGCCTGGTCACCTGAATTTGGGACCAGACAGACTGTCCAGGAACAATGTTCCAGCAGGAGAATGGTCTCTGCACCCGCAGACGATCCTCCTGCTGTGGGAGACATTCGGCAGAGCGCAGGTAGACCTGTTTGCGTCCCAAGAGAACGCTCACTGCCCGAAGTTTTTCTCCAAGAGCAGGGATGTACTGGCCCACCTCTGGCCCCGCTGCCCCCTCTATGCTTTCCCCCCGTCTCGCTCCTGCCTCGGGTATTGGAACGAATAAGGGAAAATGGATGCTCAGTGCTTCTTGTGGCCCCGCTCTGGACAAACCAAGTGTGGTTTCCAGTCCTGATGCAGCTGGAGAGCACTGCCCCATGGCCAATACCGATGAGGAAAGACCTCCTCTCTCAGGCCGGGGGCTCAATTTGGCATCCTCACCCGGAATGGTGGGCCCTGCACGCATGGGCCATCAACGGGTACCCGCAAACCTCCCCGAGGGAGTGCTAAACACCATCACGCAGGCCAGAGCACCGTCTAGCAGATGCCTCTATGCCTCCAAGTGGTCAGTGTTTGTTAACTGGTGCAAAACCCGAGGTTTTCCACCTACAAGCAGCGGGGTAACGGAAGTACTTTCCTTCCTTCAAGAGCTACTGGATAAGGGCAGGTCCCCATCCACGCTCAAAGTCTACGTGGCGGCCATAGCAGCGTTTACAAAACCTGTGTCTGGCCTGTCACTGTGGAAAGATGATCTGGTCATTAGATCATTAGTTTCCTATGAGGAGCTAAGAGGATGAATCCTCCCAGAACCCCATCTATCCCCATGTGGGACCTTTCCATGGTGCTAGAAGCCCTGAAAGGAGCCCCATTCGAGCCGATTCGGACATCGGATATGAAACACTTGTCTTTTAAGACAGTGTTTCTCTTGGCTCTTGCGTCAGTAAAACGCATAGGGGATCTACAAGCGCTATCAATAAGCGCAACGTGTCTGGAATTTGTAGCCTGACTACGTCAGACTTCCTACTTCCGCTAATTTCATTTCGCTCCTATAGTCAGTCTGAGATAGCAGCCTATCTTTCTGTTTTCCACCGGCCTGAAAACAGCCGGCCAATCAACGAACAGAGGGCGGGCTGAAAGCCGTGACGTAGTCGGTAAGCGCCGTGTTTAAGATTAGGTCAGGGAAATCGAAAACGACCGCTGATATGGAGACGCGGATGCAATTCGCTCTGTTGTGGAGAATATTCCCGGCATTAGCAAACTGAAGCCCGAACACGAAGAGTGTGTATTAAACATTTTGAATGGAGGTGATGTTGTGGCCCTACTCCCTTTGGGAAAAGTTTAATTTATCAACTATTACCGATCGTCAGCGAGAAACTGGGGAGCCTTTTGACAGGTCAGTGTCTCTTTTCTTTTCCAGGTCTTAAATACCGTAAAACTTCAAATAATAGCCCGGGCTTTTATTTGCCCAAATCGTCGAACTGCACCGGCTTGTACTTGAGATAGGCGTCTAACTTATATGAGACAGGCCTTTATAGTTGAGATGTTGTTCATTGAGATGTTGTTCCTAGAGTCTATAATCTCTAAAAATCTCCAAATGCTCCACGTGAAACCGCGGTCTTCCGACCTCTTACTATCTTGTCGATTGATTTTTATGAATATGCGCGAGGGAGAGAGAGCAAGACAGCGCTCGTGTTGTTTGTAGACGTGGGAGTGCGCGCGCGCGGCCGGGGCGCTCTCTCTCTCTCTCTCTCTCTCTCTCTCTCTCTCTCTCTCTCAGCAGTCATTCTATACATCACTCACAGATCAAAAAAGTCGTTTACAGCCATGTTCACTCGGGTATTTCGCTCGCATCATCAAGTGTTTACAGTGGAAGTTCGATCATAGATTTGAGTTCGATGCATGATGTCTGTGGTTCGATGCGGCTGTGTCGGCGCATAACATACGTCATAAACAAACTTATCTGATTGGCTTACGGGTAACCAATGATTTTAAACTTCAGTACGCGCCCCCTAGCGAGAGAGAAAACACTTCTCTATTATGCTATCCCAGACTCTGTGTACGAAGCAAAGTGAAGTAGCAGAGTCTGGTATTACCAGGCTATGGAATTTGGGCCTAACGACTCAAAAGTCATACTCAAACCAAGACACGGTTATGTACCTAAATCCCTCAACACGCCATTTAGGGCCCAGGTTATATCCCTGTCTGCCCTACCGGTTCATAATGAGGAGGAGAGCACAGGCCTCCTTTGCCCAGTTAGGGCGTTAAAGGCCTACGTATCTCGCTCATCTGTTTTCAGACAGACTGAGCAGCTTTTCGTTTCATTCGGTGGCCGCACTAAGGGTCTAGCCGCCTCGAAACAGACCCTATCCAGGTCTAGTGGGATCTCCTTACAAGATATCTGTATGGCGGCAGGCTGGGCCTCCCCGTCTACATTTATAAGGTTTTATAACCTAGAAGTTCCCGCCTTACAAGCTAAATTGCTGTTGGTTTAAAGTCAAGCACCACCTGCCCCGTCGTTCGGCGCAGAGTACTTCACTCGCTTGAGCACCGCTCAACGGGCTGTGAGTTTTTTCCAGAGGAAAAATAATGCCCATACTATCACTCAGTACAGGCTGAAGTTCTCTTCCCTCTAACTGTGTGTAGCACTATTATAATGTATAGCCCTTCTTATGGCTAAATTATTTAGAATGATGCTTCTAGCCTCTCTTCATGGTGATTATGCACTATATGAGCCCAGGGCACCTGCCCTTGGGACCTTGGTGATGGATCCCCGCATGCACGGGGTTTTGCATAGTGTTCCCCTAGCGTAAGACATTACGCAGTACGAGAGAACCTCTCGTAAAAGAACGTACTCGGTTACTAACTTAACCTTAGTTCTCTCTACAAGAGGGAACGAGTACTGTGTATCTTGCCGTGCCTGCTACCGGCTGGTTCGCTTCGGTGATGTAAAACCAGTGAGATTAGCCCATCGAGCTATCTTTATAGGGCTAGACCACGCCCCTTTGGGCGCGAGCGTGACACAATGGGCGCGAAGCGCCCCCATTGGACCATCACCAAAGGGCCGCTCTCGATAGGCTGCTGCAGTTGCCGAAGGACAGCCAATAGGCACGCTGAGCCGCCTGCCTATATCTGTATGCTGCTGCAACCAAGGGGGTAATCCATCCGCCGGAAACTGAAGCTTCCTCTGGGGGCCGCCATTGTAGCTGGCTATCACCTACTGTTAGCATCCCATTGACTCCCATTCATTTTGGCGAATAACTTTACATCTGAGGCGTCCAAAGACTCAATTTGTCCATTATTTATTTCTTAAGAAACGGGACAATGGATAAAAGGCTCCATTACTTTGTATCTTACGTTATGGTCCCTTAGAAGCCGTTTTTGTAAAAACAGGCTAACGATTGCGTCATAACACGCAACTGTCGTCGCACAGTAGAGAAATTACCTTATAGACAGAAGTAAAAGCTCGTAGGCAATCGTTTACTGTCTATGAGGCAATCGGGTGGACATGGAGGCATAAAGTCAAGGGAGAAGCCCATAGATTGAGAGTTTATAAAAGCAACGGGACAAAATATTTCAACAACAGATTTGTTTCAGATTTCAATTCAGATTTGTCTCGGCACAGCTACTAGAAGGTCAGAACGGTTGCTCACGTGACATCTACGTCGTCAAGCTCAGTTTGAGCCTGCGCAGTGCGCTTGGCTATCAGGAAGTGAGTGCTTTTATGGGCTTCAACTTTCTCCTTTGAAATCTATGGTGTCGCTGTGTCCATTTCTTTTACTGTCTATGGCTGCAACGCGTTTTGCAATAATTCAAAATTAAGGATAATTTTTTGGCTTCAATATCTCGAGGAAAAGAGGTTTTCCCCTAGCGTAAGATATTACGCAGTACTCGTTCCCTCTTCTAGAGAGAACTGAGGTTACGTTAGTAACCGAGTATGTTTTTTTCACGCAATGAAAAATCAAAGGCAAAGAGGACACTGACATCGATAGACAAGATAAGGCAGGTTACTTATTATATGAAACAAAGTCTCAGCTTTCAAATTATGTAAATTTTATTACGAAATTCAAACAATAAATACAGTTTTGGCGCTGTTTAATATGACGTGCCAGATCAGCACCTCGGTTCAAGCAGCACGTGCTGTGAAATGATCTAAAGCTCTTTTAGTTAGTAAATCAATTCAAATTAACTATTATGGAACATACTAGCCTACAACTTGCTGAAATGTGTCATTTCTCATGTAATCAATCACTCAATCAGTGCTTCAACCGCTGAAATAGGTCAATAAAACAACTGGAGAACAATAGCCTGTCATGTAACGTAACATTTACCTCAGAAAAGCCATTTAATGACCACAGCCTAGCTAGAAGAATTAACTAGGCATATAGAGAGGATCATTTTTGCTAAATATATGCACTATATTACATATTATAATTTTACTCATATCATTAAAATATTATAAAAACCGCATTATATTTGATTTGTTCATTTTAACCTTTAATAATAATACCAACTCCATGTATTTACAGCATTAGTGAGAGATTTTTCTTTGAGAAAAATTAATATGTAGCTTTATAAGGTAGCCTACCTGATATTTATCCAAATTAATTGATGTAAACATTGTTACATGTTGTTACTAAACTTAATGAAATTTTGTTTGGTCAGCAAATGTTTTGAGAATCACAATACACTTATTGTGATGCTTTTTTTTTTTTAAACAATCCTTTCTAATGATTTATATTCATAGGCTGCCTGCTGAACATGGGTTTGAGCTCTTATATTTCTAAACTCTTAATGCATTTAACTTTAAAATGTAGAAACCTTTTCTTGCCCCTGGATCTAGAAGAACGGAGGTCCACCCCTCATTAGGGCTGTCACTTTTGAGAAAAATCAAATTCGAACGGATATCAAATATCAAGCAATTTCTTCGAATATCTACTTTTTTATTTGAAGGTGCATCTTTTACAGTCATTCTGAAGGGTGTACGTTTTTACTTACAGTTCAAATTTAATAACTATGCTAAAACACACTCTATTGCTCTTTTTAGGCCCATTTTGTTGGATCATTTATAATTAGGCAATAAAACATTATGCAAATGAGGCAAATAAAAAATTAGGCAATGTTTAAAAATGTAGTCTCACTTCAACTTAGGGAAAATGGGCAGTTATAATGTAATAATAAATAGTTATTTTTCCAATACTTTTCACACACCAAAATACGCTCAAAGAGTGACAATAGTTCTATAAAAGGATTTGGGGCCTTCATACTCACATAGGGCCCAACAGTAAGTTCCAGGGAGCCCTCGGAGTCCAAGAGCCTTGTTTAAGAGGGCTTGTGTAGGCTATGGGACAAATATATTACAGCATTAATAAACATTTGTTTTCATTGTTAATGAGTTTTCTGAACCAAACTGGATTGCGTGGCCTTAAACCCCAGGGCCCCCCCGGGCTTCTGGTAGTCAAGGGCCCCTGGGCACTGGCCCCATAGGCCCGGTCAGTAATCCATCCCTGGCTATAAAGCCAAAACAATCTCTGTTACCTTAAATTATATGTTTATCTCTGTAAAGCTGCTTTGGAACAATCCATTGTTAAAAGCACTATATAAATGAAGATGACTTGACTTGACTTGAGTCTCTCCATCTTTGTCTGACTCCAGTTTCAACATAAAAGGCTAAAAGTTTTTGAAAAACTCCGCCCACTTTGCTTGAACAGCAGATCATTTGCATTTAAAGGGACAGAAACAAAAACGGTGTGTTTTTTTTCAGCAGGCAGCCTCAAAAAGTGACAATTTTAAAGTCCCCATGAATTCAAAATTTACCATACTTACTTTGTTTGCCTAAATTGATCGTTTTGTGGTGAACAATTCATCCATGCAAGTCAATCCACACAAAAAAATGTTTTGGCTTCGTAATCTTTAATCAAAATCTGAAATTTCCCCTCTCCTCTTCATTGGAGGACCTTCCCTGATGACGTAGGTTTGGGTGTCTGCTTAACATCCGTAACCACGCCCCTCCAACTGACAGTAGACAGGGGGAATGAAAACACCTACTTTTCAAGATCCAATCAGGTGCTAGTTGGAAAAAAAGCCACGCCCACTATTTTGCCTCATTTAGTATTCCGTTTCTCTCGGAAATACAACACTGGAGAAAAGTCGTTAGCAACTTCCGGTTCACGGGGACTTTATCATGCTATATAAAAATATCTGTAGGGTATTTTGAGCTAAAACTTCACATACACCCTCTGGGGGCATCAAATATTTATTTTACATCTTGTGAAAAGGGCATTGTACCACCCCGTTAACTAAGTCGTTATCCCTGCTGGAACACCATTTTATATCGGCTTAAGGTAGGTCACAGTGGATTTTGGAACCTGGTTTGTTACTGGTAGGTGATCTACCAGTCTTTATCAGCCTAACTAAGGTCTACCAAGTCAGTATTAACCCCACCAGTTCAGATGTTAGTCTATCTAATCCATCATCTAGATCAGCTTGGGCCAGCTAAGGGCAATAAATCACCAGCATGGTCCCACAAAAAAAAACATGTAAAATGAACTTAGAGTATATTGACCAGTGTTTTTTTATTGAAGAACAGTTCTTGAAGAGCTGCAAACTCTCACGCGTGACGCATTGACCGTGAGACTCACACAATTGACCCTTTTCACACGCTCTCACGCCACACATCCATTTTCTCACGCAGAGAAAAATCGCGAAGCAAACACTGACACCGACAGACTAGACAGAGAAGGTTACTTATAATATGGAACAAATTCACAGCTCTCAGATTCTGTAAATTTTATTACGAAATTCTAACAATAAATACCGTTTTGGCACTTTTAAATGTGACAGATCGCTGTAGCGCCTCAGTTCAAATGGCACGTGAATCGATCATAAACTTATCGAAATGTAGCCTAATCGACCAATCATGTTTTTCAACCGCGGAAAGAGGTCAATAAAATAGAGGGAATGCATTAACGTCACTTCCCCGCCGGAACACGCCCCCCTCAGCGGGACTGAGTGGCAGAAGAGCTGCTGCGTGACTGGAGTTAATAGGGGAAACTGCGAAAACGCGAGTAAAACAAACTATTATCAGTTTAAACTAAAAGTTGGACTCGATATAGTGTTCCTTACAACTTATCAAAGATCCAGTGATCCATGGATATTGACATGCAGCCAGGAATCGTGTTTCCTGACATTTATATGTGCCTGATTTCGACGCCGGGGAAATAAATGAAGAAAATTTGCCTGTAAACGTTTTATATAAATACAATATAGATAGGTCTAAATCCGAGTGATCACTTACATTAATGTTATACTGTATATCATCATATCGTCCAGCCCTAAAACTTGTATAGTTTTTTGTCAGTGTTTATTTAAAAACATCCAATTATGCAGAATATAGTCTGTTCTGTAGCTTTTTGCTGTCTGTAAAAATATACAGTACCTCAGATTTCTGGTCAAATCTAGTTGTACAGTCAATCGCAAAGCTCTTTCCCGTTTTAGATGTGTTTTGCGTGATTTTCACGGCATTCACGCTGAAAACAAATGCTGCCGCTCAGTCTTTTTGCCACTTGTGGGCGTGACCGCATTCACTCCGGCCGACGGTGACGTCATGCGCATACCCTCTATAGCTGGAGTCGACTATGTCACATAACGTTACATTTACCTCAGGAAAGCCATTTAATAACCACGTAAGTTGGCTAGAAAAAAATAGTATTTTATAATATATTTAGTATTAGGTATAAATTAGTATTTTGCTAAAGTGCACTATATTACATATTCATTATATGTTTTACTTATATCATTAAAATATTATAAAGTTGTTGTAATAAAACCGCATTAGGCCTATATTTAATTTAAGTTGTTATTTTTAACCTTTAATAATACCAGCTGTCAGCTGCTCTCATGTTGTCTGTTTTTACAGCATTAGGTGCGATTTTCTTTCTTGCGAAAAATTAAAATCTACTGTAGCCTATATGTATAGGCTAATGTATCTAAATTGAATCAAGATCGGAATAAAACCACAAGAATTAAATTGAAATTGTAAAATTTGTACCAAGCAATAATAAAAGCAGAGTAAATGGTAAAAATGGACTGCATTTATATAGCGCTTTCAAAGACCTAAATACCCAAAGCGCTTTACATTCCGCTTCCGGCTCATGGGACCTTATTTCGGAAAAAAATATGTATGGTAGTCAATGGCGAGAGACAGCTTATCTTTTTATTCCGTCTGAACTGTGCCCTGAATTACACATATGATGTTTTTCAATTTAAAAGATAATTATGAAAGTCAAGAAAGTCGCAGTTTGTCATAAAACAGAAGAGTAACATTTAGTTTTATGTGAAAATCGCTTAATGAACTACATCTCCCGGGAAGCGAAACAACGAGCGAGATCCGCTGCTCGTGTGTGTGCAGTCTGGTACAAAACAGTCAGGCACGACGGCGTAACGTTACGATTATAACGTAAGACTATAGAAACAATGACAGACGTTAGCTTCAGTAAAGTTAGCTTCATTCATTGAGAGGAAATGTGCGCCTTTGGGGTTTGTAGTCTTTGTAATTACGTATTTTCACAGTCTTATACCTCAACAATTTTACATCAAACTGCAACTTTCTTGACTTTAAAATGTATCTTTTAAATAGAAAAACATCATATGTGTAATTCAGGGTACAATTCAAACGAGATCAAAATATTTGTTGTCTCTCGCCATTGACTACCATACAATATTTTTCCGAAATAAGGTCCCATGGTGGTTGACCGGAAAGGGAGGGACTTAGGCTCTCTATATCGATAAATCCAATCAATGATGGTCCACTGAATGACAGACACTTGTTGCAGCCAATCGCATTGAAGGATAATTTCCGTCCATGCAAGTGGGGGGTTAACCTCAGTAGCCAATCGCGTTGCAGAATCAATTCTCTTCCTGTAGGTGGGTGTTTGCTACCTGTGTGAATGAAGCGATTCGACACTGGAACTTAGCGAGCTCACATTCCGGGCTTTTCTCGCTGGAGGTTTTACACAGCGGCCCTGGACTTACCGTGGAAATGGTTGCAGTGGTGACCACGTAGAGATATATTGCGGTCTGTGTGTGTTTTTGTATTTTTATTTTCGTCATAAGGAGGAAGCAGTCAGTGCTGCCGTTAGCCAATGCTAACTCGCGTTCAGTTTCGCCGTCCTGTGGTTTTCCTTCTCTCGTTTCTGGAGGAATTAACGCAGACCCCGCCGAGAAAAACAATGGAATGTTGACGTTGAGTTGAATAGTGCTCAACATTTTGCTACAAAACATTTAAGCCAAAGTCAGAGGTATCTCACTACTGCTTGTAGCACGTTAGCGGTGTGGCTAGTGAGTGTCAGGTGATATTGAGCGGTGAGAGGACAGATATACGTCAAATTAAGTCGAAAAACTGAGAAAATAGATTAAATATAATATATTTGCGTCCCTTCTGATTGATTTGATGCTCGGCGGTTTGATTCAGTCTAAAATCTAGTCGTGCAGCTGTCAGCGTTAGCGCTGTTGCTGTTTAAACGCACCGTTTGTTTACATTTTTTCGCACTCTGGTAACTTAACCTTTTCATTGAAGTGATATTGGAACGTTTCATGGACATGATTCTCTCTACTGTCTTTATTTAGACTCAATATGATGTCAAAGATGCTCTAGGCAAGCTAACATACCTATGTTAACATTAGCTGAAGTTGTGCTGGTTTAAAGCCAAATCCACTGAGACATTTGTCAGCGTTCGTTTATTCAAACGACTATTGTTTACCGAGGATGCTCAGTGTTTTTCCTTCTCCAGATGTAGAGATTAGCTTCTGCCATAAAGGAAAAATTGAAAGGATACTACTATGACTGTTCAGGCTTGGACGAGATGACTATAGGTTAAAATAAATCAGCAGTCAGTTAAGACATAAAACTCTAAACAATGTCATATATGCATATCTTTTGTTTGGCAGCGGGAGAGCTTTACAGATGCGTTCAGAAAAATTAGAAATTGAATTCTCACGACTCTGAAGCTGTCTACCATATTTGCAATAGTTACAGAAGCCAATGAAGACGTTAACTTACTAACTGCCTGTCTTTCTCTACATTGCCTGAAATAGTTGCAGTTGTTCGGCGATCTTATACATATCTGTTGACATCTCTAAAGTTAGTTAAATATACGATATCCCTAAATGAAACTTGATTTCTTATTTGTATTTTCTAGAATTCCCACATTAGGCTACTTTATCTAAATCAGACAAATGTCTCATGCCTTATCATGCCACAGATAGGTTAAAATGACCATATTCAAAATAGCCTGTTGATCTTAAGTATGTCATCAGAACAGCTTGTTTATTTTTGGAATTGTGTTTTCTTAAAGTGCTGGGAAGTCACAAAGAAACCAAACCAATCAGTTTTGATGATTCCTCAGGATGAATGTTTTCATGTAGCCCATGGGTCACAGTTGTGCCAAAAACTCTTGATGATCTGCACTACAAACAGGGGTCTGGTGGAGGTGCATACAAAAGAACAGTTGATGCTGAAAAAACACAGGCCTGAAGTTGCTTTGGATCATCTCGCTCTCTGCTAACTTTTTGGGCAGCCTTTTCATTACCAGTCCGAGAAAGTCCATCCTGAGGTTCCCAATGGAAGTACCACACTAGAAACTTTGACAAGGGAACTTCAAGAACTCTGGGTTGTCTTGTCCCGAAGCGATAAGATGGGCTCTCAAGCTCTTCAGATATTGCGGCAGGGAGTGTGGGCTTCTCTGACCGGAGGATGGTACGTTGACCCTCATCAGAGTACCTTCTCGAACTGCTTTCATCTCTACCTCTGGATATTCCTCTTGGCCTTCCCCTTTCTTCTTTACATGGTGAGTTCATGCAGTAATTCTCCAGGTAAAGAATTATACCAGCACATGTTCTAGGAAAAATGTATGTAAACGTAATAATACTGATGTAATCCAAGAGCTTGAATTATTTAGGTGTCACTCATGTTGAGAAACTTTCCTTACATGGTGATCTCAAGCTTTACTATTGAAAGATTTTTCTGAAACTTTGTCAAAATGCTTGACAGCTGCATATATTTCTGCTTCAGGGATATTTTCTATGGAATGTCTTTTCTAAGTGGTTACAATGAAGCAAATCCAAGATAACATCAAACCTCGTGTCAGAGTAAAAAAAAAAAAAAGTTATATAAATGTTCACTTTTAGTTGTAGTTTTTTTGTTTTTTTTTTACTTTATATTTGTTAGAAAATCCTGGTTTTCACTACTATGTTAAGCAGCACAACTGTTTTCAACACTAATAATGATAAATGTTTCTTGATCACCAAATCAGCATATTTGAATGATTTCTGAAGGATCATATGGTCATAGTGATCAATTTGACACTGGAGGTGTCTCCAGTTTCTGCATGCTGAAAATTCAGCTTGTTTCTTCAAGGCAACAGCCTGTTTTAAAGTTTTACAGAACATTAGTACCTACCTTACAAGCACAATCCATGTTAATGATCAGATATACAAGGAGGAATTATTACATCAGTCTTCAGGAAGACATTCCTTTGCAGCCTGGGCAACCGGTTGATGATAATGCAGAAAAGCTTGTGGATAAACATGACATGTTATGACATCGATTTGCTAGTGATACTTTTCACTATCAGGTGAACTTCCATCTTGCTGCTCTTGTAACACTCATAAGTTGACTGTTAAACATATTTTATTGAATATGTTAGTGTCATCAGACAATGATTTTACTCAGTTTTAAATGTCAATTGCATCTAATTTTATAAATATTTTTATATAGTTTTATATATTTGTCATGTCATTTTTAATCTTTATTAATTTATCTATTTCTTTACACTCTTCTTGCCATGAAAATACTTCTATGCTGATATAGCATAAATGAATACATTTACTATTACTTGCACTATCTGTCAAAAGTTTTAGATCGGTTAGATTTTTATGTTTTTTAAAAGAAGTTCTGCTCACCAAGGCTGCATTTATTTGAAAACAGTAATATTGTGAAATACTGTTTTCTATTTTAATATATTTAAAAATGTAATTTATTCCTGTGATGAAAGCAGTGGGGGGAAGAGTACTGAAAAAGCATACTCAAGTAAAAGTACTGTTACTTGTCAAAAAATGTAGTGAGAGTAGAGTGAAAGTACCGGTCCTAAAAACTACTCAAAGTAGGAGTAAAAAGTAGCCCTTTTAAAAGTGCTCAAGAGTAGTGAGTAGTGAGTATTATGCTATGACTGTTAGTCCACCTTATACCCTGCAAATTGAAAATGTAGCTTACTCTTTTATCACAGATTCATAGAAAAAAAGAAACAGTATTTCAATATTTCTCCAACAGTTTTATTTTTGACTGCTAGCACTAAAAATACAGCGTTTCCCCTACCATTGTTTTGGACGACTCCCAAAGACAATTTAAATACGAATCCTGCATGTTCTGTGTGAATGAATGGTGCAGCCGACGTGCAGTTTCATTTACCACACACACACACACACACACACACACACTGAAGCACGTGTGAGGTGTGTCGCTTGCGCTGTTTTTTTGCCTATATGAAGACACAAATGCATGAACTTCCTCCAGGCTCAAGATCCACTCCGAAAGTCACTTCGTGAACAAAATAAATTGGCGCCAGGTGTCTCGAAGTCTGTTGATGCTGGTTTGATGCAAAGTTTTCCGCGCACGATTTGATTTGACAGGAATCACGCATGGAGTCACATGATGACTTATTATAAAAATAAATATTAATATAAATGTAGCGACGGCAGGTTCAGGGAAAATAGCGCAGTAAAAGTACCGATACAGCACTTAAAATGTACTCAAGTAAAAGTACACTGTTTTTAAACTACTTAAAAAAGTACAATTCCTAAAAAAAACTACTCAATTACAGTAACGAGAGTATTTGTAATTCGTTACTTTACACCACTGGATGAAAGCTGAATTTTCAGCATCATTACTCTTCTTCAGTGTCACGTGATCCTTCAGAAATCATTCTAATATGCAGATTTTATGCTAAAAAACATTCATTATTATTTTCAATGCTGAAAACAGTTGTGTAAATTTTTTTTCAGAATTCTTTGATGAATAGAAAGTTCAAAAGAACAGCATTTATTTAAAATAGAATCTTTTCTAACATTATAAATGTCTTTACTGTAACTTTTGATCAATTTAACTCCTTGAATAAAAGTATTGATTTCTTTTATTTCTTTCCCCCCCCCCAAAAAAAAAATTCTTACTGACCCCAAACTTTTGAAGGGTAGTGTTTAAACCTTTCTATTTCAGATAAATGCTGTTATTTTGAACTTTCTATTCATCAAATAAAAATGTAAAAAACTGTTTTCATTTCAACATTGATAATAATCATAAATGTTTTTTGAGCGTCAAATCAGCATATTAGAATGATTTCTGCAGGATCATGTGACACTGAAGACTGGAGTAATGATGCTGAAAATTCAGCTTTGATCACAGGAATAAATTACACTTGACTATATATTCACATAGAAAACAGCTGTTTTAAATTGTAATAATATTGAACAATATGACTGTTTTTGTTTTCATTTTTAATCAAATAAATGCAGCCTTGGTGAGCAGCAGAGACTTTAAAACATTAAAAACATTAAAAATCTTACCGATCTAAAACTTTTGATCGGTAGTGTATGTTGTAGCCTATTTTGCACACAAGCGTATTTTGACATTGCTGAAGTCCATTGTGGCCTACATAAGATGCAGTATATGAAACGAATGTAATTGGTGCAACCACATTGATGTGATTCTCCCCACATTCTTTCTTTCAGGCCCTTCCTGCCAGTTTAGTGGTGGCTGGTGTGTACTGCGCTGTGATAGCGGCCTTCTTCACGGCCATAAAAGCAGTGAATTTCCGACTACATGCCATGTTTGACTTGGGTGAGATTGTGGAGAAGAGGCAGGCCTCGTTCGCCACTGACCCCCATAGAGTGGAAGAAGGAGAGGAAGGCTCTGGCGCTCACGATGGAAGCCAACACAGGTACAGTGTATCTACATTACTACATTCTTTTTCGTTTTCACTTATCTATTGCTCAATTCAGCAAGTAGACAGAATCAGTTTGTAGAGCATTACAAGCATCATGCTACTGAGTCAGATGTTCTTCTGGGATTTGTTGTTGGTTAACATCTGTTGATGGTGTCGAGCAGTCACAGTTAGTTTTGGCTCATGTCGGCATGCCTGTGCCTACAGGGACAGTGGTGTCGGTGTGGAAATGACGGTGTTCCGAAAGGTGAACTCCACCCCTCCTGTACGCTGCAGTTCCCAGCATTCGCTGTTTGGATTGAATCAGGTGTCGGTGAGGATATTGTTAATGCCAAATGTCACATGTCCTTGAGCATTATTCTCCTTAACTCGTAGGAATTTCCTCTGACTCGTTTTCTTTTCTTTTGCTCAGGAGTTTTTACCACATCTTGAAGACCCTGGAGGCCCAAAGGGTACATTGTTGTTATTGTTGCTTTTTTTAAAACATACAACACCAAATAGTTAACATGAACTGGTATGCTTGTTTCAGTTCTTCTCTGATTTGTATCATTTTTAAAATTTCAGATATTAAGGAGCTCATGCGGGAGCAGGGCACTAATAATGTGATCGTAACCTCTGCACATAGAGACATCCTTCGAAACAACTCTCAGGACAACACTAGTAAGAACTGTCCCTTTACTGCTTCACTACATTAGTGTTGCTTTGGACAGTTCCCTAGACCAGTGTTTCCCAACTTTTTTTTTTTTGCTGCAGCACAGTTTTGATAAATAAAAAATCCCACGGCACACCTCTATGTAAATGTATAACAATATTTCACAAACATGCATTGGTTCAAATGGCAAATTAGATCTAGATATTATGTTCAAAGTAGTTCTCACATTTAATGTAAAATTTGAGCTTAATTGAAATTTTCGCACATAAAAAAAAAAAACCGACCTCACCTTATGTCAATCACGCTTGCACACTGCCTCCGAAACTTTCGTCCGTCATAAAAAAAAATCGAATCGGGTTCGATTTTCTGCGTTTTTCACATCCGTAGCAAGCAGTTTGAACAGTGTTTTGACAATTCAGAGCCACCAAATCACGAATACGAAAAAACCCATAGTATCGCATACGAAAATTTCGGCCTCAGTGCGCAAGGGCCTTAAGTCAGGCAAGAATACAATAAGGTCATATACAGTAGGTAGCTATATGATGATGTTGGTGGTGATAAAACAACAAATTTACATATCTCTTTCTAGCAGAGACCTTGCTTTTAAAAAAAAAAATGTAACACTATGTCTTTATAAATGGTTAGACACTTGCATTTTTCATTATAATATTAATATTTTATGAAAATCAAGCTCACATGTAGTTACAAGATTTTTGACCAGCGAGTGACATATTTTGTTCGTCACCGGAACAGCCGCATCTGAGGCAGTCTAAATTGTGGCGGGTGGATGAGGTTTGACTGACAATTTGAGAAGCCGAAGGAGTTACAAGGTTTAGTCACAACCTCTTTTAAATGCTTTTTAGTGGTTAAATATTTATAAAACCCACATGCAGATGTAAAGGATGACCAATAGCATATATTTTATTAAACAAAAATGAAATCTAGAGAATGTAAGGTTTTGGACTGACAGCGGTGATATAATCTTATTTGTAGCATTTCTTTTTTTAAATTTGATAATTTTCAACGGTACACCTGACAACCTGACACGGCACACTAGTGTACTGCCGCACAGTGGTTGGGAAACACTGCCCTAGACTTCCAATCCAGAGAGCTACAGTGGCAACCCACATTTTCAGCATCCTTGGTTCAAAAAAGTCAAATTCACTCATCTATTTTTTGTAAATGCCTGTTTAGGATCTTGCTGTGAATGTTTAAAAAATTTGGACCCGTTTAATCAAAATGATCAATACTTAGGTGGCATTTATTTGCCCACATGATAATATCAATCAACAACTGATGGATAGAACACCATACTAGAGTTTTTTATTTTTTTTTATAAATGTACAAGAAAAGATCTGTCACTACTTCCGTTTCATCACAACTTTATTTAGGAAAAAGCTTTAATCTAAATCAACCAGCTATGAGATGAACCATAACATTATAAACTTTAATTTGAAGCCAAAAAGTTTATAGTCATTCATTATATGTATTAAATAATTTGTTGCATGTTTATTGCAAAATATTACAAGATATTACAATTTTATAAATTAAGTTAACTAAATAAATTGATAGCTTAAAACCATTGGATATGTTTAAGATTGTTACTAGTATCAAGTTATGTGTACCTCTAAACATCGCTAATCTGCTAAGTGGCTGCTTTTTGTCGTTGCAGGTGTGGCGCCATCCTCTCTTGCTGTGGATTACAGAGGCCTAATTGGTGTGAGTGATGTAATGTCTGGGGGGTTTAGTAGCCTGCACCCAGCAAACTGTCCTTCCATCCCACCGTCCCCCTCCAGCCAAGAAGATGGAGATGAGAAGGACCAGGTGGAGAATGGGGTTGTGGAGCAGCTATCTCAGCAGAGCCCTGATGGGGAGGGTCTAGGAGGCTACTCCCCCCTTGGACCTTCAGCTGATTCTGAGAGCCTGGGAGATGCTCCCCTCAGCCCTCTTATCAAGAGTAGCTTGAGCGAGGAACTAAGCGAGAACTTGTTGGGTTTGGGCCTCGACCCTGTCACTTTTGCCCCCGGTGCTGAGCAACCAGGCAGCCGCACAGGAGTGGCCCTGACTGCTGGCTCCACTGACAGCTGCTTTAGTGGAGGGGGAGCAGCCACAGACAGAGAGACTCTCAGTACGGTCAGTAGCTACCGCAGTGAGAAAACAGACTCAACACAGCTTGAGAGTCCCTCGCTGGGCCAGACGCATAAACCCGTCTCTAACGCTGCTTCCACAGCTTTGTCTCAGAGCAAAGGCCCCTATCAGCAGCCTGGAGACGTGCTGCAGGGTGGCAGCGACACAGATGACCTGTCAGACAGCGTGCTGCTACGCTCACCCTCCAAAGAGCTCTCCTCTGGGCAGGGCCTGGACAGAACTCTGGTGGAGGGGGAGGACCTTCCCCCTTTGCTTTCAGACATTGCACAGCCCTCCTTGCAGGACTCGTCGCCGTCTAGCAGTGGGCATTCTGAGACCTGCGATATTGACAGTGGCATCCCTATACCCCCCCTTCCTCCTCCACGCCAGGCCAGCTCTGTACCGTCAGGGTTGGCACTAGGCTTGGTCTGCTCAGAGCCTGCTCTGCCAGTCTCTGCCCCGTCCTACCTCCTAGCAGAGCCACCATCTCTGCAAGCTCAGCAGCAGGTGGTGCGACCTAAAGATCTGAAGCTGCTACGTGCCGGGGGCAGTGTGGGTCACCGCCCCGGTCGTAGGAAAGCTCCACGCAAACGAGGTGCTCCTGGCAGTAGCAGTTTCGACTGTGGCTCCTATCGACGGCACCAAAACCGTGGCCAACACAGAGACTACATCCCTGTACGCAGTCGGCTGGGTGCCAAAGCCTACAGCGAGAGCTTGTTCGAGGACTCCAGCGACGAAGACGATGGCAGCGATATGAGTGCAGGCTCTAGCCTTGGATCCCAACGTCGCTTCAGCTCTGATGACGAAGACGATGATGAAGATGATGATTCAAGCTCCTCTACCTCCTGCTACTCCCCCGATCTGGCGAATGCTTCCCAGCCTGGCCCCTGTCAGTTACCTAGCCCTGGAGAGGGGGAGGAGCCTGATGCAGTAGGTCCCTCCCATTCTCGCAGTGCTCAGCGCTCAGCCAGCACTGCCAGTGCCAAGACTCATGCCAGAGTGCTCAGCATGGACGGGGCTGGTGGGGGTTCCAACAACACAGGGACCCTTGCATCTACTATGCTACCTTTACCCCCTTCTTCCAATCCTGCCCCACGTCCACTCACCATCTCTAAATCAGACCTGGAGGCTAGGACGATGCACTCAGAGGCTTTCTCTAGGATACATCATAGGATAGACTCACTTGGGGGCTCCTGGGCTGGGAACCAGACGGGCTGGAGGGCAGGAGAGCTGCTGGAAGAGGGGGCAGTAGGAGGAGGTGAGGAGCAAACAGATTCATTCTCAGTACTTCTTTACTTGCATTTCATGTGCAAAAATATTTAGATTTAGGATTTTATTGTGGTATGTTTCCCTTTATTTTTTTTGGTCATGGTGTGTGAGACCATCATACCACAATATATTCACCCAATATTTAGGCTGGAAAAACCATCAGATTTTTTTTTACAAATATATATATTTTTTAATACAAATAAGTTTTTTTCTTTGAATATATTATATTTACATTTTCCTTTTTCAGTAATTTATTTTTATGTCTTTTAAATTGATTAACTCATAATAATTTCTGCTGAAGTGATTTTTTTTTTATCATGGTGAATAAGACCCACATTATTCACCCTCATTAGACTGAAAAAAAAGAATATTTTTTTTTTCATTTCAGATATATAAATTAACACTCCTTTTTATTAATATTTTTTTTATAAGTTATTTTAAATTGTTTCTGTTGTAGTTAATATTTAATTTATTTTCTTTGCCCTTTAAAACTGTTTGCCTGTTGCTTTTTGCCCATGTAGCCCCAGAGGAGGGAAGTAAACGTGACTCTGTAAGCAGTGTGAAGAGGACACAGGCCATTCGCAGGCGACACAATGCTGGTAGTAACCCCACCCCACCCCCCTCCGCCATGGGCTCTCCTCCCAGCTTACAGGACCTCCAGAGAGTCCGCACCTCCTCTCACTCCCGCACACGAACGCTCCCCTCCGCCCTGCACTTCGCCGCCTCATCTCTGCTGCTGCTGCCCCGCAGCGGTGTTCACGAGGCATCCACCTTTGACGACACCTCAGAGGGAGCTGTGCACTACTTTTTTGATGAGAGTGGTAAAGAATAATTTGTGCTTCACTGACTTGTAACACTAATTTAATTCTGGTTTAGTTGTTTCTTCAATTGGAATTATCTAATTTCAGGAGTAAAGAGGTCATATACTTTTGGGCCTGCTGGTGGAGGATATGAGGACCCAGTCCAGTAAGTCTTAAAACTTGTACCATTGGGATAATATTCTGAAGTCTCCTAGTGTTTGACATGTTTTCATTGGCTCAGGGAGCGTGAGCGACAGTCACAGTCCTCCAGCTTTACCTCCACTGATGTCCAGGAGGTGGCGCCGGTGCTGTCCATACTGCAGCCCAGACCGGTGGTCCTCCAGGGTATGCAGGTTCGCAGGCTGCCAATGGATATGCCAGAGGTGAGACTTAACGCTTCAACATCATCAAAACGCATGTTCCATTTCACAATCCTGCTGATTGTGTTGATGTTTTTTCTGTTTGTAGTTTGACCTAGATCACGAGTCCCCTCACGAATCCCAGGAGAACACGCTGATGATTGAGGAAAAGGCCAAGCCTAAACAGTATTACCGTTTCTGGGTGCTGCCGGGGAAATGGTTAAGAGTTCGTTACGACAGGCTAGCATTGTTGGCCTTACTGGACAGGAATCGACGAGTTGGCGAGAATGTGTTTGCGGTGGTGTTGGCCTGCTTGGTGGCATTCCTTGGCTTCCTGCTGCTTCTCCAGGGCTTCTTTAGGGACATCTGGGTTTTCCAGTTCTGCCTAGTCATTGCCAGCTGTCAGTACTCCTTGCTAAAGGTCAGTGTGAGAGTTAGCATTTTAAAATGGTCCTTTTTCTTTTTCTTTTTTTTTTTGGCATCTCTTGTTCGTCAAAAGATAGTAATGTGTCCATTGTTAATACATTTTTTCCTTGTCCATTTCAGAGTGTACAGCCTGATGCAGCATCTCCAATGCATGTGAGTAAATGGCTGTTTTTCAGTCTTCTCTTTTCTTAGACTTTCAGTCAAAGACTAGCCTATCTCATTTGATGTGGTCTTTATTGCAGGGCCATAACTGGATCATCGTGTACAGCCGACCGGTGTATTTCTGCCTGTGTTGTATGCTCATCTGGGTGTTTGACTTGGTCGGCAATTTGGACAGTATGCTGCCTTTCACCCTCTATGGGTTCACCTTCTTCTCTGCCCACTTTCTGCTCTGTGCTAGAGACATGCTCATAGGTCTGTTCACTATCATTCAAAGCCAGTTCTGTTAAACCTCTGTTTGAGTTGTGCATAATATAATAATGGTATTATTCATATGTTTTCTTCTGCAGTGTTCACCCTCTCTTTTCCCGTCATCTTCCTGTTTGGGCTTCTACCTCAGGTCAACACATTCCTCATGTGTTTGTTGGAGCAGGTGGACATGCACATTTTTGGTGGAACTGGTGAGGCCTATATTATACATTACAAATGCTATAGCGTTAACACTTTACAATAAGGTCCAATCATTTAACGTTATTTAATGCATTCATTAACATTAGCAATGAGCAATATATTTGTTACAGTAATGATTAATCTTTGTTAACATTAGTAATAAATACACATGTCAGTTGTTAGCTCAGGTCCATTAAATATTAACATATACAGATTAAGAGAGGATTTTAATATATTAATAAATATTGAAATTAACATTATCTGAGAAAGTAATACATGCTTTAGAAGTATTTTTCATGGCTATTTAATTGTTAGTAATGTTAACAAATGGAACCCTATACTATTACAGTGTTTCTATAGCAATGCTGTTCCTGTTCAACTGGTTTGATACAGGTTTAATTCACAGGGAGCAGGCATACTAATACAACATATATATATATATATGGATATTATTGCACCGTAAGTATGAAATCATGTCATTTGTGTTGTGTATTTGTGTTTCAGCCACCACAAGTCCCCTGTCTTCAGTCTACAGTCTGTTGCGCAGTATGTTGGTGGCAGCTCTGGTTTATGGATTTTGCCTTGGTGCCATCAATGTAAGTGGGATGCTGTTTGTCTCTTTTACAACCAACTGTGTTTATCAGTGCTTCCTTTACTCATTTTATTTATTGTGTGTAGGCTCCGTGGGGAGAGGCTCATGTCCCGGTGCTCTTCTCTGTCTTCTGTGGCCTCCTCCTGGCCTTGTCCTATCATCTGAGCAGGCAGAGCAGTGACCCAACCATCCTCTGGTCAGCCTCACCACACATGCTGTTGACTTCCCAATCATCTCACTTCCCCAACAGCTCTGTGATTGACATCTAACATGTTTTTTCACACTGTTCACTGGGCAGGTCTCTGGTCCGCTCCAAGTTCTTCCCAGAGCTGGAGAGCCGAACACCAGAAGAGCCACCATTAGAGATTAAAGACCCTCTTCCGGAGAAATTACGTGACTCTGTGGTAAAAGCTCTCTCCATCTGGATTTATCTTTTGCTAAATAAGTGTTCTAATGGTTTTTAAATGGCTCCGCTCTCTGACTCTGCAGAAAGAGACTCTTCACTCAGACCTGGTCATGTGCCCTCTTATGGCCATTATCACTTTCGCCATTAGTGCCAGCACTGTCTTTATTGCTCTGCAGGTTAGTAGGCTATCCAGAATGTGATTTTGAGTATGTTAATGGTTTCATTGTGAGATCTTGCTAAAGAACCTAGTTCTAATCCAAGGACTGAACATCATTTCTAGTCTTGTAAAGGTGGGAAGTCTCGTTCAGTGTAGTGAATCAAGAAATTAATTTCCATAAACAATTTTTCTAAATCATTGCGCTTTTAATTTGCGTTTTTTGCACTACTTTTTAGCCTGCCCTCAGTTTCGTCTTGTACATCTTGGCTGGGGTAGTGGGGTTTTTCACACACTACCTCCTGCCTCAGCTCCGCAAACAGCTGCCCTGGTTCTGCTTAGCCCACCCTGTGCTGCGATCTCGAGAATACAGCCAGTTTGAGGTCCGAGGTGAGTAGTCAAGCCAACACGCACACATTAATGCCTGAAAATCTGAACAAGTGTGATGGACTGATCTCTCTCTGTCAGATGCTGCTCAGCTCATGTGGTTTGAGAAGCTGTATGCTTGGCTGCAGTGTGTGGAGAAGTATTTCATCTACCCGGCTGTAGTGCTCAACTCCCTCACCACTGAAGCTCATACCGTCAGCCAAAACCCTGACAAACCTGGAGCCTAGTAAGAACAAGATCATGCAGAATCCTTAAGATTTCTCTGAGTCCTAGTGTCGAGTGAAGCTTAACACTAGCTGATGTTACTCTGTTGTTTTGGAAGTTTTTGTATCCCAGGTTTTCAATGTGGTCTCAGACTTGCACAGTGATATGTTATCCTTTATCTGTTTCTTTAGTGGCCGTGCTCTGTTCATCTCGGTGGCTGGGATGAAACTGCTTCGTTCATCCTTCTGTGTCCCGTCTCAGCAGTATGTCACTCTGTGCTTCACCGCCCTCTTCTTTCAATTCGACTACCCGCGCTTTTCACAGACCTTCCTCCTCGACTACTACTGCATGTCCATCCTCTTCAGCAAGGTCTGAGCATACAGTCATATCTCTCTGAGATTTAAAGGGGCCAAATTCAACACTTGTAACATTTAGATTCTGTCCCTCAAGTCCACTTATAATGTTATGCAAAGGGTCTAATTATCACAATCTAGTTCTTACATCACCAGTTCCACCTTTTCTATGTACACTACCATTAAAAAGTTTGTGGTTGGTGACGTTGGTCAGATTTTCTTATGTTTTTTTAAAGTCTCTAATGCTCACCAAGGCAGCATTTATTTGATCAAAAATGCAGAAAATTGTGAGATATTTAAATGTAAAAGAACTCTTTTGTGTTTTTAATATATTTTAAAATGTTATTTATTCTTGTGATGGCAAAGCTGAATTTTCAGCATCATTACTCCAGTCTTCAGTGTCACATGTCCTTCAGAAATCATTTAAGTATGTTGATTTAGTGCTCAAGAAACATTTCTTATCAATGTTGAAAACAGTTATGCTGCTTAAACGGGTCATGAATTGTATTTTATTTATAATGTTCTCAGAGGTCCACTTAATGTTAAGATTCTTACATAAAAAAAGATCTAGTTTAGATGTTAAAGGGTTAGTTCACACAAAAATGAAAATTAAGTCATTAATTACTCACCCCCATGCTGTACCAACCCCGTAAGGCCTTCGTTCGTCTTCGGAACACAAATGAAGATATTTATGATTAAATCGGAGAGGTTTATGACTGCTCCATAGGCTCCCTAAGGGAATGACACCGGACGGCCCAGAAAGTCATTAAAGAAAATGTTTAAATATTCCATGTTGCAACAGTGGCTCAACTATAAGTTTATCAAGCGACGAGAATACTTTTTGTGCGAAAAAACAAACAAAAATAACGACTTTATTCGACTATTCCTTTTCTTCCTTGTAGGCCTGAAACGAGACTTCAAGAGATTTCCACGACGCATGCGCGAGAATTGCGATCTCCTTCAACTACTTCAGTTAAGTTCTCGCGCGTGCGCGTCGTGGAAATCTCTTGAAGTCTCATAAAGTCATTATTTTTGTTTGTTTTTTTCGCACAAAAAGTATTCTCGTCGCTTGATAAACTTATAGTTGAGCCACTGTTGTGACATGGAATATTTAAACATTTTCTTTAATGACTTTCTGGGCCGTCCGGTGTCATTCCCTTAGGGAGCCTATGTAGCAGTCATAAACCTCTCAGATTTAATCATAAATATCTTCATTTGTGTTCCGAAGACGAACGAAGGTCTTACGGGGTTGGTACAGCATGGGGGTGAGTAATTAATGACTTAATTTTCATTTTTGGGTGAACTAACCCTTTAAGCTATTTTCTATGTGTTTTTGGCCCTTTCTTTCAAACTCAGTACTTTCAAGACTTGGAAGTAAACACCCAGTACATAGATTGGGTAACAGTTTTGCCTATTAAAATAATTTTTGACATTTAAAAAAAACAAATCTTGTTACATAGTTGAAACATTTTCCAACGATGTGAAACATTTATGCGTATTATGTATGCTTAAGCCTTGGTTGTGGCATATAAAGTTTAAGTATGAGTTATCACAGTTATAGTTGAGAAGATAACTTTGTGACAGGATAAGTTGTGTAAACAGAATTAGTTTAGTGTAAACAGAATTATGAACGTACCGTTATTTGTCGTTCTTATAGGCGCCGTGATTCATCCTTTTCGGTTAAGTGAAAAATGCGTACATTGTCATTTGCAGTGTTTTAAATAAAATGAAGCGTGTTGTAATGTCTTACTGATGACAAAACAGATGTCGCTCAAAGCTTTTATTCAGGATTACAGCGAATGGCTTCGATCAAAACAATAACAAAAACAGCATTCTCTACGTGCTTCCTTCCGTATCCAGGAACTGGAAGTCCCCATAGTAACCCCATAAATGCAGAAGCAAAGGGAAGCACAGCAAATCACAATGCTAATCAACTATTCTCAGTTTTTCTGTGACGCTACAGTATTAATACTCAATACATATAAAAAAATCTGTAACAGACCAAGCAATAGTGCCACATGGTAAAAACATTACTCACACTTGAGTGTTTGCGACATTGCTGTCGAATCCAATAAAGTCGTCACTGCATCATCTTTTATTTTCAGTCTCTCTGGAAAGCCTGTTGAACTGTCTTTTTTAAAAATTATTCTGCAGTAAAATGAAGCGAACAAATGAACAGTGTCTTACTGACACTTTCTGACTGGAATTTAATAATAAAGTTTATCCACTTTCTTTGTTAGGATCACAAGGAAGGAAATGCAAAGACTATTTCTACAACTTGTCACTGCAAAATGTCTTGTAATCCTCAGAGGCAACTCTATAGTTTTGTGGCTGGAGTAATACTGTGTTTGCGTCTCTCGTATGTACTACTATATGACATGCACGAATCGGTGGCCAGGGCTGAAGAGGCAATGATGTAGAAGTAGGCGTTGATTTTGTTCTGCAGAGGTGGTCTTTCATTGCACTATTATGTCATAATGTGACAAAATCCAAAACGAGTTATTTTGAGTTCTGAAACATCCAGGATATTTTTATTGTACAATAACCTCTTATGTCAAAAAATCAAGGAAAATTTGATTTCTCAATTCATGACCCCTTTAATATTTTTGTGGAAAACATCATGCATATAATAAGTTCAATAAATATGAAATAGAAATAGAAATCTTTTGTAACAATATACATTTCTTTACTGTCACTTTTGATCAATTTAATGTGTCATTGCTGAAGAAATAAATCGTACTGAGCCCAAACTTTTAACAGTAGTGTATATAGATTGTTGAAGCATTACATGTCTGCGGATGTTTTTTTGTTGTTGTTGTTGTTTATAAACATCAAGATTAAAATTTAGATGTGTGAATGTATAATAACGTTTATATAGCGTTTATATAGTCATTGAACTGGCTACCGTTTCTTTTAAGGTTTTCACCATTATTTAACACTTTTTATTTTCACTAGTTAATTCTGGTGTAATTATTGCAAAATAATAAAAAACAATTAGATATTCCCTATAAACATTCTATTTGAGTGACATTTTTTAATGTTTGTATGTACTGTATTACTTGCACTCTTGCTGGAGTGTGGGGTTTTAAAGCTGAATCTCAAGACTGATGTTGCTGTCATCTCTCCTGTGTGTGAGCAGATGTGGGATCTGCTGTTTAAGATGCGTTTTGTGCTGACCTACATTGCACCTTGGCAGATCACATGGGGTTCTGCTTTCCATGCCTTCGCTCAGCCATTTGCTGTTCCTCGTATCCTTTACCAGCGTTACTCTCACACAGACCTGAATGCTGATCTCACAACTTTACCCTGGTGTTGTTAACATGTGCCCAGTGGGAGTGCTGCCATTTCCTAAAGCACAACTGTACCATTGGTTTTGTTTTGTGCCACACTTCACATGTTCCTCCTCAGCTGGTTTAGGTAGTTTGCACACTTTTCCAATTGCTTTGTCCATAACTGAGTTTGAGTTTGTTTGTCCCCACATCTTTTTCACATTCCGTATGTTTACAATGTCTTGCTATACAGTTGTTTTTTGAAAATGTCCCTTAACATTGATTTGTTCTCAGATTCTGCCATGCTGTTTGTGCAAGCTGTGTTTTCAGCTCTCTTTTCCACTCCCCTCAACCCTGTGCTAGGCAGTGCTGTTTTTGTTACTTCCTACACTCGACCTGTGAAGTTCTGGGAGAGAGACTATAAGTAAGCCTTCAGAAATCTCCTGCAAATGTCAGCTGCGTTGTTTGTTTTGCTAATTCAGACCCTTTCATTAAAAAAGTTTGAAGGTGTGACTTGAACTCTTAAATATTATTTTGTCCTTCAGCACCAAACGGGTGGATCACTCTAACACACGTCTGGCCACACAACTGGACCGCAACCCTGGTATGTGTTATTGTATCTGATTAATACAGACCTTTCATTTATGTATTTTCCTTTTAATCTGTCCTCTAATTCTCCCTTTATCGCTTGCTTGAATAGGTGCTGATGACAACAACTTGAACTCTATCTTCTATGAGCATCTGACACGCTCTTTGCAGCACTCGCTATGTGGGGACCTTTTGCTGGGCCGCTGGGGAAACTACAGCACAGGAGACTGCTTCATCCTCGCCTCCGACTACCTCAATGCTCTCGTACACATCATTGAGATCGGCAACGGCCTTGTCACTTTCCAGCTCAGAGGCTTGGAGTTCAGAGGTGAGCCGTGTTCCAGGAAAGGGACTGCTCAATTTTTCGTTTTCTTTTTGTTCACCTGCTCACTTTGTAAATGGTTACAGAAAAAAACTGGGCACGCACACTAAACCGCTAAGGATCACACACTACCAGACGGAGTCATTTCACACACAAAAACTCACACAGAAACATTTGCCTTGTTGGTCATATAATCATGACAAATGAAAACAATGTGTGTTTTACATTGTCTGACTGGGTATAATCATAATATGAAGCTAGAAAAAAATCTGTACCTGTGCCCATCTTATACTCAGGAAGAATCAACACTAGTTGTCATGTACACTCTTAAAATGTAAGGTTCCAAAAGGTAGTTTTTGTAGTGATGTCAGTAAAGGATGGGGGGATCCCCCCAATGAACCTTTTAGTCAACAGATCTTAAAAGAACCATATTTTTTCTTAGCGTAAAGAACATTCTAAAAATCTAAAGAACCCTTTTCTGCTATAAAGAACCTTTTGTGGAATCGAATAGTTTTGGTGCGATATAAGGTTTCCGATACTGAACTGCAGCTGATTTACCTTGAACAGTGTATTTTCCTCTCTTCATTTTCTCTTTTCTTGAATGACTATTTTCAGGAACGTATTGCCAGCAGAGGGAGGTGGAGGCGATCACTGAAGGGGTGGAGGAAGATGAAGGCTGTTGCTGCTGTGAGCCAGGTCATCTCCCCCACATGCTCTCCTTCAATGCGGCCTTTGGTCAGCGCTGGCTGGCCTGGGAAGTGGCTGCCACCAAATATGTGCTGGAGGGCTACAGCATTAGCGACAACAACGCAGCCTCCATGCTTCAAGTGTTCGACCTGCGCAAGATTCTCATCACATATTACGTCAAGGTCAGTTCCTATCAGGCGAATGACCCAAATAAAGCCACCAGTATCTGTGTTTACATGGACCCTAATAATCCGTTTGTAATCGCACTAGTTGACTTATCCACAGACACCTTGTTTTGGGTGCACAGGAAGGGACGTTTTTACGGCTTGATAAATATAAGCAGCACGGCACAAAGCATCATGTCCTCGTCTCCTAATTTTGACCCGAAATAGATAAATATTAAGTCTGCTGTTTAAAGCGATGACAGGATGATGTTTATTATGCACCAACAGCGGTAAATTCGGTGTATTCATGCAGTTTGCGCATGTCAAGAGATCAAATCCGATTTGCAGCTTGTGACGTATAAATGCACAGCAATCCGATCACTTTATTTACCTTTCATGTAAACACTGTTTGGATTCATCATTCGGAATGATTTCATTCTGATTGAAACTAAATGGGCCCATGTAAACGTAGCTACTGAGATACAGAGCAGTGATCCAAGTCTCTCCACCACAGAGTATCATCTACTATGTGAGCCGCTCACCCAAACTTGAGGAGTGGTTGGCCAACGAGGCGGTGCAGGAAGCGCTGCGGCCCTGCCTCAGCCCTTCCTATGTGGATAGTGACCCCACCTTCAACCTGAACATTGATGAAGACTATGACCACCGTGCTTCCGGCATCACTCCCTTTTCCTTCTGTCTGGTGTACCTGGAGTGGATCAAATACTGCAACAGCCGCAGAGAAACGGTATTTTAAAGACAGCTTTGCTGTTTACGACTTGTGATCTGGTTATATGGGAGTGAAAGATGTAATACTTTCGTTTTTCTTTTCTGTTACAGCCAGTTGAGAGTGAGAAGGATTCCCCTCTGGTTACACTCTGTTTTGGGTTATGTATTCTGGGCCGTCGAGCTTTGGGCACTGCCTCCCACAGCATGTCAGCCAGGTTAGTGTTCAAACCGATTACAGTGTTTTTGCTTAAATCATTTAAGTAACATAAGTTGTCGGCCTATTCACCATACACACATTCAGCGTTTTTACAGAATGGTGTTTCTTCTGCTGCATGCCTTAATTTTTATTTGTGGGCTATTTAACTAGCCTTAGCTATTTGAAGTCTGATTACAAATAGCATAATATTACCTGTTAAATAAGATGCTTCCTGCTGCTAAAAAGCACCATTCTACATAATTAGGGCCCAAGCGCTGAAAATGTTGCATCAGTTATTGGGCATTAGGTAGCGTATGGGTGTAGCGGGGGAGCTCTGCAGTGCCTAATTTTTTGGGATACATAGGGCTGGGTATCATTTAAAATTTGTTCGATGCAAATACATTGATACCGATTCCTGAACATTATTTTTTTATATACCAATTTTATGAAATCCGTTTTAACAAAATTACTTTACATATTACCTAAAAAATAACTTTGAGTCTATAATAAGTCAACTAAATGAAAAAATAAACCCAAAGACTCATATAGGCCACTGGAATATATGCCTAGCGCTCAAGCGCATGTGTGAAGCTTGCTGCAAAGCACTGTCAAAAGTAGCCTTAATGATTATGAATGTGTCGGGGAAAAAATGGCAAGGAGATATTTTAGTTGTTTATTAATAAACCAGTATTTTCTGAGTCAGTGTTGACTGCAAAGATGAAGTTGACGTTGCTGACTCGCCGTCTCTGCAGTATAGTGAATGCATGTGCGTGCGCGCCCCATAGACAGAAATGCACCTTTATTTGTTTTGGTTTCGAATTGGTTCATTTAAAAGTAGACATTTCAAGCATCCTATATGGCTATTTCTCATGTCTGAGGCAAGTAACCTATACGCTGAGTTTCGATTTATTTATGTGATGCGCTCCAGTTCTTCTTGCAGCCGAAGACGGAGCAACTTTCTGCTCTTAAGTTAATTCTGTGCACTGTCAAATGCTTCATCAGATTTGTCGTTGCTGGTCTTGGCAGCAATTATCTTGTCGCTAAAGTTAAATAACTAAAGTTATTTTATTTTTATTATGTCTCTATACCTCATATTGCTAGTTGGTGCATAGTCACTCTTCATTTGCCTAAACTAAAACATTTATCAGCCTTTTGCATTTGCTTGGCACACCAACTTTATATCACTACCGTTCATGTTGCTGTAACTAGCATAAAGTCTTGTTGACCATTTATGTAAACATGGTTTTCTTGCAATGAGATTTTTATCAGTGGAATTTTGTTGATGTAACTGCACCGATTCTCTTTCTTGTACATTCAGTTTGGAGCCTTTTCTCTATGGGCTTCACGCCCTGTTCAAGGGTGACTTTCGCATCACCTCTCCCAGAGACGAGTGGGTTTTTGCAGACATGGACCTGCTGAACAGGGTGGTAGCTCCAGGTGTACGGATGTCCCTCAAACTGCATCAGGTACAGCTGAGGCATTCATCTATCCTCACTGATATCACACTTTATTCAGGTTTCTGGGGTAACGCAATGATATTTTCATAGCCTGTACTAAAATAGACTTTTGGTGAGTTACAGTTCACATCACATGCCTTATAAAGTAAAAGTAGTCTGATGCAGTTATTTATATAAAATTACATAAAATGGCTCTCTGGAATGCTGGATTCTAATTTTGTCTTTCGTTCACTCTGTCCTTTCCTCCACAGGACCACTTCACCTCTCCTGATGAGTATGAGGACCCAGTGGTGCTGTACGATGCTATAACAGCTAATGAAGAGAAGATGCTGATCTCTCACGAGGGTGACCCTGTTTGGCGCAGCGCTATCCTGGCCAACATGGCTTCTCTGCTTGCTCTCCGCCACGTCATGGATGACGGCAGCGACGAGTACAAGATCATCATGCTGAACAAACGCTTCCTCAGCTTCAGAGTCATCAAGGTGCTTTGCAGCAGAACCCTGTTTATTAGCATCTATAGGGACGTCCCGCGTGACGTCACGCCATTTGGAGCAGCCATCTTGACGGAATAGAAAATGCTAAACCGCCGGTGATAATACAGCTCGTCGCGAAATATTCCTATCATGCCCGAGCGATGCTGTGCATTTGGATGCGATCAGATACGTGATCATACAAAAGGAATATCTTTATACCGTATCCCTAAAGAAACAAAACGGAGAAAAGTGGTTGGCGGCAATAAACAGGCAAAACGCATACATGCATTCCTAGATCAGTTAATTCGTTAGGCGTATTATCACATTACATTCTTTCGTTTTCAAATACCAAAAGCTGATCTTGTGTTTTATTTGACACTTCTTATAAATCGTTAGAAACAAAGGTTGAGACAACAGTCTCAATGACAGTTTATCATACTACAGTGACAGTCAGTGATAAGTATAAAAAAGTATATAAGCATAGGCTATTATTTCGTTTTTCTTGGATCAAACTAGATTAAACAAATTCATTAAAGATAGCCTACTTAATCTTGTTGGTGATTTTGTTTTGTGTTTTTCCCTGTAAACTCAGTTTAAAAATTATTACAGGTAGGCTACTATAATTTGGTTATAAAAATACATTGACCAACCTTTGCGGTGATGATTGAAAAATCATTTTCTTTTAATGAAACTCCGGTGTAGCGTGATGGGAAGTGAATAAGGTAGCTGTAATGTCACCGAATTCAATGTCAGGAAGTTTTTCTACACATTTAATGCCTGTAAAAAGAATTTGTGGTGCTTCATATGGATATACGATTCCTAATTCCTTTATCTTCCTCTTGTATACCGTAATTCCTCAAATAAAAACCGGTATTCAAATAAACGCCGGGCCTCTGATAGTGGCCGGGTGCGCGATCAACGCGGACAAATAAAGGCCGGTCTCAAATAAACGCCGGGGGAAAATTAGTGTGGATAATCTCCTAAATGCCTTTCATTGAAGAGATGTTACACCTGTCCACTTCATGCGTGTTCTGTGATCTGATCGTGAAAAGACCATGTATAAATGCCATCCGAGACAATTTAAATCCGATCGCTCGAACCGCTTCTTCAGGAGGAGATCTGAGACGAGATTTCAGACGACACTGCACAAGTGTAAATCAAATGCATCTGATTGTTGAAACCACGTTTTTACTCCTCCCAAAAACGCTAAAAAATAAAAGTGTGAGAGCGTGTTATAGGCTATGTAATGTTATAGCAAGATGTGACAACGCTACTGCAACACGCATCACGGCAGCTGAGCATCTATTCATAAAGCCAACGTGCAAACTATTGCAAATTAAAGTGAAAGTAAGTCGCAGACAATTCTCCTCATCATTAAAAGTAAAGAAACGAAATGATCTTACCAGGGTTGTTGCCGCTCTCTCTTATTTCAGTCTTTTGATTTAGAAATTAGCTGATCTATCAAATGCAGCTCATATCTGTTGCTTTCGGTGACGTGCACTCCATTAAATCTGCATATAGCGTGGGAATTGAAGATTTATATCCGTTTTGCGAAAACGCATTTGTGAGCAGATTTAAGTAGAATTGTTTTGATAAATCAGAGAGCTTTCCGATCTGAGAAAACACATGAAGTGGCCAGGTGTAAACATCCCCTAATATGCATTCAAGTTCATCGTAACGTACAGCCAATAGATGGTAGTAGACAATAGATGTAACACGGATATAATTTAGTGCTGCTAGTGTAACGGTCTTTTCAACAAATTTATTGAAAACGAAATTGTCTTGAGGAGCATGGAACCCAGACAGAAATTTGATTTAGATTTTTTTTTTTAAATAAAGGCCTGCCTCTAATAAAAGCCTGCTGCAAATAAAAGCCTGTTACCTTCTGCAGTTTAGGTAAATAAAGGCCCCGGCTTTTATTTGAGGAATTACGGTATTTATTTTTGTGATGCTAATAATAAGTGTGATGACATGACGTGGTAGGGGAAAAAATCGATTCTGTTCAGTATCGAGATCTTTTGCACCATGATTTTGAGCATGCAATTATATCAATACTGTAGCGCAAAGTATTGCAATATTTAGGCTACTAATAATATATATTACCCACGGCAATGGATGTATTCCGTCAAAATGGCTGACACGCGGCTAGGGGTCACGTGACTGGGAGATCCCTATATTCTGTTGACTGTAAACATGTATTTTATCATGACATTGATGTAACTATTCTTTCACTGGTGCTTCCTTCAGGTGAACCGGGAGTGTGTGCGCGGACTGTGGGCCGGACAGCAGCAGGAGCTGGTCTTCCTGCGGAACCGGAATCCTGAACGCGGAAGCATCCAGAATGCCAAGCAAGCCTTGAGGAACATGATTAACTCGTCCTGTGATCAGCCCATTGGATACCCCATCTACGTCTCCCCGCTCACCACATCCTACGCTGGGGCCCATGTCCAGCTGCGCTCGGTCTGGGGAGGCCCCATCAGCCCCCACAACATTTACATCTGGTTCATCAGCAGCTGGGACAGGTCGGGCGTCGAGAACAAGCATGCACTCTGCCGTGTTACAGCACATTTAAGGTGTCTAGTGTTATTTATGTATATTCTCTCTGCTCTTTTCAGGCTTCAGAAGGGTTGTGGTGCCGGATGTAACAGTGGAGGGAACATTGAGGATTCAGACTGTGGTGGGGGCTCTACCTCTATCAGTAACAACCCTGCAGCTCATCCTCCACAAAGCACAACATCCAGCATCCCTCAGCCTCATCCCACAACTTTACAGCCCTTGATGGGTATGACACCACCTCAGTTAATGTATCACTGTCCACCTCCAATTAATAAAGCAATGATGTGTGCAGGCTTAGTCTTACTGTTCCCTACCTTTCTCAAGGGACTGACAACCCCGTTGGACCTTCCTGGCCGCTACATCCCCAGCCCCTCCCACTTGCCCTGCTCAGCCAATCAGAGGGCAGAATGGATGCAGGGCTGGTTAGCTCCTTGCAACGCACCTCTTCCATCCATGGGCTTTTGGGGCAACACCTGTCCAGCTCCCAGCTGTCTTTCAGTGGTTCAGTGGCCCTTCCGCCTGTAGACCGCTTCTGCCCCAGTAGCCTGCAGGACAATCTATGTCACAGGGTGTCTCAGAGGGGCCTAAGCCTGGGTCAGGGCAGCGGGCTGCACTATGAGGCCCTGTATAACAAATGGAGTCTGCCAGGGAGGAAAGGATTCAATGGACCTGCTGTAATGGAAGGGGATGGTTCAGCATCACAGAGCATACGCACACAGGTAAAGACTAGGGTTGTCCCGAGCCGATCTCAAGGATCGCATCGGGGCAGATTAAGCTTTTTTTTTTTTTACTGATCGGCATTGGCTTTATTTGGCAAATATCCTTTACTTGTTGCCGATGCAGTAGGTGGCGGAAAATGCCCCCCTCACGTGGGTTTGCCAACTACCATTAAAAGGAAAAGTAGAAGCTCAAATGTCCGTGTGTAACATGCGAGTACCAGGTCTGTTCAAGTGCGTTACAGACACACGGTGTTAAAGATGTATGTACATTAATGGACTGGTTTGTCAACATCTCATCCTCAACCTCGGTCAGAAGGTTTGTAAGCAAATAAGTTCATGACAGCTTCAGTTCCCAAGCATTGATTTATTCCAATAAATCCACAAGTAGTTTGTTTACATGTAGTTTTATGAGTGTGGTTTCTGAAATAAATAAATAACAATGAATAAATTAAATAAACATCAAATATTTAACTACAATGCTGGTATATATATTGCCATAATAAAGCAATACTAACTTTGGGAATTGCAGTATTAAATGAAAGTAAAGAAATGAACACTAGGCGGAGCTCTTGCTCCAGTAATAGAACAGAGTCACAAGATTTGGTGCTAAACAAATTCAAATGGGCCTACTCCACTTAAACAACACTCTCAAACTGTAAATAGAATACTAAATGATAACATCACACAAATATTTCAGCGATCAATATCAGCATGGTTAATATATGCATTTGTAATAAACACAGAGAGTGACCGTATATTTGTGCATGTCTGTTAATCGAAACTCTCTTCTTAACAATAGCATGTGCATAAATATCACCACAAAACAACAATATAGCAGTGAATAAACATACCTGCATCTACTTATACACATACACATTCACTTAAAGTATATTAATGGAAACTTACGTTGTCAAGAACGCACACACATCCAAACAAACAACGATGTCTCGTTACAGCCGCAGATATGAACTTGTCCGTGCATGTCCTGACTCCGCCCACATGTGATGTCACAGATTAATTCAAATTAAGAGTTCGACAGGGATTTTATACAGCCGCCCCCTAATTTGTGCAGCAAATTAGAAATTAAATAAGGGTCCCTGTTCTTTGAAGCTATGTGCCGTTGGTATCCGTGGGCATCTCTGGTAGCACTATAAGTTTAGAAACAGGGCGACTGTAAACGCGGTTTCCAACAGTTACTTTCGCTACTCTTATTGTTCCATCACTGCTGGGAACAACTTGGTTTACTCTGCCTACTGGCCAGAGGGCTCTGGGCAGTTGAGAGTCCATAACCATAACTACTTGCCCCACCGATAGATTTGGTGTAGATTTCCGCCACTTCGCACGGGGTTGTAGACTTGGCAAGTAATTCTGAATGAACTGTTTCCAGAAATGGTCAGCTATGACTTGACTATGTCGCCATTTTCTCTTTCCAAGCAATTCTCTTGTGCCATAAACCACTTGAGGGAGGGAGGCATCCCGCCGCCCCATGAGCAAGAGATTTGGAGTAACTGGGTCTGCATCTGATATCTCCGATGATACATAACCTAGTGGTTTAGAATTTAGTATTCCCTCCACTTCAATCAGAACAGTTAACAGTACTTCGTCAGATACAATTTGGTCTTTGATTACTACTTGAAGACAGGATTTCACGGAGCGGATTTCACGCTCCCAGGCTCCACCAAAATGAGGTGCATGTGGAGGATTAAACTGAAATGAAATACTCTGTTCACTTAGTTTCTCTTTGATTGCTGGCTCAAGTGCAGAGAAACTTTCTTGGAGTTCTCGATTCCCACCTCTGAAATTTGTGCCCTGGTCTGATATTAATTCAACGGGTTTGCCTCGTCGTGCAATGAAACGACGTAACGCCATGAGAAAGGAGTCAGTGTCCATATTATGCAGAAGGTCTAAGTGGATACACCTTGTAGTGAGACACTTGAAAATGATTCCCCAGCGTTTTTCATGTCTTCTGCCTATCTTTACTGTAAATGGTCCGAAGCAATCAACTCCAGTTGACCAGAAAGGAGGTTGGTATAAGCGAAGACGAGCAGCAGGAAGATCAGCCATTTTGGGGTTAACTGGATTACTACGCCATTTCCTGCAGTCTCTGCATTGGTGTTGATATTTCTTTATAGCTTGTCTGCCTCGGATTATCCAGTATGTTCTTCGTACCTCTGCGAAGACACGTTCAGGACCAGGATGAAGTAGTCGGTTGTCGTAGTCTTGTATTATGAGTTTAGTGATGGGGTGATCAGGTGCCAGTACAATCGGATGTAAAGTATCAATCTCAAGTTTCTCAGCTTTGCGAAGGCGACCTCCTACCCGAATTAATCCCATGGTTTGATCATATTCAGGTGACAGAGTACTTAACCTACTGTTGGCGCGTATGACTTTAGCATTCTGCAGTGCATGGACTTCATCAGGGAAACTATCCTGCTGGGCTTGTCTCAGAAGAAGCAGTTCAGTATCAATGCGCTGTGAAGCTGACATTGCGGGTGTGACTGTCCCATGTACAGACTGGTAGGTAGCTTGGACTAAGTCTGCCCATGTTGTGTGCTGCTCTGGATCGGGTAGGGATGATTGAAGTACGGCAACATGAGCACAGAAAAAAGACTTTCTTAGCTCATTCTCATCTGATGAGTGTAAGAAAGGCTGTGTTGGCCAGTTTTCTGTTGACTCTTGTAGGAACTGCGGGCCATGAGTCCACTGACAAACATGAGATAGATCATTAAGAGATTTCCCTCTTGTAATATCATCAGCAGGGTTTAGTTCAGAGTTCACATATTTCCAGTTCTCTGAACTGGTCAACTCCTGTATTTCGGCAATCCGCGTGCCAACGAACACCTTGTAATGACAGGATTCAGATTTGATCCAAGTGAGAACTGTGGTGGAGTCTGTCCAGAGAACAGTGTTATGAATGGGTAAAGTAATTTCGGTTGATAGGAGTTTAGCCAGTTGGGCTCCGGTAAGGGCACCACACAGTTCCAGTCTGGGCATTGATAGCTGCTTTTTTGGTGCAACACGGGATCTGGCCATAACAAATGAGGTATGAATTCCTCCCTCCTTGTTCTGTAGACGCAGATATGCCACTGAACCGTAAGCCCGTTCAGAGGCATCACAGAATATGTGTAGCTCTATCCTGTCATTGTCAGGTTCTGGACAAACTGGAAAATAGCACCTCGGCATGTCTACCAAAGGAAGATACTGCAGTTCATTGGTCCACTCCTGCCATTTGTTGAGCATCTCATCTTCAATGCAGTCATCCCAGCCTCTTTTGTTTATCCATAGAGCTTGAACAAGGATTTTTGCCCGGGTGGTATAAGGCAAGATATACCCAAGAGGGTCATATTGAGAAGCTAGCACTCTATAAATATTGCGCATGGTAGGCTCCTCTGTTGATAGTGGCCTGTTTCGATAGCCAAGCTTGTCAGAGAGGCAGTGCCAAGAGAGCCCGAGTGTCGATTCTTGTGGGTCTGTCTTGTTTACGGTCAGCCATAACTCACAGCTTTCCGATCGTGCCTCAGTTGGTAGATGAGCAATTACCTCTGGGTAGTTACTGGCCCATTGTCTTATTTCAAACCCCCCAGCTGATAGTGCAGCTCTCATTTTGTCTATTAGCTGTTTGGCTTCATATGTTGTGGGAAGGGACTGCAAACAGTTATCCACATAGAAGGATTTCAATACTGAGTCTGCTACCTCTTCATTGCTGTCGCGGTGGTCCAAGGCATGACGCTGGAGGGCATAGATTGCACAACATGGACTACATGTGGTTCCAAATGGCAGAACTCGCCACTCATAGATGTCAGGACTCCTCTCCTTTTCCATATCTCTCCACAAGAAGCGCAGCAATGGCTGATCTTCTGGAAGTAGGCGCACTTGGTGAAACATTGAACGAATGTCACCACTGATGGCCACAGGATATTGTCGGAATCTGAGGAGAACTCCCAATAAAGATGAACCCAACGTAGGTCCTGGAAGTAACTGATCATTCAGTGAAGCTTGGTGGAACGGATAAGAACAGTTGAACACAACCCTAGCTTTATTGTTGTGATGCACAAGATGGTGGGGAATAAACCATGACTCCTTTGTACCTTTAGCCTCTTCAGGAGTGAGTTTTATTGCGTATCCTGCTTGCTCCAGTTTGTGGATTTCTTTATTGTAGACGTCTGCTAGCTCTGAGTTTTGGTTCAAACGGCGTTCAGTGGCCCTTAAAAGAGCCATGACTGATTCTGGACCTGCATGCAAGACCTTTGCACTACCTCTGCGAAGAAGAGGAGTTGCATAGCGAGAGACTCCATCTACTTCTATTCTCTTCGTTCTTGTTTCCAGCATCTGAAGAGCATCTCTGTCTTGCTTGGATCGTGTAATGTCTTTCATGGGCTGAAAGGGAAGTATGTCTACTTGCCATAACTTTTCAACATAAGACAGATCTTGTGTAGGAGCATGTAACAGCGAGATGTTCAAACAGGTAGTATCCAATGGTTGGTCTAGGATTGTAGTTGGACCCTGGATGGCCCAGCCCAAATGTGTACTAACTGCCACAGGACTGCCTAATGGGCCCATAAGTACTGGAGTTATCGGTGTGATGAGTTGTGGGTAATCAGAACCGATAAGGAGCATGGGCTGTACCTCTTTGAACGGTATAATAGGAACCTCTCTCAGATGTGCAAACTTGTGCTTTAGAGTCTCTACAGGGCAGGATTGCTTGGCAATGTTCAGCTCTTGTGATGTAAAGGCAGTGTGTATCTTGTGACGAATGCTCGGATTCACAGAGGCAGACACTTCAAATGAGACTGATGCACCCTGGATCTCTACTACCTCTTGTCTAATTGTTCTGAGGGCAAGTGATTCATCTACCTTATCCAGATCAAGGTAATGCACTGCTGTGGGAAGAATTATGGTCCTTTCAGACCCATCATCTAGAATGGCATACGTGTCCAATATTCTCCCTTTGCTATGGAGTTTGACCTGGACCACTTTCAACATGACTCGGCCAGAATGAGTAACTTGATCAAGGTAAATTGTGCGGGGTACTGTATTCACAGTAAGGATGCTCTTATTGATGTTGGATGCGATTTCATGGAGAACTGACAAATGTTGTTCACCGCACTTGGAACATGGCTTTTTCAGGGTGCAGTGTGAAGGCTCGTGTCCTCTACCACACCTCCAGCATTTGTTGCTGTCCTTTATCCATGTTGTTATTTGTGCAACACTTAATTTGCCAAATTCAGGACAGGAATTGAGGTAATGCTGTTGACATTTGCAGAAAGGGCAGTACGGCTTAAAGCTTTCACGTTTCTTTACCTTTGTCTGGAGAGATGATGTAGAGGAGGCAGAAGTCTTCTCGTTCGCATGATCCATGCCATAGTAAATTGTGGATTGTACCTTTGGTGGCTTTGGAGGTTTTTGTTCTCTATTCTCAAAACGAGGTCTATCTGAACTGTAGATCTCAGCTGCTCTCCTTGATATCTGAAGCGCTTGTGATTTTTTCTCTAGCCATTCTGCGAACTCAGGAAGCGTGTAGGTTCTGTCAGTGCCATTCTGGAGAATGCCCTTGGTCATACAGTATTCAACGAAGCTATCTCTATGAGATGATGTGAGCTTGGTGAGCAATCTATCGACATGTGAACCACACATAAGTTCAGTCTTGGAAGACCCTTCCAATGTATTAAGGAGACCAACCAAAGTGCTAACTGATAAAGCAAAGTCCTCAAAACCTTGAGCATCCCCTGATCTCAGTGGAGGTGTATGGAGAATGTTGGCAATTTCTCCCTGTACCAGTTGTCGGGGCTGCCCATATCGATGCTGCAAAGCTTGCATGGCTCGAGTATAAGGCATGGGATCATACATGTATCTCTTTGCTATTTGGAAGGCAGCTGGTAATTTGAGATGGTCAAGTAACACTTGAAATTTATAGTCCTCTGTCAAATGGAGATGTGGGCCGAGAATGCCATCAAGTCCCTTTTTTAACAGAGCGAAATCACTCTCCTTCCCAGTAGTGAAATTAATGAGCTTAGGCTTAGGTATTCCATAAGCGGATGCGATAGCCATATCAATCATGCTCGGAACTTGAACTGCTGGGTGTACGGTAGAAGATAAGGGTGCCGAGTATGGCTGTTGCTGAAGTAGTGCGTCTGGGGGTCTGTTAGGCCGATAGCCCTGTGTGTATGGATCTGAGTAATACACAGATTGCAGTGGGGGAGGTTCTGAGTACGGAAACATCGGAGGCTGTGAAGGAGCAAATGCTGGTAATGACTGTGTGATCTGTGGTTGCACATAATTGGGATTTACAGTATTGCTCTGCACAGAGGTCATAGGAAGTGAATAAACTGGCTGTTTGCCGGTTACAGTTCGGTACACCGCAGACATGGATGTCATTGGAGGTACGCATCGTTGTCCGAAGGACTGGACTTGTGGCTGAAATGTCTGCTCAAGATCACCAGGTTGTTGATTGACATTTGACTGATGTATCATACCTGCTGGAGCAGACTCTGGGCGTGGCACATGTAGTGCTACATGACGCTCAGTAACCGGGACAGATGCTGGACGAGACAAGGGCTTTTGGGCCTGAGGTAATAACCCTGGTGGCAGGTGGACTGGAGATTGACTATGTGGCTGAGGTAATCCTGTGGTTGATGAGTGTGCAGGTATCGTTTGAGAAAAGTACCTTGAAATTCCAAGATTACAAGGGCTTTGTGGAATTGGTCTTGTGTCTGCATAGAGAAAAGGCAGGCTGGCACTACGTTGCTGGATGGATTGCTGCTGACTGCCTGAGTGAGAGACTGACCTTTGATGTCCGGCACCTGCGGCATGAGAGTAAAGCAAATCCTGATGCATGCGTGGTGAACCTTTGCCTTGCTCAAGAGACATTTGTAATGTGCTTTGTAGTTCCCTGATTTGCTCTTGAACATTCCATACACACTCCTCCACTCTACGTAACCTTGTTGTCTCAGGGTACTGCTCAGTCAAAAGTCTATCAGGAGTAGAAGTTCGATAGTCCACATCTGGATCAGAAAAGGTCTCACTAATCTGCCTATGGCGTAAATCCTCTTGAAAGGGGGGTGGAACGAGCTGCCGTGGTTGGGAAGCAAGTACAAAGTCCTCCAGATGTCCAGGAATTCGTCGGATCCGGCAAGGACGGAGACTCTGATGTTCTTCAATATAATCCCGAGATGCTGCCATGAGGATGAAATGTTGTATCCGGCTCGAAGGACCACTTTGTTAAAGATGTATGTACATTAATGGACTGGTTTGTCAACATCTCATCCTCAACCTCGGTCAGAAGGTTTGTAAGCAAATAAGTTCATGACAGCTTCAGTTCCCAAGCATTGATTTATTCCAATAAATCCACAAGTAGTTTGTTTACATGTAGTTTTATGAGTGTGGTTTCTGAAATAAATAAATAACAATGAATAAATTAAATAAACATCAAATATTTAACTACAATGCTGGTATATATATTGCCATAATAAAGCAATACTAACTTTGGGAATTGCAGTATTAAATGAAAGTAAAGAAATGAACACTAGGCGGAGCTCTTGCTCCAGTAATAGAACAGAGTCACAAGATTTGGTGCTAAACAAATTCAAATGGGCCTACTCCACTTAAACAACACTCTCAAACTGTAAATAGAATACTAAATGATAACATCACACAAATATTTCAGCGATCAATATCAGCATGGTTAATATATGCATTTGTAATAAACACAGAGAGTGACCGTATATTTGTGCATGTCTGTTAATCGAAACTCTCTTCTTAACAATAGCATGTGCATAAATATCACCACAAAACAACAATATAGCAGTGAATAAACATACCTGCATCTACTTATACACATACACATTCACTTAAAGTATATTAATGGAAACTTATGTTGTCAAGAACGCACACACATCCAAACAAACAACGATGTCTCGTTACAGCCGCAGATATGAACTTGTCCGTGCATGTCCTGACTCCGCCCACATGTGATGTCACAGATTAATTCAAATTAAGAGTTCGACAGGGATTTTATACACACGGTCAAGCTTCAGCGTTTAGCATTTACGGTTTACCAGGTACGGTTTGCGGGTGCGCACTTAAGTTCGAAAAACAGCATTCACATCAGCCAAACGAACTGATTTCTGATGTCAATCGAACCCAGGTGCGCACCAAAAATGCTAGTGTGAAAGCACCCTAAATATCAGATAGTTTACTTTTTTTTAATGACAGGTTGTAAAATGACATGTGGTGCAAAACCCCACAAATGAATTAACAACATTCTGAAAAAAATCTCTTATTCAGAAAATTATACTCTTATTCAGCAATGACACATTAAATTGATAACCAGTGACTGTAAAGATCTTACAAAACTACAGAAGGAGAGAGTGCTACAAGGGTGTCTTTACGTAGCCACTGGTGCTCATTGGATAAACTGGTAGAGGTAGACATCAAATTATGAAGATGAAATACACCAAGGCACTTACGTGGTGAATTAAAAATGGTAAATGGACTGCATTTATATAGCGCTTTCACAGACCCAATGGCCACCAAAGCGCTTTTACATAATGCCTCACATTCACCCATTCACTCACTCATTCATACACCGACGGGATAAATCAATTAAAAACAGTTAAAAGTGTAGATCTTTGCATTTCGGCTAGACGGCTGTAGCCGAAATGCGTAGATCTACACTTTTAATTTGACAATAAAAAAAGTATCATTGCATCCCTAATTACTGTTGTACTAAATCTCTTATCAAATAAATGCAGCCTTGGTGAGCATAAGGGACTTTTTTCAAATGTTTTACAACCTGAAACTTTTAGTGTATATACATAAAAATTAACCCATTAAATTTGTACTATTCCTAGCCTTCGCAGCCTCCCCTTCCTGTCCTGCCCATTGATGTCAGCCCAACACTGGATCCAGTGGGCACAGTCGTACCCTCTGAGACCACGCCCCTTACATCATCAAACCCGCCCAGTGCACGGGAGGAATCTACAGAACTGCCTTTACTTGAGCACCTCCGCTGAGCCTTCACTGCACGACAGGTACAGCTTGGATCAGACTAGCCCATGGTCATCCTCACCATCCAGAGAGCGAAAGAGCTGGGAGGAATTAAAGCATCTTCGGTCAGTTCTGCATATATTAGGATGTTTCTTGCAAGTATACTTAAACACATCACCAGATACGCAAGCACACTAGAAGAGTGCAGCGTAAGTAATGAACTCTGGACTGAGCTCTCCTAAGCTTCTTTGGCTACTGTTTTGGCCTCCAGGCCCATAAGCCAAAAAAGTGGACAGTCAGTGCAATCTTAAAGGATTTTATTTTCCCTCTTACAAAAGGAGGTTCAGGTCATTTAATCAAAGCAAATCTGTGACCTGTACCACCAGCAGTAACAAAAAGGGAACTCCTGTAGCAGCCTTAAACCTTCTAAAGCTTTTTTGTTTTTTTCCTCAAGCATCCAGTCCATTGCTAAACATCCACAAACCCTCTGCGTCAGCTGTATTGTGCAGGATTTTTCTTTTAATCTTTCCACCACATCAGCCACTGTCATTTCAAGACCAAAGGACTTGATTTTGAATGCCCTCTCACAGAGTTATCATTTCATAGCGAACACATTCCAGAAAAGACATTCACGTCGGTGGCCCATCAGACAGCCTCACGCTCTTAAATGACACAACCACGGCCATTCTTCAGCGAGCTTCAGGGATAAGACTTGAATACACACATGTACTCGCTCTCATACACACTTCCCTACGTAGTTTACAGCCAGCTCAGGTGAGGATGGAAGGGCCTGAGTTTTGGGGGTGAAGTGTAGGACAACTGGGACAGGATAGAAGTCATCAGACTGGTTGTCTGTCTTTTTCCCGATCCTCTTTCTTTTATTTCTTTACACATCCCACAGGAAATCAGATTACCTTCTTAATTCCTAAACTGCTGCCTACTGGATGGGCTCTGGTGATTTAGTGGGCCAGAGCACGTGAGGGCTTCATGGCCTCCCGTCAGGCTTTTTCTGCTACTGCAAGCGCCTCCCTCTCTGCAATACTACTGCTACTGCACCACCCCCTCTACTACTAATAGAACTAACTACTGCTTCGACTTCTAAACTCCAGCGTTTTAGTTGGAAGAACTTGATGGGGGAATAAAAACAATAAAGATGTACCGATTCTAAAGACAAAGATTTATTTGATTGCTGATCTCAAATGAAGATGGATGGAGTGGCTGTTTTTTTTTATTGATTGTGCTGATACTAGCTGGACATGAGTGAACTGTAAGCCTTTCCCCCCATTCTTGAATCCACCTGATTGTGACTTGCAAATTCCCTATCTGTGTGTAATACAACTGGAAATGTAGATGTCATTATATATCTGCTGTTGGGCGAACGAAGCTCAGACCGCCTGCTTTGGAAAGCAGGGCACTCACTGCCTCTACAATAACAAACATATCAAATGCTCGCAGTCAAACAATACACCATTGACATCAGCCTGGAATAGCTGCGGCATGTCGATGTAAAGGAGCTTGGAATATCCTGTGAGCTGTTTAAAGTGGTTTTCAGATTCAGAAAGCCGGTTCAATGCTTCTTCACCATATATAATTTCCTAGCTTAAAATGATTGACACGGCTGAGCTGTGCTCTGAAAAAAAGCTTTGCGTTGAAGGATATGGTTTAAGAGTCAGCATGTGGGGGCCGCCATGAGAAAATGGTGCCTTACGATTTGACTGGGTTTCAGGTGGAAAAGGATATTTGCTGGAGATTTCCTCAGAGTAATGCGGTTTCATGCAAAATAAAAATCGAAGTGTTTCTCTACTGAGCGGCCCTTCATTTTACAATGCTGACACATTCAAAACAGACGATTCGGTCCGATCAATATCAAGTTTTGACGTGATTTGAGTCTCTAGCTTCGTTTAGTCCCAGTAGAGGCAGTTTGCGCCGATTTGATCATGCTCACTTTTTCATACTCTCACTTAAACCACTGATTGTTAATGGGTTTATAACTGAAAGTATATAGAGTCCATCACAGACCATATCACACGTTGTTTGAACACTAAGCATGAAGTCTCTCTGCGAACCATGCAGCCTAGTCACGCTCTCTAGGTCATTTCAAGTCTGCCAAGCAAACTGCTCATTCACAGCCTCTTGTGGTGAACTTTAATAGCTATTGAGCGTCTGATTCGAGACCTATTTCTCTCTTTCCATCAGGACCATTACTCTCATCTTTAGGGTAACTTTTCCAAAGCAACAGGGAGTACTTCTCTTACTGGGAGAAAGCACAAGTTACTGGATAGTCTTGGGTGTCAGTGATTTAAAAGGGATCTAACCAATCTCTGCCATATATGTACAGCATGTTTTGTATATAAATATATTTAAAAATATATATAAATCTATTTTATTATTATTGGATTTCTGGTTATTTTTCAATGGAGGACACTACTTTGAGTCTTAGGAGAGTCACGCTTCGGTGTATCTCTGCTTGCAGAGGGGTCCGATTCTCTCTCTCGGCATAGATTCAGGAAGTCTGGGGAATTTAATCAGTTAATACTGCTTTTGCACAACTATTGTGAAATAGTACACCATCCTGTATTTTTTTTTTTTTTTTTTTTTTTTGTTATATTGGGGGTTGTTTTATTTAAAAACTGTTATTCAATATTCAAAGTTATGTACAGTTTTTTTTTATGTGATTTTTCTTTTTCCCCTCCTATTTAAATTAAAGCTTTTTTGTGTTATTGTTTGCAAAACGGTCATTTTGTTCATGTCTTTGGTCTTTCCCCCCCAGTATTAAATGTGTCAAGATTTATTTAGAGGGTGGTAAAATCAATTCACAAACTATAAAGGAATTCAAGTTATGTTAATGCTGATTTGGATCAATAGCAATTCAAGTGAGTAATTTCAGCAATAAGCTATTTAGTTCATTTTAATTTAAAAATTAATTGTAGCAATTTAATAAATTCCCTATTTATACATGTATATAATATACACTAGGGATGGGACGGTATGAAAATTTCATATCACGATTATAGTGTCCAAAATGATCGTGATTATCAATATTATCACGGTTTTGTTCAAATGAGATGAAAGTGTTCAAAAAGAACTGATGCTCACACTGAAAACATTTCAACAAGTTTTATATTTGAAAATCAACAAACAACAAATAAATAAGCAGCTCTATGCAGTTTTTTAAGCAAGATTCTATTCTGTGGCATTTCCTTTATAATTCCCGTCGTCAATAGCAACGCATTATTACACAGCGCACATCCATGTATCACAACGGACGCGCGTTCTTGTTTCATTCAAATACAACTTGCCGTCTTGCGTCTCCCGTTTTTCATTGTATTAAATGAAATCAGAGTTGATTTTATTGTTTACAGAGTTTGATAATATTTTTGTGATTGTCTGGACGATTGTTTTGTACGCTGTACAAAATGGATTTATAAACAGGTAACGTTAAGATTTAACACATTAATCTCAACGATCGACCATCCTCGATCAAGTTTCCCTCAGGACTTTTGTAAAAGCCAAAATATGACCACCCCTCAGATTTGGTCCTCTTAAAAGGCTGAAAAATCTCCCGATCACGGTCACTGCCTTCCGCCATTCCTTATCGAATAATAAAAAAAAAATATCGCGCGCTGCGCCTGCGTCAGACTGTTGGCTGGACAGGATTTATAGTGAGTTATTAAAATCGCGATAATCAAACATGGTTATAATGATAATTAAATTTTAAACGATAATACTAGCCGTCAGTACAATTTATCGTGAAACCGGTAATCGTCCCATCCCTAAGTTCGAGGTCCGTTATTATGGTAACCAAAGTATATTTATATGATCAAAATACAATTTAATACATTGAAATTGTGAGATATTACACATTAAAATAAAATAAAAACATTTCTGAATAATCGTGTGACACTGAAGACTGGAGTAATGGCTGCTAAAAAATCAGCTTTGCCACCACAAGAATAAAGTACATTAAAATGTATTGAAATAGAAATATTTATTTTAAATTGTAATAATATCTTAAGGAGAGGATTAGCTCAGAACAAAGTGCATGTATCTACATTTTTATTGTAGTGAAATTTGAGGTTTAAGTCATAAAGCAAAACGCAATAGTTACAATAAACCATTGTCTGACAAGAATGTCCCTCTACAGAGAATATACCAGAGGACCAAATTCAAAACTTACATTGATTTATAGTGACGTGATTGTATTGAGACTCTGCAGCTTAAAACCAGCCTTTATTGTAATATGGTGGGTTAAATGCAAATTAAGATCTATTTCATAGCATCTGTGGCATGCTGTTGATTCCCACATGAAAATAAAACAACTTGTTTACAGTAGTCTTTAGGACAATTGTAAAGCAATTAAGCACTTTTTGTCAGGTGAAGTATGACCTTTCTTTTGCTGTTGTCTGACAGAAGCTTTACATTGATATTAGTGCAGAGATGATCCAGCTGTGTGACTTCCTGTCCTCTTCTCAGACAAAGGAGCGTTTAATGAGAGAGGGTGTGTATTTGATCTCATTATAGCACTCGTCGTCCTCATGGCTGATCCTCCATTTGCTCTCCTGTGCCGAACGGTGGAGCCACAGCACCAGCACCATCAGAGCCAGCAAGAGCAGGGCCATAGAGAGACTCAACATCACCCCCTGCAGGATGCCTGGGGAATTATCTGGAGCTGTAGGGTCACGAAAAAAAGAAAAAATGTCATCACTTACCCTCATGTCGTTCCAAACCTTTTTTGTTCCATAGAACACAAAAGAAGTTTTGAAGACTGTTCTGGTCACTCTTATATGTGCAATCACAATGAATAAGGATGCAAAAGCACCATAAAGGAATCATAAAAGTACAGAAAGACTTACGTGTGTACACAGACAGGTTAATGTAGCAGTGCTGAGTTCCCAGTGGGTTGGTCACTGAGCAGCGGTAAAGGCCCGAGGTTTGCGCAGACACATTGGCAATGAGCACAGAACCCGTCATCTCATCTGCAACACATAAGGGTGTGAAACTGTGTCTGCATGTCTGATGCTTTCCAAAAACCTGTATAAAAATGTTTTACCATCCATGTTCACTGGCAGTGTAGTTTTATCTGGTTCTAGCTTCTCCCAGATCACCTGTGGAGTGGGAAAGCCCTCCACCACCCCACAGGACAGTCTCACATTGCCCCCAGCATCTGTGTCTCCTTCCCATAGACACACAGGGAGTGATGGGGGTGCTGCACACACACACAGGTATGAAACCTGAATTATTAGTAGTCTATAAACTGAAAAGAGTTCAACTTGTGTAAAGTGTAGCAGCATGATTTGGACGGAATCATGTCTGAATCTAGCCTGGCTAACGTCAGACCCAAGTCTCATTAGCCGCGTTTCCACTGCCGGGCCAGAGCTAACAGCGAGCCGAGCCGAGCCAGTGGCCTCGGGCCTTAAAGGGTTAGTTCACCCAAAAATGAAAATTAAGTCATTAATTACTCACCCCCATGCTGTACCAACCCCGTAAGACCTTCGTTCGTCTTCGGAACACAAATGAAGATATTCATGATTCAATCTGAGAGGTTTATCCCTGCTACATAGGCTGCCTAAGGGAATGAAGAAAATGTTTAAATATTCCATGTCACAACAGTGGCTCAACTATAAGTTTATCAAGCGACGAGAATACTTTTTGTGCAGAAATAAAACAAAAATAACGAGCCACTGTTGCGACATGGAATATATAAACATTTTCTTTAATGACTTTCTGGGCAGTCAAGTTTCATTCCCTTAGGCAGCCTATGTAGCAATCATCCACCTCTCAGATTTAATCATAAATATCTTCATTTGTGTTCCGAAGACGAACGAAGGCCTTACGGGGTTGGTACAGCATGGGGGTGAGTAATTAATGACTTAATTTTCATTTTTGGGTGAACTAACCCTTTAAGCACCGGGCTTGCGTTTCCACTGCCGGGCCAGTAGCCCCGCAGCGCTGCCTAAACCCCGCCCCTAACACGCCTTTCTGGATCAAACGTCATACATACAACCCAACCCATTTCAGCGGATATTATGAATTTATTTATTTTTTAAGTTAGGAAGATATGTATATTAACTCACCGGCCGTGGCTGCAATAGTGTCCCGATTGTCTCGCGAGTTATCACTAACAGAGGGACGGTGACCCAGCACACGTCCATCAAGTCGAACCATGGAAAGTTCCTTTTCTGAGCTCCGCTTTGTCCGTTGTGTGTTTTAATCGACTTGAACAATACTGCGCCCGCAACTTTTTTATTTTTTCCTGAACTTGAAGCGTTGATTGCTGAATGCTTAGCTTAGAAAGTTCAGCATCGATGTATTTTATAACGTCATCGTTTCTTCACACGCCGTCAAATTGACGTTGTACCCTTTCTTCTGCCCAAATGCTCAGAAGAGCTTTGTAGCGATTATTTTGCGCGATATAAAAAAGTGAAATGTGCATCTTGCTTCAGATCATAACGTTCCATAACACCGATAAACTCCGCCTTTTACCTTGAGCACGCCTCTAGCCCGAGCTGGCCCGCTTTGGCCCAAGGTATTCGACGGGCCAGAAATCCTGGCCGTTGGCCCCGAGTAAGCCCCGATCAAGCCCCGGAAGTGACAGTGGAAACGTGACTGGCCCTGGCACTTACTAGCACGGCTCGGCCCTGGCCCGGCAGTGGAAACGCGGCTATAGAGTGCCGAAGTTACGACGTCAATCTGTAGGCCAAAACGCGGAAGTGAGTTAGCATTTTAGCACTCCCGGTTCCCTCGCTCTAAAGTCTATGGGATTTTTGATAAATCGCCTGAAATAAGGTCTGTGGTGAAAAAAGCCTCTAAATATTTTCACGTTTTGATCTATGACATAGAACACACAGTTATAACCTGCTTGTGGTTTTTTAAACTTTATTGTGTCTGCTTGTGTTTTTTAAAAACTTTATATAGGCTTCAAAATGTATAAATTTTGGATTAACTTGTAAAGATTATCTTGATAGACAAAACGTGTAAGGGTCACAACTAGGGATGTCAACGATTCATCGACGATCGATTAATTGTCGATAATACATTTAATCGATAAAACTTATCGATCATCGATTAAGCAGGATCATGCGCGTGCGTGCGTGCTGCTCAACCGCGAAACATGTAAGCGAGCGCGCCGGTGTGGTGAAGTGTTGAGTCCCACTGAATGACACACACCGGAGTTGTTTGGGACTATTTTACACCTTCATCATGACTATAAGTTTGCGTGTGCATTCGCAGCCTTTTGTTTTGTGCAAATGTAAGTTGTAATAGTTTATTTTGTGTACGCTTATCTATATCTGATTTATCTCATATTGGATGCATTTGGTTAAGAATTGACGTGATTTTTAGCGCGCTCAGCTCAGACGACAATGCACGACTAATAATGACTATTGGGACTGTCATATTACACAAGATTATAAAGAGAACACTATTGTAATAAAACATTGTGAATTATTTGGGTTTAGATGCCATGTCGCGTTGTTCCAGGAAGAGCTCGTCAGAGACTTTGAGCGCGTCCACCACAACATGAGTTCTGAATGGCACGTAACTCAGTTTAAGTTCACTTGTGCATTCACGTCATTTTGTGCAGATATAATTTTGTAAGATTCTGCTTATTTTGTATATATCTGATTAATATCAAATAGGATGCGTTTCTTTGAGTTAAATAAACGTTAACAAAGTGCTCAACGGTTATTCATTCAGCGCGCGCCGCTCAAGCAGAATGCACAACTAATAATAACGATGGTTAATTTTGGACTTTCATATTACATAACATGAGAACACTATTTTATTAAATGGTTGTGAATTCATTGGGTTTAGTTGCCGTTTTCAGTGCGTTGTTCTAACAGTCACGCATTCTGACAAGCACGCATATGAGGCGGCGTTGGTGACACATTGTATTTGTCGTTATATTTATATATTAAATAGTTAATTTAATTTATCAATCACATCAAATATTTTACAATCCTACTAAGCCTTTATTTAGATTAAAAAACATTCTTTATTAATTTGGTGAGTAACATAGCTTTTTGAGCAGCATTTGCAGACCCTGTGCTGTTTGCCATTAATGCTAACGATTAATCGATTAATTGATTAATTTAAACGACGATCGATCATGGGAATTTGTGAAAATTGACATCCCTAGTCACAACTCTTTGTTAAACACAGATCTTATTTTTTGCGATTTTCCAAAAGTCTATGGGGAAAATGCATAGCTTTTCGATCGAGGGAACCCATGCGCCGCTAGCTTCCGAGTTGTCCTACAAAGTGACGTCATCACTTCGGCACTCTATAGAGACTTGGGTCTGGGAACCCCATGTTCATTTTCTCGTATTTGAGGCGTGGTTTACGAATGCTCAGAGCTGTTTATTGGGTGCTAAGAATGTCTATGAAATGTGCCTGTACGTAGCTCATAGCCAATCGTTTCAATTATACCAGATGACGTATGTAGAGCGACAGTAGAGACGAGGAAGAAGACGATGGGTCAGAGATTTATGGCTGTGTCCGAAATCTCCCATTACTCACTATATAGTGGACTATATAGTGAGCTTGCCATTTTGTAGTGCTGTCCGAATGTATAGTGATGATTATTATACCCTATATAGTCCACTCAATGTATCCCAGAATACATTTTGAAAAGTAGTGTACAACCGATGGTCACTAACCCAAGCCCTACATACCATCATGCATTGCGCTGATCGTAAAAAAGGCGGATGGACGTCAAGGAGAGCAGCGCGACAACAATACGAATTTGTCATACAAATGTAAGTTATGTTCGTTTTCTGTCTAGAAATCCTGTTTCTTTTGCTAATCCGCGAAATCTTCTGAATCACGAGAACAAACAAACAAAAAAGATAAATATTGAGTGGCATCTCCACAGAGTCTAAAAGCTGTTTTATTAAAAGTATTATGAGCAAGATATTTGATAACGTAGATCTGTTTTTTTTTCTAATGTCGACAGGCAAGTGAAAACGGTGTGGCGCGAAAATGAAATTATATGAAATATATGTATTAATTTTATTTATGTTTATAAGTTATAATCATGTGTGGAGTAACGCATTATAACAGAAACGGCCAGAAATTACTTTTAATTTTACAATTTTGGAGAAATAAGCTCAATATATGTAATGTATTTATAAAAATCTATTTAGCCCAGAGCTGGCTCGGCACCAGCTGACAGATAATGGCGCGTTTAAATAGTGCGACAGTAATGCCGTAATCAACGGCGCCGAGAGACGATCGAGTAGTGTCCGAAAGTGGTGTTTCTATTATGCTGGTAGCTCACTATATAGTGCTCAACTCCCTACCCCCTACATAGGGGTTAGGGAGTAGTGGTTTGAGTGGAGATTTCGGACACAGCCTATGTGTACACGATGGCGCGTTTCTAACGGCCGTTTCACACTGCATGCATGAGCGGCGCTTATTTTTTCCGGCGTGCATGTTAATCAATGAGTGCATTCACACCGGGAGCAGGAGCGGCGCGTGAGCAGCAGTGAAGCGGGGTTTCGGCGTCGAATCTGTTTTTGCATTGCTCACGCTCAACTAAAGTGAAAGCACACTTTTGATGGACAAAAATAAATATGATTTCACACAAAAAGTGCCCAAAATGCACAGAATAAGCATGTCCTGTGAGTTTTAATACTAACTTGAGTAGGCAAATAAAAGAAAATAAAGACTCAAAAATATTTATAGAAGATTTAGGCTACCCGGTAAAAATTTGTTTTTAATTATTCAGTTTGGGTGAAAGTTGTGTATTATATTAAAAACTAAATAATAGTCAAAAAATATTATATATAAACGTTCTTTTAGTTTATGTAACACACCGACAGCTAGGCCTATAGGCTAGCACAACCCAAATCAAACCCGAGTGTGTGGTTTATTTGTGTGTTTTGTTTTTTATCCGCGGAGTCTTGTAAACATATCGAAAGTATGAATTGAGCGTCAGCGTCAGTTCTGGCAGGCCAGGTAGTCAAGCCGCTGCTTATGCTATTTGCTATCAACACTGTCCCGTCAGCTGATCTGCTCCAGCTGAGCTGCATTAGCTTGTCAACTCCCTTCGCTGCTCAATGGCCAAAGCTCAAACAAGGCGGCCTATTTAAAGCTCATTCACCTTGCTCATACATGCTTGCCGCTCGCTCTGCTGGCTCGCTTCTGCTGCAATATTGACACAGGATTCGATGTGATTTGTTCTCCATTCATCTCTGAAGTTCACGAAGCTAAGTTCCTTTTAATATTCATTGCTAAAAGCGTCAGTGTGTTGGCAACATGCTTGTTGTTAATGCTATCCGTGTGGCTTTTGGGCTTATCTAATAGTCGTTTTCGTAAAAATGCTATGTGATCATATTGGCTATGTGCGTTACTATTGTTGTCATTGGCAACTGATCGCGTTGCTCACGCTGGCTTTTACCACTATGCAGCGCAGATTCAAGCAGCTTGCTGTGATAGGATTTAACTTCTGCGGACTGCCTCCGGACCGTATACAGCTCATTCTTACGCATTGTGCAGCAACTACGGCGGCGATACTCACTCCGGTTTAACCCTTTAAACTATAGGGCGGTGGTTCTGCTGCTTACGAACGATACCTTCGTCCCGATGTTCGGGATATTCTTGACGCCTAGAAAGCCATGAGCTCAAGTCTCTGATTTGTTTCGTTAATAAAACACATTTGATCATTATTTTGCTCGCGCTCTGCTCAGTTAACGTCCCTGAATGCGCTATCAGCTGTTAATTTATTCATCTAGCTCGTTCTCAGAGGTGGATTAGTCATCCATAGAGCTTACACTGTAAAACAGAGCTGTCAAACAGTTTAAAGACAGATAATCTATGTAACAGCATGTTTTAGCTATTGCGGTCTTGATTAGTCATTTCAGTAATTAATATTTACTATTATAAATAGCTAAATTAGGGCGGCTCAGTCGACACCGTTCGAGACACTCAATTTTGTTTTGGGGGGAATAGCTCATGTAGTCAAAAATCATCCTCTGTATCACAGAGGATTGCCAGGTGTGGTTTTGTTTGGGGGGATATTTTAGCTCTCACAGTCTAAAACTGTGTGAGCGTTCCCTAATGCTGCTGCTGCTGTCCTCTGACTCTCTGCTATTTCATGGTGCTCATGAAAGGTCAGAGGACTCCCTGAACAGAGCCATACCGCCAAATTTCAATTCAGGAATATCAACCTGTTTGCAATCTATTCAATTAAATTCTAAATTATTTTGTCTGTGTGTTCTTGACTTAATGGACCTGACAGAACTGAAACTAATAGATTGGAGCCATTTTCTGGGTTATGTAGTTTAACATTTATATGCGAATGTTGCACACCTCCCCATTACAAACTTTCAAGACTATCAATGTTGTAATTGACCAACTTCTAAAAACAAATGTATAGTTGTCTTTGTAAAGAATTGCTCGCTTATATGTAGCTTTGGAGCCGCTGCTGTGACACTGTACAAACGCTTCCGGTGTGAATACTCTCGCGCAGCTGCAGTGATGTAGTTACGCTGACGCGCTGCTCAAGTGCCGCTCATCACGCTCGCGGTGTGAATCCTATTTTTTTACAGTCTATGTGTGAAACCTATAAGTGAAACGGCCGTAAGGCTGCATCGAAAGGTAACTTATTCGCGTCTGCTGCCATGTTGGATCCATAGGTATTCATATGGCAAGCCGTTTTAGCTTAAATTGTACCCAGCCTTACTCTAATCGAATTCTTACTAGTAAAAATGTAATTACGAAGAGAGCTCTACAATTCAATTCTTACTAGTAACAATTACAATTAGAGAGCTCTCTAATTCAATTCTTACAAGTAAAAATACAATTAGAGAGGTCTCTAATTCAATTAGTAAGAATTACAATTGCAGAGCTCTCTAATTCAATTCTTATAGTAACAATTACAATTAGAGAGCTCTACAAATAGTCATATAACTAGTCATATGTCTCCATTGACTTCCATTCATTTTTAATTAGCTCTCTAATTGAATTCTTACTAGTAACAATTCAGTTAGAGAGCTCTCTAATAGAGTGCCGAAGTTACGACGTCACTCTGTAGGCCAAAACGCGGAAGTGAGTTAGCATTTTAGCACTCCCGGTTCCCTCGCTCTAAAGTCTATGGGATTTTTGAATGGGTTTTTGCTAAATCGCCTGAAATAAGGTCTGTGGTGAACAAAGCCTCTAAATATTTTCACGTTTTGATCTATGACATAGAACACACAGTTATAACCTGCTTGTGGTTTTTTAAACTTTATTGTGTCTGCTTGTGTTTTTAAAAAATTTATATAGGCTTCAAAATGTATAAATTTTGGATTAACTTGTAAAGATTATCTTGATAGACAAAACGTGTAAGGGTCACAACTCTTTGTTAAACACAGATCTTATTTTTTGCGATTTTCCAAAAGTCTAAGGGGAAAATGCATAGCTTTTCGATCGAGGAGGGAACCCATGCGCCGCTAGCTTCCGAGTTGTCCTACAAAGTGACGTCATCACTTCGGCACTCACTAGTAAAAACTAGGGATGGGCATTTTTCAAAAATATTGCATTCGAATATTCGGGCTCATAAAAATCGAATATTCGTTTATATAAATGACGTTTAACGAAAACGACGTTATTTAAAAAAAAAAAAAAAATTACGTTTTTTTCACCATTTCTGAACAAGCTTACAATATATGTTAAAGTTTTCTTTTAGTTGAAAACGTTAAATAGTAAGCCTATGTGTAAACAAAAAATATAAAAAACAAAAGCATAGCCTAATAAAAGCATGCTTAAGCAGCGCAAACGGGAAAAACCTAGCCTGGTAATACCAGACTCTGCTACTTCACTTTGCTTCGTACACAGAGTCTGGGATAGCATAATAGAAAAGTGTTTTCTCTCTCGCTAGGGGGCGCGTACTGAAGTTTAAAATCATTGGTTACCCGTAAGCCAATCAGATAAGTTTGTTTATGACGTATGTTATGCGCCGACACAGCCGCATCGAACCACAGACATCATGCATCGAACTCAAATCTATGATCGAACTTCCACTGTAAACACTTGATGATGCGAGCGAAATACCCGAGTGAACATGGCTGTAAACGACTTTTTTGATCTGTGAGTGATGTATAGAATGACTGCTGAGAGAGAGAGCGCCCCGGCCGCGCGCGCGCACTCCCACATCTACGAACAACACGAGCGCTGTCTTGCTCTCTCTCCCTCGCGCATATTCATAAAAATCAATCGACAAGATAGTAAGAGGTCGGAAGACCGCGGTTTCACGTGGAGCATTTGGAGATTTTTAGAGATTATAGACTCTAGGAACAACATCTCAATGAACAACATCTCAACTATAAAGGCCTGTCTCATAAGTTAGACGCCTATCTCAAGTACAAGCCGGTGCAGTTCGACGATTTGGGCAAATAAAAGCCCGGGCTATTATTTGAAGTTTTACGGTATTTAAGACCTGGAAAAGAAAAGAGACACTGACCTGTCAAAAGGCTCCCCAGTTTCTCGCTGACGATCGGTAATAGTTGATAAATTAAACTTTTCCCAAAGGGAGTAGGGCCCCAACATCACCTCCATTCAAAATGTTTAATACACACTCTTCGTGTTCGGGCTTCAGTTTGCTAATGCCGGGAATATTCTCCACAACAGAGCGAATTGCATCCGCGTCTCCATATCAGCGGTCGTTTTCGATTTCCCTGACCTAATCTTAAACACGGCGCTTACCGACTACTTCACGGCTTTCAGCCCGCCCTCTGTTCGTTGATTGGCCGGCTGTTTTCAGGCCGGTGGAAAACAGAAAGATAGGCTGCTATCTCAGACTGACTACAGGAGCGAAATGAAATTAGCGGAAGTAGGAAGTCTGACGTAGTCAGGCTAGGAAAAACCCACCTAATAAAGCAGATTGCGCCAGATATCGTAAAGAACGTACACACACACACTCGAGTCAGCATATGATTATCGTGTTTATATTGTTTCACGTTTATATTGAGAAAAACAATATCCACATGCAGGGGCGCCGCCAGCAATTTATGCTCGAGTGAGAAAAGGCGGTTTGCTGACAGACGTTTCAGAGACACAAAGATAACGGTGTTCTAAGTTTCTAACAGCACTTTGCGTTTCCTGTTCTTAAACCGGTCTCCCTCAAAGAAACTTAAAGGATGTCTCAAAATCATTTTGCTATAAGATAAGTTATCTCGAATCACGCGGGGTCCAGCTGCGCTTACCTGCAGTCATGATGCAGTGATGGACAGCTGCCTTTCCTCAGTCGACTGTTTGGATTTCATGTGATTACTCATTGTGTTGATGATATTATAACTCGGAATTACTTTTGATCAAATTAATTAATTAATTTGATCAAAAGTAATTCCATTTAGTAAGATCGTTTTCAAGTAGGCCTAATTCCAAAGTCCAAACTTCGCGAGGCAGACGACAACATTATGTGATCAAATACACACAACTTGTTAACACACTCCACAGCGCCACCCAGTGCATTTAATTATAACTGCGAGTTAGTGCTTGGGATTTATCTTGGATTCACTACATTTACGGCCAGTTATGGAAGTAAAATAATGTCAAATGTTTTTGAAACAAAGCATGTTGAATTGCACCAATTGAGAAAAAATATGCATTGCGTTAACCATGCTTGCATTTTAATCCATTGTATTTTTAAGGCTTGCATTTTTATGGGCTGAAATTCAACATGGTTGAATATTTAAGCTGTGAATATTTCAATTAAAAACATTTCAAACACATTTTCTATATTAAAAATTCAATAATCCATATTCACCTTTCATATTTCACTTCCAAAATTTTCAAACTGTTTAAAAATACAACCTATAATATTCAACAGGCAAATTTCGGTCCATTTTATTTCGCCTTGAAAATTCGCTTCCACAAATTCAGTGGTTCAAATTCAACAGTAAATTCAACGTTGACATCCAGGAACTTCAGGAAAAGCAGTAGATTACCGATCATAATCTCCATCTGCTGTAGTCGGCTTTACCAGCAGGGGGTGCACGCGCGTGTTGACAAGCACCAAAGCAACAGGAGAGGCCTTCACAAAACGTCATTTGCTGAAATGGACAGAACGATGAGTACGAGTTATAATTTATGTGTGTGGAAAAGGTTGATTAAGACACAAAACACACAAGCGTTTACTCAAGTGTCTTATGAGACTTATTTTTACCCCTGTGCAAAGTAAGGTGATTTGTCCACTGCAAAACTAAATTCTCTCGCCGTTGGCATTGATATTAAGTTTTAGTAATACACTGAGACAGAGTGAATTGTTTGTTTTAGTCACTATGACGGAATACTAAATTGATGGCTGGGTTTTACATGATGGCAAAGGCAATTTTATTTAAATATAGCATCATTAAATACAACCCAATTATAAATTAAATTCAGCAATTAAAAATTACATCTCTACCATCTGGTAATCTCTGTGTTATAACGTGAATTGTCTCCGCCATTATCCAGGGCTGCGTACAGTAGGGGTATTTGTCATCTTATTTTATATCTTTTTGTCCATTTGGAGCGCGCGTCACGTCACCTATTAGCGTTGCGCCTGCCATAAGATCTCTCACTGTTTACATGAACCAGACACTCCAATGAGAGCACATAAAGTGCAATCCATCTCTTATTTACCATTTTTTCATCTTATCGTATATTTTATTCGCTCCTTTGCCCGTATTGGAGCGCGTCTCTTACTAAGCGTCGGGCCAGCCACACGATCTCTCACTGTTTTAATCTACCAGACACTCCGATTGATGCACATGTGCAATCCTGACCTGCTCTTATGTAGCCTATCTATTTGTCATCTTATTTTATTCGCTGTTTTTGTCCATAATGGAGCGCGCGTCGTATTGGAGCCATCTTCGCAGTAGTGAACGCGCCGAGAGAAATGCTCATTTCATACGGATTACATTATCTGAGAGTAGTCTATTTATTTTCGTTTTGAATTGTTTCGTTTAAAAGTAGGCTAGACATTTCTACCTTGATGTATTTATCATGCCTGTGAGAAATGTGCAATGCAAAAAAATCATGATTTTATTGCTATGCCTGCCTATATGTCTGCTTTGCTTCTTATTTATTAAATCCAGGGAATGGGTTGATCAAACATTGATTGAAATTAAGATACAATTGATTAAAAACGAAATTCACTTTAAAGAAAGGCTTTATAAAAAACAAAACGTAATGGAGTGGTCAAAATCATTCTCCTTCAGAATGTCAATCGGAGAATCAGGCAACTGTAATAGGGAGAGATCTTGTGGCTGGCGCGCCACGAAACGCGCTCTATGGGACAAACGAGCAAAAAAAATATAAGATAAGATGGCAGAAGGGTAACTAAGAGCAGGATTACATTGGCTTTGTGTTTTCGTGCATCAATTGGAGTGTCTGGTAGATTAAAACAGTGAGAGATCGTGTGGCTGGCCCGACGCTAGTAAGAGCCACGAGACGCGATCCAATACGGGCAAAGGAGCGAATAAAATATACGATAAGATGAACAAATGGTAAATAAGAGATGGATTGCACTTTATGTGCTCTCATCGGAGTGTCTGGTTCATGTAAACAGTGAGAGATCTTGTGGCAGGCGCGACGCTAATAGGTGACGTGACGCGCGCTCCAAATGGACAAAAAGATATAAAATAAGATGACAAATACCCCTACTGTACGCAGCCCTGGATAATGGCGGAGACAATTCACGTTATAACACAGAGATTACCAGATATCATGGTAGAGGTGTCATTTTTAATTTTTAATTGCTGAATTTAATTTAGAATTGTAATTTGGTTGTATTTAATGATGCTATATTTAAATAAAATTGCCTTTGCCATCATGTAAAACCCAGCCATCAATTTAGTATTCCGTCATAGTGACTAAAACAAACAATTCACTCTGTCTCAGTGTATTACAGTTGTTTTACTAAAACTTAATATCAATGCCAACGGCGAGAGAATTTAGTTTTGCAGTGGACAAATCACCTTACTTTGCACGGGGGTAAAAATAAGTCTCATAAGACACTTGAGTAAACGCTCGTGTGTTTTGTGTCTTAATCAACCTTTTCCACACACACAAATTATAACTCGTACTCATCGTTCTGTCCATTTCAGCAAATGACGTTTTGTGAAGGCCTCTCCTGTTGCTTTGGTGCTTGTCAACACGCGCGTGCACCCCCTGCTGGTAAAGCTGACTACAGCAGATGGAGATTATGATCGGTAATCTACTGCTTTTCCTGAAGTTCCTGGATGTCGACGTTGAATTTACTGTTGAATTTGAACCACTGAATTTGTGGAAGCGAAATAAAATGGACCGAAATTTGCCTGTTGAATATTATAGGTTGTATTTTTAAACAGTTTGAAATTTTTGAAATGTGAATATGGATTATTGAATTTTTAATATAGAAAATGTTTGAAATGTTTTTAATTGAAATATTCACAGCTTAAATATTCAACCATGTTGAATTTCAGCCCATAAAAATGCAAGCCTTAAAAATACAATGGATTAAAATGCAAGCATGGTTAACGCAATGCATATTTTTTTTCAAATGGTGCAATTCAACATGCTTTTTGTTTCAAAAACATTTGACATTATTTTACTTCCATAGCCAACAAAGCAACGTAGTAAAATTCGAATAGTATTTTATTTTTCGAATAATAATTACAGATCGAAAATTCGAATATTCGTGCACATCCCTAGTAAAAACACGAAGATATTATAATTGCAGAGCTCTGTAATTGAATTAAAGAGCTCTGCAGTTGAGTTATTAAAGAGCTCTGCAATTGAGTTGTTCCTAGTAACAATTGAATTAGACAGCTCTCTAATTGTAATTCTTACTAGTAACAATTGCATCAGAGAGCTCTCTAATTCAATTACAGAGCTCTCTAATTGTAATTGTTACTAGTCATAATTTGATTAGAGAGCTCTCTAATTGAATTGTTAATATAGTAACATTTGAATTAGAGAGCTCTCTAATGGTAATTCTTACTAGTAAAAATTAATTTGTAGAGCTCTCTAATTGGAATTGTTACTAGTAAGAATTGTATTAGAGAGCTCTCTAATTGTAATTGATACTAGTACGAATTGAATTGTAAAGTACTATAATTTGATTAGGCTACTAGTAAAAATGAAATTACAACGAGTAAGGCTGGGTACAATTTAAGCTAAAACGGCTTGCCATATATTCAAGGTGTTTCTCAATGTCAAGATATACTTCCAGGACGGGTCCTTCCAAGTCATTTCCTTCAGAGGCTAGGCGAGGCTCCTCTTTAGCATTCGGAGAACAGAACAGGCTAGCAAGTGCACGTCATTGCGCCATTACGTCAGTGAAAATGTCCGCTTTCAGCGCTGTTTAAACACACTTGACAGTCCTTTTTTGATCTAGTCAGCCCTCATAGAAATAAATAAATTAAGTTAGGGATAATGTATAGCGAGGCGGTTGTTATAGCATACAACCCTGCGAACTGAGTTTATTTCATCTTTCAATCAGTGGCAGAACTACACTTTTATACATGGGGCGGCCAAGACGAGCATGGAGGCGATGGATTGGAAGGATCCACATTAGAGAAAATATATTGATCTGTGAACTTCATTCTGTAATGAACTGCATTGAATGATTCACTTTCTGCTGCTGTTCTAGGTAAATTCAAATTAGTTCAAATTGATTCACTTCATATTACACGTTTTATTTTTTAATAGTCAGGAAGAGTCATGGATCTATCAACTTTTAGTTTGCTAACTTTTTTTATTTACACAGGTTAAAGCTGAAGAGGGATGATGATCTGCATTAGGAGGAGTTGTAGTTGCGGTTGTGCTTGTTGATCCACAAGTGCTTTAGTTTCGATCGTTCATGTAGCGTTCAAGCAGCAACTATTTTTCTCTTCGCTCCTTCTCCTTGATTATTGTCTTCTCCTTTTTCTTGGCCTTCTCCTCTGCCCAGGTGAACGGAACAAGTAGCACTTTTCTTTTGCACTTTTTCTGGACGTTCACATTGTGCTGGGTCTCATTCTTGGGACTGTCAGGAGTGGCTACACAGATGAGCTTCATCGTGAGCTCATCGATCTGAGAGGCATCATCCGAATGGCCTTGTATGGCATTGGAGTCTCCCATTTCACTGGGGTCACCTTCCTCAAATCCCTGGACCTCCACCCCTTCTCTCGCCTCGCTTCCTCCTGCAGCTCTCTGTCTTTCTCCAACCATGGAACCATCTTTCATGGTTTCACTTCAGCCTCCGGCGTTTGGGGGCATTCAGGCTTGAGTCACTGACCCAGATGGTCTTCCCTGTGTACTCAACATACTCGTTCTCCTCATCCTCTGTCAACCAGCTTGAGTTGTGAAGGTGGCTCAAACGGGAAGTGAACGGCTGAAACTCCCGGCTGGGAGGACAAAGCAGAGCAACGACTTCATCAGGTGCTGGAATGGGGCTCGGAGGAAGTCGTTCGGGATGATGCACTTGGGATGAAGAGAGCCGGATGGAAAACAGTTCATCAGGTGCTGGAGTGGGACGCGGAGGAACCGCCAAGAGAAGCATCTGTGGTTTGGGAGGAAGCACTTGGGATAAAGAGCACTGGAGGGAAAACAGTTCATCAGGTGCTGGAGTGAGGTGTGGAGGAACTGCCAATGGAAGCATCTGGGATGAAGAGCATCGGAGGGAAACAACTTCATCGGAACATGGAGGACTCGCCAACAGTTTGGGATGATCCATTTGAAGCGGAGAACATGGCAGGGATAACATCCTCAGGTGCTGGAGCTGGTTTCTGAGGATACACGAGGCGCTCTATCTTTTCAAGGCTGAGTGTTACTCTGTCTATTTCAGCCGCATCTTTATCACTGCCTCCTTTATTGATCTTCACCTCTCGTTCCTCCTCTCTCTCTCCCAGCTGGTACTTCTCAGGTACCTTGCGGCGTCTCTCCCTGCACTTCCTGTCATTGGCAGTGAAGTCGAAGGCCTCACACTCCTCTGGAAGTTTCTCTACTGCCGCTAACTTGCGCTGCACACAGTTGATTAATGTTTATGTAAATAAAAGCCTAAATTGAATCTCATCATCATATAAATGGGGCGGCAGTGGCTCAGTGGTTCATGTAGGTTGTCTACAAACCAGAAGGTTGGTGGTTCAATCCCCAGTTCCACCTGACCAAGTGTTGAGATGTCCATGAGCAAGACATCTACCCCAGCTGCTCCCGACGAGCTGGATGGCCTTGCATGGCTGACACCGCCGTCAGTGTATGAATGGGTGAATGTGAAGCAAAACTGTAAAGCGCTTTGGTGGCCATTGGGTCTGTGAAAGCGCTATATAAATGCAGTCCATTTACCATAAAGAGGTCTTGAACATTTTGGACTGAACTGCTCAATTTAATGAATTAGTTTCATGATCTCTTTATGAACTTTTTAAAGTGTCAAAATGCTAGTTGCATAGAGTGTCAATAAAGGGACATAAAGCTCTCAGATTTCATCAAAAGATCTTCATTTGTCTTACGGGTTTGGAACAACATGAGAGAGGAATTAATTAAAAAATTCCTCATTTACATCTAACAATATATTCTAATAAATAAGCTACCAAAATTAGATACCAGTGAAATTTCACAATTTTCGATTCCAATTCATATACCACAGCAAAAACTGAGCCCAACTGATATAAATTTAAAACATTATTGAAGACAAAAGAACCATGCTAAGAATTAAGTGCTTGAAGTTTTTCAGGTTTTCAGGTAAGGTACAGAAATGAAATAAACGTAAAATAACACTGCATAATCTTCACTGTATCCTACAGTATTGTCCATATATAAGAGTATTTGTGCGCAGCACTGATGAAATGGCTCACACCAGACATGTCGCATTCTCAAGTTTAAGGCGGCAATGCAAAACAGTGAATCTAGGTCAAATTCCAAACGGGTCCGGTCCGTGTATCATCCGATCATTTGATTTCCAATTTGAAATGAAATAAGCAGAAATGAGAAAACGGCACCTTTAATCGTTTTTTTTTTCTCTCAAAAAAACGAAAAAAAAAAACGAGATTTCGGCTTGATTTTTCGTTTTTTAGTTCACAGGCAAAAAACGAATACAAGACTTCAAAATTCGTTTTCCACATGTGGGCGGTCATGAGACGCCCCCTTCCGCTGATTGGTCAAGTAACTCTGAGCATGTGACGTCATCAGTCGTCGCTCAGGTCTGTTCAAAAAAATAATAGTCCTCAACGGTAATCTACCCGTTAAAGTGACACTCCACCCATTTGCATTAAGCTTTCCATTGTTAGAAACCTAGTCATACTATTGAATGGTCGTGCAACACTCTCTCATTTTCCCCTGAGACGAGAGAAATCTGCTATTTACCTTTTTCACTTCCTCCTACGATGACGCAAAAATCGTCATTTTACGTCATTGTAGGAGGAAGTGTAAGAAGGGGGGATTTCTCTAAAGACTACAAGCACTAGATCCCACCCTTTCAAACCCGCCCATAGGTTGGACCTAATGCGCTAACAGAGCTATCACAGATCAGTGGGTGGGACTTCACTTGTAGATACTGAAATCAATATCAGCCATCTTGTTTATAAGCTAAGCTAACAAGCGCTGTGAAGATAGGAAGTTATGACAATGACGGAAGAAACTAAACACGATATGGAAGAAACTAAACTTGATATGGAAGTAGAGGATTCTGAAATTCAGCTGCTCGAATCCGCTGGTCGTGGGTATCTTTACGAGCCGCAATATAGTGAAGAGCAGCTGACGCTGCTGGAGGAACAGGAGGCGGCTGCCTGTTGCGGACGAGGAGCCCGGACGGGTTCGAGCTGGGCGGACTGCTGGTGCCTGTGCTCTCGCTGTGCTCTACGGACACAGATAGAGTCCGTCTGCTGCAGAGAATTTCAACGATAGCAATTTCTCCTGGACGAAATCTCTGAATCAGACGAGCACACGGACGTTTGTGTTGTGATGTGAACCATCCTAATGTCGCACTGCATATGTTCTGACTGAACATCCAGGTATCATGCAATAATTCACCATAGAAACGAAATACAAACGAGGAGTAATTCGCTAATGAGTTTGCCAATGTAACGGAGTTCGTTGTTGTGGGAAGAAGGAGGCGGGAACCGGCGAACATTTAAACATTTTAATAGTAAAATAAACAAATACAAAACAAAAGTATAAGCCAGCTGGCCACACAACAGAAACAAAACATAAAATCAGGCCTGTTCCTTTTGTGCTTCCGCTCCTCCGTGAGAGATATGAGACCTCTGCGTCTCACAGTTGCCATTCATTATCACTCGCACCGTCCTCTCACCCTCGTCCTGCTCGCCACAGCCAACTAACTAGACATTTTGTGTGAAATTAATTTCAAACTCTTTTGGCAGCTAGCCTTGTAGACGGAAGAGGGATTTCTCTGATGTTTGCGCGCTGTTCTGGATTAGTGGGAGTGGCTTGCGGAGCTGTGCAATGTGGTGCATTGTGGGAGTTGTTGTCTTACATACAAATGCGCCCTAAAGTTATTTTCTGTCTTTTCTCGGTCAAGAGGGCACCAAATTCAAAATTTCTTTTACATTTCGACTACATATATAACCCACTTTCAATAAAGATTAATGTTGAAATGGGTGGAGTGACCCTTTAAGGATGTAATTTGTCTTTTTGAAAACCCAAACAAATCTTTAGAATCTACTGGTAACTTCCTTATCCTTGTGGCAAACCTTTACTTTCACAAACAAAGCTTTCTTAAGAAAATTCCTACTTTTAAAGATTTCTTATGTGAAGTAAAATATTTAATCAAATCACTAAGAATAATTGATAATAGAAAATGTACTTCTTTTTTGAAGAAATACAGAGATAGTTTATGTACCATGTATCTGTTTGCTGTTTCTTTTTCCCCCCTTTTTTCTTCTTTGTTTAGCTCTTTCCAGTTTTGTGCTATGATTGTGCACGAATGAGTTTACTTGTTTAATATATACATTGTTGGGAATGTTTTAGATTTCTAAAATATGTGTGTTGCACTATTGTAATTTTTCATCAAAATAAATAAATATTAATAGTCCTCTAGTACTACCACTTCATAAACTGTACAGGGCAGGTCCTAGATTTGGCTTTCTTCTGTGCAACTTAACGCGTTTCACAGAAATATTTACATCAGAAATATTAAATATTAGTCTGCCACCAGCCCGTTTTATTTAGCTGTGCGGAGTTAAATCTGTGTGGTGAAGCTGCGCTAGACAGCGTAGAGCGGGTGAGGCACAGACCAGTGTTCAGTCAGCAGTCACAACTTTTCTTTTAGACAGTAAAAGCTCCGTTTTGGACACGGGATGGTCATTGCAAATACTGTAATTATGCCAATCGGCTGAGGGTGGGTACCGATGATGGTGAAATAAAATTTTACTGAAACTGTAATCATAGCCGCGACCCGCGAGAATGAGACAGATGATTGACAGGATGATAGCGGAGGCAATTAAAGGGGCAAGATAACTTCTGTTAACAAAAAAAAAAAGAGTTTAATATAAGTGACTTTGTCTTTGTTTTATTTTTTTCAATAAAATAATAGTGAATTGGTTGACCACAAACTGAGCCTTCATTTTAAAGGGCAATTTCCAAATATCTTTATTTGTTTGTTATAATATGGGTATTTTGGGTCACCCGTCTTATTAATAGTATATTTGGTAATATTTAGTAAGTTGTTGTTTTTTTTATTGTGTTTTCATTAAAAATATAGGCCTATATCCATATCTCCATATCTCTATATTTCTTCAAAAAAAAAGTGCATTTTCTATTATCAATTATTCTTAGTGATTTGATTAAATATTTTACTTCACATAAGAAATCTTTAAAAGGAGGAATTTTCTTAAGAAACCTTTGTTTGTGAAAGTAAAGGTTTGCCACAAGGATAAGGAAGTTACCAGTAGATTCTAAAGATTTGTTTGGGTTTTCAAAAAGACAAATTACATCCTTAATGGGTAGATTACCGTTGAGGACTATTATTTTGTTGAACAGACCTGAGCGACGACTGATGACGTCACATGCTCAGAGTTACTTGACCAATCAGCGGAAGGGGGCGTCTCATGACCGCCCACATGTGGAAAACGAATTTTGAAGTCTTGTATTCGTTTTTTGCCTGTGAACTAAAAACGAAAAATCAAGCCGAAATCTCGTTTTTTTGTTGTTGTTTTTTGAGAGAAAAAAAAAAACGAATAAAGGTGCCGTTTTCTCATTTCTGCTTATTTCATTTCAAATTGGAAATCAAACGATCGGATGATACACGCAGGGCCGGCTTTGCCGACAGGCCACACAGGCGGCCGCCTGGGGCGCCATCTGCTGGATGGGGCGCAAAATTGCAGAATTTAAAAAAATTAGTTAATTAAATGAATGTATCGTATTATGAAAGCTGCGCACACGCTGTACACTTTTACTGTGCCCTGTCCACACACTGCTTGTATTTGTCCATTTCTTTTACAAGATTATACATATGGAGGGATTATTGGGTCAGATTGAAAACTAAAAGTCTTAAACTAAAAGTCTTAGACTTTTAGTTTTCGACTTAGACTTTTGGTTTTCGTTTAAGTCGACAATGAATTTGGTATTTAGGATTGGGCATTTGGTATTTAGGATTGGGCATTTGGTATTTAGGATTGGGCATTTGGTATTTAGGATTGGGCATTTGGTATTACACGCGCAAAAATCAATCTCGCCTAGGGCAACCAAAGGGCTAGAGCCGGCCCTGGATACACGGACCCAAGCGTTATCCCGTTATTTATTTATTTTAAACTAAAATTTTTTTATATAAAATAAGTAAATGATAAGATTAAAATAAGCAACTAAATAAATTAGATTAAAATAAATCAATAAATATAATATATATATAAAATAAAAATAAATGTTTGTTGGTAATACATTAATATACATTAATTTAGATTAGAAATGTTGATTAATATAAACAAAATTAGATTACAATTAAATAAATAAACCAATAATACTTAACGGTATGAGAGGAAATGCATAATAATGTTACTTAATAGAAACAAATTTTATATTTATGTTAATTTTTCAGTGTATAAATTGGGTGTTTATAAAAGATAGATGCCATGTGATGTATGATACCCAGAACAGTGAGGCTGAGCTCTCCTATTCCAGGGTCTCCAGTCTCAGGTGGGTTGCTGACCACACAGCGATAGACTCCAGCATCAGACACCCACGTGGAATTCAAGATAATGTCTGCGCTCCAGGGCATGCCAGCAAAGCCCACCCTGCCCATGAATGAAGGGCTTTCAATCACCTGCCCTTGATCATACACGATCACCTGCAAAACAAGAGATATGTCAGTCCTTAGATCTAAGTCAAAGTAGCTAGCAACAGATTTCATGTTTGAAAGGAATTAAAACAAGCACAACAGGGTTTCCCAAAGATAAATAAAAAAATAAAAAAAATCACTTTAAAATAAAATGTATAATCAGAGAACTGCAGAGGTGGACAGTAACAAAGTACATTTACTTGAGTACTGTACTTACACTTTTTGAGTATCTGTACTTTACTTGAGCATTATTTTTTCTGGAAACTTTTTACTTTAACTTCACTACATTTGAAAGACAAATATCATACTTTTTACTCCACTACATTTCAGTCAAGGTCCTTGAGTTGAAAGTTGTAACGTCAGTCGGGATGATTTTGGTTGCAGGGGTTGCATTTTGGTTGGAAATGAAAGTTAGTTTGACGTCAAAACTCGACTGATGTTGGTTTCTGACGTCAACCCAATTTTCATTTTCAACCACACCATCTGTCCAGCATTAATGTCAATCTGACGTTTAATTCTGACATCAACCTGATTTTAATTTTTAATGTTGGATTTGGTCTTTTAAATGCGAATTTTGTCATTGTTTTGGAGCACTCTAGCTTATAGATAACAGTAAGGCTAACATATTTAAATTGGGCACTATTTGAGGGGACAGTGTCCGAAACCATTGTGGACGTTATTGAGTGCACTTATTCAATCTTACATTTAATCCCACTACTGGAACTGTGTTCTAGAAATAAATTTGATATTGATATGAGGGTAGGTAGGCAGTCATAGAATCAGAGGCATAGTACTAAGTATTTATGGCATAATGTTTATGGCAGTAGATATTATGCAAGTAAGTATTACACACAACAATGCAACAATAATAAAACAAGTATCAGAAGTAAAAAGTAAATGTCAATGCATTAAGTACTTTACAACTTTTAACGGTCTTTACAACTTTTACTTGTAACATGTACAGAGTAATATTTGACCAATAGTATCTGTACTTTCACCCAAGTAAGGAAGTTGTGTACTTTGTCCACCTCTGGAGAACTGTGAACATGCATGTGCTTTTAAACTATTGAAATATTAACTTATAAAAATCTCAGAGGGTACTTGAGGAAGTCATTTAGGTCAAAGGGGTTTGGCTGACGAAAAAGTTTGGGAATCCCTGGCCTACTACACATCGGGACACTGTTTATTCAATTTGCAACAACATAACTACGGCCTGTAAAACGTCACTGGTAGGCTATTTATCACCAGAGGTCAGGACCGATATCTGACTTTTTTTTATGCTATTTAATGAAAAATACTTTGTTTTGTTACACATCCCTGCAACATTTTAGACAAAATCTGTATCTGTTTACCACCTATCTAGCACTTCAGAATTCCCGGATAAGGGAACATAAGGTGCATCCCAATTTGTGGAATTTTTAGGGAGTGAACATTCCTGTAGACTGGAAGGATTTTACGATTGAGACAGCACATAAAACAGTAGGATGAAAAGTACCCGGATGACTGCTTTCGGCAAGATTCTGAAGGGCAAGGGTGCATCCAATGGACACTTTACTATCCCATGAGGCCACTGGAGAGGATTTGTGAATGGCAATGAAGCTATGCAGCTGACACTGAGAGGTCACATGATAATGACAACATAACAAATGTAGTACTACATTAATACTACACACATTCATACTATACAGAACATACTTTTTTTTTTAATGGTCGCAAAGTAATTACATATTCAAAAGAAGTACTTACTTGGAGAGAATGCTATTTCAGACACAACCTATAACAATAGGTTTATCAATTAGCATCCAGACCAAAACGCTATTTTTATTCTATGGTATGTTATTTTCCATGCTTTAAAGTTGGATGGATTTTGATTGCCTGTCAATGTTTGAATTGTTCATTAGGTGGAGAAAACGCTATGAAAACGTGATTCCAACCATATTGTCATTATCACTAGTAGTGGTGTGGGACTCCACGAGTCTCTTAGAGTGATTTTTAGAACTTGGATATAGTTATTTTCTATCTTGCAGTGAATGGCCTTTAGGTCTATTAGCTGATTGTATTTATAGGACACCTGTGTGGGGGAGTCAGGGTCCGAGACTGGGGTCAGAGTCCAGATGATGCTGAGTCTGAACAAGGGCATCATGGTGAAGAACGAACAGGGCAGTGTGACAGAATCTCCCCGCACAACCTCCAGACCAGATTCCCTCACCGTCACTCGGACTGCACCTGGAGGGGGTGGAGGGAAACAGTAAAGCTGGATCATTTTTAATGTACGTTTGCGCTTGATTTGAGGCCGTTTTCATATTGTGAACAATTGGCAATGATAAATCACTAGCAGGCCCGTTTATTCTGGAGTTCGGTTGTGTAGCTCTCAACCTCTCTCCTTCCATTTCAATGGTTGTCTCATTACTGTAATGATGAGTCCCACCCCCACCGCTCTGCCACCCCCAGGCCTTTGTGTGTGTGTGTGTGTGTGTGTGTGTGTGTGTGTGGGAAAGCAAAGTGACTATAAAGCCTTAATTACAGCTGACAGCCTTGGCAAGGACAAATACACCAACTGAGAGAACAATGGGGTTCAATTTTGCTAAAAAAAACTTACCACACCAACACCAATTACAAAAATGCTCAAATGATCATTGTTTTTTATTATACCTCACTCAAACATTTAATATAATGTACTGATTTCACAAGAATTTGTAATAAGAAAACCAGAGACATTGACTTGTTATGGTATGTTACAGTATGTAAAACCCTGGATAATATCAACTGTCTTCAAGTTATCGAGCAACAGTTCTCTTCAGTTGTGTAAAAGTTCTTCTCCCCAAGTCACAAGGTTTTTCCGACCATATTTAACAGCCTAATGTTAACAATAAAATTAACACGTACCATATTGCAAAAAAGTAGACACCAAGCAGGCCAGCCAGAGGAGTCTCCATCCTGGACAGCCCATCTCTGAGATGATCCGTGTGTGCTTTCCTCCATACAGGTCAGTGTGTTTTCCCCTTCAAACCTCAGTCCCTGGCTCGGACTGGACAGGCATAACTGGGTTATTGGGCATCAAAGGGGGGCAGTTCTCATTCTCTCTCCCTTTATCCCCTGCCCTCCCTCTATCGCTCTATCCCCCGTAACCACACACAGTGAATAGTTTACATGTCCCTGTAGTGTTGAATAAGAAAGCATCTGCTAAATCAGGGGTTTTTATGACAAAGACCTACAAATATGATAATCCCTTTGGATGACTAAAATATAAAGGCAGCTATTAACACACTATATTTCATAAGTTTGAGGGAGGTAAGATTTTTTGTTTTTGAAAGAAGGTTGCATTTATTTGGTAAAAATACAGTAATATTCGGAAATATTAATACAATCTAAATCAAATATATAGAGAGAGTCCTGTGTTGTCAATGCTAAATTTTAGCATCATTACATCAGTTTTCAGTGTCACATGATCCTTCAGATAACATTCTAATTAGCTGATTTAACGTTGAAAATCAGAACGTCAGAATCTAAAAATGAATTACTTGTAAATAGATTATATTACATTTGAAAATAGTTGTAATCAAACTATAGTTCCCTTTCGTTGTCACTCCGAGTTACGTCGGATGACGAAGAATGGGGTTTCGCTTAGAAAGCCTATCAACTTCGAGTCTTACAAAACGAGCCAATGGCAAAGAAATGCCATGGGTCTGCTGAATTTGCATGGCGCAACTCCGCCCCACCTCGTGGGTATAAAAGGAGAACGCCGGCAATATGCAGATATGTTTTCGCTTTGGAGCCAAGTGTATGCTTCACTCCCTAAGCCATTCTGAGATATTCTTCCTCTTCGAGACGAGTTTCTCTCCAGGTGTTGGTGTGACGGCGATTCCCAGCGAGTGCACATTCCCTGCGATCTGTGCAGTGATCTGCCAGTGTTTGTTTTCTCCCTGGTCGCTTCAACACTCTGCAGAGTTTATCCTCTCTAAAAGAGCAGCGCGTGGCACGTCTTTTTAAAGATGCATCGCCCGTGCACTTCTGGTTGTGGTCGACTTTTATCCGACTCTGATGGCCACAATCGTTGCTTTGTGTGTTTGGGCTTTGAGCACGCTAAAGCAGCGCTTGTGGATGACTCGTGTTTTCATTGCGGAAACATGGCCATCGCGACACTTCGGTCCAGACCCAATGATCTTGCAAAAGGGAGAGTCCCCTCATCCACACCCCGATCTACCATTCCCACGGAAGCTGGTACTTTGGCTGGTGGCCAGGGTGACCTGAGGGTGACGGTGTGGCACAACCAACACAACCCCCGCTAAACGCCAGGCCAAGCGGCGCTCCTGAGACGGCCGCTGCTCAGAGATGGTCATCAGTTCTTTTCAGGATATGGTAGCAGGGCCACTCCTTCCCCCGGTGGAGATCCGGGGGAGAATCATTGGTTATCCACTCCCCGTTGCTCACCCCCGGGTGGGCAGCACCCTAAACTGGTTAAAGAAAGAACTGACACATCCATCTCTGAGCACACAGAGTTCTCGGATGACAGTGTGCGCCACCCACGGGCCTCGCCACTCTCGTCCCCCTCTGTCGCCAGACCCCTGGCAGAGCAGGCCCCCGTGGAACGCTGGTCCTTCCCTGGCCTCCTCTGTCAGGACGCGGCTAATGACCGTGCCCCCGCGCCGGGCCGCTATGCCACCCATGTCTGGGCCAGTCATTCCGCCTCGCTGCACCACCGAGGGGACATCTATGGTTCGCATGACCCCGCTGGTACAGTTCTTGGGAGCCTGGCTAGAGCTTCCCAACCTGTCCCGCTGGGTCGCCCGAACTATCAGGCTCGCCTATGCGATTCAGTTTGCACGATCTCCTCCCCGCTTCAGGGGAGTCCGTTTCACTATGGTCGGTGGCAATGCCCCTGTCATGAGAGCGGAGGTCGCCACCCTACTTGAGAAGGAAGCGATCTAAACTGTCCCTCCAGCCGAAATGAGGTCCGGCTTCTACAGCCCCTACTTCATTGTCCCGAAGAAAACCGGTGGGTTACAGCCAATCCTGGACCTGCGCGTCCTGAACTGCTCCCTACACAGGGTGCCGTTCAAGATACTCACAGCCAAACGCATTTTCGAATGTGTGCGGCCCCAGGATTGGTTTGCAGCGATCGACCTGAAGGACGCCTACTTACATGTCTCCATTCTCCCTCGATACAGACCATTCCTACGGTTTACTTTCGAGGGGCAGGCATACCAGTACGCGGTTCTCCCATTCGGGCTAGCCCTGTCTCCTCGCGTCTTCACGAAGGTTGTCGAGGCAGCCCTTGTGCCGCTTCGGCTATACGGGGTTCGCATCCTGAACTATCTCGACGACTGGCTGATCCTAGCTCACTCTCGAGACCAGGTTTGCGAACACAGGGACCTAGTGCTCCGGCACCTAGCTCGTCTGGGCCTTCGGGTCAACTGGGAGAAGAGCAAACTTTGCCCCGTGCAGAGGATCTCTTTTCTCGGTATGGAAATCGACTCGGTCGCCATGTGCGCGCAGCTTACGAGCGCGCGCGCGCAGTCACTGCTGACTTTCCTGAGACAGATCGAGGGCAAGAGTGCGGTTCCACTGAAACCTTTTCAGAGGCTCCTGGGGCATATGGCATCCGCAGCTCGGATTCCTTCATATGAGACCGCTTCGGCACTGGCTTCGCGATCGAGTCCCGAGGTGGGCATGGCATCAAGGCACGCTCCGAGTACCAGTTACTACGACCTGCCGTCAGACCTTCACCCCGTGGACGAATCTCAGCTTTCTACGGGCAGGAGTGCCCTTAGAACGAGTTTCCAGGCATGTTGCTGTCTCAACAGATGCCTCCACCACGGGCTGGGGTGCCATGTGCAATGGACATGCTGCCGCGGGCTCCTGGACAGGACCCCAGCGCCTATGGCACGTCAATTGCCTCGAATTGATGGCAGTACGTCTCGGTCTGCACCGCTTCCATGCGTTGCTCAAGAACCAGCACGTACTAGTTCGATCAGACAATACCGCGAAAGTAGCGTACATCAACCGACAAGGTGGTCTACGCTCCCGCCATATGTTGCAACTCGCCCGCCACCCCCTCTTATGGTGTCAGAAGCATCTGAGGTTGCTTTGAGCCATTTATATCCCGGGAGACCTGAACTGTGCAGCCGACGAGCTCTCACGGCTTCAGCCTCTTCCTGGAGAATGGAGACTCCATCCCCAGTTGGTTCAGCTGATTTGGGATCAGTTCGGGGACGCACAGGTAGACCTGTTTGCCTCCCACGACTCGCCCCACTGCGACCTGTTTTACTCCCTGACCGAGGCCCCGCTCGGCACGGATGCACTGGCGCTCAGCTGGCCGCGGGGCCTCCGCAAGTATGCGTTTCCCCCAGTGAGCCTTCTTGCACAGACCCTGTGCAAGATCAGGAAGGATGAGGAGCAGGTCATTCTAGTTGCGCCACACTGGCCCACCCAGACCTGGTTCTCCGAACTTGTACTCCTCGCGACAGCACCTCCCTGGCTAATTCCTCTGAGGAAGGACCTCCTTTCTCAGGGACCGGGCACCCTATGGCACCCTCGTCTCGATCTTTGAAACCTCCACGTGTGGCTCCTGGACGGTACGAGGCAGGTTTGAGTACCCTACAACCAGCGGTGGTGGCAACCATCACTTCCGCTAGAGCGTCGTCCATGAGACACGCCTACGCGTTGAAGTGGAACCTCTTCGTCTCCTGGTGCTCTTCTCACCGAGAAGACCCCAGAAATTGCCCGATCAGTGTCGTGCTTCCTTCCTGCAAGAGGGGTTGGAGCATAGGCTGTCTCCCTCCACCCTGAAGGTCTATGTTGCTGCTATCGCCACACATCATGACCCAGTTGAAGGTAAGTCCGTGGAAAAGCACGACCTGATCATCAGGTTCCTGAGAGGAGCGAGGACACTGAATCCTCCTCGCCCTCCTCTCGTTCCCTCTTGGGACCTCTCAGTGGTTCTAACTGCCCTGCAGAGTGCCTCTGCAATCAGTGGAGCTTCAGTTCCTGTCAATTAAGACAGCGCTCCTGGTTGCATTGGCCTCCATTAAGAGGGTAGGGGACCTGCACGCATTTTCTGTAGACGAGGCGTGCCTGGAATTCGGGCCGGCCTATTCTCACGTGATCCTGAGATCCCGCCCTGGATATGTGTCCAAGGTTCCCACCACTCCCTTCCGGGACCAGGTGGTGAACCTGCAAGCGCTGCCCCTGGAGGAGGCAGACCCAGCCTTGGCACTGCTCTGTCCAGTACACGCCCTCGGCGCCTATGTAGACAGAACGCAGTGTTTCAGGACCTCAGACTAGCTCTTTGTCTGTTATGGTGGGAAGCTGAAGGGAAAGGCTCTCTCCAAGCAAAGGCTGCCTCACTGGATAGTGGATACCATTGCTTTGGCATACCAGCAGCAAGGTCGACCGTGCCCCCTTGGTGTGACTGCCCACTCCACCCGGAGTGTGGCATCCTCTTGGCCTCTAGTGCATGGCGCCTCGCTAACAGACATCTGCAGAGCTGCAGGCTGGGCGACACCCAACACATTCGCCAGATTCTACAATCTCCGAGTGGAGCCAGTGTCCTCCCACGTACTCGCTTCAACTAGCCGGTACTAGGACGCGCTCAGGTGTCTTTGCTTGCTCGCCATTCCACTCCACGGACTGGATACACGCAATATTTCCTCATGTGAGCTTCCCGAAAGCCCTGCGTTCCTCCAGCACTCCTGACGTCGGCGCCAGTGTCTATTGCCTGTGCGTCGGCTAGGTGCCTCCCGTGTGCATGGTCCCTCCCCTGAGCGACCCCCACATGTGTATTTCCACTGAAAGCCTCTCTGAGCATGTGTCTTTCCCTTGGCAAGCCACCTTGCCACCCCTGGGGTTGAAATATTCCACCTGCGGCTGGACACCCCAGTGTTCTCCATATGCTTCCTTCGGGTCATATGTGTATTCTCTAAGTCCCCACCCCCCCCTCCCCCTCCCCCTCCCTCTGGGTTGGCATAAATTGCATACTTCTCTAAATTGAGATATGCTCCCTAGTGTACCTTAGTTTTCCTGTGCTAAATAGGAGTCCTTCGTCCGTGCTAGTCTCACGACAGGGATCTCAGATTTACGCAGGGCACTGGAAGACAGCTGTGAAGGTGGCGTGATTAGACTGGTAACCCCATTCGTCGTCATCCGACGTAACTCGAAGTGACAACGAAAGGGAACGTCTCGGTTACGTATGTAACCCTTGTTCCCTGAGTAGGGAACGGAGACGTTACGTCTTCCTGCCACTTTTCGCTGTTCCGCGGGGATCGCCTGAGTTCAGTCTCAGCTCCTCAGCGAAGATACATAACTGCATGTTGCCGGCGTTCTCCTTTTATACCCACGAGGTTGGGCGTAGTTGCGCCATGCAAATTCCGCAGACCCATAGCATTTCTTTGCCATTGGCTCGTTTTGTAAGACTCAAAGTTGATAGGCTTTCTAAGCGAAACCCCATTCGTCGTCATCCAACGTAACGTCTCCGTTCCCTACTCAGGGAACGAGGGTTACATACGTAACCGAGACGTTATTTTCTATTGATTACATGTTATTCTCACAATGGCAGTAAATTATTCATAATTCATTGACACTACTTTAAGTCTTCCAGGTTTGTGGAATTGCACACACACACCAGCCACTATCAGCCTATCACTGAAAACGTCTAGGTTACGACTGTAACCTCTGTTCCCTGAGAACAGGGAACGAGACAATACGTCATCGACGCTATGGGGAACGCGCCTCAGGCGTGACAGGTGTCTGAAATCACTATCAAATCACGTCAATCACATTGACCGGCAACAGCCCGTGAATCATTAGCGTGAATGATTAACGTGCGACCTGGAAGTATATATAAGGGCGCCTTGCAAACATAACGAATCACCTTATCGTCTGAAGGAACTGTACGGCAGGCAAGCCTCGAGGCATGGCAGGGAGACGTATTGTCTCGTTCCCTGTTCTCAGGGAACAGAGGTTACAGTCGTAACCTAGACGTTCCCTTTCGAAGAGAACTCAACAACACGTCATCGACGCTATGGGGAACGATATACCAACCCCACCATGCTAAGGGGAGTGCATGCCCATTGGCAGTGAAAACTGTCCGAACCAGCAAATTCAAATGAAATGCTAGAACCACTCACCCTCAGGTCACACTGGGCTGTCAGTGACAGCATGCCCTACGGTCATAGCCCAAGCTATAAGCCTCACAGGAAAACCTCCATAAACATAGTTAAAGGAAACGCCTACCTGGGCCTGCTCAAAGGCCTAGGACCACAACTTCAATTAGAAGGGGTCCCTTCTAGGGAATGTGGCTAGGGAACCCGAAGGAACCCCAGCCAGTCACTATTCAGGGGTACGTACTCACCCCGAAGTGCCACCAGGACGGCCTGACCTGGCGTCAGTACGTAGACACTTAGTCTGGCCAAATCCTGTCTGTCTGAAGACAGAGCCTTTGGACAAAAGCCTTAAGTAAGGCATCCAACCTGAGGGACTGCGAAGCTGGCAGTGAACCACTCGGCCCGGATCTCAGAGACGGGATATCCCGGAGAGTATGACTCAGCATAGTGCTTTATGACCCTTGCTAGCGAGGGGAGTTTCTCTACTCGATCCACGGATCAACCCAGTGTCTGTGTTTCGAAACACTGAGGAGGCCTGTGAAGGCCTAAGGGCTGATCTAAATGGGAGGCCTCTCGAGAGGCCTCCCGTCTGACCAGACTCAGGAAGCCGGATGCTCATAGAGACCCTCAGTGAGGGGAGCACAAGGTCTGCCTGGTAGGCAAACCAGGCTGTAGGCAGGAAAAGTTCCGGGAGGGAACCAATAGCATAGAATAAACACTTTAACGAGCCAGGGAGCAAGCTCGCCTTCAGCGCATGCTAATTAAGGCTAGCTGAAACTGATAGCAAGAGGCCACTAGCTTCAAAACCCAGCACCATTAGGGAAACGTTACAGGGAGGCCCGGAGAGGCCTACTACCTGATAGCCAACGTAAGTGGGAATTCGCCTTCAGGGAGGCCCGTGAGGCCTACTACCTGATAACCACAGTATGTGGGGTGCTCCACCTTCAGGGAGGCCCAGAGTGGCCAACTACCTGATAACCACAGTATGTGGGGAGCTCACCTTCAGGGAGGCCTGGTGAGGCCTGCTACCTTACAACCACAGTATGTGGGGAGCTCACCTTCAGGGAGGCCCGGTGAGGCCTGCTACCTTACGACCACAGTATGTGGGGAGCTCACCTTCAGGGAGGCCTAGTGAGGCCTGCTACCTTACAACCACAGTATGTGGGGAGCTCACCTTCAGGGAGCCCTGGTGAGGCCTGCTACCTTACAACCACAGTATGTGGGGAGCTCACCTTCAGGGAGGCCTGGTGAGGCCTACTACCTGATTGCTACAGTCTATGGGATCTCACCTTCAGGGAGGCCAGGTAAGGCCTACTACCTGATAGCAACAGTATGTGGTCACCAACAGGGAGGCCTGGTGAGGCCTGCTATCTGATATCACAGCATGTGGGAACTCGTCTTCAGGGAGGCCTAGTGAGGCCTACTACCTGACCGCCATAATATCTGGGAGCTTTTTTCTGCTACCCGATAGTAAGTCAGGCTAGCTGTCCAGTTGTCAGTCCTTGGGCTTGTCTCCAGGGAGGCCTGGTGAGGCCTACTACCTGATAGCCAATGTAGGTGGGGATTCGCCTTTAGTGAGGCCGGGAGAGGCCTACTACCTTATAACCATATTAAGTGGGAATTCACCTTCAGGGAGGCCTGAGGGGCCTACCGCCTGATAGCAACTGGTAGCTGAGTCCGGGTGACAGTTCCAAGGTGGCCTGCTAAGGCTAGCCAGCTGGGGACTCGCCTATCAGGGAGGCCTGGTTGGGCCTACTAGCTGATAGCAAGTAAATTCTGCTACAAAAGGAACACTGTTGGGAACCATACTACACCAACGTAACTATTGGGCCCACCCACAGGAGGCCTAGTACGGCTAGCTACCTGTAGCGGCTATAAAGTATGTCCCACAATGTTGGGACTCACCTCCGAGGAGGCCTGTTTAAGGCCTACTACCCATCGGTGAGTCAACTGCCGAACCACCAAGGCCAGCCATTTCTCTCAAGAAGTGGCCTACAGCGCCCTATTGGGGGCTGCCCATACAAGGAGGCCTGCTGAGGCCTACTACCTGATGGCGCAGCCTTCGTTGGCTTACTTCATACTCGACCCTAGCCATAGTGATGCGAGGTAGGAAAAATACAAAACTGGGAGTGAAGTGCTCAGACCTACCCTGTATCACAGGGGAATACTCACACTTCACCCTGAGGTTACCAGGGTGCGGGCCTGCCAGCGGCTCTAGGGGTGACAGAAATGTATCTGTGCCCAACCTAAGGGAGTGGGGCTTCCTAAAAGCCACCACCTACAACCCAGCACTCGAGCAGTAGCTCAGCGAGGTAAGTAAAGCCTATACTGGCAGCCTAATCCGTATGCCAGTTCTGCACGGCAGGGTCGGGCAGACAAACTCCGTCTTCTTAGTGAAGCGAAAGACGACCTAACCCTGCTAAAAAAAGACAGAAATACCACGGAGGCCTGATTGAGGCCTACCACGTCCTTATAAACCAACCTCTGCACCAAGCTGCATTACTCTTAGTCGCCCCAGAATGCAGAGAAGGGGGCGGGCCATGGCCTAACGACTCCCATGGGAGGAGGCTGTTATACAGGGATGCAGAAACATACATTCACAAAGTGAAGAGTCAGAGGAAGAAATGCAAATTTTAGCAGAACGCTTCTAATATCCCTGGCACAGGCTAGGCCAGCTACAGAGGCGGCCCTGGTGAGGGCTAGCCTGTAAGCATCGATCTATCTGAGGGCTCGGAGGAGCCACAGCCTACTAAAGAATATAGTCTGTATTATTCCATACAAAGGGCTGCAGAAACGCTCAACCTAATGAAAACTCAACAGAGCTCAAGGGGCGAAATACTCCGAAAAGTCAAAACGGTCCCATGGGCCGGACATAAGATCTTTCTGAAGCTCTAGCGTCAGTCAACACTCTAAGTAAAACATTCTATCAGAGAGAGACCGACTACTCTACCCTGAGGTGGCTAATAGCCCGAAGGCTAACATAGTTATCGTTCTGGCCACCTAACGGGGAACTTCAGGGCCCTGATAATCCAAAAAAGTTCTCTTACCTTATTACCTTGACATGGCCCCATAACTCTATACAGGGAACGAGGTCTGTAAAGAGAAACATATTATTTTTTAATCACAAAAAAATACTATTTGAAAGACCGGCGTGCGAAGTGAAGACTCACCAGACAGTTCTTCATGAACATGGGGTCTACCACCTTTACATACCTGAAAGAGGCACTCTCACTAACTAAGCCGAGACGGGCCATCAGAACATTGTTCTAACCATGAGCCCAGCCTCAGGCCTGATGTAAGAAGCGGCTGGGGAGTCGGGGATAAGAGGAAAGGGCTAAGATATAATCACGCCCTCAGGGAAGATGATCCATAACCGACGCAGCCTGTGTTTGTGCTGGATCACCTCCCTCAGATCTCTCTTCTTGCGGGAGTCGCGCCTCCTCTGCGACCTACGACTCCACGGAGGAGGCGCACGAGAGGTGACACTGGCTCTCTGGCCTCATCTAAGGTCCTCGGACCATGATAGGCCAGGCCCTCCCATCTGTCTGGGCGTGGACACGGATCTCAGCGGTATGTATGTCCTGGGTACAGCTGAGCGCGCATTCGCCTCTCTGAACTTTCCAACCACCGTCAACACGGAGGTGCCGAAAAACTCAGAGGGCGAAACCAGCGAATCGAGGAGAAAGCCTTTCTCTTTCTTCCCGATGTTGGCCAGGTTCAACCACAAATGTCTCTCCGTGGCCAGTATCGTCGCCATCGACCGGCAGATTGCGGGCAGCAGTCTGTTTGGTGGCCCGGAGAGCTATATATATATATATATATATATATATATATATTTCTTCATTTGCGGCGCAGCTCAGTAACCGCCTCAGGGGCCCCACCCCCTGGTCGAGATCCCCCAGCAGATCGGCCTGGTGTACCTGCAACACCACCATGATGGCTAACACCGGCCTGACCCGCTGACGTGTATGCTCTGCCATTCGACTGGCAGGGTTTGAGCTCTCAGTGTCGATTGTTTTCCCATCGACGCATACCCACGCTCTCCTATCCTCTCAACATCAGTGAGACTAGCCCGCTGAAATTGGTGGATACAGGCAGAGTATGGGTTCTTCCATGTCCTCTCGATCTCAGTATGAGATCGGGAAGAAATGAAAGGCTCACCTGAGCTGCTGGTTCTATGACCGGGGAAAAAACGCTCTCATCGCGAGTGATTTCTCCCCCAACGAGCAGCCACGGCAGCTGCAGCCTGCCCGAGGCGCGTTCCATAACACCAATCAGCTCAGCATACACGGGGCAGGGTGGCTGAGAAGATACAGGAAATATCCTATGATTACCACCCTCATCAGCCATCTCCTGTTTGTCCGGGAGAGCGCTCGCTTCCGGACTAAGTTTTCCCTTTTTTTTTTTTTTTTTTTTAACTTCATCCAATTGCAGCTTACCCTCGTCAGCCGCCGCATCGTATGAGAGGATTACACCCCTCTCAAGGCGATCGGCGAGCTTCATCTGTGACATCCAGACGCTGAACCCTCTTCTCTCGGAAAGAGGGACAGGCGAGAGCGGAGCGATCACAAGTTGTACAGGCAGTTCCCTCGAGAACTCCCTGTGCGCGCTTCCTTCCCAGACAGAAAAATGCACAGTTCGTGTGTGTCACCCGGCTTCAGATATCTTGAGCACGGGTCTGCACACTTCTGAAAGCATTTCATAATTACCTGATTTTCAAAGCAGTTACAGACAAAACAGTCCCTGAAGACGATGAGATGATTTGTCATGTTTGCAAGGCGCCCTTATATATACTTCCAGGTCGCACGTTAATCATTCACGCTAATGATTCACGGGCTGTTGCCGGTCAATGTGATTGACGTGATTTGATAGTGATTTCCCATATGAAAAAAAACCTGCATGGTTCATATACAGCAACCATATATCTTCCTTACTTAAATTGGACAGAATTACCTTATGTGTTTCATGTAAGACCAATACATGTCCTATACAAAATCAGACCGATTATGGCCCCTTTCATACTAAATAGCACACATACAACTTATAGGGGATTTTTGCATCATATATGAATACTGTAAAAAGTCTTATATGAGTTGTACATGACAAAAGTATGCAATCGTATATGGTATTAGTAGAAAATAACTTAAATTCATATACAAATCATTTAAAGTTCTTATATTGAATCATATGAGTTTTACATGACAAACATATGCAATCGTATATGGTATTAGTAGAAAATAACTTAAATTCATATACAAATCATTTAAAGTTCTTATATTGAATCATATGCTAGTCAAATTAAAGTCCTATAGGATTTATACACATTTTGTGTCATTTTTTTATACGTGTTATATAAAGTGTGTCATACAGATTTCATGTTAAGATGACCAACATCACTTATATGAAGTTTGCAAATTTGGAAATTGTACAGTGCAGAAGCTGGTTGGAGGATGTAGTGTCAAAATATCTCTGACCTTAATGAGGACAGGTCCTTTTCCTTCAGGATTTGAACAGTAAAATTGAAATCTGGAAATCTCAACACTTTCAGAAGTGTTTCCTCTCGCAACACTGACACAGTGTTACAATATGAACACTAAGAGTAAAATATGACCACTAATGCAGAGAACAACAACACTGTTACAGAGCTGGGTGCAGCTTTGTGGCAAAAACTGGCAGAGTTACAATTCTGTACTGTTCTGGTGTCGACCTAACACTTTAAAAGAAGATGAAAATCATTCATCATGGAATTCTTCTCAGCCTTAGGAGTCGAGTATTACACCATCCTGGTGTTGATAGAACACCTTTTTACAAAGAAAAACACTAAAGGAGTTACCAGTTTTTCTTATTAGGGTTCTGCATTACCTACTTTAAAGAACTGTAAAATAAACTGACAAATCATTTAATCTGAAAAGAATAAATTTACTTTGAAATAAACACATCACTGTATATTACTCTTTCAAAACTTTATTTCAAAACAATCCAGAAAGTTAAATTGTAAACTTAGTCTGGGATTATAGCAGAATTCTGTTCATTGTAAAGTAAAAAATAAAGGCAAAATGCAAACAGTGGTTTTAACAAACTATTTATTTTATTAACGAACAAGCCCCTTTACATCATAGGTTAACCTTTAAAATAAACAATGAATGCACACTATAGGCATTTCTGTCATCAGAATTATATGAAAGCTATGAATCAAATGGTCTGTAATACTTCAAATCCTGAACATGTCAGTGACTAAGTCCTGTGTCAGTGAAGTTGATTCAGTACCTTCGACTCTGCAACAGTACAGCAGTGCTTGAGTCAACAACATTCAGCAGATGAAGAACAGTTGCAGGATACGAGTGGATCAGTCGCAGGATACGAGTGGATCAGTTGTGTCCAGTTGCTAACAGTAGAGTTTCATAGAGCAGGAATGGCTGTGCAGATCCAACTTTCTCGAAAAATCCTGGAGTGCTGGTTCCCTAGACAACAACACAAAACCAGACCGATTACAATTAATACAATTTGTGTTTTATAAATACAGCAAGTTTATGTTGGAAAAAGTTCAAACATCTAACATCAATCATCAAGCGTATAACTAGACGCGGTAGGCGCGAATTTGACGAGCGATTCGCGTCTGGTGTGAACGCAGCATAATGATGTACCTTTATACCTTTCTGGGGCTTGAAAGTGGTAGTTGCATAGACTGTCAATGGAGGGGCAGGAAGCTCTCAGATTTCATTAAAAATATCTTCATTTGTGTTGTGAAGATGTTTGGAACGACATGAGGGTGAGTAATTAATGACGGAATTTCCATTTTGGGTGAACTAACCCTTTAAAGGGTAACTAAACCAACTTTTTTTAGTTAATGATCTGTAAGAATGCAGCTTCATAAATGCTGAACTCATTGATTCGAGTAACTTTTTTGACATTTGGATATAAAGTGTTTTAATTCTACAATATATGGTTTAAAAACGTCTGAGTGCTGCCCTCTTCACGTTGAACGGTGGCTACTGCAGTTGAATTTTCCTATTGGATGTTTGCGGTGGTTCGTGACGTAAGCGGTTGTTGGTGACTTAAGCAGGTTCCAGCTCACCTCGCCCTTGGTACGAGCTACCATGCCCTTGGCAGTATAAAAACAATCTTGTTTGGTCAAAACCATTGTGAGTCAGGAGTTGGAATTGCGAGTATTTAAAACGATCAGGATAGAGTGTTTTAGGATCTATTTAGCATAGCATTTATATAGTTATTTAGATCATTTCGTGTAGCCTATGTAGTTAATTAGCATAGTTGTTAGTGTAGTATTGTTAGAAGCATAGTTAGTTAGTAGTATAGTATTGAATCAGTTAGGATAGCTTCAAGTTAGCGTAACGTTAGATTTATCTGTATTTAGTACAGTGGTCAGGATGGTAATGCAGAAGAGGTGGATGTGGGCTTCTCCACACAGCTGGCGCTGAAAAGCAACGCAGTGCCAAACGCTGCTCCTCCTGCATGGACTCCACCACCGCAGTCACGTCTTGATGTGAGTGAGCATGTATGTTTTAATCACAATTTATGGTTAGGCTCAAGTTAATCCTCTGGGGTCGACAAACGCAACGGCGCATTTTGCTGGATTTTTTCACATAGCGACAGAATATGAATATGCCTACAGAGAGCGCGCGCTATTGACATCAACTCGACAAAACTCATCAGATGCCGATCGCGATGCGGGAGTTAAGACCGCAGTTTGAGCCAGCGGCTCGAATTGATATGGCCCAGTGTCCACAGACAATTCACCCTCCTCCACTTCAGGTGAAGCTGGGGGAGAAAAGTCCTCGACTTCAAATGACCGCTCTGTTGCAAAGCTACTTGCGTCACTCCAGTCACTCTCCATTTTAGAGTCTGACAGCAGCTGTAAATCAATCCATCACTGCGGGTCTCAGGTGCACGCCCCCCGCTCAGCCCCGCCCTCGGCTCATCCCCTCTATCCCTGCTGGGCTCTGCCCACTTTTCCAGCATTTTTCAAATATTGCCAGTGGGTGGAGTCAGGCTCTGACCAGGGGTTTAGTTACCCTTTAATAATAATAAATTAAGACACACACCTTAAGAAATCTCACTAATAGTCAACCGCCGGAAGAATCTGTGTTCCCTTTTTGTGGCTGTGATGTTGGACAGGTGATGGGCAGATATTTCCCAATCAGTGGAGTCTAAAATTAAACAGCAAGAAAACATCTACCTGTTAAATCATGAAAACAATTGGTTTGAAAACTAATTTTAAGTAAAAAATAAAAATTACTTTTGTAAAGTAATTTGACTGGACAAATTCAAAATGAGTGATAAGAAACACAGAAAATCTAGTTATACCAAATAGCAACAAAGCTATGATTTCACATGCATTGTTGGTCTGCAGTCTGTGTTGTTCTTCTGTTTTTCAGTTAACTTATACTGGCTGTGCTGGTAAACGAGAGTAAAAGATTGTTTGAGGATAAATACACACTTTTAATATTTGCACATCACAAATATTGTCATAAAACCATATAAAACACGTATTGTAATGAGTTAAAACACTTACTATTTGTTTTTACTGTTAAAAGCAAAATCCGTGTCAGCACTGCGTCACGACTCAAAGAAGATGCAGGCCTAGTCGTCTGTGGACCTAGTCTGTGAGAAAGGTTTAGGCGCGCACATCACATACATATCGTTACAAAACAATATAATGCCATGAAATACATGTTGTAAATTAGGTTAAAAACACTTACTTTCGGTGTTTTTCCTGTTAACGTTACAAGCAAACCTCCTCGTCGTCAGCTCCGTATTGAGTCAAAGAAGATCGTCGCCTTTGAGAAAAGTTTCGGCTCGTTTAAGCGCGCAAAGCATTTATATATCGCTATAAATCAATATCTTATAAAATACATATTGTAAATTAGACAAAACACTTACTTTCGCCGTTTTCCTGTTAAAAAGCAAACCCATCCTGGTCTGATCTGCATCGCGCGTCAACGGAAATGCCCCCCCTGAGAGCGGTTTAGCCGTGCACAGCACATACACATTGTTATAAAACAATAAGACGTTATAAAATGCATATATAAATGCGATAAAACACTTAATCCATGCGTTTTCCCTCAGCGTATGCATTGCATCGCGAATCAAAGAAAATGGCGTCTGTGAAAAAAGTCTCAGCTCGTTTCGTCGCGCTCAACGCGTAAATGTCCCGGATGTAACTCATCACAGTGTTATTTAGATCAGAGGGTGCGGCAAATTAACAAAGTTGAGTCAAATATGTTTCTAGAACAGTGAATAAAATGTTGAAAATTGGCTGGAATATATTTTTGTATATGTGACATGAACTCTGGTGGTGATATGCATAGGAATCACTTCGACATTAAGAAAAGTTTTATGTTTGTAGGTTAAGAATAGTATACTATCTTAGTACTGTGATAAAGTTTAGAGAAATTGTCACAAATGAAAATGAAATCTGGTGATGCAGAATTTAAAATAAAAAACTATTGATATGTAAAATATTCAACTGTATCTTGTAGAATTCACTCTAATAAATAATTTTTGTAATTAAAATGTGTGCTTGTGTGTGTGTAGTTTTAAATATTGTGTTTCATCTATGTTGATTATACAGTATAACCATGATTGACTAGGCATAGGGCTCCTCTTACTCTTAGGGCTCCACAAGATAAGAGCAAGAGCATGAGTGAACTGCTGCAGCCTTACACTGATTGGTAAACTGCACTGTGTTTTATTAGTTCACTTTCAAAAAAAACAACAACTAATAATTCTGATAATTTACTCACCCTGATGTCATCAAAGATATCCATGTCTTTCTTACTTCAGTCGAAAATAAATTAATGTTTTTGAGGAAAACATTCCAGGATTTTTCAACACAGAATGGACTTCAATGGTAACCAAATATTCAAATGTTCAAAGAAGGTTCAAATGTCCGTCTCAATGTAGCTTCATTGCTACATTGACACGATCCCAGTCAAGAAATAAGGGTCTTATCTAGTGAAACGATCGGTCATTTTCTAAAAAATAAATATATATACATTTGAAACTTTTGAAACTTCTTTGAACATTTGAATAGTTGGTTGCCATTGAAGTCCATTCTGTGTATAAAAAATGTAAGAAAGAGAGACATTGATATCTTGGATGACATCAGGGAGAGTTTGAAAGTGAGCTAATACTTTAAGATATATGCTGGACATGAATATTAAATTAGCATTATTTTCCTACGTTTTTACATCAAGAAAATCTATATGGCTTTTGTACGTAGGACATACAGTATATGACATATATGATTAAAAATACATTAATATTATGCAATTTATATATGTGGATTTTGCAGCATATATGTCCCTTACAATATTCTGTTGGAACATATAAGAATCACAGGTGTTTTTTGCAAACCTTTTCCATATGGGTTCAGACACCTGTCACGCCTGAGGCGTTCCCCATAGCGTCGATGACGTATTGTTGAGTTCCCTTCGAAAGGGAACTGAGACTCACACAGCATTTGACCACTGGATTTACAGAAATCATTTCACTTTAAGAAGGGTTTTCCCAACATTGCATATCTAATAAACTCTTGAAGAACACATTACCGGTAAAAATGAAATAAAAATTAATATCACTGAGTGAAAGATTTAACCTTGTATTTGTGTCTTTGGAATGTTTTTGTCTTTCAGACACATCAAAATGTACAAATTCATGTCATTTCATATTTACATGCAATGCAGGGATTCCTCCACTTTTTTTGTCAGCTGAATCTCTTTGCCCTAATATATTTACTTTAAGTAAGCCCTTAGATTTCAAGTTAATAAGTTAGATCAATAATAAAATTAAGTCAATAATAATAATAAATAATAGGAAAAAATGAATTTCACGGTTCTCACGAACCCACTGCCGTTCATCATGAACTCCAGTCTGGGAAACCCTGACGTAATGTACTTCATGTTGTTGATACCAAAGAACAGAATATATCTTGTTTCTCTTTGTATTTTTAATTTTCACTGTGGTACAAGATTATCCTATTCAAATCAATGTGATAAAAGGTCAAAAGTAATCTAAAAATTAGTCAGAATACATAACCTAAAATGAGTACTCTAAATTACATTACTAACTACTAACTGACTACAATTTGTAAAGAATCTATATTACACTTTTTAAATGATGAACTTTAGTTGAACCTTCTTACAGACAACACAACATTTTCCGCATGCAAACATTCTAACTGAAAGTAAAGTGAAACAGAGAGATTGCAGTTACAATAGATTTATTACTTCTGCAGTTCTTTGCAAATGTCAAAATACCAAGCTTTATAGACCAAAATATACAATACTGACTTTTCACATGTAGAGTGTGTTATCAAAATAACCAAATGTGTACGGCAAACATATTGATCAATATACTGCATCATGCAAACTAACTACTGTAGGTTGTGTACAACAGATTTAGAAAGGCAATAATGGTTCACAATTTTCAAACGTGGTCTCAGGTCACTTAGAATGTACAAAATAAACCATATTATGTTTTCCCTTATTATTACTTATCACAAATAATCGTATTTGTTGTGGAAGGCATAACAAATGCCAGGGATTCCTTTAGTAATGGTAGCAGATTAATAAATTAATAGCAACAAAGAGATTAAACTCAGAAACCACAGTGGAATGGATTAGGCGCCCATAGCAGCTTAGACAAACCCTGATGTAAGCACATATACATACATGCTTTGATTACTACATATATAGATAAAATTACATAAGCAGCAAATATATATTTTATACAGTAGAATATTTCATACATAGACAAAAACATCCTTTAATAAAGTATCTTAAAGGTTGAGAAGCTTTGGATGTCAGATTCAGTCAGGTGAATTAGCACTAATCACATTAAAGTTGTACAATAAAAGATTGAGGACTTTAAATCACTAACATCAAGTACCATTTACATATAAACTCAATACAATATTGGGATATTATTGCGTCATGAATCGCACAGCAGACAAAACACTGTTAGAAAAGGTTCATAAATAATATCTCAATTCTCAACCCACTGATGATCCATCCTCAAGCCTTTTTCTGTCTGCTCTGGCCCTCTATAGGTCAAAACAAGATCAAGTAAACCCACTGATCAGCGATGAGAATTTCAAGAGCTCCCACTATGGCTCAAGTATCTCTCGTGTACAGGAAGCCTGACCACTCATGAACAATTAGCCCTCTATTCCATCTGAAGGCTAAAACAAGCAGGGTCAGCAAACTTTACCATGTTATTTCCCAAGCCAGAGGTCAATAGGAAGATGGTTTGTTGTACCCAAACAGCCCCACAGGAATGTACTTCACATGAGTGGGCCACTGAGACGCCAGCTGGAAGAACTTCACATCATTCCACTCCATCCCATCTACAGACACTGAAACATTAAACACGTCCATCTCGTGAGTAAAGTGCGTTAACATACAGAGGGTGCAAATGTCTGAGAAATTTAAAAGCGAATTTAAACCTGAATTTTGACATTTAAAACAAAAGAAAGCTTATGACAAAATTAATAAGAAATATTTAAGATTCTGCATTATTATAGGTCACTGTTAGAACAAGCAAATTTTAATTGAACTTCTCAATCATATAAAATATGATAATATGCTGACCAATGCAAACCATAAGCATTTTGCGAATGGTCTCAGGACTTTAAGGGCCATAAACATCATAGACATTAATGTTCAGGTTAGTGGTCATATCACAATGGGTTTTTCCAATAAACTTACCACTGACCCCATAAATTTGGAATATTTGGTTAAATCCTTAGATACTAGTAATCTTTTATTCACGTAATTGGTATCTAACATATCTAAATCTTTGAAGCTGCATTTATACTGCAGGTTTTTAGCCCAATTCCGATTTCTTTGACAACCAGCTTATATCTTTTAAAATTGACCCATATCCTATATCTGAATTTACACTATACACTTGGCGAAACAACCCAAGGTAGATGTACTGACCCGGAAAAGCTTAGGCTGAGAAGGAAGTAAAAATGGTGCGATTTGCAATAGACGCAGACAAAATGATACTACGTAATACTACAAAATAATACATTCTGCACCATCTTTAAAGGTCCCCTGACATGAAATTTTCACTTTCTGAGGTTTTTTAACATTAATATGAGTTCCCCTAGCCTGTATATGGTCCCCCAGTGGCTAGAATTTTCAATCGGTGTAAACCGAGCTTTGGCTATCTTTCTCTGCCTTTGAGAAAATGAAAGCTCAGACAGGCTAATCTTGAATCTCCTCCGTATGACGTCATACGGAGGAAAGGTAACCTCCCCTTTCTCTGCTTTGCCCGCCCAGAGAATTTGGCTCGCCCATGAGAAAATAAGCTAGGAAGTACGAACGCGCGAGCGCGATTTGAGTTTTTCCACGAGATATATTCTGGCTTGCAAACGAGCCAAGCATGGCAGTTGATCAGTGTTCGGATGTACGAATGAACACAAAAGTATTTTTTAGTTCCTTCATCCGAGCCTCTGAAGAAACAATGGGTTCATTTTATTTTCTCTGGAAATGCGCCGACACAACTTCCCAAAGTTTTGTATGGTCCAAACATTTCACCGACGACTGTTTCCTCAACTCGGGCCAATACAGAGCTGGCCTCGATGAATGTCTGAAAATAAATCGATCGAGCTACCAAGCAACAATTTCTGATGTGTAATTGTTCAGACAGGTAATCTTTCTCTCAAAATCGTCCAATACTGTTTATGCATAAGTCAAGCCAGTGATTAAAATATCAACTTCACATCGTTTCTTTTAGTAGGATGAAAATAATTTTATTTAAATTGTGAACAAATTATGTACAGAAAGCGATCAAAGAACAATCTTTCCACACAGCGCGAGTTTATCTGGACAACTCGTTATGAAATCAATGACGCACATTACACTGCACGACAATACTCTTACTGTATGTACATCATCGGGTTTGCATTGGTGAAAGCATTAGAGAGAGTGCAGAAACTGCGTTGCAGCAGATTGTCATCTGCTTGCTCAATGCTCATCCCAGCAACATTTTATGTGATGGGAATAGATCTAAATACTTTAAAAACTTCTAACGATTCGTTAATCTCGATAGCTGAAATAGTAAAAACGTATAATAGCTGTAGTAAAAGTATCCGAGAGAGTTTCACATGTAATATGTAGCTATTTCATATGCAAGCATGTCAGCCAATCACAGCAGTGGGCGGTTACACTGAATCCCACAGCAGACACGCCCCTTCAAACAGAGCGTTCAAATCAGAGGCTAAAATCAGGCTAGCAAAATGATTTTATTTCTAAATTATAACTATTTTTGATCTAAAAAACATATTAACATTATAAGGGCAACCCAGGAAACATAAAATAATAAAATAACCCCATGTCAGGGGACCTTTAAAGGTCAGCAAAACATTGGTATCTTAGGCAGAGAAAAAAAGGGGAGGCCTTGTTGCAGCCTGGCCACTGAAAAGAGTCATGTGATCGCAGTTGGTGTCCACCTGAGTTGATGTTATTGGCTATCGCCACTTTTTCAATGACGTACAACTCGCATTTACAGGGGAATATCTGATCTGTCCACTTACATGGCAGATGCATGTATCCGATTCATATCAGATTTATGTCCACATATTAGTGTTGGCACGATACCAAAATTATTGTTTCAATACCGATACCAAGTCAAGAATTGCGATTTCGATACTTTTCCTGAAAAGGAAAAGTATTTCTTACAAGGCGTTTCACATGCACCTCCTTTGCGTAGGTCTTTGCTCTTTAAATGCTGTAATAACCTAATATAAATAAATCACTGACACTGACAAACATGCACATGCTCTGATTATAATCATATAGCCTATAGATCATTTTAGCTGATGTTTTGTATGCTTCATTTTAGCAGCTTGCAAATTATTAATGTTATCTATGAAAGTTGGGGGGAAAGTTGTAATACAAAAATAAATAAAACCTCTCCAGTTAACCAGCAGAGCATTATTTTGATTCGCTATTAAATAAGAGATCTAGCGCTAAAATCTGTTGTTTTTTAAATCAAGCGGAGCGCTCTTTTTCGCTGCTATCAGTTGCATGGATACAGTGTCTTTTGCGGCTCGCGCACCATCTTCACTCGGATGCGCGCTTCAATCTATCGCCGTTGCGGAGACTCTAGGTGCGTTCCATTTGACAGGGTCCCTACGCAGTGTTCACTGCTCCCTACTCCCTGAACACGGTACATCAGTTGAAGTGGACTTCGCTGACAATAATCACTCATTTGGAATGCCCTGCAACATCATCAAAGAAAGGCAACAACATGGTCGCGCAGATTATGATATAGGCCTAACTTAATTAAATTTTGTAATTTACTTTCCTTACTAATTTAAAATCATATAGGCCTATAGATGCATTCATCACCCCAACCGTTGATAAATACTCTAGTTTGTATAATAATAACTATAATGTATGAATACTCAATGCATATGTAAACTCAGAGCCGTTAGAAATTTAAATTTAAAATCTCTTCCAACGGCTCTGCTCTATGGTTAGTTCTGACTGCTGACGCGGTGCACAATGACAGTTGGTTGATTTTTGCTCTCCACTTCCTGTGAAGTGATGTATCGATGTTCCCTTATTCCCTACGCCGTTTGCAGTGCCCTTCGAACTGAACATGTTCGTTCCCTTCGGATTGGAATCTCACTTAAGATGGCGAAATACCCTGTGAAGTCCACTTCGCAGTCCACTTACGGTCGAATGGAACGCACCTAATATATTCTGCACAGTTTGACCAGGCCGCCGGATGGTGTTGCTAAGAACTTGCAATGTATAACTATCAGACCGGCCCTCGCGGCCTTGAAACACTACCGGCCCACCGGGAAAAGTCCCGACTCTCCGGATTGCCACTCCACTACTGACCGGCGGCCACAGTATCACTTGTGCTCGCACATGCAGTCATCTCGCTGTAGTGTTTGTCTCATGACAGCTGGAGCTTCTTTGCTGCGTGCGTGAGGAGAAAAAACACAGACGTCCATAGGGAGGCACTGGAAGCGTGCGTTGCACACACCAACATGAAATGCGTCTCTTACAAATCTGGAACGCGGTCATTCATAAAAGTATCAATACTAATAAATTTGGGTATCGTGACGTTTTTAATTTCCGAGAATCGCGATACTTTTGAAGTATCGGTGCACCGTGCAACACTACCACATATGAATGAGGCCTGAAACTGATCAGAGAATATCGGAATCCATGTGCTTTTTTTCTTGCTTACTCGTTTGTGTTTCATATCTAATCTGCGCCACATGGGAGGAAAAAAATTTGGTCACTTGAACCATATAAAGTAAATGCAGTCTTAGACACATTCCCAGCAAACATTGGACGTTTAATGACCGTTGAAAATACGTCCCTCTGGAACGTCCTGTCATGGTTGAAAAATAGTTCCAAAATAAAAGTTGAACGGACATCTTTGACATTATCTGTTCTGTGTTACATATTTTTACAGATTTATGCCATCCTATAGCGACTATTTTTGGCCAGGGCCACGACGTTGCCATCGGACCAATGTTTGCTGGGTTATTACAAAAGTAAACGGGCGAAAAAAACTGCTCAATTCATTTGTGTTCTGTTGACAAGTACCTCTTAGACTGGTTTGTTGATTCTTGGCAGAGCAGATGAGTCTGGTGATGCCTTCAATGATCTGACTCTTTGAGTCTGTGTCTCTCTCTTTTGGCTTCTTCCCTAGGAAGATGGTTGGGACTAAAGACAGGCGAAATTAGTAAATATAGTTATGTGTGGATATGGATAAATATGGAGACTATCAACAATAGTAGCACTGCAAAAAAAAGAAAAGAAAGAGAGCCGAGAGCGAGAGAGAGCAGAATGTCAAATGAAAACACTGTATAGAGTCATGAAAACAAAGGGATCTTTAGCAAAAGGACAAATGTGCATTTTCTGTAAATTCAGTGAACAATCTCACCTTTCTTGTTCTTCTCCTTGGTCACCACAGTCATGGACATGGTGTTAGAGCCAGTCTGGAGCTCAATGTTGCCGAAACCGGGCAGTCGGCTAACCTGCAAGGATCTGAACGCACACCTCAAAGTCTTCTTACTGTCTCTCTGCTCTCCGTCTTTGCGCTTCTCAACCCCGGCAGACACCCAGTAATCCACCTGCAGCCCAATCGCATCCACGCCATGAGACATGCTGGGGCTCCTAGATAACAGAATCAGTTTGACCAGATTTACCAGGCTAGCATTTTTAACAGATGTAAGCCATTGCAATGTGAGAAACAGCAAAGCGGTGCAGATTTCTGTACAATATTGTACACAAACCCTAGAGCAGCCAGTCCACCGCTTAGTGAGGGTGATGGAGGAGGTGTTGCAGAATCTTTCATCATCCCAGTGGGAGATACATGAGCAGGTGGAGACGTCGAGGGAACTGCCAAGCTCAAAGCTAAACCTTCTTCACAATCTCCACCTACAATGAGTCAAATAAACATTTGGGGAAAAAACTACAATAATGGTAAAATGCAGTTTCATTGCAAAGTGACAAGATAATTTTGAAAAGAAATATAAATGCTTGCTGGCCAATCTAATAAAGGTTTAACTATACATTAAACAACAAAAATGTGATTAAATTCATTTGTTCTATCAATACTATTGATAAAACTCAAAATGTGCATCTTTAACTTTAGTGGTAAGTTGCATGTTTAGTAAAAAGAACCAACTCAGAATCCTTCATTGGGAGTCAGACCACACTGGTTCCATTAAATGTTTTTGATTCGCTAAAAACTAAACCAGCTCATAAGAGTCACTTGTTAAGAAATCAAACTACACTGGTTGCACTGTCTGGTTCTTTTTTCCCCACTCTAATGGTAATACAATTTTACTGGTGAATTTTTATGGACAGATACAAAAAAGACAAACCTGAAGATCCTGGGCTGCGCTCTACCAATCGCTCTACCTTAACCAACTGTTGCAAGAAAAAAGGAAATAAATCCATCCATCATTGAAAATTTAAACACTAGTGTTAAAAAGTCTTTTTAAAGAAATTAATACTTTTAATTTGCATTAAATTTATCAAAAGTGACAGTAAATACATTTATAATGTTACAAAAGTAAATGTTGTTCTTTTGAACTTTCTTGAACTTTCTATAAATCCAAGAATTCTGAGACCTTGGTGAGACTTCTTTCAAAAAAATGTTTTACCGACCACAAACTTTTAAATGCTAGTGTAACATTAACTAAAAATGTACTCACACCCACAAAAGGAACAAAATTTTGGTAGGAATCTTCATCTTGCCTAGAATAGTAAAAATGTAAAAAAAAAAAAAACATCAAATAAAATATAATACAAAATATTTGAAATGATGAGGTGATAGAAATCATCTCACTCACATCTTTTGTTTGCAGGTCAGCATGGCCTCAGCAATGGGGAGCTGATGAGTAACTGCAGATCCGTTAATGTATTGTAGAATTCGTCCAGTCACATCCACAAAGTCAGCAGAGGAAGAAGCTGAAGAGATACAAGAACAAATCCTATGGACAATCGTCAATATAACACATCTCAATGGGCACAGAAAAGACAAATGGGGCATTGCACTCCGAGATTAAACATGAAAAATAAATAACCGTACTGGGGTTAAACAAATGCATTACTTACCAGTCTGGGGAGGCTCTGGGCGACTGAAAAACTCTCTCCATGAGCTGTCCAGGAAGGAAGAACTGTAGCGGTTGTCCAGAGAACCCAGGTGTTTGGCCACGGGGTGAGAGCCTGTGGAGACACTCACATGATACAGCCTGAACTTTTTTTAACTCCCAGTTGGTTGGTTTGGAAAGCTTTTGCAGTTTTTATGTGAAATATCATTGTGTTTAGAGGTTATCTATATGCACCTAAAGGCACCACAAGGAACTTCATGTGGCTGAGCCAGTCAGACATCTTGTTGGCGAGCTGAGAGACAAAGAATCTCAAGACGGCTCCTAAATAGCTTTGACCTCCAACTGCCACAACCTTCACCGGTTTGGGCATGATGGAGTTACAGTTGCAGCTGTGAGAGTAAAGAAGGAACAATATGCACCACACTGCAGACACAGGAACTGGTAGAAGCACATGCTGTTAGTATGCTAAAATCTTTGATCAACTATGCGATTCATATTGACAACCATGAATATTAACATCATGAGATCCGACAGCCAGGCATCACTACAAACCATGTCGTTTCACATTTGTGTTTATTCTCACTGACTCAACCACAGTCACACTCACAATTTCTGTATGCGTGTGAGCAGGGCGGAAAGGACGGCCTGGATTTCTGATCCTGAGCAGGTGCAGACCACCGGCAGCTTCTGGGCCTGCAGCAGCTCAGCCACATACTGCAGATACACAGAGTCAGATTTCTCTACTTCAAAATGAATAAAAACATCAAGATATACTGAGACACTGATAAAACATATTTATAGAGGTTCAACTTCAGATTAAAGCAGTTATCAATTGAACACAAGAGAATGGCTAAGTTGTGTGCAGGGTGGTCAGACACAGGCACACAGGAAGTAAAGTGGAATGGTATTTACGTGTCCTTGCCAATCGCTGCCGTTCACCAAGATAAGGCTGTCAGGAAGGGTGCTGTCAGACAGCAGAATCTGGTTGAGCTGGTCATATACTATGTTCCTCGGCATCTGCAAAGAGAAGTGTGACTGAAAACATTTTCTCAGACTAGCATTTTAAGGTGCAGTGTATAATTTCTGGTGTTCTAACATCAGATAACAGTATCTAACATCATAGTGACGCTACTAACTTAACTACTTTCACAGAAGAGTGACAGCAGCTTAGCTGCTTTATTAGTGTAGCTTTTAAAGAATAAAATGTAATGTCAGGTATTTGTAATGTCAGCTCTACATCCAAGCGAGGAAATAAGCATTGGAAAGTCTGATTTTATTTATTTTGAACAGTTCATGAACGCAAATAAACGATTCGTTGATTCATTTGGTTCATTATTGCATGGCATATTTTACTGCTAATTATCATAGTTTTTGCCTGGTTTTACTCAATGTAAATGTACACCACTGTTCAAAAGTTTGGTGTCACTTTTTGCAAGAAATTAATACTTTAATTCAGCAAGGAAGTGTTATGAACTGCTCCGAGACTTGGAGGTGAAGATCCAAATGCAGCTTTATTATAGAATAGTCGTACAGGCAGGGTCAAGAATCAGCAAACAGGACAATGGAGAATACACAGAGAGAATCCAAGAAACAGGCAGAGGTCAGGGCAGGCAGCAAGAATCAGAGTCCAAGAACAATCCAAAGTCAAAAACAGAAAAACAAACACGGGAAAACGCTCGGAAATGCAGACACACAGTACAACAAGACTTCGCGGTGAGTGAATGAATGAACATGGTATAAATAGACTGAGACTAGCAGGATGACAAGACACAGGTGAATACAATCAGTGACAATGAGGTACAGGTGAATGTGATCAGTGATGATGAGTCCAGGCAGTGAGTATGGGAAATGTAGTTTGTGAGGAAGTAATCATAGTCTATTGTGGAGCGCCCTCTGGTGGCTCTCGAGGGCACTCCAGCTGGTGATCGTTACAGGAAGCATTAAATTGATCAAATGACAGTAAATACTTTCACATTGTTACAAAAGATTTCTATTTCAGATAAATGCTATTCTTTTTAACATTCTATTCATCAAAGAATCAAATGGAATTGTGGATTCCACAAAAATATTATGCAGCACAACTGTTTTTAACATTGCCGATAATGATAATAATAATAAAAAATGTTTCTTGACCAGGAAATCAGCATGAATTCTGAAGGATCATGTGACACTGAAGACTGGAGTAATGATGCTGAAAATTCAGCTTTGCCATCACAGGAATAAATTACATTTTACAATAGATTAAAATAGAAAACACTTGTTTTAAATTGTAAAAATATTTCACAATATTACTGTTTTTACTGTTGCATTTTAATCAAATAAATGGTGAACGTGTGAAAGTACTGTTCAGAAGAAATGTTTGTGAAATTTATGTAACTGTTCAAGTTTAAATGTTATTCTAATTGAGATCCTGAGATTGTATCAGATAAATACTACCGTTACTGTAGAAATAACATTCATAGGGCCAGATATACTAACATCTTGAGCCAGCGCAAAAACACACCCAACAGCTTGTGTCTTCCACTGTTTATCAAACAGACAGTACAGGTCCGGAGCCAAACTAGTAACTGAAACACCCCCTCCCTCCCCTCCCCGCTGAACGCAAGCAAATTCGCGAAAGTGAAAAATGAGCACGCATTCAAAAGCAATCACAAATGTGCAAAATGAATGCACCCAATCCATTTCAGGAAATCAATTTAGGAATAGCATGCTTACAATCATCTCTGGACATTAAACTTGGATAAGAGACAGTACTTCGAAAAATTACATCGAAAATAAACACTTCACCTTTAAGAGCTCTCGTATTGTGGGTGACTCAGAAACAGCTATTTCGGTCTCACGAACCGCATGGTTTCTCACAAACATTTGATAAAAAGCAGCAGAGATGGTTAGCAGCAAAAATACATGTTTAAGTGTAATGTATCATGCAGGGAGAATTAAAAATGGCACTTCATCACAATGGCCTTTGAGTATGTTTTGACACCTCTGCACAAAAGTGAACCGCCATATGAACTAGGTGTTGAATCATGTGTACTGAGTTACATAAGGAGGATTATCGCCCACTCTCTCTCTCTCTCTCTCTCTCTCTCTCTCTCTCTCTCTCTCCTCTAGCAACACCCACTTCCCCCTCTCACTAATCCTCATGCACGGCCCAAATGCATCACCATATTCTCGGCTTTGCCCTCTCACATCCACACAAACACACAATTTCCTGAGCAAATAGCCCTTGGGGGTTTATTGATTCTGAACTTCAGTCAGAGCAACTTAAGAAAAGTGAGGCAGCTGTTCTTGACTAAGTGCTGTAAGTGCTAGCTGTGTGTGTCTGTGTGTGTGTGTGTGTGTGTGGTTACCTGAGGGGTGAGGCTGAGCTCGGGTGATCTCTCACTATCTGAGCTGTTGGTGCGTTCGCTGAGTGGTTTGGACAGCTGTCTCTCTTTCATAGGGGTCCCTCGCCGCTGTTTAGGGGTATGATTGCCATCCAGCCTGGAGATAATGTCACAGCTGCTTTTATTTATTTACTATCCACTCCATTTTTTTCTCAATATGTGCACAAAAGTCTAAATGAACAAGGAACTATGTACATAGTTTGTGCATAGAATACATTAGAAGTGTGGGCAGTATTACCCACAATGAGTCATTTTATAACATGTCGTAACAGTACATTTAACAATGCAGTTAATTTAGCAAGAAAGGCAAGTACTTGTTTATATATTAAGGTCAATAATTGTTTATATATTATTTTAGTTTATATAAGGTACTCCATCTCAAATTATTATTTTCTTTTTTTTTGGTTGGTACTTGATGGAATAAAACCAAAAGATTACATAACTTATCACAAATTAGTATGGAAAAATCTCTATCGGCTGACACATTTCTATCATTTGATGCTTCATAGCGAACAGCCCTTAAAGGGATAGTCCACACAAAAATAAAAATAGTTTTCATTTCCATACCTTTGTCTTATTCCAAACCTGTTTGAATTTCTTTCTTCTGTGAAACACAAACGAAGCTATTTTGAAGAATGTAGGTAACTGAACAGTTTTGGATCCTTTTGACTTTCATTGTATAGACAAAAAAATACAATAGAAAGTCAATGGGAACGGATTCTGTTTGGTTATCAACTTTTTCATTTTTGGGTGGACCATCACTTTAAATACAGGTTTAATGTGAAATACCAACCTAGGAGATGGCATGTTAGTGCTATTGCTCCTTTGTGGGGTCCGAGGCCTCTCCGCCACTGATAAAGTGATGCTAGGTGTCCCGTCTGCTATCACCTCCACTTCATTGAGTTCCTATACCATAACCTTCTTAATAAATACTAGTTCACAGGCTCACAGAGGACAAAAGTGAATTCACTACAAACCAAATGCAAGGGGTAGAAAGTGAGAAGGGGGCACATAGAGAGGTGCAATCAGGCTCACCAGTGTGTCCATTTCTGAGAAAGCCTCATCCAGCTGCGCACTGGGGGAACGCTGGATTTTACCAGTTATAGTCTGCTCACTCCTCTTCAGGAGAAAGAATGGCCGTGGGAAAGAGAGAGAATTGAAAAGAAATGTGACAGAGTGGCCCCAAAATGTATATAGACAGTTAAAACTGTAGTTAAAACTGTATGAATGTCATTACACTAGACAACAAATTTAAGCAAGTGGCATGTATATTGAAAAAAGAACAGCTAAATATTTCACAAGAGGAAAACATGTTAAAAAAATTAAGATAAAATGTATTCGGACACTTTCATATAGTTAATGTGACCATAGTCAGTTGGTTAAAAGTAATAGCCAAAATAGCTGGCTTAAAAGTCCAAATAGTTTTGGTTTACCTTATATATATATATATATTGTTTACATTGTTTACACATATACTACATATACATATATATATATATATATATATATATATATATATATATATATATATATATATATATACAAACACAAGAAAAGCAGTAATGGTGCGTGCCCACTGTCGAGGAGTGAGCGGAGCAGAGCGTTTTCAATTCATTCCTATGGAAGTTGAGCTTCACGGTCACACGGTGCATTGTGGGATTGAAAGCGGACAGGAGAAAGCGTTGAGAGTGGGTGTGACTGTCAAAAGGTTATGTAGTTCTACACTTTATGCAAATATCAAGGGAAAAATGCGGGCAGGAGTTTATGCTGGATTTTTTTAGATGTTTTTTTACACATTGTACACTTTGCAGTTGTTACATGTATGTTAAATATTGCAGTTTGAAAGCTTTCAGTGCAATTATACTGGCTGGGTTTTCAAACGTTTACAAAATTGACAGGATATCTTTACTTGGGGCATTTGGAATCAAAGCTTGCCTATTTCCAAATGTAATCGCGTGAATCTCTGATGATTATATTGCCCCTGTTGAAAAACAAACAAACAGATTAAACCCACTTGCTACGGACATCCCCCAGAGCAGAGGCATTATAAGCGGCACTAAGCGGAGTTTTGCCGCTGTAGTGGGCAAGCACCATAATAAGGCAAAGCAAAGTAAAGTTCAAACGCAGTGCTAAAATAAGGTCTCTCTCTCTCTCTCTCTCTCTCTCTCTCTCTCTCTCTGAAGGACACTCACAGGACTCAGCTTGTCTTTGCTGCGGCCGCACCTACTATTCAAGCTACCAAACTCCGTCTGAGAGCTGGACTGTGACATGCCTTCAAAAAATGGCCTAAAATACACACACACACACACACACACACACACACAAAAACCCAGGGTAAGAATAAGAAAGCTGAGATGTAGGCAGTTTGCCCACTCAGTATGTGGCTGAAAAAGCTCAGTTTATTTCTACATTAGAGAGTGGAATATGCTTCTTCTCATATACAATATATACCAGAATCTTTTGCAACAACAACACTACATTTATCGGCTATCTCTATTGTATAATCAAATCCATCTAATGCAAAGGAAAATTACTAAATCAATATCTGAAAGTGGGTGCCATAATAGTAAATATTAGCTAGTGAATGATGTACCGGAGTTTGGGTTTGGGGGTGCTGATAATACTGTCCGTCTCCTCCATGTCTGGGCCGCTGTCACTGGGGTTGTACATTTCAAGACTGTCATAGAGCTCATCCAGGTCCTCTTCCACATCCCGGATCTGCTCTTGGGACACATGATCCAAACCGAACCCCACCTACATTCATAATATTACCCATCGATTACTGATAGAGATGAACGATAAATAGGTACCATATCGGTTATCGGCCGATAGATATTCGATTTAAAAAAAAAAATGTATCGGCTGTTATAGGATATTTATTGGGTCTGCTCAATTACCATATTTTTAACTTTAGAATAGCTTTCTCATCATCTGATACACTTAAATGGTACTCTTTAAAAACACCAATAACACTTAAAAAACTATTTTTTTTAAATGAATTATTTAAAAAAAAAAGAATTCGAAGAATGTATTATTATTTATTGATTATTAGCCATTACATGACAATAATTACCAGCTTATCTGTATCTGACAGAATTTTTATATAGATGCACACCTAACTGCTCATTAATGAAGATTTGTACTGTTCTAAATGACCAAATACATTTCTTAAAGAAAACCTGGTGGGAAAAAGAAGCGAAAAGACCTTCACCAAAAGAGCGTGTGAATTTAGAGACAAGATGCAATTACCTCATCAGACACTTTGAACCATTTCACCAATGCCATAAGCTTCTGTTTTATGTTGGGTTGCTGGATTTAAAACACAAACACCTTGTTAGACAGAAAGCGGGGGAATCATAAGCAACAATAGCAAACAGACAGAAATTAGCCACGTATCTGGTTGAGCAACAGCAGGGAACAAAAACAGCAGCAAGCAGAGAAAGGGGAAAAAAGCTGTCACAACAAGCACAGAGTGCTGGCAAAGGCTTGTCAGCTAGAAGACGAAGCACACAGGAAGCAGATTTCACGTTAATGTGCTCAGAAGCCCCATCCCAAGAGTTTCCATGTGATTGGAAGAATTGCAGTAGCTCCTATTGCAATCACTGCTACATCTAAAGAACAGTTGCCCCAGGGATAAATGTGCAGTTGTTCAGCCTGACAAAGCCTGAGTCAACATGGAGACAGAGAAAGCTGGTCTGGTTCTCTGAGGTCTGTTTTATAAATCTGGACAGATCACTTACGTCACTTACGTTAGCTCTGGTGATGGAGGCTGTGGAGGGGAGTTTACGACGAGGTTTCTTTTTCCTCAGTTCATCCTCGTCATCGTAGAGGTACTACCCAAAAGGGACAAATCAAGCTTTAAAACCTCTTCAAAAACCTTATTTGAATACAATAACAGTTCATTGTAACTTATTTTTTGGACTGTCAAGTGATAAAAAAAATTATTTACTTAATTACATTATGTGCCAATTAATACATCTAAATAATAATAATTTAAAGTCATTATTGTGTTAAATGAGAAAAGCGTCAAACAGACATTACAAAAAGTAGCTTTAGAAAGAAATATTTTATTTGATTCAATATAGAATTTATTACACAAGCTTTTAGGCTACAAACTATTGCCAAAATATGAAAATATTTTTTTATGGAAAAAGAGCTGCATGAACATTTTTCAAAACTTCTTTTTTCAGTTTCATAGTCATGAAAGATGAAGGATGAGTAAATGATGACAGAATTTTTGTTTTCAGTTCAACTTATCTATTATACTAATCTTCCATTTTTGCTTCCTACATTTCCTCTCTTTTGCTAGAGGGTCTTCACACCAATTAATATTAATTTTTTTCTATACAAAGACCATGCAGTGCGTTTTTTAAGTGATCTGACTTCAACAGATACACTTCAGTCTCTGAGCACAGAAGTAATTCACTAAACCGAAAATAGGCAAGATGGCTGAACATCAAAATCAATCAGTTCAATCGAACAGGCCAGACCTGCCCCTGTAGAGGATCATCACTGCCGTCCTGCTCTGACGAATAGCTTTCCTCCTCCTCCTCAGAGTAATTATCAATGTCTGGTGAACGATCTGAAAGGCAGAAAACGGGAAGCATGCGAGTGATTAAACCAGAGCAGGCCTGGCTAAAGAACTTACAGAAAGCGTTCTCAAAAGTAAAAGAGCAGCCTTGGCCTCTTTTTGTAATTCTCATTAGCTTGTTCAATTTGAAATACAGAGATCAACATGTACAACTCACCGGATAGCTTGGACTTTGGTCCCTCTGGGTCGATGGGCTGACTGGAGAGAGAATAGACCCTGATCTCAGCAACGGTCACCGGTGTGTCCTTCACCGTCGTGTGCAAGCACAACACCTGAGCACCTTCTGTAGGGTGCTGCATCACCTACAGACAGACAAAAGCCATGAAGTAGCTTTAAAGACAAGGGAACAAACTACCAAACAAATCTGCAAAATGATTATAATGCAAATAAACTACAAAATGTTAGATTAGTTATGGTGCTCAAATGTAGATATGTTTGCAGCAAAATATATTCAATATATTGTTTAACCTGCTTTCGTGCTGATAACATATGCGTTTTAACATTTTATTCTAGTTTAATTTCAGGATTTTTTAAAATATTCTCTTCTTCTTGGTATGAAATGAATAATGATAATAATAATGTGAAATTACGTGGATGCCTTTCAACAGTTAGTCATGTACTGAATCATAGTACAAATGCAAATGGCTTGGCATTTATTTGGGCATTAAATTACAGATACAAAATGACCTGTGTGGATTTTGGTGCATTTGTGAGAAGTTTCAGTATGAGACTGAACCACAGAAAGTCATTCCCCCCCCAAACCCCCAAACCCCCCCCCCCCAACACAGCAGCTACCTTTTTTTTTATGGCATTTTTTGAGAAGCATTTTTTTTAAATCTGTGCTTAAATGGGAGACTTCTTTCAAACAAGCAATCTAGAATCACACAAAAATGTGGCCAAACTGGATTTGTAGGGTTTTGCGGTTCCTCACCTCAGCCATATTTATCAGTCCTAGTGCGAGGGTCTTATAGCCCAGTATAGTGCGATTCTTGTACCTCTTGCGTCTCTGGAGCATAATCTGAAGCTTGTTGGCATCTCTCTTCAAAAAGTGTGGGTACTGAAGCCAATATGGGAGGGAAAAAGTACTGAAGAATGAACATTAATCTAATTGAATCCAATTAATTTAAACAGAAGGGAACTAAAGGACTTCCAATAAATTTCATCAAAACAAAACCATAATACCATAATATTAAATTTGCAAATATCAATGTAGTACTAATCTCATCCAAAATGCACTCAAACACAGCTAACCTGAAGAGAGAAGGTCAGCTGAAGATCAGTCTCTGTAAGGCCAGCAGAGGATAGCATGATTTCATTTGACCGCAAAATGCGTTTTGAGCCCTAAAGAGATATTTACAATCATTAGTTACCTAAACATAGATTAAGCAGTTTTTTTTGCCAACCAGAAAAAAATACTTTTTTACCTGAAGTTTAACTGCAATGACCACCGATGTGAGATCCCTGTCCAGCTCCTTCAAAATCACTAATTTTTTAAGAGTTAGACTGAGAAGTCTACAAGAGAAAAATAAGAGAGATGCACACGTTGTTCCGAGGACAAGTTGCTATGGCAGCTGAATGAATAATCTGTCCCCAAGCTGGTTTATCAAATAAAGAGTTGACATTTTGGCCTTAAATCCCAGATGCAATTTTGGCTGGCATTTCACCTAAAATTCTACACAACAATTGTGACCTTTTGTGCAGTGAGTGAGAAGTGCCATGATGGTTTTTAATATATGTCACTCTCAGTCACAATAACAAATCGAAATGTGCCTCCTCATATAATTAAAGGGAATGATATTTACTCGCCCTCATGGAGTTCCACACCCGTAGGATGTTTTGTAGACTATACTAATGTTTTACTTTTTTTTTCTCTGTGGAACACAAAAGGAGAATTTATTTGTTTACACAGATTTTTTTCCATAGTGCCTTTGTTTGTCTAACTCAAAAATACACCCTTTTGAGTCTTTTTGAGCTTGACGTAATTATGAACGGTCTATTAAGAAGTGATTCCTTAACATTCTACTTTAGTTCACAGAAAACTACCAATATACATGTTTGGATTAATATGAGGGTGAGTAAATGATGGCAAATAGTTCCATGCCAAAAAATGAACAATCAATCTATAAAATACATGTACAGAAAACAAATATGACTGGAGATTCCATATCCTGCTAGCGATTTAAGGACAGTTAATAATGGATGCTGGAATGAAAATCATTTCCAAGTTAATTTCTCCACTCCACGTGACACAGGACATCTGAAGTAAACTCTATTTTGTAACAGACAAGGAATACAATGTCCCAAAAACTGGGTTGTCCTCGGATATATCTCCACAAGGTGTGCTGAGATGTTTTTGGCCTGAAGTCAAAAACACTGCATTGGTGATATATTAAACTCAGGTAATAAATCTTAGAGTGACACGGCACTCAGGATCTTGGCTCATTCAGTTTCTTTGACAGGTTGTATTTTTTACAGAACGACAGGAGAACATTGTCATAACATTGTAAGGAATTACATAGATGTGTATCTAAACCAATATGAAGACTAAGATAAAAGTATAACATTAAAAATACTGCAATACAATAATGTCAATTTATAGTTATAATTATACTTATAGTACATAATTATATATATATATATATATATATATATATATACACCTTTTATTTGCCTAGCTGTGTGCCATGGAGCATTGTCCTGGCTGTGGGGAAACCCATTCTTCGAGTTGGGGAACATCATAAGAGCCAAAGGAAGCAAGTTTTTCTTCCAGGATAACCTTCCTCAACTTGCCTTCTAATGGTTAGACAGAGACCTAGGGTGCTTCTCAATATCCCTCCTCGTTTCCTCACTCCTCCGTCCTCCATCCTATGACCCGGAAACCGATCGAGCTCAGCCATCTTGGACATCTCAATTCTCTAATTGCACCGTGAGCAGTCGAGGATCGAGGAGTAAGGAGGCTTCCTGAGGAGTCATAAGCGAGGATACACAGGTGTATCCTTTGTGGAAGTGTTTCATCGACTAATTTTATATTTTATGTTCTCATCCGCCTTCACATTGGTCACAATCATTTGAATTTATACTTTACCTATGCAGTTTAAATAAACCACACATCTCACATATTTCAACAGGGTATCTTGCTTTATTATTATTTATTATGAATTTCTTAAAGGGGTCATATATTGCCGTTTTTGTACAAGTTAATATGAATCTTTAGGGTCTAAATGAAAACTTATATATACTATATAATAATATAATAATATACTTTTATTAAAAATTCTCATTAATATATTAATATACTTTTATTAAAAATTCTCATTAGTATTGTATAAAAACACTAATTTTACCTGGTCAAAACCAGCTCTGTTTTCAGCATGCTGTTTCAGTGCATATGCCTTTAAATGATAATGAGCTTTGCTCAACCCCGCCCCTCTATTCTTTGGTGCGTTTTGACCATAAACAGTGTTTTGACACAACACATGTGGAGTGTTGCCTTGACAACAGTTGAGGGTATATTTTGGAGAAAGAATGGCAGTGGGAGTCTCTGAGGACACATCTGTGCAACCGTATCAGTTTGAACCGGAGTCGGACCGGAAACAAGATGACGGCCCCGAAGTTCAACAATTAAGGCTCGAACAGGACGTTTCTGAATGGTTGGTTGGTTAACGTAATGTCACTCTGATCTATTTTTATATGCACTGGCAGGGTAGAGTAGTGAGATACGAACGCTATGCGTTTACTGATGTGTTAGTTCGTTGACAGATTGATGTTACAGTTAATGGTCATGAACAACTTTTTTTCACGATTTGCAAAGATTAATATAAAGTTTAAAGCTGCAGTCCGTAGCTCTTTTTGGGTTAAAAATGATCTAAAATACATATTTGAGAAAATACATAACCAGCCAGTGTTCAAAACTCGCTGCTTGCCTTAAATCGATTCAAAGCGGTAAGCTTGTAATAATGTTTTTAATTCCAGTGGTACTGGTGCATTTCCGAGGGAGATTCGAGCATGTCTTTGCGTCATTACGTCACATCTGTACACATGAAGAAGAGTCTCGGCTAGTATACGCTATATTGCGAGTGAGGATGTTGGAGGTGGAGATTTATAACCTTTTCTCACAGCACTTGATATTATTAAACTTATCAATTTGATGGCGGATCCAGAAAGGTTCAAATGACAATAACCAGTGACAACAGATTCACCCGCTGTAAAATGCAAAAGACTTCGTTCGGACTTCGGAGTGGCTACAGAAAGAAGAGACTGCAACCGCCCCATCAGAAAACAAGGATACATATCAGAAGGACATTACATGTAGTCACGCAATGCTTGCTTATGTTGTTAACATTAACAATTTGAGAACAAAGTATAATTTGCACGGTTTTGCGTGATATGATAACTTATAAGCGATTGTTAGATTTAATCAGCGTGATTTACTGCAATGTCAGAACCAGAACAAAGGTGGATGTTTCTTACTAGTTCAGATGACATTTTCCGGTGAAACTTCTTATGTTGCTCATACTTCCAAAAAGAATAATCTGTGATTCTGAATGCCATTATCCACACCGGCGCGGTGACTGACAGCTGCTCACAGTCTCCTCAAACACTGTGTTCATCCGCGCTGTGCCGTGTGTGTTTAACTACAACTCACGTAAAGTTGATAATTCCGCGAATGACTGCAATTGCAGATTTCGAACAGAGATGGCGACAAAGAGGAAAAACGACTGCAGCTTTAATAAAACTTTACACTAACTTTGTCACATGTCTGTCCTGTCTTGTGATGCAGATGGGTGTTTTGTTATTTTGAGCCATGTGCTCTTGTCATTGTTTGATCCCTCCCCCTTGTTATCTGATTATTGGTTTATTTGCTCCACCTGTCAGCCTCGTCGTCACCCTCCTTTTTTGCCTCCCTATTTAGTCTTCCTGTGTTTGCTGTCCTGTGCTCGTTCGTTGTATTTGTTACGCGTGTTCGTCATGTTGAGTTCTGTGCCCATTCCTGCCTTGCCGTGTCTGTTTTGGATTTAGTTACTGAGACCTTGGTTTTCTTTTGTTGGTTTGTTCATTTTATGTTTTTGTCTTATTAAATACTCTTCATTTCACTCCGCACCCGAGTCCTCTTTTCCATTTTCCACTACCCACCGTGACAGAATGAACGAGCCTTTATGTGGATTCAGCGGAGTGAACTATGTCCTGCGCAGAGGGAGAATGGGATTTCTCTTTTTAAATATTTCTCCATGTGCGCTCAAAGGAATGAGGAGAGGAGGGCAGCAGTGTCTTCCCCACGTTTCTCATCTGGAATAAAGTAATCGTCACTGGATCCGTCCAGCGTTGAAACTCCATCGATGGTTCTAGCCAGCCTCGAGTCTGCACATATCCGTCAGAAGGGACGGAGAAGGAGGAGGAGGAGAACTGCGCCTGTCCATTTAGAGTCGGTTCATGTCACCGCTGCCCAGTCAGAGACTGTTCACGTTCCGTCTGCCCAGCCAGACACCGTTCACGTCACGTCTGCCCAGTCAGAAACCGTTCACTTCATGTCTGCCCAGTCAGAAACCGTTCACGTCCCGTCTGCCCAGCCAGAGACCGTTCACGTCCCGTCTGCCCAGCCAGAGACCGTTCACGTCCCGTCTGCCCAGCCAGAGACCGTTCACGTCCCGTCTGCCCAGCCAGAGACCGTTCACGTCCCGTCTGCCCAGCCAGAGACCGTTCACGTCCCGTCTGCCCAGCCAGAGACCGTTCACGTCCCGTCTGCCCAGCCAGAGACCGTTCACGTCCCGTCTCCCCAGCCAGAGACCGTTCACGTCCCGTCTCCCCAGCCAGAGACAGATCAAGAGATGCCCATTCGTGTGGCCGCCAAGGCTATGATGGATTATTTGGAGCGTCTGGCTCGGATCCTGGACATGCCAGTGTCTGCCGTTCCAGAGTCGGAGCCGGAGCCTGTTCCAGAGTCGGAGCCGGAGCCTGTTCCAGAGTCGGAGCCGGAGCCTGTTCCAGAGTCGGAGCCGGAGCCTGTTCCAGAGTCGGAGCCGGAGCCTGTTCCAGAGTCGGAGCCGGAGCCTGTTCCAGAGTCGGAGCCGGAGCCTGTTCCAGAGTCGGAGCCGGAGCCTGTTCCAGAGTCGGAGCCGGAGCCTGTTCCAGAGTCGGAGCCGGAGCCTGTTCCAGAGTCGGAGCCGGAGCCTGTTCCAGTTTCTGTGTTTGTGTCTGTTCTTGTGGCTGTTACAGTTTTAGTGTCTGTTCCTGAGCCTGTTCCAGTGTTCCCAGACAGGATGGCCGCCGCTGGGTCGGTGTCTGTTGCTGTTCCTGTGCCGGTGTCTGTTGCTGTTCCTGTGCCGGTGTCTGTTGCTGTTCCTGTGCCGGTGTCTGTTGCTGTGCCGTGGTCGCCCTGGTCGTCTCCGCCGTGGCCGGCCGAAGGACCTGCCCCGTTCCGGCAGCCTGCACAGCCGGATCCGCCCTGGCCGCCCGATGGACTGTCTGCTCCGCCCTAGCCGCCCGAGGGAAAGTCTCCGCCCTGGCCGCCCGAGGGGTCTTCACCGCCCTGGCCGCCCGAGGGGTCTTCACCGCCCTGGCCGCCCGAGGGGTCTTCAGCTTCGCCCTGGCCGCCCGATGGGTCTTCAGCTTCGCCCTGGCCGCCCGAAGGACGGTCCGCTTCGCCCTGGGTGCCCGATGAACTGTCCGCTTCGCTCGGGCCACCTGATGGACTGTATATTTTACCCTGGCCTCCCGTCCCGCCCTGGTCTGTCCCTCCCGTCCCGCCCTGGTGTTTCCCTCCCGTCCCGCCCTGGTCTGATGGAGCGTCTGGTAGCCGCTCCGTAGGGAGGAGGTAATGTCACATGTCTGTCCTGTCGTGTGATGCACATGGGTATTTTGTTATTTTGAGCCATGTGCTCTTGTCATTGTTTGATCCCTCCCCCTTGTTATCTGATTATTGGTTTATTTGCTCCACCTGTCAGCCTCGTTACCCTCCTTGTTTGCCTCCCTATTTAGTCTTCCTGTGTTTGCTGTCCTGTGCTCGTTCATTGTATTTGTTACGCGTGTTCGTCATGTTGAGTTCTGTGCCCATTCCTGCCTTGCCGTGTCTGTTTTGGATTTAGTTACTGAGACCTTGGTTTTCTTTTGTTGGTTTGTTCATTTTATGTTTTTGTCTTATTAAATACTCTTCATTTCACTCCGCACCTGAGTCCTCTTTTCCATTTTCCACTACCCACCATGACAAACTTCTTCTGGAGGTGAAGCAGGAACCTCGTTTATAAAGCAGTCTGGTGAGAAATGATTCGCGCAAACATGAAAGCATTGACGTTGATCGTGGGGAATATTCCCTTCGAAAACAAAACTCAGCCACTGCGTCTTCAGCGGTTCGGATTTAGGAACATCAAAATGACTGCTGCGTTCGTTATTACACCCAAGAACAGAATACCACAATCACTTAGACACCATTCTACTCCAGCGTATCAACAATGACGGACTATGATGACAGCTCGCTCAGGGCGTGTCTGTGTTGAAACGCTGCTGTCAATCAACAATCGTGGGAGGGCCTTTCGATTTAGTGACGTCACAAAATCGAACGCAAGTTATGAATATAACTATGGATCTGTGAGACCGCAGGATGACCGTCACTACGGTCTAATAGGATGATAACCTTCGTTCCGCCTTCTCTCGAGACCTTATGTAAACAAAGTCATGCCCATGACCCCGGAAGCGGAACGTCACGCACTATAAAAGGAGAGTTAAACTTCCGGCTCGTTCTCTTACCTTGAACGCCATAGTGTTCCGAGCGACAAGGATAGTGACGGTCATCCTTTGGTCTGACAGATCCATAGTTGTATAATATTCATAACTTACGATCTGTTTCGACCTCACTCTGACCGTCACTACGGTCTACTAGGATGACTCATGTCAACAGGGTCGTGAGGAACTACAGACTCTGAACTATTCAAACCTCGCTGGGCTACAGACATCAAAACTGCAGTGCTGACAGGCGTTGTGCTAGTTACGTCAACTCTGTAAAATTTTGCAAATGTACATGTAGACCATGATGCTGCAGCACAAATCTCCCCCACTGAAACTCCTTTTAGTGCAGCCCAAGAAGTAGCTACACTTCTGGTTGAGTGGGCCCGTATTCCCATAGGAAGTGGTAACCCACTTCCTGTATAAGCCTGGGAAATAACCTCAACCAACCAATGTGACAAACGTTGCTTAGGAAGTGTACACCCTAGTCTGGCCTTCCCATAGCAAACAAAAAGCTGAGAATCAGACTTCCTCAAGGTCTAAGAAAAATTAACATAAGAGCGTAATGCCCTTACTGGACAAAGGGTGAGCAAATTCTGCTAATCCTGTGAAGGAGGTTGAAATTGAACTACCTCCAGAACTTGATTCCTGAACTGAGAATTAAGTACTTTTGGTAAAAAGGCAGGGTTGGGCCAAAGCGTCACCCCTGTGCCATCCGGCCTCCAACGTAAACAATCCTCACTAATAGATAGCGCACACAATTCTCCTACCCTTTTAGCAGAGCATATAACCAAGATAAAAGCGGTCTTGAGAGACCAAGCTTTAAAATCTGCCATAGGCTCGTACGGGGGCTTAGTGAGAGAGTCTAGTACAAAAGGCAAATCCCAACTGGGTACCCGCAAAGTGCGATTTGGACATAAGCGACCAGCTCCCTTCAGGAACTGACCTACCAAGGGATGTCGGCCTAATGGCTGGCCATCCACTCCCCGATGAGATGCTGAAATAGATGAAGCATAAACCCTGATTGTACTGGCCGCTTTGCCCTGATCCAGTTGAGCCTGCAGGAATCTAAGGACAAGTGGCACAGAGCAGGTTATTGGATCAACATTCAAGCCTAAACACCACTCTGAAAAAATTCTCCACTTTATGGAGTAATTAGCCCGAGTAGATGGAGCTCTGGTGTTATTCAGTGTATCGCGTACCGTTTCATCTAGCTGTTGAGGTCCGCCATCACGTCCTACCCTTTCGTGAACCTCTCTGTTGGGCTCCCCCATGGGACTGAAATCTCCTCTGGGGATTAGGGCTGGGTATCGTAGCAAAATGTTCGATACCGATACCTTGACTTCGATACCGGTTCCTGAACGATACTTTTTTCGATACCAATTTTATGTAACCAGTTTTAACCATATAACATTACCTAATTTTTATTTTTTCAGACTTTTTTACACTCATATTTTGAGTATGTAAAAAAGCACCAAAACCAAGTTTTCTATGTTTCCTAATCATTTAACAACATGTATTCTTTACTTCAATGAGCCCATTGTTTCTGCCTAATGCATTGTTTAACAATGAAACTGCATGAAAATTAATTGAAATGCATTACACTGTCACCTCTGATAACAGATCACTCTAAATTGTAATTTAGACATGCATTTTCTGTAAAGCTGCTTTGAAATGATATGTATTGTGAAAAATGCTATACAAATAAATGTGAATTAAATTAAATATAGGCTACTGGGGGGCGGGACATAGCCTATGCCTCGCGCTCAGCACACATGAAGCTTGCCGCAAAGCACTGCCAAAAGTAGCCTAATGATTAGGATGTGTCGGGAAACAATAGCAAGGAGATATTTTAATTGTTTATTAATGAACAAGTGTTTACTAATGGTGTGTTCACACCGAACGCGAATTTAATTATTTGCGCTAGTAGATTACATACAAAGTCAATGCAAAGACGCGAATAGACGCATCATTCGCGCCGGGCGTCGCGAATGACGTGCGCGTTTGCCGCGAACGTCTTCCGCGCAAGTTGAAAAATTTGAACTCGAGCGGAAGATTCAAGCGTCTAACTAGACGCGATAGACGCGTATTTGACGCTCTATTCGCGTTCAGTGTGAACACACCATTACTCTCAAGTGTATTCTGTGCGCTTCTAAGTGCCTTGGCTTATCAGATTTACCGTGTTACCGGTCTTGGCAGCAATTAACTTGTCGAAAATATTGCATCACGTGCTTCTGGCATCGAGTCTAGCACATAGGTACACTTTGGATCATTTCCACATATTTTCTATCTATCTGGGTTGGGACGCTTAGCCTACACACACACACACACACACACACACACACACTACACCCTCACGTGCGACGAGCCACGTCTCTGGGCAGCCGCGTAAACTAGTGTTTTTGCCAATCATGCTGCATGCTTATTGTTTCACTGACGTTGATGAGATTAACCACTTATGTACCGAAATTTGGTACCGAAAAACAAGACATGTTTCGATACTCGGTAGTACCGAAGCAATTCGGTCGGTACCTAAAAAGTACCGAACTCGGTACCCAGCCCTACTGGGGATAAGTGGCAGGATTTGTCTTTGGGCACAAAAGCTCTGCCCTTGAACACTAACAAGATTGCCACTCATGTGTCTAGACCAGGCAGGTTGCTGCGACCTTTGTGTTTCTCGAGCCCTTGGTCTGAAGACTGGAGCTGGTTTATGACAAGCCCGCTGAACAGCTTCTCTCGTTGCAATGGAGCGCTCCGCCTTATCCAGCCCCTCCTGAGAATTTGAATTAAAAACATGACCGGGAATTACTGGCAAATTCATTAGTTTGCTTTGTATGGTCTCTGGCAAAGAGGTTTGTGCCAGCCATATCTGTCTACGACATAAAACAGCCGAAGACATAGCGTCCCCCACATCACGGGTCAGTTGTGAGTGGGCTGCCAGAGCAGAATCAACAAGGTTCCTAGAATCCTGGTCATCCGCACTTACTGTTTTCCGTAAGGCTGCTAAGAGGATAGCCAAAGCATTGCCTGTACGAGCTGCACGTGCAGTGGCATTAAAGGATCTTGAGATCAGACGGTCAGTTTTCGCACACTCCTTGGGACAGCGAGGGTTAGCAGATGCATAAGCTGGTCCCAGAGTTGTCCATGATGCTATTTCTTGTTCTAGTGGTGGCATGTCCCCAGTCCAGTTTCTTTTGGGTAACGGGCATTGGCCAACCGTCTGCAGCCTGCATTAAATTGAGGCTTCTGAGATGGTTTCTTCCATGTTGTCCTCAACATTGAGGTATAATCATCTGCCACTGGAATGCAAGATGGAGAATTAGTCTGAGGTATGCCTTCCCAGACCCCCCCGACAGGAGCTGGGTCAGCCACAGATGGCTGCAAACATAGAATTTTTGCCGCACTAAATACTCTAGCAACAAGAGTATTTGCTGGAAAATCATCCCTCCCTGTTGATTTGCCATCCACTTCGGCAGAATCTGAATGGGGTCCCTCTCCTTGGCTTCCTTCTTCTGCCTGCTGCGCATTATCAACTAGCGAGTGGGGAGCACGAAGAGATAATACATCAGCATCTTCTGTGTAAGTGTCAGGATTACCCGGCTGTGCAGGTGGAGGAACGCCTTCCTTCCTGACCAGGAGGTAGTGATGGTGAAAATGAGTGACGGGCTTCAACTCTGTCCATCCTCTGTGCTAAACTTTGAATAGCTGCCAGGATCTGTAGTTGAGTGTCTGTGTTGCCACCGTCCGCTGGTGGAGCAGGAGTTGGGGGTTTAGCCACTTCCACCACCTTCTCATGGCTTGATCGGTGTGGTTTTGTCTAAAAATTCTTTATTATATTTGCTTGAAAAAAAAGAAAGAATTTGTATTCTCTATTTTCCTGTTGAAAAAACATTTCCATTTTATTTTTTCCTCGTACATGTCAAGTTAAAAATAAAACAAAATAATCTGTAATACCATACTGTAGCCACTAGATGTCTGTATAGTCCTTTACATAAATATTTATTCAGGGCTGTGAAATTCTTAATAAATAAAAGTTGTTGTTTTTTAAAATAATATCTGTCCTTGAAGTAATCCAAAAGTAATCAGTTACAACATTACTTTCATATTGTGGTACTTGGATTACGTTACTGAATACTTTTTTTATGAAGTAATTTGTAACTGTAACGGAATACATTTTTAAAGTAACCCTCCCAAGCCCAAGCGTGTCTGGCACCCACTGTGAAATTTGTCTGGAATTGGGCAGATCCGTCTTTGTGAAGACGCTTTCTTCCTTCTGCTCTGACAATGTCCCCCAACTCAAAGCTAGACAACAAGATCAAGAACCTGCCAATGCCAACCCAAACTCTAGACCTGAACCCCAGTGAAAACCTCTGGAATGTGATCAAGAGGAAGGACACAATGTTACAAGCTACTAAACAAAGCCAAGCTGCTTGAAATTTTGTGCCAGGAGTGGCATAAAGTCACCCAATAGCAATGTGAAAGACTGGTAGAGAGCATGCCAAGACACATAAAAGCTGTGATTGAAAATCAGGGTTATTCCACTAAATATTGATTTCTGACACTCTTCCAAAATTAAAACATTTGTACCGTGTGTTTAAAATTGAATATAAACATGTTTTCTTTGCATTATTCAAGGTCTGAAAACATAGCATCTTTTTTGTTATTTTGACCAGTTGTCCTTTTCTGCAAATACATGCTCTAAATGACAATGTTTTTACTTGAAATTTGGAAGAAATGTTGTCTGTATAGAATAAAACACAAATGTTAACTTTACTCAAACACAAACCCATAAATAGTAAGTCCAGAGAAACTGCTAATTTTGCAGTGGTCTCTTTTTTTCTTTTTTTTTCAGAGCTGTGTATATTTGAATCCAATAACTAAATTTGTGTATAATACAATTATATATCTTCACTTTCAATCTGTTTTTATTTCTAAGCTACAGATGACTTTTAATGCCCTTGCATTACCTAAAAGCAACATCAAGAAAAGACATGAATACATAATAGGAGCTTGAGCCCAATCTGCTCTTCAAAGTGAACTATATTGAACGGGTCTAATTCACTTACAAGTCTGTCCCTGTGCATTAGAGTGTAACTCTAGAGAACAGAAGTAATGAAATTGGGAGAGGAGGGGAGAATTGGAAACACATCTCACCTTTCAGTGATCATCTGCAAGATTCTAATGGCACAATATGCTACATCATCCATTTAGAGTTTACATTCAGCAGTAGCCTACTTGTATATTTTAATGGAAGGTACAAAGAAACTAAATGCCTAAAAGAGTCTCAAACACCTTTGAAAGCATTATGGACGCAGTGTCATAGATAGAGACTACTTTAAAAAATGTCTTCATATTTGAGTAATACTCTTTATTCTATATCTGTCACTCCAATTCTGCTTTTCTTCTCTGCTGGCCACTTTTACAGTTGGCCTTTTTGCATCTTCATGGACATTTTTTTATTCCACTCCCTGCATAAATAATCCCTCCTCTTTATTTCCATATTACAATCCCTTTATGGAAGTAATGAGGCTGAATATTGGTGAATAGTATACAGCAAATGCATCCATTTTACTGCAAGCATTATACAAAGGAGATGCATTGTTTTGTTTTTAAACAACTCTTTTCGCACTAGTTTTCACTGCGGCAACAACCTCGAATGACATTTTCACTCTACAAATGTAAGGATGGCTCCACATATGACGTGTTGATTTTAACGGACTGCTTACGTTCAGTACACTTTTTATGACTAGTGAGTAACAGAAAGAAGTTAGAACATAATGCAAAAAGATCAGCAGTCAGTATCAGCTACTGTCAAAAGCCAGGGGGTTTCAACCAGGGGCCCTCTAGGGATGCATATACAGTATATCATGACATTTCAATCAATTTGAAATGATTTTGCAGCTTTTGCTGCATTCATATTCAACATACGTTACATTTTACATTTATTCACTTAGCAGATGCTTTTATCCAGAGTGACTTACAAATGAGTGTTAGGCCTACCATAATATAAATAAATGTTAGCTACTAATATATAGCCTACGTTAAGTAATACAACTTTCTTTCTTGTAAAATATAAAAACAAGGCATTAACGTACTGGAATAGTGGGAAAAGCATCTAATGAATGAGCCTTGACTAAATATTGTCTATAGTGCTTTTAAACTAAATACTATTATGATCTATAATGACAGTTACAAGTGAACTTAACGAATTTCTCAATAGTAATTTAAATGCAAATTTAAATTTAAATAGTAGTCATTTAAATTAATTTAAAAACAAACACACACATATATATATATATATATATATATATATATATATATATATATATATATATATAATTATATATGGGGGGTGTGCGTGTGTGTGTGTGTGTGTTGAAACGGCTTTGCAGAGTCTCTGGGGCTGGGTGTGTGAAGTTGAAAGCCCCCTTGTCTAAAGTAAGAAACCGCTGTTTCATGTGATCTCCAGCAGCGTGATCGGGATTAACCATTTACTCGAATACAAAGTAGCACTATCGGTGGCTGTACAAAAAAAAAGCGCATGTCTACTCGTAAGTGAGACGCGGCATACCTGGGCACACAGCTGGGAGAGGAGCTGTCAATCTCCCATGTCGCGAACAGGTTCATCTGAACCGGGCGACCCGAAGAAATCGTGACCGTCCTGAGATGCTGCAGGTGTGGAGACGGAGCTCCCGCTCGCTGCTGCTGCTGCTGAAGACCTCCACGCTCCGACATGCTGAAGGAAGTCTCTGGATCTGTGTGTGCTGCCACTCTACTCGCTCAGTTTAGACACTCGCTCGTGTCTGTAATCTTTTTGAATGATGAGGATGACACGTTCATGGCACGAGCCTCTTGACGTTCCCGCCTCCGCTTAGCGGTGGATTCATATGACTTCACTCAGTTGCTGCTGCGGTCAGTGCTTCTCCGGCTTGTTGTGATCAATAGAGCTTTTAAAACCGCAGCAGGAAGCGGAAATATCTTCTTTAAAAACATATAGGCTAGTAAAGCAACGCCTCTCGTTAAAGACGCACGTAGCCTACTTCAAGCTAGTGACGCGACAGAACAAAACTGAACGGGTCTCTTGTTCTTGTATAGGCTACTACAGAGCATTAGGTCACGTAGGCTACTATTAAAGTCAGCTATTCGAAATAAGAAACAAAAACATAAACTTGTTTTCTAACTTTTTTTAAAGAAATATTACTAGGCGGTCACTTAGCACCTGCTGTATTAGCACAATATTAGTCAATGTCTACCTTTCCATGTGCATTGACCTATAGCCTGTCCTGTGTATTTTACCGGTCTTCAATCCATCACGCTCTTTAAGGTAACAAAACTCTGGACTTCTGGTAGTAGCTACCTAGGATATCTCCACTAATAGAGGGGGAGCGTTTTCGCATTTGGCCCAAGCCTTTCTGATAATGTTTGTGGGCTAGTGGGCTAGTGTCTGAAAATGCTTATTTTCAGCTTACCACGAATACTAGGCTACCCTGTAAACCAGTCTAAGATAGTTTGCTGGTCTTAGATGACCTGGTTAGTCTGTTGACTGATTTTGGCCACTTGCGAAAATCAACTAACCATCTTAAATGTTTAAGAAATTACAGACAACAATATTAAGTTCCGTGGGGCTATTGATTAGGACCGCATCGATTAAAAAGTATTGCTATTGGCCTATAGCCTAAGCCCCTAAACGGTTTAGCTCATGTCCTGTGTATTTTACCGATCTTCAATCCATCACGCTCTTTAAGGTCACAAAACTCTGGACTTCTGGTAGTAGCTATCTTAGTCCAGTAAAAGATGGAGAGCTTTTTCGCATTTGGCCCAAGCCTTCCTGATAATTTTTGTGGCTCAGACTCTCCCAGTTTAAATCTAGATCTCTTTAGCCAAGCATTCACATAATGCATCTCATAACCGTGTACTCCAGTTATATCAGATCAAATGCACATGATTATCTTTGCTTGAAATGTTATGAACAGCAGCTACGCTAATTCCATTCTATTTCCTTTTCTGTTTTATCTCAGGATGCCCATAGAGAGTATGCCATCCAGTTTGGATCCAGCCTTCTTAAAAACTTTAGGTGCCCCAACACCTGTGAAGAGACGACTCGAGATGACTCAAACTCCTGAAGGGACTCAAGATGACACAAACTCTGAATCAACATGCGCCAATACATTTTCTATATATTGTAATGTTCACAGCTTGTAATAATTACTTTAATGAGCTCATTGTTTTATGCCTAAAATTAATATATTGTTAGCTGACTGTGTGATTTGTATATGTTCTTTTATGAAATGCATTACTTGGACACAGTCTCCTCTGGTAACAGATCACTCTAAATTGTAATGTAGACATGCATTTTCTGTAAAGCTGGTTTGAAACGATATGTAAAATGATATTGTGAAAAGTGCTATACAAATAAATGTGTATTGAATCAAGTCATAATCATTAACTCTAATCTCACTCTCTTACTGTCTTTCTATCTATCTATTTTTAAAACGCAACCCACTTGAATCTATTATGGTAGTGGCAGCTCCTAAAACACTGCAGCCACCCACACTGGCACCATTTGTAATGTATCTCTCCCTGACAGATTGAAGCCATGAAAGAAGTGAAGTTTCATGACATCAAGTTCTAAAACATGCAGATTGCCGAGGATTAATCAAAAAAAGCCCAGAGTTTCTTACACTTTCTACATTTTAATCTTTTCGGATAAAGCTGAACCTAAAGGTTATAATGTCATGCTCTATTTCAAGACTTGGATTTTAAGGACTGTGCTTTTACTAAACTCGTACATCACACTACACATTCCCACTTCCAATACATACTTTGATAGGAATTTAGGATGCATGACAAGTAAATTCAAGAACAAAATAGTATTGAGTAAAGTAGCTACATGTATGTTTTAGTCTCTTCTGATATGATCTCATTATCTCTCATAATGAAGTTTTATTAACTAAGTTCGGGAGGAGCACGTTCAGATAATTAACACGAGTGGACAGCAATCAGCAATCAATGATAAGAGGGTACATATAGACTCAGCAGTCTTACCTCGATCCATTGACAGTTTGCAGCATTTAGTATTTGCTTCTTTGCTCAGCTACTGGCAACTATGTCTCCTACGAGCTCCTCTTCGGACGAAGAAATCACCAGGGATGCATCTTCTCACTCCGTCGATCCCACGGTCATCCCTCCTACGGTGCACTTGAGCCCCCGGCCTCTCCTCGCGGCCGCACGCCGGCCCGATCAGCCCGGCGCTCATCAAGACGCCATGACCAGTCTTCGCCGCCCCTGGCAAGACTTCCATCTTCTTTCCCAGCTTCCTCCTACCGCTCGGCCGTCCCGACGATCCCACCCATCGGGAAATGGACTGTAGCTGGATTGAGGCAAGAACTGGGTAACTCCGATTTACAGGCTTCAAGGAAAATGAATAAAGCGGAGCTGTATGATTTGTATGTCTCCTTAAAGTCCACTCCTAAGACGACCCACAGGCAGAGCAAAGCCCGCAGGGCTCAAAATTCGCCTGCCCAGTCACCACCCTCGTCTCCCTGCACAGGACGCGGCTCGCTTCGCCCATCGAGCCGCCGCAGCAACAGGCCCTCAGCGAGCCAGGGCCGCGCTCCAGTTTTCATCACGGCAGGTCCACTACCACCTTTTGACGAGGCCCAGCCCTCCACCTCTGCTTCCGCCGCCGCAGCACCACGTACAGCCGAGCCCAGCGGCCTCCCCGCAGCTGCTCAGTTCTATTCTCCTGCTGTACATAACCCTTTTCCTTTTCAGTGGCCTCCAGCTCCAGTTTCAGACACTAGCGCGAAGCTATCGCCGCTAGCATCCCAGACCCAACAATGTCAACAGTTCTACCCAACAGGTTACAACCCCGCCCACTTCCAGTGGCCTGCAGCACAAGTAACTCAAACAAGGGCGGGCCCGCCTCCGCTCGCAACCCAAGCTCACACTGCTTTCTATCATCCCTCACTTCCTCCGACTAACTTTTCTTCTCAATTTACAGCAGGTCATCCAATCACAAGGGCACCGCTGACATTTGCAGCCCCGGATTATACCCTTCCCAGCTCTATCATACAAACTAAATCACCATATTCTCTTTTCACAGCCACTCCGATGCCCGTGCCGCCCAACGCAGTTGCTATGGAACCCCCACCAGTTTCTCAATCCATCCGCGCTCAGATCCTCTCAGAAATTCAGGATGCTGGCTCCAGAGGCGGATCAATTCCCAACTCCAGTTCCTCGCTATTCAGAATTAATATTCCCTTAACCCACCCGTTAAAACCCCTGCTTGACGCATCACTCGACAGTATCCTCCAAGCAGTATCTCCCAGGACCCTTCAATCCTACGTTACTGCTTGGAGATGTTTTAAAACATTCCATGTCTTTTATAACTTGCCTTTCCCTGATTTTTCTCTTCTTTCAATCACCTCTTTTATCTCCTACCTTAATATCATTAAGAGCCTACAAGTCGGGTCCATCAAAGGTTATTTGAGCGGCATCCAGTTTTTCCATAAATTGATGTACGGCGCTCCTTCCGCAGAGATAAACAATTCACAAACCTCCCTCCTGATTAAAGGGATTCAAAGATCCCAGCCCACCCACCCCGATGCCAGACAACCCATAACGCTAGACATTCTCACCAAATGTATTCACGCCCTCCGCACAGGCTACCAGCCCCTCAGTTCCGCTCGCACACTTGATGCTATGTTTATCCTAGCCTTTTTGGGTTTTCTTAGATGTTCGGAACTCGCCATCACTTCCAAATTCGACCCAAAAATCCACCCCACCATCTCAGACTTATGACGACGAAACCATTTCATATTTGATTAAACAAAGTAAGACTGACCAAACCAAAAAAGGTCATTTTATCTACATTTTTAACCTCGCTTCGCAAATCCAACCATACCAGTCAATTCTGGCATATCTACAATGGAGAAGTTCCCAGGCTAAATCTCCTCTGGAACCCCTGTTTTTAGACGAATCTAAAAAACCCGTGACACGTTTTTGGTTCCAGAAACACCTCAAATCTGTTCTCCAACAGTCAGGCATTCCAGCAAAGAATTTTTCAAGTCACTCATTCCGCATCGGGGCAGCAACTTCAGCAGCCCAAAAAGGCCTCTCCCAACAGCAGATTCAAGCCCTTGGGAGATGGTCCTCCGATGCTTTCCAAAGCTATATCAGGACCAACCGGTTCCACATTAAAAAAGCCCACCAAACCGTCATCGAGTGAGTAGTATTAGCCAACATTGGTCTCACAGCGGATGCAGTGTGAGAAAATCTCCTGGGCAAGCACTCATTTTTCCTCTTTCAATTTCCTCTTTCTGTCCAGCGAGCATTGGTCTCACAGCGGACGGAGTGAGAACTTTCCCAGTAGAGCACTTAAGTTTTCTCTTTCATCCAGCGAGCTTTTGGTCTCACAGTGGATGCAGTGTGAGAGAATCTCCTGGGCAAGCACTCATTTTTCCTCTTTCAATTTCCTCTTTCTGTCCAGCGAGCATTGGTCTCACAGCGGACGGAGTGAGAACTTTCCCAGTATAGCATTTACGTTTTCTCTTTCATCCAGCGAGCATTTGGTCTCACAGCGGATGCAGTGTGAGAAAATCTCCTGTCCAGCGAGCATTGGTTTCACAGCGGACAGAGTGAGAACTTTCCCAGTAGAGCACTAGGGCTGTCACTTTACGTTCGAAAATCGATTGCACAATCGATCGGACCAACCAACACAAGTATCGAAAGCGAAACTAGGGAATAGATTTTAAGGTTTTTTTTTTTTTTTTTTACCAAAAATGTGTTTTAGGTGGACAGATCAATACAGTACACAGAACATGTAGGATGTTGGAAAATAACAATGTCTTTTCTGTTAACCAAATGTTTCTGTTAGCCGTTATTTGTTGCTTAGTGAGGTGTGTGTTCAAGTAAGCCAGAAATGCGCAGATTCTGCCCATACGCTGTATTTAATATATCATGAGGACTCACGAGTTGCGTATTTGCGCTAAATCCGCGCAGATTTGGCTTACACGAACTTCCACAGCAAAGAAAGTGAGTAAACATAGAAACACGCCAGATTGGCTCGTGATTTGACAGCGTTTCCCGCCAAAGTTAATTTTTACCTGTATGTGGCGGGTCGGAGGGTGTTAATTTCAATCCCTGAATGTTGTGCTCCTGTTTGTCATTGTGCACGAAACTTCACGCCAATAAATCATCAGAAATATTGCTGACTTGTGCGCGTCTCAAGCGCCCTCTTTACGGTCATCCTAAGGCCTGTTGGGTGTCCGTGGATTTGCCTATATTTGGTGATGAAAATGGAAACGTCTTTAGACATGGAAAATCGATTTTACAATCAATTCAATGAACACTTACGTCTCAAAAATCGAACAGGATTTTTTCACAAAAGTGACAGCCCTATAGAGCACTTACGTTTTCTCTTTCATCCAGCGAGCATTTGGTCTCACAGCGGATGCAGTGTGAGAATCTCCTGGGCAAGCACTCATTTTTCCTCTTTCAATTTCCTCTTTCTGTCCAGTGAGCATTGGTCTCACAACGGACGGAGTGAGAGCTTTCCCAGTAGAGCACTTACGTTTTCTCCTTCATCCAGCGAGCATTTGGTCTCACAGCGGATGCAGTGTGAGAAAATCTCCTGGGCAAGCACTCACTTTTCTCTTTTTAGTTTTCCCCTTTCCATCCAACGAGCATTGGTCTCACAGCGGACGGAGCGAGAACGTTCCCGGTAGAGCACTCACGTTTTCTCGTTCATTTCAGCGAGCATTTGGTCTCACAGCGGATGCAGCGTGAAAACCTCCTGGACAAGTACACTACAACCGCTCCTTGTTCGCAGACAAACAGGCGCCGTCAGTCCAGGCAGTGAACCACCATCACGGGCCTCCCCGATCAAGCATCCAGGCCCCTTCTCGAGATGCCAGCCTGCCAATCTCGGCACTCATTTGGGGGTCTTTAGTCCGGCGGCTGTCCTCTGCTCTTTAGCCTATTGGGGGGAGTACTCTGGGTTCGGGCTGAATTCCGAGCTCGGAGCCCTCCCTCCGGACAGCACGCCAAATACGCATTAAATCTTACTCCCTCAAAATTATATGTAAGTGTGAACTCGTGAAATTAAGTTTTATTAACTAAGTTCGGGAGGAGCACGTTCAGATAATTAACACGAGTGGACAGCAATCAGCCATCAATGATAAGAGGGTACATATAGACTCAGCAGTCTTACCTCGATCCATTGACAGTTTGCAGCATCCCCCCTCCACCCCTTCCTCACACTCCTAGTTCTCCACACTCCTAGTTCTCCACACTCCTAGTTCTAAAAATCACTTACATACGGGGGGAGTACTCTGGGTTCGGGCTGAATTCCGAGCTCGGAGCCCTCCCTCCGGACAGCACGCCAAATACGCATTAAATCTTACTCCCTCAAAATTATATGTAAGTGTGAACTCGTGAATACACTGTAATCAGACACCATAGTTCCCAGACAAACAAACACAAGTAGAATGTTGTCGTTGGCACAAAATATCTAGCTCTGGAGACTAAAGAAAATCCAACGGCTTTCCATCAAAGGACAAGATCATTCTGATTCTCTCTATAGGTTGTGCAATATTGCAGTCAGTCACATTATTACAGCTCTTTGCTGCCCCCTTTTGGCTATTTATGTAACAATTAAATGTAATATTCCAAACTAGTAGCCATTTTATGGAGCCTAGTTTTATATTTTCGGTAGACCTATAAGTTGCTTGACGCTGGCTTTAAATTATAAAGCACAATAAAGATATAAAATTTATAAATCTGCCCAGCAGCACTCTTGTTCCCTAGAACCTATTTTTTAAAGCCAGTATTTACCTGTATTCGCCTGTAGATGGTAGTAATTCCACATTAGATTTTAGCTGGTTACCGCAGTCACTACATCTGCGAAATCTGCTCATGTACAGTGGGTTAAAATAATAATTTAAAATCTTCTATTTTTTTACCCCTTCAAATTAATGGCGTTCTGCATATCGCAGTAACGATGTTGCCACATGTAATCTGTTACTTTTGTCTGCGTTTGTCAGGATGGACCACCAATACAGTATATGGAAAAGCCAACAATATATGGAATATATATACAATATATGGAAAAGCCAACAGTCGTTTGGCTTTTCAATAAGGTTATTTAAAATAAAACAACGTTTCATATCTGTTATTTCAGGCAATTTTATTGTTTATGTCATGTATCGGTCCCTTCGATATCTTGACTAAAATATTAATGTACAAATAATATCCTGCAAATGTCTCCAGCACCCTTGCGCCCTCTAGAGGAATATAACTGCTTGTCTCGGAACCACACGCGTGCGCGCGCTCCGCACTGCAGTCTTTACAGCAGTCTTTACATGCTGGGACAAGCCTACATGTTATATAGGCTAAATTAATTAAACAGAACATTATTGCAAGGACAGCTATAACAGGATTTGGAGAGTGTCGTTTTAAGGTAAGGTACAATAATTGTACACTTGGTAGAAGCCTAAAAGTATGTCTCTTGTCGTTGTCAAATGTTTTCACTCTCTTCATGGTTGTCAACAACCACCAACCATATAAACATAATGAGTGGAAGGATTTCTTCCCCTGATTTTCATTTCCAGTCCAGTTTTTACATTACATCTGCTTCTAAATAATTACATTTTGGGGGTAGACATGATAAATAAATCTATAAATAATAAATATGTGGCTGCTATGATTGATCAAAGCGATTAACTTTGGATTTAGACTGTTGTAAAATAAGGAATAGTGAATTTGATGTAAAAGTGATGTGATGTAGCAGTGATCCATATATTTTTTCTGCGTGTCTCTGACAGTTCTTTCCTGGATGGAGCAAATCTGTGCCACGGGAATCGCTGCTCGTTTGAGGAGTGAATGGGATCGAAATGAGGGATTTGGTCAAAACCATATGGCCCTGAAGTTTTTGGGCCAAGATTTTGAATACTTGCGTGACCGCTGCCTTCAGAGTGGATGTCTATTTGAGGATGAAACATTCCCAGCCCAGCAGTCTTCTTTAGGATTCAAAGAGCTGGGCCCCGGCTCTGCCAAAACCAAAGGTGTTCGCTGGATGAGGCCGACGGTGAGAATATTAGAATAAACTGGGAGTCTGTAGTGTGGGCCAGTATTTCAACCATAGCAAGATCAAAAACCTAATATGTATAGACATTAGCATACATAAATTATGCAAAGTCTTTGCTCACATACTGGGCTTTAATATTCTGAAGCACTTTTTACTTGCAAAATACAGTTAAAAGATAACACTGGTTGATCAACTAACCAACTATTTATCTTTCTATAAGCAGATATGTTCCAGTCATTTGTATGCCCTGTCTGACCCATAGGTCTTCTCTATGTACCCCAGGATTTCTGCACTGATCCACACTTTATCGTAGATGGGGCCACTCGCACAGACATCTGCCAAGGAGCTCTAGGTAAAACAAGGATCTACTAAAACAGAAATAAATCAATGAAGAACTCAAAAACATGGCATGGATGATTTCCTGCCAATTAACTCACAAGAAAGTGCATGTTTTTGCCAGTGATAACGTCGCTGCAGCAGCAATGAAGCATGTTTCCCATCTGTTTCTCTACACTTGTTTTTTTTCTTTCAATAAATTGATTGTAGGAGATTGTTGGCTGCTGGCAGCCATTGCGTGCCTCACCCTCAATGAACCCTTGCTGCATCGGGTGGTGCCTCATGGCCAGAGCTTCCATCAACAATATGCTGGAATCTTTCACTTCCAGGTACTGAGCAGTGTACATTCAGATTTTAAAGGGGTACATGCACATGTAATGGGACATGCACTTTTACAAGTTGATTGTACTGAAATGTGTGTTGGCAGTGCCTGTACACAACCATCATAAAATGATAAAAATCCATCCAGTGTTTTTGTTTTAATCTCCTTGTATGTTTTCCCCTGCCTCAAATCAAGCCGTTCGACCATGTGACGTCACACGCTCAGAAGCCCCTCCCACGATTGTTGATTGACAGCAGCGTTTCAACACAGACCCGCCCTCGCTCGTGAGCGAGCTGTCAATCATAGTCCGCGCGGTCATTGTTGATTACCTGGAGCACTGTCTATGAGCAGAATGGCATCTAAGCGATTGTGGTGTTCTGTTCTTGGGTGTAATAACGAACACAGCAGTCATTTTAATGTTCCTAAATCCGAACCGCTTAAGACGCAGTGGCTGAATTTGTTTTCGAAGGGAATATTCCCCACGAGCAACGTCAATGCTCTCATGTTTGCTCGAATCATTTCACACACCAGACTGCTTTATAAACGTGGATCAGTATAAAGCTGGTTTTCTTACAATACTAATGAGAATGTTCAATTAAAGTATATTACAAACTTTTAATTTAGACCCTAAATAATCATATTAGCTTGTACAAAAATGGCATTATATGACCCCTGTAAGTTTTTTTTTTTTGTAATATTTTTTATTTTATATTTCTAATTCTAATTTGATAAATGTCTAATTTTATACATATATATGTGTATATATATAATTACATTTATAAATGATTGTATGACCAGCCAAATTACTCTTTTAATTAGGATTACAATTTAATTATAATTTACAATTACCTATAAAAGAGAGACATCATTTAGAGGTAATATATACACTTAGTCACAAGATAATGAATATTTTGCAATTAAGTAAATACATTTAGAACCCTAATTAGTAAATCTTCTGACACATTTCCTGAGCCCTGGTTTTTGTGAAAAATCCCAAACATTTCCTTCCTTCCAATGCAGCGTGTAAACTGATCTGTTCCCCTTCCATTTGATTCTCCATAGCTCAGCAGATCTACTTTAAGCCACAGTCCCTAAACCTCAACCCACCCTGTCTGCTGCAGTGACTATATATACAAGCCTCACCCAGAAAATGAAATGGCCACATCCCTCACTCCTCTCTGCCAAATTCCCATTCTGTTGTCCAGCCAGGAGCCATTTAGGCTCAGTAATGCTCAGAGCATTAGTGCTGCAGAGAGACTTGGAGTACAGCCAGCAGCACCTACTGTACTGATGTTTACATAGAGAAAAAATTAACAAAGTATTCATTTATCTTTTTTTTAAAACAAATGTTTAATAATATACACTACCAGTCTTTTCTGCTCACCAAGGCTGCATTTATTTGATAAAAAATACAGTAAAACACTAATACTGTTTAAAATAATTATAAAATTGTAATAATATTTCAATGTAATTTATTCTGTAATGGCAAAGCTGAATTTTCAGCATCATTACTCCAGTCATCAGTGTCACATTCTTCAGAAATCATTACAATTTGCCAATTTGGTGCGCAAGAAAGATTTTTGGTGCTCAAGTTGTGCTGCCTAAAATCGTCATATATTTTTTTCAGGATTCTTTGATGAATAGAAAGTTTAAAAGAACAGCATAAAAGGAATAGAAATCTTTTGTAACATTATAAATGTCTTTAATTTAATGTGTCCTTGCTGAATAAAAGTGTTGATTTCTTACACAAAAAAATCATACTGAGCTCAAAAATGTTAATAGTGTGTGCGTGTGTGTGCATGTGCGTGCGTGTAATAACATCTTATTGCTTTTAACTGTTTTTTTCCCCCCAGCAAATTTCTTAACTTGTAAATAATAGTAAGAACATAAAAAGATTCAACAACTGAGACAAATGAACTGGACGAATTTGACGAACAGAAATTGAACAATGAGTCGCTGGCCTGAACGAAGGGGTTGGGGTCAATATCAAAAGTAGCAGTCAGTATAATGATAGAATGCCTTAGGCATTGTCCTTAGTTATTGTTACTCTGACCTTAATTGTCGACCATCTGTAAACTGTCAGTGTCCTAAGGACTGTTCCACAGGTGCATGTGCAATAATTGTTCATGGTTCAATGAACAAGCATGAATAACTTTGCTTAAACCCTTTCCAATAATGATCTGCAAAGCTTATTTGGATTTTACTAAATCAAATTTAAAATACAGTATCCTAAAAAAGGGACTTTTTTTGCTGAGTATATATATATATATATATGACAGGCCTGATAGTGAGGATAGTGATCTGGAACATTTAACACATCATGTGAATACCAAAAATATAATACACCCATCCCCCCCATGGATTGCACTGGTTAATGCTCCATTCATGTCATGTCAGTATTATCATAATTACGTGTTCCTGACTAGTAAAAAACATTCACGTCTTCGTCAAACTCGTAATTACTAGTTGAAAAGTTGCAAAATCACCAATTGTCATCAATGTCAGACATGGATGCATTTAGGCATAGTGAACATTTCCACAGAAACAAATCTAGAGTAAAAGAATGTCAAAGCTTCAGACTAGACTCTTTGATTCCTGTTTGTCATTCTTTTAATTATAATAATTGTGACATGATGTGAATGCAGCATTAAATCCAATGTGTTTCCTATTGGGTTTTCTAGTTTTGGCAGTTCGGGGACTGGGTGGACGTGGTGATTGACGACCGGCTGCCTGTCAGAGATGGGAAGCTACTTTTCGTCCACTCAGCCGAGGGAGCAGAGTTCTGGAGCGCCCTGGTGGAGAAGGCTTATGCAAAGTAAGACGGCCTCAGTCATACGCTTTTACAGGTAGACTTCAGACCAGGATCTTGTTTGGTTGTGTAATGCGTTTGTTGTTATGAATGTGACAGGTTGAACGGCTGCTACGAGGCTCTTTCCGGAGGCTCCACGTCCGAGGGGTTTGAGGACTTCACCGGTGGAGTGACAGAGATGTATGAGCTGAAAAAAGCTCCAGCCAACCTCTTCAGCATCATCAGAAGAGCTGTGGAGAGAGGCTCCCTGATGGGCTGCTCGATAGATGTTAGTGCTCAGGAACAACATAACCATTAGCCAATCAGTCTGTAATATCTGGAGAAGTCTGTGTCTTGAACATCTAGGTAAATTCAGGTTGATTGGGAAACTTTTTCCCAGTCATCTTAATGGCACAAAGTGTCCCAATCAACCTAAAAGACATAAAATATTAGTCCATTTCGAGCTTTTTAGAGCCCTTCAAATAAATATAATCCAGTCATATAATATAGTATAATATAATATAATCGCAGGATAATATAATATTTTTGAATGACTGTCAATGGAGAGAAATGCTTTAGATGGTGTAATTTCAGCATCTACCAGCAGAGGCCATGCCAACCTAACTTTAGATTCTCATATTTAGATTGTTATTAATATATTCAAAAGTACTCAACTTTTTTTTATTTTCACTTTCAGATTACAAGTTTCTTTGACATGGAGGCTATCACCTTTAAAAAGCTAGTGAAAGGTCACGCCTACTCCATTACTGGAGTGGAGGAGGTGAGTGTTGGATTTTGATTGACAAGAAACTCAACCAATCACAGATAACTCATCATTGGCAGATGTAAATCTGTTGGCCTTGGCCAGGTGGAGTACAGAAAAAACCTCACAAAGCTGCTGCGCATCAGAAACCCTTGGGGAGAAGTGGAGTGGATGGGGCCATGGAGCGATGAGTGAGAAGAATGATGTGAAGAGGGAAAATTATTCCTAAAATAACAATGAATAATGTCAGAAAGCTTTGCTGAATACTATCACCATCTGTCAATTCAGGTCAAAGGAATGGCGTGAAATCGACCCATCTGTAAGGTCCCGTCTGCACAACTGCCAAGAGGATGGAGAATTCTGGTACATGTTTCTTGCAGTATTTTTTTTAATCAATGGAATCTGTTGCTCACTTGCACATTACTTTTTAAATAGTTACATATGTGGCATATTAAACAGGAATAATTAATTGCTCAATATTTATGGCACCATTACAGCGATTTTCCAGAGAATATTTTGAATGTTTCAGCTGTTTTTTCCATAATTATAATGAAACTCTTTTTTTCCAATATCTTCTGAACTATCATTTTAAGCTTTAAATATAAGTATTGTTAACTCCCACACACACAGGATGTCGTTCAGTGACTTCATGCGAGAGTTCAGCAGACTAGAGATCTGTAACTTGACAGCGGATGCGCTACAGAGCAGCGAGGTGAAGAAGTGGAACACGTCCCTGTATCCTGGTGAATGGAGACGAGGAAGCACTGCTGGCGGCTGCAGGAATTATCCAGGCATGTTCTCTACGAAAGGATGCTTGTGAGCTGACATGAGTGACAGTGCTCTCACATTAAAGTCTATTTCTCTCTACACAGCAACATTTTGGATCAATCCCCAGTTTAAAATAGTCTTGAAGGAACCAGATATTCAAAATCAAGATGAATGCACTTTTCTAGTGGCCCTGATGCAGAAGAATCGCAGAAAGTTACGTCGGGAGGGCAAAGACATGGAGACGATTGGATTTGCCATTTATGAGGTAGAAAACTCATTTGATATGGGCATAAATAGCTAAATAGATTTGATTAATTGCTGATGAATCAATCAGCTTTAAGATGCTTTTTATGTATCAGGAATAAACTCTTGTTTCGTTAAATATATTTCCATGTTATAGATGAGACTGGGGCAAGTTGTCGCACTGGCTTTACCTCACTAACTATAGGCTTTAATTTATGTTTTATTGAGAAAGTCATCCTTAAATATAATAAACCCATCGCTGAGAAATATTCACTAGCATAAAAAGTGTGACAACTTGCCCCACCGTTCCCTATATTGCATTACTGGACGTAACAATTATTATAGGTTGCTAAAAAGTGATTCCAATTATAAAGAAAAACTGAAAGCTGTATACTTATTATTTTTTCTAAACTTTATTTCTGAATCTTACAGGTCCCAAAAGAGGTACGAGATCAGCATTGTTAAACATAGGTAAACCATTTGTTATCAGTGCCTAAACTGCAGATTGATTCTTAGTTTAGATAGCGTAACGCTGAGAGATCCTGCACATGATCCGATAGCTGATGATATGTGTGTAGTGATACGAATCTCCTCCACTTGTCAGTATCTGGGCGGGGTGGGTGTGCATCTGAAGCGTGATTTTTTCCTCACCCACACGTCCAGCGCTCGTTCCGAGCTCTACATCAACCTTCGAGAGGTGAGCTCGCGCTTCTGCCTGCCAGCAGGGGAATATATCATCGTCCCCTCCACCTTTGAGCCCCAGAAAGAAGGAGACTTTGTGCTGAGGGTCTTTTCAGAAAAGGCTGCTGACTCCCAGTGAGTGACCATTTGAGAAAATGTAATGTAATGTTTTTTTTTCCAAACGAAGAAATAATATAGTAGTATATTCAGATTCAGAATGGTTATCAAATAACAGAATTTGTTTAATATAATATTTTTAATGGAGCAGTAATAAATATTTGAAATGGTTAGAAATACAAATAATTAAAACATCAATGGTGCCTTCACACACATGCAAGTCACCCATGCTGTTTGCACTGATGACAGATGCTGATGAAAGTATGGACTGTCCCTTACTTCTTTGGGACTGAGAACTCAATGTCCGTTTTCCCAAAAACAAGCTGAAATGTGGACTCATCTGACCACTGCACACATTTTCACTGTCTTTTGGGCCATCTGAGATGAGCTCGGGCCCAGAGAACTTAGTGCATCTCTGCATTGAATTGATGTATAAGCTTTGTCCTTGCGTAATAGAGATTCGAGTGGCATTTCTTGATGCAGACTTAGTCTTAACTTGATTGCGTTGAGTGACAACAGTTTTTAAAAGTGCTCCTGAGCCCATGTGATTATATTTAACACAGTAACATGATGGTCTCTCATGCAATTCCATCTGAGGGCTTGAAGGTCACACACATTCAACAGAAATTTCCTGCCTTGCATTTAACAGAAGTTTACCAGAATCTTTTCACAATATAATTGTTTGACAATTCTGTTATGAAATTTGGCACAAAGTGGTGAGCCATGACCCATCTTTTTTGTGGATGGTTCTGAGAGAAAATAAAATGTAGTTCTTTCACTATAGGGAGCTAGATGATGAAATTTCAGCAGATGTACCGGAGGAGGTGAGTTTCCCTGTGAAATGTTTTTAACAATACTGCACATAGATGAATACTGGGAAGTTTTGCTGCTAATGAATGTGTTGTTTCTGTGGCAGCCTGCACTCCAGGAGAGTGACATTGACGCAGGCTTTAAGGGACTTTTCGCAAAGCTGGCAGGGCCGGTAAGACAGCAGGAAGTGGTGTTAATGGGTTTCTGTTATGCTTAATAGCTTCATTGACTTGCTCACTTTGTTCTACAGGAAATGGAGATTAATGTGTCCAAACTCCAGATGATTCTAAACCGGGTGGTTGGCAAACGTGAGTGTGCTAATGGACACGTAACGCATATTTCAGTTTTCACTATTAGTTCTGTGCTAACTTTCAACATGTCACATATGCTGTGAATAAAGCTAAGGTCATATTTTACCTTGTATATTCCTTGAAAGGAGGCAAGTATAACATGACCTTATTTCTGGTTCTTCTTACAGATAAAGATATAAAAACTGACGGATTTGGCAAAGAGGCCTGTCGAGCCATGATAAATCTTATGGATGTATCCTTTAAAGACTCCACATTTATGAATATTAGCATTTGCGGACCACTTTGAAGGCATGTGAATAGTATGCATTAAAGTCTTGGAACAAACCTTGACCTGCTATAAAGACAACTGGTGTTGGAAAGCTGGGATTGACAGACTTCCATGTGCTCTGGGAGAAGATCAAACGATATCTTGTCAGTGGCTACATTTTATGCTTACTTTATGGTGCATGTATGTATGAAGTATTAGACATACATTACTGTTCAAAGGTTTGGGGTTGGAAAATGTTAAAAAAAAAAAATAATAAAAAAAGGTTTTTACTTTTATTAAAGACCCCCTGTAGTGAAAATTAAGCCTTTAATGTTGTCTGTGCAAATTCATAAATCAACACCATTGATGAGTATTTTCTCCTTAAAACAGAAAAAAAAAAAAGTTTCTTACGTCTTTGTACAAAAAATACTTTGTAACCAATCCAGTCAACGTGCAGGTGGGCTTTAGCATATCATTAACTGCTGCAAATCAGTGGTCTCAGTCTCTGTTGATAAAAAAATCGAAGGAACTATAGGCCTATAGTATGAAAAATCGAAATTATGTATATTACGATGTTATGATAAAAAAAAGAAAAAAAAAAGTTTATAGTTCATCTTACCTTCCCCAAACTTTTGAATAGTAGCGTAGATCTTGGACAGTATTTTTTTCTTTTCTTCAATAAATCATTAGGCTGTGTTTAGGAAGTTTGACTTGGACAAGTCTGGCACAATGAACTCTTATGAAATGCGTCTGGCATTAGAATCAGCAGGTATCTGCCACATGCAACACTTTAATAAACACATCTATAATTACTGTGGTTAATTATGTTGATGACTTTTTGGATTTTATGCTTCAATAAGGCTTCAAGTTAACCAACAACCTGTTCCAGCTGATAATCCTGCGCTATGCAAAGGCAGACCTCAACGTGGACTTTGACAACTTTGTGGCCTGTCTGATCCGTCTGGAGACTATGTTCAGTAAGTGTGCCAAGTAGAAAACTTTTCACAGTGCAATTACTATAACCCATCAAAATTCAGTAGGACTAGATGTGTTGAGAGTTCACATTTATTCCAACAGAAACCTTTAAAACAATGGACACTGATGAAGATGGTTTGGTATCCTTCAGCTTCTCCCAGGTTGGTCTAAACTGGTCATTAGTAATGAGAACTTCAAAAAGCAAATGTCTCGTTGTGGCTCAGTAATATATGTTTGCAACATTTCTCTCCCTCTTGTTTTTTCCCTGTCTTATAGTGGATCACCCTCACTATGTTTGCTTAGATGGATGTTTTCCTTGTCCTCTCTGCTTCCTCAGTCCCAAATCCTCTTTACTACATGCCTCATGTAACCTCAGTTGTGTTAATGAAGCAGGTGCCTGACCAGCAGTAAAGCACTCATACTATCAGCAGTATATGGCAATATGCATGATTTAGGAACGGAAAGTAAATATTGAGATGCAACAGCTAATAGAATATACTCAGAAAAAGCAGTGAACCTGATTTTTTGTTTACACTACTGTTCAAAGGTTTGAGGCCAACAAGGATGAATTAAATGGATCAAAAGTGACAGTACAGAGAGTTGTATGTTGCATAATGTTAATCGATTCTATTTCAGATAAATGCTGTTCTTTTGAACTATGACTCATCAAAGAATCCTGAAAAAAATGTTTCCTCAAAAATATTAGGCAGCACAAATGTTTTCAACATTATAATAATAAATGTTTGAGTAATGATGCTGATTACATTTTGTAATATATTACAATAGAAAACAGTTAATTGAAATTTAAATAATATTTTACAATATTACTGTTTTTCTTGTATTTTTGATCAAATAATTGAAGCCTTGGTGAGCAGAAGAGACTTCTTTCCAAAACAACTTACCAACCCCAAACTTTTGAACGGTAGTGTACAATAAAGTTTACAAGCATGCAAGAAATATGTAGGCAAAACTTAAAAGTATCTGAGCCAAAGAGAACGTTTGTACTTATGCCAATGACTAATCTGAGTAAAAAGTTTAGACTATAACTGTGAAATAGAGTGCAACAGTTGGGTTTCAGGAAGTAAAAACTCCTTTCATTTTCTCCATAGGGAAATTGATTTTTAATGATAACTTATAAACCTTTAAACAGCCTTAAGGCCTGTTCACACCAAGAACGATAACTATAAAGATAACTATATTAGCGTCCACACCAGCGGATGATATCGTTCTGTTTATTAGAAGCGCCTGCTTGTCTGTCACTTTAAATGCTCGAGTTTATTACAGCAAGATGGATTCTGACTGGCTGTCAATGTTTTTATCGTTCATCAGCTGGATAAAATCGTTGTGGAAGTGATTCCAACGATATCGTTTCTCTGTGCCGTTATCGTTATAGCTGTGGTGTGAACTCTGCTGTTTTTTAATCTTGAGAACGATTTTTATAACTATATCTTTATCGTTATCTTTATAGTTATCATCCTTGGTGTGAATGGGCCATTAGCCTGCATTATTGTATTATACTTAACAGCAGAATTTGTGGTGAAAAACTGCATTACCCATGATACAGTACAGAAAATTCCACCAGTCGAAATGCCAAAAGATCAAATTAGTTCTGCCCAATCCCATGAAGCACTGCCAATTATGTAATCGAGTCGGTCTCCCTGTGCTCTCAAAATGCTTAAATATTTGTATATATGTTAATATTTTGCAATACACTTAAAACATATTGCTAATATATATAATCAACATTTTTAAATGAGCAGTGTCACATTTCTCCATCGGTTTTAATTGATTATGCTGTTTGCAATTTTTCATGGGATCGTAGGTCTTCCCATCACCGAAGCTGGTAAGTGCACAGTCAGTTTTTTATTTTAGTCTGATTTTCAAATACTTTTTTGCTTCAAATCAAAGTTTGTAATGCTATGATTCACCTTGTAGCTGGTTGTCTTGATTCATGGCTTATAACGCTTTAATGAAAACTTTTTTTCAAAATCCCTATGGGAGAAATGAAAGGAAAATATACTTCTGAAAAATGGTTGGCACTGTTGCACTGTATAGAGGGAGAGAATGAATTGACCTTTCGCTAAGCCCCACTCCATTTGGTTACTGATGCTCACTCTCTTATTTTATACTCACACACTTTTTTTTCTCTTAAATATATAAATAAATATTGTGTCTATCCTCTTTTGGTACCGTGCCACTATTTATATTGCCCGTAAACCTGATTAAAATCTTTAAAACACATTGGAATTCCATAGACATACAGAATAGATGAGCAAAAGCTTGTCTGATAACATGGTGATCAGCAACATTTGCTAAGGCAGGACTGGTCAGTAACGGGGCTTAGCGGAGGGTCAGTCGTCAACAGCTCTGGCTGCCCTTTACATGAGATTCTCTCCTGTGACCTTTCACCCGTGTGCCTCTTCATGTGTGTGCTTTAAAAGTAGTATACAATAGTTGTGTCCTAGATGAAACACTGCACTTATACTCTATGTACTTATGCACTATGTACTCAACCATGTATTATATGAATTTCATATGGTTATTTTTCATTCAACATTGAATTCTGATGCCCCTCTGATACGACAGTTGAGTGCATGAAGGGTCAAACATTCCACCTTCGTTTTTTCGTTTAATTAAGTGCATCATCCAGGTATTTAAAGTGCTTCACACTATGTATACTACAAAACGTCATAGAATAGTGCATAAGTATGTGAATTGGGACGCACCTAATCTTTTACTTACTGCTCTGCCTTGAACGGTTTTGCAAGATTACCCCCATAAACCATTACACTGATCATGTAATGAATCATTATATTACAACAAAAGTCAATAAAGTCTCATAATTGAGTTTGTGTGTGATCATTACATCAGGAATAATAAATATGAATTTACATACAAATATACATGACTACTACAAATAAACATCAGAACAACTCTAACATCCAAACTATGGAGCACTTGGCCTCACAGCTGTCAATCAAAGGCTCCAGTCACTATCCATTAAAAGGTATTGCCTGTGAGGACACGCCTCCCTCGATCCTGATCTAAACTACAGGAAGCACTGGCTCTACGGCCAGCACAAGCTTCTCTTTACTCCTCTGACGTTTCGGGCAGCTGCCTGGAGAAGCGTCGCTGCTGACTACTGCTGCTGCTAGGAGCACAGCAAGAGTTGAAGACGCCTGTGAAGCTCAGCTAGACGACACGACTCGCTCTCAGTTCAGTGCAAGTCCTTCACTCACAGGCATGTTGATGTGGGCGGTGAGGAGAGGAGCACTCTTTCCTACTCTCAGCACAAACACCTGAAATCAGAAACATAACAACAAACATCGGCTTGATTTCATGCATACAGTAATCAACATTTATGTAGTACATCATAGGACTGTATAGGGGCTTCATGCTCCTATTTTTTGAGGTGGCACCACTGATAGAATGATAATAGAATATTCAGTTTCAAGCAAATGTAGACATGAATGTAGACTTATGCCACAGCATTTTAGATAAACACTGTTTTACCTACATTTTATACACACACTGCCATTTAAAAGTTTGGGATCGATACGATTTTTTTAATGTTTTTGTTTTCGATTGTCTATTAAAACCAAGACTGCATTTATTTGATAAAAAATACAGTAATATTGTGTGTGTGTATATATATATATATATATATTTCAATTTAAAATAACCATTTCTATTTAAATATATTAAACAGTAATTAAATGTAATTTGTTCTTGTTCAGTCGTCAGTGAAAAAAACATTATTAGCAATGTTGAGTATTTTTGTGGAAGCATTTGAAGTATAAATATTTTGTAACATTATGAAAGTCTTTACTGTCACTTCCTTGTATGCATGTGAGTGACGCCTAGCTATTATTCTGTAAATAAAATGGTTAATTCAGTTTTGTATAAAACTTTGGGGCTAATATTGGTAGATTGTGCAATTTGCATATTTTTCTAGCCATTCAGAATATAAATGTTCTAACTGGGTGCGAGTCTTACTTTGATGATGTCAGATATGCCTTTGTCACTCAAGCACTCCACAAAAGTGTCAATGGGGTAATTCAGGCCTGGAACCAGCAGGGGAATCTACAGACACACGACAATTCACTGTTTTCAGTAAAATATTTCCTCAACATTAATAACTACACATAAAAAGTCAGCACTTATCAGGTAAGAATAGTGATCATGAAACTGCTCAGCTGAGGTCACCTTGAAGAAGGCTGTCCTCATGCTGTACAAACTTTCATCATACAGAAAACTGATGGCCAGGTTCATGACCGGACGAGACGCTGCAGTGTTCTGGATGTTCAGAGTGAGCTTGAAGGATGGGCCCAGCCCTTGAACCTAGCAGGAACAGAAAGCAGAAGTGGAGATCAGTCTCGGTCATCCGGTTTCATCTTGTTCATGCACTCAGTATTGCACAACTTACCACTGCGTTCATCTTGAGAGGCTCGGTCAGGCTCGCAGACATGGGCGCGAGGCTGGACTCCAGGGCTTTGACATAAGCACGTGCTGCAGCTAGACGCAGCCTGCTTAGATCCATCTGAAAAGCTCGGTGCATGGCTGCATAGAAAAAGCAACAAGAGGCTAATAAGGAATAACAGAAAACTACACCATCACCTTTGGTTATTAAAATGACTAAATTATCTAATTTGTTCTAGTACTGTGTGAATGCTGCTTCACAGATGGTCCAATTGTAGCGATGCACCGAAATTTCAGCAAACGGAAACAAACACGCAAAAACAGGAACTGTTGGTTTCAGTGGAAATCATTTTGGAGAGCCATTGACCTAAACATTGACGTTTAATAACCACTTCTTCAGTGGCGTGTTTTGACTGTGTCAGCATCTATTTTGTTCACAAAACGTGGATAAAATACAAAAGATAAACATGTCAGATGTGTGGGCAGACACTTTTCACCATGGCCAAAAATTATGCAACAATATGTAAATATTGATAATGATATAACATTGATAATAATAAGAAATATTTATTGAGCAGCAAATCAGCATATCAGAATGATTTCTGAAGGATCATGTGACACTGAAGACTGGAGTATTGATGGTGAAAATTCAGTTTTGCCATAATTTTACATTTTAAAATATATTACAATAAAAAAGTGATTTTAAATTGTAATAATATTTCATAATGTTAGTGTTTTTACTGTATTTTTTAAAAACCAATGCAGCCTTGGTGAGCATAAGAGACTTTTTACAAAAACATTTAAACATCTTAATTATTTTTAATAATTAATAAAGTTTTGACCAGTATGTAATTTGCAATATGTCAGCATTTTTGATCATTTTCACAAAATTTTCAAGGCCACCAGAATTTTTTTTGTATGAATAGCTGAACATGCAATATATTAAAAGAACAAAGCCTCTGCTTTAAGAAAAAATACATAAAACATTTTATTCTAGCTACATTCAATCTTTTTTTATCAACACTTGAATGTGGGTAAAAAAAAAGAAACATTCTGAAAAAAAAAAAAGTTGGGGAAAAAATTATCAAAGATTACTTCAGGATAGGATTCAGAACGATGATCAAAACAGATGTAGAACGCTTCCATCAACACTCCCAAAGCTTGCACAGTCCTTTAGCTCGTCCTGGGTCGACATTTTATTCTGTAACGTTAGGCAGTTTTGATTTATATGCGGTTTACTGTTTGATCCAGAGATTCTCTACTGTTTCAGAAGATGTGTAATAGCTCCCCTACCGTATAACAGTGAAAACATGGATTACCAGAAATTTCCGTCAATGGTGGGGAAAGAGGTGTTTCTGTAAAAAAAATTATTTCGGTTCATCACTAACCAACTGCATTTTCACGCTCTCTCAAAGTCTGGTCCACATAGAGCTTGGTCTTCTTGGGCACGTTCAGGCGGATGCTCTGGGCTATTGGGGGTCCAGGGGCCGAGTCTCTGTCATCAAACACAGCCGTCCTCTTGAGGATCTTCACAATCAAACCTCCTCCTGGATCACAGACAGTTAAAAACATTTGAAATGCATTGTATCCAATCTTACAGTTGACGTAAACTGCTTTATCTACCATGTTACATACGTTATTACCTTTGGTGGTCATTATCAGAGTGCCGTCTTCCCGTCCATACCGCCCGAAACAAATGCTTGTGACTACGTCCTGTAAGACAGAAATTAAAGTCTCTGATAATGAGCCCAGGGACACTTCAACTTCACACTTCAATATGATCCCATTGAGTTCATGACAGTTCTTACTGGTGTTTTGATGGTGCTGATCAGATTTTTGTCTCTGTACATGTGTACTTCACAGTTGGCCAGACCCACCAGTACAGCCTGGAATCCTCGTGTGGGGAGGTCCATCAGTGCCATGGTGGTAACAGGGGCTGGCAAATAAGCCGTCCACAGCTTTTTCCCCTACAGGAGAATTCATTAGAAGGTTATCATTATCAGTTTTTGAGGCATTATTGTTATTGTGACAGACATGGATACATGTATCATACCTTTTGAGTGTAACCATGCAGCGTTTCATCGGTACATCCTACAACTACATTCTTTCCCATCCTCACCAGTCCTACTGGGTGAGAGGACAGCTCAATACAGTACTTGGGTTTTGGGGAATCCCTTTAAGGCATAAAAAAAAAAATTGGCAGTGAGTGTTGCTCACCTATTTATTGGCCTTTTTAACGTTATCACAGGTTTATGGGAGCTTGCTTCCGACACGGAATAAAAAAGGTAAAGGTAAATGACAAGTGTGACCTTTTTTCCCGCAATTCCGAGTTTGTATCTCACAATTCTGAGAAAAAAGTACGAATTGCGAGATACAAACTCACAGTTCTGACTTTTTTCTGTTTATATCTTGGAATTCTGGCTTTTTATTCCTCATGTGTATGCGGTTGGGGGGGGATACTGAATACAGAATACTGAGAAAATACGTCACTCAGAATTGCGAGATATACAGTCGGAAATAAATTCAGAATCGCGAGATATAAGCTCGCAACTGCAAGGAAAAAGTCAGAATAGCAAAGTATCAAGTCAGAATTGCATAAAACTAGCATAAAAAGTCACAATTACTTTTTTTGTTTTTCCGTGGTGGAAACAACCTTTCATACACGTTACACTAAATGGACGGGCACACTACACTTTTCGTTTCACTGATACGTATGCGACTGCTGGGAACTGGAAACACAAGCTCATGCGAAGAAGTTTCGCATTTCAATGCGTTCCAAAGTTCAGGTTTGGAGAACTCTTGACCTGTGAATCAGGATCTTGGGAGAGACTGCTTCAAAAAGCCTCAAAGCCCTTATACGTCTTTTTTTCTCTAATCCACAGCTTTAGAGCACGTATCTAACTGACCAAGTCACATGATTTCAGGAAATCATTCTTTGTTCTGTCCCACTGCTTCAGAACATTTAGAATTTATAGGAGAAAATGCCACGGGGGGAGGTATTAAAAATACATATGAACATATGAAACTTTAATAAAAACACATTTACAATGTATTTACATGTATTTAACCAGCAAACATCCTCATCATGTCCAGTTTTGAGTGCTTTGAGATTTATTTTGTAAAGCAATTGGTTCAACTGTTTTGAAAATCCTCTTGGACTGCAAAAATGTTTAAATAAGTTTTAATTCAATCAATTACCTGCGTAATATGTAGATATTGCCGTTGCGACAGGCCACAGTGATACGGAATTCCACATCAAACTGACCCGTCACGTCCATTAGGGTGGCTGTACTAGGCAGTGACATCTGAAAACACACAGGAAAACTCACAGTAAAGAGTTCATTCTTTTTAGGAAATCGGTTTATTTAGAACTACATGTAAAGTCATTTTAAAGTAGTCACTGATATTCTGATGATACATAAAAACCAAAAACTACAAACATATGAAGCAGATATGAATGTGCTGACCTTATAGAGAATGGTAAAGGCTTCTGGATCTAATATGTAAACATCACCGTTCTCTGTGCCAATCACTAGGCAGCTAACCGCATCCTCATCTGCCATGTTCTTCTTCAACGTCCCTATACAGGTAATGACCGTCTGAGACAAACAAAGAGACAAAAGCCATGTTAGTGCAATTGTTTTTGGCCATTTATGTGTGAGTGACTGTGTATATGTATTCCGATATTGGCACCTGTCTACGTATAGGCTGTTCTTTGTAAAGATGAACAAAACTCTCCATTTCCTGTTGCTCAAGCATGAGGAAACTGAATAAATCACACGAGAAAGGCAATTAATTAATAAATAGATAAAAAAATATTTGTATGATTTTTTTCTGCATGTTGGTTGTACCATATGACTTTGACAAAGGTGTATATATTATATTTTATATTAAATAAATAATTGTTTCTGTATAAAGACTTATTTTGAGGCAACCAATTCCAAGTTTTTCCAATTCCTTTTTGATATTCAAAAAAATTATTAAAAAAAATTGAAAAATTATATTTTAAAAAGTAATTATTAGTAGTAGTAATTAATACTACAAAGTAGTAATTAAATAAAAATTTATATTAAAATATAATTTAATTATATTATATTATTATTATATATTATATTATATTATTAAAAAATAATTTTTTTTAAATAATTTTTTTAAATATCAAAAAGGAATTAAGGTTATTAAGGTTATTATTATAGTATATTAATATTATATTAATATACTAGATTAATTATCTTAATAAGGTTATAATATGAACAGATATAATATTGAAACCGTTTTTACCGTAGCGATCTGACAGAGAGTGGAATTTCAGCTTTGTCCCTGTTCAAAAGAAAACAATACAATTATCTACAGTACTCTAACTGTAAAATAAATCATGTATTGTATCAGGCTGTACTCTAGAAGCCATTACAACAGCAGTGCATTGGGTCTAAAACACTAAATATATACAGTAACTCACCTTAATCCTTCTAACATCTCTTTAAGGGTCATTGGATCAATCATGTCCTAAGAGTCAAAACACATCCAGTAATCATTACAGTAAACATATGGCAGCTTCACACACTACATGATGCAAGGGTGTGACCCCAGTGTCCTGGCCAAATTCCCTCCAATGGCCCTTATCAATCCCCATCCACTCAATTGGCTTTATCACTCTGTCTCTCCTCTCCACCTATAGACCTTGTGTAGCCCCGCCCCTTTTCAGCACAGCGCTCTTTGTCTTTTCTCTTCCGGTCTGTATTTTCACAGCGATCTTGCCTATTTATGAATGAACGGCTCGTTTTAAAAACTTCCCAGTCTACTGACATTTGTTAAGACATCTGCTTTAAACATTACAATCCTCATGATAACTTTCGTTAACTTTACATTAAGTAAATCCACTTCAAAATCTAATTACTCCTGGACAGCAATGACATAGAGATATATAGAGCGACCGTTCAAAGTTCAAAGACAATATTCAAGATGTATTCAATATTCACCCTTGTTTCTCTGGTGCATAAGGTCTATAGCTGGTGTGTATTGAGCGCACTAGTGCTGTTGTACTGTGGCTGCCGTCGCATCATCCAAGTGGACGCTGCACACTGGTGGTGGTTGAGGAGAGACCCCATCATATGATTGTAAAGCACTTTGGGTGTACAGTAGTACATAGTAAAGCACTATATAAATGCCTCATTCATTCACTCAATGCATAGAGCTGAATGTGTGATATGAACACCTCACCTCCCTGGCCTGACTCCAGACGTCCTGCTCCAGAGGGTTCACCTCCAGACTAGGCAGCGTGAACTTGAAGTAGGGCCTCAGGTTCTTGTAGACGTATATGAAGGGACCAGAGGCCACAGCGATGGCCGGTGTCCGTGGCTCATGCAGGTCCATGAGGAAGGAGACCAGTCCAGTGGGCAAGTCCAGCAGGGTGCTCTCACTCAACAGGCCAGTGCCACGGTACACCTTTAGCTTCATGTGACACACTCCAGTGCCAAGATCACCCACCACCAGCTGGTACACAGACAGCTCAAATCACTCTTTATTGCCAGTCTACTTCTCAATGATGGATTATTGCTATTGCATAAAAAGGTAACTTCTTATCTTCTGGGAAAAAAAAACTTTACACTTGAGCATACTTTTAAAATTACTTCTATGGATATAATATATATATTTTTTTAATAATATACTTACTGAATGTAATGTTTTCGTACCCTTAATGTTATTTACAATTAAATAAAAAATGTATTACAGTTTAAATTAATATTAAATGCAATTTGCTTTTTTTACCCAGTGGGACTTAAGTACATATTTATAAGTAATTTCATAATTATGTCTATTGCCTTTGAAATATGGTTAAAATGTACTGTCAAATGTACTGATATAAATATGTACTTAAGTCCCACTGGGTAAAAAAAGCAAATTGCATTTAATATTAATTTAAACTGTAATAAATTTTTTATTTAATTGTAAATAACATTAAGGGTACGAAAACATTACATTTAATTAAAAAATTTAATTAACCCATAATTTACTCACCCTCAAGTCAACCTAGGTGTATATGACTTTCTTCTTTCAGACAAACACAATCAGAGTTATATTAAAAAAATATCCTGGCTCTTCCAAGCTTTATAATTCGGAGTGAATGGTACCTTCGATTTTGCAGTCCAAAAAAGCACATCTATCCCTTGTAAAAGTAATCGATACGGCTCCAGGGAGTTAATAAAGGCCCTCTGAAATCAAGCATTTTTGTAAGAAAAATATCCATAATTATAACTTTATAAACTATAATCACTGGCTTCCGGTAATGCCCGTACGCCAGTCGAGTTCTGGCAGAAGAGTGACCTCTGACCCGACTCATGACGTAGCGTAAGCTTAGGTGAGAGTAGACGCCTCTCTTGGTTCAAACAAATAGGGCTGGCCAACAAACTCAAGCTCCTCCAACATTTCACTTTAAAAATTCTCGTTTAAGACACCTAATTTGTGACCGGTGTTTTGCTCTATCCTCTGCGCTTCCGCGTTCATCAATAGGCCACTCGTCGGATCAGACGTCACTCTTCCGCCGGAACTCGACTCACGTACAGCTGTTACCGGAAGCAAGTGATTATAGTTTATAAAGTTATAAACATGGATATTTTCTTACAAAAACCTATCGCTTCGGTTCAGGAGAGCTTTATTAAAACCCTGAAGCCGTATGGATCACTTTTATGATGGATGCATGCGCTTCAAACTCTAAGGTCCCATTAAAGCTTGGAAGAGCCAGGATATTTTTTTTTTGATAACTCCGATTGTATTTGTTTGAAAGAAGAAAGTCATATACACCTAGGATGGCTTGAGGGTGAGTAAATTATGGGATCATTTAAATTTTTTGATGAACTATGAGTGCACATCTTTCTCACAAGGGACACAATGCCATAAACACACATTCTCACCTTATTCTCACCATCTCCATGCAAATCTGAAAGAGCTGTGGAAAATAACAGGAAGACTGAGCTGGGGAGATTGGCAGTTGCAGGCTAAACAGCAGATATGGAAGTTATTGTGAAAGTTCATGTGACTCAAGGGACTTACCAATGCAAGAGGAAAAGGTGTATAGATTGGCGACTGGGTCATAGTGGGCATCAAGCCATTTGGAGCTAGCCACTGAACTACAAGAGCACAGGGAAAACTTACTAACGTTACTTCCAATAAGCTAGCATCTTTTTATAAAATCATCGGTAATGTTACGTTACATCTGAATTTATTTCTATCCACTGGATTTGAAAACACTCCAACTCTGTTGTATTATTTATTGTGCCGACATATTTGAGCAAATCAGAGGTGTTCAGCTCTACTGCTATTATAAAAGGATTGGCCATCATTTATTATATTTTAAGGAAATCTTAAGTTATTCGAATATGCTATATCAACATGCTAATGCTCTTTTCTAGAAAAAGCCTCATGAATACGCATATAACTACTCACGTGTCTTTCAGCTCCCGGGAAACAGAGGACATGACGGTTTTGCTATTTTCAAATGCTTTTTATTAACCTAGGCAGTGAAAATCAAACTGCTTGGATTGTCTGCTGTAATCCCAGAGACAATTGGTAATCCTCAGATCGGCTTTCCTCGTTCCTATAGCAACCACTCCAGCGGAAGAGCTCAAAGGCGCTACATTAAAATGCTTCCTCCAGGAAAGGTTCGTTGTAATAATTAGTTCCGAATAAAAAAAACAACTATATTATATTATATTATATTATATTATATTATATTATATTATATTATATTATATTATATTATATTATATTATATTATATTATATTATATTAGCACATTTGCATTATAAACAGATATAAATATTTAAAAACGTCTAAATGTTTAAAAACTTTTTGGCGATTTTTAAAAAAAATATTATCTAGCAATGAACATTAAATTCATTGCTAGATAATATAAAGTCATGTAAAATAAAGTTTCAAGCTTTATTTTGTTTGAGGGCACATTTAAATGACCACGATGTAGCCTAAAAACGGAAAAGTTTTTCCTTTGCGTTTTTTTTTTGCGTACAGACGACAACATCGCTTTCACAACTGTCATGGTGCAGCTCTGAATAAGGTCTATTGACTTAACCATATGCATGGACCTCCAACCTCCAAACATGGAGACGAGAACGGTATTGTTTTCAAAATCTTTGTTGTATATATATTTTTATTGAGAAACATGACACAATGAAAGATACATAACTGTAAGGTAGAAATGTCACAGAAAATAAAGCCATATTTAGCTGTTTTTCCTTTTTTTTATACATACGATATGAAAACAAACTATACAAATTATAAAATTGAAGCAAAACCATTTGCACTTTGAAGCAAAACTTTCAAAAGTTTACGTTTTCAGGCCTCCTAAATGAATGGCAAAAACGCATACAAAAAATTATAAAACCGGTGTCGTGTAAACGGCCCCTGATTCATTAAATTCAATGTTAATTAACCACACTTGTTACTTGCACTGGATTATAATTTAAAATTCAAAATGACAAAAAACAACATATAGGTTAAATTAATATGTTATTGCTTTTCATTATTAGCCTACACAATGCTTTTATTGTGTCACATTTCTTACAAATTGCAACAAAGTTCAAAAGGACAATAGAAAAGTTTATTTAACTGAGAGGCATGCACAACATTTCTGAACTACTGTCAAAAACAATGTTCACAAGAACGTAAGAGGGGTTCCCAGTGTGCCATTTCCTAGGTAGTCTTTAAGGAATGAGCGTACTTCTGCACTGAACAGACTTGTATGGTAATCTCTGGAATGTGCATCAGACGAAGCGCTCGGGTCGCGCGCGCACAGATCCTTCACTCCCCAGCTTATGATACCAACCTGTCCAAGATTATTCAGATATTAAAACAAACATCTCTTAAAATAGACATGAATAGCTATTAAGTCTTCAGAAGAGTATGCAGTTGATTTGAAATAGTTCAGTATTCTGTAAAAAGTAATCAACAAACATGAAAAATTATTCAAAATCTCACCTGGACCATTCGATTACCAGGAACCACAAAAGTGGCCCCTCCAGAGTCACCTGTTGATGACATGCACAGCATTAAGAGATAATATTTTAGCAAATTCAATTTACTAAGGATAATGAGTTGTTATATGACATTTTGATGATTCTAGCAACACCAAAAATTGTAGATTAGAGCCAAATATTATGCACTCTTGCAAAATCAAACGTACCTTTGCAGGCAATATCATCTATAGTAGGTTCAATCCCACCACTGCACAGAAAATTATCTGTAACGATATCTTCAGCATTTTTCGCAGTAATTCCCTCAGCTTTTTTGGCATCTTCAACACAATCATCCCGCTGAAGAAAAAGGACATATTAATTCAACTGTTGAGGTAATGCTTTTAATTAAACTATTGCTAATAAGTCCATTCCCTTTTGAGATCCACTTAAAAAAAACAATCAAGCCCTGTATAAACTTAACGAAACCACAAATGAATACAAATATAAGGAAAACAATCAAAGGATAACCCAGTGTTCAGCATAAACACATCATTACCCATTTTCCCTGCTTGATTTTGATTAACTTCTTGTCAATTTTGTTCTTCCTGTCAGTCATGAAAGCAGCATTCACAGTGTCTGTACTCATTATCACCTCCTCTGTAAAAACAGTTTAAATGTAAATAAAATATATGTTGTAATTTAGCAATGTTACAAGATATAAATAATAGGCTACACAAATGTTTTTAAACTATACATTGTGGCAGCAGTGCAATGATACTATATATATATTTACTAAATATTTATACACTTAAAAATGCTGGGGTTTTTTTTTTACCCAAATGCGGTTCAGCCTGTTGTGTCATTTTATTGGGATATTTTGTAATATTTTTACCCAGCACTGAGTTGCCAAATAACTTAGAAATGTTTGTTTTTAACCCAGCATTTTTTTTTAGAGAATCCAGAAAACTAATATGCATGCACCATTTCTGACAATTGCAACTCACGATGTTTTCTGCACGTTCCTTCTCTGTCTGAAAGTCTCAGAGCTCCATTGGTTTCCTTGGTGCAGGGAATGCAGATTGGCCTGTACAGACATACACGATATGACATTCATTCATTACACTATTTTAACACTTTTTAGTAGCGTAAAATGACTCATGAGCTGCATTCCTCACCGAAGATAGAGATCCATAATTACCGGTTCCTCCAATTGAATAAGAGCTACGTCAAATTCATAATATTCGGGTATTCCCATGTCCTTTTTTACTTTGAGGTTATAGTGAGGATGAGGTATGTACTGCTTCACTTTTATTCCTATAAGAGTAAAGGAAACACCACTGATGAGATTTACACCATTAGTCCTATACATATTCTAAATGATATGGTTGAAAACATAACATTACCTCGGATATTTGAACCAACATCAACAGTTATCCTATCATGTGTGTCACCAAAATTGAAGCAGTGAGCCGCTGTCAGGATAAAGTTTGAGGTGACTAGTGAACCCATGCATTTAGAGATTTTTCCATTGCTGCGCTGCAAAATCATCAGAGAATGGACGTTATAATTCAAAACAAATTTGCATAAGTTCCTAGAACTAATGTGGTGATGCTGCTAAGCTATTTATTTAAATAGCTTTTTAAATAAGAATTAAGACTACGATATAGGGATACCCACAGTTACACTGATCTTTGCCAACCAGGGGTATTGATGGCGGTCATTGGAACCATCATTGTAATCTCTGTAAAGTCCACATAATGCTACACTGGTGCCTTCATCTGTTAAGGGAGAAGCAAGGAGAACAGGAGAAACTTATATATAAATCATTATATAATAATTTATAAATATTAATATTAACTTATATATGAATTATATATATTGACTGTGCTTTGAGATTAATAATTATGGAGGACAATAATTATCTTAAATTTATATTTCTAACCATATTCCTAAATGGAAAAGACACATAATGAAGTACCAATCATGTTGTCAAATGTCTCTTTCAATTCTTCCAAGTTCTTAAGTTTGAAGAAAAACTTCTCATTTCCCCGATCAGTCTTCAAATCATTAATGTCCTCAGCATCCACTTCATCTCCCATCCCAAACACATACAGATCTTTACGACAAACAAAAAAATATTTCAATAATAAACAATAGAACTGAGTTATTAAACATAAGTGAGATGTATTTGAAGATTTGCTCTATTTTTTGTTAATGTTCTATAGTTTATAATGTCAAAGATGATTCATGTTCTTCCTCACCAAGTTTGTCCTCTCGTGAAGGATTACTTTGTATCACAAGATTTTTGATCTGGTCCACTGGTATTTTTGGGCTACCACCCATGTTGGCCTGACCTAAAGACAAAATAAGTTGTAAAGTATAGTAAATATAGAGCTTTAGTTGGTTTACTTTTTTCTGATTTGTGATCATTTAAAAGTTTTTTACATTAAGAACAAAAGACACTTTAACAGTTTCAGTGGTAACCACCAAGTATAAATATTGTCATCAATACCGTCAGTGAACATGATGACGATATGCTGGGTCTGCATGAAGTCTTCTTTATTGATCCCCTGTTCTATTTTCATACTCTCTAAAATGTACTTATAGGCCTGGGCAATATTAGTTCCTGTTCGATTACCTTTACCTGTTAGTCACAAAAAAGTCAGGATATTAAAACATACGTCCTTAAAGACTCTCAGACTATACGACGCTGAACAAATGCGTTTTAACATTTGCTATACTAAAACAAAACACTTACTTTCATATTTATAATTCTTCAGGCTTTTAATGATATGTTCCAGGTTATGTCCTTGCCCGCTCTTGAAGACCCTCATTGAGACTATCCGGTTAACGTCTGTGGCAAAAATCAGGATCTCATAGTTTGGGGAGACCTCGTAATAACTGATCTGTCGGTAATTAACAAAGGATCAAATCTTTATTATATTCATGTGTAGTTGCATTAAAAATATAACACCTTACATTAACTTGTAATGGTGCACAAGTATACTAATGGGACATAATTAGGCAGAAATATCGAAGAATGAAATCAGTCAGTTGAAATGATGGTTATCAACACACTATTTATTTCATATACCTTATCTATGAGTGTTTTGATGACCTCTTTTGCCTTTTCAAACTCATCTTCGTCTATGCTGTCAGATACATCCAGGGCAATGTAGATATCGAGTTTTCCACCTTTTTGCACTTGTATTTTCTTCCCGTACTGATCTGACACAGAAAAAGGGTTTTGTTCAAAAAAGTTGTGATGACAAAAAAAAGTATGTTGTCTTGCAGAGGAAGAAGGCAGCATGAGTTGCACAAGACTACCTGTTTCTTCATGTTGTTTAGAAAGCTCTAGATTGGACTTTAGAGAACTGCTGAAACCCTCTGAGGCTTCTTCTGGGGTGTCGTATGTGAAATCAGCTGTATTTACACAACAACATTAGCAAAGCTGAACTTTCAGTAAATTAGAGCAATGTACTTTGAACAGGAAGGAGGAAGGTTTTACCGTAACATTCGGGCTCTGTTCCTGACCACTGGCCATCGTCCTGACAGACTCGCTCTTTGGAACCAATCAGAGTCAATTTTCTGTCACAGCGGTATGTGACTTTGTCGTCAATGTTAAAATTGTTGCCATATTTTGTAGAGCCAGCGGGAATGCCGGGATCAGGACAGTGATCAGCTGTTTGAAAAGAGGAACAGATAATGAAATATATTAAGGACCAATGTTTAACAAATCTGTAGGGGATTCATGAACCAGGAAATTGTTGAATTTACTGCTTTTTTATTGCACTACAGCACAGAGAGACTTCTCACTCACAGTTTCTTCCACAGACTGCTGTGCTTCCACTCCACTTCCCATTCAACTGGCAAACACGAGTCCCTGAGCCACGGAATATGTAGCCTGAATGACATGAGTAGTGGGTTGTGTCGTTCACAAAATACCTTGGCAAAGATGGATACACCTCTCCATTTTCAAAACCACGAGGATTAGGACATGTGACTTCTGAGACAAACGGAATGGTTTTATGAGTAGCCTTGAAATGGAAAATGTGGTTGTTTTCTCAGTTATGAATAAGAGTAAGTTTGTCTCATAATGTGTTGCTTACTCTTGCACTCTGTTTTTTTTTTTTCTGGCATCGGGTTCCATCTTCCCCCGTTACAGCGACGGATTGTAACGGTTGGGTAATAGCCTTCTGAACAGCTGTATCTTACAAGGCTCCCCTCCAGAGAAAAACTGCCTCCTCTAATACTGAGATTCTTATCAGAGCACAAATTAGAGGACGGAGCACCTTTGGGGAACATCAGATGGAAAAAAAGGGTGTTGTGAAAGAAATCACTGTAAAGAACACTAAACATTAGTGTGACCCTTCAGTAGGGCTGTATAGTTTAGAATTCTGGGTCCCAAACCTTCTTTTCAAGTAAAATTACCGTAATATTATTTTACGCTTTATCAAATAAAAGTTGTGCTTTTTAAGCTCAAATCATAAAAGATGCTGTGTTTGTGAGTTCAAGAAAACTATGCGTCTAAAAGTTACAACAAATTATTTAGAGACTCATTTTAGACTTATTTGCTTTGGACTATAGACTACAGACTATTAAATTAATTAGAAATTAAGAATCAATTAGCTGTTTAATGCATCTCTTGATGTGTTTAAACGTTCCCTCAAATCAGCATTTCAGTTAAACAGCAAAACAAAACTTTAAATAGACGTAAAACCCTTATGGTTCTGATGGTTAAAGGCAAGATGACCTACCGGTTATGAGAGGACACAGTATCGCAAGCATGAACAGATTCAGCCATGGTTCACGCTCCATGATGTTCTCGTCAGGTTCACAAAGCAAGTGAAACAAAAACCGAGGAAGGGCACATATTTATAGCGAAGAGGAAGTGACTGTGGACACAAACTAATCTGTCAAACACTTTTTCAAGGTAAAACTTACTTACATAAAATGTATATGTAAAGTAACAAAAACTGTATAATGTTCTCTTGAAAATGGGAAAGTTACCAAAAATGATCCTGAAAGATTCTTTATTTTTCCTTTTAAAAACTACAGAAGGAAAGTGGGGCTAGTGGGTGTTGGCTGAAAATTGAGTTCAACTTAACATAAGTGTTGCAATGATCTTTAACCCAAATTTCCATCCTTCTCATTTGAATGTTTCTATTTATTCAATTATCAAGATCCATTATGTAATTTCTGTAAGAAATAGAAAAAAAATATCAGTTAAAAGAACAGGCAATAGGGGGATGCAAACGGTCTTTGACAGACATTGGTTTATTAGATTAGATTATATACTGGTTCTTTTTAGGCACAGCCATTGCTGTTTCCGGAAAAAAAGTTTCCCCAACAAGGGCCAATATGGAAAACCCCTAAGTGTGAAATTGGCCTATTTTTGTGATATCAGCTTACGATTTTGAACCAAAATTGGTTAGACAGACATATGGCACATTGGTTAGACATAGACATTCATTTTATAGCAATTTTACAGTAAATGTTATTTAGTAAAATATATGTTTTGTATAAAATAAAAAATGTTTAGTACAGTAGCATTTGTTTTAGAGTAAACTTAAACTTCTATAACTTTTTTACACTTTAATTCTGCTGATTGTCTTTTAAAAGATACCTAAGGTCTGTATTCCAAAGCATTCATGAATTACAACTATTTATGTCTGGATAGTGCATTTTCACGTCTATTCTCAAAAAGGGCACAGTTAGGATGACATTGGTTGAAATGAAATAAAGTAAAGGAATGGGGAAATGTAGAACAATGAAATGATAAAAAGAAATGGTCTTTTGGATTTGAGATAAAATTGGACTTGCATCTGTCTAGGCTGGTTGCAGGAAGGGAGAGTAGAAGCAGGATCTATTTGCAGCAGTCACTTTTATTAACAAAAAAACAAAACACACTGGAGACCAGGAGAGAGCAGGAAATACAGAAGAGAAAGGAGGACAAAACCCAACTGAAAATGAGGGCTATTTATACAAATTAGGGAGGAAACAAGAGCTAACAAAGGTAAAATGAGATACAAACTGATTACACGACAATGATGTAGCTACTAAAAACAGAACAGTTTTTCCTTTGTGTTTTTCACGTAAAGATGACTGTCAAAACGATACCTTTTCCCACGGATCTGTGAAAACGACTAAAAACACTGTATTATTCATGCCAGGCCAGTAGTCGGCGATGTCACTTTATAAAAAAAACCTATGCGCCCACAAACTTAACAACGTAATATGCATAACGTCACCATTTTCACAAATCCGCGTTTTTGTAGTTTGGAGACGACGGTATCATTTTTAAAACCTTACACTTTGAAACACGTTTTGAAACATTTGCGTTTTAGGCGGCCCCCAAAACACACCGTTGTTGAGTAAATAAATGGCCAAACCGTTTTTTTTCTCTGTTTGCTTTTGTTGAAAATGGTGTCATGTAGCCTAGACACCTCCTAAAACAGAAACCTCATGTCACAGCATCATCTTCAATAGAGATAATGTTCTGTAATATTCTGAGGTAGCCTAGATATTGTTATTCGTGTCTTCATGGTAATATTTACAATATAGAACATTTAAATCCTGTGAAAAAATGTCACTGAAGTAAAGGATATTGTGTGTGTTCCTTCCACATGAGTTTACTTGAGCAAAACCAGGAAAACCAGAACCACTGTTATAGGCCTTGTATCACATAAAAAAGTCACACATTTTCTAAGAGAAAATAATAAGAATTTTACTTATTTAAAACAAATTTTAACATGCAATGTGCTGTTAATTTTATCTTTGGTATACTGTTTTTTTATTAGCCTACAATTATTTTTGGCCTACATTTGTTTGTTGTAATTATTGCATTGTGAAATAAATTTTGCACCACCAAAATCACTATGATGAAACCTTGAAAAAAACCTTTGTTGCAATCATAAACAATTTCCTGTAAATTTTAGCACTCACCAAAGATTTGACTGTTTCTGTGAATAAAGAGTCTAAATTTGTGACATTTTGGTGAAATTTATAAGTTCAAAAAAAGAAAGAAATGGGAACAGGTCTTGTTTTATTTTTATTCTTATCAAACCTCCATTTTATGGTTTATGTTTTTTTCCCAATTTTTCCTGCACATACTTTTTGTCCAATTTTATTGTCTATGATTTATAATTTCAATAACTTACACAAGTTTCACATAATCATAATCCAATCTTAATTGACACTGCTAATCTGGTGTCTGTGAGACGAGACTGTCAAATTCATACAGTGCCATAGTTGTCATTTTTCAAAGGACGTAATCTACCTTCATATCCTTTAGCCATAAAACAGCTGACTGGAAACTGCAGTGATGTACTGTAAATGTGACTTTATTTTAATTGTCATTTTGAAATATTTGTCTATAGTAATATAGTAAAAGCAAGGTTGTGTGTGTGTGTGTGTGTGTGTGTGTGTGTGTGTGTGTGTGAGAGATCACCATGAGGGCAACAGCTTATAGATCACACAGAATTTTTATTTATTTTTTATGTACAAATACAGAAAGTTTGCTATGTTTGTTGTTTTTAGGGTTAGGGGATCACATATACAGTTTGCACAGTATCAAAATCATTATGTCTATGGAAAGTCCCCATAAAACATGGAAATTAACTTACAGTAGCAATTTGTAGGTTTATTTCACCAAAATGCCCGAAAGCACTCTTACTTCTGTGTCAGTGGTCATTATTTTGTAAGTACATTTGCAGGTCACAATTTTTGCACCACTGGCATCACAAAACAAAATTGCAAAAACATAATGACACTCCCCTGCTTGCCATTGGTTGGACATACAGATAGTCTTGCACAAACATAGACATAAAAGAATAACACATGAAAGACTGTTGATAATAAACTGGATACATTTTTTAACAAAGACCAGCTATTTGACTTTAAAAAATTGTGTTTTATCAAATTGCACTCACACAGTTTCAGTCTGCTAAAACATTCAGAAGAATGCTAGAGGGTTGCCTATTGCGTCATTTCCTAGGTGTTTTTTAAGGAATGATAGTATATCCGCACTGAACAGATTTGAATGGTAATCTCTGGTCTCTGCTTCGGAAACGGGGTTCGGGTTTCTTTTTGTGCAGATGTCCTTCACTCCCCAGCTTATGACACCAACCTATTCAAATTTTACAAATATTAAAAAAGATTCCTATTTCTCAGCTTGACAGTTGTAAACAATTCACCCTGTAACACACAAATTCCAATTGGAAGTGAACATCCCTATGGCTTTATATATACCTGTGTGTGTATGTGTGAGAGTTTCCTCTCTGCTCTTCAAAACGTTTCTTTGGACCCTGCAGCTAATCACATCACATAACGGTTCTACCATTTAAACGTATTTCTTACCTATACATAACTTATTTAAACTTATGAAATAATGCATGACGAAAATGTGTGCAATATATCACAACAAAACAAAACAAAACAACTTGAATTTTCTGTTCCTACATCAACTGTTCATACCATCTAATCACGAGGACTCACCACCCTGAGTCATATGACCATAAATGGTAAAATTACTTCCTTTGAAGTGAGCATGGCATGTACCCTTCGCTGACTGACTTGTGGAAGGACCCTTCATGAAGGTGTACACTTTCGTTTGGCACGCCTCTATTTAAAGGTGCTCTAAGCGATGTCACGTGTTTTTTAGGCCAAAACATTTTTTGTCACATACAGTAAATATCTCCTCACTATCCGCTAGCTGCCTGTCCCCTGAAACACACTGTAAAAAAAGCGGCCTCTGTAGACAGCCCTGGCTCCACAAACAGCAACAAAAACAAACTGGGGCAACCCGGTCCACAAAACAAAACAAACAGTGTTCCAGCCAATAACCGTCAAGAATGATTTGGGGGTGGGGTTAGTGCGCGTACACTTGAAGATGGGTGTGGAGGAGAGAGAAGCATGAAGAGGGAAGTTAGAATTATAGCTCTTTAAGTTTGATATGGCCGACACACCACCAAAGAGACGACGTTCCGATGAACAGATTGCAAAAATGCAAAGAAGAAGGAAAAGGAGAAGGAACGCGCGAAGTCCCGAATTTACATTGGAAAAGCCTTTGAAAGGTGTCGAGAACAGAAGTGCTTCCAATCCGACATTCAGGTAGCTCTGTTTTTGCTGGACAGGTGGGTAAATCCAGTTTGGCTTTTCTAAATGGACTTTCATGTTCACCTAACAAACACAAGGATATAATTAGCTAGAACAATGCAGTCAGTGCTAACTTTGGTGAATACAACATAGAGGTTTCTAACAGCTAGCTATCAATCTCTATTGTAAATGATCAAGCAAACTCACAGTAGGGCGACAGTTTGTGTGAATGATTGTTTTCACCCACTGTTTGTTATTAATTTGAATGTTCATTCATAGCCTATTGATAACTTTGACTAAATTTGTTTACGACGGAGCCGTCGTTTATGCTCACTGGGAAACGCGAAGCTAATGTTATCTTGCTATTATTGCGTCCTTGTATGGGAGCTAAAGTTATAACCTCAGGTGGCGAAACGTTTTATCGTGTTTTTCTGGTAATGTTTCTCTTTTTCGGCATTATATGAAAGCATTTATCTAACTTGGCGACATTACACCTTGAATGAAGTATCAGTAAAACAACAGGGGGAGGGGACGGGATGAGGAGGAGGCAGGGTCTAGCTATCCTCCGTTTTGTTTGACAATACTTCGAACGTCAACAAGAAGTGACGTCACCCAACATCGCTTTGACTAGAGCACCTTTAATGGCGTCCTCTCCCTGAAGAGCCATTTTATATGGGACTTCACAACCACATCACCAATATTGTTTTCAACAGTAAATGGAAATCTCACCTGAATCAGTCGACCTTTTTTAGTTATGTAAGTGGCCCCGCCGGATTCACCTATTACAAAATGACATGCAGATACAAGGAACTATATAAGAATTTTATCAATTAATTTCAGATCTCTGATTAAAATGTTATCAACAAACATTATGACCTAAGTGGTAGATTAGAGCCAAATATAAGCTGCTGTCACAATGGCAAAAATCAAACATACCTTTGCAGGCAATATCATCTGTTTGTGGTTCATTACCACCACTGCACAGAAAATTGTCTGTAACAACATCTCTTGCGTTTGTCACGTTGATTCCTTTTGCTTTTTTTGCATCTTCAACACAAGCATCCCGCTAAAGAATAAGTACACCAAGAAGTGTTCTTAGATTGTTGTGTATGAAATATATATATATATTCAAATAATACATTTTCTGTAGCATATTGCACATAATTAATGTTAAATGGCTAAATGAAATTCAAGTCCTATAGCAAATGATCGTGCTGTATGAACTTTGTGTGACATTTAGGCCCCATAAAATCAAAATCAAAGTTAAAGTTTTGTTGCTTTCTTCTTATAATCATAATGCACTGGAGATTTTTTTTTTTAAAGAGAAACTTTTTCAATTACTACACATCAGATTAGAAATAGAAAATAAAATCATTACATATTTCCCACGCTTGATCTTGATGTTCCTTATTTTTTCTGGTACTTTTTGTACAGAACCGGTAGTTTCTGTTTTGCTTTTCATTTTGGACGTAAAAGAAGCTTCCACAAGTTCGTTGCTCATTAGTAATTCCTCTGTAACAAATGCAAAATGTATGACATTTTATGTTTGGTATATTTCATTGTATAAGCAGTGGCACATGTTTAATATAGCTACATTTAATTAATCTTTTACACTTTTTGAAAGGATTCTAATAATTTGAAATCCAGAAATCAACACCAATAGAGTTAATTTCAACACTTTAAAAGTGTATATATGGGAACCACCCACAAAGTGTTAGTTCAACACTTTCAAAAGTGTTGCCTCTCGCAACACCGACACAGTGTTACAATGTGAACACTAAGAGAGTAAAATATTAACACCAATGCAGATAACAACAACACTGTTACAGAGCACTTAAAATTCTACACCGTTCTGGTGTTGACCCCATCCTGGTGTTGATAGAACACCTTTTTACAAATAAAAACACTAAAGGAGTTACCAGTTTTTCTTATTAGGGTTCTGCATTACCTACTTTAAAGAAATGTAAAATAAGCTGACAAATCATTTAATCTAAAAATAATAAATTCACTTTAAACACATCACTCTATATTACTCTTTCAAAACTTTATTTCAAAACAATCCAGAAAGTTAAATTGTAAACTTAGTCTGGGATCATAGTAGAATACTATATTCATTGTAAAGTTAAAAATAAAGGCAAAATGCAAACAGTTGTTTTAACAAACTAGTTTATTAACGAACAAGCCCCTTTACATCACAGGTTAACTTTTAAAATAAATGATGAAGGCACAATATAGGCATTTCTGTCATCAGAATTATATGAAAGTTGTTTATCAAATAGTCTGTAATACTTCAAGTCCTGTACATGTCAGTGAATATAAGTCCTGTGTCAGTTAAGTTGATTCAGTACCTTCGACTTTGCAACAGTACAGCAACAACATTCAACAGATGAAAAACAGTTGCAGGATATGAGTGGATCAGTTGTGTCCAGTTGCTAACAGTAAAGTTCAGTCCATTGTTTCACAGAGCAGGAAAGGCTGTGCAGATCCAACTTTCTCAAAATCCTGGAGTGCTGGTTCCCTAGACAACACAAAACCAGACCAATTACAATTAATACCATTTGTGTTTTATAAATACAGCAAGTTTATGGTGGAAAAAGTTCAATCATCTTAGACTTTCGTGACTCAAACAAGAAACTATTTTGCATAGATTAAAGGGATAGTTCACTTTAAAATGAAAATTCTGTCATCATATACTCGCCCTCAAGTTGTTTCAACCCTGTATGAATTTCTTTCTTCTGCTGAACACAATGGGAGATATTTTGAAGAATATCGGTAACCAAGCAGTTAACTGGTCCCATTGACTTCCATAGTATATTTTATTTCTGACTATGGAAGTCAATGGGACCAGTTAACTGTTTGGTTACTGACATTCTTCAAAATATCTTCCATTGTTAAACAAACAAAAACAAACATAAACAAATGTAATTGTCATTAATTATTCACCCTTATGTTGTTCCAAACCAGTTAAGAGTTTTGCTCATCTTCGGAACACTTAAGATTTTTTATGAAATCTAAATCGCTCTGTCCCTTCATCGACAGCCTATTCAAGGCTGTATTCTATCTCTTCCTAAGCCATTAAAATGTATAAAGGAAATCATAAGTAATCATGTGACTCCTTTTTTTAACGTCAATTTTAACTCATCTTTATTTACAAAATATCAATCTACAATGCACGTTCACACAACATCTGCTCTCGCATCAACAATATGCACGAGTTGAAATGTTCTCATGTTGGAAATTAATATTTTATAAATTATTATTTATTAAAAAAAATTGCAGCACTTGCATAGTTTAATAAAATGTATGTTAAACCACTGGAGTCACATGGCTTGCACGTGGTAGTTGCGTGGACTGTCAATGGAGGGACAGGAAGCTCTCAGATTTCATTAAAAATATCTTCATTTGTGTTGTGAAGATGAAAAAGTCTTACATGTTTGGAACGACATGAGGGCGAGTAATTAATGACAGAATTTCCATTTGTAGGTGAATTAACCATTTAAGAATAAATTAAGACACGCACCTTAAGAAATCTCACCAAATAGTCAGCCACCGGAAGAATTTTTGTTCCCTTCTTGTGGCTTTGTAATTTTGGGGGCAAGTGATGGGCAAAGATTTCCCAATCAGTTGAGTCTAAAATTAAACAGCAAGAAAACATCTACCGGTCAAATCATGAATACAATTGGTTTGAAATCTCATTTTAAGTAAAAAAGAAAAAATATTTTTAGTAATTTGAGTAAGTAATCAAAGTAATTTGACTGGACAAATTCTAAATTAGTGTTATGAAACAAAGAATATCTAGTTATCCCAAATAGCAACAAAGCTATGATTAATTTCTATTTTTGTGCTTCATATGTTATCTGTTAAATCTTACCATCACCAGGTTCTAGTCTGTACAGTCTTCAAAAACCAAGCCTGGTACCCTTAGCCACTTGGTGCATCATAGAAATGCTCCTAGCAAACACAAATAGCAAAATCAATATTTAATCATGAAAGCATATCAAACATCATCCAAAAGTTAATCTGATAAAAGCATTTTGCATAAATATTTCATCTGAAAGAATTACTTACCCATTCTAAGAAAATAAAGTGACAATTTCACGTGCATTGTTGGTCGCAGTTTGTGGAGTTGTTCGTCTTCAGTTATAACGTTACGCTAGGTGTGCTGGCAAACGAGATAAACATATAGTTTGAGGATAAATACATACTTTATGATATTTGCAGATCACAAATATTGTCATAAAACAATATAACATTATAAAACACGCATTTTAAATTAGTTAAAACACTTACTCTGTTTTCACTGTTAAAAGCAAACTGCGTGTCTGCACTGCGTCACGACTCACGGGTCAAAGAAGATGCAGGGCCTATAGTCTGTCACATCATATAAATATCGTTACAAAACAACATAATGGCATGAAATACGTGTTGTAAATTTGGTTAAAAACACTTACTTTCGGTGTTTTTCCTGTTAACGTCAACGTTCACTCCTCGTCGTCAGCTCCGTATTGAGTCAAAAGAAGATCCCTTTGAAAAAGTTTCGCCTCGTTTAAGCGCGCAGAGCATTTAAATAACGCTATAAATCAATATATTATAAAATACATATTGTAAATTAGACAAAACACGTACTTTCGTCGTTTCCCCATTTAAAAAGCAAACCCATCCTGGTCTGCTCCGCATCGCGCGTCATCGAAAATGCCCCACTGAGAGGGGTTTAGCCGTGTACAGCCCATACATATTGTTATAAAACAATATGATGTTATAAAATGCATATATAAATGCGATAAAACACTTAATATATGCGTTTTCGCTCCTCGTATGCCTTGCTTCGCGAGTCAAAGAAAATGGAACGCGAGTCAAAGAAAATGGCGCCTGTGAAAAAAGTTTCAGCTCGTTTTGTCCCGCCCAGCTCGTAAATGTCCCGGATGTGACTAATAACACTCTCCGCGGTGTTATTGATTTAACTCTACATATTTTCACCTGCCAGAGGGTGCGGTTTACACTAACAGTGTTAATCCCTTGAAATTCAACACCAGAAAATTAACACTTTACTCTAAAAATCCTTAACACCAGGATTTCAACACTGGAGATGTTACTGTGCATGCAGCAGGTCTGACAGATATCTAATCTGGTTCCTTACCGTGTCTTTTGCACGTCCCTTCACTGTCTGAAAGTTTCAGAGCTCCATTGGTTTCTTTGGTGCAGGGGATGCAGATAGGTCTGTACAGAGATACACATGATGTTCTTTAATTAATTCAGCCTTTTTTATTATTCTTAATAAAGTTACATCACATTACATACTCCTCACCGTAGATTAGCACTCATCGTGACAGGTTTTTTCAGCTGTATAAGAGCTACATCAAATTCATAATATTCCTTTATTCTAGGCTGTTTTGCTGTGATGTTATATTTAGGATGAAGTATGTATTTTCCCACTTCTACAAATGCAAAAGGACAAGTAAACGTCATTGATAAGATGTATGCTGTAACACATTTTTCTTCATTAATCATCTGACATACGGGTGTATCAGTTCAGGACATAACATTACCTTCTTTCAGGTTTCTTTCCAGATGAACTGTTATCTTATCAGGTGTGTCTCCGTTTTTGAAGCAATGAGCTGCTGTCAAGATGTAACTTGAGGTAACTAATGACCCCATGCAGTTGTCGGAAGAACCTTTTGAAATATGCTACATGAAGAGCAGAAAAGATATATGTTGTCATGCTTCATCTTGCCATATAACTTGCATGTCTATTTTGCCTCTTCTTGTTTTTTTTGTTTTTAATGAGCTAAGTATAATACACATGAATCTATCTATAATTATATATATATATATATATATATATATATATATATATACATAGACATACATATGATAAAAATGTTATGCTTACAGCTACATTAATCTCTGCCAACCAGGGAAATGCACTCCGTTTATTAATGTCATAGTTTTGATGAATTCCACACAATTCAACACTGGTGCTCTCATCTGTGTAAGGAAGCAGGTACATAAGAACAATCATTCATTACATGATAAGAACTAGAGGTTCCTTAAGTCAATGCTTAAAGCATTAGTTCTCTATTCTGTCAACATTCATTAACCTCCATGTAGTTCCAAACCTGTATGACTAAGTAGAAATTTTGAAGAAAATCCCATTGTCCATTCCACATATTCAAACTAATGCATTCTCTCACAATCAAATACACACGAATTAATGACAATTTCCGTCAATGGCGTCAAACCTGCTATGACACATCTAAAGGCACCATATTTGAATTGAACAGAAACAGGGAGGAAATTTATATCTATAAATCTCTAAATATAATATCTAAAAATGTATATCTATATTAAATATAAATTATAGCTACAGTACCAATCATGCTGTCAAACGTCTCCTGCACCTTGTCCAAGTCTGGAAGCATAAAGAAATATTGTTCTTGGTCCCTCTGTGACACCAAGCCATTTATGTCATCTTTATGTACATCTTTTCCAACTCCAAATACATAAAGATCTGGAAAGAGAGGACACATTCGTATCAATATGAAATCAATAATAAAGTCTTCTAAATCAATATGTGCAGTTTTTGCTGTCCCTGACGATAATGCTTGTAAATGAAAGACAAATTTGAAAAATACAACTAGTCCTAAATATTAGATTTCATAACAATGATTAATAAAATTCATTGCTTACCAAGTTTCTTCTCTCGCTTTGGATCATTTTTGATGATGAGATGTTTGATCTTGTTCACTTTAGGTATAGGATTCCCCCCCATGTTTGCTTGACCTATGAAGTAGGAGATTAATTTTGATAAATTACAGTGAATATTTGCTTCAAAGTTGATCTCTAATTTATGGCAAAATGCCTGTTGGTTTTTCAAGTTTTATGGGAACTTTCCATAGACATAATGATTTTTATACTCTACAAACTGTATATTCCATCCCTTAACCCCTAACCCTAAACAACCCTCACAGAAAACGTTATGCATTTTTACATTTTCAAAAAACACAATTTAGTGTGATTTACAGATTGTTTTTTTCCTCATGGGGACCAAAAGACAGTATGTACATACATGTATGTGGAAATAGTTTGAATAGTAAACGCAAATTATGAATGGAATAGATTGTAAATACCATCAGTGAACACAATGATGATGTGTTGGGTCTCAAGGAAGGCCGTTGAATTCTTGCTCTCCTCTAGTCCCATGCTCTCATAAATGGCTGTATAGAGGTTGGCGATATTGGTACCTGTGCGATCACCTTTATCTGACACAAAAACACCAAAAACAATTATTACAATCAGCAAGTTAAACTTTTTTCTAAAAAGTTTCTCATTAACTAAATAATTCTAAAAGCAAGTGACTACATTAAATCTAAAAATTTAAAGATTTTAAAATTAAAATGAATCCAAATTCGAACATGAATTGGGATTTTGTTTAAAAAGAATATATGATGTTTAATTTTTACTCATTGGATAGCAATGAACAAACATCCTTAAGTTAGTCTAGACTGTATATATATATATACAGTATATATAGTCTAGACTATATATATATACAAGTCTACCCAAATTTATTCAGACACCTTGTTATCCTCACTTACATAAATTAACTGTTACAAGTTGCTGTACTCCTAAATGTACTATTTTGGCATGGCACATTTTTCTGTAATTATCATCTCTAAATCTGACTATCAATATATACAATAAGACTCATGTATGTAATGTATGACTATAAAACCCGTACTTACCTTCAAAACTAAAATTGTCCAGATCTTTAAAAACCTTCTTTATCTTATCTTCATCTTCAATAGTTTTATAGTCCCTCATAGTGATTATCCGGTAAACGTCCGTAGCAAACATCAGGATCTCATAGTTTGGTGAGACCTCGTAATAACTGATCTTTTGGGAAAGAGCAATAAGAATTCAGAGTTGGACGCAACATCTGTCGCTTATCCAATCAAAATGCTGGATTTAAATATGATTATGTTGCCATTAATGATAGCATGAACAAATAGCAATATGTTAACGATAGCATGAACACATAAAGAGTTCAAGTCCACATGAAACGACATATGCATTTTGCTTCCATAATGTGAAACAGGATTTTCATTAAGATCAAATTCAGTGTTCAACTTGATTTCATTCTCCGGTTATTGCTTGGATTGTGAACCGTGACTGTACCAGCGCGGAATGCAATTATACTGTGGATTGTAGGGCACTACTCCCCTCTTGAAACACATCAAAGGCCAAAGTATAGGCCTACTTTGTTGTTGTTTTTTTTACGCTTACGCTAGCGTGTGCGTACAGTCGAAAGTGTAGCCTTTCAAAATATAGTCCATTTAATAGTGTGCGTGAATGCAGGGGGTCGACACATGCGGTCTTAAAAAAGTTATGCTCATTCATCAAGTGACAGCGCTATTCCCCCCCCCCCCCAGAAGTTATGATCACGAGCGTCTGTTGTTGTTGTTGTTGCAATTTCTGTGATTTTGTTGTTTGTATTTTGTTTTCTACTGTGAAACAACGCCCGGGCCAGTGCTGACATGTTGTGGAACAACTGATTACTGCAAAACAAATACAATGCGCATGTGCAACCTACGCATACAAAGTCAACAAAAATCAGGTGGTGACAAAATTTGCATCACGTGCACTGTACGTGGACCCTCGCCTATGCTTAAAAAACAAGGTATACTTTAGGTTTAAAATGATAGTTCACCCAAAAATTAAAATTCTGTCTTTATTTACTCACCCTCATGTCATTTCAAACCCGTAAGACTTTCGTTCATCTTCGGAACACAAATTAAGATCTTTTTGATGAAATCTTGATGAAATCTTTCTGTCCCTCGAGACAGGCAATGCATCTACCACTTTGACGCTTCAAAAAGTTCATAAAGAGATCGTAAAACTAATCAATATGAATTGAGCAGTTTAGTCCAAATTTTCTGAAGAGACAAGATCACTTTATATGATGAACAGATTGAATTTAGGATTTTATTTACATATAAACAATAAACATTGATCAGTTAACATAAACAGAAGCTTAACCCTAATTTCTTGACACATGAGAATGAATCTCATTGGTTTTTGTGTGTTAAGTGAACATGCTTGAGTTTCCGTTTACCACAACTGATGTGTGAATTGATGAATGTTTATATGAGAATAAAAGGCTAAATTCAATCTGTTCATCATATAAAGCGATGGAAAAAAGTATGCGTATTTGGTGTGCTGGTGTGCTGTCCGAGAAGAGGGCTTCGAGCTCTGTATTATGGCCCGAACTCAGAGTACTCCCCCCAAAAATTGCAAATCAACACGGGACAGCAGCCAGGAACATTACTGTCAACCCCCAAAAATTCCGGAGCACAGGGCTGATAGTGCGCTGTTCGGAGGGGTTAGTCGGTGGACCAGGAGGGTTCTCGCATCATCGGACACAAACATCACTGCTGCGGCAGTGGAGAAAATTAGCTATAGAACCTGAGCTCCTGAAGGAGCAGAGAGCAGAGGAGATAATAACATTGCTGCGGCAGTGAAAGCAAGTTGGCCGGAGAAATAGAACTCCTGTTGGAGCGGGTGGGAAGACACTGCTCCAGCAGTGAAGTACAAATATTTTCACTATTTTAGTGGATTGGTGGTGTTAATTGAGGCGTATATGGTGATCCTATAGGTTTAAGTGTGTGAGAATAAGCAGGAGCTGAAGAATTTAGCTGATAAGGGTTCATTGAGCTTCTTTGATGTGGAAGCGATTAGATTGATTATAGCTCTTAAAAGCCTTTGACGTCCAGCGACTGAGTGTTTGAATCTGATGCTGCTGGGAGAAGCCTTTTTGAGCAGCTGTGGTTGCTGCACCTATGCTGAACGAACGACTGGAAAAGTGTTCGGCTGGGATGTCGGCTTGAATCAAATGGATTTGAGGTGTTTTTGGAACCAGAAACTGTGATGGAGCAATTGGAGTCAGATGGGAATTTAGCCTGTGAGCTTCTAAAATGTAAGTAGACTAAAAGGGATTAGTACGGCTGAATTGGTGACGAGGAGCAGTGTTGCGGTGAAAAGTGAATATTGGGATTTAGACTGAAAGAGAGATGAAGAGGAGAGGAGCCGGGGCTGCGATTGCCAACAGAAGCAGCCTCACGCTAGCGTCTGCAACAGGAGCTGGGGTCAACGAAAAGGAGCGAGTTGGTGGTGGCAGGAGGGAAAAGTAAAGATTGGGAGGCTGGGGGGTGAAGCCAACGGGCATACCGAAGAACAGCGCAATGACTGGAGGAGCTGCGGTAATGCTGAGTGGAGGACATGACATCCAAGTTAATGCCCAGAAATTCAATTGATGTGACTGGACCCTGGGTTTATCCTGGGTTAAGGGATTCCATGAAAACACACTGTTTGTATGATACATTTATTTTTTAGAAATTCTTCATTTTCTTTTTCTTTATTTTCTTTCATTTGTCTTAATTTTTAGTTCTCTTTTCCCATACTTATCCAGACCTGAAATAACTCAAATCAAATTCCACTTTCCAAACTGTGTAGGTAGGAACCCTAAATATAACAGTTTATTATCAGAGCATGCATTTATATGTTAAAATTGTAAAGAGTGAACTTGAAAGATGTCTTATCCTGAAACCCCCTTGTGGACAGCAGTATGTCCTTCAGAAAAAATACAGTATACAGTCTGAGCTAGGTTTGGTGCTTATAGCGTTAAATCTAGGAGTGGCGGTCAAAAATGAATAAATAAAGGTATATATAAAATAATAATAAGTATAAATAGTATAATAATATGTTAGTTTCTAAGCTAATGATCATTTCATTTGCGCCGTCTATGGGGGAACGCTGAAACAAACTATTTCAAGTGTGGCGACTGAAAACTAGAAGGATTTGAGCAATGCTCTTACGAGGTTGAACAGACGGGGCGGAAAGTGCGAGCTGGCTGGGACTGAATCTGCGGTGCGGCCCTGGCTTGCTGAGGGCCTGCTGTGAGGAAAGCCTGTTCCTATGCGGGAAGAGGGCAGCATTGCCTGAGACGCGAGCTTGGTGCTCGACGGGGCTTATTGTCCATTTCAGAGCCAAATGCAAAAAACAAAATACAAAAAGTATAGGTCTCTGCAGGACATTAATAGGAGTTACCAGATCAGTGGGCAAGGCCATAAACAGAGGGCCGTTTTCGACCGCGTTACCTGAATTGCCCAGGTCACAGTGTAGGTAGGGTTTAGGGGCTCATGAGCTTACGGCAAGATTGTGAGGTTAAAAGTTCACTATTGACAGCATCACAATTCTGCCCTACAAAGCAAAAAGGCAGTAACTGCATTTTTGGTCAAACATTAGTTATTATCATTTTCATGACATTCAAGGTATCCTTTGTTATGTGACAAAACATCTTATCTCAAATGTGCGTCGTTTTGAAGAAAAATGGTAGTCGTTTGTACAGTAACTGCAAAAAGCCCTAGTTAAAGTAATTTTTCTCAGTTCTGCACTCTGCGTAGTTACTGCCTTTTTGCTTTGTAGGGCAGAATTGTAATGCTTCCTTTTCAAATATTGGTATTTTCACTGATGAATTTACAGAACCTTTAACATTAAAATTAACAGCAATTAAATTACTGCTTTTAGAACGAGTAAAGAAAGCTTCATTATCTTCATCAGTAGCCTAAAAAATAAGTGGTCTTACAACTTTATTACATTAACCTCTGGGGAACATACCTTATCTATAAGCAGTTTAATGGTAGTTTTTGCCTTGTCTAAATCCTTCTCTTCGATGCTGTCAGATGCATCCACAGCAATGTAGATATCAAGTTTTCCACCCCGATCCAAAGTTATTTTCTTCCCCTGCTGAACTGAAGACAGAAGGAACCAGGCATTCACGTTATGGATTCACATTATTTTCTTTTTCTGAGCACGCCAATTATTAATGATGATGAAAACGATGAAAAACATGTGTGTTTGTGTATATGATTAGGGCTTTAAACCACAAAATATGTACCTTGTCCTTCATGCTGTTGAGAAACTGCTAGATTTGACTTTAGAGAACTGCTGAATGCTTCTGACACTTCCTCTGGGGTGTCGTATGTGAAATGTGCTGCACAACATTATAGGTGCATTATCCAAAAAAGCCACATTTCAAAGCAAAATCTCTTATTTTTGAGAACACAGGTCCATACAAAGCACATCATTTTGGAACTGCGATTTAGCGATCAGAAGACTCACCGTAGCATTGCGGCTCTGTCCCTGACCACTGGCCACCATCCTGACAGACTCGCTCTTTGGAACCAATCAAGGTCAATTTACTGTCACAGCGGTACGTGACTTTGTCATCAATGTCAAACACGTGGCCTGTTCGACTGCTACCAGGGGGAACGCCAGGATCAGGACAGTGATCAGCTGTGAGGAAGTAACAAAAAGACTAATTGAAGTGAAGATCTGTGGACCTTTCTGAAGAAATTTGATATGATTGTGATGACATTTCTGCTGGAACTGTGTTGAACTCACATGACATCAGATAAAAACGCAACAGAATACACATCACACATCAGTACAACATTTTTTTAAGCTAAACTGAAGGACTCGAGGATATATGGAGAGATATTATACCAGGAACTACATTAGCATTTTTATATCCGATTAGTTCATGGAAACTGCTGAAAATAATGGCAATTACTCACAGTCACGTCCACAGATTGGTGTGGTTCCATTCCATTTCCCATTAGACTTGCAAACACGGACCGCCGAGCCACGGAACTTATAATCGGAATGACATGAGTAGGTGGTTGTGTCATTTACATAGTAGTAGTTTTTATATGGGGTCACCTCTCCATTCTCCAAAACACGAGGATTGGGACATGTGACCTCTAGAATAAAAGCATGAATAAACACATACTGTAGAAGAGATGTTTTGAAACAGCCTCAGATTTTTTTTTTTAAATTATAAAAAATACATAACTCTGCTTCAAAATAGTCCAGCATTTATTCATGATATAATGACTCAAAATCACGGTGACCATATGGGTGAACGTGATTTTACCATGTACAACATGTTTTGGTGATGCTGGAACAACATTCCTGTCCAAAAATGTCTTACATTTAACCCTATCCCTACCCCTAAACCTAACCATAAATTCTCCCTAAAATCAGAGGGAAATGATAGGTGAATAACACAGATGTAGAAGCACCTAAACTGGTTTGTAAGCCTAAACTTGACATAAACTCTAAACGTATCCCTCCAATCTGATTGGTTGATTGGAATGTTGTTCAAGGATCAACAAAGCTGTTGATCAAGGCACATGTTTTACTTGGTGAAATCACGTTCACCCACATGATACTGTATTGTTTCTTACTTTTGCACTCTGGGGGTTTTCTGGCACTAGGCTTGGGGGTCCAAAGTCCATATTGACAAGTACGCAACTGAACAGATGGGTAATATCCATCCGGACAGATGTATCTTAGAACACTCCCATCTGAATAGTCATTTGAAGTAACAAAGCTCCCTCCAACAATGTTTAAATTCTCCTTGGGACATGATCCGTGTCTTTTGGACATGGAGGATGGAGCACCTAGAAACAATCAGATCATTGGAGGAGGTCACCAGAAAAAATACTTTTGTTGTGGTTTCATTTCCAGAGAAAATGCATATATATACAAGCCAAAATACAGATTTAGATGAGAATTATTTGTGAGCTGTCTATCATAAAGTCTTTAAAAGTATAGCTTCATTTTTAATATATCTCTTTCATGCTAAAAGACGTTTTGTCTCTAAATTTCAGAATGTATTTATCTTGATTAAGCAAAAAGACTTACCTGCAATAAGAGGACATATCATTGCAAACATTAACCAATGCAACCACTGCTCACACTCCATGCTGTTTATTTCAGTTCTTCAGCTGAGATGAAAAAAAAACTGAAGCAAATGGACGAGGGGACATCTTTTTATAGTGGGGTCAGCAAAAGGATTTTATTTACATTCAGTGGTCAATGTTTAACCTTAAGTCAAATAAAGCAAATCAATTTCCCGGCACACGGAACAAAATAATAACCGTAATCAGTACATCATTATATATTCAAAAATCACAACAACAAAAAAACAATTATGTTCATCTCCAACTATCATGGATTCTATTTGCAATTTTTTCATCAAATATACAGATGAAGAAAAAAGCACATTTGTTTGGGGAATACTGAATATGTTTGGAGTTAAACACAATCATGTGTATTTCTTGGGTCCAGAGAGCAGCTCAGACTCAAGGGGTCATTTGAGAACACTATTAAACTGCTCGCCTCATACATTAACACCAGCTTAATGCATGAACATTAATAGATACAATCAGTATATAATCAAAGAACTAAACATTTTAGACTAATAATTAAATCATTTTGTAAAAGCTATAGCTATTTGCAATAGATTAATCTTTGGAACTAAATACATTTGTTATTGACTTTGCTGGTAATAATAAACGTGTCCTATTTTCATAGAACGTGTTTTAACTCCTGATTTCAAGACAAAAAAGAAAGACTTAAAAAGGAGAAAGTAAGGAATATCATGATAAGTCTGTGTTTCTGTAGAATTTTGATACGGGTTTACTTTTTTTTTAATTACTTTTGTTTCCTTGTTTGAATTTGTTGCATTGTTGTTCATGGTTTGATTAAGTTTTGACACCACGTTTCTTTGATTGGTTTGAGTTTGTATTATAGTCCTAATTTTTAGTTCTTGGTCTGATCTTGTTGATTGTTCTGTTTCTGTTTTTAGATTTCTTGAAAAAGTGTAATTTTGCGGGTTTAAAAAAAAATAAAAAAATAAAAATAAAAAATAAAAATAATATATATATATATATATATATATATATATATATATATATATATATATATATATATATATATATATATATACACACACACACACACACACAATTTGACTGCATATGCATATCTCTTTTAATTCCGTGTTTGCATTCTAACACTGACAATGTAAACTTAGTAGGCCGAAGTCCTAATGAATTTGAAAACAGTGTCATCTTGTGGCAGGCCAATTTATAGTAGGCTAGCCGTACACCCCGAGTGCGCAACTCCGTTGATAAAAGCCTGATAACGCTTATCAGGCTTTTATCACACAAAATGTGTTCAGTTTTCTGAGAATATTTCACATATTCAAGTGTTGCAAAAAATTCATTGTAATAACAATAATAACACTACCATGTATGAATATTGAATAATAATGTCTTTTCGAAATCCATATTTCACAGCTCTTCTTAAATTTACTTTTTGCAATATAAAAATGATCAATATGTAGGCTATTTGCAGTATAAAAAAATAACTGTGGATTTTATTGTGCTTAAATTAGTGTTGACTTTATTAATATATTAAACAATATGAAATATTTGTTAATGAAATATTAATAATTATGAAGGTAAAATAATGCCATAAAGAATCGCATGCGCAGGGTAAGATTTGTGAAAGAGTACATAAGATTGCAAGCGTAAAATAAATTTGCATGCGAAAGAGAAGGTTTGTAAAGGTGTAAATCGCCCTTCAACTTCAAGTGTAAGTAAAAAAATATTTGCAGCATTTAACTTTTATAAACGTAATTCATGTATTTTGAAGCTGCCGCTCCATGCTAACGCAAAATAAATAAGATCTGTATTCTTCAGACTTTCATTTTTTACGCGCTTACACTTTTGGCACTTTTGCGCACAAATGCGGCCAAAAGCATTGCAAGCCTGTGAACAGTAATCTGCAAGCGAAAACAACAGAGGCAGGAACTGCAAAACAGATTAATTGCGTAAAATCAAACTTTGTGTAAAAAAATAAACTGTTGCAAATGTCTGAATTACTTGTTGTATGCATGGGGTAAAAAGTTCCCGAAATAACCCGATCTGTACAGTTGCGTCTCTCTTTTACCTGCGCTTCCAGTTTTGGCACAATTCTCTCACTCACTGAGTTTTGCAAGCGCGAACTCGCGAAGAGGAGTGCGGGTCCACCTTCATCATGTAGCCAATCAAATGAGCTTCTCGCTGACACTCGATTTACTCTGATGTGATTGGTTCAATAAACACGCCAGTCACCAGAACACATCTTTATCTCCATTCACCACTGGTGTAACAGATTATATAATGTATAAAATTTAAATCCAATAACATTTACACCAGCTCGAAATTCAATATGAATGTCAGTCAGCCTGGTGCACAGCTTATTAAGCAATCGTGATTTATTTAGTTGTTCGTTTATTTATTTATTTATTTATTTAACATGTATTTGTGCATTGAAAGTACCATTTCGCAATGAGAACATTTCTGAGCCAAATGAAGATAAAGATGTGTTCTGGTGACTGGCGTGTTTATTGAACCAATAAACTCGATCGTCACGCCGGAAACAGGAAGACGGTCTGATTGTTGTTATGGACAGGAGCTGAGCTACACATAGGGTGCTTCTCAATATCCCTCCTCGTCTCTCCAGAGGAGCTATGATCGAGGATACACAGGTGTACACTATGCGGAAGTGTTCTATCGACTTAATGTGACGCACGTATAAATTCTCCTCCCCCTTCACATCTGCTCCAAGTGATAACCATGGCAGAACATTCAAACACACATAATGTGAGTATTAACATGAAGTTATTGTAAATGTGAGTTATTTTTTGACAGTGTCTTAACGTACTTTTCAGCAGTTTTAATTATGTTTATTGATTTTACTGGCTTATTGCTTTTAATGGTTTAATTAATGCCTCTTATATTGATAAATGGAGAATAGAGAATGATTTTAATTTATGCCTGTAGTTAATTTGTTTTGATGTGTTGTTTTCACAGTATATTTGTAGTTTATACCTGCAGGGGCATAATATGCAACACATTAACATTTCAAACTGCTTCACTGTGGTGTAAAATTATATCAAAGCACTAAAATTAAACAAACTGTAATAATACAGCCTACAACAAATAAAAAGCAGTTAATAACTGGCAATAATTCATTGTTAATAATAACTGGTAATATATATAAAAAATAAGAACAAATGTGGTGTTTTGTGGAGGTTGAAACGGTAACAATATAAATAAATATCTCCAATGTTCAAGAATCCCGACATGCAAGCTAAATCCAGCGGTGTAGAGTCATCATTACTTGACGACGCTTTTAAGTGACGCTAAAGGGGGCGAGGATATATCATTTCACTTGCTTCAATTCATCCGTCCTCGCGTCTTTTCCTTGCTTCCTTCCCTCGCATCCTGAAGAGGTGGAGCTAAGACGCGAGGAAAGGAAGCGAGGAAAGGAAACGAGGATGCACAAATAAGAAATGAGAAGCACCCATAGACATCATATAGAGACTAGATGCCCTATTGGCCGCTCTGGCGCAAGAAATGCGGCCGCCATCTTAAACCGGTCATACTCCTATTTGCGTTGCATAGCAGCAGAAGATGCCAGAGCACTGTGCAGCATATTCCTGCTCAAATCGGCGGACCATCACTCGGGGATTACTTTTCACAAGTAAGATTTAACATTTAACATTACCGTACTATTGTTTGTATTTTGTGAGTAAAATATTCAATGTGTCCTGTATCGTAGCTACATGTATGACCTTTGCAGCAAAAAAACCCGCGTGAAAATCAGTTCGGTATTCAGTGAGATATGATTAATTAAATGCGCTGACAGCTCATTGCACCTGCCAAACAGATTACACTGAGCGGAGCGGGTGACCGGTTTAAGATGGCGGCCCCACGGCTCGTCCGCGCCAATAGGCAGTAGCGGCCGATAGGGCGTCTATCTATATGATGTCTATGGAGCTACAGGTTCGGGGAAATATGCTGCCTATTTTTGTTATGTTTATATGACTCAGTAAAGCCCTGACATTCTGTTCTATTTATTTCATGAATCATAATGCGCATCGTATTATTCAGCCTGCTATTATTAGCCTATGTTTGAGACATCAACCACTGGTCGATGATCATAATGTTTGTATAAACTTGTCATAAAAACCGTAATGATATAATTACACTTAAATATTTTTTTCTCAGCCATGTTAACAATTCATCCGTAGTCTGATTGGCCTTTTGCAAGGATTCCTGGGTAGTTAAAGTGCGTGGAGCCTGCATCTATGCGGGCTTCGCGGAAGACCGCTTCAAGGGTACAAAGGGGGCGCTGCTGAGCACACTTCAGAGCGTTAAAATGCTAAATGGGACGGCCTACGGACTCGTAGACTCGGTGAGCACGCGCAATTTAAGTCCACGAGACCGAAAGTCTGCATGAAGTGCGCCATTTGGGACAGGGCCCTTATTCGCCTTATTCACCTGGCGGCCATTTTGAAAACGCGAACGCGTTGGAGGGGTAACGTTACACAAACCCGGAAGTTTGACTCCGACGCAGCAGCACCAGCAATGGAAACTCCAGTGTGGACCACCAATCTTTCCTGTCTGCCCGAATTAACGATGCAAAATGTGGAGCAGTGAGCCAGTACTGCAACATCCCCCGGGCTGTGTTAATTAAGGGATACAGTAACTGGGTCGAAGGTTTTATCCACGACATTGAAGGTATGAATGGACGCCGATTTACCTCCGTTTCTACTAGCCTGTAGAAACTAGGGGTAGTAAGCTTAGCTGTGATATGGAGTTGTTGACTGTGTACTATGTTAGATTTTATTTAACACTTAGGGCCAATCCCAATTCTACCCCTTACCCCTTCACTTTCCCCTTCCCCTCCGTTTTGCACGTGCACGTGAAGGGGTAGGGCTGTCCCAATTCTCTTTTGGTTGGAGGGGAAGGGCCAGATAGCCCTTCAAACGAAGATTTTTCGGGACCACACTTCAAACAAAGGGGTATGAGAAGTGTCACTGCATACACCGGCTACAGACGCAAAATGGCTGCCCAAGCGAAAAAGGAGACTAATAAATGTAAATATTTTTGGCTTTAATAACTATTTTAACGACAAATAATGATTTTCTTTATGTTACATTCAATATTGTGTTCATATTTACGGCCAGTTTCTTCACAGAAACGTTTGTAAAAAAAATCGCTAAAATTACTATAGTTTGCTAACGATAGTCCCGCAACATATTTTCATGTCTGACAACTGGTGAAAATAGCGGTAACCCACGCAACTGAGATGACTGCAGCTGTCGACGGCATCTTGGAAGTTGTGATAAACATCGGCGCATCTCCTGTGACGTAGGCGCTAGCGACGACTTATAATGACGTCTAACTGAGGCGTAGTGGTGTCCCATTTCTTAGGGGAATATTTTCACCCCTATGCCTTGCCACTCTGTTTCAAGGGTCAAGGGGAAGGCGAAGGGTTAGAGGTAGGGGAAGGCGGAGGGGTAAGGGGTAGAATTGGGATTGGGCCTTACTAACATGTCTTTAATCGACAGTTAATAGGAGCCCATCACACATATTTGTGAGGGCTAACGTTAGGTATTTTCCCTCGGTGCGGAAAAATGTACCTTTCCCTGTCTGACTGAAAATAACATGTTGATTTTATCTCATTAACATGTTATCTGTAGTTGATGTAATATCACATAAGCCTCATTGATATCTACTCAAATATTATCTTGTTTCAAATTAGCAAAGCCAGACAGGGCTAGGTGCATGTTGCTATTGCTTGTTGACAATTATAGTGTAATGACAGTATAACTATCAGGTATCACAGCTGTAAACAACCTACCACTACCAGCATGTAGCTGTAATATTTTCATGGCAGATCATTTAAATGCCAGATGTACCTAATTCACTGCACACTCAGCGTGTGTGTATGTTTGTGTGTGTGTGTATATATATATATATATATATATATATATATATATATATATATATATATATATATATATATATATATATATATATATACACACACATATAAATATATTTATATTTTTATATATATACATACACACACACACACACACACACACACACACACACACATATATATATATATATATATATATATATATATATATATATATATGCCATATATTTGTTAATAGCAACTCTGAAGTGTCAAGTGTCTAAAGTTTGATTATCTTTTCAGGTGGAGCTGTCACTTGAGCAGCCATTTATAAGGGAGACGCAGTGCAACTGCAAAGCTGGCTTGGGACAGTGCAACCATCTCATCGGGCTGCTCTACACTCTCGCTCACTTTGCCAAGGTGGGCTACACATCTGTCCCCCCAACAACGAGCAAGACATCACTAATAATCTGTTTATGTATATAGTTCTCTTTTGTTAATGTTTTTAAATGGTTTGTTCCTAATGTAATTTCTAATGTTCTGACCTGTTCCAATATAGTGCGCCTATTCGCCTTATTCACCTGGCGGCCACTCGCCTCTGCTCACTGCAGGAGATGCCTCTCGCTGCAGACTGTAGCGTGGTGACGTCACGTATACACGTCACGTATGTACGTCACGTATACACGTCACGTATGTACGTCACGTATGTGTTACCACGCATGTGCAAAGTAGACGCATGTGCGCACGCGCAAATTATACGCATTTGCGCACGCGCAGTTCATTACAATCACTTCCGGCGATGGATTCGATGGCAGTCAATAAGCATTATTTATGCTGTTTTAATTGTTAAAGGCTTTTAATTGTAAGAGATTCCATAGAGCGCGCCATAAATGTTTTAGATTTTACAAAAAATGTTATTATATGATTTATGATCTCATATTATCAAAATGACTTCAGCGAGTTTCAGCGAGTCTTAAAATGATATGTAGTTTAAACAAATTAAGGCTTGAAAGATGTCTTCAAATAGAGCAGAAAGACTTAAATTAATCAAGTAATGTAGTTGATTGTTGCATCCATTGCAAAAGAAATGTTGTTCCTCAGTATCAGATCGTACTGTAAAAGTTACATTCATGAATGTAGTGAGTGTACTGTAAGTTATGTTAAATACATGTGTGGTGAAAATAATAAAAAAGTAATGGAGTTGAACATTGTATTTTCAAATAAGATGCATTGTGATTCTCCTTAGTTGTTTTTGATCATTTAGACAGCATAACTTTGTTTTGTTTTTTAACTAGTTTATGTTGTTCATAAACAAAGAAAAGTTTCTTGGATACTTTACAGATAAAGCCAATAACTTTGTTTAATATATATATATATATATATATATATATATTCCTTGTATGACTCTGTACTATATTAATGCCTTTCTTCAAAATGATTCAATATTGTTTGTTCTGTATTTTATCTAAATTAGGTGTTGTGAACTGGAGTGCATTTTCCAGCAATACAAGCAAGAGTTCCGGGTGCTCTACTCGTTAACTCTGTGGTTGAGGGCTATTGCTCAGTTGATTGTTTTTTCAATGATGGAGGGAAATTTCAAGCTGAGTAGGTGTGTGTGTGTGTGTGTGTGTGTCTCTCTCTCGCGCTCTCTCTCTCTCTGTGTGTGTGTGTGTGTGTGTGTGTGTCTGTCTCTGTGTGTCTCTCTCTCTCTGTGTGTCTCTGTCTCTGTCTGTCTGTGTGTGTGTGTGTGTGTGTCTGTCTCTGTGTGTGTCTGTCTGTCTCTGTGCTCTTGTGTGTGTGTGTGTGAGTGTGTGTCTGTCTGTCTGTCTGTGTGTGTACAGATGTATGTGATTATCTGTATTTGTACATATTTCTTTTACACAATTATCTTTGTTTTGAAATAAAAGTTATGACTGTTATGAGTTTGTTTTTTTGAGTTGGCATGCATAATATCGGATACAGAGATTGACAATGTACTGTATGAAGTTGGTTTAACTTCAAACTACTTTATTGGAATAAATGTTTTATGATAGCCTATAATGCACAAAAATAAACAATTATTAACTATTAAAGGGGAATGATTAAAATGAGAAATATATAAGGTGCCATGAGTGTTTACAGTAATTTTGTAATTTACAAAGTGAAGTGCAACAGAATGTGAAAATAAACTTTAAATAAAATACTACACAGATATTACACAATAATACATTCTGAAATTTCTTATAAGTTTACCTTAAATCAGGCATAGTTAAAACTATGGATGTGTGTTTTACTTTTTGCTGCTTTCATTATTACTTTAGTTTTTTAATACATTAACTTTTTTTTTTATCATGTCAAATTAACACGGGGCTTCAAAACACGTGAACTTAGCGAACCGCGATATGGCGCATGCGTGGTAACATACGTGACGTACGTACGTGACGTATTGTATATATGTGACGTCACCGCGCTACAGTCTGCAGCGAGGAGTAATTGCACTGCAAAAAAATAAAAATAAAAATAAAGTACTTGCACTGCAGAGCCATGGGTGGAGCGTGAAGTACATCTCCTATGTAATTTCTTCGTGACTCTATCCCTCCACTTAGAGCCATGGCTCTGCATCCACTCACCCATTAGATCCACAGAGGTGGGGCTGGACTAAGTCAGGCTCAACCCATGCAGCCCAGAGAGGTGGAGCTAGACGTTATTCGGCTCCATTGAGCACCACACTTGGCACTTTCATGGGCGGCCGCGCCGTTATCAATAGGCTTGTTTGAGATGAGCAAAATCTGCGCAGAACCGATCACCGGTGATCAGCGCGAGATGCATGCCGGTTAGAAATGTGTCCAAGTGCGGTCCGCCTTGCTCTGATGTCATGCTGACGTGCAGTTGCTCTGCACCATAGACAGTAAAAGAAATGGACACAGCGACCCCGTTGATTTCAACGGAGAGAGTTGAAGCCCAACATGGGCACTCACTTCCTGATAGCCAAGCGTTCTGCGCAGGCTCAAACTGAGCTTGATGACGTAGATGTCACGTGAGCAACATGACTGACAGTTGTAAATCTTCTAGTAGCTGAATGATGATCAGAAGTTTCCAAGGTCGAAGTATCACGGCTCTCCAGAAATAAGGGCTTTGACTAGCAGGCGCAAGCAAGCTAATCTCGAACGGTCAATGACGCATCAGAGTAAACTCACATTGATGTGTGTGTGTGTGTGTGTGTGTGTGTGTGTGTGTGTGTTTTGGAAATCAAATCGTTTAGTATTGTAAAAACATAATATAATGTTTATTGATATATTACAATACTATTAATAATAATTAATTTAATATAACATATTACGCTATATAATTACAATATGACATGATAAAAGAAGTGGCTAAAATCGACTTTAAAATAGCCTACTTTAGAATTGTAATCGTTTGAGTAGCCTATCTGCAGTTCTAGTAGCCTAATTTTAGTTAGTTCGTTTAGTTTATTTTGAACATGTTTATGTATGTTTGGGAGACTTTTGACTGTATGGATCTGATTAGTAATTAGATAAGTGAACCCCTCTGGGTGGCTGTCAGAGCACAGTTTAATATAAGGATGAGGAGACAGTTGAGCAGGTTTAGATGATGATGTATTAGAGGTACAGGTATTTCACAGGTATCATTTACAGGCAGTAGAGGCATTAGTCTGGAAAACGACTCGGTTACTAACGTAACCTCGGTTCCCTGAGAGGAGGGAACGAGTATTGCGTAAGTAGCTTACGCTATGGGAAAACTCCTTTTCTCGAGAAATATTGAAGTCTTTATGTAAAACGCATTGCAGCTGCACAGCATACAGCAGTGAGCGAGGCAGCTCGGTCATTGGCTGTGCTGCGGCAACTGCACGAACCTATGACGGGGCGACTCTGAACCCGCTTCCAATGAGCGTGCTTCGCGCCCGCGCGCGTCAGAGCCCGCCAAGATGGGCGTGGCTAAGGGCTATATATTGGGCGCCCCGTCATCTGAGTCCTTTAGGTTCAATCGACTGAAGCGAACTGACCAAGCACAAGCACGGCAGCTTACGCAATACTCGTTCCCTCCTCTCAGGGAACCGAGGTTACGTTAGTAACCGAGTCGTTCCCTTTCGAGAGGTCTCTCCTATTGCGTAAGTAGCTTACGCTATGGGAACACCGTGTAAAACGCCGTGCATGCTGACTTCGCTCTATTATAGCCAGAGGCAGATGCCTGAGCCATTAAGCAAAGTAATTATCCAACGAGCCGGCCGAAGGCGGGCTTTATACGGGACAATGTAGAACGGCCCAATGGCCGTCCAGTGGAAAAACACACAAGCACCATTATGTACTGATATGCATAAAAAACCCTCTAAGTCAGTCAGAGACGGACCCTATAAGGGAGGAGATAATGCTCAGCATGTACACACTCCAGTCTATACTTTTTTATATTTAGACCGACAGTATGTTGGAATGTAATGAGGGGACCTGTAGGTTATAAAACCTGATAAATGTTGACGGCGAGGCCCAGCCTGCTGCCGCACAAATATCCTGAATGGGTATCCCACTCGACCACGCCCACGAGGAGGCCATGCCTCTCGTAGAGTGAGCTCTGATGCCCAAGGGGCACTGAAGGCCCTTGGCTTCATAAGCCAGCGCTATAGCATCAACTATCCAGCGCGATATTCTTTGCTTTGAAACAGCGTGACCTTTGGTGCGGCCGCCAAAGCATACGAATAATTGCTCTGTCTGTCTGAACAGGGCAGAACGTTCCAAATATACTCTGAGCGCCCTGACTGGGCAGAGTAAATTAGCGTCACTTTCGTCTGCTGGAGACGATAGCGCAGCCAGAGATATCACCTGTGCTCTGAAGGGTGTGGAGAGCACTTTAGGAATATACCCGTGTTTTGGTCTAAGGACAACTCTACTGTCGTTAGGTCCAAATTCCAGGCAGGCAGCGCTTGATGACAGCGCATGCAGGTCGCCCACTCTTTTGACTGAGGCGAGAGCCAGCAAGAGAGCGGTTTTGAGCGAGAGCTGTTTAAGGTGCACAGTTCGTAGAGGTTCGAACGGGGCACTTTTGAGTGCGTCCAGGACCGTGGCCAGGTCCCAGATCGGCACTGAGGGGGGGCGTGGGGGATTCATCCTCCTGGCGCCTCTCAGGAAACGAACAACTAGGTGGTTTTTCCCTAGTGTGCGTCCTGCCACAGGATCATGTGACGCCGCTATGGCAGCCACATATACTTTAAGCGTGGAGGGGGTGCGGCCTGCCTCCAACAGCTCTTGTAAGAAGGCGAGCACGCTCGGTACCTCGCATGTCTCAGGGTTCAGGTTCCTGGTCTTACACCAGTCACTGAACACCGTCCATTTCTGGGCATATAAGCGCCTCGTAGAGGGCGCTCGTGCCTCCGTGATGGTTCTCAACACTCCACTGGGGAGGTCCCCGGGAACCCGTTGAGGGGCCATGCATGGAGGGCCCACAGATCGGGGCGGGGATGGAGGATCATCCCGTTGGCCTGCCTGAGGAGGTCTAGCCTCAGCGGAATCGGCCATGGGGCAGATTGCATCATCTGCATCAGCTCCGGAAACCACGTCTGGTTCTTCCAGAGTGGGGCTACTAGGAGCACTGCACATTTCTCTTCCTTGACTGATGACCTGAGGTAGCATCGCGATCGGGGGGAAGGCATATAGCGGGCGGTTCGGCCAGATTTGGGCGAGCGCGTCTGTGCTCTTTGAGAAGAAGAGGGGGCAGTGCGCATTTTCCTTGGAGGCAAAGAGGTCGACCTCTGCTCTGCCAAAGGTCTGCCATAGCCACTGGATCGTCAGGGGGTGGAGAGACCATTCCCCTGGGAGAACTTTGTCTCTGGACAGCATGTCCGTTCCCTGGTTCAGGGCACCCGGCACATGCGCTGCCCTCAGCGAGCGCAGGTTGCTCTGGGACCATAAGATGAGTTCCCTGGCCATCGAGTGAAGGGAGCTCGATCTGAGTCCACCCTGGCGATTTATATATGAGACTACCGTCATGTTGTCCGTACGGACCAGGACGTGCTCGTCTTTTAGGTACGGAAGCAGGGCTCTGAGAGCCAAAGCGACCGCTTTCAGTTCCAGACAGTTTATATGTAGGCGCTTCTCCGGGTTTGACCACAAGCCGGAGACGGGCCTGCCCTCGTAAAGGGCCCCCCAACCTATTTTGGAGGCATCTGTCGTGATCATTTTTCTCCTTGTGTTCACACCCAAACTCACACCGGACTGATACCAGTCGGCAGCTTTCCAGGGCGTCAGGGCTTTTATGCAGCCGTGATTTGCTCTGATTAAAAAAAATTAAAAAAAATGGCCCGAGCGCCACGCGTGAGTGGGGACACGGCTCTTGAGCCAGCGCTGGAGAGGACGCATGTGCAACAATCCTAGCTGGAGTACAGCTGATGCCGAGGCCATGAGACCGAGCATCCTTTGAAAACGCTTGACGGGGGCACGCGCGCCCGCTCTGAACGATGTTGCAAGGCGCTGGATAGTGAGCGCGCGCTCTGATGAGAGGCGCGCCGTCATCTGCACTGAGTCTAGCACTATTCCCAGAAAAGAAATATTCTGGCTGGGAGATAGCGTGCTTTTTGCAAAATTGATTCTTAGACCCAAGTATTCTAGATGGCTGGTAATCCAAAACCTGTGCGTCATTAACTGACTCTCTGATTGTGCTAGGACTAGCCAATCGTCGAGATAATTCAGTATTCGCACACCCCGTTGTCTCAGGGGGGAAAGTGCTGCATCCATACATTTCGTGAATGTACGGGGTGCCAGTGATAGGCCGAATGGTAGTACTGTGTACTGGTATGACTGTCCCTCGAAAGCGAATCTCAGAAATGGCCTGTGATGAGGCGCTATCGGAATGTGAAAGTAAGCGTCTTTCAGATCCACTGATAGAAACCAATCCCCTGGGCGAACTTGCGCGAGGATGTTTTTGGTTGTTAACATTCTGAACGAGCGAATCATTAAAGCTTTGTTCAGACGTCTGAGATCTAGGATGGGGCGGAGACCGCCATCCTTCTTCGGGATGAGAAAATAGCGGCTGTAAAAACCCGCCTCGCTCATAGAGGGAGGAACAGTTTCTATAGCGCCCTTCTCTATCAGTTTGAGCACCTCGGTGCGTAGAACATGTGAAACATCTTTTCTCACTTTCGTCTCGACCACCGCTGAGAAGCGGGGTGGTCTGCGAGCGAATTGAAGTGAGTAACCGTGTTTTATTATGTTCAGAACCCATTTCGGCATGTCGGGGATATTTTCCCAAGCTTTCGCTCGCACAGATATGGGCTGAATGCTGGTTGGGGGCGTGTCGTAGTGACGTATGGCTCCCGCCGGCGAATCGCTCTGTGCTAACACCGAGCTTACGGCTCTCAGAGGCGCAGGCGCGCGCTGAGCAGCTTTGTTGAGTGCCGAGTGCAGGGGCGCGTGTGAGATTACAGGCACGCTCGCCGCATCTGTAATGCTCACAGCGCGGGCTGGAGAAAATTTTGTGACTGTATGGGCAGTGCTTATGGGTGGGGGTGCATAAACTGTGGTAGGCACGCGCGCCACTTTCATAAAACCCCCCGCTCGTGGCGGTCGGTTTTTGGCCATGTAAACAGTGTTTGTGAGTAGGGGTGCGTGCATTACAGCGGGCACATGCGCTACTTTGACAGGATTTCCCGCTTTTACTGGGGAAGTGTTTATAACTGTGGGGACAGTGCTTATGTGTAGTGGTGCATACATGACAGTGGGCACACGATCTACATTTATGGGGCGTCCAGCCTGAGCCGGGGAAGCATTTGGCACTGTTTTGACAGTTTTGAAATGTGGGAATGCGCACTTTAGTGTGGACACGTGACCCTTTAGTGACACAGGCAGAAAATGACTCTTTATGTGATTTCTGTGTGTCGCCGTTAAAACGGCGTTTGTTTGCAGGTGAGCGAGCTGTGCGGCTGGCCCATTGGCTGCTGTACAGACATTTCCAGCCGCCTGTAAGGGGACTGGGTAATGTTTTAGACGTTTTGGAGAGAGTGGTCCGGCTTCTGCGAGACGCGCGCTCTCTCTTTTTCTCCCTATAGCTAGGAAGACTTACGAGGCTCCGGGTTCAGCACAATCTTGGGCCGAGGTCCCCGTCGCTCGGGCGGTTGCTTCTTGTTGGCAGAGCGCGAGCGGCGTCGGAAGTCAGATTCCGGTCTGGGCTGAGAGATGGGAGGTGCCGTCCTGACTCGCTGCTGCTGCGGCGGTTTTTGGCGGCTCTGCGACGAGCTGGAGCGCTTGGGCAGGAAGTGACGCATAGCCTGCGAATCCTTCCGGGCTTCGGTGAAGCGCTCAGCGAACTCTCTCACCGCTGGTCCGAACAGGCCGCTTTGGGAGATAGGCGCGTCAAGGAACGCCGCCTTATCTGCATCCTTCATCTCTGTTAGCGTCAGCCACAGATGGCGCTCAAGGACAGTCAAGTTCGCCATTGCACGGCCGATGGATTGGGCGGTGGCTTTCGTGGCTCGCAGGGCTATGTCGTTGGCGCTGCGCAGGTCCTTGAACGCTTCAGGATCAGGTCCAGACTCGTCCATGGTGCGGAGAAGTTTGGCCTGATAGACTTGGAGGACAGCCATGGAGTGAAGCGCTGACGCAGCTTAACCGACAAGAGCTGAGGTAGATCGGCAGGGCTTCGAGGGGTGAGAAGCTTTGGCTTTCCAACCCGCGCTGGAGGGTGGACACAGGTGGTTGGCCACAGCCTCCTCGAGGGGCGGGGTTCCCTCGTAGCCTCTTTCTTTCGCGCCGTCCACAGAGGAGAGTGATGAAGAGAAAGAAGGCTTCAGGCGGGCGGAGTGAGGGGCTTTCCACGACTTAGTAAGTTCGTCATGAACCTCCGGGAAGAACGGGGAGGGCCTTTGTCGGGGGGCCTGCCGGCGCCCCTGCAGGAACCACTCGTCCAGTCGGCTGCGGGCGGGTTCTTCCGGGGAAGACCAATCGAGCCCGAGGTCTTCCACGGCCTTAGACAGGATGCGGACGATCTCCGAATCCATGCTGGAGCCCACACTCGTGTCCGCTAGCGTCGATGGCGCGGGGTCGAAGGAAGAGCCCGGCCAGTCGTCGGATGCAGCATCAAGGGAAAGGCTGTCATCCTTTTCGTCATCCCCTGACGCGCCAAACGAGACGAGACCCATCGCTCTGCTGGAGGGGTGCTGGTCTGCCTGTGTGAACTGAACTGGCGGCGGGGAATCCTCGGGTGGCGGTGAAGCTCGCGGGGATTGGCCCGGCGTGACGTCACTACAATCCGCGTGCTCTGGCGGCCTCTGCGAGCGGCGCTTCTTCTTGCGCGGCTCAGCTAGAGGGGATGGTAGCACGGTGGTGGTGGGCTCTCTCGCAGCGAAAGCGGCGAAGCGAGCGCGCAGTTCGGTGAGGCCCAGGGTGTCACACTCGGGGCATCCGCCTCGAGTAAGGGCAGCTTCTGCATGGTCCGGGCCCAGGCAGCGAGAGCAGATGATGTGACGATCCCCGTCCGGAAGGAGGCCTCGACACGATGCGCAGGAAGGCATTTGGAACAACGCCTTTAAATTTGCTCTTTTAGCTTTTTTTTTGAAAAAGTGTCGCGGGGGCGAACACTTAGAATAATAGCTTTTTAAAAGGATTTGAGGTGATCCGCGCCGGATGGCTTAGCAGAAGGCGTTCGAAGGCGGCTGAAGGCGCCGGCGTCCTCGTAGCAGTCCTGCTGTAGGCTTGTCGACGGCGGCGGCGAAAAGACTCCAAAAATCCGGAGGATCCAGCGAAGAGAAGGTCTTTGCTGAAGGAGATTAAATCTAAAGGACTCAGATGACGGGGCGCCCAATATATAGCCCTTAGCCACGCCCATCTTGGCGGGCTCTGACGCGCGCGGGCGCAAGGCACGCTCATTGGAAGCGGGTTCAGAGTCGCCCCGTCATAGGTTCGTGCAGTTGCCGCAGCACAGCCAATGACCGAGCTGCCTCGCTCACTGCTGTATGCTGTGCAGCTGCAATGCGTTTTACATAAAGACTTCAATATTTCTCGAGAAAAGGAGTTTTCCCATAGCGTAAGCTACTTACGCAATAGGAGAGACCTCTCGAAAGGGAACAAGAAATACCATAAAGGATAGTGAATAACAAGAATAGCTGGGCATTTATACAATAATATACATCCATTTGTACATAAAGGCAGCCAAAGCATACTAAATCCTCATCAGTAACATTTCACCATGGAATATACAATCCAATAAAGGAAAATAAGGAATCACATTGTACATTAGATAACCATATCAATTAGGGATGTCCCGATCAGGTTTTTTTTGCCCTCGAGTCCGAGTCCGAGTCATTTGATTTTGAGTATCTACCGATACCGAGTCCCGATCCGATACTTATATAATACATAAAAAAAGAATAAAGAAGAGAGAGAAAACTGATCCAGGATGTTCCTTATTTTTTATTTAATTCACGTTATTTTAACATTCAACAACTCTGTTAACAAACAGAGCACTTCTGTGAGGCAGCTTGTACAATCAAGTAATAAATAACATAAAATCTTCACTTTTGGACTTTAGTGCAATTGTAAATATAGAAAAAGTCTAATATAAAAACAAATAGCACCTCAACTTAAAATACCCAGCAGGCAAAAAATAAAAATGTTTTAAAAGTGTATAAAAAAATAATGATAATAAATATATATACATTAGGGGTGTAACAGTTCACAAAATTTGCGGTTCAGTTCGGTACGATACAGCAAAAAGAAAGAAATGCCAGAGAAATTTCCTATTTATTAAAAGAAAAACTATTTTTAAATAAGTTTGAGTTTTTCTACATCTTGAAACTTTCAGGTTTATAAATGGGGGTAATCTTTGAAGGATGAACAAATAATGTTTTGGTAATCACATTAAAAATAACATTTAAATATATATTTATATAATATTTTAGTTTTGAAGTGCAACATTAAATCCATGTTCATTCACGGCACAATGTTTCTCCTGGTTCCCACGTCAGCGCTGTTTGATCTAATAGGGATCTACGGTTAATAACGGAGAAATTTGAATGCTTCTCACTAGATCTCGCAGGAATGTTATTACTTCAGTGGCGAATTCAAATGTTTTCTTCACTGGATCTCTTAGCACAGTGTCGCTTGATCTCCACGCTGCACAGATGTTGCTGGTCCGAACTGATAAACGGTCCGTGATGCACAATATAATGAGTAGCGCAGTTTCGTTCCGCTTTCATTACGTTTGCCATTTGATGTTGCGCAACGTTGTGGTGATCGCGCCAGCGCGGATTGTGTCTGCAGGAAAAATGGTCCTAGGAATCGTTCGGTTTGTATGCGTACCGAACCGGAAGCCTCGTACCGAAACGGTTCAATAATTACGTGTACCGTTACTAGGGCTGGGTATTGACACAAATTTCACAATTCGATTCGATTTCGATTCACAAGCTTGCAATTCGATTCGATTTCGATTACGATTCGATTCAATATTGATTATTTTGGATATCAGGTACAATACATGGCAAATTTTTTCAAGGAAAACAAATCTCTTAACTAATGCTGTAAACTATGGGAGTCAGTTGTAGCCTACTAGGCTTCATTAGCCTACTATAATTTTGAAGGTAAAAATTAACTGATTTGAAGCTATACAAACACTTAAATTACACTTATTTATTTTTATAATAAAAAAAGTTATATGAAATATAAACATTTAAATGGTGGCTGTCATAAAAACTTGCCAGATTTATTCAAACATGCATTAAATATTGAAGAACATTAACAATTATAATGAATATGTAATATGGTGCATATATTTAGCAAAATTCTCCTCTCTAGAGTTATTTTTTTCTAGCTGACTGACTAAGTTACTAAGTTTAATGTTTTTTCTGAGGTAAATGTGACGTTACATGCCATTGTTTACTTACTGTTTAACTGACGTCTTTCCACGGATGAAACACTGATTGAGCGATACCACGTTACATGATACGGATTTCGAAGTTGTACTCTATCTTTTAACACACTTTCAGATGCTCATTGATGTTTATTTGGCGCTGTAACTGGTATTATTAAGGCGGAGTAACTGGTATTATTAAGGCGGAAGAGGAGAATGAGATCATGTGCGCTCCGTGCTGCTGCTTCTCTTGAGCTGAGCCAGAGCGATCTCACGCCACAGCGCCAAAACGGTATTTATGTTTTTGAATTTCGTAAGAAAATGGACGTAATTCGAAATTTTAGACTTTATTTCATAATAATAGTCACAAAGCACAAAGATTATTTCGATTTATTGGATGGGATGCACGATACAATGTTCTACGCGATCATCAAATGAAAACAGGATGACTAATCGATTCTTGAGATTTAATCGATATCGGTTCGTAAAAATGAGAATCGATTAATATCGAGAAATCGATATTTTTTACCCAGCCCTAAACATTACACCCCTAATTTACATATATCCGAGTCCTGATCGGGAGGTAACGTCCGATTCCGATCGAGTCTGAAACCACGTGATCGGGCCTGATTTCCAATCGCGTGATCGGATCGGGACATCCCTAATAGCAATCATCGAACATGATAAACATCACTACATATGGATATCACCGCCCATGCGATTGTAATCGCTCGTTTGGTATAAACAGCTCAAAACATCAAATCCACATCCCAAAAGAATCGTCAAAACCCCCAGATAATGATATACATCTCAATAAAGAAGAAATAATCACAAATGGAACTGCATTATTAAACTAAACTAACAGAAACAATAGCTGAGGGCATGTCTGGACATGCGTGCGTGACGCAGTTATAAACAACTAAATACCAATCTCTAGAAACACGAACATAAGGCAAACATGCTTACTTGTAAGTCAATGACTAACACCTCACGGTAACTTCTGCAGCAAATATCACAGATAACAAACAATAAATGTCCTTTCAGCAATCGTCGCACCATAGCAGTTCAGCAGACGACAGCAGTTTCACTCACTAGAGCGCGCAGTCCGAAAACGATGCACTATGTCAGAATAAAAGTCCTGTCTTAAAGGAGCCTTTACAACAGCCGCCCCCAAAGATGAGAGGCATCTTTGTATCCAGGAAAGGCGACTATTAATGATGGTTAGGAACTCCAGGATCCTCTGAAGGCAATGTTGGTAGGACAACCAAGCGGGCAACTGGTCTGGTGTAGATTTTACCCTTAATCTGCACATCTGCTGATCTGATATGCCCATCAGGACTCTTGTGCGTCTGAATGACTTCACCTACCGGCCATAAACCTCGGGGCAACTGAGGGTCAACAATCATGACGTAGGTATGCTCTTGGAGGTCAGGAGGCGAAGCTTGCCATTTCTGCCTGGTCTGCAGAGTGGGAAGGTAATCTCGGATAAATCTGGACCAGAATCGATCTGCCAGGATCTGGGAATGTCTCCATCAGTCCCCATGAGGAGACTTCTAGGGGTCACTGGGTCAATATCGGCCACATCAGAGGATACATAGCCCAAGGGTTTCGAGTTAAGGATAGCCTCGACTTCCAACAGAATTGTCATCAGGACCTCCTCCGGAACCGACTGGGAACCCAAACCGGTATACAAAGCTGACTTGGCAGATCTCACCTCCCTCTCCCAAACCCCACCAAAGTGAGGGGCTGCAGGGGGATTAAAGCAGAAGTGGATCTTCTGCCGAGCAAGATGACGCTGCAGATCCGGAGCTAAGGCAGCATATGCCTCCCGCAACTCACGCTCACCTCCACGAAAGTTAGTCCCTTGATCTGACCATAACTGGGTTGGGGTGCCTCTCCTAGCGATGAACCTCCTAAGGACCATAAGGAAGGAATCAGTACTCAGGCTAGGGAGTAAGTCTAGGTGTACTGCTCTCGTGGTGAGACACTTAAAGAGAATACCCCAACGCTTCTCGATCCGTCTTCCAATTTTGATCAGGAAAGGACCAAAGCAATCCATGCCACATGAATGGAAGGCAGGCTTGTAAAGCTGGACACGGGCAGAGGGGAGATCAGACATCTGAGGCACCGAAGGTTGGGCTCTCCACCGACAACATTCCGGACAGATACGCTGAAACGGTCGAACAGCTTCACGGCCTCGCAAGATCCAATAACACCTCCTTATTTCAGTAAACAGCCGTTCTGATCCAGGATGATGCAGCTGGTCATCGTAATGGCGGATGATCAGGCGAGTAACTGGATGCTTAAGGTCTAGGACTACAGGATGGAGAACAGAATCCGTGAGGTCGGCCACTCTCCTCAAACGACCACCCACTCTAATCAAGCCACTAAAAGGATCCATCTCCGGAGCCAAGGCGACTAGACGGCTACTAAGTTTAACTGTCTTCCCAGATTCCAACAGGTGGTAATCTTCAGAGAAAGATTCCTGTTGAACGTGTTTAAGGACATGGGCTTCAGCTTGACGATAATCTGTGGCTTCTGGACCGGTGTCAGGAACTGGGTCACCTCGAAGATTCCGGGCAGTGGCATCCAGTAGGTCTAACAAGGTAGGATAATTCCATCTCTCAGGGTGGCTACAGGTGATAGGTGAGGCTTTAACTCCACAAAAGGTAGACTTCCACAACTCTGCTGGATCTTCACTAGACTCAGGATTAGGAAGGGCCGGCCATTCTCGAGGGTTAAGGAGAAGAAAAGGGGGTGCTCGGGACCATCTGTTTGGGGAAGCAATGTAGGACAGAGATTTCCCCTTTGTTAGGTCATCGGCCGGGTTTTCTGCAGAGCTAACATAAACACCAAGAGCACTGATCGGTAAGCTCCTGGATCTCAGCGATCCTATTGCCAACAAAAACTCGGTAGCGACAGGATTCAGACTTCAACCACTGAAGGACCGTAGTAGAATCTGTCCACAGTACAGTAGACTGTATTGTCAAGGTCAACTCGTTGGACAGCAACTTCGCAAGCTGGGCTGCCACTAGGCTCCTACAGAGCTCCAATCTGGGAATGGAATGCACTCTTTTAGGGGTAACCCAGGAACAAGCGATGAGGAAGGACAGGTAGGTCTGACCGGCTGGGTCAATGGTACGTAGGTAAGCTACGGCTCCGTAGGCATGCTCAGAGGCATCTGAGAAGATATGGACTAACTATATCTATATCTATATGGAGTAACTCCTTCGATACCAACTTCAGAAGGGACATAACGACGAGGAAGACAAACACTAGGAAGGCAGCGAAGTTCTTCTTCCCACTGCATCCAGGAGTGGAGCAGGTCAGAAGGGAGGTTAGGATCATCCCACTGTCTCTGTTGGTTCCAAAGGTGCTTAACGATCACTTTTGCACGGGTGGTGTAAAGAAGGAGCAATCCCAAAGGGTCATACTGCGTAGCAAGGACCCTATAAATATTCCGTAAGGTAGAGGCCTCATAGTCTACAGGTCGCTGTTTATAGGACAAGGTATCTGACTGCCAATTCCAACTCAAACCTAACATGGACTCAGGGACGTCGGACTTCTCCTGGGTCAGCCACAACTCCACACTAGTAGCTCGAGCGTCGGAAGGTAGGTGACTTAAAGGGTTAGTTCACCCAAAAATGAAAATTAAGTCATTAATTACTCACCCCCATGCTGTACCAACCCCGTAAGACCTTCGTTCATCTTCGGAACACAAATGAAGATATTTTTGATTAAATCTGAGAGCTGGATCACTGCTACATAGGCTGCCTAAGGGACTGACACTTGACGGTCCAGAAAGTCATTAAAGAAAATGTTTAAATATTCCATGTGCCTACAGTGGCTCAATTATAAGTTTATCAAGCGACGAGACTACTTTTTGTGCGGAAAAACATACAAAAATAACGACTTTATTCGACTATTCCTTTTCTTCCTTGTGGGCCTGAGACGAGAGTTCAAGAGATTTCCACGACGCATGCACGAGAACTGAGATGAGGACGTTCTTCTTCGACTCCTTCTTGTTACCGGCTGCTCACCGCATAGAAGTATTACCGCCACCTACCGTATAAGATGACGTGTTGGAAGCGCAAAACTTTCTGTTTACAAGCAGAGGAAGACGCGCGCTGTACATACGCGTTTCAATTCGTAAATATGTCTACTGATTTCGACTTTTTAACCATTGTATATAATATAGCGAGACCTACAGCACATTAAGTGTCGAATTGAAAAGCGTATGTACAGCGCGCGTCTTCCTCTGCTTGTAAACAGAAAGTTTTGCGCTTCCAACACGTCATCTTATACGGTAGGTGGCGGTAATACTTCTAAGCGGTGAGCAGCCGGTAACAAGAAGGAGTCGAAGAAGAACGTCCTCATCTCAGTTCTCGCGCATGCGTCGTAGAAATCTCTTGAACTCTTGTCTCAGGCCCACAAGGAAGAAAAGGAATAGTCGAATAAAGTCGTTATTTTTGTATGTTTTTCCGCACAAAAAGTAGTCTCGTCGCTTGATAAACTTATAATTGAGCCACTGTAGGCACATGGAATATTTAAACATTTTCTTTAATGACTTTCTGGACCGTCAAGTGTCAGTCCCTTAGGCAGCCTATGTAGCAGTGATCTAGCTCTCAGATTTAATCAAAAATATCTTCATTTGTGTTCCGAAGATGAACGAAGGTCTTACGGGGTTGGTACAGCATGGGGGTGAGTAATTAATGACTTAATTTTCATTTTTGGGTGAACTAACCCTTTAATACAGCAGGATCGTTACAGGCCCACTGCCGGATCTCAAATCCAGCTTCGGAGAGGATAGTATGCAGGCGATCAATCAGACTATGCGCTGGATCAGCAGTAGCTAGGCTCTGGAGGCAATTATCCACATAAAAGCATCTCTCCACAGAGAAACGAATCTCCTCATCTGCCAAGGGGTGCTGACGGGTATGGTGCTGGAGTGCATGGATAGCACAACAAGGACTGGAGGTGGTACCAAAGGGTAGAACTAACCACTCGAAGGTCTGAGGAGCCTCATCTATCTGCAGGTCTCGCCATAGAAAACGGAGTAGAGGACGGTCTTCAGGCAGGAGGCGAACCTGGTGGAACATCGCCTTAATATCTCCGCTTACGGCTACAGGATGTTCTTGGAAACGAAGGAGGACACCTAACAACGAGGCTTCAAGGGTAGGTCCGGGCAATAAGTGCTGGTTAAGACTCTGACCTCTGTACTGATGTGAACAATTAAAGACAAGCCGGGACTTCCCATTGTGGCTCACAAGGTGGTGAGGAATGTACCAACACTCAGGGTTTCCAGGATCAGGATCAGGAACTACACGGACAGCTCCGGTCTCTTGGAGTCTACGTATCTCTGTTCGGTAGGTCTCGGCTTTCTCAGGGTCTTTCAACAGACGCCGCTCCCCACTGCGGAGGGTAGGCATAACTGAATCTCTCGGTGCGTTCAACAACGGCATGTCTTTACGTCGCAGAAGGGGAGTGGCAAGGCGGCGAACACCTTCTACCTCTTGGGTAGTGGTCTTGAGGTCAAGCAGCTGAAGGGCTTCCTGGTCCTGCTTGGATTGAGTGACTACGTTACTCTCACGGTAAGGAACTGTATCCAACTGCCACAATCTCTGAACGTGGTGGAGGAGCTCATCTTGGACAGAAACCAAAGAGGTAAACAAGCACTGAGAAGGGGTGGAAGAACAGCCCATGGGTGAACAGGACCCTGAAGTGTCCATCCCAAGCTGGTACGAACAGCTACTGGCGCTCCTGGGCCGACCCATCGAACAGGCTAAGTAGGTGTTATAAGGTGGGGCTGGTCGAAACCAATAAGGAGCAATGGTTGGACATCGGTAAGGGTACGGATGGGAAGTCCTCTCAAGTGTCTGTACCTCCGCTTTAACTGCTCCACGGGATAGGACTGGCGTGACAGGTTAAGGCGATCAGCAGCAAAGGCATGACTGATCTGATAACTAACCTGCGGTCGGTAGACGGGAAAAATCTGGAAGGATATGGAACAACCTCGAATGACCTGAACATCATCTCTGACGGTCCGTAACGGCAGATCTTCCGGAACACCCTGAATGCCCAGGGCTTCAACTGCAGTGGAAAGCAGGATTGTTCGCTCCGATCCGTCATCCAGGAGGGCAAATGTATCCAAAGTACGATCTTCATAATGCAGATGCACTGGAACCACCTTAAGCATCACACGGCCGCTAAAGGAAGGTTTATCGCAGAAGTACCTATCAGAGGAGAAACTCGTAAGGCAACTCTTCTCCACGGTAGCAGGATCCTCTGTAGTCGAAGAACCGACATTTACATCATGCAGAGGGCGAAGATGTAAACCACGGCAAAGACTGCAGGGCTTCTTCAGGTCACATCGAGCAGCATGGTGGGATCTCGCACAACGCCAATAACGATCGTGCCTACGGATCCAAGTCTTAACTTGATCAGTGGTAAGCTGGGTGAAGGAAGCACACTGACTCAGGTAATGCTCAGATGAGTCACAGAAAGGACAATAGCGCTTCGCTCCAACAGGCTTGGCTGGCTGAACGGAACCTCTACGAGGCATAGAAGACTCAACTGAGGAAGGGGCCAGGGTTGAGGATGTCCCAACTCCATGCAGGATAGCAACGGATCTCTTGCCAGCATGTGAGCTCTTAGATATCAGGTCTGCATCGTAACTATGACACCAGGTCTCGTAACGAAGCCAATTAGAGAGGTCAATTAGGTTAGGGTTAGAACCAGGTTGGCGAAACATATGCCGCTCTCTGCTCTGAGGGTAGCTTGCTCAGAAGGCGTGCGACGTGGGAACCACAGCCCAACTCCAACTCCCCTTCCCGTCCTAAGGTTCTCAACAGGCCGACTAGAGATTGGACTTGGAGAGAGAATTTCTAAATTTCCACTAGGAGGGGTAACACCTGGCTGAAAGGACCGGGACCAGGCTGGTACATGCACCTCCATAGGACTGGGTCTACCTCTGGGAAACTGCACCTCATACTGCTCCAGGTAGGCTGGAGGACGAGTAAGTCGCTTAGGGCGAGCTCCAGAAACAATCTCCTCATCAGAGTCCATCGTATCAGAAAGGAACACTCATCCGGCTCGAAGGACCACAATGTTTGGGAGACTTTTGACTGTATGGATCTAATTAGTAATTAGATAAGTGAACCCCTCTGGGTGCCTGTCAGAGCACAGTTTAATATAAGGATGAGGAGACAGTTGAGCAGGTTTAGATGATGATGTATTAGAGGTACAGGTATTTCACAGGTATCAATTACAGGCAGTAGAGGCATTAGTCTGGAAAACAAGAAATACCATAAAGGATAGTGAATAACAAGAATAGCTGGGCATATAATATACATCCATTTGTACATAAAGGCAGCCGAAGCATACTAAATCCTCATCAGTAACATTTCACCATGGAATATACAATCCAATAAAGGAAAATAAGGAATCACATTGTACATTAGATAACCATAGCAATCATCGAACATGATAAACATCACTATATGGATATCATATCACCGCCCATGCGATTGTAATCGCTCGTTTGGTATAAACAGCTCAAAACATCAAAATCACAAATGGAACTGCGTTATTAAACTAAACTAACAGAAACAATAGCTGAGGGCATGTCTGGACATGCGTGCGTGACGCAGTTATAAACAACTAAACACCAATCTCTAGAAACACGACCATAAGCCAAACATGCTTACTTGTAAGTCAATGACTAACACCTCACGGTAACTTCTGCAGCAAATATCACAGATAACAAACAATAAATGTCCTTTCAGCAATCGTCGCACCATAGCAGTTCAGCAGACGACAGCAGTTTCACTCACGAGAGCACGCATTCCGAAAACGATGCACTATGTCAGAAAAGTCCTCTCTTAAAGGAGCCTTTACAACAATGTATATATCCATTAGATTTAAATATTTGGCTAGTACACACACACACACACACATAATACAATCAAAAATAACAGATAAATAAATGCATGTAGGCTACAGCACAATCTTCCTAAATTATTAAAAATGATTCAAATATAGGCACATATGCAAATAATTTTTTCCCTTCTTTTTCGTTTCCTTCTACATCAAACAGAATAATCACCCATCCAAAAAGTACTTCTTAGTATGAGCCCAGGAACCATACTATAAAATACTGTCCCCTCGAGTCATTTTCGTATCCATTCAATATTACATGACCATATAATATTCCAATATATAAAGAATTGTGAGCTAGGTGTTAAATCATGTAGTTTTGGCTAATAAATCATGGTCACAAACACTTTAATAAAACCGTTTTTATTTATTTCACGTTATGTAGGCATTTTGTACATATGGCTTCCGAACGGGATCACATTCATCTTCAAGCGTAGATCTGTAAATAAATAAAGGAACAACGTTAACCGCGAAAGACATTGAGATTTTTTTTTTCTTCTTCCATTGCCTGTATAATTTCCTGATAATTAATTTCCCCATCCCCCGTAGATGTAGTAGTTAGTAGATAAATAATTTAAAGCTCGTGGATAAATGTTAGGCTACTTCATATGTATTCACTTGCCATATATCGAATTATTTCCAATTCCTCAAAAACGTTGTTTAAATATTTTGTCGCGTTGCTTTTATGGACTCTGTCTATCTATGCCATGGGCTGACTTTATACAGTAAAAGACTGCCTGCGAGACTGTGCGAGCTTCTCCTACCCTTGTCTATACGGTAACTTCTCTACTGTGCGACGGACAGTCGAGTGGTTACTGTGCGACGGACAGTCGAGGGGGGCTAACCCCCTTGCTCCAAGGGGGTAATCCATCGGCCGGAAGTTGAAGCCGGCTGGGTGCTTAATTTTCCCCACCTGCCTGCCTCGTTACCCTCTTATGTTTGTTCCCCTATTTAATCTCCCTGTGTTTGCAGTCCTGTGCTGGTTCGTTGTCTATGTTCCTCGTGTTGCCTAATCCTGCCTGTTATTGTTCTTGTTTTCCCCTACGAGGGAGTTTTGTTTGTTTTTTACCTAATAAATATACCCATTTGTTATGCACTTGAGTCCTCGCACCTTGAATCCACCCATTCCGTGACAAGTTTACTGAGAGTACATTAAAAGAAACTGTGCAAGTATACTTGCAGTATAAAACTACCAAACTAGTAGTTTACTGAGAGTATACTTCAAAGTGTACTTTTATAAACTAAAAATTTGCTACAAGTATGAAAAGGCAATTTAGTCCTAAGCGGTATTAAAATAGTATTAAAATAGTACACTTACAAGTTTACTACTAGTACATATTGACATTAGTATACTTACTACATAATTATACTTGAAAGTATACTTGAACATTACTTAAGTATACTTCATAAAATTAACTTGAAGTATACTTCTTTTTCGTAAGGGCCATCAGATCCTGTATCAACACAATACAGTGCTATGATAATGATTACCACTGGAAATTATTCTTTATCTAACATCTAATTTTTCTTTTCCCAAATTCCTAGCCTTCGATGAAGAGTAATTTATTCCCTCTTTTCGTGGTATTACGGGTAGTTTTCATTCCTCCCCTCATGCTCTGCAACGTTCAGCCTCGCTTATATCTTCCAGTCTTTTTCAATCATGACATGGCTTATATTATCTCCATGTCTTTGTTTGCCATCACAAGTGGATATTTTGCCTGCCTCTCCATGAGCTATGCTCCACAGTAAGTACTCTTAAAGATAACACATCTTTTTTCGAGATTCAAAATCAACTGGGTTAAGTAAATAGTAAAATTATTCTGTAATGTCACTATTCCTGGTATTCTCAACCCATTGACCCACATAATATATCTCAGAACACCCACAAACTCTTCTGTTTATTTTTTATCTAGGCTGGTGAGGCCTAAAGATGCAGAGACAGCAGGGGCTCTGATGACCTTCTTCCTGGCTTTGGGACTCTCTCTGGGTGCCGCTCTCTCCTTTGGCCTTAAAAAAATTCTTTAGGGAAAATCTCACAAGCTGACACTACTGTTATCTCATTACTCACCAACATAAACATGTTTAGAGTGAGAGCTGTCTTGAGGCCTTTGTATGTTTATTTTTCCTCGCTCTATTCAAGTATACTCTGGACTTTATAGCACTTTATAGTCATGATTTTGAAGAAATCATGAAGGAAAGAAGGAGAAACAAATATAGATAGGCAAGGCAAGTTTATTTATATAGCACATTTCATACACAATGGTAATTCAAAGTGCTTTGCATAGGAGAAAATAAAATAATCAAAACAAATAAGAATAATTAAAACAGTTTAGAATAAAAAATAAAATCAGTACAGTAAAAACAGTCGGACGAACAGTGGCACAGTGCTCATTCAGTAAATGCATAGCTAAACAGATGTGTTTTGAGTCTGGATTTGAATGTGACTACTGTAGGAGCACATTTGATCTCTGGAAGCTTGTTCCAGTTGCGGCTGGCATAATGTCATGATCCGAGTTCCTCCCTTCTCTGTCTCCCTCTTGTGGTCAGATTACACACTCATTCACTACACTATCACTTTAGTCTCATCAGGTTCAGCTGTTCCCGTTTACCTTAATCTCCGCTCACCTGTTCCTCTTCTCCCCTAATGCTTCCTACTATTTCTAACCCTCTCTTTGTCTGTCTCTTTGTCAGTTTATTGCAAGCTATTCATGCAGATTCCTCTTACCTCTTTCGTCGTGTCCTGTGTTCTGTGTGGTTCGTGTGGAAGTCTCTCATCAAGCCGGTATATTTATCCGTTCTCCTACTAGCTCACTGATCTATGACCTGCTAATTCAGACGCTGAGTTCCTGACCAGACGCGGTGTCCAGTCTGCAGTTGGCAGTCTACGGTTCCCTCGTTACAGTCTCCACTGGGACCTCATCTTCGCCTAGACGCGCTGCTGCGCATCAGGAGTTCCTGAGACAAACTACTTTCAGTTTTGTTCTACGAGTGAAGTTTTCTGTTTGACTGTTTCCTGAGAATCCTGTGACGATTTATGTTCCTTATTGATTCAGCGATTCGCTTCTCATTTCCATTAAAGACTGTATTATTGTGAAACTCGCCTTTTGGTCCTCCATCTCTCTCACCGCATAACACATAATTCGCCTTATTCACCTGGTGGCCATTTTGAAAACTCGAACGCCGTTGAGGGGTACACCCGGAAGTTTGACTCCGACGCAGCAGCACCAGCAATGGAAACCTCTGTGTGGACCACCAATCTTTCCATGTATAATTGTATTGATCAGACTCAATCTGACTCCTGTACATCCTCCTCCTAACTAGGAAAACTTATGTGATGTATCCCCTAGGTTAGCTTGTGCTCTCTCTCTCTCCCTCCCTCTCACACACACACACACAGAGTTCGATCGCGCCCGCGCCTCCATTTTTATACCGTGTAACGTTATTGTCCGTGTAAATTCGTGCACCGAACCGTGACGCCCGTACCGTTTTGGTTCAATACGAATACATGGACCGTTTCACCCTACTCAGAATATGCTTATACTAGTGAATCTGTGGTGGTAGATTTTAATAACATACTACTGATCTTTGGGGAAACGGTGAAACGTTTGTCCTCTGTTGGATTTTTTCCTGTGTGATGAGGTACAGCAGTGAGGCGCCATTGCACTAAAAGAAAACGTTGTGAAAACTACCGGAAGTGGTAAGTGTACCCCTCAGGCTCGGTGGAACGTTCGAGGTGAATAAGGCGAATAGCTAAAAGCAGACTCTCCGTGCTTAGAGTGAACCCTTGGTATTTCTAACTGATGTGATCCTAATGATCTGAGTGATCTGTTGGGTTTATATTCAGTGAGCATATCTGCAATATATTGAGGTCCTAGGCCATTGAATGATTTATATACTAGTAATAATACTTTAAAATCAATCCTAAATGTAACTGGGAGCCAGTGTAAAGACCTGAGGACTGGTGTGATATGTTCATATTTTCTGGTTCTGCTCAGAATCCTAGCAGCAGCGTTCTGTATGAGCTGCAACTGTCTTATGGTCTTTTAGGAAGGCCAGTGAGGAGTCCATTACAATAATCCACCCTGCTGGTGATAAAAGCATGCACAAGTTTCTCTAAGTCTTGACTGGAAACAAAGCATCTAATTCTTGCAATATTTTTCAAATGATAGTATGCTGATTTAGTCATTGCTTTGACATGACTACTGAAACTAAGGTCTGACTCTAGAGACACACCAAGATTCCTGACTTGATTTTTAGTTGTTAGACCCCTAGAGTGAAGTTATGCATTCACCTTGAGAACTTCATCTTTGTTTCCAAACGCAATGGCTTCAGTTGTGTCTTTGTTTAACTGAAGAAAGTTTTGGCACCTCCAACTGTTTACTTCATCAATGCATTGGCACAGGGAGTCAATGGGGCTGTAGTCGTTAGGCGATAGGGCTAAGTAGAGCTGTGTGTCGTCTGCATAGCTGTGGTAAGAGATTCGGTTCTTTCTCATTAGTTGGCTCATTGGGAGCATATACAGGTTGAATAGGAGTGGTGCAAGAATTGAGCCTTGGGGGACTCCGCATGTCATGGATGTCCACTCAGACTTATGGTCTCCTATACTCACATAATAACCTCTCCCTTTTAAGTATGACCTGAACCATTTTAGGACTATCCCAGAAAGCCCCACCCAGTTTTCCAGCCTGTCAAGAAGTATGTTGTGATCGACAGTGTCAAATGCAGCACTGAGGTCGAGTAGTACCAGTACTGATAATTTGCCTGTATCAGTATTTAAGCGAATATCGTTTATTATCTTTATGAGAGCTGTCTCTGTGCTGTGATGCGATCGGAAACCAGATTGAAAATTGTCAAAGTATCCATTCAAGCTTAAGAATTTGTTCAGCTGATTGAAGACAACTTTTTCAATGATCTTGCCTATGAAAGGAAGATTTGAGATCGGTCTATAATTGCTTAAGATGGTCTTATCCAGATTGCTCTTTTTCAGGAGGGGCTTGACAACTGCAGTTTTCAGGGAGTTTGGAAAACTCCCAGAGAGAAGTGAGGCATTTACCACATCTAGGAGATCTGCTTCTAAGCTGTTTAACACACTTTTGAAAAAAGATGTGGGAAGTGCGTCAAGGGCGCAGGTTGATGTTTTAAGGTGCTGTATGGTTTCTTCCTAAATTTTGCCATCAATTTCTTCGAAAACAGACATAGTAACTACTTTCTCAGGTTGTGGTCTGATCTGTCTGACCCCAGAGCAACTCAAGGATGAGCTGATCACCTTTCTGTTATTATTGATTTTCTCAGAGAAGAAAGAAGCAAACTCACTGCACTTGCTGTCTGAGAGCATTTCACTGGGAATCTGGCTTGGGGGGTTTGCCAGTCTCTCTACAGTAGCAAAAAGAGTGCGTGTGTTGTTTAAGTTGCTGTTTATAATATTCGAAAAGAAAGTCTGTCTAGATTTGCCTAGTTCCATATTAAAAGCATAGATGCTGTCTTTGTGCTGTCTTTCGGTTCGCGTACCCCGAAGTGATAAAACAAAATTCTGTATAAAAATTTATAGGCAAGACAAGTAGTTTGTTTAGGCATGGGTTGTATGGAATTACAAACCTGCGCACATATTTTCAAAAGCACATAACTATAGAATCAATTCTGAATGTGCATGTGAACGCCGTCCGCGTTAATCACAGGTTCGCGTTTAAAGTCTTTTCGACGGAGGTGAATCAATCAAAATTAACTTTAGCTGGAAATAACATTATTCAAGAACCGCTATAAAGCCAAAACAATCTCTGTTACCTTAAATTAAATGTTTATCTCTGTAAAGCTGCTTTGAAACAATCCATTGTGAAAAGCGCTATATAAATGAAGATGACTTGACTTGACATGTTATAATGGACAACAAGTTTTGTCTTCCGCCACATGCGCTCTGCTCTTCTGCACTGTCTTTTCATGTTTTGCACAGCTGTTGAGTTTCTCCAAGGTGCTTTTTGTCTACCACTATTTTTTCTGACTTTCACAGGAGCAATATCGTCAATTACACTTTTAATTTTTGAGTTAAAAGATTCGAGGAGAAAATCAACAGAGTCAGCAGATATGCTTGGTTTTAAAGATATGGCCTTCATAAATGGCACACTAATGTTCTTATTTAAGCATCTCTTCTTGACAGACACAGATCTAGCTTCAATGGCAGGAGAGATCAATATATCAAAGAAAATACAGAAATGATCAGACAGTGCTACATTCTTAATACCAATCGATGAGATGTTTAGACCCTTACTGATGTAGATCTCCATAGACCATAGATGGGGTAGATTCTATCTAATCTAATGGGGTATTTATGTTCCTTCCTTTCACTTTCACATTTCCATGGGATGTTTTTTAAGGGAAATATTTCACTTTTAACATGTTTTATGGTGGTTTTTTTTTTTTTTACATTTGTGATCCGAGATTCATGAATTGTATATTTATTATTATTATATTGTGTTTTTTTTTTGTGGTTTTTTTTATAATTTCTTTGAAATCTTTTAAGTTGTATCTTGGTGCAGCTATTTACCTCTTATATTTTGTACGCTTTTTTATGTTTGTGTGTGTGTTTTTTTATAAAATGTAAAAATATAAACGCTTCATGTGATTAGTGATTAGCATTTACTTTCGCCTTCAGAACTGCCTTAATTCTACGTGGCATTGATTCAACAAGGTGCTGAAAGCATTCTTTAGAAATGTTGGCCCATATTGATAGGATAGCATCTTGCAGTTGATGGAGATTTGTGGGAGGCATATCCAGGGCACGAAGCTCCCGTTCCACCACATCCCAAAGATGCTCTATTGGGTTGAGATCTGGTGACTGTGGGGGCCATTTTAGTACAGTGAACTCATTGTCATGTTCAAAAAACCAATTTGAAATGATTCGAGCTTTGTGACATGGTGCATTATCCTGCAGGAAGTAGCCATCAGAGGATGGGTACATGGTGGCCATAAAGGGATGGACATGGTCAGAAACAATGCTCAGGTAGGGCGTGGTATTTAAACGATGCCCAATTGGCACTAAGGGGCCTAAAGTGTGCCAAGAAAACATCCCCACACCATTACACCACCACCACTCTCAAAATTGCTTAAATCACCTTTCTTTCCCATTCTGACATTCAGTTTGGAGTTCAGGAGATTGCTTTGACCAGGACCACACCCCTAAATGCATTGAAGCAACTGCCATGTGATTGGTTGATTAGATAATTGCATTAATGAGAAATTGAACAGGTGTTCCTAATAATCCTTTAGGTGAGTGTGTATATACGTGTGTGTAAATAAATATACATTATATATATATACACACACATTACAGAAATAAAAACATGTTAGATTAACCGATTTGATAGCACTAATATATATATATATATATATATATATATATATATATATACACTTGTGTGTAAATAAATATATATATATATATATACACACACATTACATAAATAAAAACATGTTAGATTAACCGATTTGATAGCACTAAAATATATATATATATATATATATATATATATATATATATATATATTAAACAAACAAAATACACAAAATTTGATATTAGGATCATTTATTTTTCTTCCTCCAAAATGTAAGCCATTTGTATGAAGGGAGAGCAGATGTCTCTTATTAACTGTCAATGTGAAGAATGATGTTCTGACAGGTTTTTGTACTCTTCAATCCTTACTGGCTTGTGAAAACTTTTCACAGCATGAAGGACAGACCACTAACAAGGATCAAACAGCAATTGATGGTGTCCCTCATCATGGGATATGAACTGGTGACGCACAGGACCAAATCATTGCAGCAAGGCCATCCATTACATCTGACATTGTTCTTGGAGTTAGATGTTTAAGGGTTTCATGAATTTAGGGGAAGGGTATACTATAGGTGGTGGATGTGACAAATGACTCTACAAGTCACTCTCTCCATACAGGGCACTGGAGAAGGAGATATAATCAAGGGAGCCTGGGGGAGCATCGCCGCCCATGTACTTGGTCATGCGGCTGATACAGTATTCGGCTTGTTCTGGGGGCAGCTCCCTTCTCAGCTCCTCCACTGTAATGTATGCCTGCAGAATGTAGTAAAAAATGGATGCTTAGACAACAGGAGCCATATTTAGCAGATTCACATAAAGCACATAGGTTCTTTTGGTGGTTCTTAGTTTGGAATTACCTTGTCAGAAGCTAGTATCTTGAAGGAGGCCACAACTTGTTCAGCAGTGTCAGTCTCTGCTGTCTCCCTGGTCATGAAGTCAATAAAGGCCTGGAAGGTGACAACTCCTGTGTTGTTAGGGTCCACCAGAGTCATAATACGTGCAAATTCAACTTCACCCTAAAAAAAGGGGGGGGGGGGGTACATGAGAAATAATAATTCCTTAGAGAGAAAGTTGATTTTGTGTCCTAGTATTTCTGGATGATTTTAAAGCAACGGAAAAATAAAAAAACTGGCAATCATATTTTGACCAGGACTAAATGCCCTCACCAGATCATAACCCATAGAAATCAGGCAGGCACGGAAGTCATCAGGATCCATCATGCCATTCCTCTTCTGCAAATACAAAAAAGTGAGGTGCTTATTCTACAATTTGGACAATGTTGCACAACTTTGTGTATTCTAAGTAGAAACCAAAGACTCCATGTATTGCAAACCCGGTCAAAGTGGTTGAATGAGGCTCTGAACTCATTCAGCTGCTCCTGGCTGATGCCCTTAGCGTCACGGGTCAGGATCTGGTTCTCAATCTCATTGATTGTGCGGGCAATAGTGGTGAGGAGCTGCTCCCATCCCACGCGGACATGCTGAAATGTACATAATAGGAAACATGCCTTGTAGGTAAAATTAGATTAAAGGAACTTGATGGAAATGGACGTCGATGTGAGACACCTTAGCTAATGACACTTGAAACTTCAAAGAGGAAATGCATTTCAGAATGAATGGAAAATAGCTGGTCGTCAGTACCTCCATAGTGTAGTTGGTGTGCTTATTGTCAAAGATCAGTCCCTCCTGGCTGAGCTGGTGGTCTCCCTCCAGTTTGTCAATATTGGATTTGTAATTAATGATGTTCTGTTCATATGTTTTCAGATTGCTCATCTGTTCCTCAAGGGAACCGGAAATGTCAATTGACACATGGCTGATCTCCTGTTGACCATGAGGAAGATTATTTCAGATATTTCATATATTTTTAGTTTTCACACTATGTAATATGTAACTACTTTAAATGCGAGTAAGGTGTATGGTGAAACACCTCCATCTTGGTCTGAATCCAGGGTCCAATGATATTGGCCTGACCAGCAAACTGGCGCCTCAGCCTCTCATTGGACTGTTGCCTGGCCACTTCCTCTTGCAACACTTGGTCACGCATTGGGACTAATTGCTTCACCTGTTGTTGGGAAGGAAGCAATGTTTCTCAGTGGGAAATCTGAAAGGAGCTTAAAGGACTCCAAATATTGAACCATTTTTATTGCTGATTATTCTGGATTTGTAAAATATAGATTGTAAAGTACTCACAGCTTCCCATTTGTTGCTAATATCCTGTTGAGAGAGGACAGTGTAGGGATTCTCACCCACTATCTTGATCCCGTACGTCTGAGCTATCTTCAGGATCTCATTATGAATGCCCATGATGGCCAAGCGCTCCTTATCAGCTTCTGGTAGGGTGGCCTTGAATTGGTCATGGGCTGTGATCAAACTCTGAAGTTGATAAAAGCAGGAAAGAACCAAATGATGTTAAGACATTGTGCGTAAATAGTCAATGAAAAGAAGGTAGAAAAAGTGGATTGTTAGAGAAGTTAAGTAAGTTTTAAGGGAACTACAAAAATGCCCTAGGCCCAAAACATATTGAGAAGATACTGAAGCTCAGTTACACAATGTTATTTAGGAAGATAAGCATTCCTTCAAGCATTTAGCGTTTGTCTTTCACCTGAATCTCCTCAATGCTGTGCACAATGAACATGTCCTGCAAATCTTCCATAGCTCCATCCATCCAGTTGTTGAAGGGCGCAGCCCTCTTGGCAAACTCCAGATACAACTGGTCAATTGTTTCCCAAAGCTTTTCCACACGCTATGAAAAAGCAAAGAGAAAGATTACAACAAGCCCACACACTTTATACACTGTTAATATCACATTTTATTCATACTCTTTATTGCCTAAACATGCAAAAGAGTCTTAATGTTTCTGGATGTAGAATATACATTGGTGTTTACCACATTCTCAATTCAAGAAATAGACAATTGGGGAAGAGTTTTATCATATACATGTACCTCCAGTGATTCTCTCCTTTTCTGGGTCAGGGTGCCCAGGTTGTCCCACTGGTCACAAATGCCCTGGCATCGGGCATTGATGGTAGCAGCATCATAAAAGTCCAGTTCACTAAAGAACGGCGCATTTTATTATCAATACCTACAGTAAAATCTGTAAGAACTATCCTTATTTCAAGGGGCCTGAGGTGGATCTATCTTACTTGAGCTCCTGTGCTATGGCAGCGATCTGTTCCACTCTGTCCTGGTGAGCAGCCAGGTCGCTCTCAAAGGCCTCGTGTTTCCTCATCAGAGCACGGATCTCCATCAGAGAGGCTGACTCGTAGTCCTTCTGAGACAGCAGCTCTACCTTTCCTGTGTTGAGCATTACAAAATGAAATGAGAAGGAATATGTCAGTTGTCAAAGTAGAGTTTAAATGGCTGACTAAAAGTTGTGCTTAATACCTGTAGTCCATGATTCATGCAAGGTAGACTTCTGCTTAAACTTTTCAGCCAGGTGGTCCAGTCTCTCTAGGCGACGGATTTCTGTGAGCAGCCACTCCTCGTAACCTTTCTCTACCTGCTCCAGACCCTTCCAGGCATTGGCAATGTCCTGCAGAAGGGGAAAGCAGGTAGAATATACTTTCAACTCTATAGGGTACTTGAAAGCCAAGGTAATATACATGTATACCACCATATACATGTGTTAAGCAAAATGGAGCAACACATACTGAAACCATTTTGCCCTCAGAGGGCATGAAAGCAGGCCTGTTGCTGAGCCTCAGCTTGGTCTGCAGGGTGTTGAAGTTTATCTCCAGCTGACACTTCTCCTGAACTTTGGGTGGCTTATGCACACGACGATAATCCCTGAAATCCTCCAGCTTCTGTTGCATGGCATGCATGGTCTGCTCGGCCACACGGTTCTCCAACCAGGGGGTAGTCCTTTGGATCCACACCAGAAGCTGAGGAGAAAATGTAAGTGTATGTTTAAGTGGGTTGAAGAAGAAACCTTGGGGAGAACCAAGACTCAGCAAGACTAGGAGGCACATGTTTATAGAAATTAACAAAACATTGTACATCTAATAGAGAATTTGAGTGTTCTCACCTCGCTAGCCAGTTTCTCATATTCTTCCATCAGCTTCTCGTTTTCCTGATTCACAGCCAATACTTTGCAAATCCTGTTAGCTGCTGTCTCAGCCTGGAGGACAGTGTGACTGATTACAAAGGGAAAATAAGGTGGGCAATTACATTCTAAAAGGAGCGACTCTCCTTCCCATACAGATGTTCATCTCCAGAAGAATTTCCATACCTGCTCTGCACCAGCGAAAGCATGGTAGAAACATGACACATAGGTCATGATAGCCTTCTCATCAGGTTTCGGAGTGTTCACAATATCTGATATGGAGACAAACAAACTATTCGGGAAACCATTTTATTTTTACATTTTGAAAAATGAAATCACATGATTCTCCAAGAGGTCGTACCATCTGCATCAAGCATTTTAGGGATGTCAAGATATTTCTCTGCTACCTCAAAAGCAGTGTTGAGGTTGCCAATGGGGTCATCCTGTAATGTCAGACAAAGCCAAGAAGAAAATCAATGAAGAATTAATAGATACACAAAATAAACTTTTTCCACTCTCCTCAACTGAACTTTGCAAGAAAAACAGTTAATCATTAACCATCATGGCAAAATTGTCATACTCATTTTACATCATAACCACCATTTTTAGATGTGACATGCCATTTTATACACTACAAACCATTAGTGAGATCATTAAACAGGCAAAAATGTAATCCATTTCTGAATTTTTTTTAGATAAATTTAGTTCTTTACAAAAAAGTACGATGTCGGATGGTAATACCATGGTACTTTGATATCTACCATGATTTATAGTTATACCATGATTACCATATTCATGTAAAATGCTGCACCAAAATACTCCAAAAGAATTTCATGGAATACAAAAGACCAAATGAGACCCTTTTCTCCACTCTAAATAAGAAAAATAGTGTTAATTAAAAAATTCTGTAAAATTCAACTCCTTTTTTTAGAAGCAATTAACAGTGCATTCACAGGCCAAGAGACAACGTTAGTTACAAACAGGTCAAAGATGACAGATATAGTGTGAGTGAAAAGGTGAGTTTTAAACAGCAGATGAATGGACATATAGCCAATGAACAAAAAAGGAGGCAGAGATGCATGATGAGAGTGACTGAAAGGGGGTGATGGCACCTTGCGCAGTTTGGCGTAATCGATGAGGTCAGGTCTGTGTCTGTGGATGAGGGCACAGAGAGCCAGGCCATCCTTCCAACTGAGACACAGACCACAAGCAAAGGAGGAAAACATGGAGAAAGAACAAGAAAAGAGTCATGGGAATGATTAACAAAATTTTTAAGTGTTCTGCAGAGGCGCTCCATGAGAGTTAAGAAGCATGATGGGTAATGCGAAGATGAGTTTTAACAGAGATAATGCACACATGTGCACACTAACAAGAGCTGTAATCGGTTAAACGGAGTATGAGATAGTGAAAATAAGCCAACATGCTGTTCTCTCCAATGGTCTACAGGAGTAAAGCAGATATCACCTGATGTGGAAGTTCTGCACATTGACATTCCTGTAGGGGGCAGTCTTCCTCTGACACCACAGCAGCAAGCCCTCCTTAGCAGAGGTCTCTGTAAGGATCAGGTCAGTAGATCATTTTCACTTACTACACAAAACCCTTGACCTTACCCTTCAACATTTCATTTTAAAGATACGCTCATTTTATCTTTCGTTTATATGAGTAAATTCAAGCAATTTGCTCCTTAAACGGAATTCGCCTCTGGATTCACAAACGCTTCGTAAACCTCAGATTTGACCGCTAAACGTGTATGAATGAATTAATGAATTCCAGTCATTTCAGCATAATACCTTTCCATGAATTACAACTAGTCTCTTCTGGACTCATCTCTCAGATTTGACTCCAGTATATTGCAGAAATATAAAAGAGACTTATTGGCCAACATGCCTACAAAAATTACTGGCAAGTAGGGCAGGAAAATCAGTAGGCCTTTTTTTCACGCCACTTTAAGTAATTGTGGGAAGCAGGGCAGGGCCGGGAGCCGTGGGAACGGAGTGAGGCCAGTGGCGCACGTGTTAATGAGGGTCACCTGCACGCCACACCGTTCTCGAGTCTCATGGAGGAGCTCCAGAAGAATAAAAGGAGAAGTGACATCAGTGGGACTCGAGACTGGTGTGTCGCGCAGGTGACGCTCATTAACACTTGCGCCACCAACCTCACTCCGTTCCCACGGCTCTCGTCCCCGCCCTGCTTGCCACAATTACTTAAAGGTGCTCTAAGCGATGTCACACGTTTTTTAGGCCAAAACAGTTTTTGTCACATACAGCCAGAGATGGGACCAAGTCACACATGTGCAAGTCTCAAGTAAGTCTCAAGTCTTAACCTTCAAGTCTCAAGTAAGTCACAAGTATTTTTTTCCAGGGCAAGTCAAGTCAAGTCAAGTCACAGGCTATGTCAAGTCAAGTCAAGTCAAGTCTTGTAGTAGGTCAAGTCAAGTCCAAGTCAAGTCACCTTATTATTGTAATTTTACCTGCAGAATTTGATCTATGGGCGTCAGTTTGGTTTGAAATGAACAGAGGCGCATCCGGAAGTGCATTTGGGAACAATGACGCATTCATTCACTTTTCTCTTTCGCGCAGGTCATGTTTTGAAAGATGGTGTCCTGTAGCTTACTAATTTAAAGAAATAAAAATGTATACAAAAATGTGATGTCCGACTTCTTTTATGAAGAAGAAAGCCTTAAGTTTTCAAAACGCATTAGACATATGACCCACTATTCTGCTTCGTGTAAGTTATTTATCAATGAATTCAAACGCGTTGGCTGGCGCTGAGCCAGAGACATACGCTCTCAGTGTTGTCATATATCACAACTGTTCAGTGTTTTCAACCACATCATTTTTATTTTAGGTTTCAGACATTTAAATACACATAACTACTAGCAAAAAAATATATTTGTAGTTTGTAAAATATACACTGATGTCTATGGAAGCGTCAATAATAATCCTTTCCATTATAATAAGACGACGTTTTATTCATATCAGATACACATTGTGTAAGTAGCTTTACATTTTACCATATTCTTCTCCCAGTTCACCGGTCACTTACTTTCATGTATTTTGTGAGAAGTTGAGAAATTGACGTGATGTAAACTAACATGGCGCCGCCCATTCGCACATATAGCTCAACTAACGCGATCATTATAAAGGTGTTTAAACAACAAAACACATCCACTTGCACATATTTGACAATCGGAATATCAGTGTTGCATGTTATAGCTAATACATTTGTGAACATTTTGAATAAAACAAGAAAAATGACATAAAGGCAGATCATTCATTCAGCGCTGTGTTGTGGTTGCGCTGTGTCACGTGATAAGCAATGACGCGTCACCATGGAAACATTAAAGTGAGTGACAGGTTCTAAATAACGGTCGCCTAGAAAAACTCACGCTGGGGGATCAGTTAGAATAGTTTAAACTTACTTGTGAAAGGGTTAGCATGGCTACTTTAGCTATTACATTAGCTAACTACCAACTAACATTAACAAATTGACAAGCACTTACTGGGCAGAATGGCTCTTCAAATGACGGACGAAATTGGAGGTTGTCGTCTGGCTGTCCGCAATGTTAATGTTGTACGTCTTGCAAAGCGCTGTTCGTCTTTTGCCATCGTGTGAATAATTCTTGAAGCCGAAAGCAATGACCCTCGGTAGCCCTCCGGCCGACATTTGGATGTAATATCGGATCTAAGTGGGCGTGGTGTGCGTAAGGTACGAGAGGGTATGACTGATGATAGTGTCGTGATCAACTTTAAAAAAAAAATTATTTATATATTTTATATTCAAACTGAAAACATGATGTGATTAACACTCAAGTCATTCAAGTCATCGTGTCTCAAGTCAAGTCAAGTCCCGAGTCTTTAACTTCCAAGTCCGAGTCAAGTCTCAAGTATTTCATTTTATGTCAAGTCAAGTCACAAGTCATAAAAATAGCGACTCGAGTCGACTCGAGTCCAAGTCACCAAGTCACAAGTCCCCATGTCTGCATACAGCAAACATCTCCTCACTATACGCTAGCTGCCTGTCCCCTGAACACACAGTAAAAAAACGCTATCTCTGTAGACAGCCCAGGCTCCACAAACAGCAACAAAAACAAACTGCGGCAACCCGCACCACGAAATATAACAAACAGTGTTCCAGCCAATAACCGACGAGAAGGGTTTGGGGGGTTAGTGCGCGTACACATGAAGATGGGTGTGGAGGAGAGAGAAGCATGAAGAGGGAAGTTAGAATTATATAACTCTTTAAATTTGATATGGCCGACACACCACCAAAGAGACGACGTTCCGATGAACAGATTGCAAAAATGCAAAGAAGAGGGAAAAGGAGAAGGAACGCGCGAAGTCCCGAATTTACATTGGAAAAGCCTTTGAAAGGTGTCGAGAACAGAAGTGCTTCCAATCCGACATTCAGGTAGCTCTGTTTTTGCTGGACAGGGGGGTAAATCCAGTTTGGTTTTTCTAAATGGACTTTCATGTTCGCCTAACAAACACAAGGATATAATTAGCTAGAACAATGCAGTCAGTGCTAACTTTGGTGAATACAACATAGAGCTTTCTAGCAGCTAGCGATCGATCTCTATTGTAAATGATCAATCAAACTCACAGTAGGGTGACAGTTTGTGTGAATGATTGTTTTCACCCACTGTTTGTTATTAATTTGAATGTTCATTCATAGCCTATTGATAACTTTGACTAAATTTGTTTACGACGGAGCCGTTGTTTATGCTCACTGGGAAACGCGAAGCTAACGTTATCTTGCTATTATTGCGTCCTTGTATGGGAGCTAAAGTTAACCTCTGGTGGTGAAACGTTTTATCTAGTTTTTCTGGTAAAGTTTCTCTTTTTCGGCATTATATGAAAGCATTTATTTAACTTGGCGACATTGCACCTTGAATGAAGTATCAGTATAACTACAGGGGGAGGGGACGGGATGAGGAGGAGGCAGGGTCTAGCTATCCTCCGTTTTGTTTGACAATACTTCGAACGTCAACAAGAAGTGACGTCACCCAACATCGCTTAGAGCACCTTTAAAGTGTTAAGCGTGAAAAAAAAGGCCTACTGATTTTCCCAATAATAGTAATCTATAATAAAATGGACTACGTTTTCCTTCCTGTATTCCATGCATTTATGTGTGAGCAGGTGTAAATTTACTAATACTAAGCCAAATACTAATCACTTCTACAATGGCACTCGTAACTATAAAAACATACTTTTGTGCGATGCTTAATCTATGCCACTTGGTGTCAATAAAAGTTCAAAGCGACTTTCAAACCAACCAGAGTGACAAACAAAATTAGTGGACCTTTAAATAAACAAGAGTGCAGAGGTGCTAATGTGTCAGATGGTTGGAGTCTCTCACCCTCCACTGAAATGTCCTGGATTGCAAAGCGCAGAATGATGGTCCAGATCATCCCAAGGGTCATTTTCACATTGCCATCCACAATCTCTGTAAGTCAGAACAGACAGAAAAAAACTGTTTTGTCTTGACAGAAGAGTAAAGTTATGGAAATGAACAAAAAAAGAGGGGCTTAAGGTGACAATATTAGAGAATCTGAAGGAGACTACGTTTTTATCCTTACCTTCAGCACCGATGGATACCAGCTTGACCCCCTTGCTGCTGATATAGTCCAGGGCCTTGTTTACGTTGGCAATCTTGTGAAAACGCATTTTGCCTTTGTCTGGTTTAGGGAGTCTCTCACCTGATTCCACACACACAAATCAATTCATAAGTACATGTATATTCCTTTGCTTCATGCAAGGGTATAAATAGGGGAAGTGTAAAGTAACAACATCTTTACATTAGCTATATTTGGGTACATGAAAAAGTTATATGCATTTACAAAGGTCAGAAAAAAATCCAATAGGAAAATAATATAAAAGTGCGAGGAAATCCACACATAACTGCAACATTTTTTGTTGTAGGGTCTAAAAAGTCTATAGAATACAATCTTATACTATATTTATTGATATTTTTATATTTATAATAGTATTTAATTCATATACTTCATATTCTTATTAAAAAAATGTTGTTTAATGTGTTTATGACACATAACCTTGCAAATGACATGTGCAGCACCGTTCACTGTAATTTCCCACCGTTCCTGTCACTGATCCAGAAGGGAATCAAAGTTCGTTTACCCAGAGGTGCTACAGTATACTTATTTAATGTCCAGATTTAATCATCTACATATTTAATGTATTCACGGGTGCAAACCTGATATTGGCCAATGTAACACGAATGATATGGGACACCAAGCAGTCGAGCACGTATAACCGACAGATAAAGTGAGACGCTTACCTGAGATAACCTCCAGCAGCAACATGAGTTTGAGTCCATTCCTAAAGTCTTCCTCAATGTTCTCGATCTGTGTCCCTGCCTTACGCAGGTGAGAGTTGCACCAGGCAGTGAAAGTCTGAGGGGGAAAAAATACAATATAGGTCATATAGAAATACAGCATGACATCCTCTTTCTTGAAATAATTTGTAACATCAAATAATAAAGAAAATGGCTGTAAACGCATAAGAGCAGGCCTAGGCTTCCAATAGAATATCAAAACAAAATAAAATGGTACTATGAAGCCATTTGTCCCCACATTTAAAAAATATGAGGTGGCATTTTTTGTTTTGGCGGCATTTTTTCCTTGAGCAAAGGCTAATTTCTGACCCTGACCTACACATAGAGTTGGATCTATAAGCAGCGTTGACTGTATAAGCCTCACTGGGAGTCCCAGCGTAAGAGAGAAGGGGAAAGAGAGCGAATAAGGTGACTGAAGAATGCCAAGGACCAACGTAATTTGATGTAAGGCTGGAAGTGGAGACTCTTTTGCAGCAGGTGGCCACCCTTCAAATCACCCCTCCTCTGCCAAAGATCACCAAAATTAGCCTGTGCCCCGTGGGAGGGAGAGGTGAAGAGGAGGAAGAGGAAAGGGGGAGTGAAGGAAGCTATATCGGGGAGCCATGAGACACCAGCAGACAGCTGAAAGCACAGCATTCCTGGAACAGACGCTCAAAACACTACAGCGAAAGAAAATGCTTGATGTTCCACAGTGCTGGGCCCATTTATTTTATATAACACATACTCATAAAACATTCAATTATTATCAAAAGCAATAAACTTTGCTGAGTGTTGTGTTAAATTGGAGTTGAAAAGACTGGATGATATTACATGGATTTCGAGAAATGAAAAGGGGCAATTATTTAAGTGGCCACCCAGGTATGTGCACCAGGAATATTAAACATTTTTCTTGGACGTCCTTGAACTCACTACATTGCGAATGAGAGAATAAATATTTAGTCAAGCAACAGGTTGGTCGTACAGAAATAACTTGGCATGTCAGTAATGGTTTCATTGCGTTTTCACAGGCTTATATCTTTAGCAGTGATGATTTATCCACTCTTTAAGTCAATCAAACATTTAAAACATATGCATGTACTCCTTTTGACAGATACTATTTTTCTATTATACAAAGCAGTCAGCTTGGATTAATAGCTTTTAAATAGCTGCAGATCTGAGTATTAATGAAAGGGTAATGCTTAATGGACATCTGAACTAAGAAACTGAGACTAGATGGTGCAAACTTTAACTAAAATAGCCTGAAAAAATAAAGCACACACAGACTGAAACTGATTTTTTCCCTGAATCTTCTTGTTCAGGTTCTTGTTCAAATTTCTGATACTGTACTATGATGACTACAGTAAATACAGTCTCTATTACTGAGCCATCATTTTAGCCTTGCGATCCAATGGCACTCCAGTTACATCATCATTTCAACCATGCATGCATCTGTGCAAAAGCTTTGCATTTATGAGTCAGCTGACTGCAGCCTCGCTGCTATCATGACAGGGCATTGTTTAAAACGAAGACAGCGCAATTCACCCATTGACACATGCCCACACAGATATTTAGAATATATTCTACATGTTATTGTATATTTTTATAAATTAAAGGACCGCAGCATATTTGAATTTTAAATCCATTTATTATTTTAACATTTAATGTTTTAGTAAACAAAATACATTTGCATTTTTGGCTATATTGATCCATTCACAGGTAAGTATATACCCTTAAAAAAAGGTGGATTATTTGCAAATATTAGTTACACTTTATTTTAAGGTGTCCATGTTACAGTGTAATGATATACATTCAAGGACTGAGAAATAATAAACAACTACATGCACTTACTTCAGGATTAGGGTGTGGTTTACGGTTAGTGGCATGTAAATATGCATAATTTACAGTAATTATATAGTAATAATAATAGTAACATGTGTAAGAAGGAAACTAAAATAAAGTGTTACCCAAATATTTTAACCAATAAAGACCTTTATAAGGCTTATAGTCTTGTTTTTATTAGGGGATGAAAACAGCTGATAAAAGATTATTTACGATCTACAGATGATTTTTGCTCATATTTTGAATTAGATTTTATTTTTATATTTTCTGTATTCACTTTAATTTTAGTTTAGTAATTCTGTGGGGGTTTTTTATTAGCAGTTTCAGTTAATTTTATTTATTCGTTTTAATTTATTTAGTGAGAAATTGAGAAAAAAATATGAGAACCTGAAATAAACTAGCTGAAATAAAGTAAGTTTGTTATTACATATATTTAATGTTTTCTTTATTGTTTTAGTTAGATAATGGGAACATTACCCAGCTGTAAAGGTATAACGCCACTGCAATTGACACTAACAAACACGCCTATATGTTTCCTTACGTTTTGACCAGGATGTCACATCATAATTACTGACAGAAACTATAGAGGGAATAAATGTGGTTGTGAGAAATTGTAGGGTTGAGGCACATTCAAGTGAAAGGGCTGAACATAGGATTCTGGGTAACATGATATTTACAGTTTGAAGGCCTGGCATTTAAAGCTGTAACCTAGCTATGGCATCGCATTTGACTTTAGTTTGCACAGCAAAAGCAATAGAAGCTATTTAAATTCACCGTAGCACCTTTCGTTAACTTTAAGGTGGTATAAAACCTATAGAAGACACCTAAAGCGGAAATCAATAGCTCGAGTGGGAAGGGGATTGACCAACAGAAACTTGTGACCTGCAACCAATTATTATTATTGTCCTATGTTCCACTCTCTTTTATTGTTCTCATTTAAACAGCCATGAAAGTCAAATCCAACCTGAAATAAATTTACCTGTCTGACCTGGTCTCCATTAAACTATCCCTTTCCCACCCCCATGCTTTCATTAGGTAGTTTATAGAAGCTCCCCTACAAGGACACCTCTTCTGGAATAGCAACTGCCATTCGATCGTACTCATAACTTTCTTCACCCCCCACCACCACCACCATTTCCCACCTCTACCCCATTTCACACCCCTACCGTGTGCCTGAAGAATGTGCACACCTATCTGAATCCCTCAGGTTCTGTGGCTTTAGGGTTCCTTAATGGAATAGGGAAAAAATAAAAGATTTCCTCTAACTTGTTTGATTTGCAGATCCCATAAAAAGATGGACGAAATACACATTTAATTATATGAAACATGCATACCTGTGCATTAGTACTAAAAAAGAAAAAAGTGCTTTGAGTGCAATGCTTTGAGACCATGGAAGTGTCCATATAGTGTCCATGAAACCCTCATGTTGGAGGACTCAGTGACATTTTCCATGTAGCTGATGTAGGTAACTGGATGAGGGCTGGACTACATGCACCGTGGCTCAAACTGATGACTTTACAGGCAAGGAGAGTAGAAAGGTTCTGGGACACAACATATAAATTTATTTCAAATAAAAAAATTAAACAACAATATTCAGCACGTCTCAGAATCTCTCTTTATCAAAGCCCAATGGTCCACTTGGCTTCCCATGCAGGATCTGACACAAAGTTATGCAACACTGCACAGATGAGTTCTCGCCATCTAATAAACTAGTCCTAACAGGTGGCAAAGGGACCAAGAAAAACAAGGATGCCTTGGGCTAAAAAGAAATTCACTAAAGCAGGAAGACTTACAGGAATAACAAACCAAAGTAAAAAGGAAGCCTGTGATATCAGCATCGAGTCAAGTTTTGTGAAGAGAATTGTGCAGCGTAACAGTTCTTCATTGACAGAATTGCTCACATTCAAATGCAAAAAAATGTGTTCAAGCTTTATTTAGATCCCCTTCAGCTTCCACAACGTGATCGCTAGGCTACCAGGAGTACACATAAAAATACATCAACAGTATGACAAAAACAGAGAACGCAACTGCAAAAACACCAAAAACGTTATCTCCCTATACAGTGAACATACAAAATTACACATTTTCATTGGGAGATTTCATTCTATAAGTAATTGACATAGCAAGCACACAAAAAGTTTTTTGAAATTGTTCACTTTGGATTTTTACCCAAATAATTTTTTAAGCATTAAAGGCACACTAATGTGTGTTTTTTTGTGTGCTGGAAGAACACTTATGTTTCATAATTTCATATAATGCAAACAATTGATAATAGTAGCTAGTTTTAAGTGGCTGTCTTAAACTGCATTACACAAAAGGGTTGGGGTTTTTAAAGGTTAAACACCATCAGGATATATGTTGTACCCTATTCATGGAAAGTGCCAGTTTCTTAGAGTTAGACTTGGTTTCTTAGACCAAGTTGACCTACCAATCTGAAACTCACAAAACTATAATGCGAGTTACAGTTTGGTAGTGAGTGAACTCAGCAAGAAAGGTGTATGCTTCCAACGAGATGTAAATAAATCTGCAGTGTAGTAATGTTAAATCCTTGCAGTTCATGTTGATTGGTCTTCATTAATAAGCAAGTCATTTAATTATAATCAACAGACAATGATAAACAAACTAGAACCCTTGGATGGGTTAAGGGGGCAGAATGGGGCCAGTATTTTTAGTTGTAGAATCTATTTGCAGCTCTCAGTGCTGCTTAACCACTTCCTCCAATTTGAACTGACTCTCCTCTCTAACTGTTGCCTCAACTGTTCAGCTGTTACTGTCACTTTGGTGCAGTTGTCTAATGCAATGTAGCTGCAGCACAGTGCTCTAAAGTGCAAGCAGTCTACTCGTTTCGTGAAGTAAAACGATTTCACATACAAATATCATACATGTGTTTTGATTTATTGCTATTTGTTATATATTTGAGTAACTAATGACAGTACATAAATGAACATTTCTGGTTTCCTCATTTAAATATATTTTTAACCAATGTTTACTTAGTTGCCGTAATGATAGCATTATGATGATCTTAGTTTTTTTATTTAATGTTTTTTTAAATCAATGGTTGAAATTAAAGATAGACAATTATCCAATCATTCGAGTTAAGTCAACGAGGTTACAGCTGATTGGTCCGTGTTACAGAGCGGTATACCACGTGTAGATTCGACGATACCAGTGCAGTACTGACACAGGCGAGAGCAATGCAAAGACATTTCATTTAGAGTCTTTTGACCTTACGATATTGCTTTTCAGCCCACAAGGTAGGCAAGCTAAACAAAATTAAAACGTGTATATAGTCTAATATCTTATTTTCTTCTGGCTGTACACTAATTCAATTCACGTAAGTTAAACCTTTATAAAGAAAATCAAAAAGTGAGAATTGACCTTCCTCTGCTGCTTCTCCCAGGCCGGGTCCAGTAACAGGTCTCGATCCCAGTCGTTTTCTTGGTTCATGTATTCCTCAGTCGTAGTCATCATGTAAGAACTATATTGCACTTGCGTTTCAATCGCTGTCATTTTGCCGTCTTTCCTGGGGTGCTTGGTATCCCCTCAACCTACACAACCTAATTATTTACCTTAATTCAACATACACGCCCTGTGCCGTACAATCAGAGTCCCGTGAGGGTTTGGAGAGAAGACAGACCCTGCTCCCACCGGCCGATGAGCTGACAGCTGCTGCCCAAACTCTACAAGTAACGGCGCCCAATATGAGTGACTAACTGATGCTGTATTTGGTCACAACTTCATTTCCTAAAAGGTGATGGGCGGGATTTAAGAACGGTGCAGAATGAAGAGAGTCAACTTCGATTATCGAGTTAAGTAAATAAAAGCACGTTCCTAAACTAGAATCATACGAGATACAGAGATTCAAGCAAGTTTGGTTTATCGATTGTAAGGTCTCGCGCACAAGCAAAAGTTACTGTACTGTTCAGATTGTTATGCATTTAGATTTTGGACAAAATCTCAATACATAAATTGAGCATAAAAATAAACAAAAAATAAAAAATGCATAAAACAAGACCATAAATACGCTTCAAGCATCATTTATTGAACTTTACAAGAAGAAAATACAAAGATCATGACACTAAAGCCAGTTTGCAAATAAAAAACGTTAGGATTCAGATTCAGACATTAAGACAATTACATAGACCACAATAAAAGTTGCCCATTCAGACCTAGAAAAAATGATCAATGATACTTGAACTTCCCTGAATCACTGAATATTTCAGTTCTGGATTATCTACAATCATAGTTTATCAATAAATAATACTCCGCTGCCCAGCTTTTCAAAGCACCTTTAAATCAATCAGAGGTGAAGCTTACGTCATTGGAAGGTGTGAACGACAAAATCAATATGTATCATATCAATATATATCAACTGTAAAGTATTCTAAAATTTGAATGAAAGATTTGAGGTTTAAAGCCTTTTTGATAAAGGAATGCACAGACTGTAATTTGAAAAACTGTTAATTTCAGATAGGAAATGGTTTTGTATCAAGTGAATGACTGAATAGGCTTACCTTAAACAAGGGATTTCAAATACCCACAAAATTAATTGACAAATTTGCAGCAGATGGTCCCCATGTTAAAGGTTTAGTTCACCCAAAATGAAATTTCTGTCATTATTTACTCACCCTCATGTCGTTCCAAACCTGTAAGACCTTTGTTCATCTTTGGAACACAATTTAAGATATTTTTGATGAAATCTGAGAGGTTTCTGAACCAGAAAGGTAGTAAAGACATCGTTAAAATAGTCCATGTGACTACAATGGTTCGACCTTAATGTTATGCAGCGACAATAACTTTGTGCGCAAAAAATAAACAAAAATTTCTTGTCTTCCGTGTCAGTCTCCAACGCTGATCACGTAGTTATCACAATGCAGCGCTTCTGGGTTCTAGCCAGCGTTCTGACGTAGAACCCAGAAGTTCTGCACTGAACGACGTTGAACAGAAGAAATTGTTGAATAAAGTCATTGTTTTTGTTTGTTTTTTGCACACAAAAAGTATTCTCATCGCTGCATAACATTAAGGTTGAACCATTGTAGTCACATGGACCATTTGTGTCTCTCCCAAAATGTCTCTGAAACTTTCAAGGCCCATAAAGGTTGTAATGACGTTGCTGCCTATGGCTGGTTCAGAAACCTTGGATTTCATCAAAAATATCTTAATTTGTGTTCTGAAGATGAACGAAGGTCTTACAGGTTTGGAACAAAATGAGGGTGAGTAATTAATGACAGAAATTACATTTTTGGGTGAATTACCTTAAACCTGAAAGAGTTCATTTTGCTTATTCAAATCTGTATACATGACATCATTCAAAATCATGCACAATCTTTACCCTGAGAACTGAAAAAACAGAAAAATTTATGTTTTTCTTTTATGAGCAATTTGCAGAAGCAATCTGAATCAATAACCCTTCTCTTAGAGTTAAAACTAAAATCAGTGTGTTGCAGTGGAATCTATGATCTTGTGAAGCTGAAATGGTGGTAGTAGACAAAGTTGAGGTGGATGTGAGCTGGACGCATTGGTTACTCACCTACGAGATCATTGCCCTACTTTTGGACAGCTCTGCACCCTTCTTAAGTATTCACAAACAGTTGGAGCGCCTCATCTCGCCAACTGGAAGTGCTTCAAAAAGACTAAATGCCAGAGAACAAGCCAAGGCAAATGTCAGCCATTCTTCCCTCTAACTGCGTGAGAAAACACTTGGAAATTTATTTCCAGCTCGACTTGAAAGCATACTGCCAGAAAACAAACCTCAAAGGCACTAAAACCTTTTACCATGAAAATTTGGGGCAAAAAAATTAACTCAAAGATATGAAAAAAAATCCAACAAATAACCCAGAAAAGAACTAGATTTTCTGTCAATTAAAGGGTTAGTTCACCCAAAAATTAAAATGAAGTCATTAATTACTCACCCCCATGCTGTACCAACCCCGTAAGGCCTTCGTTCGTCTTCAGAACACAAATCAAGATATTTATGATTAAATCTGAGAGGTGTATCACTGCTACATAGGCTGCCTAAGGGAATGAATCCTGGCGGCCCAGAAAGTCAATAAAGAAAATGTTTAAATATTCCATGTCACAACAGTGGCTCAACTATAAGTTTATCAAGCGACGAGAATACTTTTTGTGCGGAAATAAAACAAAAATAATTACTTTATTCGACTATTCCTTTTCTTCCTTGTAGGCCTGAAACGAGACTTCAAGAGATTTCCACGACGCATGCGCGAGAATTGCGATCTCCTTCAACTACTTCAGTTAAGTTCTCGCGCGTGCGCGTCGTGGAAATCTCTTGAAGTCTCGTTTCAGGCCTACAAGGAAGAACAGGAATAGTCGAATAAAGTCATTATTTTTGTTTGTTTTTTCGCACAAAAAGTATTCTCGTCGCTTGATAAACTTATAGTTGAGCAACTGTTGTGACATGGAATATTTAAACATTTTCTTTAATGACTTTCTGGGCCGTCAAGTTTCATTCCCTTAGGGAGCCTATGTAGCAGTCATCCACCTCTCAGATTTAATCATAAATATCTTGATTTGTGTTCCGAAGACGAACGAAGGCCTTACGGGGTTGGTACAGCATGGGGGTGAGTAATTAATGACTTAATTTTCATTTTTGGGTGAACTAACCCTTTAAGCTTCAGACAAAATACCAAACCATGAGCATTTTGGGGAAGCTAAAGGAGCTGATTCTACTGCTCCAGGCTTAAAGAAAAAAAACACCACAATTCCCCCACAATAGGCACTGATCCAACCACATAGCAGAAAATATGTGCCATCTCCATTGTGTTGACTGTATTGTCAGTATAAACTGATGTGGGTCTGTTCTGAGCCTCTCTAGTAGGCGTGTTAGAATCATGGGGAAGTGTATAATCGAGGTGCAGGCGTGGTTGGGGGCAAATGGCTTTACCTTAGTGGGGAGCACGTCCGAGGCATTGTGGGGCGCTAATTCTCTTCCCCCGTCATGCTCAACTTGGCGTCCTGAGGCCCGGGAGCCATTTTAGCTGTAGTTAGCGAAAAGGGAAAATGTGGCTGGAACAGCAGTAATAATAACAAGAGACATACACTATTTATAATAAACAAAACAGACAATTTACTGTGTAGAATAATTTGTGTGGAGTCCTGGTGTGCTGCAAAAAGCTACACCGCCACCACCTTTCCATCTCCATTCTATCATACATCAAATTGAGAACATTAACACTACAGTGTTTTTTTGCCTGTGAAGTGTAATCAAAGAGATGAAGTTGAATGTAGAGTGGTGAGATTATGGGTTGTTTGTGCTAAGTGAGATTTGTGTGTGTACCCCACCATATTTCTTTGGAATGAAAGACTGAAGACTGCCTGAGGGGCATTCTAGGAAAAGAGGACATACATAACATGATTAAACAAACCATTCTTTTTATCATACCTTCCAATTTCAATCATTATTCACTTTTATTGTGTCTGAAGGGAAGCTACTCAACTGTCAAAACATCTGTATCACTGAAATTTTAGCAAAAAATATATTGCCGACAGTATGAATTTGAGTAGATTCCCTTCATACTTTACAAAAGTTTGAAACTTCTGGCACTAGTTACATGGACTTTAACCTGGATGAATTATTCACACACTTTCAGTTTATAATGTTATAACATGTATGTTTAATTGAATTGCCTAAAATGCTCAAACTGGGACAGCACATTTTTTTCCTTAAGAACAAAAATACAATTGTATGAAGCACTTCACTGTTTTTTCACTCTTTTAACCAATTGCCTTAACTATATGTCAGGCCTGAACAAGTTTATCACCCCCTCCCCTCTAAATAACTGTTTCCACCCCAAAGCCCCTGAAATAACTTCACATGACTCGAATAATAAAGAGACTATAATAATGTGAACAAAATAAATGGTCAGAGAAACATAATAGTAATTGCATGGGGCTACTTTCAAAGGAAACAAGAACGTAAAAACCTCATTCTCTTTTAAAGACATTTGAGGGGTTACCACCCGTACTAGTAAGTCAATACTCCCAAGTATTCTGTCCATGTAAGAGAACGATGCAAGGCCAGAGATGGCAGTCGTTTGCTCTTTAAATCCTGCAAAACATGCATAATTGCTACTGGCAGGTTATAGAACCAGTTCTGTTTGCTATTTAGCAACAACGACATCTCGAACTCATTCAGAGTCAATATAGGTATCCAAATGGAAAACATTTAGAACATTGAATATGCCTATCGATCGACAAATTAAAGGTGTCCCTTTTGCAGTTAATCTGTCCTTACCTCTCTTTCACGACAGGCGATTTTAATTTCAGTTTTATTGTAGTCGAACTGGGCAGGCGTAACCATCTGCACTAGTGAGGCAGTGGTTAGAGCGTTTAAGTACAGATGTGTATTCATTTGGTACGGATTTACCTAAACATATCCATATGCACCACCCTTACTCAAATAGGACTATACAAAATAAGTATGATGTGCATGTGATTGTGGTGCTCATGTAAGCTAAGGGCTCAGCCAAACTGTTAACATTGTGTTCTCACTCACACACACAGACTTCACACAGGTCCTCTTTATATTCTATCTAAACTATGCTGTCTTCCTAGTCGCTGTGAAATTTAACATCAGTCTAAGCCAAATACAATATACTGACAACAATTTGGATTAAGATATTCGACTGAGACTTGCTCCTTTGCTGAACCATGAATTTAATAAAACTGTACCTTAGCTGACGTACATGGTTTTACAAAAGTCTGTACAAAAAAAAAAAGTTTATTTTTACAAGGCACAGTCTTTTGACTTCAGAGAATGTTTGACCCAAGACAACAGTCAAAGGGTATTTTATCTATAAAACTGACAGCTAATGTAATTCTGAGCACTTCGGAAAAATAAGGGGAAAAAAACGAGAGGGGCTCAGAATCAAAATGGCCTTGTAAACTTCTACATTCTGTACATAATGACATATTTGACATTATGCGGGGGAAAGATAACTGCGAAACTAAAATAAAAATTCAATTTATCCCTTTCCTCCAGTTTATTTTGTCATGTAGGACCAAAACTGACGCACGCACACATTTTCACAGCCATACACGTGTGCACACACTCATGTAATGGGGGCTATCGATATGGGGACTCAGATGTGTGTTGGTGAGAGTAATCAGGATGGCGTAGGAGGGGCTCCTTGTGTGCTGAAGTTGGCTCATACACTCTTGGTGAAGCTGTGGTGCCAGGGGCGGCCATCTGTTGCGGATCCATTGGGCCTGGAGGCATCATGGGCATCGGAGGAGGCGGCGGTGGAGGCGGCGGATAGCTGTACTGGTACTGCTGGTAATGTTGGTACTGCTGGTATTGTTGATACTGTTGGAACTGCTGGTACTGTTGGTAGTACTCTGCATAGCACCTGGTATGGAGAAAGAATAAATAAATATTGTATATTTAATTCAGATTGTTCATAAAATATTATATGCATCATTACGTAGCAAAACATTTAGGATGCCTTTACCTTGCAATTGGGTCTCCATTTTTAACTGCAGGTAATTCTGGACCACCAGGTGGTGTTGGGAGCAGGGCCCGTCGTTTGGGTCGTGTCTGTGAGAACGGCTGAGGAACCGGGTCAGGCAGTAATGGAGCCGAGCGCCGTATTGGACTTCTGTCTCGGTCGGATTTGGTCACAGCCTGCTGTTCGGCCAGAACTTGTTGTCCCTGCTCAAAGAATCGGGCCCGAGCAGCTTCAAACATGGCTTGGGGGTCAGGCTCTGTGCCTCCCATGGTCCCATAAGCTGGACTGGCACCGTACAGAGATGAATTTGCTCCGTAGGCAGGGTTAATTGCGGTAGCGCCCGGTGGAGCTTCTCCTTCAGTGGGGTAGCCATTCCTAGTCTGGCTTGTCGTCGAGCTGAGCACCTGGTCTGCGACAGCACTGTAGACTTGACTTGCCAAGGCCCCGTAGACCGCGGCACTGACAGGTTTGCCATCAACCCTGGAAGTGGTCAAGTCTTTCAGAGCTGCAAACGTCGGGTCAGTGCTCGCAGTGTTGTAGAAAGAGTTGTGGACACTCTGCTGCACCTGAAGAGGAAGCCCAGCAGCGGCGGCAGCAGCTGCAGCTAAGACAGCAGCCTGACTCTGGTGGTGCTCCATGGGAGGCCTGTTGATTGGGCATTCTCCTGCAAAGTGGCCATGCGCACCACAGCTGGCACAAGGGACCTTGTTTGTGGTCTGCTGTACCTTCGAGAGCTCCACTGCAAGCGGACGTCCCATAAATGAGGTCCCGTGAAGACCCTCAATGGCTTGATCTGCATCCTCTTTGCGCTCCATGTGCACAAAGGCGTAGCCTGTTAAAGAGGAGAGCTTTGCTGCAAGAGAACAAGTTGTAATGTCATATAACACCAATATGTATGCACTGATACAAAGCAGGTGTATTATAAACACACTTACTCTTTACTTTGTCACAATCAAGAACTTTGCCGTAAGCCGAGAAGAGCTCATACAGGTCTTCAACTGAACAAGAAGCACACAGGTTCCCCACAAATACTTTGGTGGAATTGAGGGGCCTCCCTTTGGATTCCTCAACTACAAGGCTCCGGCCACGGTACTCTCGACCATTCAGATCACGGATGGCACGGTCAGCAGCCCCTTCTCCCTGCAGATGGACAAAGGCAAACTGCCTCAGTACAGTTAAGTGCACCACTTCTCCATAAGGGGCAAAAAGTGCTATTAGGTCATCTTGTGTGGTTTCCAAATCCAGATTCCCAACAAAGAGCTTCACTGCGTTGCTGTCGTCCATTGCACCCCAGAATACCTAGAAATAGGGAACAAGCCTTATTTCTTACTTTTTGGCGGCAAGAACCAATTCATACTAAAACTAAACGGGTCTGAAATTTGAGGTGGTCTTAAACGTAAATTGAATCGGTTCAGCTTAATAAAGAGCACCGAGACACCGAAAATCAAATTACGCACGTTTTTCCACTCCACTGCCCCACTTTTCCATTGTTTTTTTGTAAATGTGGTAAATATGCTTGGCCGTTGTGCTTTATTTATTTTAAATTATTTGACTGAGTTCAATAAGTTTTAACATTAAAAACATTGTCTCTATGCCTTGAGTGGTTTATTAATTCCACGAACCTGCGTTTCGCATTTTTAAACGCAAAAACGCGTTTTGTATGAAAAGCCCCATATAACGTTGATAGTTCGTCTCGCCACTCGCATGTGGTGATAGATACAAGAGAAAAAGACAAAATGCAAAAATCTCCGACAATTACAATTATTTAAAAAAAAAAGCATTGTAGTCCGCCAGATGCGGGGACGCGCTGCTAATCTGAGCTGCGCAGTAGCTTCTGGAAAGCGCTGAGCTCACCGAGTTTAGCTAATGTCAACTGGCGGTAATTTACACGCATAGTGTTAGCCAGCTGACTTTAAACAGCTTCCTCGAAACATTCGCACCTGCCGGCATCATAAGACGCGCCATTTGTGTTTATATAAGGCTTAAGGGAATTTTAAAAATCGCATAACGTTAATTAGCACGCGCGTAGTTTGCTAGCCAGGCGCTAAGCTTGTTAGCAACCATAAACAACGAAATACAAAAATGAACACTCATCATACTCACTGTTAAAACAATTCAGGGGAAGCGGGAACAAATAAGACCAAAAGCTAATGAATAGAGTCGAAGCGCTAAGTTATCAACACGACAAAAATGTTTTGTCGACCCTCTCCCTTACCGAACGCGGTGGACAGACTTCATATCCGTTTCCTGACTGTTTGGCGGTGTGACAGTCGTCCGGTCCGTGCGAGTGCAAATAATAGGTGGAAGGATCCGGAATTTGTCATTATAAAGTAGCTAAGTTATACTTAAATAGGGAACGTTCACCATTTCATAGGGAAGAACGTTGTTTTTCAAGTATTGGAAATACGTGCATGGGATGCACAAAGAGAAATAGAATGGCAGCCAGATGCATAAACCTAAAGTCCCCATAATAAAACATGGAAACCCAAGTTGTGTGTGTGTGTGTGTGTGTGTGTGTGTGTGTTTGTGTTTTCTTTTTCTTTTTGTATATCTATTCACCAAACTGTTATACCCTATATATTTCGATATGCAAAGGATTATTAGTAATGTTTATTTATTATAATCTGACTAGCGATATTAAAAGATGACCTAGTCCAGGTTTCAGCTGAAAAGTCATTTTGACGACGCTGTATTAATTTCAAAGAGGAAATGTGGTGACATCTAGGTCTATTAATTATTATTATTATTATTATTATTATTATAAATTTCAAAGAGGGAATGTGGAAGACATAGGTCTGTTATTATTATTATTAATTTCAAAGTGGGAATGTGGACGGGGGGCAATAAATTATATAATTATATTTCTCTCTGTTTGTGTTCGTATGTTATAGCGCGTCACAGCAACGCATGCGCATGCCCAGGTATGAAACACGACTTGTCATGTACGAGAATGCGCTCGCCTGGAAAACACATGTGTACGAGAAGACGAAACAGACAGTGTGAATCACAGTTTCACACAGACTCCTGTTGGTATCGTTTTAAACGTGTGCATGATGGAATAACAAGCAAACCCTCCCCTAATTATATATTCCCGGACTTTCCACATTTCCAAAAGTAATTCAGAACATTTCATGGATCTGACACTTTGGGAAAAGTCACGAAGTAGCGTAGTTTGTTCTTTTTGAATAGCAGCGACTGATGGTGATGGACAGAGGTAAGTGGCTCTTCTTCTCAATCTCTTTTAAATATGGTCATGTGTTATGACTATAGTGTTCTACTGCCAGGTTATATTTACAGTACAGTAAAACATTAACCCTCTTCTTAGAGAGAACTCAGATTGAGAAAGTTCGCGCTTAGTCACAAAAGTGTAAGATGGTGATTATTATTTTTAAATAATGAAGATTGTGTTTAATAAAGACTTTTCACTGATCATATTGACAAAAATTCGCATTGTCAAGATTTATCTATTGCATTCTCCTATTTTACACGTATCAGTGTTTCTTTTTTAATACTAATCTATAAACACACACACACACACATAGAGCCACCTATACATTTGCTGAAGTCGCGTAGTCTGTATTGGACTGGGCTGTCAAATTATATTGTTTCAGTATGTTTCTTTTATAACGTTTGTAGCAGTTACATTCTTTTAAACACATTCATCTGTTTATATTTATTATTATTATTAGGCTGTTGTTGAATCATTAGTAAATTACTATGTAATGTATGCATCCCATTACTCTGGCTATACTTTACTGTTTCCAGTCTTTATACAAAAATGGCGCAGTATCTAAGTACTTACTGTATACAGTGCATTTTATACATTTTTAAATAAAAAGACATATCCACAGTCATTCCCTTTAGTGCTGTATCCAGTTACAGCTCCTGAAAATATCTGGTTCAGGCAACGATTAAAAAACCTCAGCCTGCATTACAGAACAGAGATAATAGTAGCTCTTTCCCAGTGCATACTTAAAGGCTTCCTTCTCACCAGTCTGGACTTGATCTGCTCATGCCGAGACATAAATGAGGCAGCAATCATTTCAGAGCTCAGGCGGACAGGACTACAGTTTTCCCGCCCTTATTTATTCATTAAACTAGAGGGGGTAAAGATTTTACCCCTACAGCATTAAACTGAATTCACCATTGGAATGGTTAAGGACATAGAAGAATGTTCAAGGAGAGATGTTGGCCTAAGGTGTTTGGCATACTCTCATTTGTTACAGCATTTATTTTTTCTTTTGAAAAACTAGTTTTTCCAAATCAATATTTGCCAAATCAAAAGTAGTGCGGCCTAAACAGGAATCCACGTTGTTTTCATACAACAAGGACAATATTAATTAATTTATTAAAAATCCCATATTTAGATTTTTTTATTAATTAAAAAATAAAACATTTTATACGTTTTGTTTAGGTCAAATGGAGTAACCCAAAGAATTTTTTTTTTTTTACTCATGACTTAAAAACTTGATGATACTTGCTAAATATATGTTTTGCAAATATCAAGTTTTTGAGTCATGAATTAAAAATATTTTCTTTCTTTTTTAAGTCAACTACTAATTAAGTACACTCAGACGTATTCAAGGTGCAAGTAGTGGTTAGACCCCTTAAAGTATTAGTAGAAAAGGCTACACTTTTTTTCACGTTTCATACTTTATTGCCCCATAAGCAGACTTGCTAAAATATTATTATAAAGTATTATTAGAGGCATATCTCAGTTGGCCTTTTGTCTTACTAATGAATCTACAACATTCTGGGGGATTTTTTTCTACAAGGAACCAAATAGTCCCTTGAGAGGAAAGTTTTAATATATCACTCTTTTAATATAGTGTTTACCCATATGTTCTTTATCTTCCAAGTAACGTCAAAATTATAATAATACTTATTTACCTTTTGCAAAAAAAAAACTTTACATTTTATGCATTTTGGCAGACACTTTTATCAAAAAGCCACTTGCATTCAAAGTATTTAGACTACATTTTATCAGTTCTTCTCAGTTGAGCCTAGTTTGTAGAATGAAGTTTTGGAAAAGGTATCTGGCCTTTCCTAAATTTTAACAGTGGAGGCGTGTGTGTCCGTGGGTAGGAATGCCCAGTGGAATATGTAAGCCTCTGTTGCCATAGCAGCCATTGGCTCTTGCCAAAAAGTATTCCATACTGGCCCACACAAAGTCAACCTGCTACCTAACCTCACTCAACTAGTGAACAAGTAACTTTAAGAGTCAGCATTAGATACTAAAGAGTGTTCCTTATATAAGATGTATCAGTGAAAAAAGAACGTTTTCAAATAATGTATCCACTCTTGTATTTTTTTTTATTTGTATTTTTTAAATAGAACTGATTCGCGTCATGATAAAATGCCTTTATTACACTAATACTTCTCGAAAATGTAATTCTCAGTTCCTCTTCACCTTGCATCACGTTTGGTATAAATGATGCTTCTGTTGTTTATTTTTTATGAACAATGCAAGTGTTTTTGAATGGTCTGTGTGAATGCAGAACAAAAACGGTAGAGATGTGGTATTAGTCAGACTGTGACACACCTTCTCACATGGCCGGGAGAAAAACAGAGCCAGCGAGGGAGTTTCCCATAGCCATTGAAAAGCAACGTTCAGAAGGAATAAGTAGGCACATGATTGTGTGAAAATAGCCATTCTAGGAAAAACAGTGACAAAATGTATGAGAAACACACATGAGAAAAAACTAAGATGTGTACATGAATAATTTACTGTAAGACAGGTCTAAGTCAGCGACTTTTAGACATCCTCCAAAACTGGTCAGAACTTCCTTTTTTTGTCAATTGCCAATGTGAACATTCACAAAGAGGAGAAACAGAGATTCATTGTCAAAGGAGTTGAGATCTCGCTGTCATTCAGAAGATGCAGGGTGACCCTGTGTACGACTATCCTGACTCTCGGCCCGTGGGGGACCGACGGGCTTGTCCACAGAGAGGACCCCAGAGGAGCATCAGTGTACTGGACCGGCTCTTGCTGACGCACCCTGTGTGGCTCCAGCTCTCGGGTAACTCGGCTACAGCTCTACACATCCTGCGGCGTGAGCCCCCCGGGGTGAGCAAGCACATTCCAAACACCACCTGCTTTGAAAAGAGACAGATAGCCTATGATCAAACTTTAACACCATTCTTGGAAACTTTTGTTACCTTGCAGACGTTCCTGGTGCGCAAGTCCAGTACATCACAGAAAAAAATGCTGTGTGTCCGGCTGGCAGATGACAGCACGCCGTCCTTCATTAAACAGGTTGTCATTCGAGAAGAGGACTCGGGTGAGTTTGTTAATAAATTACTCTTGTCATCTTGAATACATTTTAAGCAAGTAAGCAATATAGCTTGAAAAAAAAAAAAAAAAAAAAATATATATATATATATATATATATATATATATATATATATATATATATATATATAAGAAAAATACATTTAGTACAATTAGTTGGCCATACTATTCTGTTAATTTTATGTCAACATTAGTCATCGACTTTTGGTGCTTAAACCATTTCCTTTTTATTAACAGCCTTCTCTTTAGAAAGCTCAGCTATCAGTTTCCCAGATCTGTGCAGACTCGTTGCCTTCTACTGTGTCAGTCGGTATGGATTAGTATTTACTATAATCTATCTACAACAACAGCAAGACACTCCCTAAATATGATATTTTTGTTCCATTATTTTGGATCTGTATTTTAGGGATGTGCTTCCTTTCACTCTGGAGCTGCCTGAAGCAATAGCCAAGGCTTCCTCACACAAACAGTTGGAGTCAATCTCTCATATGGGTGTGGGTAGGTACAACTTTGATTATCTGTTGAAATGTATTGAAGGTTTGAAAGGCGCTTTCTGTCGGGCATTTTATGATGCTTATACACCAATCCCAGAATTATAAGGAGAGCATAAGTTCTTGTAGATTTTATTTTTGTATTGTACAAAAAAAATTGGCAAAGGTTTCAGGTCAGTTTTTTTTTGTAAAGAAATTAATACTTTTATTCAGCGAAGATGCATTAAATTGATCAAAGGGGATAGTAAAGAAATGTATAATGTTACAAAAGATGTAAATTTAAAATAAATATTGTTCTTTTGAATGCTCTATTCATCAAAGAATCCTTAAAAAACTGCAACACTGTTTTCACAAAAATATTAACCAGCACAACTGTTTTCAGCATTACAATAAGAAATGTTTCTTGAGCAGTAAATCAGCATATTAGAATGATTTCTGAAGGATCATGTGACACTGAAGACTGGAGTAATGATGCTGAAAATTCACAGTTCCAGTAGTGGGATTGAATGTGAGATTGAATAAGTGCACTCAATAACGTCCACAATGGTTTCAGACACCCAAATGGCTGTTCCCGCAAATAGAGCCCTATTTAAATTTTTTTCGGCTTTTAGTATGAATATGTTAGCCTTACTGTTATCTATAAGCTAGAGTGCTCCAAAACAATGACAAAATTCGCATTTAAAAGACCAAACCCAATGTTGAAAATGAAAATCAGGTTGATGTCAGAATCCAACGTCAGATTGACATTAATCTACAATGCTGGACAGATGTTGTATTGTGGTTGAAAATAAAAATCGGGTTGACGTCAGAAACCAACATCAGTCGAGTTCTGACGTCATCCCGACTTTTATTTCCAACCAAAATCATGCCCTGACGTTACTACTTTCTACTCAAGGACCGTGACAGAAATGTAGTGGAGTAAAAAGTATGATATTTGTCTTTCAAATGTAGCGAAGTTAAAGTAAAACGTTTCCAGAAAAAATAATACTCAAGTAAAGTACAGATACTCAAAAAGTGTACTTAAGTACAGTACTCAAGTAAATGTACTTTGGTACTGTCCACCTCTGCTCAAACGATTTTAGAGTTCATAAATGTCAGCTAATATGCATCATAAAACATGTTCATCATAATCTCAATGCCCTTCTGTATTCCACAGAGTTCTGGAGTTCTCACTTAAATGTCCGAGGTCCTCGTAATGAACCTCCTGCGGCTGACAAACTCTTGCCCCCAACTCCAAGCCCAGAAGACTGCTCAGCGCCCATGAACCTAAACCCCACCCCATTCCAGGAGCTTTGCCCAATCCAAACACGGAGTCCCTGTGAGCTGAATTACGGGGGAGGCAAAGGTTTATGCTTCGTCAACCCCCTCTTCCTACAAGACTACCCTGGTCGCAACGCCATGCAAAGACGTCATCATTTCAAAACCAGCATAAAGGTTCGAGTCTCCACTGAAAATTCCAGTCCCCTGTCACCACCTGTCATCCCACCACCCCCACCACCGTTACTGGCTAAAGCCAAATGCAAAGCAAGATTAAAAGCTTTAAAAAAGTCGACCCGACCTGTTGCAGTTCAGGCTGGTGAGGAAGCTATCAAGAAGACTGAGCAGGAAGCCACAGACTATATGCAACCTTGTGTAGTGTCTCAGAAGAAGACCATGGTCACCCCTACTCTTTCACCCACTGCTGAAGAAGACGACTATCAGATGCCCAAGGCTCTTCAGAAGGTAGAGACATTTCAGCACTGATTTTACGGGACATTTTAGTTTAGTTTATGTGTTTTCTTGACTGTCTTTTTGCGCTTTTAGGCCCAGATGAAAATCCTGGAGCAGAAAGGACAGGAAGAAGAAGAGTATGAGGAGGAAGAGCTTGTTCTGGAACAGCGACACGCACCGTCCCTTAGTGAGCTGGACAGCAGCAGTTCGCTTAGCAGCCTCGACGAGACTGAGGAGAGTCTCGAGCGTCCTCCCCTCACGCGAGGAACTAGCAACCCGGTTATGTCGCCTCCCAGGAAGTCCATGTCCGCCCTACGCAAGATGAGCGCCGCCTTCATATCCTTTTTCGCCCCAGAGAAGCGAGTGGCGCGGATGGTGGAGGACCTGTCTCGTGATCGCCGCATGGCGTTTGGCGCTCTAGTTCAGGACTTCCTGCGGCAGCAGAGAGAGGCACTGAAGCCCCAGTGCTTGACCTCTCCTGTACAGCTGCTGCAGGATTTGCGTCTCTTCATCAGTCAGGCCAAAGCGTTTCTTCTGGAGTGTGGAGAGCTTGAACCTCCAATAGAAACTCTTCTGACTGAGAACGAGAAAGGTATTTAAATCAGTATGATTTAATGTAATAATGTTGTCAGTATCATTCAAACAAGTTAAATGGTGAAATACCACTGTATTTTCCTGTGTGCAGACCAAGCGCTGGAGAAAGCCATGTTCCGCTGTGTGCTGAAGCCTCTGAAGCCTCAGATTGATGCGGCTCTTCGGACCCTGCACAAACAAGATGGTTCCTTTCAGAGAATGACGGACAACTTGCAAAGAGCCAAAGGAGCCTCACCGCAGAAGCTCTTTGGGGTTCAGGTGGGCGTTCCTGACGCCCAGGGCATTGAGAAAATTAAGCACAAGTTGACTCTAATGCAGCGGGCTTACTCACCCATTGACAAAGTGCTGCTACTCCTGCAGACCTGCAAACTCATTTACAAAGCCATGAAAAACAAATCAGGTAATGAAGGTCTTAAATAGCATTGGTTTATTTTATACATGTAGATTTATTTGTGCACATACACTACCGTTCAAAAGTTTGGGGTCAGTAAGATATTTTTTAAAGTCCCCCTGTAATCAATCATTTTATCCCTTAAAACTCACCTTTGATCCCCAAAATTACATACTTAAACTTTTTTTCCATTAAAATAACTTGAATGTAACTACACCGTTGCCTCATTTAGTATACACGGTTCTATGAATATGCAAATTAGCCCCGCCTCAACTCACTCACACCAGCTCAGAGATCCACTCAATGATGATCACACGTTGACGTGATTGGTTTCAAGGTAGTTTGTGACGTCAGAAACACCAGGGATTTTAAACCGTTTTTTTTATCTGTCTTTGGTACAATCTATGGTGTTGACATGAATTTGCACATGGTTTGTCTTAAAGCAGGGGTGCCCAATCCTGCTCCTGCCGATTGACTGTCCTGCACAGTTCATCTCCAACCCTTATCAAACACAACTGAAGCAACCAATTAAGGTCTTTAGGATGCGTTATTTTTTTTCCCAAACCACTTCAGTGGAAATCCCGCCCTGCAGCTGATTCTAAAGTTTTCATTGGTCATGTCAATCACTGTACTGATTGCCTACACCAAACACTGATCCCTAAACCTACCAGTCACTGTAACCTAAACCAATGAAATCGGCTGCAGGGCGGGTTTTCCGCTGAAGTGGTTTGGGGGAAAAAAATCACGCCTTTAGGATCACTTGAAAATTAAAGGCAGGTGTGTTTGATTAGGGTTTGAGATGAACTGTGCAGGACAGTCGATCGCCAGGAGCAGGATTGGGCACCCCTGTCTTAAAGCATATTAAAAACACCACATAGACATACAAACAACATTAAAAGCTGGATTTTCACCACAGGGGGACTTAAAATGAGTCTCTAATGCTCACCAGGGCTGAATAAAAAATATAGTAAAAACAGTAATATTTGTGAAAAATTGTTAACCTTTAAAAGAGTTTTCTATTTTATTATATTCTTAAATGTAATTTATTCAAGCATTAAAGCTGAATTTTCAGCATCATTACTCCAGTCTTTGGTGTCACATGATCCTTCAGAAATAATTTTAATATGCTGATTTTCTGCTCAAGAAACATTTCTTATTATTATCAATGTTGAAAACAGTTGTGCTGCCAAGGTTTTTTTTGTGGAACCCATGCTAAATGTTTTCAGGATTCTTCAAAAGAATGGCATTTATTTGGAATAGAAATCTTTTGTAAGATTATAAACGTCTTTACTGTCACTATTGATCAATGTAATGAGTCCTTGCTATCTGTATTTCTAAAAAACAGGTCAGGAATTTGGAGCAGATGACTTCCTGCCCGCTCTATCCTATGTAATGGTCCTGTGCAATATGCCAGAGATCTCTCTGGAGGTGGAGTATATGATGGAACTTTTGGAAAGCTCTTGGCTTACAGGAGAAGGTATGGATAAATACTTTAGCTAATTATTATTATTTATTTGTATTATTATTAATCATTGTTATTATTGTCTTGAAGGGGGGTACTATCTGACAAGTCTCTATGCCAGTCTGAGTCTGATTCAGAGTCAGCCAGAGGACGTGCCACTCAATGGCCTCACAAACCAGGCCAGAGAGTCTCTGAAAGAATGGAGTCGGCGTCGGAGCAACGAAACCACAAATCATAAAGACAACAAATTGCCCCAGGTCAGATATACTGGTTGAACAAAGCAAAGTACATCACCACTTGCTGAATCATGCATTAAAGTTTATATCAAAAGTACCAACAAAAAACAAGAGCTCTATGTGTTGTCTCTATGCCACAGAGATTTATAAAGGTGCTGTTTCAAGATGATGACCGTAGCATAGTGAAAACTCTAATGTGGAAGACTGCGCTCGACGGTGAGGCTATGGCTCAGCTCTGTGCTTTGAAGTTTGGGGTGGACCGGCCGGAGGATTACAGCCTGTACTGGAGGAAAGACGGGGAGTTAACACCTCTCCCGTCCAACACCCAGGTTCAAGACCTGCAGAGCATGTGCGCGAGTGGGGTTCCCCTTATTTACCAGGTGTCCAATCAGGCTGAAAGTTCCCAGCAGCTGAACAGAGGGGGCGCAGTCGATCTCACAGAGGAGGCTTCATAATATAGGGCTTTTTTTGAATGCTACAAGTAGGTCATAGCAAATTCTGTATTTTCTACAGCATGCCTGGTTTCTCACATAAAAGCTGATATAACAATAATAATAATAATAATAATAATATGCTTGTAACAGAGCTCAAAAATGATTTAAGATGTATTTCCACTGAATTAATTTAATGTTGACTGCAAGATTACACTCTTAGAAAATAAACGTTCTTTATTGGCATCTATGGTTCCATGAAGAACCTTCAACATCCACTGAACCTTTTCATTGCACAAAATGTTCTTTATAGTAAAAAAGGTTCTTTAGATTATTATTCATTAAGATTATTCACACTAAGAAGAAAAAAAATTATTGTTTGAGGAACAGTTGACTGAAAGGTTCTGTGGGACGCCAAAATTGATCTTCTATGGTATTGCGGCAAAATCCCTCTTTTGAAACTTACATTTTTAAGAGTGCAAGATGCAAAATCAGCCTATTTTTATGTCCATTACTGGTAATATGGATAGTATGGATAGTGTTCAGGTGTTGTGTGAGATGTCATTGGGCTAAATTATAAGGCATTTCCTCTTGTTTTATTACTGGTATTTAGAATTTTATTATAGGTTGGTTATTAATGACTTGATTCAGTATCCCGACTTTCAGTTTTCAATTTTTTTCCCCCTTTTAGTCTTTTCTAATGTAAAAACTGTGTGGGGAATTAAACAGTTATGGAAATTTCTCATATGTGAGATGGTCAGTAATGAGTTACGGGATATTATCTTATTGTTCACCTTGTATCATGATAATATTTATATGAAATGCATTGTACAAATGTTTTGGTATTTTGAAAGTAAACAACAATACAATATGTTCGGAAATAATTGGTTTTATTTGGTAGGGACTGTTGATTTTCACAGTCCACACTGAACACTTTGAGGAACCGAACAGCCTGTAAACCAATGAACAACTTATAAGCTTAAGAATGAATGCAACCATTTCTCCAAAATATCAGTGAATCAGCATATTAACTCTACATTAGATATGATCTGTAGTTAGCGCAGAGTATGTTTCCATTTTAAAGTAAGTTGAGAAAGTGTGTTACGTGTTGTGATTACATAAGTCCCGCCCTCACACAGCAAGTTCACTCTTGTCAGCGCTTTCACATGCCTATGTGGGAAGCGTGGGCTGCGGTCGGATTCGAAGCAGGAACAGAAATTTCTAATTAAAACTCTTATCAGAATTGCCTTTGTTTAGAAGTGAATAGACAAAAAATAAAGAAAAATAGTGGGAACGTAAAGCACTTGGGGTTATGTTCCCGTGTTTAAGTGCGGTTCTTCCTTCCTCCTACATGTGAATGGTTTTATAATCACTACCAGTCCCTTCCTTGTGTACTCTGCAGCCTTTTGTTCATTTCCGAAAGTTGCTGTGACTCGGTGTGGTCCAATACTCGTCTGAGAGGACTTCCACAGCACTGTGTCCTCTCAGCACCAGCAGGTGGAATCCGTGCGGGTCATTTCCAGCAGCTGGGCCTCTACCTCCTCGGCATCGTCTGGGAAGCGTTCAACGAAGGACTGGATGAGCCCTTCAGCGCTGCCTTCATACTCAACCAGCTTCACAGCGTCATCTACAACACAAACAGCAGCACATTATTCCATTTGTGTATGTGTATCTGTCACTGATTATACAAGAATGGTAATTTTTAATATATGGCTGAAGGAAGGAGGCTAAACGCAAACCTTTGAAGAAGGTGTTAGCCTGGACAAACATCTTACGAGCTTCCTTACGGAGCAGAACCGTCTCTCTGAGGCGCAGGAAATCGTGGGTGCCGTCAGCCGTTACAGCAGAGTATCCTTCATACAGAGCCCTTCCTCCCTCCACATCGGCTGTCGCCTTGTGCACCTTTACAAAAAAAGCAAATCATTATGGAAGCTCGTTTCTGTTCCATCAAGCTGCAGTCACACTAGACTTTGAGCACTCGAAAGTTCTACAGACACGGCAACGGTCGTGATGTGACGTCACATTCTGCGGCATCTGTTTTGATAAAAACGTAAATTCAACATATAACAAATAATAATAAATCCAGAAAGTAAAAATATACAATCTACTCCACTTTACTGCAAAAAATATGTGTGTTCTTTTAATTCCCGCCGTGACTTATTGATCTTCTATTGGTCACGTCTTCACGTGATATGAATTTGAAGGTTCACCAAGAGTTCACCAAACTTGAACTTTGGAACGCACCGAAATGCCAAACTTTTTCACATGAGCTATTTCCAGTCTCCAGCATTCATATGCATATGAATGGAAGTCAATGAACGGAATGAAAAGTGTAGTGTGAACGTCCCTTCATTTCAGAGTAAAAAAAAAACAAAAAAAAAATGAGAAAAAGAAAAAGTCACACAGTGAAATACTTCACATTAACTGATATAAAATATTAATAAAACTTTACATTTTATTTCAGCTAGTTGCATTTCTTATTTTTGCTTAGTTTTAAATGAAATAAATTAATAAAAACCATATAGGCATATTAAAGTTAATAAAATTAACAACACAAAATTACCAACACTTTAAATAAGACAAATAATATTCAAATTAAAACTATTTCAAAATAAAAAGTATAGGCTAATAGTACATTAATAGGGCTTTTCACACTGTGCTTAACCCCAGGTTATCACCGTTCTAAACACCACTTTTAACCCCGGAGCGTTTTACACTTTAGATGCGGGTTTAGCACCTCTTTTCACCCGGGGTTATGAAACCCTCCTCTGAAGCAGGGTTAGCACCGCTTTTGCAGTGTCAACTCCACATTGCGGCGCAAAACTTGTACAGTGTGAAACGATGCGTGTTACAATGTTACAACTAGATGCTTAGCAACCGACAACCAATCGCGTGTCTTATATTCATGTATATAAACAGTCGTTTCTGCGTATAACAGGAAAAATATCAAAACACAATGGAAAACGCGACAATTGGAACGAAGAGACCCACTCAGAAAAAACTTGTCAGCAATGTGTAATATGAGGACGCGCAATATTAGAGCCTTTATGTCAACAGGTCACATGCTGCGTTTGACAAGTCAGTAACACTAGGCGCGTTTCCATTACAGATTTGCGCAAAACTTTTGCGATTTTTTCTAAATGTCGATAAAAAACTATTGCGAAATGACGGCGTTTCCATTAACCGATGTTATGCGACTAAAATGTATTTTTTTTCCTCTTGCGATAAGTCATTCCAAAAATCATGGTAACGGATGTTGGTAGGTTTATAGCCTATATCACAGCCACCGCACTAGACATTATGATTATTATTATTATTAATGGAAGGAGGCGTGGTGTGTTATCCAAGCATTAATGGCAGGGAAAGACCCTTATACTGCGAACGGCACATAAGTTCCTGGGTGTTTCTCCCTCATTTCTGCTCCGAGGTCTTGATTGTGGCATTTCTTTGAGGTTTAGAATCCAGTATTCCTGTAATTATTGTTTCTTTTATGAATTTAATAAAGAACTCTGTCTCGTATTATGTCCAAACGGTCAGTGTACTTTTGTGTCCATTCGTTTTTCCTTATTTAACCCGTAATTGCAAAACGAAAAATGAACGGTTGTATTTTTAAAACGCAAAGTTGAACACCAAAATTTTCATTTGAACTGTAGGCCTACCTACACACCAAATGCTGCGCAAAAAAAAAAAATATCGACGAATTTTCTTATTTTTGTTTATGACTTTTTGCCCCTTTATTAAACATTTCAAATATTGACAAATTAATATGAAAAATTTTTTTTAGATTTTACTGGTTTTCTAAGGCCAAATTAGAACCTGAAAATTATATTTTTCCCACAGTGCTGAATGAGAAGAGCCATATAACCACAGCCTACAGAAAGGTGATTTATAGGTGAGTTATAGGCTATAACATAATTAATAAATGTGTCTGAAAAAATAACGAGGCATTTTAATTGTTTATTAATAAAAAATCAGTGTCGGCTAAAACATCTCCATCTCCGCTGTAAGGCGGGTGCGCATTTAGAGAGAAATGCACCTTTCATACGGATTACATAATCAGAATAGGCTATTGGCTTTCGATTCGAATTCGTTTTAAAGTGGGCATTTCAAGCTTTAGCTTAGGCTATATTTTGTTTCAGTTCTCGCGCTTCAGTTCACGGAGACCATGATGAAGCGCGACCGATTGTTTAATTTTATTTTACAAAAGCACGACGTTTTCTTGTTATTGTGAGTTTACACAAATAAAAGTAGTTGCGAATAATGTATTATTATTTTCTGTATGACCAGAAATGATAGAGTAGGCTATTTTAAGTTGTTTCTACTGTTGATAGGAAAATGCAAGTGTTCGCGCCCGCGACCTCCCTGCCATGCAGTGCGCGCTGCACACTCCGCACAAACACTTGGATATGCGTCAAAATCTTGTTTATTTGTGATAATCTTATAGCCCTGTATTATGAATGAGATGTGACGAATTGCTTTGATCCTTTTTTGGATAAAAGCGTCTTCTACGTAGCCTAATAAATGTTATAATAATGATGACAATTATTATTATTATTTGCGGACACGGACCCCAAACTCACCGCGTCTTCTAAGTCAGGTGACTGTAAATGCGCAAAACCTGTTTCCATTGCAGTTTTGCGAAATATTCCTTTTTCGAATTGCCTGAAAAACCTCCTCATGCGAGCGTAAAAACTTTTTTTCGATAAACGGGAGTTTTTGCGAAATGGACGTGTTTCCATTGAGCGTATTTTCAATTCGCAATTTCAATTTGCGCAATTTGAAGGGTAATGGAAACGCGGCTACTGACACCACAAATATGCAAATAAGGACTTTAACCCGGGGTTTAGGAATGTACCGTGTGAAACAGCAACTTATAAATACCAGGATTAATTGTTAACCCCGGGTAAACACACAAGTGTGAAACATGAATAAAGATAACCCAGGATCCCAGTGTGAAAACCCCTAAAGATAGTAAAATAACAGTGATTTAGTCACAAAGGTTAACACATTAAATAAACAGATGAATATATATATATATATATATATATATATATATATATATATATATATATATATATATATATATTTTAGGGCTGTCAGTTAAACGCGTTATTAACGGCGTTAACGCAAACCCATTTTAACGGCGTCAATTTTTTTATTGCGCGATTAACGGTCTTTTTGGCCTAGCAAACTTTGTAGTTTTTTTCACATGCTGTTACAACAGGACGCGGCGCTGCGCTATGAAACCCATTCATTTCAATGGCTTGCGCCGTGCGAGGATGTTTTGTTGCTTCGTCGACCAAAGCGCAAGCGGATCTAGCTAGACCGGAAACAAAACAACAGGCGCGCCGCACACACTTGTTTAGGCTTGCGAGCCGGCCAAATAGTAGGTTAACGTTACGCTTTGAGTGGATGGCGAGCGCGAGACGGCGAAATGGATGCCAATAAGATTCTGAATGGAAAGTTTACTTTTAAAAAGTTGCCAAACGGTTCCATTGAGAAGACCAAAGTGATCTGTGTGTTTTGTCGTTGTGAACTGAGCTATCATCATCGCAGCGCGTCCAGTCTGAAATACCACTTGATGGCCAAGCACACACACACACACACACACACAGCTGATGCGAATTCTCCGCCCCCTCGTCAATATCAGGACCTCGTCAGTATTTCTTTCACCCTTTTATTAATGGACAGTGTTACATTGAGAGATTATTTGCTCCAAGTGAGAATGTTAGTGTGAAATTGAACACAGTGTATGCCAATGTTTTTTTCAATAAAAAACATTTGCACAAAGCAAGCCGATCCACTTTTCCATGTTGATAAGAGCATTAAAATGAGAAAAAAATAATGGGACAAAAAGAAAATCAAGAGACATTTAGAAGAGATAAAAATAATTGCGATTAATCGCGAGTTAACTATGACATTAATGCGATTAACCGCGATTAAATATTTTAATCGTTTGACAGCCCTAATATATATATATATATATATATATATATATATATATATATATATATATATATATATATATATATATATATATAAAGCCTTTTATTTCTATAACTCAGTAAAATGCAATGTCATGTGGTCATACTACTGTTGGAAACGTTTTCTATTGTATAATGTATTCTGTTTCTCATACTATTTTTAATAACAGGTATGCAGTGCAGAATAATTTAGTTAGCAGGACGCTAGTTTCGTTTGACAGTAAACTGGTTGTACCTGCAGTTTACAGAGGAACCTCTGGATGGCGCTCTTGCCCACTGTGTTGATCTTGCTGCGGTCGAGTGTTATGACAGCGTCTGGTCGTCCATCTGTCCCCGTGCACTCCTTCAGACCAACCAGCCCCTCTCCAGCCTCCAGTAGAACCCGCAAAATCACAAACCGGGCCTGCATGTGTGCCTATGACAGCCAGGACAATGTCAAGACGAGAAGATAATCAAGCAAAAGAGTAATGATTCCTGGACAGGCACACATGGATAAATCTCACCTGTCTCCAGCTCTTGCTCTCTTGCGTGTAGAACTCCAGGCCTAGCAGGCCAGCACGCACCATGGTCAGCCAGTTCACATACACCACCTCCTCTGCATCCTCCCCTTCATGCCCGAAAATACTGCCACACACAAAAATTGCTCAGCATTCATAACTGAGTGAATCCACACAGAAGTGACTAAAGGTTCAGTGACTCACCTGAGCACCTGTTTGTTGAGACACAGGTAGAGACCTACACATTCAGCCCGACACTCCTCATAGGATGAGGCGATGGTGGAGAACTTGCTGTCCCAAGTCTCGCTGCCCTTGTACCAGCTCGAGATCTGAAAGCCGAAAGGTCCATTTTATGACTCTGGTTGGCAGCGCAAGGTTCATAAAGAGGGTAAAGGACAGCTGAATCCAGTAATGAACACGGTAACCAACTCACCAGTTCCCCTGTTTCTGGATTACGTACAGCAGTTTCATCAAAGTTGAATTTTCCCTTATCATCCTGTTTTAATACAAACACATAAGATGCTGTGAAACATTTGTATTCAAAAAATGTTCAAACTATATTCTATTGAGAGTTTAAGCTCCAAGCAGACGCTCTGCTAAAAACACAATTTAGACAACTTCAAAGTTAAACAGAAGAATTACTGCAAGTGGTTTAAGTGATTTAATGAAGAAAAAAAGAAGGGGAAAAAAAGCATGTACTGTATGGAGAACTATAAATGCCACTCAAATATATAAACACACCAGAGTTTAAAAGTTTGGGATCAATAACATTTTTAAATGACGTGAAAGAAGTCTATTTATTAATATTGTGAAATATTATTGCAATTTAAAATAACAGTTTTCTATTTGAATATATTTTAAAATGTACTTTATTCCTGTGATGGCAAAGCTGAAATAAAGTGATTCTTCAGAAATCACTCTAATTACGGATTTGCTGCTCAAGAAACATTTCTTATTATTATCAATGTTGAAAACAGTTGTACTGCTTAATATTTTTGTGGAAACAGTAATACATTTTTTTCAGGATTCTTTGATTAATAGAAAGTTCAAAGAACCACATTTATTGGTAAAACTTTACAATAAGGTTCCATTAAGGTTATTTATTGCATTAATATTACCTAACAATGAGCAATACATTACAGTACTTCTTCATCTTTATTAACATTAGTTAATAAACAAATACAACTGTTCTTTGTTAGTTCATGTTAGGTGTAGTTTATTAATTTATGTTAACAGATAGAACTTTGATTTTAGACTTAGTTAAAATTTTGGCAGTAAAATATTTAGATTAACATTAACTAAGATTAACAAATGCTTTTGTTGGTTCATGTTAACTGATGTAGTTAGCTAATTATATATATATATATATATATATATATATATATATATATATATATATATATATCCATCCCACAAGTCACATATATACAGCAACATGTTGATCTGCTTGTGTTTCTCTACCTGAACAAAGAGCTTCCCACTGCCATGACCCAGCAGCTCGTGGAGTCCAACCTGCACCTCAAAAGAAGGCCCTTTCCATTTGATGTACAGGTCCTACAGGCATAAAGCCACAGAGGAAGAAAAATGACCACTCTGAACCTCTACTGCAACATGTTTGATTCATTAGAATATGACCTACTTTCACAGAAAGGGCAGTGACATTTTTTAAGATATGTAAGTGCAAATAGCTTTCAGTTTAAACACCTCAAACATGCATTTTAGTCTGGGAATAGGTTTAAGCCTTGTCTGTGAAACCGGGGGTATGGGTGCCCAATCATTATCCTGTAGATCTACCTACCCACAGAGTTCAGATCTAGCCTGTCTGTAATTATCAAGTTCTCCTGAAGATCTTAATTAGCTGCTTCAGTTGTGTTTGATCAGGGTTGGAGCTGAACTTTGCAGGAAGGTAGATCTCCAGGAACAAGATTGGGCACCCCTGCATTACAACCTTACAGACAGCCGTCATCGGCATTACCTTGTCAGTCTCCTCAAGAAAGGTGAGCTTGTCTTTCTGTGTGGCATACGCAACAGCCAGCACATTCCCAAGGGACACGTTCTTGAAACCTTCTGTCTGTCTGATGTCGTCATCTACAGACAGATAAATGGTTAAAACTTCTCATAGAACATTTATCAATCCAATTTGACTGCATAGGGAAAAATCCATGTCAGTTCAGAGGACTCACAGTTTGGAATGTTGATTCCTGCAGGGATGCCGCTGCCGGCGAAGGTGAGTACGTCCAGAGAGGTGAAGTCTGGCTTGAGGAAGCTGTCCTTCTCAAAGGCAGGAGGCCAAGGCAGCTCTGGAAGCAAGACCTCGGCCGAGCTCACCAACTGAGCAAAGCGAGCACTCATGGCCTTGTTCACCACGGCAACAAAACCTGTTGGGCAAGATGGTAAGTGCGAAGGAGAGAGAGAAACAGAAGTCATAACTGGGAATCTACAACAGTTACTGGTTGTTTGGGCAATTTGTGTGAAATGATTTCCTGTTTTTTTTTTGTTTTTTTTTGCATGTGTGTTGCACCACATGACTTTGATTTGGTGGACAAAAAGTTGAGATAATAATCATCATCAACATTATTACTACTATAAATATTAATAATAATACAAATAAAAGATTCCAAACTACTTATGAATTTCATTCTTTTAATGAGATTTTTATTAATAATAATAATAACAAAATTCATTTTAATTCAGGAATTAAAAACATGTTCATCATAGATCCGGTGTATTCAAGCAATCGTATGTATGAATTACATTTTTACTTGTATTTTTTAATAAATTAATAGATCTGGACAAGAAAAGAATTGATCTTACCTTCAAATTCACCTCTTGAGCCAAATGGATCTCTGTAGCTCTCAATAAAGCCAATGTAACTGATAAAAAATGAATAAAACAAAAAGGTTTGTAACAGAAATTCCAAGTTGAAAATAACAATGTCTAGCTCAACATTTAAGCCTATATCAATAGCCTGTGGTCTATTTCACAGAGTTGGTTTCTGTGGCAATCCAGGTAAGTTGGAATTTACTTTGCACAAACTCCGTTTTTGGGGTTCAAAATGATGTATTAGTTTTTAGCTGTGTTCATCACCATGTTAACATGCTTCAAAGCATGTATTATTCAGAGTAAGAGATCGCAAACCAAAACTGAACCAATCAGCTGTGAGCAAAGTGGCATTAGTCCCCCCCTCCCATCCCCTCCCCCAGACACTTCCTGTCCTCTCTACAACTGTACTATCTGCATAAAGGCAAAGATGCCGGGAAAAAAAAAAAATCAATCAGCTTTTGTTTTCTAATTATTTATACTTATTAGAGTAGTCTGTCTGAATACTCAAACGCATTCGATTTTATAAAGCTTTTAAAACGACTTTGCTTATTTTCTTTTAAGCTCTTTGTAAACCTAAAAAAATTAATTCAGTTCAGTTCAAACCGCTTTAATATTGCCAGTTTGCGTATTTTAAAAGCTATTTTAATAGGGCTGTAACGATACGCAATATAAAACCGAAGTCGCCATAGGCTACTCATATCCACGAACCTGTGTCGCGGTGTGAGAAGGCAGAATCGCGACACACCCCTTCCAACTCCCAGAGTTATCCTTCCCAGACAGATCCAATGCTACCACATCTTTCAATCACTATTAGTATTATTTGAAGATAACATTATAAAATACGTAGACCTACACCACAAAACTAGTTGAGGATAAATTAAAATTGGGCAATTTCAGCGTTACGGACGTGACATTTGCAGTCAAAACTTGAAATATAAATTCTCAGAAAATGCATTTAATACTAATATATTGAAACTTCTGTAAATATATCCATACTCCCTTAATAAAGGAGTTCAGACATTAGAAAAATATAAGTCTACACATGCATTTTATATTTAATATGAGGGAAGATGCGTTACAGACATGACACAAAACATCTTTAACTTTTAGGTGGCAAAATATTGTTTTAGTATAGCTAGTAGCCTACCTAATTCTGTGAATTATTACACTGCACAAACCAAAAGTAATACTACCGAATGAAGAAGGGTTGGTTCTCCCCAGAATATAAAATATTCATTTTATTTTATGTTTCCTGTTCGCATTTATGAGGAAAAAACAATGTTACGGACGTGACAGTTCTGGAAGCGGCACTAAAACTTTCACGCAGAAACCTCAAACAGAAAGCACACAGCCTTTCTTTAAAGTAAATTTCGTTTTGTATTAATTGCATCTTAATTTTAATCCATTTATCATCAACCAATTAGGCCTACCTGCATTTAATAAATAAGAAGTAAATATAGCAGACATTAGATAATCACGACACGGAGGCGCCAGCGCGTGAAGTGGAGCTCGTCTCATAAATTAACCGAAACTCAGCGTATAAGGTATAGCCTATACTTCACAGAAATATATCTATGTTGAAATGACTACTTTTAAACAGAACAATTCAAAACGAAAGAAAACAGACTCTCTGCTTATGTAGGCCTAATCCGTATGAAAAGTGCATTTCTCTCTGGCGCGTTCACTGTGAAGATCACGAGTCAGCATCGCCAATTTCATCTTTCCAGCCGACACTGACAGAAAACACTTGTCTCCTTGCTATTTTGACATAGGCCTATTCATAATCATTACTTTTGCCGGTTCTTTTTGACAGCTTTTAGGTTATTGCCAGCGCCACCCTTACATGTTATGAACGCGTCAGGACCGAAAACATGGAGATGGAGGTTTTTTTAGAATAATCGCACAACCTATTTGATATTCTATAATTAAATACTCAGTTACTCATCCAAACCAACTAAAATATTTACTTGTAAGCGTCTTTTTACATGTTAGTTTTTCCGTGAGCGGGAATTGAAAACCCGGAGTGGACCATGAGCGAAGTGATTACAGAATGCTTAGAGTGGAGAGAGGAACGTGCTATCTGTCCACTCCAGGCTTTGATCACATCCCCCTCAGGCCTCAGCAGGGTGAATACACCTCGTCTTTCCTTAATTTAGGACCTATTCAAACTATTCAAACTAAAATTAAGACATTTATTACACTATTTGAGAAATGAAAGCCTACAGCCTTAAAATTATGAAAAGTGAATTTAAGACATTAAGGATAGACAGGAACCCTGCAATTGACGGAAATCCGTCATAGACTTGCTGCAATTAACGGAAAACCGTTGTAGCGACGGAGAACTTTAATCCCTGAAAAGGCCACAGGTCTGTTAAAAATTAGTCAGACACCTCTCCACAATAGGTCCTTTGTCTTTGATCCAATAACGGGACCCTTCTTTATGGGCTTCCACTGAACCATAGGTGAAACTGCGGATATACTCCTCCAGCATCTTCTTCTGGTTCTCATTGGCTGCATGAGCCTGAGACAAAAAAAAAAAACAGCAGCAGCTTTACTCATGCTTCAAATGGTCATGATGTTCATTTCACATCCAAAAGTATCATTGATTCAGTGTTTTTTCAGGTTGAATGTTGTCATACCTTGGCTTTTTCCAAGTTCTGACACACTTTCTCCATAAGAAAGGAATAATCACCCCTCTTAACAGAGAACACAGCATCCTCAAATTCATATCTACCACAAAAAGTTTCACCACCCTTCTCAGCATCACAACAGTCTGCAGATGAGAGGGGAAAAAAGGAAAAAACTCAAATGAAATGAAAAGTAATACACAACATATAAACTGGATTTAAATTGGTCTGTATACTCACCCGCCTTCTCAGCAGATGCCAAACGCACCTCATAGCACCGCTTCCCATCTATTTCAGTCTTGAACAGACGGGTGTTGTAGGCACTCAGTTTCTACAAGGACAGACAGAGTACTCTAAATGTGAGCGAATATTTAAGTAACCTAGTTCATTCATGCTGTCAGTGAGGATATAACAAGATCAAGTTACACCTGGTTCAATTGGTTAAAATTAGCTATGAGGAGCAATCAATGAACAATACTTTTACAGTTTTTATTAATTTAGAATAGTTCATTTATGAAATTCATGATCATTGTTAATTCATGCTTTTCATAGCACATTAAAAGGTACAATATGTAGGAATTTTTCGCCACAAGAGGGCGCAGTTACCAACAATAACAAAGGCGAAGCTTGATGACGCTATGAGGGATGAGGGAGAGTTGAACGATGGGACTCGGGAGATATCATTTTCACCATCCAGAGATGTTATGGAATTACCGTAAAACTTCAAATAATAGCCGAGTCCCAAATAGACGCCTGTTTCTTTTACACGCCTGGTGTGGCTGCAGGTTCGGGTAAATAAAGGCCGGTCTCAAATAGAGGCCGGGTCTGTTTTTTAGTTTCGGGTTGTATTAAATCTAATAAAATCACGATAGTAAACACGATAGTAAAAGGTCGGAAGACCGCAGTTTCAAGTGGAGCATTTGTAGATTTTTTTAAGATTAGAGGCTCTATGAACATAGAGCCGGTGCAGTTCGACGATATGGGAAAATATTTGAAGTTTTACGGTAATGAATCATGATCAAAGATTGATGTAATTTATTTGTTTTTGTATTACCTGTACGTCTGATCGTAATATTTTATGTCACCATAATAAATTAACTGCAAGGAACGTGAAATGTAATGCTATATTATCCTGTTACAGCTATTTGTCAAATGATTTGTTGGGTTAATGCTGCGCAGTTTTACGTGTTTATGGTTAATGCCGTGTTGTTTAACGTGTTCAAACCAATTGTACTCAAAAGTACATTTGAACGAACATTTGCAAGTAATGGCTAAATATTGTTTAACAACACATATCCGATTGTATTTAATTGCACTGCCATAATCTCGGTCAAAACACAAGTGATAAAAACCATTGCCAAAGTACAAAGAGCAATATAACTGTTGAGTTTTCATCAGCATTACGATCACTTGATAGTTTTTGAGGTGAATCAACATATGCATAATAATTGATCTGTCACGTCATATAGGCCTATGTATCTCGCATTGTTTATAAGTGATATTATTGACAGTTGCATGTGTTGCAAGGAAACACAGACACATTTTGTTTTATGTACATTTGCTCACCTGTTTAATAAAGTATATGCAAGAGCGGTGTTGCTCCAAGTTAGTCCGGGACGTGAAGCTCTCGGCATCTCGAAAACTCCACGCTAATATTGATCCTCATTTTAGTTCTCCTATTTAGTCTGCCTGCCATGGTCCACAATGATTGAACGAAACAACAACAGCGTGCAGCTAAACGTTACGCACTACGCAGTTGTCCACGTCTGTCGCCATGGTTACGTCATGGCTATGGCAGTACGTAGATGTAAAGATGTAAAGATATGCATCTTTATATATTTACAATCTATATATATAAAGATGTAAAGATATATATATTAGGGATGCACGATATTGAAGAAAAGTGCGATATGCAATAACTCATTAAATAATGCGATATTCGATTTGCGATACGATAATGCTTAAAGTGTGTAAAATAAACTTAAATTATCTTTAAAATATATCTAAAATTATATAACCTACATATTCACATTCTTTTTGCAGCCGTGTTTTACTGTAGCATAAGAAGTGTTATTTTAACATGTGTAAACCACGGTGTTTAGGGTTTCAGGTAGGCCTACATTAGAGTTTATTTAATAACAGAAACTGAATAATCAAATGTAAAAGTAAAACACTGCTTGGCTTTCACTATATGAATTGTGAGGTTTTTTTTCTCTTTGTCTTTTATTCATGACCCCAGTTATTGCAAGCTGTTGCGATATGCATATTGTGCTATATTTCGATATATTGTGCAGCTCTAGCATACATATACATATATATATATATATATACACACACACTAGGGCTGGGCGATATGGCTGAAAACTGTATCATGATATCAGTGTTTCATATCGGTCGATATCGATAATTATTGATTTTTTTTTTACCAATTTAAAATAAGGACCAGGAGAAAAATATATTACATTTAAACATTTTTATTTTAAACTTAACCTTCCTCTGATTATAATCCCAAGACAGAAATGTCAACACAACCATGTGTTGTTTAACTATAAGTTTATCAAGCGACGAGAATACTTTTTGTGCGAAAAAACAAACAAAAATAACGACTTTATTCGACTATTCCTTTTCTTCCTTGTAGGCCTGAAACGAGACTTCAAGAGATTTCCACGACGCGCACGCGCGAGAACTTAACTGAAGTAGTTGAAGGAGATCGCAATTCTCGCGCATGCGTCGTGGAAATCTCTTGAAGTCTCGTTTCAGGCCTACAAGGAAGAAAAGGAATAGTCGAATAAAGTCGTTATTTTTGTTTGTTTTTTCGCACAAAAAGTATTCTCGTCGCTTGATAAACTTATAGTTGAGCCACTGTTGTGACATGGAATATTTAAACATTTTCTTTAATGACTTTCTGGGCCGTCCGGTGTCATTCCCTTAGGGAGCCTATGGAGGAGTGATCAACCTCTCAGATTTAATCATAAATATCTTCATTTGTGTTCCGAAGACGAACGAAGGCCTTACGGGGTTGGTACAGCATGGGGGTGAGTAATTAATGACTTAATTTTCATTTTTGGGTGAACTAACCCTTTAACTTTACTTTAACAGCAGTACAACTGTTTCTACTGTATCCATGGTACTGGGAGGGGCGCGGTTTGTACCAGTACCATGGATACAGTACCCCTCCCAGTACCATGGATACAGTAGAAACAGTTGTACTGCTGTTAAAGTAACGTTAACGTTACATCGCGATGCTGAGCTAGAGTGAAATAATAGAAAAGACAGATGCATTATCTGTGTCAATTCGCATTCACTGCGCCGCGCTAAACACCTCCGACACACAGCTCCACAGCCCAGTCTCGAATTGACACAGATAATGCATCTGTCTTTTCTATTATTTCACTGTAGCTCAGCATCGCGATGTAACGTTAACGTTACTTTAACAGCAGTACAACTGTTTCTACTGTATCCATGGTACTGGGAGGGGGATTTAATTCTTGCGTGTTTTTTTGTTGTGCGCCGTGATCACAGTTCATATAAGCCATTAGAGCAAAAATATTGCGTTAGGCTACTTCATGAGTTAATAAGAAAAAAGATTTTACAATTCCTGCAAATGCAGTGATGAAGTTCATGTTCTCATGATTTATTTTTATGAATAAAACTTTCAAAGCATCCCCCCCCTCTGTTTTTTTTCACAAATCGCACCCTGTATATATATATATATATATATATATATATATATATATATATATATATATATATAAATATATATAAATATATATAAATATATATATATATATATATATATATATATATATATATATGCATTTGGCAGATGCTTAAATTCTAAATGTATTCAACGTTTTACATTTTTGCCAGTATGCGTGTTCCCTGGGATCAAAATGACTTCAAAAGCGTATCAAATGTTTTCAATGACAACAAAAGCAGGAATTTAAGAAAAATCTTTACAAATATTTATAAATCTTTACAAATATGGAACATAATTTCTGTTAATATTTTATGAAACATTTTATATTACATACGTGTCATGCACTATATTAATTCATATTACTCCGAGGAACAATACAGCTGTTAGGAATGTGCAAGGCTTCCGGTGTCACTTTCTTGCAGTAATTTTAGCTGTACAAAAACAGTCTGTTATCCAGCTTGATGTTGGAAAGTGGTGTTTGTTGTCATAATTTAATTTATTATGGTAATTATAAACACTAGTTTGTACCTCAAATTGTTTTACCTACAGTTTTACCATTTCATCATTCTTCTAGTTATCTACCTATAGCAGCTAATGAATAGGAAGTCTCACATATTCACAGAAAATATCTTCCACATTTCAAAACAAAGATGATACCTTGGAGTCCAGAAATTTCTGGGCAAACTCTGCATCTTCTAAGCAGCAGTTCCCTGAGAAGTAAGTCGTGATCCCCTAGGAGAGAATAGTAAAACATCAACCTGAGACTAAGCTGTAAAAAAAGGCTTACTTTTTTCCTCTTTTACCTTGTCACCCAGACCGAGCTGTTTCAGCTTGTCTTCTAGGGAGTAGAGGGGCTCAGAGCAGCAGCCCCACAGCGCCTCTATGTCCCTGGGGCTCTCCTCAAACACCAGGCTCTCCCACACAAGAGCCTTGAACTTCTCCTGCATATAAAAAAAGGGATAGTTATCAAATACTAAAACTGTTGGGATGTTGCATACAAGTATGACAGATTACACATATTAAAGGAGAACTCCGGTCAATTTTAACATTGAGCTTATTTTTTTGTACATTTGGAGTGCTGTCAGTACAGACAAAAACGACAAAAATTGGTGTTGCCTACACCGCGTTATCCTCTTTTTAAAATTCGCACCCTGTTGACTTCAATGGGGCAAGTTCTAAACCTGCTTTTAGCCTCTTAACAACCTTAATGTGTCATTACAAGTGCACAGCCATGCGAGTGGTGTTATTAAGAGTGACCACGGTCAATCTGACTGCAGTAGATGTGAAAGATATTAATAAAAATTATGTTAATTCAGCCAGCTCACATACCTGTATTTACTTCCTGTTTTCATTCGAAGTCCACAGTAGTCGATTGTCGAGTTCCCGCGTGCGATCATTAGTTATATTAGTTACCAAAGCTCGCGCACGCGAACTCGACAATCGACTACTGTGGACTTCGAACGAAAACAGGTGGTCACTCTTAATAACACCACTCACATGGCTGTGCACTTGTAATGACAAATCAAGGATGTTAAGAGGCTAAAAGCAGGTTTAGAACTTTTAAAAAGAGGATAACACGGTGTAGGCAACACCGATTTTTGTCGTTTTTGTCTGTACTGACAGCACTCCAAATGTACAAAAAAAATTAGCTCAATGTTAAAATTGACCGGAGTTCACCTTTAAGTAGGGTGTTTCACCTTTGGTAGGTTGGGGATGAATTTGGTGTCCCCAAAGGACTTGTAGTTCCCCATGTTTGCATAAATCCCAGCAGCATATACGAGGAAGGCCTAGAATGAGATAGAACTTTGTTACGACAATGAACACAGAGATGTTAACTTTGGTGTTTGGAACAGGTCATTTCACCTGATATTCCTCTGCGCTCAGTCCAGCTGCAGTCGCTGTTGCCTTCAGCTGCAGTGGCGTCTGTGCGCGGAACAATTTTTGCAGCAGTGCGTAGATGTTGGCAGACTCAGGAGATGTCTGGATCAGCACGGCCAGGCCACCGTACCAGGACGCTCGAGAGAGGTAGTGTGCATACAATTGCTCTTTGGGAGACAGCAGCCTGAAAGCCTCCCGGCAATCCAGAGCAGAGATCCCGATGTCATTTGGGAGGTAATACTGAGAGTCCACCATTTCAAACTTTAAGCAGCTTGTTCCCTCTCCACTGAAAATTCACAAAAGCATGAAGGAGTCACTGATTAAATATCCTACTATGCAAAAGAACAAAATTACCTGGTTAGTATTGGGTCATTTGGGGATTCTTCATAGCTTTACATCCTGAACTTGCTCTGTCTCTCTCTCTCTCTCACACACATAGCTAATATAAGCCATTGGGCTGCCAACTTTTGAGTTTAGCTTGAGACCCTTTCACACAATGTCCTGATCTCAGAAAATTGCCATAGAATGGCTAGAGTGCCCTCTGTGAGAACGCAAACACGTCCCGGGATTGATCCCGGGGTGGGGACCTAGTAACATTGCTAGGATCAGTCCCGGACCACGCCCTGTGTGAACAAAAGGCAGGACCAATCCCGTAAGTGGTGTGTTGTAGTGATGAAATGTGACGTCGCACTGATGTAGTTACCGTGATTCTTTGACCAGGTGTTTTAAATGCAGATCAACGTTCACGTTGCACATTAACAAAGAAGAAAGTTTGTGTGCTTCAAGGAACAAAGAAAAAAGTGTGTGTTCGTCAAGGAACAAAATAAGGACGAAAAATGTCTGCATTACACGTGATGTCACGTGTCTTGATGGGATCTTTACGGGATGTGTGTGAAACCTTACATCACAATAAGTGTAAAACCTTGCATCACAATAAGTGTATTGTGAGTGTCCATACATTTGGTAACTAAACAGAATTTCATGAAGTTTAGAGACAACATGTTACAATGTTTACATGGTGCAATGACTTGTAGCCTACTGTTTGTATTAGTGCCTAACACAAATTTCATTATTTCAATCCATAAGCTAGCGATTTGATTCCGATCTTGATTCATTTGGCTAAATATCAGGAACAGTAGCCCCTCAGCCTACATACATGTTATTTTCTCTCAAGGGGAAAAAAACCTCTTAGCTAATGCTGTAAACATAAAGGGAGCCCAGTCAGCTGGTATTATTATTATTACAGGTTAAAATTATCAGCTCAAATTAACATGATGCGTTTTTTTTTATAATAATGTTATATTTTTTAATGATATGAGTAAAAATATAATAAATATGCAATATAGTGCATATATTTAGCAAAATTTGCCTCTCTACAGTTATTTTTTCTAGCTAACTAACATGCTATGATCATTAAAATGTCTTTCCTGAGGTAACTTATATGTAACGTTACATGTGACATTTTTCTTCAGCTGTTTTATTGACCCCTTTGCCTTTCTACGGTTGAAACACTGATTGATCGATTACATGAGACATGACAAATTTCGGTTGTACTGTACTGTACTGTAAGTTGTACTGTATCTTTCAACATAACTTCTAATGTTCATTCGTGTTTATTTACTATTAAGTTAGTTATAACGTTAGAAGTAAAGAGGAAAATATGATCAGTTCACGTGCCGGCCGCTTGAATTGAGGCGATACAGCGATCTGTCACGTCACATTTAAGATCGCCAAAACGGATTTATTATTTGAATTTCGTAATAAAATTTACATAATTTGAAAGCTAAGACGTTGCTTCATATCAAAAGTAACTCGGTCTGTCTCGTCTGTCGGTGAGAGCGTAAGCACAGTGTCAATTGTGTGAGAGTTGACAGTCCTGAGTAGATACATTTGGATATGTAACGTTAAATCTGTAGACATACACAGTCAAAAGATTAGCTTTACGGTTGAAAGGTGAATCAGCATTGACACGGTGAGTTTCTCTTTCACTTCTGGGACTTAACTGATCATCAGCTAGTACCGTTAGCAGACTTGATAGTGCAGGAAATCAGACAATGAAATCCCGCAAATCTGTGCCATGCAAACAAATATGAAATAATTTTCTATACAAATATCCTATCATCTACAATAGTGAACATACACTTTCTCTTTAAACAATAGCCCATATATTAACAACAGCATGTAACACAAGTTCTACCTGAATTGTGCGTTCACTCCTGTCAAAATGATCACCAGCGAGTGTCTGAATCTACTTCCGCTACTCATTCAATGGAATGATCCGCCCCTCAGCCAATCAGACGACGGGGAAGATAACTGACTGGCGTGAGATCCAATAGGAACAGCAGGTGAAAAAGAGGTTTCGAGTGATTGAAAATGAAGGCAACTGTAGGAGGGGATTCTTTTTTTGTTTATTGTAATATATTAATATATTATTATACAAATGTATGTATTTATTTATTTAATTTATTCCTCGTAACAGTGGGTTCATTCTTAGCTATTTATTTATTTTAAAAACTGACGTGTTTTAAGAGGAATTAATTTCCCAGCACTCTAAAATAAACTTTCTGTCAACAGGAAATTGTCCATCTGCAGTGTCTAAAAACAGCATCTTGACCACCCAGGATCATTTATTTGTTTATTGTGCTGTGGTTTGCTTTCTTGGCAGTCACTGCCAGATGAGGATAATAATTTTTTAGGTAATACTTTTAGGTATAAAATAATCCAGGTGGATGAAATAGTCCAGCCCAAATAGAGTTACATAAAATGGATACAATTATTAAAATATATAAATCAATCAATTCATACTTAAAACCTATATAATTACTAATGAACTTAATTTATGAGTACCGGTAATATATTTTTTTTCCTCAGGTTTGAAATATTTCATGAAATTCCATCAATTTCTGTTCCCCTTACTATTCTAATAGAATGTTATCATAAAAATTAAGCATAATTCCCAAACATTCAAATCAGCCCAGTGTTTATTCCAGCCATGTGAGATTTGGGGAGGTTATGGAGCTCATTGTGCAATCTAGGCATCAACAGGATCCCAGTGGCGCCATATGAGAAGATAGTAGCCTCTTGTTTTGAACTGGCCAAGCACCTGCTGATGAACCGTCATCAGTTACAATACACAATTCAATAGCCACGTTAAAACAAAACACTCAGCTTTTCTCTTTTGTCGGGTGCTAATAGAGGTGCAATGCCAATTGCTCAAGTTTTAATAAAATGTAATATATAATAATAGAAATAATAATTTCTGTTTATTGTGATAATGTAGATGTCCTTCAACATTATAAGCAAATTAAAAATACTTTTTTTAAGTGTTGTTGGTAAAAAACAAAATAAAAAAGTTGGTTAGCAGAACTGACATGCATATGTGCTTATTTATGTCTGAGCAGAATGCATATCCTCAGTGAACAAAGCTGTGGTTTAGAGCAAGCCAATCACAGAAAGCAAATGTCAATAAATCACATAGATCCAACAGGTTACTGGGGCGGCATGTCGCTTGTTGCCTGTATGTTCATTCTCCTAAGGGGAAGGAGAACAGAGCAAATCAGGCACTATTTTGCACAATTTATTCCTTTATAGTTTTACTTGGAATTTGTTTACAGATGCCTGTGATTCCACCTTGGTTAATATTTGCTGTGACCAAAATATGCTTCAAGTTAGATTCATACATCTGCATTTCAGAGAAAAAGTAATGTGCTTGGAAAAGTATCAAAGGACCAACATGAAAACGAAGAGTTAATCTGCAGTGATACCAACTATGACATTTATCCTTACAGATATGTTTGGGCAACAGACAATGGACTACTATTACAAGCCCAAACTCAAACATGTTTTTCAGCGATCCATGTGGGGAGTGTTTAACTTGAAGGTAATGTTTCAAGCATTTGAACAACTCTGTTAGTTTTCGGATTTGATTTGGGTGTTGAAATTACTCAGCGGCCCTTTTGCATGATTGGAGATTTTACTAGTTGTACAATGTGTCGCATTTGTTGTATTTATTAATTCCATATGTTTTAAAGAATGTTAATAGATTATTTAAAGTGTTTTCTTATTTTAAAATATCTACTAAGACTAAATGTGTGTTTGTGCTTTGTTTGAATTACTGGATTATGTAACCGTGAATGCCACAACCTCTTGACATGCACTGTCTGTATTTATATGATAGTGTCAATTATGTCTTTATCTTAGCTTACTGCCAGCACTGCAGGAAATAAGAAAAGGATTTTTCTTATTATTGCTTATGTGAATTATTGTATGCAATCTTTTTTAAACTGGTAGTAGTTTTCCTAGAACCATGAGTGGCCGTTATTCCAAAACCAAGTTCTCAGAAAAGTAAAAAACCATCTTGTTTTGACAGATGCAAACCTATTGGTGATAAATGGCCTACTGTCACATGGAACATGAAGGGAGGGTCTTCTACAGAGAAAATGGGTATAAACACAAGTATGTCCAGAGATTACAAACAGTGAGTATGACGGTCTGACCACATGCCACCTGGTAACATGCCTGACATGAGCACACAATCACTCAAGTTATTAAAATGACCTCAAAGCATTTGGAAACGGTTAGGGATCCACTGAGAAAAAAGTGCCATGGAAAAGATAGAAGAAAGCAAATGTTCTTTGAGCCAAAGAAAAGAAGGTGAGTACAAAAACTAATCTTAATCCATGATTGTCACATGCAAATACAAAAGATTTTGTACACAACAAATATTGAACACTGTGGATTTAGAGTCTGCTGTATTCCACTGAAGCTGCATTTACAAATATTTTTATGGGGTTTTTTTTGTTTTGTTTTTTAATAGTGCTAATGCATTGAGGAATTGGGACAAGACGTACATACTATAAACATTTCAGTTTTATTTTTAACTAATTTATCTTCAAAAAATCAAGATGCTTTAAATGGGAAGGAAACAAACATTTTAAATAAACTAAATGTAGTAGACTTTCTGGTAGCATGCAAATGATTGCTAATTTCCCTCAGTTATCATGCATAGTATCTTTTTCAAATGAATGAAATTCAGATAATACCCAACACAACAAATCAGCCAGGCACTATGCAAAGGTTTTGAGAAGTTTGAAAAGTTTAACAGAGGAATTTGGACAATTATTTACATGCCACTTGATAGTCAATATTAAAAGTGCCCTTTTCCTTCAGTTTTAAGAATGTTTTCATTCTTCTTATTGAAATAAATAAAATGAAAATAAATTAAAAGAAGACATTTTTATCCAAAATTACTTAGGAGCAAAAGCAGTCGTTACAGAGCCAACAATATTCGTGGTTTACAATGTCAGTCTTATTAGAAAGCTAGATTGCAGGAAACAAGCTATAGCAGAGAAAAAATGCAGAGAAGGAAATAATTGTATGAATAAATAGTAAAGAAAACCATTTTATAAATTCACAGTGAGTTTCATATTACAACAGCAAATATCACCAATTATTTTACCAATTATTACCTTTATTTATTTACATTTTCAGGCAAAAAAAAAAAGCATGTATAAGCATATGCACATGGGGAGGCATTATCAGAGGGCATGGAATTGTATCAGAAGCTGCAGGCAACCACGCTTGGTAGTGATAAGACAAAGTGACGCAGTCATGATGTCTCTTTTTCCATCAGTAACGGTGCTGCCCTCTGTCTTCAGTGAAAATGATGATGATTCTAGTGTATGTTCCCTCCTCTGAATGATGCTAGTTGAGAATCGGGTCAACAGTAGCGTGGTCATACAACTAAAACAATATCATTTAAAATGTTTGCATGTTTATGTTAAAAATGCTTCATCATATCTTTTGTGGTTGTTCAAATTCACCATAAATTTAAATACAGGGTCTGCACAGAATTGAGAAAAACATGTTCTCGCTTGGCGGCACGGAGCAGAAGGAAGAAGGAGAGTCAGCTGTTCGAGGAGTTAACTGCTCTTCTCCCTCTAGACCCGAATATGGACGGAAAGCGAGACAAAGCTTCAGTCATACGTCTCACAATCGCTTACCTTCACCTGAGGGGTCTTCTGAACACACCAGACAACTGTACACAGTCCTCTCCTCCTTCACCAGGTAGAAAGAAAAGTGCTTGAAAGAACACGGGTTGAAAGAAAGCAAGGTTTCTAAAGGCCATTGTGATTGTAGGAGTATCGGCTAAATCTCATGAGAGGGAGTTGCTAGATTCTGCCCTCGGAGGGTTTGTGGTTTTGTTGTCTTTGAATGGCAAGGTCATCTTCACCACTAAGGGCGTTACTACACACACTGGAATTAACCAGGTGATGACACTAAAACTAAATGAATTCCATGAACTTGGAAAGACTTTACTGGCATCTTTATTAAATCCCAAACGTGTGTCTTTCAGATGGATTGGATCGGGAGGAGTTTGTTTGAGTTCTTGCATCCGTGTGATCACATGGAGGTCAAAGACATCCTCACGAGCCTGATGGGTGAGCACTTCTTGCTGGAAAGACCTGTTTTTACCATAAATTTCCATGCTGGTCTAGGCTGGTTTATCCTAGTGCCGGTGATTTGATTTAGTGCTAATATTTCAGGAAACCAAGGACAGCAGGAATGTGAAGTGCTCCTCAGAATAAAAAGTGTGATGAATCAGAAGCTGACTCCTTGGAAAGTAAGAAAGGCTTCTTTCCATTGTTTGCTAAAGTAAAAAGACCACATTGTTTGCCAGCAGCTATCACCCTGTAGCCCAAGGCTTGTGTCCCACTGAGGCAAAGCAGGGTTGACCCTGGTCAGTTCCTGGATGGGAGACCTCCTGGAAAAAACTTGGTTGCTACTGGAAAAGGTGTTAGTGAGGCCAGCAGGGGTGCTCAATTCTAACCCCCCAGAATAGTGATGGGGACATTATACTGTCAAAAAAAAAAAGCACCATGCTTTGGATGAGACGTTAAACCGAGGTCCTGACTCTCTGGTCATTCAAAATCTCAGAATGTCCTATGAAAAAGAGTAGGGGTTTAACCCCGGCATCCTGGAAAAATTTGCCCATTGGCCTCCTAATCATTCCTATATAGACTGATTGGCTTCATTACTCTGTCTCCTCTCCACCAATAAGCTGGTTTGTGGTGGGCATTCTGGCGCAATATGGCTGCCGTGACCGTCGCATCATCCAGGTGGATGCTGCACATTGGTGTTGGTTGAGGAGATTCCCCCCCCCTTCCATATGTAAAGCGCTTTGAGTAGAAAAGCGCTATATAAATGTAATGAATTAAATGTAATGAATCTTTGCTTTTGTCTGAAGATTATTCAGTGTACTGGAAAGAAAAATAAGTTGGCTGCACTTGGATCCAGTTGCCTAGTTCTTCAGTGCAGGGTTCTGCCCATGCAGAAGATCACTGAACTGGATGCAGCGCTGAATACAAGTACGTTTATGAGCATACACAGCCCAGACATGAAGTTCACCTACTGCCACTCAAGGTACAACCTTCTGCATGCAGCTTTCAAGTGCAAAAAGCTAACTGCTTTGAATCCGTCTTTATATTTGAAGCTCTTTTTTGGCTCAGGGTTGTGAAGTTGACCGGCTTTCGAGTCACAGAGTTGTTGGGTCAATCCGTGTACCAGTACCATCATCCATCTGACTGCCAGCAAATCCGCAAGGCACACATTTGCTGTAAGAGATATCTTGTGGGTTCAATAATAAATGGGTTCAATAATAATAAAAAGCAATATTTTATTTGTTAAAGTAAGCTGTCCTTAAAGGGATCGTTCACACAAAATTGAAAATTCACTTAGCCTCATCTTGTTCCAAACCTATTTCACCTTGTTATTTCAAGATTTTATTTTATTTTATTTTTTTCCGAACCACTTGAAACCCAACACCTCAGGCCATAGGCAGCGAAACATGGATGGCAATGTTATTTTATTTTATATGTTTTATTTTAAACTCTTTTCTATTAAAGAACTTCATGCATTTTTTTAAATGACATGAGAACGAGTAAATGATGACAACAATTTTCTTTTTTCTCTCTGTCTTTAATAATGTTCAAATATCTGTCCGGAACAGTGCTCTCCAAGGGTCAGGTGTCGACTGGGAAATATCGGATGCTGCACAGGCACGGTGGCTATGTTTGGGCAGAGACAGACGCATCAGTGGTGTGCAACAGTTGCACTGGTGTGCCAGAGTGTGTCGTCTGCATCAATTACATTCTTAGGTTAGAAAATTGACAGTAGCAATGCCAAGGACATTGTTAAATTTCCAGGAAATACACATACTGAAACTATACCTTAAATGTATTGTAAGTTACTGAGGGTACAACAACAATGTAATGTTTTTTTGCGTACTGATGCCAACGTTGTCAAAACTATCCCCGTTCACACGGATCTGTGAACATGATTAAAAACACTGTGTTATGCATGCCAGGCCTGTAGCTGGCGCACGTAATACGCATGCGCATGACGTCACTGTTTTCACAAATAGGCCTACGTGTTTTTGTAGTTTACACAGAGACAATAAAGGTATCGGATTCAAAAACTTGCGCTTGCACCATTGTCGTGTATGAACGGCCAAAACGCATAAACTGTTTCCGTTTTTAGTTGAAAACTGTTGTGTAAAGACTCTATAGAAGACACTTTTAACCCAAGGGGCCGTTTACACGACACAGTTTTCGACTTAAAACGAAAGACTTTTTATACGTTTTGGCTGTTCATTTACAAGACATGGTGTTTTGCAGGCCTGAAAATGAAAACTTTTGAAAATGGGATTCAAAGTGCAAGGTTTTGAAAACTCTACCATTATTGTCTCCGTGTAAACGACAAAAACGCGAATTTGTGAAAACAGTGACGTCATTACGTGTTCAGTCTATAGGCACCTAGTGTGTTTCCTTACTAAATGACATCACTGACTACTGGCCTGGCATGAATAATACAGCAATTTTTGTCGTTTTTGTGGATCCGTGTAAAGGGGGATAGTTTTGACAACGGTGTCCTCTGTACGTGAAAAACACAAAGGAAAAACTTTTCCGTTTTTAGTCCATTGTTGTCGTGTAAATGTGCCCTAAATGTGTAAAAGGCTGAAGTTATGTTGTTTTATTTTTGAAAAAATGTATTTGTTTGCTTCATAATATTGTAGTGGAGTGGAGCAGCCCGATTTAGCATTTTTACTGGAGCAGACAGAACAAGTTCTGAAGCCAAAGAATTCACTTTACCCAGAAGGCCTTAGAACCAAATCAACTGAGCACAGTATTCCTACAATACTCATAAAGCAAAGAGGTAAAATTTACAGAAAATATCACAGGATATGATGTTATTGAAAATGGTTATAATGATGATGAATTTTCTGATGAATTGTCTTTTGCTCAGAGGGTGACATACAGAAAGTTCATGGCTGCAGAGAGATCACACATAATACAGAAGAGTGCTGCATTTTCAATTGCGTGAGTACCCTTAATGTTCTGTGGTATCAGATGTTAATACCATAGTATTTTGATATATAAACAATGGTACTGAATTATTACTGTACTCGTAGACCAAACATATTTATACTGTTCCAAAGATTAATGTTGCATAAAAGGCTGAATTTATTTGATCAAAAATACAGTACATTTATTGTAAATTTTATTACGATTTAAAATAACTTTTTTCTATTTTAATGTATTTTAAAATATAATGTATTCCTGTGATGCAAAGCTGTATATTCCGCATCATTACTCCAGTCTTCAGTGTCACATGATCCTTCAGAAATCATTCTAATATGCTGATTTACTGCTCAAGAAACATTTCTTATTATTATCAATGTTGAAAACAGTTGTACTGTATAATATTTTTGTGGAAACTGTGATTTTTTTTTTCAGGATTCTTTGATGAACACAAAGTTTAAAACAATGGCATTTATTTTAAATATAACTTTTTTGTAACATTACAACATTTTACTGTCACTTTTGAATCAATTAAATGCATCCATGCTGAACAAAATGTTTAATTTCTTAAAAAAAAATACTGACAACACATTTTTAAACGGTAATGTACATATTGTGAAAACCTTCCTATTTGTTGTGCTTTACTGTAGGATCTGTGTGAGTTAGACTTGGACAGTCTGGCTCCATACATTCCCATGCACGGAGAGGACTTCCTGCTAACTCCCATTTTAGACGGGACGGTGGACAGTGACGAACTAAATGAGTGTGGACCATCATTCAACAGTCCACATCAAAAACTGGACCCTCAGTTGCAGAATTCAATGGGAACAGTCTTTCTACCTCCGAAGAGCCTGACACATACCCAACAAAGTGTCAGTCATTATTTTCTAACAAACAAGTATGTCTAATAAGAAAGGTCATTTTCTGGTGTACAATAATGATCTTTATGCATTTTGCAATCTTTTAATAAAAACAAATATTTCCTTTGTTATAGGATCGCTGATACTAACCTGATAACAACCAAGAAGTTGAATGAAAGCTTAGATCTTGTGAACAGAATTTCAAAGGTACTGTCACTGTGCTCATGTGCATGCAGATTCCCTTTATATTACAGTTAGTTCCGGCCCTTCAATTTGAATGGTGGATTCATTCAGCACAGAAGCGGCACTGTATGTTGCTCTGAGATGCTCAACCATTGATTATGCTTAGACTTAATTTGGAACTATTTTCAAAAATTAACTAGTAAAAATATTGAGCAATATTGTGTGTGAAATTTAAACTACAAATTACTCAATTAGAGCAAATTCAATTGTTTATTCAAATGCTCTATAAGAGTATAAGATAATATTTAATATTCCATACTGCATTTTAATTTTTGAATTGAATATTTTGAGTTTAAACAACCCTGAAAATACATTCAAACGAAGTTAAGTAATTGGACGAATTTTTTCCTCCAGGTTTATAATTGTAAACAGCATAATTATCAACTATTCTCAACTGAAAACAAGACATATCATTGGAGGGAAGATGCACTGAAAGTTTCACAACAACCCAACAGAACATACTGGAACATTGGTAAGATGGCTTGCAGACTTCAATAAAACAATAGTTTCTTAATTTATATGACACATTTAGCATTTTCCACATTTCCACTAGATGGATCAATACCGAGGCCATGTCGCAGAGGCCTGAATCCACTTGGATCAAAGTTCAGACCGCTTCTGGGGAATCCAATGCGTCATCCACAGAACAGAAAACACCATGCTGATGTAAAAATGGACCCAGCACCTTTGACTCTACCTATTTTGAGTGGGTGGGAGTGTGAGGTCAATGCTCCTCTTGACCCCACATCATATTTGCTCCAAGGGACAGAAATTATAGCTGTTCTGGACCAAGTGGCCACAAGAGTACCTTGGTGCTGATACAAAACAAAATACCAGTAATCAACACCAACAAGCATTGCCTTATTGTACATTACTTATACCTGAGTGATGGGAGTAAAGTTTTGGAGCAAAGCTTGGGCTTTGTGCTTTAAACGACTCTTTTCTAAAGTTACACCATAAGTAGTACAGTAGTGGCCAAAAGTTATGTCCGGCCTAGGAACATTTACATTTTAATGCTATTTAATAATTGTAACAGATTTTGTAAGTATTGGATGTGCTTGAAGTCAATTGTTTTTTTGTGATAATGCAGTGAAACATGCCAAATTGTATGGACATCATTTAGAACACATGCAAAAAAGTGTTATTAATATTAAATATTAATGACTGATTATGTTATACAGTCAATGTAAGCTTTTTGTTTTTCTGTGCACTTTTTTGCAAATAAAATGAAACCTGTAGCTGTAGTTTGCCTTTTTTTGCCAAATAATTTTGTCAGATAAAGACCTCAACCACATTTAGTGTTTTGTTCTTCCCTCATATTTAAAAACAATAAAATATTTTTCTTATATTTTGATGGTTTATTAAAACTTGTAGGGTCATTAAAACATATCACTTTTGGCCACTTCTGTGTATGTAAAGATGGTCTTGCGTCTTCTACCATTGCTGTGTTGTATTTCAACATTCTAGAAACCATTTTGAATAAATAAGAACATATTGTTTGCACTTTCACAAAAGTATGTCTCGATTCAATGTACATAATACATTGATTTTATGTACATAATTTTACTTAATCTGATTGTCAGTGTGTTTGCACTCTCAATTGTTCCCTTTACATCTTGTTCCCATCTTATTAGTCAGAAATATGAGAATATTCATAAATTATTAATATACCAATTAAAGATGCATAGTAGTTTGGTGCTAATTTAAAAAGTTTTACACATTAAGAAAATAAACGTGTGTGAGAAGCGTCATCTGAATGGTGTCCATTCGAATGAGACTCACTGTACTCATACTTTTCATATATAAAGTTTTAAAATTTGGTCCGATTTTCCCATGGCTACAGTGCACTGCGCTCTCCACAACGACAAAGACGTTTTAGTAGCTAATAGATTTTCACCACCGAAAAATGCTTGCTGTAGCCCGGCTACAAGATTTATTTACGGAGAAGAGAAAAACACCCGTAGTGTTTGGGTCAGAGCCATAAAGAGACACCCCATCCTTCAGGATGACTGAGCTTTCAATGTTGTTACGGAAAGGGTGAAACTGATTGGTTGGTTCTTGTCACATGACCTGCGGTGCACTTGTGGCATTCTGAAAAGTTGAAGTTTTTTCATCTGGCTGCACCTGGAAAAATCGCTTTAATTATGGGCGCGAATAACGAACTTGAGAGCGCAAAAGACACGATATGTGAACGGCCCTATGGCGTTTATTTAGTCTCAAAACTCGCGACCAGAATACGAGGGCAAAAAAAAAAAACAGTATACGCGCGCAGAATGCCATCCACGCGGATCTGCAGGATTCACATAAGTCACACAAGTCACCCAAACTGACGTGAAAAAAGCGGGAGGCGCCGAAAAGCGCGCTGTTTGCATTCCTGAATTTATGTAAACTCATAAAAGGTCATGCTGCTGATCCACATCAATAGATGGCAATGCAGCATCTAACATCACTGTGGTATCAGTTATTAAAATACACAAAGAACAGCAATAGCTAAGAACTACTGGCACTACAGTTATTTTATAATACATTGATAATACATCTTTTTGTCCCAATTTATATAAGGTGTTCTTAACTACCACAAACTTATTTAAATTAATAATTTGATGCAATGCACTTACTGTGTAAATGCATGGTTTTTTTTTTCATTGTAATTACATTTTTAAAATACCTGCATATAATTACATGTAACATGTAATTAATTTCTGTAATTTTCTCTATAATTAGACTGTTGAGCCTTCTCTTACACCTTAACGGTGTTAAACCAAACCGCTCCTTAATCTTACCCGTTTCACACATTAATAGCAGCACGAGTGTTTTGAAATACAAGATGGACACAATAAGTACATTGTACTTATTTTTTACAAACTCTACAAAACAAACAAAAATGCTTGTAATAATACATGAATATTAGATCAGTTTAAATCGCAACAGTTTTTAATGAAGAAAAAAGAATAAAGTGTTCTACAGGAAATTGTCTGAATCACGAAATTAATCAAGGGATTTAAATTCACACAATGGACAATGTCTGTATATACATCACTAGTTGCAACTTTATTCATTTAAGAGACGGCTAAAACGAGTACACGAGTTCTTTGAGAAATCTTCAGTGAAAGGCCTGTTCTAAGGGTCCAGAATCTAGATTTACTTTGTTATGGTGTTCCTGTGAAAAGAGGAAGATAAAACCAATTAACAACCAGAATATAGATAGAATGGAATAGAAATGGTGAATGAATACGTACGCATTCATGCTCTTCCCACTGCCACTCAGCACAATGTAAGGAGTTTTCTGGGACTTCTGCTTTTCCTGCAGAAGAGCGACGGTTCCCAGAGGAGTGTCACTGCTGCTCATCTTCTTCAGCAGCTGCAGAAACAATGGGCAAAAAAACCTTAATAGTTTGACATGACAGATGGTGGTATATACACACCAAAAAGACCCACATCAATTAAAGCCACCATGAAATCAAAATTGACAATTCTTGTCTTTTTCTCACATGAGATTGCAACAATAGCAAACGACAACGATCGAATCAATTCCCGATGGACAAGTCCTGCCCTCCATTTTTTTTGTTCAAGAAACCATTTATATCAAAATAGGGAAGAAAAGACTAATTGCAACTTCCATTTCATGCCGAGTTTAATGGTGCTTCATGTTCTAAAATGCATGGCGATGTGAAGAAAACATACCGCCTCTTCCTCAAGCTTTTTCATTCTCCGTTCCGTCTTCATCTTGCCAGAACCCTTCCCGTGGAAGCGATGGGACAGCTGTCTGAAAGCCTGGAGGACGACACATGAAGCTGAACACTCGTAGGAGTGATATCTAATAATGTGATAGGTGAAGAACCACACATGCACAAACCTCTTTAGGGGTCAGCTTGCGACCAGATTCATCAACATATTCAATCTTGACATCAGGGTTGTAGTGATCCTTTTCCTTAAAATCCTGAGTGAAGCCTCTGTATTCCTCCCTCCTGCTGTACTTGTCATCAATATTCCTGCAGTAGAATGAAAAGGAAATAGGCTTGCCTTTAAAAAAAACAAAAAAAAAACAGCAAGAACCACTGGGGAAAGTATTTCTACATCTACTCACATCTTGTCTTCGATGCAGTAGTTATCGTTTGCCAGAACTGGTTTTGGGTTTTTGACACGAGCCACCTTCAGCATCTGTGTGTCCAACAGCCCTGAAAGGGTTAAATAAATATACATTTTTAAATAAATCAGACATTATTACCCATTCTATCTAGTTCAAAATCAGATTTGGTTCATCTCTCACCTTTGTTTTTGCACAGAAGCAGAGCAGCAGAGAGACCAGAGTTTACAATGGGCTCTTCATCCAGAATGGTTGTGGATGCCGTTGAGAACTATAACAGAAAAGATCATGTTAAAGAAAAGGTTTCACATTCCAACAGAATTGCAGTCAGTGAGGTTAGCGGAAGACTCACATCTGCCTGGACTTTCTCCTCGTCCAGGTTGACAGTGCTCCAGCCCACGTTGTCATCCATATCAGAGTCTGACTGTCCACCTCCTTCTTTCTCAACATCCTTTTCAAAGTCCTGTGTGACCCAAACAAATCAAAATCATCAAGACCTACAGGTGAAGAAACGTATCACAAGAAGGAAGGGTTGGGATGGTTTGTACCATGATATCCTCTTGGTCCTCTCGGTTTCCTGACAGCCCGTAGGTTGGGATGTCTCCAAGAGTACGACAAAATTCAGAGGTGGCATTGAAGACAATGTTGTTCCTTTTGTCTGGGTCATTCTCGTCATCTTCTGCCATCTCCATTTGCTTCAGGTGCTCAGCCACCTGAAAACACCACGTACAAAAGAAAGTTGAATAAACATTTTATTGTTAATTATTAAAACGACATTTAAAAAAAAAAAAAAGTAGTGTTTAGTTACATTTAACTTTTGCAATTTCACTGACTTGATTCAATAGAATAGAATAGTATTATATAAAGTAAAGGGGGGGGGGGGAAGGGAAGTTCAACAGGGAATTCATTTTACTTCTAAAAAGAGGGATGAACAGTCAAAGATTTTAGAATGGGTGAAACCCTGTAAAACTGATGTGGCTAAATGATAGCAAATAAAGGGCCAGATTTACTAACAGCGTGCGCCAACACAAACCCTCTTTTGGCGGTAAAGGATTTACTAAAGACACGCAGTGAAAAATTAGCACTGAAAGGAGTGGACGGTTATTTCTCCAGCTGACCCTATTGCATAAGCAATTTATAGGAGATTCTCTTTCAGATGCAAAAATTATGGGAGTATTTAAATTAATCATGCAAGGGGATTTACAAAGGTTAGCGCTAGTCAATTGACTGGTATTTGCGTCATTATTTAACACCCAAAAAAGCATGTCTTAAAGCTACACTGTGTGATTTTTACCCCCATCTAGCGGTGAAAAGGTATATGACCATCCAGTGAATATTAGTTTCTGTTCCTCTCAATTCCGATTTCATTTTAAATCCTACGGTGGCCAATGTAGTCCAAGATTAACATGGCTTCCAGTTCGACCTCGTCCATGAGTGTTCCTTCAAGTGATGAGGTTATTTTAGAAAACTATTATAATTTGCAGTAATTTAATTTGTCAGGTAACACATAGGAGGTTATGACATCTATGTAAAATGAATAATAGTTTTATGTTTTCGTAATTTTTTTACCATTTCATTGCTAACATCAGTTATCAGGTTCCCAGACAAATGCAAGCTAATCTTAGTAAAGTATCTTTTATTTTTAACTTTTAACTCTTTTTTGCTTCCTTGGCGACTCTGATACGTATCCTTGAGAATAAGAGTGATCCTCCATCAGCAACAGACTTTCAAAAAGGCTTTCAGGTTTTTATATATCAGTCTCAAGTAATCCCCCTCTTCACATTCGACACGGTGCCATCGAGTGTTAAAACCTGAAAGGCGAAGCTTGAATTAATGGGTATGTCCCTCTTTGGCTAATGTACTTTCAAGATGGAGGGGCAACATGGCGACCGACATTAGAACCCCTCACCCGTATGTATTTTCAATGGCATATTGTTCACTCACGAGAATACTTTATTACTTGAAAGAAGTAAATATACATTAATGAGCACATCTATTTTTGAAAGAACTATGTGTTTTTAGCTAAGAATAAACTAAAAAAGTTACACAGTGTAGCTTTAAACCAGACGCTAATTTGTGCTGCTCTTGGTAGATTGAGTTGGCCATTATGGAAATGGTCCGGCTGCGTCTGTGTTCTTTCATTTGAGTGCTGTCAGTAGATCACACGCAGAACTTTCCACTCTAATCGGTGCTTTTATGGGTTTGCACTCTCACGCAAATTTGCTCCGTTTAGTAAATCTGGCCCCAAGTGTGTGTCGTGCAGGTCGGTTGTAAAAACGGACTCATTTGAATAATTAATAAAAATGTGGATTTTTATCTGCATTGCAGAAGAATTGCTTCAGAACTGAATAGTGCTGACCCTCTCTCCTGAGTCTTTGAGCATCTGTTTTTGCCTGAGTTTCCTCTGTTTCTCAAGTTGTTTCTGGAGCTCCTGCTCTGCTTCATCCTCTTCAAATGCAGTAGGCTCTGGAGAGACAAAGTCCTCTGGGAAAGACAAGGAGAAAGAGTGAGTGCAGAGAATACTGATGCAATTCATTTGAATTTCAAAGGGAAGCCCCACAGACAGAAAAAGATGCCTTCAGAAAATGAAAAGTCATTAAAAAGTTCTGTTACCTTCATCACTAATGTCCATGTCGGCCATTCTAATGTCATCCGACTGTTGGAGGACATCCCTGGGCTTGCTGCTGGATTCCAAAGCAACATATCCAGGCTCCGCCCCCTCCTCCTCCTCCTCCTCCTCCTCCCCCTTCTCATCTTGCCTTCTACCTCGACCTCGAGACCTGAGTGCCAGAATTGGTTTTGGGTTGAAATAACAGTGGTGTGGCTGTAGTATTCAACAGCAAGCAAGTGAAGGCTTTACCTGGAGCCAAAATCTGTGCTTCGAGTGTCGTCAATCAAGAGGTCACCAGCCCTCTCCTTCTTTCTGATTTTCTTGACTTTGCGTTTGGTCTTCTTAAAGCCAACCTGATGTGACCCGCCATAACAATCAGTTAAGAAAAACATCAAACTTAAAACAGAGTGCACTTAAACAAACATATTTCTCACCATTTCCTGCGGCGTGTAGTATTCAGTGGCGAGGCTGAGAGAGGGCATGTCCAGAGACTGGGCCTGATTGTGCAGGTTTTCTCTGATGGCCTGCAGCTCTCGCTCTCTCTCACCCCCGACAAAACCTCCAGAACTCAGCCTGAAACTCTTCTTCTTCTCTCCCTCGATCTCCTCATCGTACTTGGACAGCACAGACTTTGGCTTGAGCTGGAAATAATTAAAAGAAGACATAAGAATGTTACGTTTAAGAAAGACAGAAGCACACAGTGCTATCAGCCAATATCAGTGGTATTTTAATAGTGGAGATTTTTTTTGCTTCTTGCCTCAACTTTACATTATAATGTTGTGATGCCAAATTTCAGGCAAACTGTTCAGGCAGTGTGACGTCAAGTGCTAATGTGTTACAAGGTGAGATTCTTTAAGGGTGCTTTCACACTTGGTTTGATTGCCTGGTCCGGAACAGAGTTCGATTGCTCGATTTTATTTTTTTGAACCTTTGTTTTTATTTCCAAAGCATCAGCACATAATGGCACTTGGCACTCTGTCACAAATGTACCGCAAAAATTGTTTTAGTACAATTGCATTCGTTTCAGCAGGGTACCGTACTGGAGTTCACATGAAGCGTATCCGACCACCCTTTTTATGCGACCTCTGGTACGGATCACGGGTGCGCAATAGAGTTCGGAAAACAGAGTTCACATCCAAACAACCGAACTCTGACGTCAATTGAACCCAAGTGCGCACAAAAAAAGTGCTAGTGAGAAAGCACCCTAAATATATTTTAATGCATCTAGTGAATTTGAAATTTCAAAGTTAATAGGCGATCTTACAACGAGCATGTCATCCACACTCTCCTCTTCTTCATAAGGTTTATAATCTGGCTTCTTTTTCTTCAGCTCCACATTTTTCTCTGCTTTCTCTTTGTCCACCAGACCCACATTCACCAGCACGTCCTCCTTCTCCTCCAGAACACCTGTGAAAATCACCCACACAGAGGAACCTTGAGTGTGCGTGTAGGTGCTGTCATTGATTTAGCAGATGCTTATTCATCTACAGCAACAGAACATTTACCCACTCTCACCATCATCATGTTAGCTTACCTTTGTCTTGTAGAGTTAAGACAACCGTTTCTCCCTCTCTGAAAGAGTCCATCTTGTGTTGAACCTTGAGCCCTTTGAGATGGCGTGAGCCGTACGAGTCCTGTTCAGTAAAACAGCTAAACTGAATTAATACAAATGGATATGCAATACTAATATATATATATATATATATATATATTTTTTTTTTTTATATAAATAAAATAAACCTTTTCATCAACAACAGTTACATGATCAGAGCTAGTTCATCTCACTGATTAAGGTCCCAGATGACTTAAAATTATTTAAAATAAGAATAAATAAATATTAAAATAAACTAAAACAGTTAAACATCAAGATATTTCTTATTTTAATTCACCCCCTCAACAAACATCACATTTATTTAAGAGACCAGGACTCCCACTATCTTGGAAAACTTGTATTTGAGGATTTCTAAACATGGAAAAGTCATGTACATTAATAAAATATTAAGAAAATTAATGAGTATGAATTTAATTTTCTAGTTATGCCAATCTCTGAAATATTGTATTGGGTAGAAACTATTATCTGTGAGTAAAAAAATAAAATAAAATCAGCAACTCATTGAAGCTTCTGGAATGATCTAGAATTACATTCATTTTGCATCATATTCCAGTGCCCTAACCCATTTACCTAACCCTAACCCTAACCCTAACCCATGGTAATAAAATGAAGACATAAAACACAAATTTTATCATTTATCATAAATTTTAATCATATGAAATTAAACTTTTTGTCTAATAACGTGCTGCACAATGAGCTTTAATGTTAAATTTAAAACATGTTTATTTCTTTATTAATTATTTCTTAAAAAAATCAGTTTTGATGATAATTTATTTGGATTAGTGTTAGTGTATTACATTGGGACATATCTAAATTCTACTATACAACAGCAATATATTTCTGTCAAGTTAAACCGAACTTTTATTTTGACGGGTTGCCGTGAAGACCTTTTGAGTTTCTGTGCGTTTATGCAGAGCAGGCACGAGCCTTTTGGGGGCCCTAAGCAGAATTTGATTTGGGGGCCCCTCCCACTACGCGGAGTCCCCTTTGCTTGACGATTATTGACACAAATATCACGCACCAATGATACATTATATATTAATATAGTGAGGTTATGTATAAATACAAAATAAATACTTAATAAAAAAACAGATAGGCTACTTAAATATATTTTTTTTACTTTTACTTTACTCTTTTACTAACTCTTTGAAACTTCTTAAAAACAAACTGTCTCAAAACATATTAAATAAATTATTTGCTAAAATAATGACAACTGAAAAATTAAAAACATAATAAGAGCAAGGGTTCAACAATGACAATTATTGTTGAAAACTGTAAAAATATTATTATTTCTCAACTGTCTCAATACAACTGTCCACAAAGTCTTTTTTATTAGTATTATTGTAACAGACTTTGTTAGATTGTACATGACAGAATCCAACAAAGTCTGTTACTATAATACCGGTAATAATGTCCTGGCGCTCGTTGTATATGTGTGTGTATGCAATGTATTTTTCCCCTCTGGGCTTGACGTAGATAGGAATGGTTCAATTGCTGCACAAAACATACCGTAAGTAATCATACAAACATACTTTTATCTTGCTCTTTTTTTCTTCTCCTCTGTCATTTTCTTCGTTCTATTTTCGGCACCAGAGGGATACGTCCCATTGCTTAACATTACCGCGAGTCCGCGACTATGCGCAGTTGCGCACGAATTGTCTATGCACGCGCGAGGTGTCTAGATTATGCGCATGACTTAAACGCTGGCAGACACAGCAGCAGTTGTAGGGAGGTATGTTGGTCATGAAATCAGAATTTTCTTTTATTGTCTTTAATTATTCATTCATTCATATTAATTCATTCATTTATGTCACTTGTTTAAGTTATCTAAAAAATTTTTTTAGATTTTTCGACTCGATTGGGGGGCCCCCTGGTGGCCAAGGGGCCCCAAGCAGCCGCTTAGTTCGCTTATGCCTCGGGCCGGCCCTGCGTTTATGTCATGATGATAGTTTTTCTCAAATGAAGCGGTTAAATGATGACTTTCGGAGTGGATCTTGAGCCTGGAGAGGAAGTTCATGCATTCATGTCTTCATATAGGCCGAAAAACAGCGCAAGCGTCACACGTGCTTCAGTGTGTGTGTGTGTGTGTGTGTGTGTGTGGTAAATGAAACTGCGCGTCGGCTGCACCATTCATTACACAGGACAAGCAGGATTCGTATTTAAATTGTCTTTGTGGTTTAATATCCACACACACTACATCGCGATTTGATTTCAAGTGTACTGAACTGCTTTCTATTTATTCCTCAAAAGATTTACAAATTCCATGAAATTTCGCGTTATACGGTAAATTCCTTTTTTATGACTGGATTTGGGGGGGCAGACCAATGGTAGGGGAAACACTGTATTTATTTATTATAATATGACTTGAAAAATCTACTCATTTGAGCTGGTTATTAATTACAGCAGAAGTAACAGAAATATTTTAGGGGGCCTTTAAAATGTTGTCTTGGGACACTTGGCTCACACACCCTCTTTTCCTGTGCAAACTCCTGCTCGACCAGATTGCTCACACCAAACTCTTCATCCATCTCCTCTAGGAGTTTGGCCTGTGAAGAGAGGGATTACACAGAAGACAAAATAAAAACACAGATAAAGGAAAAGCGAGACAAAGCTAGCCATCTGGTTGCCTCCACAACGGTCTATTCTCACCCTCTTCTCCGCCAACTCCTTCTCCTTGGCTAGTTTGCGACTCCTCTCTACCCAGGCTGCTGTGTCATCCAGCCATGGTTCCTCATCCCCAAGTGCCTTCACCTTCCTGAAAACAAAACAACAAACAGACGGATATTAGTACAATTTAGCATTTGATTCAGTTTGAATAACATAGAATTACAATATTGAACAATTTATTATCCATTGCAGGAGGCAACAATATCCTACCCCAGTTTCTTATTGAGCAGACGCTTCTCTTTGAGAGCAGCCAGTTTCTCTCTAATCTCAGCCTGCTGTTTGATGTGGACAGGATTAATGGTCTCAGCCACGAGGGGCTCCTCCTTGGTTCCAGTCTCTGAGGAACCGTCAAACAATGATAGATTTAGACAGAAATGCTTCAAATAAGATTGCATTTAAAACAATGCGTACAATAAAGCAAATACGTACACTAATGGCGCTTTTCCATTACCAGTACCAGCTCGACTCGACTCGACTTGCCTTGGCTCGCCTCGGCTCGCTTTTCGCTCCGTTTTCCATTGCAGAAAGTACCGCCACAAATAGTACCCGGTCGTCATAGCGACGCCTTTCGTTCCTCGTTGCCCCATCAAGCTCTCGCTGGATCCTCTCTTCGGCAACCAAACAAAGGAAAGTCTGCACCTCCTCGTTTGACCACGGCGTATTCTTCCGAGTTGCCATAATAATAGTAGTAAGTTTAGTAACTATCTCTGGCCAAACTATTTAAAAATCGCGGGGTTATTTATTCTGGATACTCCATCTGGCGCGTGCAATGATGACGCAGATTCTCTGTGACCAATCAGCAGTCGGCATTGTTTTCACGTCACATTTTAGTATCGCCTTAGCTCGCTTAGAACCTCGCCGGAGGTGGTACGAAAAAAAGTACCCGAAAGCAGGTACAGGTACAACTTTTACACAGTGGAAAAGCAAACAAAGGCGAGTCGAGTCGAGCCGAGCCGAGGCGAGCTGGTACTGTGTAGTGGAAAAGCGCCATAACATTCTATAGTTTGGGTCAAACAGATTTTTTATGTTTTTGAAATTCTCTTGTGCCCAAGGCCGCATTTATTTGATGAAAAATACAGTAATATTATGAAATATTATTACAACTTGAAATAACTTTTTCCTATTTTAATATATTTCAAAATGTAATTTATTCCTGTGATTATAAATCTGAGTTTTCAGCATCTTTACTGTCACATCATCCTTCAGAAATCATTCTGATATGCTGATTTGCTGCTCAGGAAACATTCGCCAGAGGAGTTTAGCCAAAACTCTCGTTATAATCAATGGCACCGTCTGCACTGCACAATGAATCTCTTATTAACATCATGCAGAAATCAGGTTGCATTGACGAGATCAACGGCTACAATGCTCATGGCTGCAATTCTTTCATGCGACGAGAGTAGATCTAAATATAATGCTATAATCAACGCCAAATTAGTTAATCTCAACAGCTGTAATAGTAAAAAATTTCGAGAGATTTCCACATGTAATACTTATTTCATATGCAAAGATGTTAGCTAATCACAGCAGTGGGCATTTACACTGGAGTCTCACATCAGACACGCCCGTTCAAAAACAACATTCACATCAGGGTAGAAAATTGCCTTTTATTTCTAAATTAGGACAATTTATGTAAATCATACTAAGATAATAAGTACACCTCAGGAAACATTGTAAAAAAAAAAATAATGCAGTTCATGACCCCTTTCTTTTTTTAAATAAAATCTTACTGTCCCCAAAATGTAAACAGTAGTGTATAAAACAGCACTTTGATGTATGGTAACATGACCATCAAATTCTTACCTTTCTTGTTTTCATTGAGATCAAGGGGTTTTAAACCTAGTTTGGCCCTCAGTTTACTGCAAAACAAAGAGTAATAGCATTTAGTAATTATATATATATATATATATATATATATATATATATATATATATATATATATATATATATATAAAATATATAGCATACATGTATTTAAATTATTTATACCTTCCCCTCCCATAATTACAAATGGCAGTATGCTACAAAACATACTTGGTCGCTCATATATAGCATACATGTATTTAAATTAATTATACCTTCCCCTCCCATAATTACAAGTGACAGTATGCTACAAAACATACTTGGTCTCTTCAATGCTGAGCGAAGCATCACCACCAGCAGATTTGGGACCTGGCTCTGCAACACAAGATGTTGACATAGATGAATACAGTACAATGTCAAGGCCTTAAAGATTATTGCATGCCATAAATGAAGTAGGACAAAGAAATGTATGGGCTACCATGGTGAATTTTAGTAAGAAATGTTTAGTATGAAATGAAGGCTACCCAGGCAGTTTCCCAGACTGAAATGCATGTTTGGAGCCGTGTTAACTGAAAGCAACTTGCACCGACATATCTTTAAATATGGCAGTGCCATTGTTTTGTCTCAAGAAGCACATCAGCAATGTTATTTTCTAAGGCACGTTTATAATCCTGGCTTAATCTAATTCCTGTCTGTGAAACCAGGCCTATAAGGCTCAAACATGCGGTCTACATGTTCATTTTGATGACAGTATAGCAGAACACCTAGTCAACACAGTTTTACTGTAGTTATTATGGTAGTTTGTCAGAAACTACGGGGTGGACAGGATGACTGACCGCTGTTGTCCTCGAAAGCAGGATCAAGCCTCTCTTTCTTGACTCGTGGCTCTGCATTGCTCCTCTCTGCTCTGCCGCTTCTGTCTCTCTCTGCTCCCCGGCTGCTCCTCTCTCTGGATCGGGATCTCTTTCTCTTCTCTCGATCTCGGTCCTTCTCCTTCTCCTTGTCTCGATCCTTGTGACGGTGTTTCTTGTGCTCACGGTGCCGATCCTCGGGATCCCGGTCTTTCTCCTTTTCTTTGTGTTTCTTTGATGAACCCATTTCGGTTCTGTTTACGGACTAAATGTGCTATATGCGTCTCTCTAATGCACTTTAGTTGAGTATAATAGGGCAAACAGGTAACTATTTACCTAATATCAACATTACAAAGACATTGTAGTATCAGGTCCAGATTCTATTATCCGGGTTTTAACGCATTATTTCGCATTTATTTTTGTTGAAAATGTAAACACCAAAAAACACGACTGCCGCAATAACGCAATCGTATAATGAACGCCGTGCTGCTTTGACAACTTCCGGGTTAAATAGACTATGAGGGTGTTGCAGCGCCACCTAGTATATGGAAGCTGTTGGTCTGTACAACGCAGTTTTAACCCGTTTTATACAGTCTATGGCAAAAACTCATTTACATGTTATGAGAATAATATTATGAGAAAGTATAGCAATAACTTTTTTGTAACATGTAAATCTAATAGTTCGCAAAATGCTAAATTAATAAAATGGCCTTTATAACCGTTCAATAAAGTCAAATAGCCTAGGCTAGGCTATTTGTAAAACACTAGGCCTACTATACTATAACATGCTTTAAATTTATTAATGGTATATATAGGTGCTTGAGGAGAAAGATTTGTAGCTCAGCACTTTTCACAATAAATATTCTATCAAAGCATTTTTACAGAAAATAGTAGGCCTACCTCGCAGTCACATCCCTATGGAGCAAGTTCAGGTGAGAAGAAACTCCACACAAAAATACAAATTATTCTTGAAAGAAAGTAGAGATGAACACAGAAATATATAATTTGTATGCAAAGAATTCTAATAAATTCTAAATTATGTGTCTGTCTATCTATCTATCCATCTCTATCTCAGTGTTGTCAAAAGTTTGTTTATATAATATATATGTTACATGTGTGAATTCTAATAAATTCTAAATTATATGTGTCTTTCTATCTATCTGTCAAATCAATTAATTGCGATTAATCGATTCTAAAATAAAAGTTTGTTTATATAATATATGTGACACACACTTTCTTTGGTGAAAAAAACAACAACAGTTTTACTAATAGAGGTTAACATCTTTTACTTCAATGACAATATCTGTCTTTACTTGAGTAAGAATATACAAGCTTCTTTTGGCATGATTACTAACAAACATTTGGAGGAGGAAGGTGACTTTCTGATTAAACAAAAATGAAGAGGGCCATTTCCACTCAATAATAATAAACATACATTGACAGTGAGCCATTCAAGGCAAATGAAAACACAGAGATTATAATAATAAGTGAAACAAACATAATGCAATTCTGAGATCAAAAAATCCTCTTAACCATTCAATTACATGAATCGGACCAATGTACAAACATTTAAAGTATACTATATAAAGTAGGCTTAAATTCTATGACCAATCGAACAAATAATTTTTCATTATTGTCATTCGAACAAATCATTGTTCATTATTATCATTCATTATTTCCCATTATTATGTTTTGTTGTTGTAATTCAGTATGCCTGGCTCCAACAACACCAGGCTATAATTAGGTTCACAAGGCCTAAACCAGATGACAATGTCTGTTGGGTGTTCAGGCATCCAGATCATTTTGCCTCTCCAAAATGGAGTCCAGATACTCCATTTCCACATTGGCAATTCTTGCAAAACAAAGGAAAATGTTATATTATGTAAAAACATATATTATGTAAAACTGACAACTGAAAATATTGTCTAAAAACATTCTAAAAAAAATCTCTGAAAGATTTAAAATAATATAGTAAAGCTTTTGTTTTGTTTTTAACATAAAGTTCCATAGCTTTTTAATTAAATACAAAGCGGAAATATGTCCATGACAGTTTTTGATTTGCTCCATTATGGGCCACAAACCTCTAATCTTAATAATAATAAAAAAGAGACTCCTTAATTGTCCATTATAGTCATTCTTATTCCCATAAAACAAGAGCCATTCCACAAGAACCCTCTCTTGTGAAGTCAACCATTGTGACTTCCGATGCCATTTTTAGCTTGTCAGTTGTCTTGCCATACTAATTTGATATTCTCATAATGACCACTGCACACACAGCCCAACATCAGAGAAAAACAAGGGCCTTTTATGCAAATTAACACACCCAATTGGCATGAAAATACCTTGTAGTGATAACGAAAATAACTTTGAAGTCTGGGTCCCTGCTGCATCATTTACCTTCATTTGAATTTATGAACAAGCTGCCCTGCTTTACACTAGCACTCCTGTAAAGGAACCAGCAGCTCCTTCCACAGAGTTAACATTTCTTTTGGGGTGCGTTTATGCACTAGGAGAACATTATGATATGCACACGGCTTTTCCCGCAGATCCTCTGGAAGGTCGAAGGTGAGGAAACCCGAATGATGAGTGGGGGATACGCCGAGCCTGTGGAGGCACATTCCTAAGTAAACATCGTCAATGGGAAACAAGCTGACCCAACGTGAGACCTCCTTCAGATGCATGGCCAAAGCACCAGTGTAAACCACCCCTCCACCTCCTGCATACGCGGGATACGATCCCTTATAAAAGCTTTCGGGTATGTAATATTTAGTATAAGGCTGCCGATTGGGCCAGGCATTGGCAATAACATCCCCTACAATGAAATCGTCCCATCCTTTCATTTTATTTTGAAGTGTTTTTTGTACTCCAACATGGTCTAAGTAGTCCAGCAGAGCCTTAGTCCTAACGAACACATCATCATCTCCCTTGAAAATGAAGTGGACATGAGGACAGTGTTGTGAAAACCAGTCCCAGAAGAGGACATCCTTCAGGGTGAGGTTGAAGAAAGTGTCTTTGAAATCCCACTGCAGGATGTCCTTATGGGTGCTGCTCTCCAACTTCAATAGGGCACTCAGGTCCGGATGAGGCCCTGTCTCTGTGTCCTGCCTGGCAAGCAAGAAGACAGTGCGTATGAACCAGCCTCTTCCTCTGCCGTCCCCTTGGATCCAGCCGCTCCTTCCCCATGTCTCTCGGATGGCCTGTCTGTTCTCAAAGTTTCCAACTTGTGACTTAATCGCCATCAGAAGGAACAGCGTTTCAGAGTCCTGCCCGAAACACAGGTTGGGTTGGTCCACGAGGATAGCGTAACGCCTACAGTGCATGGACAGGACAAAATCCTTCATTTGTTCAGGAAGGGTGTTAAAATCGGGCAGGTGAGACGCCCAAGTCTCGTTTTGTTCACAAGCACCAGTTTTTCCCATCTCTTGAGGTTGTATTGCATCAAGGCTTGGACCTTTGTACCTTGTGCAGTTACCTCTCAATATGGGGTTGTGTTCTCTGTCCCAAATGTGCTGGAGGCGGTTCCACAGTGCCCCGTCCTCTAATCTGAGATTCCAGAAGGGCCGAACTGGATGGGATGCAAGAGCTCCCGAGTTTGCAGAGGCTCCGGTGGCAATGAAATGGAGGGGCAGCTGCGGTAGAGGAGGGGAGTAGGATACGGCTACAAATATGGACACCATGATGTAGATCAACAGGTGACTTACCATCACACAAGGCAAGAGACACAGACATAGGATCTTTCCATTACACCTGGAGCGTGCCATGGACTGGAAGAGAATGGAAAACATTGAGAAGTAGTGTAAATGGATATTTAATACACCCCATCAAATTTCAGTGAATTACAGATGAGAAATCTCAGACAGGCCAAGCTGTTTTTATTAGAGCAAAATACTAGTGCTTCTGCCACTAGGAGTAAGTCTCTGAAGAAATCCGTCTCCATGGTTTTTCCTCGTGAGACTCGTTACGTGGCAACATCCACGGCATCCTGCCACATGATATTTACATCATGTACTTTAAGACCACAACATTTACTCTGCATATGGAAAAGCCTTGCTTACAGCACTATTTCATTTATCTTCCCTTGGCCAACTGAAGCACACTAATCTGGGATGGCAAAAAAAAAAAATCCAGTTTTATTTTTAAAATTTTTTACCAGGAAAATATTTCTACAGAGAAAACTATTTCCCACAACATTTTGGGATTTCATAATATTTCAGACATACCTGGTACAGCTGTAGGCCTACTCAGAAAATGCATGATAAATTTACTCAATACATTAGTAATGGTACATAACACATTAATTAAATAAAAAAAACACATTTTTAATCACATATTTTCACCTTTTTAGCTGAAGTGACATATTTAACTGTGAGATAACTGAAAGATAATTTATTATCTTACACAAATCCTCTGTAATATTGTAGAGAAGTCATTTACAATACCTTCAGATTAGAGGTTCAGTTACTCTGATGGTTGCAGCAAACTTCTGTCAGTTATCTAGAATTTTCACCCCATGTAGTTCCCATTCTTTCTTGACAAGTCCTCAGAGGTCCCCGGTGTCTTTCCATGCTGGTTGTGTACGGCGTCAGGAATGTGTAAATATTAAATTGGCCTTTTCTTGTGCAAACATTATATCCTGGTTCTGTTGGTGGGGTCTTAAAATTAAACCATAGAGCAGGATTGCCTCTCAATGTCTTCGCAGGTGCAGATACTAAATGAGAACATTTGCATGCCACAGGTGATTTGTGGTGGCAGATAAGCCACACCCACCAATGTTACATGTAAAGCCTTTTTGGATAATCCCTGCTTTATACCCATAGGCCTTCTGATATTTGTAAAACTCCTGGACTGAGATATTACATGTCAGTTTCAGCAGAAATGTTGAGCTTACAATGTGTTTTGCTTGATCAGTGATGCTTCCTATAGGCTACACCTAAAATAAAGTGTTGCTGGGCAACATGTTTGATGACTCTGGAGAGATTTAGTGAAACGTGCCTTGAATCACAAAGACTGAATTCTTCCTTATCGGAGGTATACAAAGTTATCATTACGTAAGAATGATTAAGTCATTTTTCCAAGCAAAGCAAAGAATATAGAATTTAGAAATATCACATGAGAGACAGCTTGTTGGCCTGAATATCAGCATGGCTGTGATTCAGCTGCAGGTAATCACATAATTCAAAACAACACAGAAGTCAATTCTGAGTGACACAATATTGCTTGCTATTTACTTAATGAAAATAGTTTAGAACAAAGCAGATTAAACAATTTTGCGTCCCCGTGCAACACACATTTGTGGTGTTTGTTCCTGAATCAATCAGTGATTTGAACGATTCCCTTATGTGAACGATTCACTGACTCACTTAAAGACTGTCTGAATTCAAAATAGCATACTCTATCTGTGCCAATGATATGGGAGAAATATTGAGAGTAGTAATAAGCTATTCTGAATTCAGTCACAATCACTTTAGTTTCTGAAGGAATCAATGTTTTTGAACAAATCATTAAATCAATTACTTATTCACCTACTGAATTAACTATTTAGCCTAACCTGCAGAAAGATTCACTGAAAAGTCTCCACCACGGATGAACAGACTTGCAGTGTGTCTTTTGGATTGTATGGCCAGCAAGCACTTGGCAGGTTTAGCTTGCTTTAGATTCTAGCGTCACCGTTGCATTCCAAAATTTGTCAGGCACACAATTCATAACCAAGCGCAAGTATGTGCACTGGTCAAGCACTCACAAATCCTTGCTAACTTGTGTTAAGTATGTGTCTGGCCTATATAAGCACTCTTGGAACAACCCTCAACCAATCAAATTCAACTGGAGCTAGCTGTTGTACAGTTATCATCGTCTAATTATTATAGAGAACTTGCAGTAAAATCAAATGCACTTATTTTATTACTCTACATTCATGCCCTCAAGACCAGGCTACACAAATGAGTCATCAAGTTTCACCAATATTACATGGAGATTTTGGGGACACGGATCAGCAGCGTTGCCTTGAGCATTCTTACGCTGGCCTCTCACATATGCACACGATTCCACACACACTCTAACAGCCTTTGCCCCAGTTTCTTTCCTCATCCCTCAGGCACCATTTCAGCTTTGTTCTATCATCTTGACGTTAACGCTGAAGTGGCCTGCAAGTCACAGGAGGGATCCCTATAGAAGGAGTAGATTAGATTGTGACAAGGACGCCGCCGAAAAGCCAATGCAAACCGAGTCCAGAGAGGTCTCTCCCGGAGAGGGCAGCACCTAGGTTTCACTTTGATATGATAGGTGTCCTGTATTAGACCATGCTGACTATTGATCCAAGCCCTTGGGGTGCCAAATCACAGCGCAGTCGCACAACACAGCAGCTAACAATTATGTAACTGGTGGGCTACACTGCTGATTTGTCAATGGTAATCTGACAGCTCATTGACTATACTGTAATAACCAATAATTTCCAAACCAACATCCCTGGTTCTGAATGAACTGGTCCTGGTTAGGGTGGGGTTATGGGAGTGTTTGACTAATGCAACAAGATACCACATTTGTTTCGTGTCACAAGCAATGTAAAAAAAGAAACACTGCAGCATTGCCAATTTGTTGTAAAAAAATTTATTTCGACAAATCATTTTAGCTTTGCAAGAACATCATGTCGATGAATAATTCTGTAACAAGCCGATCTTTTTTTTTTTTTAGAGGTACGTTATTCTCATAGTCATTACCGGCAAGGATCAGTCTAACACTTTTAATCGTTTTTGCTTCACAACAGTATCACAGTCTCTCACAGTAAAGTTTTAAACAGGAAAAAGGATGAAGCCCCATCATTTGTCATTGATAAAAACTGAAGTACACACAAGTATATGGTCAAACCAACACAGGCTGCCATGTCCGTCTTCTCTCTGAAGCAGCGTGGGCACTGAATTCTCACAGGGGAGAACGGCTGAGTCAATAGGAAGGGGAGAGAAGACTGGAAGGTCAGTTTGGAGCAACATGCATTCAAAGTACATCAAAGTACAACCCTTGAGGGATCTCAATATGAACCTCTATCCAAAGAGTCACTGATAAAATTGCCATGATCAAAAAAAAATGAACATGTGAAAATATAACATCTTCAATGAGCAATTTAGCAGTTTAGGTCAGAAAATCTGCAGGTAAAGTGAAAAGTTACAGTAACAGAGTATGACAACATCAAAATCGCCGGGGAACAAGGTAAGACGCTGATAACTGAGTAGTTCAAACATGTTTTATCCTAGAGGGCACTTCACTTTTGTCAATATTAAAGATGCCAACCTTCAAAGCCAACCTTCATTTCAATATTTGGCACAAAAAATAGATAATAATAACAATAGTAGTAATAATAATTAAAAAAAAGAACAAGCATCACATACATGAATAAAGTCACAGAAAGAATCAATTCACAAACTTACAAACTAATTTTACACAAAACTTTACATTTAGTTCATTTCTATGTGCAAACCATATATTGTATATAAGATTATTCAACACAGGAAACACTGGTCATATATAGTATCCAGTTTCAACGCTTTGCACACACTTTATAAACAAATTCAGCTTTCGTACACTGAGATTCTCAAGATGTGGACAGCCAACTGCGATTCACCCAATCTATGATGTCCAGCGCTATTCATTCAGTGTTGCCAGGTAATTCTGGTATTTGTTTCTACAGTGAATGGTATGAATGAATGTACAAAGAGGTAAAATTGCCCCCAATGTCTGGAAGAGCAAATCTAGGTTAAAGAAGGCATACAGCAGTGGCTCATGGCATTGACAAATGCAAGCTAACAGCGAAGCTTGAGTTGTGCCAATGGACATTTAACAGGCCTGAGGTTGGGATTCTTGATAGAAATGGTATAAGGTTGAACTCACATTACTCTCATGTCTCAACATGTCTAGCACACAGCAAACACACACAGATTCACTTCTTGTGTCCACACACACACACACATACACATTTGCGCAAACAGATATAACACAGAGAAAAACAAATCCAAAACATTTACAAGACTTCCAAGTGCTTAATTTTCTTTCCATTGATAGGTGCTACATTGACTCGGAAGACGGTTATTGTACCAAAAGGCATCCCTGGCATTACTTTTTCGCTTATAATACATTTTATACATTTACTCATGCGGGGATGGGGGATGGGGTGGGGGGATCTGGCAGTTTTTTGAAATGGTAAACTAAATGAGACAAGAAATAATGGAAGAAGAAGGTACCTGATGCCAGATACCAAAGGATCTGTTTACCAATGAAAATAGTCACTAGTTAATTTCGCCAGGGCATGTACTGTAAACTGTGTGTTAAATTTCTGTGTTGAATTCCACCATGTCATTTCAATTCAATATGCTGTGTCATGTGGTCAATTCAAACCAAATTCAAACTAAGGAATTAAAGGGATACCGATTCTTAAATTAAAAATGTTGCCTTATCCTGCCTCATAGATTTGAATTTGTCTGATTTATCAGCACTCTGTCAACTCAATGACACCTATTTATTAGGTGTTGCTTACCTAATCGTTTCCTCAGGGCATAATCAAGCTACAGTGTCAGACAAAAACACTGTCAGCAGAAAGAGACAGAATAAAACAGTCAGCGTGTCACGGTATGACAAATACAAGCAGCAGCTGACCCTAAAATAACAAAGCAATGGCACTGAATTGGTCGTTCATAACAGCCATCTTAAACCGGGTTCAGACTGCATGATTTTGGGCATGATTTGGCCTGCTGAGTCAAATTTTGTGTATCCTAAAATATTCCTCTGATTGCTAGTTTCAAATGTTCGCTGACAGCCATTGCGATCAAATCTTACAAAATTCAGGCAGTGTCAGAAGTTTTGAGGTGCAGTCATGCTGTGTGGCTTCTTCTATGAAAACCGTCAAATAAAAAACCAATAGGAGCGCAGAACCTCATGGCGCAATAAGTGAGACAACAAACAACCACCACTTGCTCCACACACACACACGTTTCTTCCGGTTTTCTTTATGAAAAGCTATGATCAATACTAACACTAGAGATTGTTTGCTAGTCACCATTTCTATCCCACATGTAAATGCAGCTCATGTCACTGAACGTGTCACGGATTGATGATGTAAAACTCTGGACGAGTCTTTTTGTGTGCGTCCGTTTTAACACGTCTTGAACTGCCGTACAGTTTGACAGTAATGACAGCTGAGATTCTACTGTGTGACACGGCTTATAGCAGGAATCATATTCGTACAGTCTGACAAGCAACAGTCAGAAAGTACTATCATAAATCATACAGTGTGCACTCGGATTTAGATGGATCAGCAGGTTTGGGGGGCATTTCTGTGGTCTTGTACCTATAAGAAGACACCTATACATGTCTTTACTGTAGGTACTATAGGGGGGTTTGAACTGGAGCATATTTGAACTGAAATGCAAAATAGTATACTTTGTCATGCACTGCTGGGCAGAGTAAATTAATGGAGACACAGCAGTGGTGTGTGAAGGCCCAATGGCTCAGTGAGGCAGATAAGAGCTCAGAGATGGCAGACAAACTCCTCGCTTGTCAAGACTGATGAGAATAGGCTTCAGGGACCAAGGCTGAGAACTTGACAGCATGCAGGAAGAAGAATGTGTTTCACAGTGAACTGAGTGAACCAAGTCTTTTTCACAGAATGTATTCCAATAACAATGCATAGTCTCTAAGAGAACATAGAGAAAGAAAAACGAAGGTAGGAAAATGAAGGAAAAATTCAAATGGTGGAAGGGGCTCTGGTTTCCTTTGTGGTACGTAATTCAAAACCAGATTGTTTGCCTACAGTCCTGAGAGCACTAAAATCTGATCATGGTCAAATTAGGCAGGGTGTTTAAAAATAGTGCCGTTCCGTTCCTAAGGGTGTTCCTTTTTCTTATGCCTTGAACTGAATACCAAATGACAGAAAGCACAGTTTTAGCTACATCTGCACACTATCGTCGTGGTACTTTGCTGATTTTGCATAAACTAAAAAATATCTATTTGTCACCTTGATGTGCAATTCTAAAATGCAAATTCAAACCATACAGAAGAGAGAGATTCATTATGATGACTTGGCCCAATCCAGTCACAGTAATTTTGCACAGTAATCAACAGTGTAGACATCCCTTATTAAAAAATGTAAAATAGGTTTTGCGTTCGATTCAACATGATCTTTCTCCTCATAATTTCAAAACACCATTTGCAGCACAAAAAAAGACAGCAATAAGACATAGAAAGCACAAAAATCAAATTAAATGTGTAAATTTAAGCCGTTGCACTGCCTGCACAAAGTTAAATAACTAGTCAGTAAAATAAAAAAGAGAATAAAAAAAACTATTGTATGGTCTTATTGTGCACTTTTGCTTTTTTCCCCCATTACACAGTGCTTTATACAAATTGCCCTCTGTCCAATATCATAAGCAAGAAATAGAAAAAAATATGATTTTTGGATTTTATCTGCTTATAGTGGCTGGTTCATGTCCCGTGAAAAATGTCCATTAGTGAAACAATGTCAGAGCGAAAAATAAATGAAACCAGTTCCACTTCCACATCAACATCAGTCTCTATTGCACACCTCCCACACAAAGACACTAAGATGAAGGATTCAATAAGTAAAATCAAGTAACAAAAATAGCAGTATCGAAAAAATATTAAAGGCAAAATGAATCTTCATGTCAGTGGAGAAATTTATAAATAGTTGGCATTTAGCTAACACAAAAGTAACCCAAAAAAGCACTTTCAAATGAGCTCCCAAATCAAAAATAATCTGTCTAGAAAAGTTCTGTGCACAGTGGGAAAGGAGTTTGAAGTTTGCTACAGTTCTTGGGTCTCGAATGTGATGCACGTCACAGTTCTGAGAGTCTCAACACATTTAATATTTGTCTGTGCTTGACAGCCATAGAGTACTTTGATTGCATCCCCCCCAAATAATCTTATATAACTTTTGTATTTAACCAAACTTGATAATAGTAATACAATAATAATTTAAGTGAATTGAGTTATTTTGAATTAAAACTTGGCACATCATTAACAGAATATCAGGGTGGGTAGGTCAAATATCCATTTGCCAAATAATATAAGTGCTATTTATATTTAAAAGAGCGGAGGTTCTTCAATTAAAATAGACCAAAGATTGTTTTTCTCTATTTCTTTTAAATTGCTTTCATCTTCTGGTTATTTATGTTATCTCAACTATTTGTTTTTGTTAAACAGCTTTAATCATACCCTCATTTTCTATCCAGTCATTTCTCTCCATTAATTCCATCTTCTATTTATCTCCTTCTCCCCTCGTTTTCTTTTTTCTTTCTTGGTCCACTCTTTTAAACTTGTGTTTCCAGGCCACTCAGTTTGGGGGTGAGGATGCGAGGTGTTACCCCAGAGTTGAGGTCTCTTTCAAACTCTAGCAGCTGGCCCATGAAGTTGAGGTTGGGGGAGACTATTGGTCGCCGCCCCCGCACATACTTATAGGCATCTGTCATGGTCATGAGGGTGTGCTTCATCAGGTAAGCAATGACAATAGTCGCTGAGCGGGACACGCCTGCTTGGCAGTGCACAAGAACGCCTCGCCCACACTGGTGCGCTTCCTCTGAAAAAAACACAAAAAAAGGTGTGGCAGACATCAAAAACAACACAAACCAAACATATTGAGGACTCATCCTGCACTACACAGATTGGTCCAATCAAATGCTCTCCTGCATGACAGAATGTCCTGCCCCCATAATACCACCTGCAGTTCTTCGCTAAACACAATAAGGCTATTTAAAAATGAAAGGGACAATCCCGGCCACACTTCCTGCTTCAATAAGAAAGTATTCCCAGGACAGAAAACTGCATTTGACAAGCCATTTCATGGGGTCTGTAAATGTTTAAACTATAAAAGAGTTGACAAGTTCTCTTACCGATAAACTCAAAAACCTCTTCAAAGTACTGTCGCAGGTTCTGCTTGCTGTTGTCAGTAGCAGGGAGCCTTTTATAACGCACCAAGCCTGTGTCCAGGTGGTAGAGGGGAAGATGGGTCGTGACATTGACCACGAAACCAATGTTGAGACGAAGCAGTAGATTCAAATCCTCTGCATCTCTCTCGTTACCCAGAAAAAGGAAAGGGAGGATGGGGCTGATCACAGCATTCTCCACATCTGGGGTCATCACACTCTCCTCAGACAGTGACGCTGGGAGGGAGGAGGAAAGAGGGAGGGAAAGGTGCACTGGCAAAAACAAAACAAAACAAAACTGTTGCTTACATTTGTTTTCTTATATTGTTAAATAATTTACTCTATGTGATCATCTTAGAGAGGTGTGCTGGTATGCTGGAAAAGGATTTTAATGTTTTTAGATTATTTTCAGTCATTTAAATATGGCACAGAGTATAATGTCATCAAGCCCTTATGTAAGAAGAAATCCATCCTCCTTATCTTTCCTGTTTGAAGTCTCATCACTCTTCCCCCCCATAGAATGGCTATTATCCTTTAGTTCTTTCACAAAACTTAATTTTTGACTTTCAATAAGACATAAAAGCGAGGATAAAACCTTCTGAAGTCTATGAAAAAGATTTAAAGTTAGAAAGGGTTTAATCAGAAAAACATTTTGATTGAACTTGTGTATTACAAAATCATTATGGGTTATGTCACTCTGGCGATCTTTTGAAGCTAAACTAACGAGGATTATGCACCCCACAGATTAACTGAACTATCATTTTAATTTGAATACTATCAGTGCACAAAGTCGTACAGCCTAATGGAAGATGAGAAAATGAAATCAAGGTCAGTACATTCAAGTGGGATTATCAATGTGAAGAGATTGTGCTCATCTCTCTGAGTGGTCAATCATCAACAACACATTATAAAGATGTCACTCAACCTGCTGTGTACTTGCAGATTAGCATCTTTACCTCGTCCATTTTCCTCATCTTGTTCTCTGTTGAGTGAGTTGAGGACCAAGTGGAGGGACTGTGCAGAGGGTAAGGTGTGTCCACCTTCCCTCTCTCTCTGTTTGGGTTTGGGCTTAATAAGTGTGCTAGGAGCAGAGGGTGGGGGAGAGAAGGATGGGGGGGAATTTGGAGAAGGAGATCGTAGGGATGGGGATTGTGGAAGCACTTCGTCATCAAACCCGTTGCCATCCCCCAAGCAAGCATCTGCTCCTTTGTTCCATAGCCTCTTGAGGGAATCTCTGCCCTGGTCCCCACTATTCCCTGATCCAATAAAGTCCAAAACCGCCATCTTGCCTTGCTGGAGCCTACGTCGTCCTGCCTGATCTGTTAACTGGGAGCGAGTGAACTCCATAAGGTTCCGGCAGTCAAGGATTACTGGATTTCCGCTATTGCCACTATTTTGGTTTTGGCCCATGCAAGTCCTTCCTGAGCCCATGCCAATACCTGCATTATGGTGGATAGGTTGGGTTTTAGAGCGAGTCATCTTCTTTGCTAACTCCTCAGGCCAGATTGTGCGTACACTGTAATCGTCATCATCAGGCTGGTATCCTCCCATGGTATGTGCTCCAATATTACGGCCCATGTTGGGAGGATTCCCTCTGTGTGGGTTAAAGGTCACTACAATAGGGTCACTACTGCAGTAGCTGCATGTGGAGCTGCCAGTTTGGCTTGCTTTGGGATTGCACCCACCGACACAACTCTGGAGTGCTCGAAGAGGTGCAGATGAGGACAGGGGAGTACAGGGTAAGCAACCACCAACCAGCTTCTTACGGAAAGCCGCAGGGCTCTCAAAACCTCCAGCTTCTCCAGAACAGGATGCACAACCTAAAGGTCTGAGCAGCCCTGTTCGACAGTCAGAGACAGTGCTGTTTGAAGAGGAGGTGTTGGTGGTGGAAGCAGTTGACAGACACCCTCCTAAAGTCTTCAATCCCATGGTTTCGCCACCTCCGTTGGCAGCACTTGTTCCTTGGGCGTGGGAAAACGAAGAGGATGAGCTTGTACTACGACCGTGGTAGCCAGCAGAGTTACCTCTACCTCTTCTACAACGCACCAACCTCCAACAGCCACAAGGGTGGGAAAAGTCAATAGTACATGTGTGGTCAGGACTGGGGAAGCCTCCTCGGGAGGAAGTAGGAGAGAGAGGCAAAGCGTGAAGAATTTGGGGACGATGTTCTCTAGTGCGTGAGGGACGGGGTTGGCTAATGTGCTGGTAGGAGGAAGGGGCTCGGGAAGGGAGTGAGGGTGGAACAGCAGGGTAGTGAGGGCTTAGGATGGCAGCATGGGGTAATGGGGCCGAACTGTGGTGACGGGATAGGCTGTGGGCTTGGGGCAGTTGGTGGCCGGGTCCCAGTTTGGAGTTTTCTTTGTTTCCTAAAGATGATATGTCCCTCTCACTGTGAAATGAGTAGTTGGTAGTTGCAGAACAAGACTTTGATGACAAATCTCTCTCTCTGGTTGGCTTGGATTTTGACTGCTGTTTTTGGGCAGGTACAAATTCCAAGATCCCTCCAGGAGAGACTGTAAGTTGGTTTGGATGATGGATACTGTGCTGAGTCCTGTTTTGACTCTGATGATGGTTCTGGTGCTTCTCCACTGACTCGGAAGACTTTCCTTTGCATTTCCTTTCACCTTGCCCTGAATCCAAGTGCAGGGACACCCGTTTAGTCCTGTTCCCCTTGATGTTTCCACTTCGGGTAAGACTACTGCTGCAGCCTTTGTCTATGTAAGATCCTCCTCTTCCACCTTGGTCTAAAGACACTTTAATGTCAATGGTATGAGTGTGGTTGTGAGGTCTGGGACCTAAAGTTACAATCCCATTGCTGTGACAATGGCTAGCATTGTGGCCGCTGCCCTCAAAGGGAGCCCCTCGTTCTCCTTTATCTCTCTGAACATGTGACGATTGCCTGCGATTGCATTCCAGAGACAAGTAGTTGGAACTTGGATAGGAACGGGGTGGTTGGAGTTGGGGTTGTGGTAAGCGGGGTGGGGGCTCGTTGTGATTGGCTGGGCGGTGGGAGGAAGACTGTGATGTGGCTGGTGGGGAGGCCACGCGCAATGCCAAACTTTTGGGGCGCTGAATAACCACTATACGCTCGTCAAGAGGGAGCGGAGGCATCTGGGGCTGAGCAAAGCTGCGTGGTTAGGAAGCAGAGAGAAAAAAGGCAAATGAATCAGTGCTCATTTACTTTGGTACTTGTGTAATTAGAAATGAATAATAAATTAGAAATGTGTACATAGACGACATACATTATGTGAGTACTGTGCATACAGTTAATATTAGTCACAGCACACAGAATTACATCAACAATTGTGATGAGGTAACCACAGAAGACAGTCTTCTGTTAGTCATTCACAACCTTTCTTATAATTAAACACTGTGAAACAATAAAGAACAGCAAACAGGGTACATCACAGACTTGTCAGTATGACAAATCTTAATGTAACAGAAAAATCTTTCTGACCCATTACCTTTGTTAACATAAATGCTAGGGGTTTACATCTATCATAGGCAAAAAATAATCATTACAAGCACATAAGCAAACCATGTAAAGAATTGTATAAATTGGGTAGCTTTGTAATGATGTCACATCTGGGAAATATTGACATAATTTGATATTCTTGGTTATCATCATTGTCTTGCAACATATCGACTTTGTCTACTTGACTGTTAAAGAGAGGTTTTGCTAAAGATTATAAAGGCATTTAAAGAGTTTATCTTGAAGACATCCATTATAGTAAAACATGTAATGGAATGTAAATGGAATAATGTTATAATTTGTAATGGAATGTTAATGGAATAATGTTAGAATTTGTAATGGAATGTTAATGGAATAATGTTAGAATTTGTCTGATATAGAATAGAATAGAGATATAATCTGATGGCTGCACTAATCACCCCTCCACAGAGCAGAGTAGACCAGCTCATTATTCTAAATAATGACAGTTTGAAACATTAGTATTAGACATAATGGAATGTCAATGGAAAGACAATGAGAAGGTTAAAGGAATAGATACGCTATTAATGAACATTTAGTCATCATTTACTCCCATAAACCCATAAACCTTTCTTTCTTCAGTGGTGCACAAAATAAGAAAATGTGTTTTGCTCAAGAAATTGCAATAAATGAAGACTGAATAATGACTTAATTTTTTGTTTGACTTGGAATATAGTGTACAAGTTATATTAAAGAGTTAATTCACCAAAAAGTGAAAATTCTGTCATCATTTACCCTTACGTCGATCCAAACCCATAAGACTTTCATTCATCTTTGGAACAAAAATTAAGATATTTTTAATGAAATTGAGAGATTTCTGTCCCTCCATTGACAGCTATGCAACTTTATGCTTCAAAAAGTTCATAAAGAGATCATAAAACGATTCCATATGATTTATATCACTTTATATGATAAACAGATTTAAATTAAGCTTTTATTCACATTAACATTCATCAACGCATGCATCGGTTAATGTAAACGGAAGCTCAAGCATGTTTGCTTGACATGCGAAAACCAATGAGGTTCATTCTCCTGTGTTACGCAGCAAGTGAGAGCTTCCACAAGAACCGATGATGTTTGTTCTCACGCATCAAGTATGTTCGGTTGAGCTTCTGTTTATGTTCGCTGATCATCAATGTTTATATATGTGAATAAATGCCTAAATTCCTTTTATCATATTAACCAATCGAGTCTCTTCATAAAATTCGGACTAAACCTCTCAATAGAGTGCCGAAGTGATGACGTCACTTTGTAGGACAACTCGGAAGCTAGCGGCGCATGGGTTCCCTCGATCGAAAAGCTATGCATTTCCCCATAGACTTTTGGAAAATCGCAAAAAAATAAGATCTGTGTTTAACAAAGAGTTGTGACCCTTACACGTTTTGTCTATCAAGATAATCTTTACAAGTTAATCCAAAATTGATACATTTTGAAGCCTATATAAAGTTTTTAAAAACACAAGCAGACACAATAAAGTTTTAAAAAACACAAGCAGGTTATAACGATCTATAACGACGAGGTTATATATGATCTAATGTCATAGATCAAAACGTGAAAAATATTTAGACGCTTTGTTCACCACAGACCTTATTTCAGGCGATTTAGCAAAAACCCATTCAAAAATCCCATAGACTTTAGAGCGAGGGAACCGGGAGTGCTAAAATGCTAACTCACTTCCGCGTTTTGGCCTACAGAGTGACGTCGTAACTTCGGCACTCTATTCATTTAGATTAGTTTTACGATGTCTTTCTGAACTTTTTGAAGCGTCAAGTGTCATAAAGCTCTCAGATTTAATCAAAAATGTCTTCATTTACGTTTCGAAGATGAACGAAAGCCTTGTTTGGAATGACATGGGGGTGAGTAAATGATGACAGAATTTTAATTTTTGGGAGAACTAACCCTTTAAAATTTTTTATAATGGTTCTGCATTCTTTATGACGCAAAAAATCTTCAGTCTTTCTACATAGTTATTGCATGGAATAGAACATGGAAAATAGGCTTCATGTTTGTGTTCCATGGAAAAAAGAAAGTAATATATGGGTTTGGAACAACAAGAGAATGAGTAAATAATAACATCATTTTCATTGTTATTCCTTAAAGAATAAAGTACCAGCGGAGAGAACGAAAAAAAGTGTGTGTGCGTATGTGTAAAAGGGAATATAAAGCAGCACAGAGAGGACAGTTACAGGATGTGACATGGCTGGATTGACCTCATGTAGGAGGGAGGCATGCACAACAGCACTTCAGACATATACCCCAAAACAACAGCCACACACACACACACACACACACACACACACACACACACACACAGAGTGACCCGAGGACAGAGCCAGCACACCATGCTCTTATTTCCACATGCATACATTCACGCACAGAGCCTGGTGATGGTATCCTCATCCTCTTTGCTTTTTTCAGTCTTGCCTTTTGTAGCCTGTGGTGGTGAAGGGGGGTGGGTGGTTACATTGACCCAGATTTGTCATATTGCAAGTCAGCATCACTCCAATCACTTGAACTCACTACTAAACACCTTATCAGCAGAATTTCACACACAAACCACGTGTAATGTTTTTTTTTTTTCTTTAAATCTTTTTGATCTCACAAACAGCAGCACACGCTTGGCATCAGCATGTGCTTCTTTCAGAGATGTACAGCATCAGCATCGATGAGCTCAGGTACTGACTGAGCACTAACACAGCTACGAACAATGATCAGGTTTCACTGATATCACCACAAAGAACAGTGTGTGGTGTATAAATACAGTAATGTTGGGGCAAAATGATAACTGAACCATGAAAACAAAACATGCACATCTGACATACAGCAAAAAGAAAAAAAACAAAGCTCATCATGGCCATTGCTGATTTTGTACCCACCACTTTATAAAATTGTATGTGACAGGGACGTAGGGCCTAATATAGAGAAAGAGGAAGTTTCAGTTTTATGCAGGGATGTAGTGGAGGCTAAACGTACGTAAACGCCGTTTACGCACCTCCCAATATTCGGAAATAGCGTTTACCCACCTCTAAATAGCCCGTAGTTCATAAGACATTTTAAATTAAGCTTATGTCGTTTTAGTTTCATATTGTTCATTATTAGTTTCATAGGTTGTTAAAACTAAGACGAACTCTTTCATATTGCGCTGCATTACTGTCAGTGTTGTTGACTTTTACTGACGGACGGCGTTGCGCTGTTGACGCTCGCGCAGCCTCTCGAGGAGAAATCTACACAAATGGGCACACACACACTCAGTTAACCAGTTAACAACATACTGCCTATAAAAAATCTAAATGTGGAGTTTTTATATTTTTAACATTAAGCAACCTCAATTATTTTTCCTGAACACCATCACAATTGAAAATGTGACATTTCCTACAACAGTTCAATAAACAGTTAAAATTAAGTCACTTACATTTTAGATGCAATATTGGCAGTTTTTGTTCTCTTTTACCAGCGAAAATAGTTCTAAACAAAAATCACATCAGAACCACGGCGCATCTCACAGGAACACTCAACCTGTTTTCATTACTGAATGATTCAGCATTTTGAACGAATCGATTGAGTCAAAGATTCAATGACCCATTCATAAACATCTGTCTCATTCTTGAATGAATCAGCCGTTTGAACGAATCGTTTGTTTGTTTGAATGAATGAATCAATGACTCACTATTAAGACGGTCGCCTGCCGCCACCTACTGGCGGTTTAGTGTTATGTTTAAAAGTATGTTATGTATCATTCTTTCCAATGTTTCTTATATGTAAATTTAAATAAATTTCATAACATTATTTTACACAATTGTAATTTTTCAGTGTAAATTATTTAATTTGATCAGCCCCTAGGGTAACAGCCATATAGTGTCTTATTATTCTAAATAATTGAATTTATTGACCAAATTTATGAATTTAAAATGAAAGATGAAGCATACATTGAATGATATTGGGGGAGGGGATGCCCTTTAAAGGTGCAGATATTACAATATGCCGATTTAATCAAAGTTGATTGAACACTGATGAGAATAATCAGAATAAATGAGAATATTGTTTCAGAATAAATTAACACACATAAAAACAAAAAAAACAAAAAAAAATCCGGACGAGCAATTTTTTTACTCAGACAAGTGAATGACAGATTTACTTGTCCGAAGGTCAAGTGAAAAGGCTTAATGTCGAGCAATGTTAGCAATGTTAGCAATGTCATCAGGTAGGCAGTGGCCCGCCTTACCGGGTGACCACGTCGTGGTCCACCAGAATTTATAGTTTACCCATCTCTTTTTTTACCACTACACCTCTGGTTTTATGATATGATGTGATGACAAACAGGTAATGGAATTTGTTTTATTTTTTCTCATTAAAAGCTATATTAAGGCGAATTAAATCACAGAGCTCCTAATACTCAAAGCAGAAATGTTACACTCGATCAACAAGTTATATTCAATATTCATCTGCTGGTCATATATCCAGTCGTGACCTACAAAATCGTGTGACAAAAGTGTCAGTGAAGGAGTTACGCATGATAATAAATTAAATGTGTCACTTGAATTGGTCAAATAGAATAATCACTCTCCAATTCAATGTGTAGCCTAATGAGAATATTGAAGTTTTGTCAAATACGATTATTGTCAAAACTGTGACTTATTGTTTTAAATTATTTGTGCATAACTTAGGCTAATCATGATTCATGAGCTAAGTCTTCGTCATTTCGAAACGCCATAACCAGCCTTTATTTAAACAAAGTAAAGGCCACATAGCCAACACAAGCATTTCAATCATTTAGGCTACTCATACCATATAGGCCTGTTTCACGTCATTAATGTATTTAGCATCTACATTTACGCGCAGGCGTACATTAACATGGATAATTCCCAGGCATGTTTTACATTCAAGTCAACAGTCTGCGACAGATCCATGGGCTTGCTCAACTCTTTGCCTAATGAAATGAGTTCATTGTTTTAAGCCATTATAAAAAGTGTGGGAAAAGGTTAACAGGATAAGAATGTGAAATCCAGTGGAATGATTTCGCGCATCGTCAAAAGGCATTACGTTCACAGCTCCTGGATTTCCAGTTACTCTCACTGGAAAGCGAGATCACATAATCAGGAGCCTTTGTTTCTAATGTTTCTACAACTGAATTGCGCTTAATGCGACGTCTGAACAAACGCTTACATAGTTGTTTCACAAAAGAGTATCGATTACCAACACAATGTTATCTAGGCCTAAACTAGTCAATGAAAGAGAAAACAAGAGATTCCGCTACATATTTGCAACTGTATTGAGTAGGTTATTGACTGTCACTTGTTAGGCCATGCTGATGCAGGCACGCAAATCGGATGCGCTTTTACTGTAGCCCAGTGCCATTTAAGCTCAGTTTAACTGCCATTTCAATATGAGTGCTAAGACTAATTATGCTAGTTATAATTCAAATGTAGGCTATTCATTGCAATTCGAGCGTTTTGCGTAGATTTTTTTGTGCGTTTCTTTAAACTCCAAAACATGAACTATTTTATTATAATGAATTTTTAACATAAACAATAGCTGCAATAAAGCTCGCACTTACTCACTAGGCGACATTTTGTTATTTTTTTTTTAGCTATTTAAAGCTATCATGAAACACAGAGATAGCCTATCATTGCATATGAAGGCCTCAAAAATAAAACGAGGAGAAGAAATGACTTACGTTATAATCTGTACATCCGCTGTATCGTCATTATTTGGGATAAATTAGATCCTTGTGTTTCTCCGCGCGATCACCGCTCCAGTGCCGCGAGGCATTTACATAGCTGCGGTTATCTATGGTCTGCCGTAATGTACGGGTTAGACTTTAAAAATCCAGTGATGTCCATCAGTATATGACATCCAGGCAGTTTATCCTCATACTGTTCAACACGCTTGACTTCATCAGTGTAGACAATTAACACAATAACAATGTGTACGCTAGCGCAATGCAATGTGCGCTTCTGTGTACTGTGCGTGTGCATGAGACAGCGCGCTATGTGGGGGGTGGGGTTTCTGTGTAGATGACATCATCCTAGACCAATGACAAACAAATTGTGACAAATTGCTCCCACAATAACGTAGCTGCAGCAAAACATGCTTTTCTTTCTCCACCACCCTTTTTGATTTTTTGTTTTTCACAAGATAACCAGTTTGTCACGGACAACAGTGGCGTCATGCCCATTCAAAGTGCCCCCTCAGATTTTTCCTCCCTGATAATTTTTTTGTCACAACTTTATTCCTATTATCCCTATTATTCCATAATTACCAGAGCCTATAACGACTCAAATGTATTCTTCTGGATGTGTAATAAATTTTCTTTTGAATTTGAGCTTACAGTTCTTTCATCAACATGTCTTTTACATAAACTTACAAAATAGATACTTTAACTTAGTCCACAGATAGAGGAGGGTTGCTGCTAGCTCTCATTGCAGTCCCTCCCAAACTGCATTGAAATGGTATGTTTAACAGCCAGAATTTAAAAAATTTCAGGGGGAGAAACCCCCTGACCCCTCCTAACATGATCCATATCACCCGTCAGAAAACAATTGCAACGTCTCAGAATTTTGGCTTGCATGACGCCCCTGATGGAGAAAATTGCTTTTTTTAATAAGTTTGAAATTTCAAAATGGCAAAAAGCTAGCTGATCATTCTTGGAAGGGGCCCACAGAGCGAGCAGATCACTAGGGCCCCCGGCTACTTTTTTTTGTCATAAAAGGTCAAAAACACAGGCATATTTTTAAAGCCAAATTCACCTTGTACTATTTAGGGATCTGATAGTTTATCATTCTAAGCCTTTATTTATTTATTTATTTATTTATTTATTTATTTATTTATTTATTTATTTATTTATTTATTTATGAATGAATGAATGAATGAATGAATGAATGAATGAACACAAAAATAAGATATTTGAAAGAATCTTGGTGTCCAAGAATTGTCGTTTTTGGGCGAACTATATCTTTAAGAGAAAAACGGGACCATAATCGCGGGACCATAATCATAATCGCATGCAACAATTCCTTACAAAAACGGAAAAAGTGCATTCTTTTGCTTTACACCTTTTTTATCCCACCAAATATGGAATGCCAAAGCTGACTTAATTAAAAATGAATAAATACATAAATAAATATACGAAGAAATGTAAAAAAGCAAAAATACATAAATAAATACATAAATAAATATACAAAGAAATGTAAAAAAGTACAAATAAATTAGTATTTATACTTTTATTTCCTTATTTATGTATAATTGTATTGTATAATTTCACACATTTATTTATTTTTTTATTTATACATTCATTCATTTATTTATTTCCACTTTTATTTATATCCACATTCATTTATGTATATATGTTTTTATGTCTACATTTATTTATTTTCACATTTATTTATTTCTACATTTATTCATTTCTACATTTATTTATTTCGACATTTATTTATTTCAACATTTCTTTGTTCGTATGCTAATGAGGGGGGCTAGTATGTTTATCATAAAATCATATATAATTCTTAAACTGTTTCCTCGGTTTAACAATTCGTGCCCACGGATTACTAAACCTTACCCACGAGTTCCTAATCCGTGCTCTCAGATTTGTAAACCGTGCCTTCAGTTTTTGCAATCTGTACCCACAAATTCATAAACCGTGCCCACGCTTTCGCAATCCGTACTCACGGGTTTGTGCCCCCCCCCCCCCAGTCTGTGCGGCATGATTCAACCAGGCCTCCTGTTTAGGTGCGGGATGCATTGCATTGTGTTTAAACCTCATTTTTTAAAATGGATAATTTCTTGGATTTTCTAAAAAACTACATTTAGGCTACTTGTATCTTTAAAGTCCATTTTTGGGAGGAAAAACTCAGTATAATAGAATAAGCAAAAAAATACTTCACATATAAAAAAAGAAATATTACACAAACACATTTCAAAAACTGTAAAAGGTTGGGCTATATAAAAATAAAACATTCATAAATGATTTTATGATAAACATATTACTGTCTTCAGTGAACTCATTTATAGTAATAAACGCAAATAATAATAATTATCATTATTTTTATTACATTTAGGCTACATAGGCCTATTTAGAAGACGCTTTTATCCCCTCCTTCCTGAGCGGAATCTCCCATGGCTGCCCTGCCAGTAACTCCACCAAGTCTGCGAACCAAGGCTGATTCGGCCAGTTCGGGGCTACCAGAATCACCAACGCCTTCTCCTCCCTGATTTTGCACAACACCAAGGGCAAGATTTTCACCGGGGGAAAGGCATAGAGACAGCCTTTCGGCCACCGCACAGTTAGTGCGTCCGTCTCCCGAGGGGAACGGGACAGCGAAAAGAACATCTGACAATGCGTGTTCCCGCTCGTCGCAAAGAGGTCGACCTCCGCCCTGCCGAAACAATTCCATATCAACTGAACCATCCCGGGGTGAAGCCTCCATTCCCCTTGAGGAATCCCGCTCCTCGAGAGCATATCCGCCCCGCGATTTAGAACACCGGGGATGTGCGCCGCTCTCACCGAGAGAAAGAACGAGGAATCTCGTGACTCATCGCCTTCGCCTTTTTCTGCGTCTCGGAGTATCGCTCGGTTACCTTTTCCACTGCGTCTCCGAACAGGCCTGCAGGGAAGATCGGTGCATTTAACAGCGTCTTCCTGTCCGCCTCCTGCACGTCTGATAGGGTGAGCCACAGGTGTCTGTGGAGGACCACCAGATACCCCATCGAACGGTCAATCGCCTGGGCCGAGCGCTTCGTGGCCAGGAGCGCGAGGTCCGTGGCCGAACGGAGATCCCGGATGGCGTCAGCGTCGACAGAGGCGGCGCCATCCAGAGACTTCAACTCCTTGGCCTGCAGCACCTGAAGAACGGCCATGGCGTGTAGAGCAGAAACCGCCTCCCCCGCGGCGCCGTAGGCCTTGTTAGCCTGGTGAGCCGTAAACCTGCAAGCTCGGGACGGCAGGCTGCGGTCCGAGCCCAGGGCGGGAGCCGACGGGCAGAGATGTGCGGCGACGGTCTCCTCGACAGGGGGGATGCGGAGGTAGCCGTGGTCTCCCGCCTCGTCCACGGGGCCAAACATGGCCTGGGTTGAAGTGAGGGTGCGCGCCGATTGCACGTCGGGAAAGAACGGTGTTCCTCTTCTCGAAGCGGCCTGACGGCGGCTCGATTGGAGGAACCACGTATCCAGCTTGCTCTTTGATGGCTCATCGGGGGCTTTCCACGATAAATCCAGTTCCTCGACGGCCTTCGAGAGGATATGGAAGAGCTCTTCCTGCAGGTCCGCCGGGGTCTCTTGCTCCGTGGTTGCCAGAGGAGCGGCCTGCTCCGCACCCCAGTCGTTCTCGGAGGCCGACAAGGACATAGAGTCTTCCTCCTCACTCGCCCCGAAGGACACGAAGTCGGCGCCCTCGCGAGGGGGTTGAAAGGAAAGGTCGGGGAAACTCACCGGGGGTCGAACCTCGACTCCGCGGTTGGGGGGGCCTGCCAGCGGCTTGGTGGCGGCAGCAGGCCCAATCCCCACAGCAGCGCGAGCTTCGTCCCACCTGGCCTTGAGGGCTCGGAGGGACATGTCCGCACAGAAGTCGCAGGACCCTCCATCCCTGAGGGCTGACTCAGCGTGGGCCAGCCCCATGCACACGACGCAAAACAGGTGCATGTCTGGGGGCACTATGAGGCCCAAACATAGGTTGCAAACGGTCGCCATCGGATGCTGGAGACAGTTCAGGTATCTCCGGCGCACCTTCAACGACAGCGAGTTGATCCAAAGTTTGTTGAGTAGTATCAGCTTTCTAGCACACGATTTGAGCGTGAAGAGAGAGATTCTGAAGAAGGAATTGGCGCTCCTTGCATATATACTGCTACGAGGTGTCAGTATTTGCATATTCGCGTCAATTGGCCAGCTCTGCTGGCGTTAGCCTATAAGATTTCAGCGGAAGTGAAGGATGAGAGGAGTTCCCATATACGACATTCGTAATGTCGAAGTTACGTAGCCTTGATAGGGAAAAATAAGATCTGTGTTTAACAAAGAGTTGTGACCCTTACACGTTTTGTCTATCAAGATAATCTTTACAAGTTAATCCAAAATTTATACATTTTGAAGCCTATATAAAGTTTTTAAAAAAACACAAGCAGACACAATAAAGTTTAAAAAACCACAAGCAGGTTATACCTGTGTGTTCTATGTCATAGATCAAAACGTGAAAATATTTAGAGGCTTTGTTCACCACAGACCTTATTTCAGGCGATTTAGCAAAAACCCATTCAAAAATCCCATATAGACTTTAGAGCGAGGGAACCGGGAGTGCTAAAATGCTAACTCACTTCCGCGTTTTGGCCTACAGAGTGACGTCGTAACTTCGGCACTCTATGACCTTTGCAATGACACAAGCATGGTTATTTTTGCAAGTATTTAAAAATATTTAAAATGGTTGCATCTTTTAAATAATATTTAGGGTATGTTTTTATTACACAGTGAGTCTATAGGAATACCAGACTTACATTCCACTGCTCGTTGTATGAACTATAACTGGTATGTGACCAATAAAGAGCAAGACAGCGCTCGTGTTGTTTGAAGACGTGAGAGTGCGCGAGTCAAATATGTGTATGGGCAGATATATTTGCCACCAGAAACTGAATTTCAATCATTTATATTTGAATTTGAAATGGTAAACTAGAATAATTGCATTGGAAAACTGAATTTGAATAACATAATTTGAAATTGTATTGTTTAATTTGAATCATTGCATTGAAAAAGTGAATCTGAATTGTATCATTTGAAATTGAATTTATTCAAAAACTGAATCTGAATTATATCATTTGAAATTGAATTTATTCGTTTGGAACTGAAGTCCAATAAAATTTGATCCTCACTGAAAATTAAACTCTCTATATATCTTCACATTCACTTCTCACAATTCAGATTCAGTTCTCAAATTCAATTTCAAATTACTGAGACAGACATCCGGGTAGTTGGAGGATGAAGGAAGAGCAATCGAGCGCAGATCGATAGATAGCGTTTCATTGGCGCACAGGACTCCTCTTGGGCCAATCAGCACGTTTTGGAGCATACTACGTACCCGCCATGAAACAAGGAAGAAGTGCTTGCCTTGCCGACAGTGGCGGCGCTAGGGAGGGGCTACCCAAGAAAGACCAAAGCACCCCGATAGCACCCCGATAGCACCCCCAAAAATAATGTCTGGAATTAATTATATTCAGGGTGTATTCTATGGACGCCCTAAACCGCATGGTGAAGAAAAAAGAAAACTTATTTTGTTATTTCGATATTAAGTCGTTATTTCAATAGAATATCTCGTTATTTCGACATAATAACTTTTTTTTTTTTTTTGGGCGGCCCTCAAAGCAAATTTTTGGCCTTTTTTTTTTTGATCGGTGAGTGATGTAGAATAGAAAGACTGCTGCGCTTGACTGGGCGCATAACGAGCAGAGAGAGCGCCCCGGCCGCGCGCGCGCACTCTCACATCTTCAAACAACACGAGCGCTGTATTGCTCTCTCTCCCTTGCGCATATTAATCAAAATCAATTGAAACGATAGTAAAAGGTCGGAAGACCGCAGTTTCACATGGAGCATTTGGAGATTTTGTTCTCCTGAATTACCGCGGGGTGAATTGTGCTAAAAAAGAAACGTTGCCTTATCTTCTCTAAAAAGCGTTCCGCCCATTCAGCTGACATAAACCACATTTTAACACGAAAAAAACCTATCCAGTGATGAAATGTTTTCTGTATTGACACAAATCATGTGTGATGATTTGTGCCAACCCCCCACCCCCCCAACCCCTAAATTCACATAAGGATTCAGTAAGGATTATGCATTAAACTTTTGAATTGTTTATTAATAAACTAGTGTTTTCTGTCAGTTTTCGGTTCGTTTATGAGACTCGCTCCAGTTCACACACCGGCGCCTCCGTTTCCTAATTATATTGTCTGCTATGTTTGGTTCTTGTTTATTAATCCAGTCAATTTGTTGATGAAAACATTGGTTAAAATGAAGATACAATTTATACAAAACGAAATTCACTTAAAACAAAACTTAATAAGTGGTCAGAATTATGTCTGACCCATTCCAAATGTTTTTCGATATATGGTGACTCAAGCACTGATGGACCAAAGAGCGCGCATTTTGACATTTGCAGTAAAAACTTGAAATATAAATTCTCAAATGCATTTAATACCAATATATTGAAAAGTCTCTTTTATATACTCCATTAATAAAGGAGTGCAGACATTGGAAAATTATCAGTCCACGTGCGTTTTATATTTAATATGAGGGAAATGGACATGCATGCGTGACACAAAAAATCTTTAACTTTTAGGTAGCAAAATATTTTTTTGAAAATTCTACTAGACTGACGTCACTCATAAATCAGGAAATTTCACACATCCACCATCCCTTGAGTTTTATTATAAATCTTTAACTTTTAGGTAGCTAAATATTTTTTTTGTAATTCTGTCATTTACACTAAGGTTAGATTGCATTGAAGGTAAATTTGAGCGGCCACACTGAGCTTTGCGTAACGCCCACAGACGTGAAGTGAACGAGACAGAGGCTGTCCGGTAGGCTACTGTCTGTAATGGTTAACTCGGTGGTGATGCATGTGCAAAACAAATTTAACTAATCATAAAGTCAATCAGGATACATAACACAGCCTACTATAGGCCTACAATAAAAAGGCCTGCCCCCCCCTTTTATATATATATATATATATAAAATTGCGCAGCTCCCCATCAATGATCTAGCACCCCCGACAGCAAGGCAAACACTTCTTCCTTGTTTCATGGCGGGTACGTAGTATGCTCCAAAACGTAGGTGCTGATTGGCCCAAGAGGAGTCCTGTGAGCCATGAAACGCTATCTATCGATCTGCGCTCGATTGCTCTTCCTTCATCTTCCAACTACCCGGAAGTCTGTCTCAGTAACTTGAAATTGAATTTGAGAACTGAATCTGAATTGTGAGAAGTGAATGTGAAGATATATAGAGAGTTTAATTTTCAGTGAGGATCAAATTTTATTGGACTTCAGTTCCAAACGAATAAATTCAATTTCAAATGATACAATTCAGATTCAGTTTTTGAATAAATTCAATTTCAAATTATGTTATTCAAATTCAGTTTTTCAATGCAATTATTCAAGTTTAGCATTTCAAATTCAAATATAAATGATTGAAATTCAGTTTCTGGTGGCACATATTTCAGCCCATAGACAATCGTCTATTTGGGACTCGGCTATTATTTGAACTTTTACGGTACATTTTTATTGTTTCTTTTAAAACAATGCCGAATTTTCTCTCTTTTTTAGATTTTTGACATTATTTTACATAAAGAAAAATGCATGCTGCACATGTTCTTGTGAAATAAAGTATATTTTATATAAAATGCCATAAGTTTCAAGCATTATTTTTCACCATCATGATCAGGAAGTAACTCTCATAATACAATGAAACGGATAACTATATACAATTATATTACACAAAATCAATGTTTTAAAATGCTTATTGTACTATACCTTAATGTATCATTATTATACGTATAAAGTATGACGTTTCGTGTGTTATAATGCCGTTTCGTGTCTAAGCAAATTACGCTCCAAAACGTTAGGTGGCGTTACTCGGTTTAGAACGTAAGCTCCGCCCCTCACTTCCGGTCCTGGCGCTGGTGTTAGAACGTAAGCTCCGCCTCTTACTTCCGGTTCTGGCGCTGGGGTTCTGAAACTGGTGGTGCTGCGGGTCTGCAGCTGGATACTATAGGCTAGGTTAGCAAGACCGAAAAACATCAAACTTTGCTGACATCAAACTTAGAGAGGAGAGAACACAAGTTTTTTCTTCTTCCTCTTTTCGTGACCAGAAGAATAGTTTCGCTTAATTTTGTCATGGATGTTGTAGGCCTACACATTAATTGACGCGCTATGACACGAGATGGAGGCGGGGCCTTAAGTAATTTGCGGGGCCTTAGGCTACGCAGAATAAGCACCGGTCGCGTGCAGCGCTGCAGCCACGTAAACAGTTTGCCCTTCCCTTACTGACTTTCACTTTCGGTGCCCGAATGGAAGTGAATGAGGCTTTGCGATTTTTTTATTTTTATCTAGGCCTATGTGAAATTCTGCATCCATTGTACGATTTTCTTTGTTCTTTTTTCTTTTTCGGAAGGGCAACCTGAGTCGAGAAGGGCATATGGGCAGTTGCCCGGGCAACCTGAGCAACCCCCCTGTGCACGTCCCTGGTCCTAGTAAACTTTAATCAAAATATCTTCCCCTCCCTCTTGCAGTAACAAAATCTCTTCTCTGATGGCGTGTTTACTGACGCTAGGGTGGGACAACCTGTCTTCCACATTAAAAGCAATAGCAAACAACAACAATCCAAACAATGATGGACAAAATCAAGTCTTGTCCTACAGTTTTTCTTGTTCGAGAAGCTGTTTCAATGAGATATGTGTCACAATAGTGAAGACAAGACCATCGCAATTTTCAAATCATGCCGACTTTAAAGGTGCACTCATTTTTATGTTTGCATTTCACTGCCTCTTATAATGTATACTGTATATGATATTTAAATGTATACTGGCAGTATAGGCCTACTTGGTCCTCTCTCGTCCTTCACTGTCACCTCTCCTCCTTTTATCCTTCACCGGAAGCCATGAGACTCGAGGCCGGTGTGGTGCACAGGCACGTGTGCTACCGGCCTCGCTCCGTTCCCAAGGCTCTCGGCCGCACGCTTGCCACAGTATAATTTCTAACAATGTTGGTTTTTCATGTTTTATGGGGACATTGATTATTATGAAAATTATGATTTTTATGCTGTACAAAATGAAGTTTTATGTAACAAAGTTCAGGAGGAGCACGTTCAGGTAATCAACCAATCAGCTCAAGAGGAAGCCGGTATAAATAAAGCTTTTCCTCACCTCCTGTCTCACGACAAGTCTCAGCATCCCTCCACCACCCCATCACTTCACACTCGGCTGGGTCTACCCCAGTATCGAGGGGAGTACTCTGGGTTCAGGCAAAATTCCTCCCCCGGACAGCAAGCCAAAATATGCATAAATACAACTTTAGATTTCATGTACGTGCATGTGAACTCGTGAACTGTTCTATCACCTAACCCTAGCCCTAGCCCCTAAACAACCCTGACAGAAAATTCTGTACTTTTACATTTAAAAATACATCACTTTTTTGATTTATAAGCTGTTTTCCTCATGGGAACCAAAAATTATATTTTGATCCCACAATGTAGGGTTTAACAGGACCACACACACACACACACACACACACACACACACACACACACACACACACACACACACACAATGAGGTTCAATTCAGAGTTTGTTCTGTTTCTTTCATTAACCTAACATAAAACAACTGACATATAGGAATATGTCCTAAAACGTTATTATAATAAAAAAAGTTTTTTCTTTGCTTGTCTAATATACATATTATACTTTAATTTTTTAAACTATGTATGAATGAAAGACTTTTATTTTAAAGCTCGGTGTGAGTGAGGCAAAGGAAGTCGACCCACAGGCTGGTTTCACATTTCTCTTGAACGCAAACAACACTGGCGTCCGGGCGCTGCTGCGGTACCAGTCGTGACCGCCCGACTGCTCATCTTTTCACGGCTCACAGATGTAATTCGTCGCGTACCACGGACTGGAACCGACCAATTTACACCCTTTAAAACCGGGCCACGGTTAGGACATATTCTTACAATCATACTGTCAAAATATCAGCGACTTTTTCGAAGTCACTCGACCAGCTAACGCACGTTAGCTGGTTAGATGTGATTTTCAGAGGCGCAGAGAGCCAGTATAGGAGCAGCTCCGCGATGTTTTTGTGCTTGGATCGTTAGTTTGTCACATTGAGACGATATCAAGTGTTTGATTTGGTTTTGAAATGGACGTGTTGACACCTGAATGACGGATCATTGCTAGGAGTAACGCTGATCTGAGCGCTGCTGAGTTGGCTAACTGGAAGGAGCAGCTCAATAACTTGCCCTAAAGTTTTTGTTTTAAGTGGGACTTCCATGTGTCTTTCCTCAGGCTTGTGAAGAGGAAAATAGGACTTAAGTTTTGACATTACAGATGCACAATAATATACAGCCGAACATTTATAGTTAGGGATACATTAAGGACCCTTTTGCCACCCGGCCTAATAAAACTTGTGAGTCCTCGGACTCGATTTTGCACATTTGAGCTGGGAACAATATTGTTGTAATTCATTATCTGACGGGTTCAAGTTAATCTGACTGTTTTAATGCTGTAATTCCCACGAAAACTCGCTAGTTTAATTTCAGAAAGTCACATAGGAAGTTGACATTCAATGCTGACACCCCCCGATAGGGTTTGTCGAAAGTTTTCAGTAAAATTCGTCATCCTGTCGAAATTAAACAAATTATGACTTAATGACAGGACCTTTTTGCTAATCTGTGCTGGTTTGGGGGTCTCACACCGAGCTCAGGATCTCTTTACAAGTTGGACTTTGGACAATTCTCATCGTGCTGTACCGATGCCACATTTGATTGAATTGTGAGAGCTGTGAACACGTTCAGTTTCAGAAAATAAACTGTCAAATTCAACCTCAGAATATGTCAACGAGGACACCACTGTTACCCATGATTGACCACTCCACTGGCCAGGTGAGTCTAATCCATCTGTTTACAAAAAAATGGAAGATTATCGACCCATTTATTAGTTAAGTTTTTGTTCGTTTACACATTGACCTTACTTACTTTGTATAACAAGCTTTTTTTCTTTCATTACTATATTGTCATGTCAGATCTTGGCCTGGTTAACTAGAATAAAATACAGGAGCTTATGATTTTCTAGTTTAACTATCAGCACTGGGAAAAACCTATTTAGCTGCTTATTTTTGACTGTAAAACGACGTAATAATAAAATGCTTTTTTATTATTGTTGTACAGACAGGAAACCATACCACAGTCTTGGCAAATAGTTTTCATCTTTACCACAAATAGATTTTTTTTTAAATGTGTGTTCATTCTAGATATTATTTTGATATGTTGCCATGATTTCTTCTTTTGTTAGTGTTTGAGAGTTTACTTTCTGTACTATTGCAAGTTCAGTGGTTGGGAATTCAGTGTAAATTCCATATAGCCTAGATGTGTATTTGCCTTGTTCTGCTTTTTACTTGAAGTCAAATTTATTTGTATAGTGCTTTGCTGAATACACATTGTTTAAATGTAGATTTTTAAAGACAATTATGATAATATACAGTAGTATATATTTTGTGACAATATAAACAATCAAACAGTTGAGATTTGCTATATAGTTTATTTTGCTGTACACAGGTCACTGAAGTTTTCCAAGTAAGACTTGTTCCTGGATCAACATATTTGATCCTGCAACAAAAAATGTAGTCCTACCCATAAAATCAGAGGGAAATGATGGGTGAATAACACTGATAGAAGCACCTAACCTTTGGTTGAAGCCTACTCTTGACATAAACTGTAAACTTGTCCCTCAAATCTGATTGGTTGTTTGGAATGTTTTTCCATGATCAACACCCTTTACACAAAGTATCCTCTATGTATGTGGATGAAGTTGGATGTACGCATGTATCCAACTTTAGCTATAGAGCTGTGCACTGTGCAGTAATGTATTTTTACATTTTGTGATGATATAAACAATCAGGCAGGTGAGATTTGCTATAAAGTATATTTTGCTTATGTGGATGACTGGATGTACTATATGTATGACAATAACAGTGGGATATAGTTTATAGTAGTTGTAGGTTGGAGTTATAACTATTTTATAAAGACATTTGTGGGTGAAGTTGGGTCAGTAGGTTTTAAAACTATGGTTGTAGGTACTAGTCTTGCCGCGGTAGGCACTGTTACTGGTGTTACTCTTTGTTCGGCCATACACCGATTACATTATTTGCTCACTGTGGCACCGCCCATACTGTCGTTTTTCTTTTTTTCATAGAAATAAAAATAATTTAGTTCAGTTGGAAAACAGATGCTCAGCTCCATATACAGCACGAGCTGCAGAGTTGCAGCAGGAGTCAGATTTCACTTATCATGTGACGAGTGTAAGGAGAGATGACTGACAAGAGGTGGCGGAGGATTTGGTGCGCAACATCCTGCAACATCATTGACAAATATCTTATCTTAAAATGTGTGGTCAGTACCCCCTCTACCCATTCACAGATTAGTCTACGTGTGATCACGAATTTTAAAGAAAGTAAAAAGTGAGCATGCATTCAAAAGCGAATTTAAATACCCGGCATATTGATAGCTGCTCCCTGATGCCTGCAAATTATAGGCCTTACACATAGTAAGGTCACAAATTTAAAAGTTAATATATAAAGTTAAAAGCTAGCATGCATTCAAAAGAGAACCCCCCCTGTGTTATCGGTAATATTGGTGTTGTCACAAGTTTATACTAAATATATATAAGTGGTGTGTTTTAAACTGAGCTCACAGATCTTGAAACTTGAAATAATTTGAATGTTCTTAAATCCATAGAAGGAACACTAATAGCTTGTTTCTAAGGTCAGTTTTAACCAAAAAGACTGATCCTCTTTCAGTGACTCACTGGCAGAATTGTACCAACAGTAAGCAGCTTGCAGTTGAAATCTCATGAGACTGAGTTGAAGTCAGTTTGAGTGTAAGGTTTGTTTATAGTGGACATGAAATGTTTGCCAAAATGTGTGTCTTGCTAATTCATACCCAATCGTCCTGTGATTTGCAGTCTGAAAAGGTTGGTCAGCACTTTTCCCTCAAGAACCTTTCTTGTGGTCTTTTAATCATCTCAGGCTGCTCTTCGTGTAAATTATTTTTTTTTAGGTCAGATAAAGACTTAATATTTTTACTCCTTAAGCAATGCTAGGAGTTGTGGCTCTGTTTATCTGGGCAAAGATTTGTGACCCGCAGCCCTGTCAGTCTGGACTGGCATTTCCAGTCGGGCATGGTTTGGGGAGTGTCATTGGAGCTGTGTTTTTATTTTTGAATGTTTAGTTAATCTTCATGCACAATGTGTTTTTCAAGCCTTACCTAACCAGATACTTATGGGTCTGGAAGGTCATGGGAGAAAATCACAATTTTGTATAATATTTCCTACAAAACAATCATGATTTTGAATTTTCATCCTTCACAGGGCTCAACTCTAAGGATTTTTTCTACTTGCCCAGTCAGGCCAGTGGTTCAAATTTTTACTTGCCCTTCCAACATTTTCATGGACTCCAACAGGAAAAAGTAATTAATAAATAATCAAGGCTTGAAATTCGGCACGGGTTATGGATTGGGTATTGCGCATAATTTGAATCATTTCCGCAGGCCTTGCTCTTATGATGCGGGAAATTCCCGCAAACATTCATTCCCTTTATCATGTAGGTTGTATGAGTAAATGAATCCACAGATTATAAGATCAAATAAGTAATTTTAAAACTTCCTGCAAGACGCAATTTCACAAACCGCTTAAGTGATTCAGCGGTGCTGCGTCTTCTCTCTCTCACAAAATGGGTTGCACAAGGCAAGCGTCAAGCGCGCTGCACGGGGCGATACCAGACTCTCGGTTCGGGAGTCGAGACAATTGGCTGAATTCTCACTTGCACAATTGGACCAATGTTGCATCATCATTAATGTTCATCATTTGCACGTCATTTTTGATTTTAAACTATTCAGTACTCCCGTGCTCTCTGAGCGATGGTTTTCTCTGTGCACACTACATAAAGCCACGACCTCGTAAACACAGTCGTTTATGTCTTAAACAGAAACAGTTGAGAAATACATGTAATGAAAACAGTAAATGGATCTGTGACAGCAGCCTAATATGTGTCTGACTTAATGTTGAGAAAACAACAAAAGATTGCTTTAATTATTAGTATTAATAATAGTATTTAATTTATACAGGACAAAAAGACTATCCAGTGTTATTTTACATTTGATTACTTTATTCCGTTTCTGTAGTATTTCTGAATAGTGTTAGACCTACCAAAAAACTTTTCTCTTTATTTCTCTTTTGTACATTTTCTTTTTAATTTTCATTTGTACATTTATTCTATTGTATTTATTTGTGCTACTTTTTTCAATTTAATTCAAAGATTGAAATCAAGCTTTATTGGGTTGTGTAAACTCTTGAGCAACAAAAGTACCCCATTGTAAAAACACAATTGAGCAAACATTTAGGTGAGATAAATGTAATTTAAAAAAATGTCTGGAAATGCCCATTTAAGTTTATAGTTTAAGGTTATGACACCAAAAACTACTAGCTTAACTAAACTAACCCTAACCCTTTTATTTAGGTTTAAACTAGATTTTCAGGTACAGAAATAGTAATCAAATGTCAAATATCACTGCATAGTCTTCATTAATCCTTACTACAGTTATTCGCGCGATGTGAGACATGACGTTGTGGGCACCGCCTCTCGGCCCACGAATACTCTTTCACATCTCCCTGAGCTTGAATGGACATAAACACACAAAATTATGTCAAAATGTCTTGAGGAGTATTGAACTGAGAGACGCAGGTACTTTCGCTTCTGATTGGGCTATATAAGTTGGCAAGGCTTAAAAACGCGCAATTTATCAACTTCCGTGATAATGCAGCACTGGCCCGATCGGGCAAGTGATAGTTCCATCAACTGGCCCCAGTCTCTTTCACGGTGGCCCCGGGCCATTAGGCAGTCCTTATTGTAGAGCCCTGTTTCAGTAGTTTTAGTCTCAGTAGTCTGCTTTGCCACTGAAAAAAACAAACATTTTCTCATTTGACTTTAAGCTAAAATGTTTTCAGTCATGTGCTGTAGAAGATCACTTGTAGTTTGAGCTTGACACGGGCATCTCAGTCTCTCTAAGTCTGAAGCGATGTAGCATTTCAGCGATGTAGCATTTCACCGATGGGGGGATGTTCAGCTGCCGTCTATTTGTGTACTGGCTGCTACCTCCCTCCTCTTGAAATAGTCATGTTGTGATAAAAATACTGATAAATGACAAGCTGGCTCACACCCCTCCTTGATCTCCCCCTCCCCCTTGTGCCAGTCTACCCTGCTGTTTTCCCCAGCGTCTCAGACAGTTACCCTCATTCGGAGCCTCTGCTTCTCCTTGACCTTCTAATGCACGGAGTGCCGATGTTGAACATGGTTGTGAGCTGTCGCTCAGCAACATTCCCGCAATCGGTGTCCTCTTTCGGGTCTGCGTTGTGTCTTCGGGGGTGGTTTTCATATCCTAGTCAGATATTAGTCATTCACGCAGACCTGAATGTCTTCCTTCAAGCCTTTGTAATTAAAAACCGTCAATTCAATAGGATGTGTGCGCCATGTGTAGCTGCTCTTTAACCAATGGGGCCTTACCGACACTACGTGATAAAGTTGCCTCCCAGATAACTTGTTTGGTTCTGTTTACATATAGGGTAGAGTGGGGTAAGATGTGTCACTTTTTACTGATGTCTTTGAAAGAGATGGAGAAATTTCAGGATGTTTGCTATCATCTGAAATGACATCTGTAGTGTAGGGCAATATAAATGTAACTTTAAAAACTGTGAGACAACTCTAAGCTGTGTTGTACATGGGTTAATTAAATAAATTGTCAATATGTTAGCAATTTATGTTAAATAAAATTGTCCACGAATGAAGAGGAAAACCCCCCAAAAATTATGCTAGGTCCTGCCCTAGGAAATACTGTCATGAAATACTATTAGTTGAGCTATTGGGACTGCTAACCCCGAAGCTTCTAACGCACATTACCCCACTTTTAGCATTTGAAAAATAAATATATATATTTTTTACATTCATAGCATTTTATTTATTTATTATTTCTCATATAAATGTTTTATTGTAAACATAAAATGCATATAATTAGTGAATTGCTGTATAAAAAAATATAGATTTTGCTTTTGATCTGCCATGTAGAATGTATGTGATTACCTCTATTTACAAGTAAAACAAATTATGCACTGTTAAGGAGATGAAACGGCTTACCCACTGACACGTCTTACCCCACTTTTCCTTGTGTGTGTGTGTGAGTAAAATGTCAACAGCAGGTCTCTATTAGAAGAGACCGAAGGCTGAGGTGAGCATATACAATGAAAAGAACATTTTGAGCAAGAGATCTCCATAGCAACATGAAACTTCAGATTTACGCCATGAAGGTGAATGCAGTCGAATCTTAGCAACACCTCAGTCATTTTCTGAAATAATGGTTTTTAGTTGGTTTGTATGTGTTACATACTGTCCCAATAAAACAAACCCCTCCTGAACGTTTGTCAGCTCTGACGTCTGTGATAGGCCCTCGGTAACTAGGCCATAAACGTCAGTGGTGACAAACACTGTAACTAATCTGGCTTAGAACACCCTCAGATTGTTCATTGAGGAATCAGAGAACTCCAACTGGTTTGACTGATGATATAATGAGGAGTCTCAAGTCCTGATGAACTATAAGTCTAGTAGTGGAATGGCTTAAATGAAGGGTTGTGTATTGTAGATGTGGAGCTGGATCATCTGGTTGGTTTTCCCACTGGTGTTAGGTTAAAGGAAATAAAGGTGTTGGGCAAAACTGGTTTTTCTAGGAGACAGGTAGAGCTAGTTTATCTGTAGCACAGTGGAAGCACATAGTTTGTATGCTGCCGCCTTTCTTTGGTTATAAAGTAGGTTTTAATTGATAAGCGTCTGTCCATTTCTTAGGGTTTAACATATCAAATTCTACCGTTTACTTTCTTCCAGGGACCCAATAAAAAGGAACGGACCGTGCCCATGGCATGCACATAGACCGTGTGTCATGGATGCAGGTTGTTTCAGCTCAGTTGAGGCAACAATTAAAATCGATTCGAAGCTTTAAAGCAACACCGAGGAACTTTTCCTCAGCGGTCGCCCTACAGGTTGGAAGTGGAATTGTCCATTACCGCTGTCGTAAATAATTTAGCCTACCGCAGCCTACTGTCACACGTGCACGCTCGATGTTTATCCAGCACCGGCTTTGGAATCAACAATGGCAGACATCCCAACCTGCAAGACGTCATTTCAGGGAGGTATATCTTGGTGACTGGATTGTTGACGGGGGGTGGCGGGTTGGTTGACTAGCTTTCGTGAGGCACACTCGCAAGGTCTCTCACGCTCTACCTCTCTTCCGTGCTTGCGCCATGTATGTTATGCGCGCAGTATGTTCTGTCTCGCATGCGCGCTCTAGATTCCGGCAGATTTTAACTAATTTGCGGGCATCAGGGAGACGCTATAGACTTGGGATGTCTGCAATGGCCATAGACAATTTGAGGAAGTGGTGGGGGAAGTGACGTATGCCTTAAAGCAGTCGAGTTTTGTAGTTCTTTTTGTGCTCGGGTTACTACCCGAAACCCGAAGTTACATAGTGCGAGTAAAAGCGATACAGACCACGTCAGGCTATGGCAGACGTGTCATTTAACCTATTGTAAGTCGATGTACCATCACAAGGGTCTTGGAAATATATTATGAAGGTTGAAAAGTTCCATAGTGTTGCTTTAAATGTCTGTTCGTGTCCAAGATTTTATCTTGAAAAAATTATGCTAGAGTGAGTCGTTCATTGATCTTTGACATACTAGACTCATGGCAGACTCACAAAATTTCCTGTATTACAATGTGATCATGGTTGGAGAGTCCAGAAAGTTTGTGTCCAGAAGAGTTTTGGAATACCTCATCACATGACAGAAATATATTTCCCTGATCTCATAATATGCCAAATTTTTCTTGATGTAAGAAGTTTACTTTAATGTGAAAATGAGTCATAAACGGTTTAAAAATAATTATCAGTAGTTGAATTATGAGTAATAATTAAAAATAAGACAAAATTAAAGTGACCGGTAGCCTAGTTTTAACTATAGTTTTATTGTCCATTTTTTCCATTTAAAGCTGCAGTCCGTAGCTTTTTTTGGGTTAAAAATTATTCAAAATACATATTTGAGAAAATGCATAACCAGCCAGTGTTCAAAACTCTCTGCTTGCCTTAGCTCGATTCAAAGTGGTTATCTTGTATTAATGTTTTTAATTCCAGTGGTACTGGTGGATTTCCGCGGGAGATTCGAGCATGTCTTTGAGTCATTACGCCACATCTGTATACATAAAGGAGTCTCGGCTAGTCGGCTATATTGCGAGTGAGGATGTTGGAGGTGGATATTTATAGCCTTTTCCAGGGCTCCAGACTAACTTTTTTTTACTAGGAGCGCTGTTGCCCCTGACTGAAAATTTTAGGAGCACAAGCAGAAAATTTAGGGGCACACCTTAAATCAGCTTGCAATGCAATTATTCAAATTTCCCCCAAAATAACTGTAATACTGACAAATTCTTTAATAATAAAGAGACTTAACGTACAGATATTACGATATGCAGTTTTATTTTAAGTTCACAGGGCTCCAGACTCAAATTTGAGGGCAGCGTCACCTCAAATAAGAACTCACACTGAGTTCTACAAAAAAAAAAAAAAAAAAAAAATTCTGGTAGCACTGGGGCTGACAATAAATCACTAAGCTTAATTTAGGGTGTAGATGAAATTAACTTTTGTTATTATTATCATTCATAATGTCTTAATATTAATTAAAAAACAAAAGGAGTGAAAAAAATTATATCAAGGAGTGAACATAGCCAATAAATATCCTACTGTTTACAATGGTATTTTTTTTAAATAAGTGTTTAAATAAGAGTTATCCAACATCTTAAAATTTTTAGTTTAAGGACAATCTTTGAAGGATGAACAAAAAATGTGTTGGTCATCACATAAAAAAAAAAAAAAAAAAAAGCATTTATATATGATATTATAGTTTTGAAGTGCTAGAAAAGATGTGTAGGCTCCGTTTGACTATTTCTGTCACATCATCATATTTATGGTTAGAGTTACTAGAGTTACATTAGCCTAAATCCATGGTGAATGTTGCTGATTTGTGGACTGAAAGCCTTCTATAAGTTTTTCTCCTGGTTTCCATGTCAGTACTGTTTGATCTGATATCTATGGTTTTTAACAGAACTCTGCGCCGAATCGGAATGTTTCTCACTGGATCTCGTAGCGATGATGTTATTAATTCTGAGGCGAATTCAATGGATTTCTTCACTGGATCTCCTAGTAACAGTGTCGCCTGATCGAGATCGGCTCGCGACTGGCAAGTTCGGGTCTTTATTTTACTGTCAATGGTTCGGGGCGCTGCTCCATAGATATACATAAGAAAGGCTATGCGCTGCTCTGTCTATTATTGGTAATAATAAACGGTCCGTGAAGCATAAATGAGTAGCGTATTTTCGTTCCACTTTCATTTTGTTTGCATTCGCTGCTTGGTAACGAGTCGATAGATCGCTCATTGCTCAGACGCACATAGCAGCTTTTGATATTTGTCTCCGTCTCCTTCCCACAGACGTTTATGCGCGCTCTCTATTCTTGTCACACTCACTCATTCCGGATTCATTGACGCGCCCCTTCCACGCTTAACCATGCGTTTAACGTGAGGCAAATTTACTGGTCGCACATATGCGACTGGATGTAAAATTCAGTCGCACACACTCAAATTTTAGTCGCAAAATGCGACCATTTGGTCGCAGTCTGGAGCCCTGTTTTCTCACAGCACTTGATATAATTAAACTTATCAATTTGATGGCGGATCCAGAAAGGTTCAAACGACAATCACCAGTGACAACAGATTCATCCGTTGTAAAATGCAAAAGACTTCGTTCGGACTTCGGAGTGTCTAACGTTATGGAAAAAAAGAGACTGCAACAGGACCCATGCGAAAACAAGGATGTTTTGGAAGGACATTACATGTAGTCACGCAATGCTGACGTTGTGTTGTTAACATTAACAATTTGAGAACAAAGTATAATTTGCACGGTTTTGCGTGTTATGATAACTTATAAGCGATTGTTAGATTTAATCAGCGCGATTTACTGCAATGTCAGAACCAGAACAAAAGTGGTTGTTTCTTACTAGTTCAGATGACATTTTCCGGTGAAAATTCTTATGTTGGTCATACTTCTAAAAATAATAATCTGTGATTCTGAATGCCAGTATCCAGACCGGCGCGGTGACCGACAGCTGCACACTCTCCTCAAACATTGTGTTCATCCGCGCTGTGCCGTGCCGAGGGTGTTGAAGTACAACTCACGTGAAGTTGATAATTCCGCGAATGACTGCAATTAGAGATTTCGAACAGAGATGGCGACAAAGAGGAAAACCTGCGGACTGCAGCTTTAAAAAAGGTAAAGGTTTATATACTGCTAAGAAAAATAGAGGAAAACCCTTTCTGACGATCTTAGAGGTCTTTTCTCTAATTCTTCTAATTTTATTTATTTTTGAGCATGTCAAAAAGGTATTGTTTATATATCCAGCTTGTTTATATATCCAGCTTTATCTACCTTATTTTACCTTATGTTCATTCATAAGGGTTTAAAATAATTATTATTAATAGTTAATTAATAATAATAATGATTGGGAAGTCAAGATTAAATATGTGAAAAGTGATCATTTAAAAAAAATGGATTATTAAAAACCTAATGATCTTAAAGGCATATTCTCTGATTAAATTTTTTATACTCATTTTATTTAATGCATGGTCTTCAATTATTCTAATACTCTACAGACAAATAATAATATGAGAAAAAAAATTCCACAAAAACTGAACCTAAGTCATAGTTTGTTGCCAACCTAATTCTCCAGTGGTATTTACTGTAGTGATTAAAATAATTAATTCAATGTTCTGATTATAGTTTTGTTGAATGCTCATCCCTGAAATAATTGAATCTAACATCCACTTTTTTTTTACAGTAAGCTCCTTAATCTCCTCAATTCCTTTAAAATGTAGTCCCTCTTCTACATAAGTAAACCTGCAATGACATCATTCATCTAGCGTTCTTGTATGTTCGACTCATTGCTAGTGGATCAGATTAACTGGAGAAACCTTCAGAAGGGCTCAGTCTGCAGTTTGTCTTCCTCCAATCCGTTCCATTGTCTTGTTTCCCAGCTGTCCGGGCATGTCAGCTTTCGTTTCCAGAGGGCTGGAAGAGCCTTGTCTTGCTCCACCAGCCACTCCTCCTGACAAACCCAGACACGTCGCTTCCTGTGTATGACCTGGAACCCAAATCATTTTGCCTTTTTTCTTCTCTCTCTCTCTCTCTCTCTCTCTCTCTCTCTCTCTCTCTCTCTCTCTCTCTCTCTCTCTCTCTCTCCTATCACTGTACTTCCGGGAATTAGCTTGACTTCCTGTTATGCCGCAGTGTGTGAGGAAGCTGCTTTTCCCAGCTTGGACCCCCAGAGTGATCAGCATATGGATCTTATTTTAGGCAGAGACCTCCTGGCCCCTGAAGTCCTCCTCAGGGTTATTCGTCTATTTGCTATCAACGCTGGGTTTTTTGTTTTGAAACCATCCTGGAGTATCTGTCTTCACTTCAGTCATGAGCCTTTAGATTAAACTCTTTGCAGAAGGTACTTTTATGGACCCAGAAGCTAAAAACTAGAGGTACATCAGTGTTTCCCCTAGAAATTTTTCCAGCAGCGGTGCTGTCCCGTGCCGGAGCATGTTAACAAGTCGCGCGCACTTGCGAACTTTTTTTAAAAATAAACCCTTAAACCATGACTTCTGGCAAGTTTTGTGGATAGAAATTGACATTTTGAGACATACAATTACGACATACCATCAACAGATTCAAGGTGATTATTGCAGCACGCACCTTGAACTGGTCACAAACAGAAACCTTCATTTTATAATTTTAGACAGGATTTTTCACGTTTTTGTTTTGTGTTCATTTTCAGCTATAAGGTAGATATTATAGGGGCAAAATTAAATGGCACAACCCAGAAAAATATTATTTAGAATTTATTGAAAATTTTAGGCCACACCCAATCTGTGAGCACTTAATTTTTTAATTTTAACATTTCTAAAATCAAAAGTTTTAAGTTAACATTATTTAATGCACAATGAATGAAGTGAACAAACATGAACAATCAAGTGTTTTATTTGACTTGACTGTACCTTTATTTAATCCAAAACTGTGTTCGTATTTCATTTTAAAAGACTTTTTAAAAGAGTTATCCAGCCAAGAATAAGCCTAGAACTGCTTTTCTGGCGGACTAATAACAGCACTCGGGTGTCGGTCCGAGACTGTGCTCATGTACTCCTGCTCGTAAAACTACCTGGATACAACCGCACCCGAGTCCACTTTAGGGGCCGTTCACATATCGCGTTTTTTGCGCGCAAATGCGTTATTTCAATTGTAGGCGCGCGTGGCGAGATGAAAACATCGTAACATCTCATCTCAACACGCCACGTGACAAAAACCAACCGATCAGCTTCGGCCTCTCCGTAACAACATCGACAGCTCGGCGGAACAGCTGATCATAGCTGTACAGGGCGGCTTTTTATTTCTCATCTCCATAAATATATCTAGTAGTAAAGCTAATGCAAGGGCTAGAAATCAATTAAATCTTTGCTGCTACTTCCTCGTCCTCATGGAGAGCGCCGCTTTCTCCTTTCTAAAAGCGCTTGCTCTCTCCCGTGGCGTCGAGGCGGCCTGGAGAAACGAGCGTGCTTCCCGCGCGCCTACATTTGAAATAACGAATTTGCACGCGCAGAAAAACGCGCTATGTGAACGGCCCCTTATGGCAACGTGACATTAGCCTAATCGAAAATATTTCCATTTGTGGCTCTTTCCTCCTTTCTTGTCAACAAGTGGATTCAGAGCCACCGCATTAGCAACACCGGCGCACGCCACGTCTCAAGTGTTTTTAGGTGTGTAAGTGGATGTCGTGATATTACTGATCATGTGAAGATTTTGCAGCGGCGCTGAAAATCCAGTGGCGGCGCTGCGCCGCTGCTAAATACATTGTAGGGGAAACACTGTACGTTGTTTTGATGACGGAATTAAATTAGTATATACACTGAAATTAAATTACAGCTGGTCATTAAAGTACAGGTGTTTTATACTATAGTATAAATTCTTGTGTCATTTGTTTTTGTAATGTGCATGTAAGACCTTACAATCTCGTGTCAGTGTGCGTACAAGCACGGACAGCATGTTGTGTGACCCAGAAAGAGTTATAGCCAAGTGTCTTAGCCAAGTTAGCATGTCCAGTCATTCTGTGAGGATTTTTTCCAAGATTTATGCACTGTTTTTAGGGTTTTATGTTGTATTTGGACATTCATCTAGATTATTTGCCTAAAGTATTTTTTTATATTCTCTTTGTTTCAAGCCATAAACAAAATCGACAGAGCCACATCTTTATGACTTTGGGGGCCGTTCGCATAGCATCGCATCAATGTTTGTTGCTTTTTTCCAGCATCATCAAATTATTTAGTACGTTATTTCAAGTTAAAAGTGGTTAATCTCTGAAAATATCTCTTGAGACCCTTGTTTATTTCATTTTGTTGGGCTCTTTCTATCTGTTTTTGAATCCTTTGTGTTGCATGTGTGTTGACTTTGTTGTTAGATCTAGCCTTTTCTCTCTTAGGTGTTATATTTATTGTGGTGTGCAGAAAGATTTCTGTTTGACTTCTGTTGGTTTTCCCTTGCTCCATCTGTGTTGGAAGCGATATAGATTTGGTTAGGTGATGGTTGTTTAAATCAGTGTCTGAGCAGCAATGCTGCTGTACTGAAGGTCAGAGCTCTGTGTTTGTGTGTGCATTGAGTGTTAATCTCACTGCAGACCCTTACAGTACATCAGCTCGTTGTGACGTTCTCTCACTGCAGTATCATTACACTTCCCTTTTGTCAGGAAGAGGAGGCAAACTTGTTTGTGTGAAGGAAGGTGATTGTCTATAAGTGGGTGAATCGCATAAAAGAAAAATGTCTGGGTCATATTTCACACTGAAATGGATAAAAAATTGTATAATCTTACAATATACACTCACCTAAAGGATTATTAGGAACACCATACTAATACAGTGTTTGACCCACTTTCGCCTTCAGAACTGCCTTAATTCTACGTGGAATTGATTCAACAAGGTGCTGAAAGCATTCTTTAGAAATGTTGGCCCATATTGATAGGATAGCATCTTGCTGTTGATATAGATTTGTGGGATGCACATCCAGGGCACGAAGCTCCCGTTCCACCACATCCCAAAGATGCTCTATTGGGTTGAGATCTGGTGACTGTGGGGGCCATTTTAGTACAGTGAACTCATTGTCATGTTCAAGAAACCAATTTGAAATGATTCGAGCTTTGTGACATGGTGCATTATCCTGCTGGAAGTAGCCATCAGAGGATGGGTACATGGTGGCCATAAAGGGATGGACATGGTCAGAAACAATGCTCAGTTAGGCCGTGGCATTTAAACGATGCCCAATTGGCACTAAGGGGCCTAAAGTGTGCCAAGAAAACATCCCCCACACCATTACACCACCACCACCAGCCTGCACAGCGGAAACAAGGCATGATGGATCCATGTTCTCATTCTGTTTACGCCAAATTCTGACTCTACCATCTGAATGTCTCAACAGAAATCTAGACTCATCAGACCAGGCAACATTTTTCCAGTCTTCAACTGTCCAATTTTGGTGAGCTCTTGCAAATTGTAGCGTCTTTTTCCTATTTGTAGTGGAGATGAGTGGTACCCGGAGGGGTCTTCTGCTGTTGTAGCCCATCCGCCTCAAGGTTGTGCGTGTTGTGGCTTCACAAATGCTTTGCTGCATACCTCGGTTGTAACGAGTGGTTATTTCAGTTAAAGTTGCTCTTCTATCAGCTTGAATCAGTCGGCCCATTCTCCTCTGACCTCTAGCATCAACAAGGCATTTTCGCCCACAGGACTGCCGCATACTGGATGTTTTTCCCTTTTCACACCATTCTTTGTAAACCCTAGAAATGGTTGTGCGTGAAAACCCCAGTAACTGAGCAGATTGTGAAATACTCAGACCGGCCCGTCTGGCACCAACAACCATGCCACGCTCAAAATTGCTTAAATCACCTTTCTTTCCCATTCTGACATTCAGTTTGGAGTTCAGGAGATTGTCTTGACCAGGACCACACCCCTAAATGCATTGAAGCAACTGCCATGTGATTGGCTGATTAGATAATTGCATTAATGAGAAATTGAACAGGTGTTCCTAATAATCCTTTAGGTGAGTGTATAGAATAATAGATATTTTTGTACACACACACACACACACACACACACACACACACAAATCCCTCACAACAGCACAAATCTACAAAGTAGGTGTTGTCTCAAGCACACCTGATGCAACGGATCAAGGGCTTCATTAGTTGCACTAGGTTTGCTTGAGCTAGAAGTTAGAACACATGAAATACCTGAACAGGTATTGGTCCAAAAGATTGGTCCAAAAAGTTGAAGATATCATTGCCCTTCACAAACAAGGAACAGGATACAAAAAGATACACTGTAAAAAGTGTTCTGTTCAGTTCACGTACTTCTAAAAAATTAAAAAATTAGTAAATCCGTTGCCTTAAAGTTAAGTAAATACACGTAAAAAAATAATTTTAAGCCAACTGATCACTTTTTACAGTGTAGCAAAGGCACTAAATGTTCCTAGAGACACCGTTGGAAGCATAGTTCACAATAGTTCACAGGAAGATGCGTCAACTAAATCACAGACCTCATCCGGTGCTTTTTTATGTGACTTGAAATTAAGTTTCTTTAGATGTTTGTCATCCATACACAAAGGGCACCCTTAGCCCACTGACATACGGACACAAGCCAGACTTCAGGGACAGACAAATATAAACGTGGTGGCAGTAACTGTGTTTTGAAAATGTGCGATGATAGACAATAGAGTATCTGTTTGAATTGATGTACTCACCTCACTGGTCAACATCCTGTCCTCAAAGTACAGCTCTAATGTGAGCTCATACACAGGGACAGGCCACAATTGTGGCTCTGTTCCCCAATCAACGCAGAAAGAACCGAGTGTACCTTACACCAGGCAAGAGAAATTCCCATGGTCAAACACTACCCTCTCTCACTCACTCCCCATCAGTTTCCTCTTCTTCTTTTTTCCCCTTGACTGCTGTCTGTCCTGTGACCTCTCTCTCTTTTGTTATCTCTGCTGGTCATGCACTGAAATGAAAATACTGGTCTGAAAACCAAACTGAATGTGTTAATTTTAAAATAGCATTGGTTTGGAATAACGGCATAGAATAACTCATTTTAGTATAGGGGCTGTGTGATAAAACGATAATGATAATTATCGCAATATATTTTTCATACACCCAAAGCGGTCTCACTATGGCCTAAGATGGCGTGTAAGATATTACAATAAATTACATTTTAAAACATTATATATTAGAAAACTATTTTTCTCTTTTTTTTTCTGTATCAAACACCGCTTTGGTGAGCATAAGAGACTTATTTCAAAAGCATTAATAAATCTTACTAACCCCAAACTTTTGAGCAGTAGTGTAGATCATTGCCCAGAAGGGTCTGATATTTGTACAGAAATTTATTTTTTCAGATGTTTCTCTTGGATGAGAGATGTATGCTTTGTGCAATCATTGGATTGTGTTAATAGCCAAAAGGTTGAACAAAGTAAGTTAAGTTTGCCATTTGGACTTTAAAAACAGCTAGAAAATGCAAAAATAAACTGAATATGCAGTCACATTTAACTTCATTTAACCAGACTTCTTTAGGCTTTTAGACATTGTGCTTGTCTGAAGATGTGTTTAAACAACTGTTGAACACGACCTCTTTCCCAACTATATATCATCCATCAACAGCTGCTGTTTACTTGAGTAAACCTGAACCATTTAATCTGCTTTTTTAAGGTCAGTGGAGCTGTTATTGGATGTCAAAGGGTTTTCAGTTCTCATTTTTGGCCAAAATATTCTGCCCGTATTCTCTCAGGCAAAAACCAAAAATGATTTCTGATGAAATTGTGGTGCATGCCTAATCTCTGCTCTCTTTCACAGTCTCTTCCTATTTCTACCTCACTCTTCATCTCTGCCTCTCTCTGCATGTCTGCTTAGTGTGAGAATCAGATGGTGACTGACGACAGTCCTATCGAATCAGAATCACTTGAGCTATTATAAGGATATTATTAAAGCAGTGCTCTGCAAACCTCCCATCTGTGCGTTTAAGTTCAACTTTCATAACTGTTCCCAGGTGAAGAACTGTGGTCTGGAGTAGTCACAAAAAGAAAACACTGGCCTAAACAATTTTTTCTCTCTCTCCCTTTGTAGTCTCACTCCGACTCAAAGCCCGGCGGGCGCTGCATCATGCCCCTCTCCACAGCAGACGAGCAGCCCCATATCGGCTGCTACAGGCTCCTGAAAACCATCGGCAAAGGCAACTTCGCCAAGGTCAAACTGGCCAAGCATGTCCTCACTGGCAAAGAGGTGAGGATTGAGTTTGTTTAACCCCCCAAGAAAAATATGACAAGGCAAAAACCGTTGGCTGTTTAATTGGCATGTTATTTGTCAGATGAGTGGAATGTCTTTGAATCATTTGTCTGATTTCCAAAATGCAGATGATGATGATAAACATGCAACTCAGTTGTTAGCTCAAATCTGACGCCTCTCAGATCTTAAAGTAACAGCCGCAGCCATCCACCTGAATAAAATTGCACATAGTGTGTACTTCACTGTTGATGAGAATGTACTTTCGAGTATGTAGAAATGGCAATATTTCCTAGTAATAACATTAAATTGTATTTGTTATTGCACACAGGTTATCGGGTTTAATTTACAAACACTGTCAAATATTTGAATTTAGAACACTGCTAATTAATTATACAACTTGGACAAAGTGAAGAAATCCTATAAAATACGTTTTCTGACATTTATTTTGATAAAGTCAACATGTAATAGAAAATCACCCTATTTTCCGAGTGCATATTATTGATCTTATTGTCATTTCTATTCATACATGTTTTAACTTTTTTTTATTTTTTTTTATTGAAATATCATGACTCAACAGTCTTCTCTTTGGTTACCTATGCCAGACTTCTCCAATAGTTGTCTGCTTAAACTCTTAAACTCTGCTTACGATCAACTGCAAGCTCACATTCACATCTTCCGCCATCCAATCAACTTCAAGCAAATTGAACCAAGTCCCCGCTCAATGTTTCATCAATTTTCCCCGAATCAATTTTCAATTTTTCACATTTCACAAGAAATGATCTGTTGCTGCTTCCGTTACATCACAAATTGAAGGTGCTTTATTACTAAAATCCACATGAAAAGAAAATTAGCTTTAATGTTTTAATAGTAATACATAGGTGCATCTGTTATATCCAAGCGGCAACCTCCCTGTCTCTCTCTTGAAACCAACACGGAAGTGAATTAAACTGCAATTCATCGACTGGCAGCAAAAGTGAGTCAAATATGTATCTCCCCCATGTTAAAATGCCCAACTTTACAGCAGAAATATTTTTTACAGCCTGGAGCAAAAAGTGGTTTTGGTCTATATAGCTAATTTTGCCCTTCATGACAACTGTGAGTTGGGTGAAATTTTTTTTTACAACTCATTCGTTTAAATTATATTAAGCCTTACAGTTATGCATATTTAAGGGCGTGGCCACTTGAGTGACAGGTGGATTGCTGCTGCTGTCACTGCTAGCCGCTTGTCTGCTGTCTGTTAACGTCACCCTCAGCTAATTCCATTGGAGTTTAGATTTAAAAATGTCTATAGATATAGAGACCACACTCGTTATGCGGTACTGTTGGTTTAACCCATTTGAGAAATTGAGAGGCGGCCAAAATCAGATTTTAAAATGGACTGAATAAAGCTCTTTATGAACTTGACGTGCGATGCCATGCTGCTGACTGACATGTATGGTCATGAATCACTGTCACACGCACAAGCTCAGAGCAATATTGTAAGTTACTGCATGATAATACATTTTTAACTAGCAGAATAATAATGCATCACGATACACAGTCTCTAGTCTTTTAACTATTATAGTATTTCGAAGGGCAAAAACATGAACTTTAACTTTTGGCTTTACTTCTTCAATCAGCTGTTACTTCAGCGTGAGGCCAGTAGCATATAGCATTAGCACCTCAGCTCCACCCAGTTCCCGCCTCTGTGCCCATTTTATTTTATCCGGGAGTGACGAGAGGTGACGCGCTGCCAAGATGGCCGGCCCCGCCAACTTTAGGCTTCAAAAACGCTCTTCAGAAACCTACGGGTGATGTCACGGACACTACATCCATATTTTTTTTACAGTCTATGGTAATATTGTACAAATTCTATCCGTGTTTGGAATACAGCTGTTCATTTATAATTCCTGCATAATGATCTGATCACGTGACTTGCCACTGTTTTGCCACCGCAGTTTTGAAAAATGCTATAAAAAAAGGCTGTGGTGAGATGCAGAGTGAAGGGGGAAGAGGGACCAACAACACGGCAACAGCTTCTGATTCTGACAGTTTTATTTCACATTTATTGAGTTAAAAGCATCAAAGCTTCCCACAAGTGCATGCTGCAAATTACCATTACACACAACACAATATACATAGTTTTGTAAGCTCATTGTAAATTACGCAAATACATATCCTGTGACAGCTATAATTTAATGCACAGCGATTCGCTTTTGTTCTCTGCATCAAATATATATGAACACTGTTGAATTTTTGATAACTTTTGAGACTTATTTTGCAGCGTTTTTATTAGCCGTTTGATTAAAGGGCCGTAAAAACCGGTTACTCTCACAGTGCGGATGAATCGCATTTGTGTCGAAGACTCAGGATCTATTGAAGAGAACTTATGTGAAGCAGAAACTCTTACAAAGGAAAAACAAACACTTGTTTTTGATCCATTAATGCATCTCTAACTTACTCTTAAGTAATCTCACTGTTTGAAGCCCCTGTCAGAGGAAATCAGCGTGTGCTGTCATGAATAATTAAGCAAGGCGCCTTCTCATAGGATAAGGACAGGCAGTCTCATGAATAGAGACACCGAGGAGTCATCAATATACTATAGTACAAGAAGACGAATTTAAACCTGGAAGTTGAAAATAGCGCAAAAAGGTTTAAAATTAACTAGTTTTCTCCTACAATCAAAACTGGCGGATGGTAACATTTACTTATATGATGTTCAACACACGTAACTGTTAAAATCTCAGAAAATTTGGTTTAGGGTTTTATGTCCCTTTAAATGTCTCTGAATCCTCCACTAGCTGTTCTTTGGTGCATGCTACAGCACCCTTTACATCCGGCTTGTTTTTGGATCCCCTTGCCTGCTAATATGGGACTGCATGGTGTCTGAGACATCGATAACGGACTTGATAGAGAAGAGGGGGACAAAGATGAAAACTGTGGGTTTGCGTGTGTGTGCACTCGCTGCAGGAGTGAATTGTTTCCTGATGATGTGAGATTGTGATCGGTATAAATGCAGACCAAAGCTGATGTGTGCGTTCCGCCTCAAGGCTTTTCCTTGCGCTTGTCCTAACTGAACTCTTTACCCTCTCGATCAGGTGGCGGTGAAAATCATAGACAAGACTCAGCTCAATTCCTCCAGTCTTCAAAAGGTGAGCGTGACCCTTCCTCAAGGTTGATGAGGTCAGAATTTAATTTCAGAAGTTTACTGGTAAATTCTCTCCTACCCCTGTTAAGTTGTCTCTCTTCCTGTTGCCTTGTGACTTTCAAAACGCAAAGTCTTTTCTCTGTAGGGCCCATGGCAGATAATTATAGGAAATTAGGCTCAAATACTTGAAGTAAAGGGTTGGTTGGCTTAGTTCGGTCAGGAGGTGGGGGGGGGGGGGGTTCTTAACCACATCTTACTCATGTGCACAAGCTTGAAATATTTATGCTCTGTGAAGGACAAACACATCATCTGTTTGCAGCACATTGACATCTTCTGTCTCCTTTTTCAGCTTTTTCGGGAAGTGAGGATCATGAAGGTCTTGAATCACCCAAATATCGGTGAGCTTAACTGACAGACAAATCGCCCTTAAGTCTCTCAGCTTGAGTCTCCAGTTTTCCGGTTTTGGCAGTACCCACTGTCCCCCCCCCCCCCCCCCCCCCCCCCTTTTTTGGGTTCATTAATCCTTGTCCAAATGTCAGTGTTTTTCTGTGCAACTTGATTTGGTGAGCGTAAAACCTCTTGGGAATAACCCAAATCAAAATGATTTTTAGTCTTCATTCAGAATGCTAAATATAGCAAATAAAGCAAAACAAATTGTGTATGTGAGTAGAACCTTTCTTACATTCCTTTTTTCCCTCTTCTGTCCTCATGTAGTGAAGTTATTTGAAGTGATTGAGACCGAGAAGACTCTCTACCTGGTGATGGAATATGCCAGCGGAGGTCAGAGCTCTCCTGAACCCATTTTAACCTCTTTTTTTTTTTAACCCTTTTACATCCCGTACTGTTTTTTCTCTCGTATGCACTATGAATGTTCAACTGTTATGTAAATGCCTCTAGTTACTGTAGACAGGATTTGGCTCTCAGTCTATAGTTCTGATCACTGTCCCCATTAAATACCAAAATTTACCAGGGTACTATATCTTCATTCTTCAAATTTCAGAGCCTGCCCCGTATTAAACAGCGCTGCTGTTCAGCACAGTTCAGTGATTTAGGCAGTGTGACTTGAAGTGTAAAAATTAATGCATCTATGTGTGAGATTCTTTAAAAGCCATCTAAATCAAATCTAACTGAGATGTTAACAAAATTTAAGTAATTTGCACTTTCTATGGGACAGTTTTAGTATTATATATATATATATATATATATATATATATATATATATATATATATATATATATATATATATATATATATAATATTATATATTATATATATTTTATACAAACATTAAGATCATCAGACGCCAGCTGCAAAAACATCCCACTGCAGACACAACATTCCTTAGGAAACACTGGAACCCACATATGCAACTTTGTATGTCATGCAAACAAATTTTAGACCCCTATATGTCATGAATGATCAATATTAAATTAATGACGGCTCTAGTTTAATTTATTCAGCCACCTATTTGTTTCCCAAGGTATCGATTTATAGTGAAGTACCAGCGGCTGTAAACGCACAAAAGCCAGGCCCTAGCTTAGCTTCCCAATTTGTGAATCTGTTTCTTTTCTAAACGTGACTGTTGTTCCTCTTCTTGGTTTGCAGGTGAGGTGTTTGATTACCTCGTAGCCCACGGCAGAATGAAAGAGAAAGAGGCCCGAGCCAAATTTAGACAGGTGAGAGGCTGCGCATGTTTTTTTATTTATTTTTTTATTCACTCACTTGTGCATATTTGATATCACTGTTGTATGAATACGAAGCACCATAGGAGCTGTAAACACATCAGTGGTGTTTGGGTTTGTCTGAATTTAAAGAATCATTTTCAAAAAAAATTTTTTAACACCGCTCACTTGATGGTATGGTTGGTCCTATCACGAGTAGACAGTCTTCAGTATTGTTGTTTAAAATCATCAAAAAAATGGTTTTAGCAGTCAGTTTGTGTATAAGCTATTGTTAAGTACCTATTTTTGTGTGTGTGTGTGCGGGTAGATTGTGTCAGCAGTGCAGTACTGTCACCAGAAGTGTATTGTCCACAGAGACCTCAAGGTACACAAGATACATTTTCACACTCTATTTTATGTCTTTACCTCTGTAGTCTTCTATACTGATGCAAGTTGGTTTCATCTCTAAATACATAATCGCTAAAGATCCTCCCTTGCTTACAGGCAGAAAACCTGCTCCTGGATGCAGACATGAATATAAAAATCGCAGATTTCGGCTTTAGTAACGAGTTCACACTGGGCAACAAGCTGGATACTTTTTGTGGCAGCCCTCCATATGCCGCACCCGAGCTCTTTCAGGGGAAGAAGTACGACGGGCCTGAGGTGGATGTCTGGAGTCTTGGGGTCATACTGTATACACTGGTCAGTGGCTCTTTGCCGTTCGATGGACAGAACCTAAAGGTGAGCACAGAGAAATGGGAGTAAAGGTCAACAGCTTTGCATTATATTCTGAATATTTGTGTTCTGGTGTTCTTAGGAGCTGCGAGAACGCGTTTTGAGGGGAAAGTACAGGATTCCCTTCTATATGTCGACCGACTGTGAGAACTTACTGAAGAAATTCCTCATACTCAACCCAACCAAGAGAGGGAGCCTTGAGGTTTGTACATGCGTAAATACTTATGCAATCTTGTCTTAATTTTTAAATATTGGTGTAGTAGAGTCTGGTCCACATTGCAGCTTATTCTGTGCAAGAATATATTTGTTTCTTAGGGATTGGTTTTTTTATTAAAACTAGGGCTGTCAAACGATTAAAATATTTAATCTCGATAAATATTCTCATAGATCTCATAGTTAACTCGCGATTAATCGCAATTATTTTTTATCTATTCTAAATGTCTCTTGATTTTCTTTTTGTCCCATTATTTTTTCTCATTTTAATGCTCTCAACATGGAAAAGTGGATCGGCTTGTTTTGTGCAAATGTTTTTTATTGAAAACAACATTGACATATACTGTGTTCAATTTCACACTAACATTCTCACTTGGAGCAAATAATCTCTCAATGCACTGTCCATTAATAAAAGGGTGAAAGAAATACTGACGAGGTCCTGATATTGACGAGGGGGCGGAGAATTCGCATCAGCTGTGGGTGTGTGTGTGCTTGGCCATCAAGTGGTATTTCAGACTGGATGCGCTGCGATGATGATAGCTCAGTTCACAACGACAAAACACACAGATCACTTTGGTCTTGTCAATGGAACCATTTGGCAACTTTTTAAAAGTAAACTTTCCATTCAGAATCTTATTGGCATCCATTTCGCCGTCTCGCGCTCATCCACTCAAAGCGCAACGTTAACCAACTATTTGGCCGGCTCGCAAGCCCAAAAGTGTGTGCGGCGCGCCTGTTGTTTTGTTTCCGGTCTAGCTAGATCCGCTTGCGCTTTGGTCGACGAAGCAACAAAACGTCCTCGCGTGGCGCAAGCCATTGAAATGAATGGGTTTCATAGCGCAGCGCCGCGTCCTGTTGTAACAGCATGTGAAAAAAACTACAAAGTTTGCTAGGCCAAAAAGACCGTTAATCGCGCGATAAAAAAATTGACGCCGTTAATAACGCGTTTAACTGACAGCCCTAATTAAAACACATTTTGTATAGGTTTTTATTGTTTTACCCTTGCCCTAGACTTTCAATCTTTAAATATGAAAGTCTATCAAAAATAAATTACTTTGTTTAAAACTAATAAACAAAACAAAATGTAAAATAATAAACCATTACCAAATGAATAAACCAAATGACACATGACAAAGAAAAGTTATTGAACGGAATATTTTAATATTATGCATAATTTCCGATCAGATTGTAACTTTTTTCATATGCGAAAACATTGTGAAAATAATTTATAAAAATAATAAAATCTAAAAAATAAAAAGGGTACACATTGTATATACATAAAATACTGTTTATGAATGAGCCTTTTAAATATAGTATGTAAGATTAAATACCTATGAACCTCTCAAACTGTGGTAAATCCAGTTGTTCTTGTGCAGCTACCTGGTAAACACAATGGACTGATTTAAACCTTGATTCCTGGAAATTACATAAAAGCCAGCCGATCAGGTCTGGTGATTTTTAGCCAGCTTTTGCTATTTTTGTGTGCAATATGCATCAGACTGTTCATGAAGGGTCTGTGGGCGTATATTCTGAGGCTTAGACTCTGCATAAACAACTGTTTGCAGATTGATATGTTTTTGATGGAGTGATTCAGCGTTTCAGCACTGTGTGATGTGATTTTAAAGTGCTGCCCTCAGTTGACTATCTGTGCATCCCCTTTATAAAGGCCAAGTCTTTTTGCATTACGTTACTCCCCACCTAATATGATGTCTTCACTTTTCTTCCCTTTCTTTCTGCTTGCACTCAGCAGCAGATCATGAAGGACCGATGGATGAACGTTGGCCATGAGGATGAAGAGATGAAGCCCTACATCGAACCCCAACCTGACTACAAGGACCCTAAGAGGACAGGTCAGGACTCCATCAGTGCAGCGGGTTGGAAGAGAGGTGGGGCAGACGTGGCCCGGGGCTTTGGTGGTGGGTGGGATTTGAGACCGAGATGGGTTATGATTGGGTAATAAATCTTGGTGATGGGACTGGATCTAAATTCCTTACAACAGCTCATCTGAGCATCTTTATTTGTGAGTTAAAGCAACGCTTGATGATTTTTCTGCTTTCTAACGCTTTCAAATTTCCTGTTTTCTCGTCTCTTTATGGTTTGTGTTTAAAAATGGTTTGCATGATTATTGATAATTGATTATTATTATTATTATTTTGATAGAATTTCAATACAATCAATACAATTTAAAAATCAATACATTTATTTGTTTTACTTATACTTATAATATACTTATAAAATTTGGTATTAAAAAATATTGCACCATTTTAGGGATGCACGATGATATCGGGACAACATCGGTATCAGCTGATAAAAGCTTAAAATGACCATCATCGGCATCGGCCGAAATGAATATTTCTGCCGGTGAGCCTTGCCGATAGTGTGGCGTGTTTCCTATGCGCACGTGACGACCGCGAACGAAGCATGAGCGCCAGCAACTTAAACTTCCAACTAGGGGTGTGCGCCTCACGGTTTTTGATCGTGGACGATTAAAATGTCTCCACGGTCTGCTTTTGAAGAAAAATCATAGTATCGTGCATTCTATCAGTTCAATTCTGGCGCCTTCATCTCAACATACTGTACAACGCGACGTACATTCACATCACATCACATGTAAACGCAGAGGTAGAGTTACACTCAAGTCACGCGACATCGCAATTCACAAAAGTTCATTATTTGCATGTGCGTCAAAGTCTTGCTTGGTAAACATATCATTCACGTGCTGATGCGCTGTTCTAACATCCGCTTTTCTGAGCGCGTACACCCAACGCTCACAGGAACTAAAAGCCTGTCACAGCGCCTGCATACTGGACTAATCTTTTGAGTCTTCTTGCGCTGATACTGTCAAATACACACAAGGTTTACATAAACAAAGTTGGTTATGTCTAAAGTAAAAGCAAACAGAGAAAATCTGCTTGTCAAATGCGTGTATATTAGACGCATCGCGTGCATTTCTTAAAGAGACAGTAATATGCTGCCGCTTGTCCTTAAAGAGATACTGCACCCAGAAATAAAAATTCTGTCATTATTTACTCTCTAATGTTGTTCCAAACCTGTATTCATTTCTTTCTTGTGCTTAAATATACTATGGAAGTCACTGAAGTACAGCAACTGTTTGGTTAGCCACATTCTTCCAAATAACTTTTATAATTTCAATAGAAGAAAGAAACTTGAGAGAGTAAATGATGAAAATTTTAATTTTTGGGAGAACTATCCCGTTAATGTTAATAAAACAACAAAACAGAGGAAATCACTCACTGCTCTTGACTGAGAACTTTATTAGAAGCTTTAATAAGCTTTTTTTGCACTTAAAAAAATACAAATATATCGGTATCGGCATCGGGGCAAAATTAGTTTGAAAATATCGGCATATCGAATATCGGCCAAAATCCAATATCCTGCATCCCTACACCATTTGTACTGCAGAAATAAATGATACCCTAAATTATATTGCATTTCTAAGCAGTCATACTTTTTTGACTAGTGGATTGCATTTTTTGAAGGAATCTTAGCCATATATAGTGACCGGAATATTGGGACATAGATGATGGGCTCTTATGGCTTGATCCAGGAATAAATCACCCACCCAAACATCCAATACAACTTAGAATGCACATCGTGACAAGAAGTTATGCTTGAGGAGAAATATATATAAAACTAACTCAGCATGTTGTGAAACTTGTAAGCTGTTTTTTCCTACTTATTTAACCCTTTGGTCTTTGTCTTTAGATATTATGCTACGAATGGGATACTCTTTAGAGGAGATACAAGACTCCCTTATCAACCAAAAATACAATGATGTCATGGCAACTTACTTATTACTGGACTATAGGAACTCAGAGGTATGTTACTCTAAATATCTTATGTATAATCTGTGTTTTGCATGTAATATGTAGGGCGGCAATTTAAAAAAAAATTGTTTATATATTTTGTTACTTTTTTTGTGTTGTTTTGTTCTGTTCTTTTTGTGTTCTTTGTTTTGTATTATTTGTTTTTGTTTTGGTCTTGATTTGGTTCTTTTTTCTTTTCTTTTTATATTTAGTAAAACTGCTATATTAAGCCAATGATGCAGCGAATTTCTGTAATTAGTCATTCAAATAGGCACCTTACGATTCATATTAGACGTGCAGATTCTTGATAAATTGTGAATCACGATTTTTCTGTTTAAAACGGATAACTGTTTTCCCACGATTCTGAATAGACTAAACAAACTAAACAAAACAGTCTATTAAGAAATGTTTAATTAACTATTTAAATTATATTTAAAAAAAAGTCTTTTAATGAAAAAAAATACGTTTTAATGAATGATTCAATGACTCGCTCATAAAGACTTGATTCGTTTCATTATGCCTACTGGATGAATCAGCATTTTTGAATGAATCTCTTGAATGAATGATTCAATGACAAATAATTCTTTTTTTTAGTCACTTGTTGCCTCTTACTGGCAAAACGATGTAACTGATACAATCTTTATTTGAAGCGTCAAGTTTCAAAAGGTGATTTACTTTACTTTTGATCGCTACTGTAGACATCAGTGTTTATATCCGAACTGTAAGACAGAGATAATGATACTGAGTGGTTGAAATGACTGTCAAGCTGTTTCATTTTATTTACATACATGACAGCTACTCTCTCTTGCTCAGCGGCAGTGCCAACACAGATCTGAATGTTCGCTAACACAGGCGAATCGTTGTCATTTAGGCATAAGATCGAATGGGTGTTTGAATCAAGATCGTGATCTTTTAACGATTAATCGTGCAGCTCTTCATATATGTGATTTTATTTTAGAGGCTTCATTAAACATGAGATAAACCATGGAACAGACATGTGAACCAAATTGTAAAGTTCCTGTTTTTTAATGGCAATTGTTATTAACCTTTATATTGTAATTATACAGATTTGAAGCGATGAGCACATAAATGTTAAATGCTTGTTGTCTTGATACCCTTTTTTATAGCTGGATGAACTATCAATAAAGCACCGCCTAAGCACTGACCTCACAAACAACGCCCATTCACCTTCTCAGAAGGGACAACGCAGCACCTCCAATCAGAAGTCCCGCAGATCCACAGACCAAAGTAAGCACCATTCCGCTGGTCATTAGCCACAATAAACATTGGCTCTCTTGGTTTGTAGATCTCAAACATTTTCTCTTTCTACCAAAGGCTCCTCTGTTTCCATTAAGCGACCTCAGGGCGACAGTAAGCACATCGCCAGTTCAAGCAGCTCCAGTAAAGTCCCTCCCAGCCCGCTGATCTCCGGAGACCATAAGAAAACTCCTACTCCTTCCACTGTGAGTACAGAGCCCCCTGAGGAGTGATAGGCAACCGGGTTGTGAGGTCACGTCACTGATTTCTGTCTGCTCTCCTTGTGCCGTATAGAATAGCATCCTATCCTCAGGCACCAGCCGCAGCAGGAACTCTCCAATCACTGAGAGAGCCACTCTGGGTGTACAGAACGGCAAGGACAGGTACTGCCACATTCCTCTTTATGCACAGTCCTCCTTTCCAGCCATGGATCACATGGAAGAGCCTATCAAACTCATTTCTGCAAAGTGGACTGGTGTTAAAAGTAGTGTATGCGCGTATGTATATATTTAGACTTGGAAAGCTTCTCTGCTCTCGACTCATTCTGTCAGGCTGTTGCCCTGCCAGCATGGGAAACATAATCCTGTTATGCACACACATACATTCACACATTGACAATTGCACACATTTGTGCGCTGCACGAAGCTGAAATCTGTTCAGCTAGATTTGCGACGCCTTCGGAAACTTAAAATTAGTCCAAAGATTAAAAGAGAGTAATGATTAAAAAGGCTTGACAGCTTGGGTTCCTTTTTAATACAATAAAATAATATTCCAGGTTATTTTCAACTTAATGTCTATTAGTGGCATGCTAGTGATTAGCACAGGCAATAATTTTGACTCGTCATTCAGGGAAACTCTTACAGCTGTACACTTAAAATTAACCAATGCATAAAATATCTCAATAATAAGTGTATAACCATAACTCTTATGTTAATAGGTTTGTGGCCACTATGATTTTAAAGGGTTAGTTCTAGGGCTGGGTAAAAAATATTGATTTCTCGATATTAATCGATTCTCATTTTTACGAACCGATATCGATTCTTAAATCTCAAGAATCGATTAGTCATTCTGTTTTCATTTGATGATCGCGTAGAACATTGTATCGTGCATCCCATCCAATAAATCGAAATAATCTTTGTGGTTTGTGACTATTATTATTAAATAAAGTCTCAAATTTCAAATTAGGTCCATTTTCTTACGAAATTCAAAAACATAAATACCGTTTTGGCGCTGTGGCGTGAGATCGCTCTGGCTCAGCTCAAGAGAAGCAGCAGCACGGAGCGCACATGATCTCATTCTCCTCTTCCGCCTTAATAATACCAGTTACTCCGCCTTAATAATACCAGTTACAGCGCCAAATAAACATCAATGAGCATCTGAAAGTGTGTTAAAAGATAGAGTACAACTTCGAAATCCGTATCATGTAACGTGGTATCGCTCAATCAGTGTTTCATCCGTGGAAAGACGTCAGTTAAACAGCAAGTAAACAATGGCATGTAACGTCACATTTACCTCAGAAAAAACATTAAACTTAGTAACTTAGTCAGTCAGCTAGAAAAAATAACTCTAGAGAGGAGAATTTTGCTAAATAAATGCACCATATTACATATTCATTATAATTTTTAATGTTCTTCAATATTTAATGCATGTTTGAATAAATCTGGCAAGTTTTTATGACAGCCACCATTTTAATGTTTATATTTCATATAACTTTCTTATTATAAAAATAAATAAGTGTAATTTAAGTGTTTGTATAGCTTCAAATCAGTTCATTTTTACCTTCAAAATTATAGTAGGCTAATGAAGCCTAGTAGGCCACAACTGACTCCCATAGTTTACAGCATTAGTTAAGAGATTTGTTTTCCTTGAAAAAATTTGCTATGTATTGTACCTAATATCCATAATAATCAATATTGAATCGAATCGTAATCGAAATCGAATTGAATTGCAAGCTTGTGAATCGAAATCGAATCGAATTGTGAAATTTGTGTCAATACCCAGCCCTGGTTAGTTCACACAAAAATGAAAATTGTCATTAATAACACACCCTCATGTCGTCCCAAGCCCGTAAGACCTCCGTTCATCTTCAGAACACATTTTAAGATGTTTTAGATTTAGTCCGAGAGCTTTCTGTCCCTCCATTGAAAATGTATGTACGGTATACTGTCCTTGTCCAAAAAGGAAATAAAGACATCTTCAAAGTACTCCATGTGAGAGCAGTGGGTTAGTTAGAATGTTTTGAAGCATCAAAAATACATTTTGGTCCAAAAATAGCAAAAACTACGACTTGATTCAGCATTGTATTCTCTTCTGGTTCTGTTGTCAATCCGCGTTCACGAGTCCGCAGTGACGCTGGTGACATAAGACGCTGCTGACGTGTATCTGGTGCGTCCGTGTATGCGGGTTCAAATAAATATGGCTGGGCAAAAAAATGCAAGTCTTCCTCTGTGTCGAAATCCTTAGACATGTTTGGGAAGATTGTTTTGTTTACAGCGTGCGTCTCCCTCAGACTGTAAACAAAGCTCAGGCGCACCAGATAACACGTCAGCAGCGTCTTACGTCAGCAGCGTCACTGAACGAACGCGGATTGACAACAGAACCGGAAGAGAGTACAATGCTGAATAAAGTGGTAGTTTTTGTTATTTTTGGACCAAAATGTATTTTCGATGCTTCAAAACATTCTAACCAACCCACTGATGTCACATGGACTACTTTGATGATGTCTTTATTTCCTTTCTGGACAAGGACAGTATACCGTACATACATTTTCAATGGAGGGACAGAAAGCTCTCGGACTAAATCTAAAATATCTTAAACTGTGTTCCGAAGATGAACGGAGGTCTTATGGGCTTGGGACGACATGAGGGTGAGTCATTAATGACATAATTTTCATTTTTGGGTGAACTAACCCTTTAAGTATCTTGTGCTCACGAAGAATTTATTCATCAAAAATACACTAAAACATTGTTAATATTGTGAAATATTATCAGTTTAAAATGAACTACTTTCTGCAATTTATTCAAGTTACGGCAAAGCTGAATTTTCAGCATCACTACTCCAGTCTTCAATGTTACACGATCCTTCAGAAATCATTTTAATATGCTGATTTGTTTCACAAGAAACGTTTACTAAAATTTAAAACAGTTGTGCTGGTTAATATTTGTGTAGAAAACCTTGATACATTTTTCATTAGGTTTCGTTGAATAGAATTCTTTTTATTTATATTATAAATGTCGTTACTGATGCTTGATCAATTTATAAAATGATTTTTATTTAACTTTTTTTTATTATAAATCTTACTGACCCCAAGCTTAAACTGTAGTATGTTAGCATAAGACTGGTGTCTTAGAAGAATCTCTTACAGACCCTGCTTGTCTAAAGTTACATCCTTATATCTTTCAATCCATAATATGACCAACTAAACAATAAATATGGTTACTTTCTCTAAGTAAACACACAAGTTTTGCTCCACCCACTGGAATTATGTTGATAACTAGATTTCCATCCACCTAGAAAAATGATTTGGATAACTGTACAGTTCAAGCAGACAATGTAAGTGCTTTTTACAGAAATATAAGCTGCACATGTCCTCTTAAACCCACTGGGCAGCATGCCAACTATTGTAACTCCATTAGTTAATTTTTACACAATCAGGGACAAGTGAGAATTGTTGTCTGTGGTAATCAACAGAGTGCCACAGATGCTGTCGATAAAGCCTATGTTGTAAACCACCACCCTGTAACTCTCATAAATATCTACTGTGGTGGATTTCAGCAGTCAGAGCACTGCAGACTAGAGATGTATTTTACCAAATTGATACTGAAATGAAAAAAGTCTGATCTGTTTCATTATGTTATCGAGACATGCTGCTTATGTTCATATTTAGCAGATTAGCAGATTGAAAAGAGAAAACGACTTATTACTCGGAATTTATTGACTACATACTTTGAATTTGACTACCTACCGGTACTTGGAATTTATTGACAGCTTGTGTACAGAATTACAATTGAATTTATGTTAATGTCACGGTTCCCACAGTCATGTAAAACCCAGAAATACTGAGAAATTTTTAAATTGATGTTTACATTCCAGTAATGGAGTAGAGAAAAAAATCATTACATTTATTAAAAATTCGTAGAAATATAGTTTTTTAATTTATGTTTTAGTTTTGCTCTGCTCTAAAATATTACATTGCCTAGTTTGAGTACATTGCGACGTATTGGTACGTCGACCTACTGAATTTCACTGCAAAAACTGAGACACACTGGCGTATTACCACTGATTGGTATGTAGTCAATCTCATCCCTTAATCTGGAATTAGTGATTTTTGCCTGACCCAAATAATCAGGTTACCGAGAGAAGAGATGTGGGAAACCGAAAACAGCAGCCTTGTTATATGGATGTTTAATTTAGCCTGAGGTGACAAGCGGCAACACAGTCAAGAATGCTGACGCCGAAAGAGTTTTATATGTGTGCGCAAGGTCAGTTGCAGAGAAGCAAATAAAAATACGTAAATTGAGATAATGTGAGTAGCTTTTAAAAGCACATCATGAGGCTTATACTGTCAGACGCTTCTGATCATCATCACTGCATCTCATTTCAAATTCTCTCTCGATGATCAGAGACAGAGTGAGCTTTCCACTGATAATGCAAGTTTGATCCAACTTTGACTAGCTTTGATCTGTATAGATCTAAAAATAGACTAAAGCAGAGCCCAAACCTGCATTATCGCAACGCAGTGTTGTATTTTTATCTCGTGGTGTGTGTGCTTTTGTCTAATTCCATCACTTTCTCAACCCTCATCCCATCTTTGCTGAATCTGCTTTATAACCTCACCCATACCTCCCTCCACTCTGTACGTGGGGATGTTCGTACGTGGGGGCTGTTATTCATCTTTCCCCCAGCCTGAACACTCCAGGGTCCCGCACCTCCACCGCCTCAGCGGCCGCGGTGCTCGCCGCCTCATCCCGCACCCGCCACCACAAGTCCTTGTCCACCTCCGCCCACCCCAGCCCCCCAGACCTCCATGCACATCGCCCCAGGCAAGTGGCAGCCAAACTCCAAACTATTCCGAAGGGGGATTCGACTTCAAGAACTAGTGACGAGTAAAGTCGTATGATTGCTTTTTTGTTTTTGTTTTTGTCTTTTGGAGTTTTGGAATACATGAGATCCGCAGACTGAATTCGTCAAGCAAAGAGATTGGAAGGCCCTGAACATTTTTATTAAACCCTGTCTACTTTTCTCTCACTCGTTGTCCACAATAATAAAACCGTCTCACTCGCCATCCCACTTTCCCCTCCATGTAAACACACGTTGTCTACGTCACATACCTGCCAGCTCATTCCTTTCTAACCCCTAATTCACATGCATGTTTTAACTAATGTCTGTCTTTTCATGCAAGATCCTCCTTCACTTATGCATGTATTGTTGTCGCATTGCTTGGTGTCTTTAGGTCTGCTGGCCCATCCTTCTCCACCCCTTCTTTTCTGCAGACAAACTAGACAGTGCACTAGTATCCTCTAAAACCTGTCTCACTGCATGTTCCATTTTGGAACTGTCACAGACAGTTGTATGCATGCTAAAAGGGTAAAGAGTTTTTCCTCCGTAAAGAGTTTTTTTGTTGTTGTTTGAGTCTTGTTATTTGTTGGTAATAGCTGCATAACTCTTTAGGTTGATGTGTGTAATTTTTTTTCTGTGTTAAAATACTTGTTCCCACTTTAATTTGGATAGACTAAGTTGAGCATTTGTAGATTTTCCTTGAAAATTACCATTGTACTCTGAACACATGGGATTTATTGATATAAAAATTCTGTTCAATACCGATAAGAACTATCGTTAAACTACCTTTGAAAAATACAGTAAAAACAGTAATATTGTGAATATTACTATTTAAAATAACTTTTTTCTGTTTTAATATATAAAATGTAATTTATTCTTGTGATGGCAAAGCTGAATTTTCAGCATCATTACTCCAGTCTTCAGTGTCACATGATCCTTCAGAAATCATTCTAATATGCTGATTTGCTACTGAAGAAAACTTATCACAGTTGAAAACAAATGTTTTTGTAGAAATCTTTTTTTGTAATTGTAATTCAAGATTTTTTTAATAAAAAGTTCAAAAGAGCAGCAACGATTTGAAATGGAAATCTTTTAAAACATCATAAATGTCTTCAGTCACTTTTGATAAATTGTAATGCATAAATAAGTTTTTAAAAAATATATATTACTGACCCCAAACTTTAATCTGTAGTGATTTATGATGCTACAAGTACATTTTTGAATCACAACATTGTAACACTATGAAAAATGTATTCATTTTGAAATTTTCTGAAGATTACATTTAACTGTTAGTTATTAAATTCTAATTGTTTACTTTAAGTTAAAGTTTAACTTTAAGAGAGCATTGGACTACTATATAATTTAAATGTAAAAATAGGTCAAATGTGCTGCACAGTTAAATATATTGTATTGGCTGATATTGTGTATAATATTGACCAATATATGATATAGTGATGCAGAGGTTACACACTTTACCTTTTAACTATTACCTATTGTATGGTTTTGTAAAATAAAAAACCCAATGTGGTCCTCATGTGATTTAAGCCTGTGGATTGTCACATGTCTGGCCATGGTACAGAAAGGGCTGATGGTGGAATTATACTTTGCTTTCACACGCATGTGCATGCTTGGATTTTATTCCATCACATTTTAAAATCAATCTCAAATTAAATGTTGATTCATTTCCACAAGGATGATTTGTCTGTCATCAGTGCATTGGCAGCAAGAGCTACAGTTGGTCGCATTATGAAATGGCCTGTTCGTTCTTTTAGTGCCTGATTATTGAAGCTGCATGTTGAAAACAAGTGGCTTAAATTTTCTGTTAACCTTAACGTGTTTTAATGGATGCTAAAATGGAGTTGAATAAAGTATTAACCGATTCTCTTTTCACCTTTGCAAACTTCTTTGTAAAAAAAAAACAGCACAGCCAACCAGAGAGCACCAGTTGTGTCCCCCTCAGCTCAGAACATTTCCTCAATGGCTGACCGTACCAACTTCCCCAGAGGGGTGACTAGCAGAAGCACTTTCCACGCTGGCCAGCAAAGAGCCACACGAGACCAGCAAGCCTCAGCGTACAACGACCCCTCTGCCTCCCCCTCCCTTTCCCATGGCAACAGCCAGGTGCGCCGTCCCGGGACGGGTATCTTCAGCAAGTTTACTTCCAAATTTGTACGCAGGTGAGTTCATGATCGGTCCACATGACGACACTGTTACTTGCAATTGCGAAATATTGGGTTCAGCAATACACATGCACACATTCTCATTACTCTCACCAGTGCTCCCCTCTTTCAGGATGAAATGGTTTGGACTGGCACTGTTTTTTATCGCTATGATCATGAACTCTGAAACAAAGGGCTGCTGGAGCAGAGATGGTTTTAAGTGTGAGAGATGCTAACTGATGGATAACTAACATTAAATCCAGGTTAAATCCAGGTTCGCACAGTCAGGGAATACCTAGAAATATCAGGGAGCGATTTCCATGCCTAGAAAAGTCATGGAGATTCACTACATCTTATTCTGTTTTTGTAGTTATGCTAATTTAATCGCTTAAATAATCTATAATTAAAAAAAAAAAATCTTTATCTGGTAATCAGAAATGATTTGGAAAGTCCTCGAAATACATTGGCCAAAATGTGTGGGAACCCTGCAAACCTGACCCTGATCTATCATTCATCAATCATGCAATGCATTTACAATTCAGTTTCTTCAGCGATCCTAAATGGAACTGTTGTAACTTAATAAATTGCAATTCCCATTCTTTAATCTGACTTTAAACACCGGTGCCCTTTTTAGTGCCCCCCAGCTAACACTAAAGCTCAGAAGAAGCTTTCATTGGTTTCATAAAGAACTCTTTAAAAACTTTTCATCTATCAGCCAAACAGGACCTATTTAATTGAGAGCTTTTTCAATGGTTCATGCACATGTGAGAAACACTTTATTTTCCCTTTTTTCTCTAATTTTTTTTGTAGAAATCTCTCATTCAGATTTCCCAGAAGGTAGGCAATAACACTACCCTTGCGTTTTAAGACAATGTCTTTTTCCTGTGCTCGATATTCCTTCTGTGATGTCTTGTCAACATTTATTATTGTTCCATATGGATATCTTTTCATATTATATTTTTACTAATGCTCTGCGTTCATTGCCTGACTCACTCCTCCGCCAGCCCTCTTTTCTTCCTTGTCTTACCTCGGTGAATAACACATCCCTCTTTTATTTGCATTACATCCCGCTCCTCTCTCATATGAACTCATGGAGTCCGGTCATGTACATTGTTCCGCAGATCTTGCGAATGGTCTTCCTGTGCCCTTGTCTGTACTGTCATCATGCAACATGGCTACACTCCTACAATGCAGTTAAATGACAGTGTGATACACTCTCCAAGTTTGCCAGGTGTTTGTAGATTTTCTGATTAGACCATTGGACAAGGACTGAACTTGATAAAACCCTTAACTAAATGATTTTGATGCTCAATTAATATAATGTTTCTTGCACATCTACTTAAAATACTCAAATGTACAGCTACATCTACAGTGCCTATGTAAAAAAATTGTAAGCTTGCAGTCTAAATTTAATGTGATGAAAGAGAAAGACAGGGTGCTGCTATAAATAGACAAAACACATCTTTCTATTGCTTTCTATGTCCACAACAAACATAGAGCGTGACAATTGTAGTCTGATTTATGAACAAATGACTCATGAACTGATCCATTTGAATTAATATGTCAAATACTGATGCATTAAAATAGACTCGGCTGTTCTTGACTTAGTGAAAAGCAAGTTGTTTTGTCATGTTCAACTCAAAATGAACAGAGAACTGTTATTTAAATGGGTTGCTTGAACTCTAGCTAGCTCACCCTCATGTCGTTCCAAACCCATAACGACTGAAGTTCATCTTCAAAACACAAATGAATATATTTTTAATGAAGCTTGAAAGATTTCAATTGAGCAATTGAGTCCAAATCTTGTAAAGAGACGTTTGTGTTATATGATGAACTGATTTAATTTAGACTTTTATTCATATATTGATAATTGACATGGAGAACGAGTATGGTAAAGGAAAGCTCAAATGTGCTTGCTGCACAAGAACAGACCTTGTCGCTTCTTCAGAAGCTCAAATATGCTTGCATGACTTTCGAGAACAAACCTCATTGATTCTTTTGCGTTAAGCAAATACTTTTGAGCTTTACCATATTTTATGTGCTTTATGTGCATTGATCAGTGTTTAAATATGAATAAAAGCCTAAATCAAATCTCTTCAGTCTTCATATAAAATAGTCTTGATTAAGACTTGCATTTAACCGTTTGATTTACATGGGTTAGTTTTTACGTTCACTTGATGAACCTTAAGTTTTGGTTGCATGGACTTTCAATGGACATTCTCAGGTTTAGTAAAAAATATAATCTTTGGTGTTTTAAAGATTCTTGTGTGTTTGGAAGAACTTGAGGGCGAGTAGATTACTTATTTTTGGGTGAACTATCCTTTTAAGTGTTGTGAGATTTGAATCAGTGTAGTATCTGACTGGTTGTTTAAATCAAAAAGTGTTTCAAAAACCTTGGGTCGTTATAAATGGTTCCTTCATTAAAGACACAATATGTACAATTTTTGGATAAAAATATCCCAAAACCACTAGAACAATGTTATGTATTTTGTTGACTTGTACGTACGTACTTTATCCCAAATGTTAACCAACAATATTTCAATCCAAAGAAATCGGCAATTTTAACCAGTTTAACGGCCCGTGTCTTGCGTCGCCTGTCAATGATGGCATATCCGTGTTACCCTCGATTTCCGTTTTACTTCTGTAGAAACCATGGAAACACCAAAGACGCTTTAATATATTGTGTTTTACTAGACTGGTGAGCACCTGTTTGGATAACACTACTAAGTCAAGTGGCTAACATAGCGTAATCAGTAAAAGCTTTATTTGTAGTAACAGTAATACAGCATTTTCTCTGCCATACAATATCTTTTAAAATGAACTGCATGCCATTTAGCAACACAAGTCATCCAGCTTTTGTTAATATTAGATTTTAATATCGATCTGGCTTGTCTGCAGTGTCTCATACCAGCCACAAGCTAATACAGAAAAAACGTAAAACAGCGCTGCGTTACCCCACAGTTTTAATTCGTCAAATAAAGTGACCTGTATGAATAGTATTTCAGCACTTACAGCTGTTTTAGTAGAATGAAATCAAATGTGAATTTTAGTGATTATACGTAACTGCAACAAAGTTCAAGTTCAGGGAAGAAGAAAGCAAAAGGAGTGACAATGGCATATTAGCATGATAAAAAAACAGCGAAGTAAAATGTCCCAGGCTCTCAGCCCTGCCCGGCTTCATACCACAGTAGGGGAGAGCCGGGACGATTGAAACGCGGGACGGATGAAACAGAGCGATTTCCTCTCAAACAACTCACGTCATTTACGTCAAATTTCGTCAGCACGTACAGCACGCAATGCCTATCAGACCCGCGAAAACATTTCTTCTTTACGTCATGCCATTTTAAAGTTAGAGCCGGAAAGCTGTTTTTGAGTGCGGTTAGTGAATTCCTTCGTGCAGCACTTTTTTTTAATTGACAAGTTGTATTTATGTTTTCATGTGCCATTGTAATGATAATATGGAAGGTGTATTAGTACTGCAACACATCCTTAAGTGTGTAATATCAGAGTTTTTTAGTTTAAGTGTAAAACGGGTTTAACTGGCAGGAGGCGCTGTCGGGACGGTTGAAACAAGTGTTTCAACCGTCCCGAAAGCGCCTCTTACATAGGAAAAACTATATAATCGTTGTTTAACCTATAGGCTACTCTTCATATTTGTTTATTCAGTCTATAGCCTACTGTTAATAAATTCATATAGGCTACTGTTCCATGTTATCTCTTTAATAATCATTAACTGTCCACTTTTCAATAAATTTAATTTATCATATACCGGTTGACCTTGTTTTCTTCATAATAACAGGCTATTCAACTAGCAAACACTCAATATGATTTAAGGAAGAAATGTAAGAATATGATTTGTAAACGGATTCGTCAAAATAGCATATTAGAAAGATCACGCAAAATGCGCACGGCTTATCGCCTACTGTTTATTGGGCGACAGAACAAAATGGTTAATATGAACCTTTAAATTAAAATAAATTACAAAACAAAACAAAATTGTTTGTAACAATTATGCACACAATTAACTTGTTAGGTATTGTTCATAAAAACAAACATTAGATGAATAGTTACCGTTTAAACTGTAATGTTTCATCCGTCCCACGCCTGTGTTGCAACCGTCCCGCTCAGGAGGGACGATTGAAACAAAGCACAACTCCTGTTCAAAGTCCATTTTTACTTCAATCATTCTATATTTGTACCGAATAACACATGATACTAAGAGAACACATATGTGAGTTGTTGATAACAAAAAAAAAAAAAAAATCTATCTGTAATCTTATCTTAGAAAATGACGTTTATCTGAAAAGTGTTTCAACCGTCCCGGCTCTCCCCTAACCTTAATAAAACTTTAATACATACATCAGCCCTCCTATGAACATGATTTCTGCCTGAGTTATGTCGGATTGCTTTCCATCGGCTGTGGAGGTGAGGATGACAACTCCCATGATTCCACGCTCATTCACGACGTCATCAAGCTACGGCTTTGTTGTTGTTTTGAAAAAGCGACCTCTAGCGGAGAAACTTACATACTGTGTCTTTAATAATACTTTTATCATTGTAATAATAAAGTGTTGTTGTTAAAGGTATAATTCGATTATTACAATGCTTAGGTAAGTGGACCAAGAATTGTTAAATTCCTTTTTCTTATCCATTTTGTAGACCGATGTGACAGATGTGAAATATTAGAAGTACTAGGCACCAAATTCTTTCTGATTTATATTCTGTTGATGGGAACTAAACACTCACCCAAAGCTTGACATTTGATTTTGAATAGGTTGGGTAAGTTCATGGTTTGTAGAGACCCTGGCAGGGTAAATAGAGGATGACAGTCGTGTTTTCATGCTGAGGGTTGTATAGGGTGACTCCTGCTTCTCTCCTCTTACGGTCTACTGCTTATTCTTATATGGCTGCACTAAAACAGACGTGCTGCTTTTGTCCCTTCGTTCTCGTTCTGCGCTGTTTTGGAGGTGGCTGGTCTCCCCGTCCGACTTTATCTTTCAACACACACCTCCCTAAAGTCACTTGTTCAGCTGTATGAAATGCACATGAGTAGACAAAATTATTGGGCTATGATTTACATAAAATGTCAGCCACAGATACTAATTTTTACAGTTCATTTTTGACAGACAAGCTTGGGATTTAAGTTTAGTAGGACTCCTGGTAGTTTTGCCCTAGGCACTACTCTGAATCTTTCAGTTGGGTTTTAATAAACATTTTTCATTCCTTTGGGTTTTCTTTTAAATGATGCTCTTGCATAACCAGACTGCAGAATGTACACAAAAGAAATCCGAACTTGCACTTTTTTGTTTTTGTTTTGACCGTTTTTGTCACATCAGATATTCTCTCCATTTTGAATATGGATATGTATATCCTTATGTTGGTCTACTAGCTCTTGTCTGCTCATTTGTGCACTTTTATGCTGAGTACAGAGTGGCTTATGCGAGTGTGTGTTGATCCTAAGGTTCAGAGTTTAAAAGGAAAATTTTGTCCAGAAGTTGGTGAAGGGGCTGTAAAAAGATTCTTTATGCCTTTTGCTAAAAATAATTGACATTTTACTGATTGAAACAGGATATTGATGATGATAAGTTATTAATAATGAAATCTACATAAACAAGACTAATACTTAGCCAGCACCAATAAGAACTTGAATTGAGGGACTAAACTTGTTGGTTTTCTTTGAGGAGTCCGTATGAGGGAGAGGGTCGAGATGAGGCCAGCAGGTGAGGACAACTAATACAAATCTCCAAAAGTGTACTGCTCAAATCACTGAATCATTACTTAATGAGACTTAAAAAAAAAAGAATGTTTCATGTTCCGTGGAGTCATTTAAAGATTAAAATGTTTTGTTCTTTTCTTTTTTCTTTTTTTTAATAATTGGATGACTTGCAACTTATAACAATCAAATGTACACCACTGTTCAAAAGTTTAGAGTCGGTACGATTTTTTTTTAATGCTTTTGATTCTCACCAAGACTGCATTTATTTGATCAAAAACAGTGAAACGGTAACATTATGAAATGTTTTAACAATTTAAAACAATAAAATGCTTTCTATTTTAATATATTTTAAAATGTAATTTATTCATATGATGGCAAAACTGAATTTAGAGCAGCCATTCCTCTAGTCTTCAGTGTCACATGATCCTTCAGAAATCATTCAATATGCTGATTTGCTGCTCAAGAAACATTTATCAATGTTGAAAGCAGTTGTACTGCTTAATAGTTTTTTTTTTAAGAATTCTTTGTTGAATAGAAAGTTCAAAAGAACAGTGTTTATTTTAAGTAGAAATCTTTTCTAAAATTATTAATGTCTTTCTCAGCTTTAAACAATTTAATGTATCCTTGCTGAATAAAAGTATAAAAACCTTACCGACACCAAACTTTTACTAGTGCATTTCTTTTATATACAAACAAGAATTCACGAATTTGAAAATAGGTCTACACTTCTACCCATGTAGTGTTTTATTATAATTACATACGTTTTTTCTTTTTTACTTCCTCAAGCACCTTACAGATGTCCGATTAGTTAGCGGATGACTTTATTTTGACTGCATTGTAGTCTTTCACCATGGGACCATGTTGGTGTTTTGTGTTGATTTATAAAAACATTTCATCACGTTGATTTAAAAATTGTAATGTGTTGAAGCAGAAGATCTATTATGTAGATGTTACAGCTTGAATCAACCAAGCTTTTTCTGTCTGTTATCATTTGCATTTCCTTGTCTTCCCCATGTTCACCTTCATTTTCCTGTTTGTGCCTCTCTCCTCTCATCGTTCTCAACAAAGACCCATGCTGAGCCCAGCAGACAAGATGGAGAAAGGTACCCAGGGACTGCCCGGCGACGAAAACAAGGACTCCTTTTCTTCCTCTTCTCCTGCGTCCAGCACACCCTCATCCTCCAAGGACACCAAGCCACGCTCCCTTCGCTTCACCTGGAGCATGAAGACCACCTCCTCCATGGAGCCCAACGAAATGATGAAGGAGATCCGGAAAGTTCTGGACTCCAACAGCTGCGAGTACGAGTTGCGCGAGCGCTTCATGCTCCTCTGCGTTTCGGGCAACCCTGCGCACGACGACTTCGTCCAGTGGGAGATGGAGGTGTGCAAGCTACCTCGCCTCTCTCTTAACGGGGTGCGCTTCAAGAGGATCTCTGGAACATCCATCGCTTTCAAGAACATCGCCTCGAAGATTGCCAATGAGCTAAAACTGTGAGGAAGTCGATCGTTTTTGTGTGAAAAGATCTTGAGGAACGGCTGGAGCCCATATGTTGGGTATGAGGAGGCACTGTGAGGAAATTCATTGGAGTATTGAGCTCTACGGCAGCAATGAAGAGTCTCGAGGCTGTAAAGATGGGGGACATTTGTGCATATAGACATTTTTCAAGGGGTTTATTTTTTGGGGGAGGTGTTCTGTGTTGGTTTGGGTTTTCTGTTCCTTTCTCACCCTCCTCGAATACTTAGTGTTGTCATCTTTATTTTTGGCAATTTCGTTCAAATGTTGTGGTTTTTCTTGGACCTCACAATTGTCGTCACCTCAGAAAGAGTAAGAGAGAGCGAGAAGAGGTTGGCGTTAATAAACTGGAATTGTTTGCCAGTGAATCTTTTTTTTTTTTTTTTTTTTTCTTCTACAAATGCAAACCAGCTACTGTCATGGAAAGCTGTAGCTAACTCCCCCCAATACCCTGGTCCTTATTCCTTGTTCATCCCCAAACACAAACAATGGTAATCCAAACCACATTACTTGATCTTACTTCCAATTCCAGGTTAGCTGTGATGAGCAGAGATGGAGAGATTGGTTGATTTATGCTCTGAATGTACAACAAAAAAATCGAGACCCAAATGGCCAGGCTCATTCAGTAGAGCCACAATTTGAATTTTCATATTCACTCATGCTCTGATTGGTTCTGATCTAGCCAATGGTGTGGTTGCTAATCTGTAACCTCTGCCCCATTTCTACATCACAGTACAGTGTCTTATTTGAGCTGAAATGGAAGTGTTGACTTGAACCCTCAGTGCACTGGAGGTGAATCACCTCTTAGCGCTCTATGCCCAGACAATTCGTGTTTTTGTTTTTCCTCTGTTGCAGGGGTTATATATCTGAAACTAATTAAGGGCCAATTAAGTAATTATTGGTGGATTGTAGTGTAATTAAGACTTGCTGGTTGGATCCAATCTGCTGCACTGGAATAAGTCTGTTTCGTTGCCTTTCTCTTGAGAAGATAGAAGATAATTATTAATATTATTATATGAATAAACCAGACATTGGATGATTTGTGTTCAACTGTTTATGAACAATATTCTTTTTATTTTTAGCGTATTGTTTTTATTTCCTTTTGTTTCACCTTCAAACAACATTTGAAATATGCTTTTGTTCTTTAATTGATTTAAAGAGCGTGCAATACAAATAAAATTATTTACTTTCTAAAACATTCCACCTGAGAGCACTTGGAATCGAACTAGTCTCTAATTTAAGTGGCATTTTTTTGTAGCGTAACACTTTCATTAATATTTAACATTATACAATGCTTAACAGATAACTAGTTAGTGTACTTTTAGTATCAGATGTTATTTATCTGATTATTGTTATCTTTACATTTTAAATGAAATATGTTAATTACAGATGCTAAAAAATATAGCCTTAACGGTTATTCTTGGTTTATGGTACTGTTCCAAATATATCAACTTTTGCATTTCATTTGTTGAAAAACGTTTCTTGATGTTAGGAAAAAAGACTTTCTTAACCCAGCAGCAGATTTTAATCCTTATTTGTACATTGTTTAGTCTTTCTTATTAATGGAATTCTGATCCTAGCTGATATGCAGTAATCTTTATAGATGATTGAATGAACGAATACATAAAATGTGAAAATGGCAGTGCTCTAAGGGGATAGAAAAGTAGCAAAGTTTTATGATAAATCTGGGAAAAATTAGGTCTTGATTACCAAAGTTATAGGCTATGTGTAGTTCAAATATTTGGGATTTTGAATGTAAACTGATTTGAACAATCCGAGGAAGGAAAGAAGGAAAAAATGACACCGGATATAACACATGACATGTGTACATCTGTGATAGTGATGTCCGTTTCGTGAAACGAATCGTTATTACGAGTCGGATTAGAAAACGTACGATTCGTTCACGGATCTCACTGAATCGGTCCGAGCGGTTTTCGAGTAAAGGGGCCAAAAGGTAAGTTACTCAACTCCAGTAGCCGAATAGCAGAAATTTTACAAATAAAATGTAGCCTACTGAGATTAGTATCAAATATGTTTACGGCTTTCGTAAACATCATTGGGTCAATCAATCAATCACGTGAAGTGCATATTTTTGTGTCCAAGTGCATTATTTCTATTTAAAATAATTTGATAAATTCATGACATATATCACTTTATTCTATAATGCCTATTTAGTTTGAATTCATTTTTAGGACATTTAAATAATGCATATTTTGTTATCTTAAAACCCCAAAATGTCAGGTGGTGCAACTGTCTGAACAAATGAACAGATTAAGAAAACTACTTAAATGGTGTCTTTAAAAAAATTAAAACTAATTACTATGGCATCATTTTAAGTTTGAAATCTTTCATAAAAACATTTGATAAAGATTAGTAGTGTTAATGCTGTTAAGATCTCAAATGTCAGGGTGGACTGACATGAACTGCAAACATGGGTCTTTTATTATGAATTAACAAGGTAATAACTGTAAACATGATCCAAGTGAAAAGGTTTGCAGATCTCTCAAATACTGGTAAAACGGCTCGTGTCAAGTATGGGTAGATAGGTACACTTTCCATGTCATACAGTAGATAGCCTATACCACCTGACATAAAAACAGTCAAAAAATTCATTTAAACACTTTGAAACGTTAACTAAAACTGGTTTAAACACATTGTTCATGACTCAAAAATATGCATTACATCAGTTTTGAAAAGATTTTTTAAGCTTTATTTGTCGTTTCAACGTTTTACAGCACGTAATGGATCACGCAAATATGTCAGGGAGCATGTAATGATGTATTACGTAAAATAGTCATTGAATCATTTTGAGCGGCGAGTTTTTTAATGAACTGTTCGAAAGAACCGGTTCGTTGAAACGAGTCGGACTTCCCTTCACTAACTGGGGTCAATCGGTAGGAGGCGCTAACTCTAGGCGCCTTACTCACCGCGCATGTGACCCTCCCCCAACATCAAACGAGGCACTGACTTCGCCATCACACATTATCAGTGAGCATAGCTCATGTCTCCGGTATTGTTGCATGTTGAAGGTGAGTTTTAAAGATTACACTTCTTAATAGAGACTTTAAATAGGTTTCCTCGGTATTTCACTCGTTGAGTGTGTAAGTAGTACGACAAGACCTTTTAATTGACCATATTTCAGAAAATGGATTCACTCCGTTGTCCGATATTCTCTCTTATCACGAGCGTCGTCCTCATGTGAACCGGGAATATCGTTATTTAATCGCACCGACTTATTTCACAATGTGAGATTCTTTTGTCTGCGGTTGTTACTGGGTCGTAATGACTATACAGTTTTGCCTCATCGGACTTTTGCAGCTACGTCCTTAGTCTGGTGCTAATATATAGCAGCTACTAGCGTTAGCACGATAGCTTTAGTCATCGCTTGATTTGAGATACAGTGGATCAGTTTGACTAAATAAGAGGTTAAAGATACAATGTTTTCATCGGTCATTCAGCCAAATTCACGTTGACCACGTAATCAAGATAAAAATAGAGTGTGAACCGTGTTTGAAATCGACTAATTCTATAAGTTATAGCCTGAAAGTGACACCGTTTTGCCCATATTACGCACGCTCTGAGATACTTGGTTCTGATTGGTCAGTCGCATTTAGCTGTTCAGCGGTAAAATATTTTTTTTTTAGCGTGGCAGCTAAACTGTATCATTCAGCACAGAGCTATGCACCAATTATGCAAATTTTTATATAATTTATCTTCATGTTCTTTCACTACTTAATTTTAATCAGTAGCTGTGTGATTATAAGCATGATAATATACAGGCAACCAGTCATCGCAAATTGCATTGTGCTGATGTTCTGTCTTTCTGGTTTTTACTCTACATGGAAAAACAACACTTAAGTTACTCTAATTAACATTTCATATCTATGCATTTAAACATCCATGTAATAAATGGGATGACTTAGGTAGAATTAGACGGTCGTTATTGTTAAGAAAATCTTAACATTCTGTTATAATAATTCCTATATTTATATAAACCTTAACAGAATTGGTAGGTACATAATATCTCGACTTGTATTCCTATGATTCAAGTGTGTGAGACCATTAATTGTTAATAAATACCAATGGAAAAATGCTTGATGGCAGCAGGGAAGTTGTGGTTTCTCCTGTTTTTTGCATTTCTAATTTTTGAATATAACCAAAGTTTTTGTTACTGTAGTTTGTTTTTTGCCTGTTTATGTGACGTTGTTTTTTGTCTTAGGAACTTTATTGTTTGAGACCTTGCAAGTGCAAATCAACCAAAGACTGATTCCAAAACACACTGCTGTTCATCCTGTCCAAAATGGTGAAGATATTTGTTGGCAATGTAGCTTCAGCGACCACCGAAGACGAGCTCCGTGCTTTGTTCGAGAAGTATGGCCCTGTGTCTGACTGTGATATTCTGAAAAACTATGGCTTCGTGCACATGGATGAGGAAGAGGCGGCGCAAAAGGCCGTCTCTGCTTTGCACAAGCACGAGGTCAACGGCTCTCGCATCACCGTTGAGTATGCCACCACCAAGGTACGCAATGCCACCAAGATCTACGTGGGCAATGTTCCTGAAGGCGTCACCGCTGCCAAAATCAAGGAGCTCTTCCAGCCGTTTGGCAAGGTTGTGGAGTGCGATATTGTGAAGAATTACGCATTCGTTCACATGCAGAGGGAAAGCGAGGCTCTGGAGGCCATTTCAGAGCTTAACCACTCCAAATTGGAGGGCCAAAAGATCTTTGTGTCCCTCTCCCGCAGTAACCCATCCAGAAACGGCCGAGAGGAGGACTATTATCCCCCTCCCCCCCCGCATCACTATCCACCTCACCCACACCATCATCCTCACTTTCTCCCCCCACGCCCGCCGCCCCGTGACTACTATCCGCCTCGTGGCCGACTTCCACCACCTCCTCTCCCACCGCCGCCGCCCCGTGCCTACTACGAGCGAGATGTTTATGAGAGGGGCCCTCGCCACGATCCGTACGCTGCCCCATCCCCGCGTTTTTACGAACGGGATCCATATGAACGACGCCTTCCGCCCCCTCAGCGACCAGTCACACCACCTCTCGCCGGGCGCTACTACCGTGAGCGCAGCCCTCTCGGCGGTCGCCGCTCTCTCCTGCCTCCGCCTCCCCCTCCACCCTCTTCTGCCGGCTTCGCCCGCGGTTTCGCCCGCAATGGCGCTAGCTCAGCACCCCCTCCCCCTTCCGCCGCTCCTTCCTCCCACTATCATCGTTACTCTCTCGGCTCAGGCTTTGATAAGGATGATTATTTGGAGGACAAGTACAGCAATGGCTTCAGCCGTAGCTACTAAGCAATGAAGTTTGTCTGTCCCTTTTTTATTATCAAGGCGCCAAGTAATCTAAGAGGGGCGTAACTTCAGGGAGTTAGGGGTGAATTTTTGTAACATTCTGTGATCGTTGTAGCTATTTTAGATAACGGGTTAATCAGCTAATACTGTACTCATTTAACTAATAGATTTAGGTCCGCCCGATGAAGGAACGGCAAATAGGAAGTTAAATGCACCTGTTTCAGAGTTTTATAGCATGTTATGATTGTACTATATTTGCCAGTCATATCGGTTTGAGTATTTTCTTAAATTTCGTTTTTTTTGGGGCATATCACATTTTTAGTTCATTTTACTCTGGCATGCACTAAATACAAAAGATCGCTTGAATATATATATTTTTTGCATTAACATTTCAACATGCATAGCCTACCCAACAGGTAATTGATCGTGTTAAATGTTTACCTGTTTTTTTTTTTCTGTTTAGTATTTAGGAATATTCAAGTGTTGTCATTGTCTTTTGCATGAGTCAGGCAAGTTAATTTGGAGATATTTAGAATTTTCATCATTGGTCTTCGTAACTAAATTATAATAATTTTGTCTTTTAAAAAAAAAAAATTCTGCTCTGGACTACCTTTATGTTGGCAAATTAACTTGCTATGTTGTTAGAAGTAATGCTGGATGTAAGTGAGACCAGTGGGAAGGAACAGAGAGGAAATGGGTAAAGAGGTGGTTGTGGGCAGAGCTGTATGCTTTGACTGATCAACCAATCACATCCTACCGGCTAACCGAGCACATCGCATCCACCAGCCGCTCAACTTTCGGATCCGCCGCCGCATCCTAGGACCATCGGTCAAAGGAAACGAATGACCGACCAGCCGCCGACCGCCTAATAAATTAAAAACAACGCTGAATCAATTCTACACTGTATTTCGAGATCACGTTGTATTAGACAAATAGCTGATTTGCCGACACCGCAGACTCAGAAAGTTTTTATAGATTAGAGACTTATTTTGGCATCACATTATAATGCTTGTGATTGAAAATATTACTGAATTCTCAACATTGTTTCCTGTCCTACTTGTACTACTGCTGTTTGCCTATTGTTAGCGTACACTTCTGTTTAAAATGTACGTTTGTAAAAAGCTTGTTTTCTCGACTGTTTATCCGAAACCGCTCTCTTTATCATATTGTCCACTCGAGCAGGTTCAAAACTTATGCTTGTTTTGATTTAACCCTATGAAAACAGATTCATGTTCTACCAGTCGCTGTCATCTTGCCGCCTGAATAAAATTTCGACTGACTTAGACGCAACGCTTTTCATGTCACTCGTTTTTAATTGAGTCTCTTTAATTTCTACCTCATGTCTCACTCGGTCACGTTATCATTCGTATAATACAAATGTCCTTTGACTTGATCTCTAATGGGTGAAGTAAAGTACCAAATAGATTCGTATTAAAACTGCACTTTCCGTTTGAACCCTTCATACAAAAGGCCAACGGCATTAATTTAAACCTCAGTAAATTCTAGTCTTTTGTCTTCTTTTTTTTGTTCAAAAATTACCCCTGTCCAAGATGAATTAATGTTCAATACTCTGTTTTGAATAACTTGAAGCTTTGTGTGGTTCATCAGGATGGGTGAGTTAAAAGTTAAGGTAAGTAGTATTTCAAGCTGGATTGTTTGGACTTTTGTTCTCCTTGTCATGTTGCATGTTATTGAATGTATTCATGTGCTAGCAAAGCCTGTATGACTTTTTTGTTTTGTTTTTTTCCATTGATGATATTATTATAAACAGTCATTGTCCGTGAAACACTTTGTTCTGATTGTCGGTGCAGGTGATGTCCGTCAAGTGGCTTTAAAGTGATTTTTATATATATATATATATATATATATATATATATATATATATATATATATATTATATTATATGAATCTTTCTCTTCACAGCCTTTCAGTAGAAACACAGCTGAAGTTATCCTTATAATCAGTTCTATCCAGACGAGGAACAGTTTTACATGCTTCTATGGTTATTTTAAAACAAAATGCATTGCATAATAGATGCCTCATGTGAACTTGAAATACTCCAGTCAGCAGCTTAAAACCTCATAAACAAGTGTTTCTAATGGGAATGATAAACAAAACATTCATTAGTTTACTAATCTATTACAAGTCCTCGGTTTTATTAGTTGCCTTTTATTTGGCATTATGACCAAAATGAGGTTATGAACTAATGAACCGGTTTTAAAAAAAAAGTCAAGATTTTAAGGTAATAAAATAGTTAAATATAATTTAAAGTAAAAGATAACCACGTGAACACATCTATGAAGACATTAGGCTAATCATTTGTGTGCTAAGTTTGTGGTTTAATATTGGTATAATTGGGTACTGAACTTGGTCATGTGTAATAGATTTTGACTGATCTTGAATATTTTAGTGAGTTGTGTAAAATAAAGAAAATGCTTATTTTTATTTAAATTTAGATTTTTTTTTTTTAAATCCAACAAGAACAAAAAAAATCTGAAATTGTCTTTTGCCCTTTTACTTTCCTTTCTGTTGTTTAAAAATGATTTTACTGCCATTCATCACTTTATAAGTACGCCTGCATAAATTCAAAACTTCTAAATGACTTTGGCCTGAAATTATGCAGTGCTTTAGAGTTTAACTGCTGGTGCTTTGCAAGACTATACCCACCCGTTTCTAACAAGGGTAGTAGTCAAAAGAATCTGCAACTGAAAACCTGTATTTCTTTACGAACCATTAATCAGAATGTTGTGGTGCAGGGCTGTAATATATGATGGCTATAAGGTAAAAAAAAAAAAAAAAGTAACATTTTTCCTGGAAATGTATAGTACATTGTACTGTTTCCTGAGAATGACCCATATAAATACTAACATAAGGTTATTTTTTTTATTTAATTCTGATGATTTTCATGCAGACAATAGAGGGTGAATCGTTGGGTTTGAGTAGGATATCCTGTGACAGCAGATCAAATGTGCACTTGTGAGAGGTTAGGACTTGTGGGTCTGGTCTGTATAACACAAGAGCACTAGTAAAGAAGTAACTTGAGTTCAGAACTATATAACCTCTATAAAAGAAATCCTGAGAAGAACGCAAAGCTATCCAAAAGGAAATGCAGGAAATCTGATTTAGCTCTTCATTGTTTGTCAATTTCACTACTGTTCGCTGTGTGACTGCTTTCACAGTCTTTGTAGTGTAAATATGAGCGCAATAAATGCAGTGTGTTGTAGCTTTTATGCAGATAACTGATTAAATGTTTAGAATTTTTCTTTAATGCTCACTAATGCCCATTACACGCATCTTTTGGGAATATCTGTTGGTGAATAAAGGCAGCATGGTGGTTATTTAATAATTTTCTTGTGTCGTGGATTTGTTTGCCTCATTGCACAGCTTCTTTCTGCACTTCTGCAATCATCTCTGCCCACAGTTTCTACAAAAGAATAACTAACCATTCAAATTACCACAGCGTCAAAAATGATCGAACACGAACCCTGCTGCACCCCCCATTCAGGAAACGGAGTGAACGTATGATGTCACGTGGTGTAGGAGCACGCGACTAGCGCGCTTTCTGTTTGAATTTGAACAGCGTTCTGACATTCCAGACATCTGCTTCTTTACGTGCGTGAGTATAAACCTCGAACACCTAAAACACAAAAATACTTCTATATACACCAATATACAAAACTAATTGGTCGCATTTCTTAGATTCTGATCATATTAATTTTACGTATGATCCGTTGTCATTTTTTATTACTAGTAGGCTAACTACTAAGCAACTAGTGGGGCTGCTGTAGGTCTTTATGGCAAGCTTCGTTCGTTAGTTGCATTCTTAGCATAATGTTAGGATTATGTGGTTGGTTATTATTAATCTTCATGACTACAGGCAACATGGTCAGTCTTTAAAGGTTAGCAAATTTCAACACTCGCATAAACTCACATTTATACTCTCCAGCAAGCCAAAGATCTAGGGAATACATCTACCTCTGAATGTTGGCATGACATGAAAAATCACCCATCTATTTTCCTAAATGCATGTTAGAGTTCATCCTTGCATATTTTTTGGCCTTGTAATTTTTATTTAAAATGTAACCACTCGACATTTCTTTGAAACGAGACACAATGGAAGCTTGTTTCCACCACAGAATAAAAAATTGAGACTTTTTATCTCAAAACACTGACTTTTTTTTCTCACAGTTGCAAGATTTAAATGTCCCGTTCTTCGCGATTCCATTTTTCAAACTTTAGTTAGTGTTTAATGTTGCTGTTAGAGCATAAATAATACCTGTAAAATTATAAATCTCAAAATTCAATGCCTAGCAAGATATTTTATTTAACAGAAGTCCCTTACAGCGAACGGCCGGTTTGGACTACATCCCTCTACTTCCTTTAACTAGAACAGTTTTTTGACTAATCTCCGCCCACAGGAATACACAAAAAAGGGGTTGTGGTCTTTTTGCGCTCCCACGGAGAAGAGGAAGAGTTTTGTTTGTAGAGTGTGTTTGTCGCCATGTCGTCGAGACGCTGTTATTTTCATGCGGAGTCAATTCACCTTTGTTTTGCCTTTCCCAGGGACGCTGTGCTTAGATATCAATGGTTTCAATTTGTGTTTAACTCGGTTCCCGAAAAATATAATCCACAATTAAAACTGTGCAGCACATTTTACCACATGTACACCTATAAAACATATATTACTAATCAAAACTCGTGCACACGTGTAACTAAGGTAGGAATAAACAATGGACTTATTTTAAAAATTCAACAACACTATCGTTAATTCGACAGACGGACAAAACCACAAGCTTTTATAACGGTGTGTAACATTTAACATTACAATTTAACCAATTAAAAGGATGACAACTACTAAATAAACAGCTTACCACCAGGGCCGGATTAACCATTAGGGCAACTGGGCACTTGCCCAGGGGCCCACGACATCGAAGGGGCCCTGGGCACCAGGGGCGGAGTGGCAATCGGGAGAGTCGGGAGTTTCCCCGGTGGGCCGGTAGTGTTTCGAGGCACTTGGGGCCCAAGCGAGGGGAAGAAAAAATATTTTTTTTACATTTTAGATAACGGTGCGTATATTTGGCACTAAGCGCCTGACTTTTTAGCAAAAAGACGCCCGGCACGAGATAGCTAGTGGTGTAGGTAGTAAAGCGTGAAGTGCATGAAAGAGCTTTTGATGCGCTCGACCCGAGTTCGAATCCGCCTTTTGCCGAACTGTCTCCTTTTCCCAACACATATGAGATATAAAATGTATAACCTAACATAAATGTCTCTAGCGTTATATTTTGCCAAAGAACTAAAATCGAAACCATGATATGGCTTTGTGCCTTTATAAAACAGCACAAGACTTTAAGAATAGAGGGTATGCGCGTGACGTCACTGCCACCTGGAGTGATTGCGGTCACGCCCACTGAGTGGCAAAAAGACTGAGCGGCAGCATTGGTTTTCAGCGTGAATGCCGTGAAAAACACAAAAAATGCATCTAAAATGGGAAAGAGCTTTGCGATTGATTGTACAACTACATTTCACAAGAAATCTGAGGTATATTTTTACAGACTGCCGAAAGCTACAGAACAGAGAAGCAAATGGATCGATGCAATTCATAGAAACAACTTGACTCCAGGCAGAGAAAAGTGGATTTGCAGTTATCATTGAGCACGTTTACATGCACACCAGTAACCATAACAACGCAAGTAAACCGTGGCATGTTTACATGACTTTATTAATAAATCAGGCCATGACCTGTATTTGCGTATCTGACTTAGAGTATTTCATTTGTTGTATCGGTTGATGTTAAATAAAGCTTGCAACATGTCAACGGGAAACTTACAGTTTGTATATTTTCCTCTCATGCAGTTACAGATGCAGCGTTTTGACTGAACCATTTCTACTTCTGCTGCACGAGATGAGAGGACATTTTTATAATGTTCTGTGTCATGAAAGAGTCTGCGTTTGTGATATATTTTATTCTTCCTTTCCAGCAAAACGCTCTGTCTGGATGCGTTTAAATCTGCACAAAGGATGCGTTTCTGTCACATTTCACACATGCGCACTTCAATAAGCTGACAGAAAGCAGGTTAATGCGTTTACATAATGCGAAATCCGAGTAAGAGGCAAAAAACGACCTGTGTCGACCGGTTTATGCTTAAGCCAGTTATGACCCTACTCCGATAAAATAAACTTTTTAAATAAACTGACAAAAAACTATAGGCTACAAGTTTTAGGGCTGGACAATATGATTATAGCCTATATATAACATTGATGTGATCACCTGGATTTAGACTTACCTATATTGTATTTATATAAAGCGTTCACAGGCAAATTTGCTTCACGTATTTCCCCGGCGTCGAAATAAGGCACATATATGAGTGTCAGGAAACACGATGGCTCCGTGTCTATATCCATGGATCACTGGATCTTTGGCCTAAGTTGTAAGGAACACTATATCGAGTCCAACTTTTAGTTTAAACTGATAATAGGTTGTTTTACTCGCGTTTTCGCAGTTTCCACTATTAACTCCAGCCACGCAGCAGCTCTTTTGCCACTCAGTCCGGCTGAGGGGGGCGTGTTCTGGCGGGAAAGTGACGTTAATGCATTCCCTCTATAGGCATCCTGTTTGTGCTGGGTGATTTAAAGAAATGTGTGCACTTTGCTCACGCGATCAGCATGGTGTTTTCTCCTAAATAAAAGCTCAAGGGTTTATTTCTTGCAAGTGAAGAAATTAGGACAAAAGTATTTTAATTTTGCTATATTATAGTGTAATGTAGGCTAAAATATACTTCTGAAATATTAATTTTCATTTATATAGTACATTTATAGGCTATGTGGATTTTACATCATAGGAATAATTATATAAATCATTATTACATTATTATAATAATTGTTTGGCATCCTAAAACACCATTGATAATGTAATGTAGACTGAGACTCTCATAACTAAAAAGATGTTTGAGCCCTCTTTATTGTCCTGGTACAAATCAATGCTTTTTCTTTGTTCAACGAGCAGTTCATGGGTTGAAGCTCTTAATTTTGATCTCTCAAAGAGCACGAGATTGATGCATTTAACCTTAAAATATACAAAATTTTCTTGCTGGGGAACATGCCCCCGAACCCCCCTAGAGGCACAGAGGTCCACCCAACATAGTTTTACAAATTCCTATGGGAAAGAACGACCATTTATGAACTTTACTCCAGCATAGTACAACAAAGTTCCTTTTAAGTTAGTAAAACTGTGAATGTCATATTAAAATGTCCTTGGACAAAATATACATTTGGCCTGCCTAAGAGGGGGCCTATGAAATGGTTTCAATTAAAATAACTTCGCAGAGATCTTTGATGCCAGAAATAATTAGACTTTATTTTCGAACGCCGCTCCGTTCCATAGAAAGGCGCTCTAACAAAGCCGAGTGATTCCTGCAGGGCAATCACTCCAAGAGTCCTTAGCTCCTCACATATATGCCATTGATCCCTTCCAAAAATGGTCATACACTTATAGATGGTTTTGGGTGAAGGTTTTGTACCATGTGACATACTGAAATAGAATTGACATTTAGGGTCTTTTTACAGAGGGTTTTTCAAAGTCTGCAGTTTTTCAAAGTCACCTAGACAGAGTCATATTAGAGAAAATAACTCATACAAGAAATAGTTGTGTATTCTTATATAGCTAAATTACTTAGTTTCTAAATAATAAAATCTTCAACACCTACAAGACATTGTGCCCAGGGCCCTCTGAACTCTTAATCCGGCCCTGCTTACCACTGTGAAAAATCCTGCAAAAGTTATGTTTTAACAGGTTATAATCGATTCTCTTCATCTATGGTCTCCGGGTCTTATTCCGGCTCAAATTGATAAGGTAATATGTTTGACATTTTTACAATAACAATCAGCCCTTGCATCTCCAATTTATGGTAAGAGGCATGACCTTTCCGGGCAACGTGCGATTGGTTGAAACACAACACAGGAGAGGGGGTAAAATCTTTGCGTGGCAGGGGGAGCTGCCACTCGACCAGTCACCGATATATGCGCCTGCCACTGCGTTATATGCACCTGCCACTCGACCAGTCACAGATATTCGCTCCTTATATGCACCTGCCACTCGAACTTACACAATATGTAAGATATGTTTTTAAACCAAATGCAGCGCATATCCCCTGAAGCCAGCGGGAGCCAGAACGGTACGCACAATAGGTCAATATTCACCATTAACCAAACGCTTTTTGCCTGCCTTGCAACTACTGTACCCACTTTTTTAAAATCCTGAGCACCAGTCTCGTGACATAGGCTTGCGCCTGCCTCAAAATCTCTCACTGTTTTAATTTACCAGACGAACCCACAGACAGTGCAATGCTGATCTTATTTTTTTATTCGCTCTTTTTGCCCATAAGGGAGAGCATCTCTTGGCTCCCGCCTGGGCTACTAAGCGTCACACCTGCCACACGATCTCTCACTGTTTACACCTACCAGACACTCCTAATGATACACGAGAGCACACAGACAGTGCAATACTGATCTTATTTACCTATTTCTCATCTGATCTTATATTTTATTCGCTCTTTTTATCCGTATGGCAGCGCGCTCGTGGCTCTATTAAGCGTCGCGCTATCAGCAAAACCTGCCACACGATCTCTCACTGTTTACACGCGAAACATGAACACATATTGCACACTGTAAACACAATCAAAGCTTCAAAAAAAAAAACATGAAGAACGGGACCTTTAAACTAAAAAATTGCGAATGTTAAAATTTTAATTTTATAAAAAATAAATACATAATAAAATGTTAGAATTGCGAGAAACATATGTTTCTCGCAATTCTGACTAGGAATTGTAAGATATAAAGTCCAAATCTGAGGAAAAAGAGAGAATTGTGAGTTTATATCATGCATTTCTGAGGAGAAAAAATCTGAATGGCAAGATATAAACTCGCAATTACAAGAAAAAAAGTCAATTGTGAGAGAGTCGCAATTACCTTTTTTTATTTTATATTCAGTGACGGAAACAAGCTTCTATAATCTCTGGTGACATACAGTGCTGGTCAGAATTATTTGCCCCCTTAGTAAACATGATCAAAGATGGCTGTAAAAAATAAATCTACATTGTTTATCCTTTGATATTTTATTTTTTTATAAAGAAGCAAAAATCCAACCTTTCATTGAAGTAAAAGAATTGAAAGTGGGGGGAAAATTACATTATGAAATACATGTTTTTCTCCAAAACACATTGGGAACAATTATTTGCCCCCTTTTATTAAATACTTTTTGCAACCTCCTTTTTCCAAGATAACAGCTCTGAGTTTTCTCCTATAATGCCTGATGAGTTTGTATAACACCTGACAAGAGATCAGAGATCATTCCTCCATACTGAATCTCTCCAAATTCTTCAGATTCCCAGATCCATTTTGGCGCTTCTTCTCTTCAGTTCAGCCCAATCATTTTCTATAGGGTTCAGGTCAGGGACTGGGATGACCATTGCAAATGCTTGGTTTTGTGCTCAGTGACCCATTTTTGTTTTGATTTTGATGTTTATTTTTGGATCACTGTCCTGTTGGAAGATCCAAACATGGCCCGTTATTTCTAACACAGGCTGTTAGGTTTTGATCGAATCCATGATGCCATGTATCTGAACAAGATATCCAGGACCTCTGGCTGAAAATTAGGCCCACAGCATTAAAGATACAGCAGAGTATTTCCTTTTACACATGGGGTACTTTTTTATCCCTGTGTGCAACAAACCCATCTTAAGTTTGCTGGCAAAATTTTTTTTGTGTGTTCGTGTTTCATCTGTCCATGTTGTGGAGAACCCCCCCCCTTCAAATTATTTTACTTCAATAAAAGGCTAGATTTTTGCATTTAAAAAAATATATATCAAAGGATAAACGATGCAGATTTATTTTTTACAGCCATCTTTGATCATATTTACCAGGGGGGCAAACAATTCTCACCAGCACTGTATGTTTCTCCAAGTAGTCCACCTATACCCAGCCCCTCTTTTACAATCGACAGCATGCTTCCTTACGGATCTGCCTCCATCTAATAACCAAATGGACAGAATTAAGTTCCCGTCCTACATTCTTTTCAATAATCCGTTTCACTTGTATGCACATCACAATACAGAAGAAAAGATGTGTCGCTGTTTCTGCTACATTGTGACTTCAGGATTGTGTTGACTGTTGCCAAATTTCTCTAAATAAACACTATTTTCAATGTTTTCAGGGCTGAATTTCTGCAATAATATAAAAATGCTGGTACCGTCGTCAGTAACACTGATGTCAGGAGTACAGATGCCACTTTTGGGTTTGGGCACATACAAGCTACAGGACCTTGAGCGGCTGAAAAGGTCTGTCAGCTCTGCACTTCAAGCAGGATACCGAGCCTTTGACACAGGTGCTGTCTATGGAAATGAGGCACATCTAGGGCAAGTCCTCAAAGAGCTGTTGCCCATGTATGGTCTAAGCCGTGAAGATGTGTTCATCATCAGCAAGCTTGCCCCATTAGACCATGGGCCGAGGGCAAAGGAAGGCTGCCTGAGGAGTCTGAAGCAGCTAGACTGTGAATACATCGACCTCTATCTGGTGCACTGGCCTGGGATGGAGGGTTTTGACCCAGAGGATTCCCGCCATTCAGAGTATCGGGCGCAGAGCTGGGCGACCCTAGAGGAGTTCTATGCCAGTGGTCAATTTAAGGCCATAGGGGTTTCAAACTACACCTCAAAGCACATTAGGGAGCTGCTCATGAGTTGCCGCGTGCCCCCAGCGGTCCTTCAGATAGAGTGTCAACCGAAGCTGATCCAGAGGGAATTGAGGGATTTATGTATGGAGACAGGCATTCACTTCCAGGCCTACTCTTCTCTGGGTAAAGGAGCTCTCCTTAGGGAGCCAGAGGTAGTGGATATAGTGAGGAGCTGTGGTCGGACCCCTGCCCAGGTACTCCTGAGGTGGGCTGTGCAGCAAGGGATCTCAGTTCTGCCTCGGTCCTCGCAGCCAAGCAGAGTGAAGGAGAATGCACAGGTGTTTGACTTCCAGCTAAGTGAGATGGATATGATGAGGCTGGATTCCCTGAATTGTGGAACAAGGTTTTGTAAACGTGACTCTAGCAAAATAGCTTAAGCCCTGATTTGACAATTTCCTGAATAAGAAATGATAAAAAAAAAAATTAAGATCATCATTGTAAATAGTCAATGACGTGATGCTTTTTGTAGTAGAAAAGAAAAACATTAAAAATGGTACCGGACCGGTATTTATACAGGCTACGACTTGGATACACAAAAGATGAGCATTTTTATTTTGGAAACAAAATTATATATTTTTTTTTATTGAAAGTCAAAAATGTATAATTGAGCTTTTTGCTGTGATGCAAGCTTAGTTCAGGCTGTATAATGTGGTTTGACTTCCTAATTTTTTTTTTTTTTTAATTAATATTTGGGGGGAAACATTTTACTTTAAGGAACATTAAGATGTAGTCAGTCACATATATTCAAGGTGTATGGAAACATTTTGGTTACACACTTTTCTTGAAAATGTCAGAAAAGTTTTTCAAAACCTTATGAAACCAAGATTACAAAGAGTACATTTCTACGACTTGGAACTGTTTAAAATTGGATCTTTCCTTTTTGACCCAAAAACATAACACTACCTTCAGCCAGAAAATCTTTTATTTTGACCACAAAATTATAGAAAAAAGAGAAAAACTTGATTGTTTTAAAAAGTATTTAAACAGTTCATTCATTACTCAATCTATGTAAACAGTTATAAATATGTACAAGGATCTCAAAAAAGGAATGAAGCACATAAAGCACAGCAAGACTGATAGTACAGAAATAGCACTTGTGTTGTCCATCTGCATATATTTACTTCCCCAGAAACTGAATGTTGTTTAACATACAAGACCAGCAGATGGAATTTAAAGGAAAAAATCCAATAGAGACAACAGACAACTTTACAATCAAGAAATATGTACATGAAAGGCAGTGATGAATTGCAAAGCAATGAAAGTATCAATTAAATAAATTGTTCGGTTTTCCTGGTGACATATCCACGTATATTCATCATAAAAGATGGCAGAACAACTGATTTGATCCACTCTTACTAGTTATTCACCACAATGGTTTGGCATTAACAAACAAACAAACCTGAGATGTAGCATATATCAACAAATGAACTGAAATAACTTTACCCGTATTATTGTTACCGTCACTATCCTTACAACTTTATCCGGTGTCACAGTCCTTGAAATATATTTACATTTTGCAAGCAACCGCTCCAACAAAAACGCACGTCTATATATCGATCTATAAAATACATCATAGAACACATTTCTTTGCCAAATATGAACTTAATACATATCAATAAATAGTTTTAAATAGAGGTTTTATTTTTGAAATCAACACATAGAAAGATTGTCCAATGAATTGTAATATTTTAGGAGAGATTGTCCCTTTTGAGATTGTCAAATTGAATTAACACTGACAATTTCTTTAATTAAACGTACGTTATTGCAGTGGTAAAACGTGATATAGCACTTTTACCGTTTTCTCAGATTGGTTTTGCAGTAGCTTGAGCACATGGATTACAAAAAGGCCATGATGGTGATCAGACTAGCCTTCATCTGAGAGCAGCTCTTGGGGTAACTGTTATTAAGTGTGTAAAGCCATGTTAAAACTACTTCATTCTCTGCCCTCCTCTTCTTTGGAACTCCAGAGGAATGAGAACCATCCTCTGTAGGTCTGTTTCTGGCTGCTCACTCTTTTGACATCCTAGAAACAACAAAACAATTTAAAATGTAAGATTTCACATATTTAAGGCCTCTAGCTCACAACCTATCAAATATAAATGCAATCAGTGTACCATATAGCTGGCTCACCCCTTTGTCAAGCCACGTGTCAAATTCATCGCTCATTCTCCTCAGCTGTCGTCCGTACTTCTTTGCTTTCCACAGCGCAGCAGGAGCAGATTGAGAACGACCTCTGAATGGAAGTCCATCTCCCGCTCCTCCATTCTCCTCCGCCGATGCTCCATCCTGGGGCTCTGCGTCCTGCCAGCGGCTGACTGTATACACCTGAGACTCTGAATAGAGCCGCACACGCCCTGCAAAAGCATGTGATCACATGATAAGATCATTTTTTGTTCAATCTAGGTCAATATATGACGCATTTCCTGATACTTAATGGCGAGTGTGTTTGTCTGACGTTCTCACCTTGAGGAGAAATGTTTGGCAAGGTTTGATCCTTATGTTGTCCATGGCTCTTGATTGTCTCTTCCAGATGTGATTGCTTTCTGCCATCCAAGGCGCTGGAATCATCTTGATGGTCATGCGATGTGTTATCCATTGTGAGAGCTGGTGAACATAGAGTAGTAGGATATTAATATTGGAATTTCAAGGTGTTGGAACAATTAATTACCTACTACTTATAGTATTACATGAAGAACATTTAGTAACACAAGGTTTTCAATGATTAAATTAATTTCTTGACATTAAGATTAACATTCACTGGTTTTCCTAAATACATAACAGTTACCTGTGGATCTGGACGAATTCCAGAACAATAGATCTGAATGTGTTCGTCTCTCCGAAACTCAGTTGGTAGTGGCAAGGATTCTGTCTTATCTCCGGTACGATTAAGAGTAGCTTCTCCAGTTCTCCACATATATTGACTGCCTCATGGCATGTGACACACCCAAACAACAACAATAGCTGTAATTGCTACTTATATAAGTTTCATATTTCTAAGGTTAAGTCAAGCTCCTCTGAAAACGTCGTCGGCCAAAAATAATGGAAAAAATATCCCGTTTTTCGTGACATTTAGTCGGAGTGATTGTCTTCTCGCCGCAAGTAGTAGCGTGCCAAATTTCCAATCCGGCTGTTGTTATCGCTACAGTGTGTATGATGATCTCATTTCGGCTCCGATATTGTTGTTGTCCGTCGTCGTTTACAGTAGTGCTCCGCTCTCAGCCAATCAGACGGCGTTCGCCCTCTTTGGTCAGCCAATCACAGCCCGCTGCTAGGGTGTTTTGGGCGCTCACTGATGCAACGTCACTGTTGCGATAGGGGTTCAGGAGCCTTTGCTGTCCCGTGACTTGTTTACCTCAATACAGGCCCCAGTCTCGCGGAAGCGTGGGAAGATATATATCGTGAGCTTGAGGACGCCGTCGCGAGAGAATTTGCAAAAGAAACGCACCGTTTAATTTATTTGCATAGAGTGGCATTAAAAAAAACTGAGTGATTTTAGTGGTGCAGCTCTCGGAGCAATACAGTCACGGGGAGTTTATGCCTTGCTCAATTATGAATAATTCATTAGGGAGAGTTTTTGACGTATCTATGTTTGGGCTTTTCGTTGAATGGTTCGGAGTACATTGATGCTAAAAAAATTCGTAGCTAAGATAACATATTTTGCTACTTCTGTTTAAGAACTGTGGTCATATAATGTGCATTTTCTTAGTTCGAACTGTAGATGGCAGGAGAGACCTGTGTTGATTCATTGGAAGAAGTTGGTTATTTCTTTGCATATATGACTCATGCCTGCAGAACACATAGGTTAATAGGACCTGTGTAGATTGCTGCATATGTTAGATATTTTCATATATTTTTTGCTAGATCTACAACACAGCATGTCTTTTCTTTGTACATTCAGTTCTCCTTTTAGCTATTAACTAGCTATAAATTAGCTATTAACACATAAAACATTGTAACAAACTCTATATGTAATTTAGCCATACCAACTGAATTTAGCGATGCAACATTGCACTAAATGTTGCGCTAATGTTGTGCTGGTAAAGATTTAGATATAAACATAGTTCCTCTTTGACAGCATCATGGAGACACATGGTAAAAGGTCCTTCGGCTTCTACTGATTATTTTATTGTTTATACTGTTCGTTTTTTTCATTGTTGTGACCCTGCTGAAGAAATAATAAAATACAACCATCTTAAACCAGGTTTGCTGGCCTTAGCAGGAGACCAAGTGTAGCGTTAGTTCTGGCAGGTCACGTTAGTCAAGCTCGCATCAGCTGATCCATGTCTACCTATAGGAATACGACGCCTATCAATGTACATATAAGCTCCTTCAGTAATCAGCTATCGTGTTTCTCAGGAGCTAATTACCCTGCTCCATCCCCAGCTCCTCTTCTCGTCCAGTCAGGATTTGGTATTCTGATTCATCATTGAATCATACTAAATTCTCGAATTATGTTGTAAATGAAAATATTGACATTAATGATATATGCGATGTGACAGTTTATAGAAACACTTGCTGTAATGTAATGGGCAAGAAGGGTTTTAGTCAATTAATAGGATGTGAGGATCTTAAAGTATCTAAGATTAAAAAGACAATGCATCCAGTAGCCTACTAGTAATAGGGATTGAAACAATTCATATAATTTCAATTCATATAATTGTGTTAAAAAGTTCAAATCTGACATGTGTACAAAGGGTAAAAGTTAATAGAGGAATATGTAAACGTTAGATTGATTAATTAATTTTGTAGTGCCTAATTTATGGGTAAAAAGTGTTAATCTGTGATCGCCAAAGTGATCTTAATCTATGCGGCGTGATCGATTGCTTTAATTTGTCTTCCACCCAAGTTTCCGGGGAAATCGCGGTCTTTTCCTCATAACACTAAAGTTTTCAGTGAGGAAACCTGACTCTATCACTCTCGTGATTATTTCTCCCCCTTTGCAGGTGGGTTGTTGATTATAAAACTGAGTTGAGTAAATGTAATGATGATTTAACATGTTAAGAGTGTTGAAGATGTGTTTTAGTAACATTTTGAGTAAGTGAGAGAGTTAAGTTTGCCGAGTTTAAAATGTGCGTGTATGAGCGGAGCCCTCGCTCGGTTACAGTAAAAATAGCTTCGTAATGAGAGCAGCCGCCATTTGATGTCAATTGTGAATTAACAGATACCTATATAATATCTATTTTGCTGTGTTATTTGTATAATGTGTTTCAAGTACTTTATCGATATTTTTGGTAAATGTAGTAATGTTTATTCAGCTAAAACTACTTTGTGCTTGATTGACAGCTGTTATATTGGAAAAATGAGTTTATGTTCCAGTGAATTACAGAGTAACTTATGCTGTTGTGACTTGAATAAACCCTATAAAGCTACTATTTTCTGTAGATCTGTAAATTGTATTATTGTTGAAATGATAACACTAAAGTTTTCAGTGAGGAAACCTGACTCTATCACTCTCGTGATTATTTCTCCCCTTTTTCAGGGGTGTAACATTTTGGAGGCCCCGCTGGGATTGCTGTTCAGATGTCCGGTGGCCACATATTGGTCGCTGAATTCAGAGCCAGCTAAATCCCCCCATAACAACCCAGGCAGGGAGGAAAGTGTTGCTGTTCGAAGGGACCTGGATCCTGGTGGTGAAGTACATGTCAACTGAGGCCATTAAGAGATCATCAGAGAAAGTAAAGACCATCTGGTTCAGTTTCAAGTCCTGCACGGTAAAAGTTCCTCCTGTCCTGTCAGCATGACAACCACCTTGGAAGAGGTACAGGGAGAGTTAGTAGGGAAATTGCACACCCTGACCAAGGACAACTTACTAGAATTATGTGATTTTCTTGGCATATCAGGCGAACAGAGAAGAAATGTCCAAGACAATTCCCGCATATCATTGATGACTCTTATTATGATGTTCATTGAAAGAGAGGAATTGGCAGAGTTAGAAGATGATGGCATGTTGGAATTGTTGCTACTTCAAGACAAAATGGCGGAGATGAACAGTGGCATGGATAACAAAACAGAGCAAACGGAGCGTGATATGGAAACAACAGGAACACATCACAAAACAGAGGAACCGAGAGCTGTAACCTTACAACAAGGAGTGAAAACCGAGCAGATTACTGCAGTCAATGCAATGATCAGTGATTGTCTGCACCAGCCCCAAACCCCTGTCCATCGTCAGGTGAGCATGCAGCCCTCGCCCAGTCAATACTGGCGCAAAGAGTTTAAAGGGTTAGTTCACCCAAAAATGAAAATTAAGTCATTAATTACTCACCCCCATGCTGTACCAACCCCGTAAGACCTTCGTTCGTCTTCGGAACACAAATGAAGATATTTTTGATTAAATCTGAGAGCTGGATCACTGCTACATAGGCTGCCTAAGGGACTGACACTTGACGGTCCAGAAAGTCATTAAAGAAAATGTTTAAATATTCCATGTGCCTACAGTGGCTCAATTATAAGTTTATCAAGCGACGAGACTACTTTTGTGCGGAAAAACAAACAAAAATAACGACTTTATTCGACTATTCCTTTTCTTCCTTGTGGGCCTTAGACGAGAGTTCAAGAGATTTCCACGACGCATGCGCGAGAACTGAGATGAGGACGTTCTTCTTCGACTCCTTCTTGTTACCGGCTGCTCACCGCTTAGAAGTATTACCGCCACCTACCGTATAAGATGACGTGTTGGAAGCGCAAAACTTTCTGTTTACAAGCAGAGGAAGACGCGCGCTGTATATACGCTTTGGGTGAACTAACCCTTTAAAATTTCTGGGCAGATAGGTGAACCGGGCCAGAAAGAGAAACTGATTTTTTCCAGCCTTGCCCATCAGATTGAGAATGGATTTAACAGAGGTTATCCTGAGGTAGAGATTGTAGATGCAGTAATCAGGGCTATTTCTCCAGGCTCACAGCTCCGCAGCTACTTGGAAGGTAAACCCCAGCTAACTCTTCCCACACTTCGATGCATCCTGCGTTCCCACTTTCAAGAGAAAAGCGCAACAGAGCTTTACAAACAGCTGACTTCTGAATCACAGCATTGCAAGGAGACCCCTCAAAGCTTCCTGATGCGCGTCTTCGATCTGAGGCAGAAAGTACTGTTTGCGTCCCAGGAGTCAGAATCAGGACTTATGTATGACCCGGCGCTGGTCCAGCGCATGTGTTTACACACCGTCCTTACAGGTCTCCAGAGTGACAGTATCAGGATAGACATGCAGCCCCTCCTGCTAGATAGTGAAACGTCAGATGAGGTCTTGTTAGAGAAGCTTAAAGGGTTAGTTCACCCAAAAATGAAAATTAAGTCATTAATTACTCACCCCCATGCTGTACCAACCCCGTAAGGCCATCGTTCGTCTTCGGAACACAAATGAAGATATTTATGATTAAATCTGAGAGGTGCATGACTGCTACATAGGCTCCCTAAGGGAATGACACTTGACGGGCCAGAAAGTCATTAAAGAAAATGTTTAAATATTCCATGTCGCAACAGTGGCTCAACTATAAGTTTATCAAGCGACGAGAATACTTTTTGTGCGAATTTGTGTTCCGAAGACGAACGAAGGCCTTACGGGGTTGGTACAGCATGGGGGTGAGTAATTAATGACTTAATTTTCATTTTTGGGTGAACTAACCCTTTAACATTGCTGTTGCTAATGAAATAGAAAGACGAAACAAAAAGCGGTTTAATGCCACACAGCCTTCTACAACTGTCAGTGTAGTCCAGTCAGAAGATACGCCATCTGCAAAGTGTTATGTGAAGGAAGTCAAAGCGAAGATACCCGGAGAACTATTAACAGAGTTAGCTGAACTTAAGACGGGTGTAGCTTCTCTAAAAGGTCTCAGTGCAGAGATAGCTCAGATTAAGGAGACATTACAGCAGCCTATATTTCAGTCACAGCCTTATGTTTATGCCCCACCTCCAGTAAGGAGGCCCGATAGGGAACCCCAGCCACCCCTGCCCCAGCAGCAGTATTACAGCAACTACAATCAGCCCCAAGCACCATCTGACCCTGCACAGCATCAATATGCACCTAACTGGTATACAAACCGTTCTGCTCAAGCTACAAGGAGGTGTTTTGTCTGCCAGCAGGTCAGAACAGATGAACGCTGCACACACTGCTTCCGATGTGGGAGTGGAGAACATTTTCAAGCTGGATGTAAAATCCGGGGAGTCAGACCATCAAGAGAGGCCCCTTTAAACGGGAAAGGGTTACCGCTGAGGGACAAGTGTTAACCATAGCTATCGAAAAGTCCCAGAAATGTGCAAATTGTGCCAGAGAAGATTTAATGGAGAACCTAAAACAATATTCATCATGTAAAGAGACACTGTATTGTTCCAAAACATGTCAAAACCAACATTGGACCAAACATAAGAAAACATGCACTCACCTGGAAATTGACTCTACCGCTGAAAAGCTTTCCTGCACAGAGGCAAATGCCCACTCTTTATCATCTCTAGCACAGGTTTGCCACCTTCATAAGGTCACCTCCCTAGTCGGTAGACAGTGCCTTGTTGAGTGTCACCTGAATCACCAACACCTCCAAGCTCTATGGGACACAGGCTCTCAGGTTTCAGTCATTGATGAACGATGGAAAGAGGAATCCCTCCCAAACGCAAGGCTGAGGGATGTTTCAGAAATCCTGGACTCACCTGATGAGCTAAGATTGACTGCAGCAAATGGGGCTGAAATGCCGTACCTGGGATGGATTGAGACAACTTTTCGGCTAGCCTCTGAAACTGACCAAACAAATGAACTGATCATCCCAGTGCTGGTGATGAAAGGCTGTCACCTATCTCATCCCATCATAGGTTTCAATGTTATCGAGCACATCCTGGCAATGACCGAAAAGACTAAACGGTACAGTACAGTGAGAAAAGCTTTTCCAAGCCTCAAAAGAAACAAGGTGAGCGCTTTCATACAGGCTGTTGTGCAGAACAGACAGATGAATATGGGGTGAAAATAAAGGAAAAGAAGGCTGCTGTACCAAAACACAGTAGTATTCAGATTGAGTGCCGTGTAGCTTCCCAGCCTTTCAAAGAGGACACGACCATGGTTTTTCAGCCAGACCTGAACCCTCAGTGGCCAGATGGACTTGAGTTTTTTGACACATTAGTCAGAGTCAGGAAAAGTGCTTGTCCAGTCATTATGCTTGATGTCTCTAACCCCACTGACCACGACATTGTCCTGCAAGTAGGGCTGGGTATCGTAACAAAATGTTCGATACCGATACCTTGACTTCGATTCCGGTTCCTGAACGATACTTTTTTCGATACCAATTTTATGTAACCAGTTTTAACAATATAACATTACCTAATTTTTATTTTCATTTTTTCAGCTTGTTGACTTTTTTACACTCATATTTTGAGTATGTAAAAAAGCACCAATGCTAAAGTTTTCGATGTTTCCTAATCATTTAACAATATTCTTTACCTCAATGAGCTCATTGTTTCTGCCTTAACTTAATGCATTGTTTAACAATGAAATTGAATGAAAATTAATTGAAATGCATTACACTGTCACCTCTGATAACAGATAACTCTAAATTGTAATTTAGACACATGCATTTTCTGTAAAGCTGCTTTGAAACGATATGCATTGTGAAAAACGCTATACAAATAAATGTGAATTAAATTAAATATAGGCTACTGGGGGGCGGGATATATGCCTCGCGCTCAGCACACATGAAGCTTGCCGCAAAGCACTGGCAAAAGTAGCCATAATGATTATGGATGTGTTGGGAAACAATAGCAAGGAGATATTTTAATTGTTTATTAATGAACAAGTGTTTACTAATGGTATGTTCACTGTTCACACCGAACGCGAATTTAATTATTTGCATGTCCTGTGACCACTTACCTTTTGAGACACAACCAGAAATGACTAACAAGGACAAAAGTAAGAAAAAAAGGAGACATCAGCCTGCATCACAGTCCCTCGACTCTGATGAAGACAGCGGGGATGAATATGACCTTCATCATGAGCCGCTACAGGTCCCCACATACACTGAACCAGCGAGAGAGTCGGAACACAGGCCTCCACCACTGAAAGAGACAGTTGTAGTGCCAGTTCCTGATATGCTACCAGCACAGCTCTTTGTTGAGAAGCAGTTGGAGGGGACAACAACCGTTAAAGACCTACATGCTGAAGAGATGAACTTGCCTGATGATCGTCCACCAAGGGCCTTTCCTTCATTAACTACTGTTGCTGAACCTGAGAACACTGCTGTTGCTGAACCTGAGGACCCAGCCTATCAGCGGCCACAAAGAGAAAGACACCCTCCAAGACGTATCACCTATGATCAGCTTGGTAGGCCTTCCTTGTACAGCCACAACCGCAATTGTTCTCTGTCTACCCTGCACCAGGACTGGTTCCGTGGTTGCCATCACCACACCAATATTACCTTCAGCCACCCTGCATGTATGGACTTCAGCAATCATAATGCTAGGGATGACAGGTTTGACTTAATTCACAGACTGTTGCAAGAGACAATTTTCAGACTATGCATACAGATCATTGAGCCTGATGGATTGTTGAATTAATAGTATGAGAAAAGACTGCTTATGGACTGTTTATACAGCTGGTCGACAGATATGGACTGTGGATAATGCGTTGACTTTATTTGAGCTGTGACCTTTGACCTCTGCTCAAGTATGGACTCACAGAAGATGATTTTCTAGGTCCAGTGCATAAGAGACTGTTTAAGATGAATGTTGGTAATGTCGGGACGACATTTGTTTTGTCGGGGAGAATGTGACAGTTTATAGAAACACTTGCTGTAATGTAATGGGCAAGAAGGGTTTTAGTCAATTAATAGGATGTGAGGATCTTAAAGTATCTAAGATTAAAAAGACAATGCATCCAGTAGCCTACTAGTAATAGGGATTGAAACAATTCATATAATTTCAATTCATATAATTGTGTTAAAAAGTTCAAATCTGACATGTGTACAAAGGGTAAAAGTTAATAGAGGAATATGTAAACGTTAGATTGATTAATTAATTTTGTAGTGCCTAATTTATGGGTAAAAAGTGTTAATCTGTGATCGCCAAAGTGATCTTAATCCATGCGGCGTTATCGATTGCTTTTGTCTTCCACCCAAGTTTCCGGGGAAATCGCGGTCTTTCTTTTCCTCATAACACTAAAGTTTTCAGTGAGGAAACCTGACTCTATCACTCTCGTGATTATTTCTCCCCTTTTCAGGTGCGTTGTTGATTATAAAACTGAGTTGAGTAAATGTAATGATGATTTAACATGTTAAGAGTGTTGAAGGTGTGTTTTAGTAACATTTTGAGTAAGTAAGAGAGTTAAGTTTGCCGAGTTTAAAATGTGCGTGTATGAGCGGAGCCCTCGCTCGGTTACAGATAAAAATAGCTTCGTATTAACAGATACCTATATAATATCTATTTTGCTGTGTTATTTGTATAATGTGTTTCAAGTACTTTATCGATATTTTTGGTAAATGTAGTAATGTTTATTCAGCTAAAACTACTTTGTGCTTGATTGACAGCTGTTATATTGGAAAAATGAGTTTATGTTCCAGTGAATTACAGAGTATGCTGTTGTGACTTGAATAAGCCCTATAATATGGAAGCAGAATAGTCTCAATTATAATTCACGCAAGAACCATGATTCACACGTGCGTAGACAATTTCACATGCGTGAAACCTAATTCACGTACACACAAAAAAAATTCACGTGCGTGAAAAAAAATTATATTCACAAAAAGCAATTCACATGCGCAAAATAAAATTACATATTCATAAAAACATTTTACAAATGCAAAACACAATTCGTAGATATACAACTGTGCACAAAAACCCTTGAATGTTTAAAATGTACGAGAATGTCCTTGAATTTGAATGTGCAAATCGTCATTCACGTACGGAATCGCCATGGATGTGTGTGTGTGTATTTTTGAGACTTTCCTGGCAGCGCTTACTCGTAAAACAGAGCAGTCGTACTAGAAAAACAGAGCAGTCGTACTCTTTAGCCAATCAGATTTAAGCTTATCAATCGACCAATCAGGTTCACGTGAGGGCGGACCTATCTGCATGTTACGTCATCAACTTTCGACTAGTGGCTGAGCATGGCTGAGCAGAGGTAAGTGCAGTTACTCGTTCATTTCTGTGTTAACTGAAGTTAATGAAGCTTGAGATCAGTTGAAGCAATAGTTTATGAACTATAACTGATGTAAGCAAGTGCTGTTGTAATCAGATGTCCCATATCGTGTCAAAAATGAAGATGAACGATGCTTGTTTTGTTGTATTTTAGCTGTACAGACAGCTCTCACAGCTACAATCATCACGCTAATGAGTGCAAAACAATCATCTGTGGGCAATACAGACCCTAGCTCTCTCAGCACTGGCCTCATCGAGATTGTTCTTTAAATGGTGAATAGACCTATTTTAATGAGCACCCACTGTTTATTTGCCATTTGTGTATGTTGTTAAATTATTAACACTTGTTTCCCTGTGTTTTTCAGGATTACTCCCCTTTGGTGTGACATCTGGATAGCAGTCAAACATCTTAATCCATGTTATTTCTTTATTCTCTTTTATACTTTTTTTTGTATTAATATCTTAATTGGTAACACTTTACAATAACGTTTCATTAGTTAGCATGAACTAATAATGAACTGCACCTAAACAGCCTTTATTATTTTTTGTAAATGTTCATTTCAACATTTACTAATACTTCATTAAAATCTTGTTAACATTAGTTAATGCACTGTAAACTAACAATAAACAGCTGTATTTTTAACTAATGTTAACAAAGATTAACAAACACCACAACAAATGTATTGCTCATGGTTAGTTAATACATTAACTAATGTTAACTTAGTTATATTACCATATTGTATAGTGTTACCAATATATTCAACATGGTTTTGTGCTGTATTGTCATCTCAGGTTTTTTATTGTCATCTTAAGGTCTCACAGGACAATATTGTGAAGCATTAATTTTACTTTGCCTAATAAAATAGGCAAATCTGATTTTATGCTGATAAGACAAAGTTACTTATCATAGAGAGTCTATTAAGATTATGCGACTAAGATTACTCAGTAAACTCTATTCAAATACCATCACTTAATTTCCCACGTCCTCTGCCTGCACTCTGCACCTCTTGTACTATAGATTTTTACTATTTTAAATATCACGAGAAAATCTGATGTCCTAAACTGAACACAATTCATTTGTTCACTTTTCACTTGATGTATTACACTTAAATTTACATACTTTAAAAGTAAAGTAGACTCTGACTGAATCTCACACTTCTGGAAGAGACGTATATTTTTCTGTACTGAATTTTGTGCTTCATACTTAAGACTGTCAGTTCATGATCTTCATATGTAACAGCCAGGAACATTAATCATGTCATTTTATATATATTTTATTCCCAAAGGATTTCGGAAACTTTCAAATTAATAAAACGTGTACATCAAATTGAACCATGTCTTTGAATCTTTTAATTCTGACAAGTACATTTAATAATGCATGCATAGCGGGGCTGTATTCCTAGAGCGTGTACATAATTTGATTTCCATTACACGAGAGTAGATGTTAAAACTTCATGCTGATTTGTACTCGGCTTTCGCCAAGATAAGCAACACTAAGACGTAGCTTTACAGTAAACTATGCTTCACCCATTTATGCTTCTTTCCATATGGTGGTGTGTGGCTTCTGTCCGGCGTTAACGACTGCAGTGTACATAGTACACAGTGTATATAGTCCGCAGGAGACAAAATGAACACAGTAACAATGCATCACTTTCAACCTCTTGTTGAAACAACTGTCAAAATGGATGGCTTGCAACATGACTGTTTTCAAAGATTTACAGTAGGAATGGTAAGATCACAGTACTGGTTGTCTGCAACTTCATACATCATCTGTCTCGGAAATCTGAAACAATAAAACTAGATAATATATGATGCTTAAAACAAAACATGTCTCCTATATATGCATGTCATTACATTATCATCAGTTGAATGTGTGGTGGACTGTGGACAGGACATGAAAATCCATCAATACTAAAATTAAATGTTTATGTTCACATGTGGACTAAACAGCAGTTAATAAACTATTGCATCAACTGATCTCAAGCTTCTTTAACTTCAGTTAACACAGAAGTGAACGAGTAACTGCACCTCTGCTCAGCCATGAACTAGTCGAAAGCTGATGACGTGACATGCAGATAGGCCCGCCCTCACGTGAACCTGATTGGTCGATTGATAAGCTTAAATCTGATTGGCTAAAGGACTACTCTGTTTTACGAGTACGACTGCTCTGTTTTACAAGTAAGCGCTGCCAGGAAAGTCTCAAAAATATACACACACACATCCATGCCGATTCGTACGTGAATGACGATTTGCACATTCAAATTCAAGGACACTCATACATTTTAAACATTCAAAGGTTTTTGCGCACAGTTGTATATCTAGGAATTGTGTTTTGCATTTGTGAAATGTTTTTATGAATATGTAATTTTATTTTGCGCATGTGAATTGCTTTTTGTGAATATAAATTTTTTTCACGCACGTGAATTTTTTTTGTGTGTACGTGAATTAGGTTTCACGCATGTGAAATTGTCTACGCACGTGTGAATCATGTTTCTTGCGTGAATTATATTTGAGACTATTCTGCTTCCATACTTCTATAAAGCTACTATTTTCTGTAGATCTGTAAAATGTATTATTGTTGAAATGATAACACTAAAGTTTTCAGTGAGGAAACCTGACTCTATCACTCTCGTGATTATTTCTCCCCTTTTTCAGGGGTGTAACAAGATACATTCATGTTGGTTCTGTTCTGTTTACCCTAAGAGGGGTTATTGCTGAGTTCTTGCCCAGAACAGAACCATACCGCCAATCCTAATTGTCAATCGTATTTGACGAGAGTGGTCCTGACAGAACTGGCCATTCTGTTCCATTGGTGGCTTAAAAGTTCTAAAATCAGCCAAGAGGGGGGTTGAGAGACTGTCTAAGGCCGGATTCACATATAGCGCCTAAAAACGCGTAGAAAACGCTAGGCGCGCCGCATTCTCCTTTTTCCAAAGCGCTAGGGCGGTTGCGCTCCGGTTGGTTCTTGTCACGTGACCCACTGTGCGCTTATGGTGCGCTTGCGGCATTCTGAAAAGTTGAGATGTTTTTATCTCGATGCGGCGCGGACGCGCTTGGAAAAAACGAGCGCGTCGCACCGCGACCGCGTCGCTTCCATTATGAGCGCGCAGACCGCGCGCCTACATTTGAAATAATGAACTTGAGCGCGCAAAAGACGCGATATGTGAATCGGGCCTTAGACCAGCAAACCAGTTTAGGCTGGTTTAAAGGGATAGTTCACCCAAAAATGAAAATTAGACCATGATTGACTCACCCTGAAGTCATCCTTTACATATGACATTCTCGTTGTGCGTCAAGTTCAAGTGTTGGCCTACTCTTTTGGCGTTAATCGATGTGTACGGCCGTCTGCCGGAAGCTAGTTATTTTAGTCGATAAAGTTTTAAATATGGATATTTTTCTTACACAAACGCATCGCTTCGCTTCAGAAAACCTGATTTTTACATTTTTGGGTGAACTATCCTTTTAAGATGTTTTTGGTGGGCCCTTCAGCAGGCCAATAGGTATTGGTGCACAACCAAGAGGGACTTTGCCTTCAGATGACTGGTTTCTAGTAAGGAGTAGTTCTTCAAATCATCCTAATCATTCTTAAATATATATTATAGAGAGGATATTTTTGCATAAAACACTGAATTGAAAATAACATTGAGAAAATATACTATATGTTAACTTTTTATTACATCTGACGAGATTCAATAAAACTGCTGTTCACCTTAGAACCGCTATAGTTATTGTTACATACTAAGTGTCATTATTGAATCACGTTTCACCAGTAGAGGGGTCAGAGGGTAGCCTACAACGTTGATTCAAATTAAATTAAGCCCCTCTGATATGCACGTGTTTTTACACTCCAGCCAAGATAATTAGCAGTTCTAATATGTCTGTCTGTGCTACATCAGTGCCAATTTGATGAATTATCGTCCGCTGTTGGCTCGCCATGCCTGCCAGCGACACTCTGGCAAACCTGCACGCGCTGTATCGGTAAATGTCACCTCCCCTCTTTCTGCAGTTCACGCGCTGCTGAAAAAATGACGCTTTTCTGCAGAATCCATTAGCAGAATTTCCATATTACCTTTCCAACAAACTCCGCCCGTCTCCTCCGTCCTCATGGCGAGGCTGATGCTGATGCGAGCGAATAGTTAACATCTTCTCATTTACTCCCTCTGGCGCCACACGTCCATGTGCTGCTCTGCTCTGATCATTATTCTCTTTTTCTCTCTCTCTCTCTTTCCCCCCAATGTACAATATAGTCTTCGCTTTTTTTAGAAAGCTTTTTTTAGCATTCTTTTTATTTTTTATCCCTAAAATGCAATTGCTGGAAGCATGCGTTTGATCTTTTTCTATTGTGTTTGGAATTATGTGAATGGGCTGCAGTTGCTGCTCGAAGATCTTTCGTCGAGCACTTTTTAATTCGAATTGAGGTTTTAATTCACGTCTCATCTTGAACGTAAGACGCTCTTTTCTTAAGATCAGTCTCGCCTCCAGTCTACAACTTGATTGGATTGTGCGTGTTTATGTTAGTTGTTTGTATTGTTTGAACTGTCAAATCAAGAAGAGCACCGCTGTACAGCGCGCGCGCATCACCGCTGCTCCATGGAGACTTGAGTCGCGCGCACCGAGCTTATTCACTGTGAATTAAACCGAACTACAGCAAGTCGACAGCGAGTGTCCACCGGAATCCACACACCGTCTTTGTAAGTACGAATTTACTCACCACACCACATTACAATGCAACTAGTAGACCTACAGTGTTATTTGTTCATACCAACCTGACTGTAGGTTTAATACACAAAGAAAGCGAACTGATTGCAACAAATGAGTAATAGACGTCCTCCATGTTTTCAGGTTACTTGATGTCAGAATGAAATAGACGATTCTATGAAACGATACTCCCACGTTTAAATATCTGTTTATTTATTCAAGCCTACATAGACATTTCCAATTTCAACCTGCGTATTTTTTTTCAGGTACAAAGTTGCGTGTCATATTTCACAGACCATACAGGAGTTACCCAACAAAATGAACCTCTGTTAACGTACATTTTGTCTGTCAGAGCAGGTAAGATTGACTTTACTTTTGTACTAAACCGGTTCAATTGAGTTACTATTATCTGCGTACGTAGCTGCCATTCTCTCTTAAATGTTTTCTAGTAACTAGTAGAACATAGTTTTCATACTGGCTGTGAATACTTAGCAGGCACAGTTCTCATGGAAACGCTCTCCGACTCTCACTACAGAGGCAGCCCACCTGTTTCAGATAAACATAGAATATGATATGCCAGTATGCTGTGGTATGTAGGGAAGCCCTCAGCTTCCACATGCATTGACTGAGATAAAAAAAAATGATATACCCATGTGTGGTAGAAATGAGACATGTAAATGCAATTTTTCCCCTCTACACTGGGCAGGTTTATTTCTCTCCCACAGTGTTTACATGATGCGTAAGAAATTGATTTTGGCATGTTTTTCCTCTTTTTTTTTACAGGAGTGTGTTGTTTTTTGTTTTCAAGTATTCAACTTAAAGGGATAATTCACTCAAAAAATGAAAACTCATCTTTTTGTCATCTTTTACTCATCCGCATGTTGTTTCAAACCTCTGACTTTCTTGCAGAACAGAGATAACAGATGTTTGTTTGTTTTTTTTTACTCCATTGACTTTCATTGTATTGACAAAAACATTCTTCAAAATTTCTTATTGTGTGTTCAGAATGAGGAAAAAAGTCATGCAAGTTTTGGTGAGTAAATGATGATAGTATTTTTATTTTTGGATGAAGTATCCTTTTAACATAGAAGCAAATATAACAGATGGTCATTTTGACAAACAGAGGATTTGATACGCATTTGACAGACCTGCTCTCATATGACACACAAAATGCCATATGTTCTCACAAGGGAAATCAATAACTCCTTTAATTTCCTTTGTTATGTAATTATACTGCAACAAAACAGACTGAAGCCAAATGATACTCCTGCAGCTTGTGTTTCAAATCAGTCCTGTCCATTTTCACTTAGGTTGATGTGAAATAGTCTGAAATATGTATTTTTATTCCAGAATCTTAGTGTGTCAATAGCAATGCCTGTACAAACATCATGCGATCATTGCAGCTATATATATCATGTTTTTCTGCTGAAGGCTTGATTTAGCTTCAGTCTGGTCTGGCTGAATCTTTCTAGTTGTAAACCGCTATGTGTTCTCCTGTTGTAGCTCTTGGTTTCAATGGCATTATTTCCTTTCCCCTAATGCCTGGAACCATTACTCACAGTTTGAGCTAATCTTAATGTTTCTGGCAAACTGAAAATAATCCTACTCTTGCTAAAGGCGGAATTCAGAAAGTGGTTTGTTTCCACTGCTGCTGCTCCTTTTATTATGTGGCGTGTCTGAATATTTGTACATCCTCTTGCTCTGAAAGCTCCGGAAGACGTGAATTATGTCGGCCAAGATTTTAAAAACCAATTTTGTTGCAAGCATGAGATTCCATTGGATTGTAAAGCCTGCAAGTCTGTCCATAGAGCTCCATATGTGGCACAATAATTATGTGTATAACTGTCTGCATCACATCCAGAAAATTGGATGTTTAAACCTTCTTTTTTTTTTTTTGTGCAGGCTTAAAGTTCTGTTCTAAATCTGAGGTTCTTTTTAGTGCACTTGTGTTTATGTCTACCGGTCGTCTAGGTTTTATCCCTGTAGTATCACCCTCCTCAGTGAGAATCCAAAGCCTCCAAATGGCGTTCTTCTCGCTTCCACTTGCAGCTCAACCACCATTATTAAAGTTGAGCCAGGGGCCCATCACTAAAGCCTTCATATTTCTCTCCCAGTCCACAGCTCGCCTGCCTTTTACAAATGATTAGCACTGTAAAATCCAGCCAAGTGAACCATTAAAATATCTTGCCCTTCTCAAGTCTCTGCGCAATTGAGGTAAGCAAGCTCTGTCAAGCTGTGTTATAGATAATATAAATATAGCCTTAATATGAGATATGAGATATTTTTGTCTGTAGCTTTTTCCTGCTCCTGGAGGGCCACTGTTCTGCAGAGTTTAGTTACAATTAAATACACCCGAACCAGCTAATCAAGGTCTTAGACATCCTAGGCTGTGTCAGAAATCGCACCCTATGCCTTCATTCACTATTCTTTACTTTACATAAGTCCAATATTATATTTGAGGGAGTGAATAAAAACGAGTGAGTGAAATTGGACACTGAGTGTGCCAGAAGGGCTGCTGCATTTGCATAGTTTGTGCTTGCTGTTTAATAATTATTTGAAACTTTGCAAACTGGGAGATCCAGTCATGGAAACTATGTCTAAACCTTAATTAAACAATTCAATAATCAATTAAAAAGGAATGTATACTGTATGATATTATACATTGGCCCAGTGGTTTGGAAAATAGATGGATGTATGATTCAGCTGTGGCTGGCATCTTCTGGTCAGACGCGGAATTCATTCGGTGCTTGACTCTCACAGTGGATTAGGTATTCTCTAGCGTTGAGTGTGCATTTGTTGTACACTCGTTTTTGCAGTGCTTTGTGAGATTGAATGAGTGCACTCGATAATGCGATAATGTCCACTATGTTTTCGGACACTATTACAAATGACTGTCCAATCAAATAAGGCAAGCTGGAGCTAAACTAGACAGTGGCTCTCCAGGAGCAGGTTTGGACACCCTTGTTTACACCAGGTATTAAAGGTTTAGTTCACCCAAAAATGAAAATTCTGTCATTAAAGGGATAGTTTACTTTTAAATAAATTTTTGGTATGTTTTAGCTTACCTCAAGGGCATCCAAGATGTAGGTGTCTTTGTTTCTGCAGTAGTTTCAATTTTGATATTTTTAGGTCAAACCGTTCTTGTCTGTCAGTCATATAATGCAGGTCTATGGTCACCACCTCAAAGAGCATGCACAGAGAAGTCCAAATTAAACATGATTTAATGACTCGTAAATGTAAGTACACATTGGTGGCCTAAGACACGAAACGAGTCTGTGTGAGAAAACGAACAGTATTTATATCGTTTTTACCTCTTGTAACCACAGGCACGTCCAAGTGATCTGAGGGCGCAGGCGCTTCGGTCTGCGTAAGCGCCGGAAACGCCGGAAGTGATCTCTCGCGCGGTTGCGGAAAAAATTCAGCGTTGTCTGTTGATATATCGAAGTCGTCTTCCATTGCGATTTCCTGTATATCTAAATATGTTTAGATCTTCACAGTGAAAGGTAACACTTCCGAAATCTCTGTGTAAACAATGAGTGACGTACACGCGCGAGAGATCCGGCGCTTTCCGGCGCCAGCGCCCTCAGATCACTTGGACGTGGCTGTGGCTGTGGTTACGTTTTCTCATACAAACCGCTCGTTTCGTGTCTAAGGCCATCAATGTGTACTTACATTTACGAGTCATTAAATCTAAATTTTTAATTTGGACTTCTCTGTGCATGCTCTTTGAGGTGGTGACCATAGACCTGCATTATATGACTGACAGACAAGAACGGTTTGACCTAAAAATATCAAAATTGAAACTACTGGTGAAACACAGACACCTACATCTTGGATGCCCTTGAGGTAAGCGAAAACATACCAAAAATTTATTTCAAAGTGAACTATCCCTTTAATTACTCACCCTCATGTCGTTCCAAACCCGTAAGAGCTTTGTTCATCTTCGGAACACCAATTAAGATATTTTTGATGAAATCGCAGAGCTCTCTGACCCCTCTATAGACTGCAATTTATTTACCACTTTCTAGGCCCAGAAAGGTAGTAAAGACATTGTTAAAATAGTCCTTGTGACTACAATGGTTCAACCTTAATTTTATGAAGTGACGAGAACTTTTTGTGCATAAAAACATTCAAAAATAATGACTTTATTCAACAATTTCTTTTCGTCTGTGTGAGTCTCCTACGCTGTTCACATTGTAAATATAGTGCAGCGCTTCCGAGTTCTACGTAAGAACACTGGCTCATTATTGGCAGACACTGTTCACGTGATCTTCGTTATTTTTGTTTGTTGTCTTTACTATCTTTCTGGGCCTTGAAAGTAGTGATTAAATTGCAGTCTATGGAGGGGTCAGAGAGCTCTGCGATTTCATCAAAAAATATCTTAATTTGTGTTCCGAAGATGAACAAAGTTCTTCCGGGTTTGGAACGACATGAGGGTGAGTAATTAATGACAGAAGTTTCATTTTCTCCTCCGCCTACTGACTTAATGTGAAACATCATGGGAGAAGCGTGCTAGCCAGATGGGATTTAAACTTTGTTGACTGAAGACCCAAGTTTGGTTTGAAGATGGAAAAACGTACCAAGCACAATGTTCTCTCACCATTCCTGATTTCGGCTTGGTCTTGCAGCTGTCAGAGGAGAAACGAAAGCTGCTGCTCTCCGTATGTTTTTCCGTCATCTCCTGGCGCGTTCATATATAAATTGCGTGAGGTCATGTTGTCCATTAGATCTAAAAATCTGAAAAAGCCCATACATTTACCCCCCATAGGCCCTCTCCTCGAATAAATTAGGATTTCTTTGACAGAAGTGGTTGAAGTGACAGAAGTGGTTGAAAGTGGACAAAAGAGACATTAAAACACCAGGAGTATCAAGGGTGTGTCTCCTCATCTACTTGTGATGCGATCGATCAAAACGCATCTTAATACCAGGTGTAAACAGGGCCTTAGAGTGAGAATCATTTGTTTGCCTAAAATCTGTTATAAAATGTAGTGAGCTACATCACAAGGGGACTATGCTAAATACAGGTGTAAACGTGTTTTAAAATGTTTTGAGCTTGTACATTGTGACCATTTCCAGAGGTAGTCAAAAACGCATTCAACTTTCATAGCTTTCGTAGAGTACAGTTGCACTTAAGAATGCTTTTTTGACACACATAAAGAGATAGGTCACTTCATAATGAAAATTCTGTCATCATATACTCACCCTCAAGTTGTTTCAAACCTGTATGAATTTCTTTCTTCTGCTGAACACAAAGGAAGATATTTTGAAGAATGTCAGTAACCAAACAGTTAACTTGACCCATTGACTTCCATAGTAGGAAAATAAAAATACTATGGAAGTCAATGGGTCCAGTTAACTGTTTGGTTACTGACATTCTTCAAAATATTTTCCTTTGTGTTCAGCAGAAGAAAGAAATTCATACAGGTTTGAAAAGGGTGAGTATATGATGACAGAATTTTCATTTTGAAGTGACCTATCCCTTTAAGTAATGTAATTTCATAATTACTTCTGTTGTTTTTGAAATATGGTTAAAGTGTTCTGCCAAATTTACTGACATGCATATATGGTAAACTAAAGTAAATAAAGTAATTTCTATTGAAACTTGTATGTTATGTATTTAAATATATTTGTATGTACACATTTGTAATGTTGAAGTTGCAATTTAGTACATTTAAAATATATTAACTTTAAAATAAATGTAAGAGCGAATAACACACTACAGTTAAATTATAATCAAGTACTTTACATGTGCTTTAGTATGTTAGTCAACACTTCAAAATAAGCGCACTTCTTTAAAGCATGACAAGATTATTAAAGCATACTGATTAAATTAAAGTAATGTGTTTAATTTACATTATTACAAAGCTCTCTTAATATTAAGTTGCATAATTAAGATGGTTATCTTTTGGAACAACATTCACGTCACGTGCCTACGATGCCCTAAAATACTACCTCTGTAGCCATATTACCTCACTGGGTTATTTGGCCATATGGCAGGTTGATTACAGACCGTTTAGAGTTGTGCGTCCGTTCCCTATACAATGAATGCAGCATATGTTCCTTTCACTATTCAGGAGTGCCTCTTCATAGCAAGACTCATGCCATGATCAAAATAAATGTCTGAAGACCCCAAAGAAGGAGTTGATGCTAAAGAAGCTACAAAAAGTAAAAACATTGCTAAGGACCTGTGACCAGTTAGAAAATGTGTACCTGAAGATTACAGAACACCATTCACAAAGTAAAATCACTACAGCAACAATCCTCAAAGAGGTTGCAGAAAACAGTATGGCAAGAATGAATGAGTACACTCATGTTTCTGCCCAGATTGTATACATCTTTCACCTTTGCTAAAGAAAGAAGGAGCTGCATGGGACACAGGGAGGTCACTTGGGACAAAAAACTAGGAGAAATCCACAGCTCTCCTAAAGAACACTCTTGCCTGTCTCAAATTTGCCAAAATGTTTGGCAAAAGCAAAATACTTCCAACAAAAGCACCTCGTCGCATAACATTGGCTGTACCAAATGGACTTCTAGCTTTTAAAATTCTGGCAGCATGTAATTAGGAAATTTATTTAAAACTGGGAATAACAGGGAGTCTGTTCATGGCGATAAACTTGTACCATTGGGCGTATATAAGGTTTAAATTAAAGCTGAAGTGTATAATTTCTACTCTGCTAATTGGACAAAAATATATATATTCCTTGTCTTTTATTGTTCACCAAACAGGTAGTCCCATCCTAAACTTGCACTCATGGACAAATCAGGGCTTTCATGCAAACAGATTGCAACTCTGTTTGGTGCATAAATTACACACTGACTTCACTACATTGTTCAACTCACATTTTAGAATAAATGAATGTAGGTCTACTACTAATTGTTAAATGCATATTTATTAAAAAAAAAAATTTGACATTCTATTTTAATACAGGTATATTATACATGTATCTACTTTATATACATGTTCATACTTTACATAAATCTATATTATATAATGCAACATAATTTTATATTATATATTTATATGAATTTATATGTTTTTTCTCACCAGCTGTTTTATATTTATTATATATTTTATTTGTAATATATATTTATATACTTAATATTAAATAAATAATGTAAATTATAATTCAATTTTTTTTATTTATATTAATTTAAATGCTCATATCACCTCTGTAGTTGGTTGTATGGTGTTTATATATTCTCTGCCCAGGAAACATCAAATTGGTGATTTGATCAGCCTTATACAATCAAGACCTCCATCACTATTAATAATTGCTGTTTGTAAGTGTCTCTGCTAATGTAGCCAGATAATTGTGAATGTGAGGAAAATGCCTTTGATCTACCTCTTTGTTTTCAAGGTGCCAGCCCTCATCCAGGATTTAGATTTAATATCAGCACGCTGGTTTGCTTGTAGCATTTGTGACGCAGGGAATGGGGTTTGTAGGGTGTCTCTGCAAAGACGCTGAAGATAACTTCTCATAGGTTTCTGCTAATTATTTGCATTTTGAAGTTGCTTCATGAGGCTTATCCTCTCTCTATCCTTTATCTCCTGCTTCCCCTTTGTCCTTCCTTCCTTCCCTCGTTCTGTTTACAATCATGATTCTGAATGCATATTTTAAGCAAACCTACTTTCGGTTGCTTGACTGTGACGTTCGTGTTTGTACATCCTGTGATGAATGCCAAAACTGGGTAATTAAATAATAACATTAATCAAATACTGTTTGACTCATTGGGACTTTGGGAGTTACCCAAAACAAACATTCCAGAGAGCGTTCCTATAATTGTGGACTAGTTATTGTGCCCCATTCATCAAAGACTCACTAGCCAATTGGATTCTACACAATTTTTTAAACATTTACAATAAAAAAAAAATCAAGTACGTGACTTTCCTTTTGCTCCTCTAGTGTTAACACTATTTATATCTACTGCATTTGCCCTTTTGTTATTCAGCTTTTAGAGTCTTTAAATACCTTTCTAACCTGTTATATTCATGCTGGCCAATTTTACAGCCATAATTTCATTACACTATCAGGAGAAATGTTAAAAATAAATATTGCTGTATGGTTAGAATAGTTGTTTACAGTTACATGCATATTACAAAGTATTATACAATATGCCTTTGTAAGATGTGACCGTCGCAAATTGTAAGAAGATCTGGTGTTGTCGCTGTCCGGGGTGCTGAATCATTAAAGGGTTTGTTCAACCACAAAGGAAAATTCTCTCATTAATTACTCACCCTTATGTTGATCCAAACCCGTAAGACTTTTGTTCATCTTCGGAACACAAATGAAGATCTTTTTAATGAAATATGAGAACTTTGTCTCGCCAATGACAGCTGTGCAACTACCACTTTTAAAGTCCCTGTAAACCGGAAGTTGCAAACGACTTTTCTCCAGTGTTGTGACGTATTTCCGAGAGAAACGGAATACTAAATGAGGCAAAATAGTGGGCGTGGCTTTTCTTCCAACTAGCACCTGATTGGATCTAGAAAAGTAGGTGTTTTCATTCAGCCTGTCTACTGTCAGTTGGATGGGCGTGGTTACGGATGTTAAGCAGACACCCAAACCGTCAAACCTACGTCATCAGGGAAGGTCCTCAAATGCAGAGGGGAGGGGACATTTCAGATTTTGATAAAGATTACGAAGCCAACATTTTTTTTTTGTGTGGATTGACTTGCATGGATGAATTGTTCACCACAAAACGATCAATTTAGGCAAACAAAGTACGTATGGTCAATTTTGAATTCATGGGGACTTTAAGCCCCAGAAAGGTAGTAAAGACATCATAAAAGTAATCCATGTGACTCCAGTGGTTTAACCTCAGTTTTTTGAAGCAACGCAAGTGCTTTGTTTGCGCAAAAAAAACACAGAAAAGTAGGACAGAAAGCTCTCATATTTCATTAAAATTCTGTGTTCCGAAGATGAACGAATGTCTTATGGGTTTGGAAGAACATGAGGGTGAGAAATGAATGACAGAATTTTTGGGTGAACTAACCCTTTGGTGAAATGATTAGGAAACAATTCTCATTAGAATTAGTTTATGTTGCTCAAGAGTAAAAACAAGTTTCTCAAAGGAAATTCTTCCAGATTTGCCAACGTTTTGGGTCTGCTCTTCTGTATTGAAGGTTGTATAAGGTGATTTGGGCTCAAAGCTTTTTTGGGCTTTGTGTAACTGTTGCAACAGGCTGATGGGGATCAGTTTGAAGGATAAATAAATGCCTCATATGAGACACGTCAGTCAAAATACTGGCTGCAAACCCGGGATTTTACACTGAGTCGTAGGAACAAGGGAAGTCAAGTCAAGTCAAGTCAAGTCAAGTCAAGTCAAATATATTTATATAGCGCTTTTCACAATACAGATTGTATCAAAGCTGCTTCACAGTATCAATCAAAACAACTTAACAATGTTTGTTTATTACTGGAAAAAAAAGACATCCAAGTTTGGTAGAGCTGATCAATGGTATGATTGGTTAATTAATTTGAATATCCCCAACTGAGCAAGCCAAAGGCAAAGGAATTGAGGAGCCCAATGATTCCTACCTCCAGATTAATGAGTGCAAATTAAATCTGAATTCTTCAAAGAATAAGCACTGTGATATTGTTTTCTATCACTTCATTTTCATTCTATCCTCCTCTCTATCCCCATGATGGCATGCTAAAGGTTTCCAGATGGAATCCTGGGCTTTTGTGCTCCCCTGTCTATTCCACAGCATGAATGTAAATTAGGAGGTGGAACAGGTTTTTGCACCCCTTTTCTTTTCCTCTTTCATGGACAGTGGTGCTGGAATTATGGGAACATTTTCACACTTGACTTGATAACTTCAGTGGGTTTTCTCACAGTTCCTGATAACCACTTTAGACAGAAGAATTCACATGGCAGCAATGGACACATACTGTCTTTTATTGAGAAACGATTTTTTTTGGACAAACTCTGTCCAATGTAGATGTACATGTTTCAAAAATTAATAAACACCACTGGTGTGAAATCAGATTCTACAAGAAGTTAATCAGGATTCATTATCAAATATACTTGTTTCATCATAAAAATACTACGATAAAGCAATATTATACGAACAAGAATGCTGTATTTACATGTGCAGAGATTACAGCACTATTGCGGGTGTATTATTATTGCTTATTAACCACAGTATTTTTTTTACAACTGCCTTTTATACAACAGTTACATAAACAAGAAGTTAATATTGAGGAACGTACATTTTAGACACAATATTGACACTTACAGTCATTTGTCTGTTTTTGCTCCACTAATGAAAATACTTCTAAATGAAGAATTAGTTGTTGCCTGTCTCCAAAATGAATACGTTTTTGAATTAATCGATTTGGTTGATTGATTCAATTATTTACAGATAAAGACTGTGGCTGCGTTTGAAATTGCTTGCTCCCTGATTTGGTACTTCTTTGGAATAAGTTCTTACTTTGTGACTGTGAAAAAGGTATATGTTCTATGTAGTATGAATGTGTATAGCATGAATGTAATCCAGATGTAATACATGCATCATGTTGCTTGCCATTGTCATGTGACCTACCAGCGTCAGTTGCTTGACTTCACTTCAAAAAGTGTTCACTGGATGTGCACATTAGAATCTCTCATCCAGGTACTTTGCCTACTGTTTTATGAATACTATTAATATTTAGACATGCTACTCTTTTTACATACTGTTTTGTTACCTCATTGCTTAATGTATAAGTGTGTCTGAACAAATCAGCTGAGTAAATGATTCATACACGCATATATAAAATCAGTCACCTACTGGTGTATCAATGTAACCTGCAAAAAGAAAATCCCCGCCACTAATGCACTGACTGACAGTCTGTCTGGAACAAACGCAGACAAACGGCGTGAGAGAAACAGTGAAAAGTCCCAGTGCTGTTGGACTAAATATCACACCTGACCAATCAAATTTGAACTGTTGTATATGAAATAAATCACTACAGATGTGAAAATGTCTGTCTTAACACATGAGCAAATTCTTCCTGACGCAATCCTACAAAGTATCTGAAAATAGAGCCAGTCGAAATGCTTGGCCATGTGTAAATGAGCTCATACTGGGTCTAGTAATGTGTAATTGCATAATTAAACTAATACACTAAAAGAATAAAAGTAAACCAGATACAGACTGTGTTGTGAATGTTATCATTGGGACATTTGGCAGCAAACCGTGGCAGGTTGGTCTATGCATGCGTATGTGTATGAATGATTGATTGTGAATGGAGCAGTGGGGATTTCTTTTAAGACTCTGCGTCCCCTATATGTCAAAAAATGAATGCTCAAATATGTACTATTGTGTAAACTAGACGGTCATTGGATAAATGCTGATGGACTCCGGGCTTCTGTGTGATGATTGGAGGGTCTGTCGAAAGACTGCATCTCCTTTTGATTGACAGCGATTTTGTACTTTAAAAAGTCACTGATGCTGAAGCTATTCAGTCCTCAGTCCCATCGCGAATTTTGCAAGTCTAGTCGAAAGACAAACTGCTGAAACCTATTTCTTGGTATTTGCTTGGCGAAATTGCTAGCCAATTTTCATCATACATTTCACACAATTATACACCACATTCCTTGTTTCAGTTTAACCTAATTCCCACATTTCCCCCTGCTGGCCATTGAGAGGACACTGGTCATGTCACTGGAAAAGATGCCTAGTTTGTACGACAGGGTCACAGTCAGAGCATTTTCTTTAAGGAACGTAGGGCAGAATTTACATATAAATAAATAGACAATTTTTGTGATGTAGGCCGAAAATGAGCTTCCCCTCTTTGAAAGACCATGCAGGCACCACTGGAATGGAGAGAGGGTCGCCTTGTGGGGGCTTGTGGGTATAAAGCCTCATCTACACTGTCACACCATGAGACAAGCAGAGATGGTGCCTGGGGCAAATGTCACTTTGTGGAAAGGAGCTAAGGAATAAAGAGACACAGGCATTATTTTTGGCTGGCAAATGCCATATGTTGCCTGTTGAGGGTCCACAGTAGGCGACCTTTCCAGAGTGCCCATGGTTGAAATGAGAAAGATGACAGGTGCAGGAAATTGGTTTTAACGAGAATGAAACTATTCACCCAGCAGAAAATGCCATCCACAGGAACTGACTCTGAGGCGATAGATCGGTCATGCAAGACCAACTTGAGGAAGACATTGATTTGCCAAAGGCTCGTCAATAGCAATAATACATCACAACATTGACCATTTATTGCTTTGTTGACGGATCTGGCTCTGAATAGAATAAGGCAGACATGTCATTAAAAATCATTCGAAATTTAATCTGGCTCACCTTAATGTTTAATGCGTCTCGCCTGAAGGGGTTAAAGCTTGGCTGGTTAGCATTGGACCAGTTAGTCTCTGTTGTCAGATGCCATACACACCATCTGGACCCAAAATGCATCCTTTTCCATTGACTGACATTTGAAAGTAGCAAAATAAGCATATCAATCACAGATATTTGTTAAAAGTGTTACATTCCTCTTTTTCCCCAATCGCTTTTCACATCACAGTTTATTTTCCTTTAGTTTTCACTTTATCATTGTTAGGTTCCTGAGATTTCAAGTTTCAGTTCATTTAGTTTTCACTGCAGTTTTTGATAACAAAAACCACACTGTTTGGGATCTTGTGGTGCCATCAACACTGTATCAGCATTGTTGTGATGTCTTTCTCCTGCGGCTCCAATGCGATCAGTCACATGACATTTACATGTGCTCATGTGCAAAGATGGCAGATTGCATATCCGGCGTGTCTTCCCTAGCCATGTAGCTGTTACTGAGATAAATGACAACTGTAAAAAATGTCTTTCTCCATGTAATATAGGCCTCATTTGTCTCAATACCAATAGCAAACAGTAAAGCTATAAAGCATATTTGCTTTTAACCACACCATACCATTAACCAAAGGTCTATACTGTTCCACACCGAGGTGCACCGTCAGTCATTCTCACAAACCCTACAGAGCTCCTGCTTACTCTGCCACAGCCCTGCTTATTATGTATTTAAAGCACTGGATGACTTCCTGCTGGTTTAGGCCCGTCGACTTCCCTCCTGTCAAAGCCACCAGGAGAGTGATGAATGCTTTATGGAGAGCGAGAGGCTACTTGAACTACTGCGATCTGGATAAACCTGCAGCGGAAAAAGGTCCGCTCACACATTTGCCGTGTTTATTTGACTGTCCATCGTTAAGATTACAGAGGGCGTGTGAGCAATGTTGCATGTTTCATGAATATTGATGCGTATGTGGACACGCGGGCAGCATATCGAGAGAGCACTACATGACAGTTGTTAATATGCAGGGATCTGAGGGTGGGAGAATCTTCATGTTTTTTTTTTGCAGTACACAGGAGAGGAGGCTGACCCACTTAAATGGCAGATTCAACGCGTGTGGTGCCTCACAATAGGGTGAGATAGCAAGAAAACGACTAGACTATGTCAAGGAAAAGGAAACGTGGGCACTCTGAGGCACTGATGAGATCTGTTTCCAGCAAACATATGGAGAATGATTGCATATACCATAAAATTAGACTTCATAATATGCAAGGAATGGTAGAGCTGTGGGGTTTGCATGATTATGTAAATGTTGTGTGTTTTTGTGAGAAAATGTGCACTTTTTGTCTTGTATAATCGTGTTATTTCATAATTACAGCCCTCTGTGCGTTTTTTAAGTGTTTGGATACTGAAGTTATTTCTTTCATTAGAGCCGTAAGTTCTTTGACTGCACTGCCCACCCTCCCCCATCTCTACCCTCCAGTATGAGGAGCTTCAAAGCTTGAGATTTCACTAAGATCTCCTTCCATCCATCTCACATTGTGTCACTTCCTCATTTTCTCTCTCTACCCTTTCTGATTCCTCTTCTTTATGTCCTATTTTCCAGTCTTCTCATCTCACAACACACCTCATATAAAAAGCAATATGTTCTTTGATTATAGAGATGTTCGTAGAATAAAAGAAGGTGGTGTTTGAATCAGTCCACAGACAGTCAATGAATCTCTGTGTGCAGTGATGCTTATGAAGTAGCAACATTCTTAACCAAATGACTCAACTGGATTTATTTTTGCTAATCTTGCTCATTCAGTGTTTAATTTGAGAAACTGAACTGGCTTTTATGTGGCTTTTATGAGTCTCTTTAAGATATATTTGTGACGATTGTGAAGGAAGCATACATCTTAACAGAAGCCATAATAGAAAAATGATCTATCTATCTATATATCTATCATTGGGTGTTCGGTTATCTATAGAGAATTACAATAAGGCTTCATGAATTTTTTTGAATTTGAACTTCTACTTCTATTAAAATTTAAATTTGTCATCCCATTTGCAAACTTTCTAACTTTAATTAACAGGAATCTAACAGGAATTTAATCCATCTTTTAAAAAAAAAATTGTTATTGATATTGTTGATGTTGCATAATTACGCATTATTAGTTTCTATACTACAGGTTGTCTCCACAGATTTTTTCTTAATCATGCTGTTAGCTTATGCCATTATTGTCCAAAGGAGTCCTTCTCATTTCATCCTGAAGAGATAAGAAAGATGATGTGGGAATACAGGATGTCCGCGTTCTGCCCTCAGCAAGTCGAACGAGCACTTGCTTAACGATGAAATGTGACAGAGGTGACATTAAAACATCCTTAGAAAGGACTGGCTTAATTTCCCGCCAATTATGACATTCCCTGTCGAAAGAGCGTGAAAGGGCCTGCAACATAGAGGAGAAAAGGAACAGATGAAAGAGGAGAGCATGGAAATGAAAGACTTTCACAGGCCTGATCGCTGAGTCATGGGAGGTAATGATGACGAACAAATGATGGTTGTGTTGTTAAACATCGAGCTGACCTGCTGCTTTTCTCAGTTTGTTTCCTAATTGGGTCTGGTGCGCTAGTGAGACACAGATTGCCCATGCTGGGCCGAGTGTGTGTGTGTGTCATGCTCTCTCACGTGCAACATGACCGCCTGCCACCACTGGCCCTAATTGATCATCATTGTTATGTCTTTGTTATGGCTGCACATACTGCCATTCGCGAATTTGGCCTTTTAGAGAAAACACATTCTTTTTTACGTATGTGGCTCTGCAGCTTTATATCACATCAGAAAAGATTTCATTCCAGCTGGATAAAGCCCCAAACTGCTCTGCACATTGATTTACAGGTCTGAATGAGGAGCCATAATGATTCTTCGAGCAGCTGTTCTCAGTGATACTGTGTTTAATGTAAGCTTAGCCCTGCCTCACATCCACTACTGTTAAACTGTCCATTTGGGGACTCAAATGGGAAGATATTTGGGGGAGATTCCTGTAAGGAAGCTAAATTAAGATGGAGGGATGTCTGGTAAACATTGCCTACTGTGGACGGAAAAGGAGGAGGATGGAGGGACAAATATTGACAAAACTGTTAATAATCGTCTCAAACTGAGAAATCTTTATTGGTGAATCTCACCTGAAACCTGCCAACAACATGTCCTGGGGCCTCATTTATAAACGTTGCGTACGCACAAAAGAAGGCGTACGCCGCTCTCTACGCAATAATTGGTATTTATAAAAAGCAAACCTGACGGGAAAATGTGCGGCCCTTCACGCAAGCTCTGACCCAGGCGTACGCAGAAAAACGGGTGAAATGAGAAATGGCGACACCGTCGGCAGATGGAAGAAACATGTGAAAGTGTGTGAAACTGTAGACCGTTGTGTAAAAGAAATGGCAATACTGGCTCTCATAAATAACATGAAGACTTCACAAAGCAAGTCTTACAATTAACAGCCTACATGAACACCCGTTTGATCGATCTGCAGTGTAAAACAAACAAAATCAAACAAAGATAACAATGTGCGATGTGCGTTCGCACAGTTTTATAAATCTGAATATTTCTGTGCGTACGCATATCCTATGTTTCATCCGTACGCCACTTCTGACGCAAATCCTGCGCAAAGTTTTATAAATGAGGCCCCTGATCATAAAATCACAAGTAATAAACAGAACATTATTTTTTTCTTAAAGAAACAGAAACTTATTTTAGGACGTTTAAGATGTTTTGCATTGGGATGTGATTCTGAGTGAAATTGTTATACTTGTCACAACTTCTAAACATTCTTTCATCAGATGAGCCGTCACAAAAAACTGTAGTTTATTAATTGTCTTTTTAAATGTGTTATAATGTGTGGAATAGTAATCAAATGGTGGGCTAGAGGCAGGTGAAATATAGATTGATTAATGAGAAGAAGAAGTTTTATACATATAGCCCCTTTCCGTAGCTCAAGATCGCTTTACATTGTACATTACAATACATTTACTCACCCGCACACACACATTACAATCACATAAGGGCACATAATCCAAAATATATTTTACAGTTTTTCTCAGTCGCTTTGATACATTTCTCAGTTCAGAATTTAAATTCTCAAAACTACCTGTTCAATCTTCACATCATTGTGTCACTTGTGCACATCAAAAAAGCAGTTTCTCATTTCAAGTTTCTCAAGTGTCTCACCCCCCACAACATTTAGGCATTAGTTCATAGCAGAAGTCTTTACATGCAAAATGGTTGAACAAGTTGTCATAATATGTCATGCATATTTAAATACATTTCCATTAGACTTTATTTCTAAATCTGTCCTGTTCTCATATTTTTACTTTTGTTTTGTTTTTGCTTTGTGCTATGCAGTGCTGTCTTTTCCTTTCTGTATCGCAATGACATGGTCTGTCAACAAATTACAGTACAAACAGTAAAAGCGTAAATGTGAATCTCGTCCAGTCTCTTGCAATCAAACTCACACATAAACTAAGGTGTAACCTACAATTTACAATAATTGTCATCAAAACTTTAGCCATAGTTTACATCAGAACATCCCTCCAGAGTACACTGTTATATTGACAACATCACTAAGCAATTTGACTGTCTTATCCGTATACAACGACACAAGGACTTGTCATTCTGATGGCACTGACATGTTCATTGACACAGATATTTACTTTTGAGAGATGAACTAAGGATTTTGAGCAAGAGACTGGCTTTTGCAGGGTTTTGCTATTTGTACAAATTGTTTTGATAAATGCACTTACTGTTTTGCAAATGTCAAGGATGATTTGAGAAATGTACCAAAGCAACTGAGAAAGGCAGGGCGGTAAGGGTAAAGTAGATCAGACAGATATGGAGGTGCAAGACCATTTAAACGTACAGTATGTAATTTTTGGCCACCAGGGGGCACTCGATCTAAATAATAACAAAAGACGTACTTTGATGATGTCGGGAAAGAGCATGGGCTCACGGGAGTTGTTGTTGCTGTCAATGACAACCAGCCCTCTGAGGGAGAGAGAGAGAGAGAGGGAGAGCGCGCGCAAACCAGCGATTCGATGTTCATTGGAACACGCGCGATCTGTCATTCCCCACATTCCTCACTCATTCTAACTATGTATTTTGATAATCAAGTCTTTTCGAACAGAGAGATATATGAATTATCAGACCCCTATTGAATCAATATTCCATCTAGCTAGTATTAATAGATGTTTAAAAAACACGGTCACCTTTCGTTAAAAATATAATTACGTTTATACTATGATATCGAACAAGATAACGTTAGTGAACTGCATATTAAGCTTTCTCCAGCTATATATAGAACAAATATGAATTTACATTATAGCTACATGAGAGCTAGCCCGTCTGCGTTTTACACATGACATCATTTCACAAAATATACGGATAGATATAGTTAGCTGAATGGGTGCTTACCTGTTTATTAGAATGTGAGCGAGATCTCTCTGTAGCCTATATTTAGCTTGTCACGAAGCTCTCTACATTTTTTAAATGCAACCCTACAGTTTACCCGTGTCATGCTTCTTCTCCTGTCCCAAACTCTTCTCGGGTCATATTTTTCACCCGTACGTTTGCTAGGGTGACCATATTTTGATTACCAAAAACCAGGACACTCGGCCAGCAGTTTTTTTTTGAAAACCAGGACATTTTCATCACTTTATTAAAACAGCCAGGTCGGCCAGGACAGAACGTGAAAACAGGACATGTCAGGACTGTTGGTCACCCTAACGTCTGCGCTTTGAGCTGGCTCCAGCAGCAGAACGTGCAGGCAAAGCGTAATCGTGGTTCATAACTTACAAGGCTGCCAACTCTCACGCATTCAGCGCGAGACTCACGCAATTGAGCCAATTCTCACGCTCTCACACCACACCCCCGATTTCTCATGCTGAAGTGTCAACCCGGTCGGTCAAAGCCAGAAAGATGAGTTTATCTATAGATCTGTTGAGCCACTCGTGATCGATTAGTTTTACCGCAAATTAGCTAAAATATCCTGTAATCTAGAGCGAGCGTGCATGCGAGACAGATGTTGAGCTCCTAACCGCGCATGCGCACGATGTCAGATAGGTAAGCGAGCGATAGATCTTGCGCGTGCAGCCAAACCCCCCTCAAGTTTGGTGCAGTTGCAATATGATACAAGCTAACACTTTTTTTTCTTTTCTTTTATTGGCGGTAGTCCAGTGTTCCCCTTTGTGTTTGGAGGTTCCACAGGAAGTTAGAGAAAATAGAGGAGTCAAAGGTTATATGACGCCATAGACGGGCGACAAAACGGAAATAAAGAAACGGCCCGTGTCTTCGAATTAAACTATACATTTCTCTGGATTTGAAAGTTGGTAGAAACTGTCGGGATAATGTAAGTACATATCTCATAGACATATATAACATAGATACAGTTATTTTTGCTATTTTTAAAGCAGAAAAAATACATATTGTGCCTTTAACGCCTTATTAAACGTTAGAAGTAATACCTTAAAGTGAATACGTGATGCCACGGGTAGCCTGTGAAGGTCATAAAGCAGAGGAGTAAACTTTAAGAATCATGTGGGCTTAGATATGCAGATATCTGGGGTGAGTGGATAGTGAATCCATCAGTACTGACGTTTTGACATTGCTTGATTTGAGACTAGATAGAAAGGGTTTTTCCCTCCTGTTCTCCCTTAAAGGGGACCTATTATGCCCCTTTTCACAAGAAGGGGCACGAGAATGAAAGAATATTTGATGTCCCCAGAGTGTGTATGTGAAGTCTTAGCTCAAATTTGGGCTTGTGCAAAAACGCACTGTTTTAGTGTGTTTCCCTTTAAATGCTAATGAGATGCTGCTCCCGTCCCACTTTTCTGATGAGAGAGGTCCTCTGTATAAGCAGTATCATGTAATACATAAACATACCTGAACTCCTGTAGCGAACATGAAACGTCTTCATTGATAACTGAGTACCAACAGATCTGGTCAGTGGTTTTGCGCCTGTCTCTTGTTTGGCTGCTCTGTTCTGATGTGCTGTCCTTTACAAATAAAGATTCCACTATCAGACCGATTAAAACATAACAACATAGCTGGACGGACTCATGGTGCTATCACATGCTATCACAAACTTTATAAGTCTAACATGTTATTATGAGCTTGACAAATTCAAAGGCAATTTGGAAAACAAACGCGCACTACTTCTAGATGTGTAGCTGTATCACGAACAGTTGGCACGGCTACATCCTTTATGAGCAACTTTTTAGTAAATAGATAGAGCTATGTGGATTAATACATCCAGCTACACAACACCGACAACGCTTGGGACACATTCTCGTCAGTGCAGCAAATGGCGGATGTGTGCAACTCTCAACTCACTGTGAACTCGATCAGGGGTGCGTTTCCCAAAAGCACCGTTAGCCAACTATGGTCGCAAGTTGGTCGCAATTCCCATTGAACTCTATTGGTAACGACGGAACTTGCGGCCATAGTTGGCTAACGATGCTTTCGAGAAACGCACCCCAGGGCGGTTCTATGTTAAAACGGCAGTGTCTGTCAACACTCGTGGGCAGGGCCTGTGGCTTTAGTGACGCCACTAAAGCCGCATTCTGAAAACAGGTCGCTGGGAGACACAGCTTATGATTTATGGGGATTTAAAAAAAGGAGTGGGTGGATTTTTATCACTGTAGGGTGGTTGTGTACACACACTGCCAACACACATTTATGTCCAAACACCATGCAAAAGTGAATTTTGCATAATAGGTCCCCTTTAATCAATACTGTACTCAAACTTTTTGCCTCTGTTATTCCTTTGTTCCCTTTTCGTCTGTCTTCTTTCGTCCTTTCCATTATGACACTCCAGCTTTGTTACCTGTCAGTCTGTCTACCATCTTCTCCTATTCCAACTGAACAGTCTTTCTCTTTTTCTTTATAGCTTTTTTTCTCTCTACACCCTTCACCTCAGGAGACTGAACATGTCTCCTCTCCCTCAAAGTTAAAGACCGCTTTTACTCTCTGGGCAAAGGGACTAAAGCATTCATATTTTACCACCGCTAAAAGCCTTAAGCGAGATTAAGGATTTAACAGTCTGCTAAAATCACTCGGCATATTTAAAACAACTTGATCTTTTTTAAATGTCTGCTGTTTTATCTTAGTAGAGGCACTATTACAGTCAGGCTTAGCTGGAGGATTTGTATTGTTTTATGAAACTACTTAAGTTATAGTTTACTTTGATATGCCTTATTTTTCAGGATTGTACAATATAAAACTCTGTGCTAAGAAAATTCGTTTTGAAAAGACTGAGGGGAGACCATATTTTTGGTGTCTAGAAATATAAAGATACAAATGAAGTGCCGTGAGCTCTTAACAAAATAGTTTTCATTCTCACTGATTCTTTGGGCAACACTGTATCATAATGAGGACGGGTTATACAGTACGCTTTATTGGTAATACCTCACAATAAAGTTAGCATTAGTTAATGCATTGGGTCTTATGAACTAACGATGATCAACCATTTTTTTAATAGTATTAATTAGGTTAACATGAACTATTTCCCCGTCATTACTGTAATGACACAATGCTTCCCCGCCATTGACAGGGATTTTCAGACAATCCTTTACTGTTATATAAGTAGGAGGCGTATTATGCATCATCTGAAAGAGTTCAGAATCTCCGGATCAAAACACGCACACGCACTCAGAAATGAAGAAACAAGCGATAGAAGCAGTCTTTGACAAAAACTTGATTTTTTCAGCTTTTTCTTCAAAATGTTTTTTTTTTTTATGAAACTTTTTATAAAACCCGCATATTTAAAAAAAATGCATAAAGCTAGAATAAAAAATTCCCTTTCGTTGTCACTCCGAGTTCCGTCGGATGACGACGAATGGGGGTTTCGCTTAGAAACCCTATCCGCTTCGAGTAATACAAAACGAGCCAATGGCAAAGAAATGCCATGGGTCTGCAGAATTTTTATGGAGCAGCTCCGCCCCACCTCGTGGGTATAAAGGGCGGAAATTCCAGCAAAGCAGTATGTTTTCGCTTCGGAGCCAAGAGTATCTCTTCACTCCACAGCCATTTCTGACTTCACTCTACGAGACGAGCCACTCTCTCCGGTGTTGGTGTGACGGCGATCTGCAGCGAGTTCACATTGCCTGCTGATCTGTGCAGTGATCTGCCAATGAGTGTGTTTCTCCCTGCTCGCTTCAACATCGCGGAGTTTCTTCCTCCTCTCACAAAAGAGCTCGCACGCGGCACGTCTTTTTAAAGACGGCTCGCCCGTGCATTTCTGGTTGCGGTCGACTCATTTCCGATTTTGATGGGCACATTCTCTGCTCTGCGTGCTTGGGCTTCATCACGCTAGAGCAGTGTTTGTGGATGACTCACGTTCTCCCCGCGGGAACGTGATCATCGCGTCATTACGGTCGAGACTCAATGATCTCGTTAGAGAGAGAGTCCCCTCATCCACACCCCGATCTAACACTCTCCACGTGAGGTGCTACTTCGGCTGGTGGCCAGGGTGACCTGAGGGTGTGTGTGTGGAACAAATCCGCCGACTGTTTGTCCGTGGACCACGGCCCCCTCTTCAGTGACGCAACCCGTGAGTGTTCAGGGGATTCCCCGGGTCTATTTTCGGATGCCCCGCGGGTTTCCCTTGACGCTCCAGAATCGGATCTGTTGTCCATTGCAGCATCACAGGGTGGGCTAGAATTTTCAGGAAGTGAAGATTTGACAGTGCTGCCACTTTCGGGTGTGCATATGGCATTTTGTCGAGTCAGATCCTGTGATGACGGCCATGCTTTCCCGGGCGATTGGTTTTTTGGTGTGGCCGCTGACATGCACAAGGGCGGGACTGACCCAGGGCTCTTCAATGAGCTGCGCGCCACCACTGACCTTGCTCTCCGAGCGACGAAAGTGGCCGTACGTTCCCTGGGTCAGGTGATGTACACCATTCTGTGGCTGAACCTGTCCGATGTGCAGGATGTCGGGCGGACCCATCTGCTTTACACCCCCATATCCCAAGTCGGCCTCTTCGGCGGTGCGGTTGAGGGCTTTGCCCAACAGTTCTCAACCGCCCACGAGCAGACTGAGGTTTATTCTGCCCCGACGGCCCCGCTGTCCGAGCTGATCCCTCAGTCTGCCCACCGCCGAAGGCGCCCTCTTGCGGCTCCCACCCCGCCCGTTCACCCGGGCTGGCTCTGGAAGCCGCAGGGGGACGCCACAGCCCTCTCCAGCCCCGCCCCCCGCTATACGCTGGGTTAAGCGGCACTCTTGAGATGGGCTCCTCAGAGATGGGACTCAGTTCTTTCCAGGAGCTGGTAGCAGGGCCACTCCTTTCCCTGGTGGAGGGCCGGGGAAGAATCCTTATTCAGAAAGAACTGACTTTCCCGTTTCTGAGCACACAGAGTTCTCGGAAGACACGGTGTGCCGCCCCCGGGCCGTGCACCCCTCGTCCTCCTCTGTCCCAGAGCCGGATGACAGTGCGCACCGTCCCCGGACCGTGCCGCTCTCATCCTCCTCTGTCGCCAGACCCCTGGCAGAGCAGACCCCCGTGGAACGTTCGTCCTTCCCTGGTCTCCTCTGTCAGGACGCGGTCTATGACTGTGCCCCCACACCGGGCCGCTATGCCGTCCACGCCCGGGCCAGTCAAACCGCCTCGCTGCCTCACCGACGGGAAGTCTGTGGTTCGCGTGACCCTGCTGGTACAGTTCTTGGGAGCCTGGCTAGAGCTTCCCAACCTGTCATGCTGGGTCGCACGAACGATCAGGCTCGGCTACGCGATTCAGTTCGCGCGGTCTCCTCCCCGCGCAGGGGAGTCCGCTCCACTATGGTCGGTGGCAATGCCCATATCATGAGAGCGGAGGTTGCTACCCTGCTGGCGAAGGGTGCGATCGAGACTGTCCCTCCAGCCGAAATGAGGTCCGGCTTCTACAGCCCGTACTTCATTGTCCCCAAGAAAACTGGTGGGTTACGGCCAATCCTGGATCTGCGCGTGCTGAACCGCTCCCTTCACAGGCTGGTGTTCAAGATGCTCACCGCCAAACGCGTTTTCGAATGTGTGCGGCACCAGGATTGGTTTGCAGCGATCGACCTGAAGGACGCCTACTTTCATGTCTCCATTCTCCCTTGACACAGACCGTTTCTTCGGTTTGCTTTCGAGGGGCAGGCATATCAGTACGCAGTTCTCCCTTTCGGGCTAGCCCTGTCTCCTCACGTCTTCACGAAGGTCGTCGAGGCAGCCCTTGTTCCCCTCCGGGAATATGGGGTTCGCATCCTGAACTATATCGACGACTGACTGATTCTAGCTCACTCTCGAGATCAGCTCTGCGAACACAGGGACTTGGTGCTCCGCCATGTAGCCCGTCTGGGCCTTCGGGTCAACTGGGAGAAGAGCAAACTTTGCCCCGTGCAGAGGATCTCTTTTCTCGGTATGGAGATCGACTCGGTCGCCATGTCCGCGCAGCTTACGAGCGAGCGCGCACAATCACTGCTGACTTGCCTGAGACAGTTCGAGGGCAAGAGTGCGGTTCCACTGAAACTTTTTCAGAGGCTCCTGGGGCATATGGCATCTGCAGCCGTGGCAACGCCGCTCGGATTGCTTCATATGAGACCGCTTCAGCTGTGGCTTCGCGACCGAGTCCCGAGGTGGGCATGGCATCACGGCACCTTCCGAGTACCAGTTACTCTGACCTGCCTTCAGACCTTCACCCCGTGGTCGAACCTCAGTTTTCTACGGGCCGGAGTGCCTCTGGAACGAGCTTCGCGGCATGTTGTTGTAACGACAGATGCCTCTGCCACGGGCTGGGGCACCATGTGCAACGGACGTGCTGCCGTGGGCTCCTGGACAGGACCCCACCGCTAATGGCACGTCAATTGCCTCGAGTTGCTGGCTGTACAGCTCGCCATGCGCCGCTTCCGAGCCGTGCTCAGGGACCAGCATGTACTAGTCCGTTCAGACAATACCGCGACTGTAGCGTACATCAACCATCAGGGTGGTCTGCGCTCCCGCCGTATGTCGCAACTCGCCCGCCACCTCCTCCTATGGAGTCAGAAGCATCTGAGGTCGCTTCGTGCCATTTATATCCCCGGAGCTCTGAACTGTGCAGCCGATGAGCTCTCACGGCTTCAGCCCCTCCCTGGAGAATGGCGACTCCATCCCCAGTCGGTTCAGCTGATTTGGGACCAGTTCGGGGACGCACAGATAGATCTGTTTACCTCTCACGACTCGACCCATTGCGCCCAGTTTTATTCCCTGACCGAGGGCACGCTCGGCACGGATGCTCTGGCGCACAGCTGGCCGCAGGGCCGCAAATATGCGTTTCCCCCAGTGAGCCTTCTCGCGCAGACCCTGCGCAAGGTCAGGGAGGACGAGGAGCAGGTCATTTTGGTCGTGCCGTACTGGCCCGCCAGGACCTGGTTCCCCGAACTTGTACTCCTTCCCCGAACTTGTACTCCTCGCGTCAGCACCTCCTTGGCCGATTCCTCTGAGGAAGGACCTCCTTTCTCAGGGACGGGGCACCCTATGGCACCCTCGCCCCGATCTTTGGAACCTCCACGTGTGGCTCCTGGACGGGACGAGGTAGGTTTGAGTACCCTACCACCAGCGGTGGTGGCTACCATCACTTCCGCTAGAGCTTCGTCCACGAGACACCTCTACGCGTTGAAGTGGAACCTCTTCGTCACCTGGTGTTCTTCTCACCGAGAAGACCCGCGGAGATGTTCGATTGGTGTTGTGCTTTCCTTTCTTCAAGAAACACGACCTGATCGTCAGGTTCCTGAGAGGAGTGAGGAGACTGAATCCTCCTCGCTCTCCTCTCGTACCCTCTTGGGACCTCGCAGTGGTGCTAACTGCCCTGCGGAGTGCTCCCTTCGAGCCTTTGCAGTCGGTTGAGCTTAACTTGCTGTCAATGAAGACAGCGCTTCTGACTGCATTGGCCTCCATCAAGAGGGTAGGGGACCTGCACGCATTCTCCGTTGACGAAGCGTGCCTGGAGTTCGGGCCGGCTTACTCTCACGTGATCCTGAGACCCTGGCCTGGATATGTGCCCAAGGTTGCTACCACTCCCTTTCGGGACCAGGTGGTGAACCTGCAAGCGCTGCCCCCGGAGGAGGCAGACCCAGCCTTGGCACTGCTCTGTCCAGTACGTGCTCTCCGCATCTATGTAGACAGAACGCAGTGTTTCAGGACCTCATACCAGCTCTTTGTCTGTTATGGTGGGAGACTGAAGGGAAAGGCTCTCTCCAAGCAAAGGTTGTCTCACTGGATAGTGGACGCCATTGCTTTGGCTTACCAACAGCAAGGTCGACCGTGCCCCCTTGGTGTGACTGCCCACTCCACCCGGAGTGTGGCGTCCTCTTGGGCTCTAGCGCATGGCGCCTCGCTAACAGACATCTGCAGAGCTGCAGGCTGGGCGACACCTAACGCATTCGCCAGATTTTACAATCTCAGAGTGGAGCCAGTCTCCTCCCATATACTGTCTTTTTCAAGCTAACATGGGACCCGTTAGGTGTCTTCGCTTGCTCGCCATTCCACTCCACGGACTGGATACGTGTGATATTCTCCTCAGGTGAGCTTCTCCGAAAGCCCTGAGTTCCTCCAGCACTCCTGATGCTGGCGCCAGTGTCTTTTGCCTGCGCGTCGGCTAGGTGCCTCCCGTGTGCATGGTACCTCCTCTGAGCTACCCCCACATGTGTATTTCCACTGTAAGCCTCTTTGAGCATGTGTCTTTCCCTTGGCAAGCCACCTTGCCACCCCTGGGGTTGAAATATTCCACCTGCGGCTGGACACCCCAGTGATTTGCCATATGCATCCCTCGGGTCATATGTGTATTCTCTAAGTCCCCCCCCTCTGGGTTGGCAGTAATTGCGTATTCCCTTAAAAACCTTGGGATATGCTCCCCAGTGTACCTTGGTATTCCTGTGCTAATAGGAGTCCTTCGTCCGTGCTGTCTCACGACAGGGATCTCAGATTTCGCAGGGCACTGGAAGACACCCGAGAAGGTGGCGTGATTAGACTGGTATCCCCATTCGTCGTCCTCTGACGGAACTCGAAGTGACAACGAAAGGGAACGTCTCGGTTACGGATGTAACCCTCGTTCCCTAAGTAGGGAACGGAGTTCCGTCTTCCTGCCACTTTCCGCTGTACCGCGGGGATCGCCTGAGCTCAGTCTTGGCTCCTCAGCGAGGAAACATACTGCTTTGCTGGAATTTCCGCCCTTTATACCCACGAGGTGGGGCGGAGCTGCTCCATGCAAATTCTGCAGACCCATGGCATTTCTTTGCCATTGGCTCATTTTGTATTACTCGAAGCGGATAGGCTTTCGAAGCGAAACCCCCATTCGTCGTCATCCGACGGAACGTCTCCGTTCCCTACTCAGGGAACGAGGGTTACATCCGTAACCGAGACGTTTTTTGTTGTTGTTTAAAAGCAGAGGGTCTGTTCTTTCTTTTGATATGTTGCATGTTCAGATATTCATGCAACAAAATATTCTGGGGGCAATGAAAGTTAAAAATGATCAAAAATGTTGGCAGTGGCTGGCAACTTAAAAAAATGCTGGCAGGGAAATTGAATTTATTAATTTTAAATGCTGGCAGTCTGGCAGAGTTAATTTATAAATATACTGTTGTTCATTGGTAAAAAGATGGGTCTCGGTCCGCTTCCAAACGAACTCTGGTGCGGTTCGAATTATATATGAACGCAACATGGACCAAAGACATGTAAATGAACCAAAAACAGGAAGATGAGACCTTTAAAAGGACAGACTGCTCACGCATTTCACTTTTTTCTCGTCATAGTCGTGATGTTGCCATCACGGTTCAGTACAGGCATCAGAACCATGTCTCCTCGCAGCAGATCTTCGTTAGTGTGTGTGACAGAGGGATTCCTGCCACTCTTTTAACTCCTTTACACATTTTATAATCTCTTCTTGAGTTCTCAGCAGGTCAAAATGCCATCATATGCAAGATACGCACATACAACTAGCACATCTCAGCACGCAGCATATTGGATGTTCTGTAAATTTCGTCTCAAAATAGGCAATATGTCATAAAAGCCGACCAATCAGGTTGTGAACATATCCCTATGACTTTAGGTTTGGTATCTTTTAGTTCGGTGATAAAAATGCCAATCTGTACACTAAGCGGACCAGGACTAAATGTTTTTTTTTTTTTGGTCCAGACCAAACGAACCAAGCAAAACGATCTACAAGTGTGAACACACCCTTGGTCATAAAGAGAGTCTTTTGTCCAAACCTACTGATTCACTTAAGTCACTGAATCATGCATAACTGATTTGTTCAAACACTGATTCATTTAGGGACTGATAATGTGACTGTTGTTATAATTGAGTCATTGTATCATTTACATAATCAACTTGTTCAACTCCACTATTGTGTTGCCCATGACATGACAGTTGTTTCTGCTGTTTTGAATGATTTTCCTTGGCTGACCAAATAATATAGGCAATGTAACTACAAATATTGTGTCTGAAATGTCAGTTACACAATATGAACTTCTTGTTTATTGAATTGTTGTATAAAAAGCAATATCAATCGTATAAGTGGTCAAAATATCAGTGATTACCTGTAGCTGAATCCCAGCAGTGTTGACATACAGTACAGTAGTCTTGCACATGTCATATTGATAAACCATAAGCTGAAAGACCCCGATGAGCTTGTTTAATCATTTATAACTGCCCACAAGTGTGACATAGTGTGTTCATAGTGCGTGTGCAGATAGAGTGTCAGGGTAGACATATGGAGAGCTGTATTGTTATTATGGGAATTGGCCACAGCTAGATTCACAGGTGGAATGAATCCCCAGTAGACTGCGCACAGCAGATCACAAAAGCCAGAGAGCTAAACACTACATTTTTAGATAAGACTGGGCTACATACTCAGTCGGTTTGGGGACCAGCATCCAAAACAAAGCATACTTTGAAACCGGAAACCTTATTAAATGAGGCAATCTTTTAAGGGTCAGAAACCATACATTGTCATGCTATCGTAATCCATGTGTGCTCTTTTCCTCTGTGTGTGCATGAATCCTCTAGGCTGTCAACAGTAGCTCAGACTGGGTTATGTGTTCCTTATCCTCAGGCTTGCTCATATAACTGAGGGCTTTGTAGTGCTGCTCACTGCTCCTTTTGCCTTGCGGCCCGCGCTAGCCATGCTGCTGTGGTGTGGATGCTCTGCATATGCCAATTAATGCAATCAGCCTCTTGATTGATTTGTCCATCAATTGTAGATCCCTCTAACACTCTGCCTGCTGGATGGTATACACTGCCATGCAGTGCTCTGTTCTGTTCTGCCTCTCACATTTGCTTGCTTGTATGCTCTCTCATGGGAAATTAATAAGATACAGTCCAAATGGTGTGCGAGATAAGCCCTCACTCTTGATAGGCACTGTTGGCTGAGAGCTCATGCTAAGGACTCAGGAAACAGCCTCAGTGCTATTTATAGGCCTGGCATCGTGTGTGGCAATAGTGGGGGAGCGTGCTTGATGCCAAGTGCATGATTTGTGCCCAGGGAAGTGCATAAGGAGTAGGGTTGGTGAACACGCTAATGTCATCAAAGCGTTAAGGCAGTGCTGAGACGTGCCATATAATGTTTGAGTGTCAGTGTCAGGGCTGTCAAATGATTAAAAAATGTCAGTTGAATGTGTCATATGGCAATGAATAAATCTTAATTAATCACATATAGCAATATTTGTTGAGAAAGGCCTTAAATGAAGATAAATAAATTATGTTACAATATTATGGTAGAGGAATGCATTAAACATAAATTGCATATAGTGGCTTTAGAACTCTCTTATTATGTATTTATCTTAAATATTATATTTTTTGTCTTATTTACATAAGTCTTAGATTGTTGGTAAGTAAACATGCTCTAAATGGACATCTTTGGTTGCTGTGTTTTAATTAGTTTTAATCTGTTTTTACAGCTTGATCTAATTTGTATTCATAGGTATTTGAATTAAATGTTTATATTTTTGTATGTTTGGATATGCTCTGAACATAAAATATGGATGTATTGGCAGTGTATTTAGATATGCATAGCTTTAGAAATGTAAACACCTTTTGTGTATATTATATTTGCAGCATTTTGAATATATTTGTGCCATAAAATTTTACACTGGCGTTTAAAAGTTTGAGGTTGTTAAGATTTTATAATGTTTTTGAAAGAAGTTAAAAAGGAATGTGAAATATTACAATTTAAAATTTAAAATTGTTTTCTATTTCAATATATTTGTAATTTATGCACGTGTCAGGGGGCATGATTAATTCCGTTCATTTTTTTATCTTTCACTAAATTAACTTATGTTAAATAGACAGACCAAGTTTGAGCCATGCATGTCTGTATCATGTGCATATCTGCATTTTCAAAGGGGCAATGTGGGGTCTGACCTTTCTCACATATAAGCTAACAAAGATTATCCTATGTCACATTAATGACCTAGATGTGACCTAGACTTTGCGTGACAACCCAGGCATCATCACACATCCTCTTAGCGGAAGATGATCTCATATATCTCCAAGCAGCCAGAGATATGAATGTGTGTGAATGTGTGACTTAAGCCTTGTTGATACTTTTGCCTGCTCCACACCACGAACCTCTGCTGACTGTGCGGTCTCCTCCCCAAACGGGCGAGGCGTTTATACTTGACGTGCTCACAGTTGTACTACTCTTTGAAACGATAGGGGGCAACTCGGAGTAATTGTCCTCTAAACCATCAGGAAGCAGCTGTAAGAAGTAATGTACACACGTGACAATGTTTGTTTTTATTACACTTCTCCAAACCCACGCTTCCAAAAGAACCAAATCAGAAATGTGTTAATCTTGAGATTATTCTTTGTGACAGTAGAACAAAATATATGTCAGGGTAGGGTGAAGGGGTGAAGCGAGGACTCAACATGGAGAAGTGAAGGGCTTTTTAGTGTTAATAAAATAAAACAAAACATGAACTACCCCGAGGGCTTTTTAGTGATAATAAAATAAAATAAAACACAAACATAAACTACCCCGAGGGGGAAGACTGGACTGGACTGGACTGGACTGGACTGGACTGGACTGGACTGGACTGGACTGGACTGGACTGGACTGGACTGGACTGGACTGGACTGGACTGGACTGGACCATAGATGGAGTACATACGAACATGATTGTCACAGGACTGCAAACACAAAGAGAATAAATAGGGAGCAAACAAGGCAGGTAATGAGGGAGGACAGGTGGGGCAAATTAATCAATAATCAGGTAACAAGATGGGCTTGGTTAGACAATAGACATGAGAGCACATACCAAGCCATAAATGACATAAATGACAAGCCATGTGCTCACACCAAACATGACTAAAATACAAGCACATGGCCAGTGAAAACAATCACAAGCCATGTGCTCACACAAAACGAGACATGAAAACATGATCAAACAAAACATATTGCATTCATTCAATGCAAATTTTACTTTTCACTTATAAGGCTTTCCATAATATAGCACCTTCATTTTTGTGTGAACTACTACTTTATTCACCCACCTATTCACCTACATCACTCTTAGGTCTTCTTCTGCTACGACTCTAGTTATGCCATATGTAGGTTTGACCACCATGAGATGAAGAGCTTTTAGTTGTACTTCTCCGAGTCTTTGGAATACCTTACATCAAGACATACGAAATGGTTCTAGTCTTTCAATTTTTAAATCATGTCTTTAAACTCATTGTTTTAGATTAGCTTATTCTGATTGACATAGCCTTTGTGTTTTTTTATAAAAAAAATTTGTTCATGTTTATATTCATTGTTCATGTGTTTTATTGTTTGTAAGGTGTCATTGAGTGTCTTGAAAGGCGCCCATAAATAAAATGAATGTAAACATAAACCGCGTGCTACACAAAACACACATGGACAGAAGAGCGTACGGCCCAAGTTAACTCGAACTTGCGCTCACAACAAAAGACAAAACACACGGAGCATGAATGTCCGAATCCCGACACAGAACCAAAACCAAACTAGACAGAAGTGCCGGGATCCGAACACCATGCCCCGCACACAAGACAATTCACATGGACGACAAGACAGTAGTGTCAGGGCTCTGTCACAAAACTAAGAATAAACTAGACAGAAGTGACAGAACCCTGACAATATATGGATATAAGAACATGTGTATAAAACAACAAGTTAAAAGCGCAAAGTTACAAAAATGCCGTGCACACCGCCACACGAAATGGGGTCTCAGGCACTCAACCCGCATGGCCGCCATCAAATGCCTTTTTGTCAATAAAGCAGTCAAACAGTTTTTTGCTTGTATATGTCTTAGTCAAGTCAAGTCAAAGTTTATTTATATAGCACTTTTTAAAAACAACAAGTGTTCAACAAAGTGCTGTACACATATATCCTTTACCAATAATGCAAACAACCAACATGACTAAAATAAAAGGAATAAAAGACAAAAAACAATTAAAACAAAACTCTCACATAGCGTCAAATGCCGAACTGTAGTAGTAATTTTTTAGATTCGATTTAAAAATAGAAAGAGTTTGAGCCTGTCTGATGTGCAGGGGCAAACTATTCCAGAGCTTCGGTCCTGATACTGCAAATGATACGGTCCTGATACTATCTTAATTTGTGGAAGGTCTATATATGATCATTGAAGTGGTGGCCTTGATCATTGCATGAGAGAAAGCATATGCGAGAAAGCAGAAAATAGTAAAAGCAGACCAGATTTAAATCGGAAAAAAATCAAAACGTTAATTAAAAATACCATTGTGAATTATTTGATATAGCAGGCCAACAACATTTATTTTATATTTACCTTGGAAACTGATTATTCACACATTATTCACATGTGACTCATCTACTAAACTCAAAGACTGTGTGAGCAAAATGGATGAGGACTGATTTCTACATTAAATAAGGTATTGTTGTGTTTTTGTAATGTTTTCCTTTCTTGTAATAATCAAGAAAATGCTTTGCAAAACACATCCAAAACAGATGTGTACAGTTTGTCAGGAATTATCATATTGTTTATAGAGTTGGCTAGCTTGTGCAGACGAACACTATCTAAGAGTTCACCATGACGCAAGCTGTCTTGTGCTGTCAGAAACCCTGTTTGCAACAAACAGCAAACCTCATTCTCCCTGCATGATCCTGAACTATATCTGTGTTTCAGGAGATGCTTGAATCATTAAAACTTTTATTAATGTCACATTTAGATACACTTAACAGGTCCTTTTTTAAATGATCATTCTCACCGAAAGTGAATATTCTGTTTCGTTTGTGTGTTTCAGAGGTTTTTTTGATCGTCAACTCTGTGACTGGTGGACACAGTTACCACTACACTTCCACCATGCTTCATTTGCGCCTTCCGTCAACTCCTTGCCTTTCCTCTCTCCTCCTCCTGATCTTCCTCTCGGGCCTCACTCAACTCTCTCAGGCCAGTGGCGACACATCCCACAGCAGCACAGGAAACTGTTCAGGGGAGGACAGCTGCTCTGAGGGCGTCGTCCTGCCGGTGTGGAACCCCCAGAACCCCTCAGTGGGCGACAAGGTTGCACGTGCCATTGTCTACTTTGTGGCTCTCATCTACATGTTCTTAGGCATGTCCATCATCGCAGACCGGTTCATGTCATCCATCGAGGTGATTACGTCTCAAGAGAAAGAGATAACAATCAAGAAACCCAATGGCGAGACCACCACAGCAACCGTGCGCATCTGGAACGAGACTGTGTCCAACTTGACCCTCATGGCTTTAGGATCGTCGGCACCTGAGATCCTGTTATCCGTGATTGAGGTCTGCGGACACAAGTTTGAGGCTGGTAACCTGGGCCCGAGCACAATTGTGGGCAGTGCTGCCTTCAACATGTTTATCATCATCGCCATCTGTGTTTACGTGGTCCCAGACGGTGAGGTACGAAAAATCAAGCACTTGAGAGTCTTCTTTGTGACGGCAGCCTGGAGCATTTTCGCCTACATTTGGCTGTACTTGATCCTGTCCGTCTTCTCTCCTGGTGTGGTGGAAGTCTGGGAGGCCGTCCTTACGTTTCTCTTCTTTCCGATCTGTGTGCTTCAGGCCTGGATCGCAGACCGTCGCTTGCTCTTTTACAAATACGTCCACAAGCGCTACCGCGCTGACAAGAACCGTGGCATCATCATTGAGACGGAGGGTGACGGCATGTTCAGCAAGATGGATATGGAGATGGATGGTCAAGGTGCCAATTCCCACCACAAGGAGTCACTTGATGGCATGCTGGCTGGTGTGGAGGAAGGAGGTGGTGGAGGGGAGGAAGAGGAGGCCAGGAGGGAGATGGCTCGTACGTTGAAGGATCTCAAGCAGAGACACCCGGAGAAGGACATGGAGCAGCTGATCGAGATGGCAAACTACCAAGTGCTGGTGCAACAGCAGAAGAGTCGAGCTTTCTATCGCATCCAGGCCACTCGCATGATGATCGGAGCGGGGAACATTCTGAAGAAGCATGCTGCAGACCAGGCCAGGAAGGTGGTGAGCTGCCATGAGGCTAATCCCCAGGAAGAGGACCCTCACACCATCTACCTGGAGTTTGAGCCCTCCCATTATCAATGCTTCGAGAACTGCGGCTCCTTAAAGCTCTCCGTGACCCGACATGGTGGAGACAGTGGCTGCACTGTTAAGGTAATGATTCCACTGTCTATACACAACAGTACTGGGATTATATTGCTGTTGTACTTTAATTATATGGATGTGATATAATTTTGAGTCCAGAAACCTACACGAGTCCCAGCAGTGAGGATGTACTCTCAGAGCTATTTTAAATAATTACAGCACTTAGGAGACAAGCGATTTAATGACACTATTTTAACAGACTTCAGATTAGCTCATTTTATTATATAAACCTTTCAATTGTGAAGTTCAAGTTATATTCAATTATTTTTATGTGATTTTGATAAGAGGTCAAAATATACTATAATATTAATATTAACAACACATAATAATTATAAATAAAAAATAATTATGTTATTTTATTTGACTAATAATAACAACATTTATTATTGTTTTTAAATATAACACACAACATATTGATAAAAAATTATATCATGTTGTTATTATTATGTGATAATAAGACTCACTGGATTATTACAATTAATGGCAAAAGGAATGTTAACAGATTTTTTCCTACTGATACACTACAGCTAAATATATAAATAACTGGCTTAAAACCTTTTTTGTTGTTATTTGTGGAATTTATTTACCACACATCCTCACTTAAAAGTTACATTTTAACACTGTATGTATGAGAATTATTGTTACTCACTGTATATTGTCACTCTTCTGAATATAAAAAAATATAGCTGTATGACAACTGTTCCTGTATCTAGGTTGACTATCGCACTGAGGATGGCACTGCTAACGCAGGATCAGACTATGAATTCGCTGAGGGCACTCTGGTCTTTAAACCGGGTGAGACGGTGAAGGAGCTGACAGTCGGCGTGATTGACGATGACATTTTCGAGGAAGATGAGCATTTCTACGTACATCTCAGCAACCCTCGAGTTGTCCACCGTGCCGAGGTCTCCATCCTTGACCCTAATGCGGTGTCTCCAGGCAACAGCATTACAGGGTCCAGCCACGTTCCTCCCAAAGCTGCCTTGGGTAACGCGCACACTGCCACGGTGACCATTTACGACGATGACCACGCGGGTATCTTTACGTTCGAGAACAATGCCACACGAGTGAGTGAAAGCGTGGGCATCATGCAGGTGAAGGTGCACAGAACATCTGGAGCGAGGGGGAAGGTGGCAGTACCGTTCCACACTACAGAGGGTACCGCCAAAGCTGGAGAAGACTATGAAGAGGTGGCTGGCAAACTGGAGTTCCTCAATGATGAGACCATGTAAGTTAAATATTTTTCAGGACTTACAACCCTGAATATGTTTTACTAATAATTTATCAAGTGTGCACAGGAGGATTTCAAGGACACAAGATGCTCTTTGTCACTGCCAACACTGATTGAACCAGATGTTTGCAAAGAGCATATGTTTGTGTCCTCGAATAGGCAAAATTGAATCAAGTCATCCTTGTCAGCTCATGGCTGCATCCAAATTTGCATACTTCTAATCACTAGAGATGGGAAAGTACATACTTATAAGTATTTTTAAGACAGAACATTAGATCTTGGACAAACTACATCTTAAAATTGTGTTTTGGAATTCAATAGTGAAATACAGGTGAAAAGTCACCTCAGAGGAGACATTAGCCTAAACGAGCAGTGATGCCCACCCATTATGTTCACAACTAGGGATGCTAACGATAAATAAAAGGTTGAATAATTGTAGATAATAAGACCTGTCAAACTGAGCAATCAAACCAATCCAAGCACACTCCAGCTGTAAAACATTGGAGCATACCTCCAGCGTGTCAGTAGCATGTCATGTCACTCTGTGTTCTTTGCATTGTCTTATCTTGTGTTTAGGCTTGTTTGAGACTCTTAGTAACGGTATGCGATCTACTATGTTTACTAATGTTTTGCGAAGTTACAAACAAAAACGTGGCACAAATTGTGTATACATACTGTTTACATGTGCACCTGCGACACTTTTAAATAGAAATACTTAGGCATATTTGTTTCAGTTAGAGACCAAACTATACCGTTATTTTCTGCTAGTTGAGACCTTTCAACGATATGTGACACAAGTCATCTGTTATGTACAATAAATTTACAGATCACTTTTTCATGTAATGCAGTTATTTTTTTCACGTTATGAAAATAGAGCACTTCTAATGTCAGCAAACTTAAAAGCACTTGTTAAGTGATGGTCATGTTCCCATATTCACTGCAAAGCCCTGCTTCCAAGCTTTAAAGCAACGCCTATTTTGTGGTGGTCGTTAATCGATGAATTGATCGTTAATTTAAACAATGATCGATTATGGGAATTTATGTAAATCGACATCCGTATTCACAACAGCAAATCAGCCTGAAGGGGTCAAACTGGTGGAAACTTTAAATATTGTAAAAGCAACGTGGAGATGTCGTATCACTCAACAGGTGAGTAAGGTATTTTATTTAACAGATAAATTGCCATATGTAATTCTCTAAGAGTTCATTGTAAAGCATTATCTATTGTGAAGGGCCCTTTCATTCAGAAATCAAGACGCGTTAAAAACGGATGCACACAAGAAAACTTGTCCGGAGTTCAATCAATCATCAATCAATAACACGTTCGGTGATGTGAGCTGTGTTACATGCGGGATAGTGATGGTCGCTACAAAGAAATCTCTAATGTTAATTTTGGTCATGGCTTGTCTTGAAAAACGAAGACAATTTGACGGCCGTCTTAGGAGTAGCCACACTGCAGGACTGTGAGTCAAATCTTCTGACACTGCCAGAATTTCGTCTGAGGTCAAATTTTATCGCAACGGTCATTAATCGGTTGTTAATCAAACTAACGTTCAAAGACTTCAGATTTTAGCATAGGATCAGAGGATTCTTTTTGGATTTGCTAAATTTGTCTCAGACGGCCAAATCGCGGCCAAAATCACAGTGTAAGGCTCGTCGCCTTCCATTTTTGCACTTGTTCTTGTTGCATGTTCTCAAACTGGCAACCAGTGTGAGCATCGAGAAGGGGGCGGGAGAAACAACTCTATCCAATGTTTTGAATTTGGACTGCAGTACCCATTTCAACCTCTAGCTGTCAATATTACATTCTGCACCTTTAATGATGTTTTTTTGAGACAGAAACCATGTAAACATTAAATGAAACTGGAACATGAGTTTACATTAAAAACCCAAACTTTGGGGACTGTGGCTCCTCATTTCAAGTCCATCACAGTGTCAATGAAAAATGCTAAATGGGATGCAGACCATATCTTACCATTTTTATTTGTAGATTGCATGTACATCCGTGTTTGACTGTTTCTACATGGTAGTTAAAGTAAGATGTACCCTGTTGACCTGGTATGATCACAGTATGGATGGATTACAGGCCCTGAGACTAAAAAAGGAACACAAATAGATAAGAGCTAGGCAGAAAGAAATCTATAAGCCTCACATGAAAACGGATGAACAAGGGATAAAGCTGAAGAGATGTGTGAAGTCTGGAAGAAAGCCAGAGAGGAGGAGATTGAGAATGATAGAGCTGCTGAGTTTTCTCTCAATCCTGAAAATCGATACTGACCTGCACAACAAGCACACTGCGCTGCTGCAGATCTGAGGTGAGCAGGTCAACTGTAGAAAAGAACATGCTGGCAGCAGAGAGAGGGAGGCAGTTGTTGTAAACCGCTTGCCAGGTTATAGGTAAACAACTTAAATAGACGTTGAGGTGAATGGGGCATTGTGAGTCATGGATGGACTGTGTTGACATTAGACATAAGCTTATGCATTCCAAGATGGAGAATTTCCGATCATAATAAGCGGCATGCCAAACTGACATATTTACTGAATTCAACTTCCACAAAAAGTGTAAGACAGGATAAAGTGGTGGTATATTTAGTGTGAAAGGAAACTGGGTTCCAAGACATTTTTTTCTTCTTCTTCTTTTTTTTTTTTTGTTACTTACCAAGGATACCTTTTTTTTCTTAGAACAATCCAGAACTCACATTTCAAAGAAACAAATAATTTTGGATCCACATAGATCCATAATATGTTGATCTGGTAAAAACATTTCTCATCACTATTATGATTAGTTGAGATTTGTTGTGCTGCTTAATGAAGTGTGGAAGGTTTGAAGAACAGTAGTTATTTAGTACTTAGTTTAAGCATTTAAAATGCCTTTACTGTAATATTTGATTAATTGAATACATCCTTGATTGATTAAAGTATCAATTTCTTTTTTTTAAATCTATAAAATGTATGTATACAGAAATATATCAAATAAATATCCACAAAAATATTGGTACCTTTCCACTCCTGTCACAAAAATAGGTAGCAATTCTCACCATTTAACTGAATGAATAATAAATAGATTTTTATACTATCAGCATGCGCATTAACGCACTGGCTTCCATGAGCTGAAGCCCAGGGACCTACACAGGGGAGGGGACAACTAGCTGCACAAAAATAATATTTTTTTATATACAGTATATGGAAGTTTACAGCAGTGACAACTGCATTCTATACACAAACTCACACCTGTACATTTTCAGGACTCAAAACCGAACTGGTTGACGGATAAACAGTAATCGCGATATGGTTTAACGTGATAAATAAACTACAAAAGGCTATGATTTAACCAGACTAAATAAACGTGAGCACTGCATGTTTCAAAATAAAAACGCGGTGCTGTTGCGCATTTTACATACTCGCACTTTCAGAAGAGTTTGCAATCTCCGAATAGCCCACATTAGCCGCGTTTCCACTGCTGGGCCAGGGCGTGCTAGTGCGTGCCAGGGCCAGTCGCGTTTCCACTGTCACTTCCGGGGCTTGATCGGGGCTTCCTCAGGGCCAACGGCCAGGATTTCTGGCCCGTCGAATACCTTGGGCCAAAGCGGGCCAGCTCGGGCTAGACACGTGCTCAAGGTAAAAGGCGGAGTTTATCGGTGTTATGGAACGTTATGATCTGAAGCAAGATGCACATTTCACTTTTTTATATCGTGCAAAATAATCGCTGCAAAGCTCTTCTGAGCATTTGGGCCGAAGAAAGGGTACAACGTCAATTTGACGGCGTGTGAAGAAACGAGGAAGTTATTAAATACATCGATGCTGAACTTTCTAAGCTAAGCATGCGGCGATCAACGCTTCAAGTTCAGGAAAAAATAGAAAAGTGCGGGCGCAGTATTGTTCAAGGCGATTAAAACGCACAACGGACAAAGCGGAGCTCAGAAAAGGATTTTTCCATGGTTCGACTTGATGGACGTGTGTTGGGTCACCGTCCCTCTGTTAGTGACAACTCGCGAGACAATCGGGACACTATTGCAGCCACGGTCGGTGAGATAATATACATGCTATCTTCCTAACTTAAAAAATAAATAAATTCATAATATCCGCTGAAATGGGTTGGGTTGTATGTATGACGTTTGATCCAGAAAGGCGTGTTAGGGGCGGGGTTTAGGGCAGCGCTGCGGGGCTACTGGCCCGGCAGTGGAAACGCAAGCCCGGTGCTTAAGGCCCGAGACTCGGCTCGGCTCGCTGTTAGCCCTGGCCCGGCCCTAGCCCGGCAGGGAAACGCGGCATACCAAGCGATTGCTTTGATCTACTGCTAATGAATTATGACTACTTTGTTTAATTTATGGTGTTTATATCATACCTGTTCACTCGTCACATTTCGACCAGTAAAGTTTCGTTGGCACTTTTTTTTTCATCTTACTTCTGTATAATGTCTAATAGAGTGCTGCAGGTATGGCGTCAGAACCCAGAAGACTAATTTGCCGCTGTTTCCTTAGAGATTTTCCTATGTGGTTTAATAATTGTTTTTTTATTTATGTGTATAATAAAGCCTGTGGTAAACATAAGTTGAAATACTTTGACCGTAATGTTGTAGCACAGGGGCATCTGGTTATCTGGTTATGCTAATTAGAGGATAATAGTCTGCTTTAAGTGTCATTTTAATAAATTATTTCCTATGAACAGGGGATAAATTGGCTTGAATGGCTCTAGAATGGCAACCAAATGTACCCCTATTTCTGATAAACAGGTTTTAAACCCAGGATTGCTCACGGCATAACCAAAAATCATAACACCCCATTTCCAATTTAACTGCTGCTCTACTTGTTAAGGGTGGCAGTAATATTTTCCAGGCCATTGTAGGAGTCTTTGTACTGCAAAAATGTCAGCTAAAGTGTCAAATCCTGAGTTTCTATCAATGACTTCATCTCTTCGAGACGAGCGAACTCTCCGGTGTTGGTGTAACGGCGGTATCCAGCGAGCTTCACATTGCCTGCGATCTGAGCAGTGGTCTGCCGGTCTGTGTGTTTCTCCCTGGTCGCCTCAGCATCGCAGAGTTTTTCCTCTCTAAAAGAGCTGCACGTGGCACGTCTTTTTAAAGATGTCTCGCCCGTGTTCTTCTGGGTGCGGTCGATATTTATCTTCTTTTGATGGGCACAATCGCTGCTTTGCATGTCTGGGCTTAGAGCACGCTAAAGCAGCGCTTGTGGATGACTCATGTTCCTTCTGTGAAAACATGACCATCGCAACACTGAGGTCGAGACTCAATGATCTCATTCGAGAGAGAGTCCCCTCATCCACACCCCCTACCCCCTCCACCCCCTCCACGAGAGGTGGTACTTCGGCTGGTGGACAGGGTGACTTGAGGGTGACGGTGTGGAACAATCCGACGATGCATCCTCGGACCACTCGAAGTCATGGAAGGCTCCTTTGACCTCCCGTGAGCGTTCGACAGCTTTCTCCACCTTTCTCCACCTTTCCTCCCCTCGATGGCGCGGTCGCCCATGGGTACACTGGGATTCCCCCAGTTGAACGCTCTGTTGCGATGCAACTGTGTTCTCAGAATGCTTCTTCTCGTGGTACTCCTAAGCACCCGTCCAAGGCCTGTAGATTCTCGTCTACCCTGGTGGCGAGATCTCACAGAGCTGCAGGACAGGGGGCCGCCGCCCTACATGCTATGAGCACCTTGCAGGTCTACCAGGCCCAGCTGCTCAGAGATATGCACGAGGGCAGGACTGCCCCCGAGCTCTTCGATGAGCTGCGTGCCGCCACTGACCTTGCTCTCCGAGCGACGAAAGTAGTCTCACGTTCCTTGGGTCAGGTGATGTCCACCTCTGTGGTTCAGGAGCGTCATCTGTGGCTGAACCTGCCCGATATGTGGGACGTTGAGCGGACTCATCTGCTCGACACTGGAAGACACAGGGCACTGAAAGACACCCTCATCTCGAGGCAGGTTTGAGTACCCTGCCACCAGCGGTGGCGGCTACCATCACTTCCGCTAGAGCATCGTCCACGAGACATGCCTATGCGTTGAAGTGGAACCTCTTCGTCAACTGGTGCTCTTCTCACCGAGAAGACCCCAGGAGATGCCCGATCAGTGTCATGCTTTCCATCCTGCAAGATGGGTTGGAGCGAAGGCTGTCTCCCTCCACCCTGAAGGTGTATGTGGCCGCTATCGCCGTATATCACGATGCAGTTGAAGGTAAGTCTCTGGGAAAGCACGACCTGATCATCAGGTTCCTGAGAGGAGCGAGGTGACTGAATCCTCCTCGCCCTCCTCTCGTTCCCTCTTGGGACCTCTCAGTGGTGTTAAATGCCCTGCAGAGGGCTCCCTTTGAGCCTCTGCAATCGGTTGAGCTTAAGTTCCTGTCAATGAAGACATCGCTCCTGGTTACATTGGCCTCCATCAAGAGGGTAGGGGACCTGCACGCATTCTCTGTTGACGAAGCGTGCCTGGAATTCGGGCCGGGTCACTCTCACGTGATCCTGAGATCCCGGCCTGGATATGTGCCCAAGGTTTCCACCACTCCCTTCCGGGACCAGGTGGTGAACCTGCAAGCGCTGCCCCTGGAGGAGGCAGACCCAGCCTTGGCACTGCTCTGTCCAGTACGCGCTCTCCATGCTTACATGGACAGGACGCAGTGTTTCAGGACCTCAGACCAGCTCTTTGTCTGTTATGGTGGGAGACTGAAGGGAAAGGCTCTCTCAAAGCAGAGGTTGTCTCACTGGATAGTGGACGCCATTGCTTTGGCTTACCAACAGCAAGGCCGACCATGCCCCCTTGGTGTGACAGCGCACTCCACACGGAGTGTGGTTTCCTCTTGGGCTCTAGCGCATGGCGCCTCGCTGGCAGACATCTGCAGAGCTGCAGGCTGGGCGACACCCAACACATTCGCTAAATTCTATAATCTCCGAGTGGAGCCTGTGTCCTCTCGTGTACTCGCTTCAACCAGCTAGTAGCTCTCTGAAGCCCTGAGTTCCTCCAGCACTGTTGACGCTGGCGCCAGTGTCTATTGCCTGTGCGTCGGCTAGGTGCCTCCGTGTGCATGGTTCCTCCCCTGAGTAACCCCCACACGTGTATTTCCACTGTAAGCCTCATTGAGCATGTGTCTTTCCCTCGGCAAGCCACCTTGCCACTCCTGGAGTTGAAAGTTGCCACCCCACGGGCTGGTCCTCCATATGAAGCCCCCTCGGGCCATATGTGTATTCTTAAGTCCTCCCTACGGGTAGGCGTGCTGCGGCATATTTCCCCTGAGACATGCTTCACAGTGTACCTTGGTATTCCTGTGCAAGTAGGACTTCTTCGTCCGTGCCTATTCACGGCAGGGAGGTCAGACTTCGCAGGGCACTGGAAGACAGCTGTGAAGGTGGCGTGATTACACGGGGACCCCCATTCTCCGTCATCCGACGTAACTCGGAGTGACTACGTTACGTCTCCCTGCCACTTCCGCTGTACCGCTAGGTAGACGCCTGAGTTCAGTCTCGGCTCCTCAGCAAAGACATGATCTGCTGTTGCAGGTGTCTCTCCTTAAATACCCACACGGTGGGGCGGAGATACGCTATGAAAATTCCGCAGACCCATGGCATTTCATTGCCATGGGCTCGTTTTATAATACTCAAAGATGATAGGCTTTCTGGCGAAACCCCCATTCTCCGTCATCCGACGCAATTTTTTTTAACACTTTCCAGAAAGAAGTGTTGCAGAATAAGAAGTGTATTCTATGCTTTTTTGGACAAATCTGAACTTTAGATTGATATTTCATCATGTTTCCTTTTGCATGCAAAATGATAATTTTTTTCTTTGGGCTTATCTCGCCAAAGGCACAAAGTGAGTCAGGACTGCTGCTGGTGCTCCCTCCAAAACAATATGTTCATGACGCACCTGATTCCTCCGGTTTGTAAGATTGGACTGGGAACAATATGACATGATGGAAGTGGAGCACAATGAATGAGAAATGAGAGAAGGGATGGATAGAAGCTTTGATCGAAGTTATTAGTTGAAACGTGAGAGAGCATGAAATGAAGAGAGGCAAAATGATGTGCAAGGCATCATGGGATGGACAGAATTAAACCATGATGTGATGATAAAGCACAAGCTATAATTCACAGAGGAGAAAGAGATAAAAACGAGAAAGAGAGGAGGTGAGAGGCAGGTGCGCGGGCGGAAGGGAAGGTAGAATGAGGGTGATTTGTTTGAACAGTTCACTCATACTGTTCAGTGTGTTGGGCAACTAGAGAGGGTTACAGAAGTCAAGCACCGTGTGGGAGTGTGTGTGTGTTTTTACATGAAATGTGTCATACTGAAAGTGTTGTCTATCATGGAAAGATCTGACCTGTGTGAGTGTATGTTGATTCTGAAGAGTGTGTGTGAGTATTTTTGGAGGTGGGTGAATGACCGCGTACCGCATACGAACTTTTGGATGTGTTCAGAGTTGGAATCTGAGAACCAGAACCGGAAAAAAACTGGGACCAAATGATTTTCATATTAACTAGGGATGCAACAATATTAATATTCTGACCAATACCGATAAACTGATCATAATTATATATTATAGTATATATGTATGTCACCCAAAGTTTCACTTCAAACTTGATTAAACCTATCAATTTTACCTTAAATGTAGAACAGTAACCAATAAAACAAAAAATAGAATTAAAAAAGATTGTTCGTTTATACAGCAAAATGTGCATATGTATCCTTATTTACACAATCATGTGAACAGAAAGTCAGCAAATAGACTGATCTATTTCACTCGGATGTACTTCACAATACTGTAGAAAGGATCTGTTGCTATATGTTACACCTTGACTTGAAAATATTGTTGTGCATTTGCAGCCGTTTTAGTTGCAGTCTGTAACCCTGTATGGCCAATAACCGATAAATGGTCGATATCAAAGTTCTATACTATTTTGTGTAAATGAATGTAAAATAAAATGCTCAGTCATTAATGTAACTTTTAAGAAACCAGAATCGTTCAGAAACAGAACGAGAGTCGTTAAATTCCTTACAATTCCCATCCCTAGATGAGTGTGATCACTCATGAGAGCATGTTGGAGGTGGTGTGGAATTGTGTATTGTGGGTCTGTGTGGGTGGATGAGTGAATCTGACTGCAGATATGAGTCTCTTAGTTTGTACATATATATTTCGTTTGCCTGCGTTCATGCTCAAAGCTTGTTTGCACACGTGTGGGCCAAAAAATGCATGTGAGCGTCTGTTTTTAGCGGCTTTGAATTTCATCTATTGCATTTTTGTTTGCTTTGAATTGGTTTATATTTGTATGTTTGCATTTGTGTGCATTTGCGTATGGATATGAGTGTGTTTGTCAGTGGATTTCTGCTGACCAGACAGCTGAACCCCCTCTGCCTAACAGCACAACAGAAACTTAACTCTTATTCCCACTCCAATCATAATTCCAGAGAGCTGACACCTGACAGCAGGAGACCAGGGGATTATTGGTACGTGCGCGTGTGTGTGTGTGTGTGAGAGAGAGAGATTGTAAAGGGGACCAGTGTTTCAAGCTGCTAATGAGGATCAGTAAGGACTGGGCTGCAATTCAAGAGTGCATTTTGGTGTGTATTCATTCCCATTACAGGAGAATGACATATAGAGACAATTTTAAACACTCCCAGAAACCTTAGCAGCGATTGCAGGATGATCAGTTCACCCTCTCCCCCACACCCACTGCATGTTTATGTGACTGCAGTGCTTGTGTTTTTCTCCTGTTTGTTCTTCTATTCTCAAAAGAAGATGAGAATCCATGCCAAAGAAAATTGAGTTGAAGCGGTGTGAAGTGGGCTATGAGTGCGCTTATGTAAGCGTTGCTCCCAGAACAAGCTGAAAACATGTACGCTGCAGAGGCTTACATGATGATCTGCATGAGTGAAGAAAAGAGGGAATCGATATGAGCGGGATCCGTCAGCTCTGAGAGTTTGTGGGGTGTGACGAATCGATAGTGACCCAGCCTCCTGACACAAACAATCTGCATGCTGAACATTCCCACTGATTTAAACATGTGGGAAAGTAGGGCTGGGTTTCGATTCAAATTTCAAGAATCGATTCGATTCCGATTCTCAAGATCTTGAATCGATTATCATTATCCGATTCGATTCGATCCGATCTGATCTTCGAGATTTAGATCAGTGTTTTTGACATATTGTTCAACATATTGATACTATTATTATAGACATTCAACTGAGTATTGATGGTTGTAAAGAACAATCCCCCTTCCAGAGTGTTGATACAACTGCTTTCACAAACTTGCACTGGTGTAGACGACAGAGGACGCAGAGGTATATCAGGAGCAGTAGTAAGGCTGACGCGATATTCGCAATCTTGTAGTACCACACTGACAAGTCAACCGCAGAGGATTGCAAGTAACCGCAGCAATATTCACGTTTTTTATAAGGCTATACCCTTCTTGTTTTGAACTTCATGCATGTGTATTAAATGTTAAACAAGTTCATAATGATAACAAGACTGTTTATCATGGTCATTTGTAGCCTACAGAGGCTTCCCACAGACAGTGAAGGAGAGAGATCGGCAGAGCGCGTGCGATTACCTGCGTCTGTCTTTGAAGGCATATTCGTGGAAAGGTTGCCGTGTCAAAGGAAAGCGAAATATTTGTCGTATCATCCTTTTAACGTTCACGTCACGGAAATGCGTGTCAGTAGCAGCTCTGGTCAGCTTCCCACAGCGCGAGGAAGCCGCGGGGAAATAAAATCAGCGAGTCACAAATTGAATCAATGCCATATTGGTCTTTAATAAATGAAGCATCAGCTTCAGCGTTACACATGCGACGCATTGCTGCTTAGCTGAGCCTTGAAAAGTGGAACTCAAGGTGTTAATTATTTTTAACTTTGTTTCATTATCTCTTTTAATGAATCAGCTTTTCTGAACGTGTTCGTTGAATGAACGGTTTAACGACTCACTCAAAGTCTGTTGTCGTAACAATGTGCGCGCTGAGTGAAAGCCTTTCAATGCGCATATAGGGATCTCCCAGTCGCGGCAAGTTAAAGTTCACAGGGAAAATGTATGCCTATTATTAAATCAATCCTCTGAGTTACGGATCGATCTTTAGAAATTAATATGAAAATCGATTCAGAATTGGTAAATCGATTTTTTCAACACAGCCCTATGGGAAAGCCTTAGGACTATTTAAAAACACATTCTGTAATGTATCTTCATCCTAAAAGATTGACTGCTAAATCACTTAATGGGTTATATAGATTTGCATTTATTTATTTTAGTTCATTTTAATAATAATTTATAAAATGCTTAAAGACACAGCTTACCCCAAAATGAATATCCTGCCCAACTTTATTTCTTCTGCTGAACAAATAAGAAGATATTTATCTGATTGTCCAAGCTGCTCTTTTCCATTTAATGACAGTGAAGGGTCACGAGCAAAAGGGGTGTGTCCAGATTGTGGCATTAATGGTGGGCCGCAACCTTTTATATGGTTGTATTTGAGTGGCTCTGTAGTGCACCCCTTTTCACCTACAGTAATCAAACTTAATACACTTATAGATCTCATTGCCAAACAACTTTTGCACACCAACCCAACAGGAAGTCGGCTATCATGGGTTGTTTGAAAAACAGATGCTCTGGAATTTGAAATACTTCTCCCAGGGGATTCATCTGATTACCACCGAATTTGGTCAGCATGAAGCCAAGACATTGAGGATGCTAAATTGCGAGGGCATTTTTGATATTTTGAACGGTTTGGCCGTGGCAAAATTTATGGCAAAAAAAGAAAACAGGAAGTGTGTTATAACTTCTGCATACATTGACTGATTTTGATGAAACTTCAGCTGTATTATTGTTGTAAGAGGCCGATCTCATGGATGTAACTTTTGTGAGTCATAATGCCACCAACTGGCAGCAGGAAGTGTGTCACTTTCAAAATGCTTTGGAACTATTTGCAAATTTTGCTAAATTTGTGTATGCAAGAGTCTGTTTGCATGAATACGCATGAACTACTTGCGCATTGTGTGTATGCAAGAGAGAATTCATACAGGTTTAGAATGGCATGAGTGTGAGTAAATGGCGACATTTTTGGGTTAACTATCCCTTTAAGATTTCAATATGTGGTTGCACAGAAGATATCTATAAGCGGTTGAACATGAAGTGTATGCATGCTCACATGCAAGAACAAGCATCAGCGTATACATGCGAACAGACATGTTTGTTGTTTAAAAATTGACAATTTCTGTTGCCATTGGATGAAGCATGCAAGCTTTTTCTCTGAAAGCTCAACTGGAGACAAAGCATCTTTGTGTATTTTTTTTCTTAAGATGGGGAAATAGAGATTAAATGGAGCAAATCTTTTCTCCGGATAGTGACAGCACTGATTAGCATTTTGCTGCTTGTTTTCTTGTTGAAAAACAAGTTCTTGTACCACTTCATCAACCTCACTTCTCTTCACAAACACACATACAAATTGGTGAAGCCCTGCCAAGCTCATAATGTTTGAATGTTTCTCTAATGCTGCCACCATAAGCTATGGCTTTAAATTCACTCTAATTCAGAAAGCCTTCAGGCGCAGCAATTCACCATCAGATTAGTGCATCTACATGAAATTATATCCCTTTAATCCTGTAATGTCTTGTTATTCACCTTAAATTTTTCACTTAAAATATTTAATATGCAATCAGAGACTGGATTTTTAATGGAAACTGGCCATCAGCGCAAGGCAGCCAATAAGATGAACATTTATTCCAAGTCTTCTGTGGTTTCATAGATCCGAAGGAGACATATTTGAGGAGTGTGCTAAGTGCAAGAAATGTTAGCTTAAAAGTATATTGTATGGCAACATTAGCATACAAATGAATTACAATATAGCGATTATTATTAGAGGAACCAATTCCAGTACTTTCATTAGATCCCTATTTCAGCTCCTCTTAAAGGGTCCCGCTAAGTATTTTCCTCCAGTTATTCACCCCTAACCCTTTCTTTCATGCTTCCCATAGCATATTTTCATCACTCCATCCATCTCCATGGGTATCAGAAAGTGAACGAGAGAGCTGTTTAATTTCACACTGCCTCTACAAATAGACTAGGATATAAACAAAGCGGGAAGCAGATCAATGGAATTGGAGGGCCGAGATGAATGAATGTTTGAGAATGAATGTGTTGTTCATAAAGATCAACATCAAGGTGAACATCATAATCTTTAAAGAGGCACTCAGTCATTTTTCATCATTAAAAAAGATGCACCTTTAAAGAAAAGAAGAGTACTTGAAAGATGTGTTAAAATCATGTTCGCTCTCACAAAATGCCAGTCATATTGGTTGCCTAAAAGTTTATTTGCCCCTATGGAGGCTGCCATGTTGAGATCACATGACCTGTGTCTTTGCTGTTAAGAGGCAGATGGAATTGCACAAATAATTAGTGTTAATCAATGTCTCTTATTTCCACAAAGGCTGCATTTATTTGATCAAAAATACAATAAAAGCTGTAATATTGTTGAAATGTTATTGCAATTTAAAATAACTGTTTTCTATTTAAATCTATTTGAAAATATGATGACAAAGCTGAATTTTCAGCATCATTACTCCAGTCTTCAGAGTGTCATGATTCTACAGAAATCATTCTAATATGCTGATTTGATGCTTAAGAAATATTTCTTATTATTATCAGTTGAAAACATGTGCTGTTTAATATTTTAGTGGAAATCTTGGTACATAAATTTTTTCAAAGTTTAAAATAAAAGCATTTTGTAACATTATAAATGTCTTCACTGTGACTTTAGATCAATTAATGTATCCTTGCTAAGTAAAAGTATTCATCTCTTTATTTCTTTAAAAAAAAAACTCTTACTGGCCTCAAACTTTTGAACGAAATTGTATGTGTGGCTGAAGGTGTGAAATAGCTGTTGATGCTCACGTGTTTGAGTCCAGCTTTCCTTCTTATGTATCTACTGTATTTTTTGTAAAAGGCCAAAAATAAAAGGAAGGGATTCTCAATTCTATGAATCTGTTTGTGCGTGTGACCATAAGATAACACTGGTAGAGAAGAGCAGCTTGCACACAACGACTTGCAACTGCCCATAACCCCACAGTTTCCTGTGAAAAGAGAGAGAGAGTTAGTGATCAAAGAAATGAGATCCAGTGATTAAGCCCAGCTGCTCTTGTGTCCCCTCAAAACCCTGACTTAGCACCCGACACATATGGAGTCTCTTCCGTCACCTCTCCCGAAACATTACAGCTGTCATTTTCACCCTTGTTCACACCCGAGTGACCATCTGATGTTCTGGATATTTACTATGAAATCAGTTTGGTTTGAGGACTGTTCATTTGGAACTATATGTTTCACTGCGAACAAAGCACTTTGATTGGCTGGATGGTTTATATAATAGGGATATCTTGTTGAGGAAAAGGACTCATTTTAAGTAATGACCACATTCCAGCTGGCAATGACAACGATGCCATCATGCCTGCCTTTGAATCTTTCTCTCTTCCTCTCTTTCTCTGCCTTCCCCCTCCTATCTCCATCCATCATTCCCACCAACCCCAGCTCTGAATTATGAATTATGAACAGCACGGCACAATTATGATATCCATGCCAGTACTTTGAAGATGGGGGCAGAACAATGTAGTGAGAGCTTAGTTTCTATTTTAATTTATCAGGGGCATGGCGTAAGTGTTTCAGATTTAACGTTATCATCCTTCTGGTTTCCTCTCTCTATTTTTTTAAATGAAGATAATCGTATGGTTTACCTCAATTGGCCTATTACTTTAGAGTCTTATTTTAGATTTGAAGCCGAGCAATTTTCCCAGGCATAAATATAATTTGATTTTGCAGTGCTTTGAAGCACCATTATCTTATGAAATCAAGCTTATTGAGCATGTTCATTTTTTATAGGGAAAGTTTAACATTTATTTAACAATCATAAAACAATTATTTCTGACATAAATATTCATAATCACCCATTATACAGAAATAGTGTTTAAAGAAGAACATTTTAGTGGTAAAATATTGATGATTCTTACTTATCGCTCTTTGTGGTCGCATACAATCTAGCCGCTAAAGTGCTAATATTTCAACACACGTAAAGCTAAAATCGGATCTGAAAATAGTGCATATGCACATGATTGAAACTCCATGTAGCTCTTGTACTACTTTCCATTGGAAATGAATGAATAGCACTCGTTTGTCGTTTGTTGGGGTGAAAAGGTACACTCTTCCATTGCCTGTGTATTATTGACATGCATTATAGAGTGTCCTGAATATGAGTGTGTGGATTTCGTTATATAAAAGTGTGATGGTCTGTTCAAGCAGTGCTTCTGAAATGTAAGTGCTGTATATGTTTATTTTTGCAGTCATCTGACCTCTGTAAGACCACTGTCTTCCTCATCAGTGTGAATGTGGTTCTGCTGCCAGTTAGTATCTAAAACTGATATTTCTATTTTCTAAACTCTAGCATTCTGCATGTGGAATGTGGTGAAATGTTTGGGAGCTAGAAATGGTCCCACTCCTCCAACACACACTTGTCATCCTCTCTCAATTTATCCAAGTCTTCGGCTTCATCTTCTTACGTGACATTTTTATTTTTTAGCTCTTCTTTGCCGTTCGTCATCGCCAGATTTGTCTCACAGACATTTTTAATGCCAGGTCTGTGTATCCGGAGCGTTTCTTTACGACTGCATGCGTGTGAGTTGAAATTTTAAATTAATCATTTAGAAACCAAGAGACATGCCAGTTTCTCTCTCTCTCTCTCTCTCTCTCTCTCTCTCTCTCTCTCTCTCTCTCTCTCTCTCTCTCTCTCTCTCCCTCCCTTGTTCTTTTTTTCTGGGCATGATCCTATTATGTGTGCGAGCAAAGAGAATGACATTCAACCAAGCTGGAAATGGATTTGTGCTTTTTGTCAGTCAAAGCTTTGTGTGTGTGTGTCCGTGTCAGTGTGCGGATAGAAATAGACATCCTCCCACGGGTCATTAGGGAGAGAAAGAGAGAGAGAACGGGACTACAGGGGAGCATTGGACAGACTGTGACACTGCAAATGAGACTTTGTAACCGTAGGGCATCTTTTTTGCTTATGTACTTCGTCTTCCGCTCTTACCATATTTTACCACACACTTATTTTCTGTCTGGGTGTGGCTAAACTGCAGGCGTAAATTACCGTCCCACGCGTTCGCATGTTCGCCCACAGCCCCGTAGCCCACTCTCGCTTCAAAACACATCTCGACTCCCACGCATCTATTTAGTGCACAAAAAAATGCTTTTTGTGTCAGTGCGTTGGCTGGGCCTCTATGACACCACGGGTACGTGCCAACGTGAGAAAGAGTCACACTGTTGTGTATCCTTCGCTCTTCGGCGCAGTTATTTATCCAGCATTATTTGTTTTTCCCTGGTGCCTGCCCTCCATGTGCGCATAAACCTGCGGTGCAGAAATGAAATGCGATGCGGTGTGCTGTGATGCGGTTCACAGAAGCTTGTAATGAGCGACTGGGGACTGGCGTCCGTCTCAGGCCACTGGTGCTGCTTTAAGCTGCAAAGACAGACAGGCACTGACATACACAAACATAAGACACAAATACTTTAATTAGGTTAATACCGCTCAGCTGGGACCCATAGTGCCGTTATGTTATGAAATGCCTTTGCACACAAATACGGATTATTACCGTGTTTGACAAAATGTTGTTTTTTAAAAAATTTTATGCATTTAGCAAACAGTTTTATTTAAAAATTGAATAAGGGGTGTTTGTACAAAACACATTCTTGTATAGGGTGAACAGATGTGCAGTTGCACATTGTTTTTATGCAGATTGTTGCAATAGTTTGGGTTTTCGTTAGATTGCTATAAATAAACAATAAACGGACAATGCTGTAATTTTGGCTTTTGCTATCACAAGAAACCAGCAGCGCCATTTGTAGCCGGAACAAGAGTGAATTGGCATTGAATTTGTGAATTTGCTGCTCAAGAAACATTTCTTATTAATATCAATGTTGAAAACAGTTATGCTGTTTTTGTGAAATCAGCAATACTTTTTATCGAATTCTTTGATGAATAGATAGTTCAAAATAACAGCATTTAGTCGAAAAGAAGAAATTTTGTAAGATTGTAAATATTTTCACTTAATTCTTTCATCCTTGCTGAATAAAAGAATTAATAAAAAAAAAATATATATATATATCTTACTGACCACAAACCTTTGAATGGTAGTGCATATACTATATAATCTCAGAGTATATACCTAAAAGTTTAATGCGTAATAAATCTGGTCACCAAAGCACCAGTTTAAAACATTCCATCAACATTTAAAACTGGAAATTTTCAAAACACGTCTGTGTTTTGTTCCATTCTTCTCTGCTGTGTCTTGTAGAATGCAAGAACATGTCATGTGTCAAATATAGACGATTCCATCGCATATCATCTTTATTTCATAACAGGTTCTTTTGAGCCTGTCAGCATGGACTTTGAAGCTCCTGTTCTTCCAGGCCACTGTGATGCAGGATCATTTTCAGGAGACAAGAAAGCAAGGAAGAGATTAAGGCAGATTCATGCTGAAGCCGAAACAGAATGAATCTCATAACGTTCTGCATGTATTTGCATACAATCCACCAATAAAGTGCAATTCTGTGGTGAGACTGCCCGGTGAAAATAGATATGCCCGCCTCATGCGGTTATTTATATTGCTGTCCCCATTTCCAGCATCTTATAGAATCTTAGACACCATAATGCGGCCTCACTCACGCACAGATGTGTGTGATTTACATTTTCCTGTAATACTAGTCAAGAAGGAAAACAATGATAGATGGATAGACATTAACGCTTGCAACTACCCCACCTCCCTTCTTTTTTTATATTCATGCTCTTTCTGTGCCCCGTCTGGCTTTCGCCCACATGGTTTAAGTTAAACAATTAGGGATTACAGGAGTATATGATTCCAGTGAAAGAGAGAGAACTGTGTGAAAATTAATTACATTCTTCATCTTATCATATCTCAGATCTCTCTCTCTCTCACACACACTCCTCCTGTAATTATAAGTTTTGTCTCTGTAACTGAGATGATCCCTAAAGCCCTTCTCTCTCTCTCTCTCTCTCTTTGTCTTTTCCCTCTTTTACTACTCCTCTCTTAGTTCTTAATAAGCAGCATGCAATATTGTTATACAATTCTCAATCGTTCTCTATGCTACTTTAAAACCAAATGATGAAAAGGGATATATTCTTATGCAACCATTTCAATGGGTTTTAGACCCAAATATCATTCAAAAGAATTTCCTTTTTCTTTCTCACTGACATGTGGTAATTAAATTGAATTGTTGTATATTCACTCCATGTCTAGAACTTATTCAGTGTAGAGAATTTAACACAAATAAAAACAACAGTTATTGGCTGGAAAGTATTTTTTTGGTCACACTTTAGTTTAGTGTCCAATTCTAACTAACTATGAACTACGACTTTTGCCTCAATAAACTCAATTACTGCTTATTATAATAGTAAGGTAGTTGTTAAAGGGTTAGTTCACCCAAAAATGAAAATTAAGTCATTAATTACTCACCCCCATGCTGTACCAACCCCGTAAGACCTTTGTTCGTTTTCGGAACACAAATGAAGATATTTATGATTAAATCTGAGAGGTGCATGACTGCTACATAGGCTCCCTAAGGGAATGACACTTGACGGCCCAGAGAGTCATTAAAACCTGTTAAGCTTCACCAGAGCGCGGGCGCACTGAAGCGTTCTCTTACGAGAGGTTCTCTCGTATTGCGTAAGTTTAGCTTACGCTACGGGAAAGATTCATCTTCTCGAGATATTGAAGCCAAAAAATTATCCTTAATTTTGTATTCATTGTCAACGCAGTGCAGCAGCTAGCAGACCTAGAGCAGGCCATCTCGCGTGCTCATTGGCTGCCCTGCTGGCATCTGCTGCAGCCTACCAGTGAGCCCCGCGTGACGTCACGCCCAATGAAGGGCGCTCGCGCCTTCATAGCGTCACAGCCCGCCAGAATGGGCGTGGCTTAGCGTATAAAAGAAGGGGCTGTAGGCTGACTTCCCTGATTTTTCGACTCTTCAGCGAGCTCTCCGCATCGCTGGATCAGAGAGAAGCCACCGCCGCCGTCGAACAGCGAACAGCCAGCGTAGGACAGCGCTGAGGAAGCCGGCCGTCTTCGCCACCTTCAGCCATCCGTGCGAGCTACGCTATCCGGCGACGTATCCTTTTTACACTGTTGTATTCTCTTCTAGCTTACTCCTAAAAGAGCGCGAGTGTCTTTTTAAAGATGCCTCGCATTTCCTGCGGCTCGTTTAGGGCCCCGGAGACAGCCGGAACCTGTGGCCACTGCGACGCGCTCGCCGGAGAATCTCCCTCGAGCCTCGCTCTCGCCTTCCCCGCCTCTCTTCACCGACGCGCAGCTGCCGCTCACGAGCCTCACTGCCGTCGCGTCTGAGGATGAGGTTGAAGGACACGCCACAAGGGACTGCTGTTCTAACTGCGGCTAGCTTCCTTTACGTTACAAGGAAGCTACCGCGCCCACCATAGAAGCAGTCACTCCGCCCTTTGCGGGACCGCGCAGTGATAAGCGCCGTTCCCAAAGGCAGCCGGAGCCTGTAGCCACAGCGACGCGCTCGCCGGAAAGCCTCCCTCGAGCCTCGCTTTTCACCTTCCCCGCCTCCCTTCACCGACGCGCAGCTGCCGCTCACGAGCCTCACTGCCGTCGCGTCTGAGGATGAGGTCGAGGGACACGCTATGGACTGCTGTTCTAACCGCGGCTAGCTTCCTTTACGTTACAAGGAAGCTGCCGCGCGCGCTCTTATCTGCTCGCGCTACTTAAGCTTTCGTAGTTTCCCCCATGGCTCAGTGGCTAAACTCAAAGCATTCGCGCCAGAGACCCGTGTTCGATCCCGGCTCTCGCAGCAGAAAAAATTTATGCAGCTCTCCTCTATGAGCTCGCGACCAGCTTCCTTACGAACAGAAAGCGAGCGCGCGCCCCCCGAGCGCATGCGTCACCGGCGAAGGAAGGAGAGAGTGTGGGTTTTTTGTCCCGCCGAGGCCTGACAAACCCCCTCTTTTTCTCAAACATTTTCCAGCTCCTCCTAGTTCGAGCGGCTGGTAATGTCTATACTGCAGTAGAGAGCCTGTTATAACACGCACGCCTGCAGACAATGCCGACACGCACACGGAAACTGTGATGACGCTCTCTCTCTTATCTGCTCGCGCCAACTAAAGCTTACTATGTTTCCCCTGTGGCTCACTGGTTAAACCCTAAGCTTTCGCGCCAGAGACCCGTGTTCGATTCCCGGCTCTCGCAGCAAAAAAAAAAAAAAAAAAAAAAAATATTATGCAGCTCAACTCTCTGAGCTCGCGTCCAGCTTTCTTACGTACAGAGAGCGAGCGCGCGCCCCCGAGCGCATGCGTCACCGGCGAAAGAAGGAGAGAGTGTGGTTTTTTGTCCCGCCGAGGCCTGACAAACCCCCTCTTTCTCTCTCAGACATTTTCCAGCTCCTCCTAGTTCGAGCGGCTGGTAATGTCTATACTGCAGTAGAGAGCCTGTTATAACACGCACGCCTGCAGACAATGCCGACACGCACACGAAAACTGTGATGACGCTCTCTCTTTTATCTGATCGCGCCAACTAAAGCTTATGTTGTTTCCCCTGTGGCTCAGGGGCTAAACCTTAAGCTTTTGCCCCGGAGACCCGTGTTCGATTCCGGCTCCCGCAGCAGATAAAATTTATGCGGCTCTCCTCAGCGAGCCGCCGTATTCAAGTTTATTTCCCTGTCAGTCCCCTTCAATCAGGCTACTGCAGTGGTCCATTTAGCAGCCAACGAGCCGGCTCATTTGCCCTCTCGCCTGCACACATATACGCCGTCTTTACGGCGACCCAGAGAAAATCTCAAAAGAATATAATGTCTGGTCCGGCTCACGCCGTGGGTGTTTTAAGTGTAGTGAAAGTGCCCACGCCCCAGTGTTCACCCCTACACACAAGCAAATCAAATCTCGTGTCACTCACAGAGCACACTCTCAGAAAGCGCAGAAAGGCCGCTCGAGTGTTGAATATAAGGAATGTGTCCACAGGTCTGTGCCCACTATCTGCCCGCTCTGTTACACGGTCAATAAAACCGGTTATGAATGTAAGTCTCGTGCCCGCCGGAGAGCGTTCACGCTTACTGACACACACCTCCCCCCGGGCGCCGCCCGCGCGTTTAAATGTTATCACAAAACGCAGGGCATTGATAAGACGCTCCCCATCCGTTATGATCGGGGCGTCAAATACACTTGTAAGTCTCGTGCCCGCGCACACGCGCTCACGCTTACAGAAAGCTTTTCCACCCGAAGCGCTGCTTGCGCGTCAAAAAGTGAGAATAAAATGCTCCCCATCCCTTATGATTGGGACACCTCACATAAATCAGACGGTCTCGGCTCTCAGCGAGAGGCCATTGCCCAGAACCGAGAGCGCGCGCGCCGCGCTTTCGGCTCCGGCTCAGTCTCACAAGCCCGCAAATGGCGGCGATCTGAACCCGGAGGCCATTCGCCCCCTAGCGGCTCACATAGCTGCGTGGGAAACTATCCCAGGGATTTCAGAATGGGTTCTGAGCACAATAAGCAGGGCTATACACTTCAATTCATTGGCCGTCCCCAGCGCTTTTGAGCCCGGACCGCGACGATAGTGAATGCGGAAGTAGCACACCTACTTCACGCAGAAATAGCAAAGCTGCTGTGCAAAGGGGCTATAGAAAAGGTGCCGCCTTCTCTGAGCGAGTCAGGCTTTACAGCCGTTATTTTCTCGTACCCAAGAAGGACGGATCTGAGACATTTGAACAAAGTGCTTGTGAAAAGACTGTTCAAAATGCTTACAACCAGGAAAAACCTCGCGCACGCTCGCCCGAGGAACTGGTTTATTTCTCTAGATCTGAAGGATGCCTATTTTCAGATTCAGATAATACCCCGTCACAGGCAATTTTTGAGATTTGCCTTCGACAGTCAGGTATATCAATACACCGTCCTGCCGTTCGCGAAGTGCATGGACGCGGCGCTCGCCCCCCTGAGAAGTCAGGGGCTGCGAATATTGAACTATCTGGACAATTGGCTGATTTTGGCACAGTCAGAGACAGAGCTGCTATCTCACAGAACAGTGCTTCGCAGTCACCTGGAAAGCTTGGGTCTCATGGTGAACTGGACCAAGAGCTCATTACAACCCAGCCAGTCAATTTTCTTTTTAGGAATAGAACTGGACTCGGTGACCTATGTCGGCTCGTCTATCGGCACAGCGCGCGCTCCGTGTTCGCCACCTAGCCGCGTCTTTCCAGAAGGACAGCTTTCTCCCTTTGAAAGCATTTTAAAGGATGCTGGGCTGTATGGCATCAGCTGCAGCGGTGCTCCAGCTGGGCCTACTGCGCATGCGCCCGCTCCAACGCTGGTTGAATGCTCGCCCGTCCCACCGGGCTTGGGTTTCTGGCGGTCAGAAAATCAGAGTGACTCAGACCCGCATAGCGGCTCTGCAGCCCTGGTTAGTGGCCGACTGGTACCAGCTGGGAGTAAGGATGGGAACCATCTCTTATCGGAAAGCCATTTCGACAGACGCGTCCAACTGGGGTTGGGGCGCGCTGTTCGAGGGCAGACCGGTCTTCGGCCAGTGGTCAGACCAAGAGAGGTGTTTTCACATAAACTGTCTGGAGATGGTAGCGGTCGAGAATGCGCTAAAGCGCTTCCTCCCGTTCATACAGGACCAACATGTTATTGTCCGCTCGGACAACATGTCTGTGGTATCCTATGTAAACCGTCAGGGCGGTGTCAGATCCAGAAATCTCTGCAATCTGACGGAACGCCTCCTTATTTGGTCTCAGATGCACCTGCCCTCGCTGAGGGCGGCGCATGTGCCTAGCCATTTGAACGACGGCCCAGACAAACTGTCCAGGGACAACGTTCCCCCAGGGGAATGGTCCCTGGGCCCCCAAACGGTCCAGAAACTGTGGCGCCTATTCGGCAGGGCGGAAGTCGACCTATTTGCGTCAAAAGACAACGCTCAATGCCCGACGTTCTTCTCGAAGGACGAGGACGCGCTGGCCCAGGTTTGGCCCAGCCTCCGGCTATATGCTTTCCCTCCGGTCTCTCTGTTACCACAGGTGATCAAGAGAATCAGGGAAACGCGCCACTCGGTGCTCCTCATAGCCCCGCGTTGGGAGAATCAGATTGGTTCCCGGAGCTAGCACGGCTGTCACATACAGCTCCGTGGCCTATTCCGGTGAGGGCAGATCTCCTCTCTCAGGCTCGCGGCACGATCTGGCATCCCCATCCAGAGCGCTGGTCTCTGCACGCATGGTTGATCAACGGGTACTCGTTGCCCTGCCAGAAGGAGTAATGAACACGATCGCGCAGTCTAGAGCCCCTTCCACGAGAAGGCTCTACGCGTCTAAATGGTCAGTGTTCTCTGGATGGTGCACCGACAGAGGTCTGGACCCGCGGACATGCGGGGTGGCGCATCTATTCTCCTTCCTACAAGGGCTGTTGGATAAGGGAAGGTCCCCATCCACGCTCAAAGTATACGTGGCGGCCGTGGCAGCGTTCGCAGAATCGACGCACGGCCAGTCATTAGGAGGACATGAGTTGGTCATCCGCTTCCTTAGAGGAGCTAGGAGGATGAACCCGCCGCGCCCCCCGTCGGTTCCCATGTGGGATCTTTCACTGGTCCTAGAGGCCCTGAAAGCTTTTCCCTTCGAACCACTAAACTCCGTGGGGTTGAAATATCTATCACTGAAACCGTCTTTCTGACTGCACTGTCGTCAGTAAAACGTGTGAGGGACCTGCATGCGCTGTCTGTCAGCGCATCGTGTCTTGAGTTCGGGCCGTATGACTCTAAAGTCATCCTCAGACCTAGACATGGCTACGTTCCTAAAGTGATGGGCACTCCGTTCAGAGCGCAAGTTATCTCGTTGTCAGCTCTGCCAGCGTCTGACAGTGAAAGTGATGTGAACCTCCCCTGCCCTGTCAGAGTACTGAGGTTTTACACTACGCGCTCCGCCTTATTCAGGCGTTCGGAACAGCTGTTTGTTTCGTTCGGTGGGCGCACCAAGGGTCTCGCCTCCTCGAAACAGAGCCTGTCCAGATGGATAGTGGACTCTATAGCAGACGCTTACACGTCAAAAGGTCTGCAATGCCCTCTGGGCATCAGGGCTCATTCCACGAGAGGCGTGGCCTCTTCGTGGGCATGGTCCAGTGGAATTTCTATCCATGACATTTGTGTAGCGGCGGGCTGGAGCTCCCCGTCTACCTCTGTCAGGTTTTATAACCTAGAAGTTCCTGCCTTGCAGGCTAAACTGTTGTCAGTTAAAAGGGAGGTGTATTCTGCCCAGACATCCTGCTCAGATCACTCTCACATGACTCAGCTCTCCTGGTTGAGCTGCACTAAGTAGGGTATGTGCCATGTGCCTATACAGACCGGCGCGCTGCTCTGTATTCCCTATGTGTGCGTATGTACAAGTGATGGTCCGCGTGGCTGGCCACCTTATTCTCCACCTTACAGGGTTCCCCTGAAAGTTCGGGGTCTCATGGTGGATGCTTGGCGCGCACGGCGTTGACAAAGTGTTCCCGTAGCGTAAGCTAAACTTACACAATACGAGAGAACCTCTCGTAAGAGAACGATACTCGGTTACTAACGTAACCTCGGTTCTCTCTAGAGAGGGAACGAGTATTGCGTAACCGGCCGTGCTCGCGCCACGAGCGACTTCGCTTCAGTGGTCGAAAAACCAGGGAAGTCAGCCTACAGCCCCTTCTTTTATACGCTAAGCCACGCCCATTCTGGCGGGCTGTGACGCTATGAAGGCGCGAGCGCCCTTCATTGGGCGTGACGTCACGCGGGGCTCACTGGTAGGCTGCAGCAGATGCCAGCAGGGCAGCCAATGAGCACGCGAGATGGCCTGCTCTAGGTCTGCTAGCTGCTGCACTGCGTTGACAATGAATACAAAATTAAGGATAATTTTTTGGCTTCAATATCTCGAGAAGATGAATCTTTCCCGTAGCGTAAGCTAAACTTACGCAATACGAGAGAACCTCTCGTAAGAGAACCGAGGTTACGTTAGTAACCGAGTATCGTTTTTTTTTTTAAATAGTTCAAAGTTACTATCAGATTTAATGTTATTACCTTGACAAACTATACATCATTAAAAAGATATAAGACTCAAGTTTCAGTATTTGACCACTATTGTATTCTGATAAACTTATAGTGACAGTTATGTCTTAATTTGTGTCAGGAGTTATGTAATTAAAAAATGAGTCGTTACCTTTAATATGAATTATGAGCGTCAGCCGCTTCCATTCAGAAAAAAACTCCTGTGCGATCGTCATGACAGAGCTTGACAAAACAACGTCCCTCAGGGCTTTTAGCTCAAACATGTGCAGATTTGGAGAAATATTGATATATTCTCATAGGTTTACATCAGATATCTATAGACAGGAATAATATTTATTGAATTTATACCCAAATGCGTCGATGTAATCATGAGCGCTGGATACTCTGATGTACTGTGTTTTCAATTCATACTGGCCGCCTGAGAGCGCTCTATGCACAGTAATAGTCCATATATGGAACACACGAAGAAGTGGCATAATCATGTGACATTCCAGGAAGTCCCTGATACAAACAAAGCTTCCAGAGATCGCTGTAACATGCAGATAAAGATGTTTTGAAGACAATAAACATGATTGCAATGATATTCGATTTACCTGTGTTCTTCGAGCCATATCAGGTATTTTCATAATAATAGATTATATTTATAATGTAATGCTAATCGATATAGAGTTTATCATTGCAGAATACTATAAATGAATATATTTTCTGTCTTATTTTTTCATCTGAAGCCAAATCAGATCACAGAAGGTTATTTAAAACACTCGACTTGCGTTATAAAGTAAGTTTGGAGCACAAACATGGTTTTAATCACATAAATTGTCGTGTATTGATGGTGTGCTAAGCTAACATGCTAGCTAACTCTGTGCACCTGCCAGCACATTAGCTGTTATTTTTATGAATTTTTCTAAATAGGAATGCTTACTGAAATTTTTCGTTTTTCAAAAAGGGCATTTGATACAGTTTCAAATGTGAAGTGAGAACTTTGATAAAAGAAAAAGGGATTGAAACAGTGTGAATAGCCAGTCGTTAGTGATTATAATGCAGACAAAAGAAAAGCATATTTAGACCCATAACCAGGCTGGAGAGGTGTGAATGTGTACAGGGGAGACTGACACTGAATGGGGCTCGTTTGCACCACAAAACAATAGAGAAAATAGTCTAAATAGATGCTAGAAGATGACAATAAACACCAGTTTGCATTTTAGAGTCTAATCAAAATAAATTCATATGACATGATCTTGAAAAACATTTAACTAAATGCAGAGTTTTAAACTTATCTTCTTCAAATTTTAAATATAACATGGTCAGACATGTGGCTTTAGCTGCAGTGCATTTCTAGATTGATACAATGCCAACTTCAATTTTATTTTCATGAAGATGTTTCATAAAAATACATTTCTAATAACTTTACAAAACTTTGAAGACATTTTTCATAATTTTTTTTTCAGTATCACTAATTAATTCCACATTTACAATAAACTGCCAGGTGTCAGCTTTCAAATGAGATCTTACTTGTGCTTTTAGTACAAAGGGTTCATGAACTGTATCTGTTTCAGTTTGGGTATGCCATTTCTGGGGATTTTTCAAAAGTGGGGTTGAAGCTTAACAGGTTAAAGAAAATGTTTAAATATTCCATGTCGCAACAGTGGCTCAACTACAAGTTTATCAAGCGACGACAATACTTTTTGTGCGAAAAAAACAAACAAAAATAACGACTTTATTCGACTATTCCTTTTCTTCCTTGTAGGCCTGAAACGAGACTTCAAGAGATTTCCACGACGCGAATGCGCGAGAACTTAACTGAAGTAGTTGAAGGAGATCGCAATTCTCGCGCATGCGTCGTGGAAATCTTTCGAAGTCTCGTTTCAGGCCTACTAGGAAGAAAAGGAATAGTCGAATAAAGTCGTTATTTTTGTTTGTTTTTTCGCACAAAAAGTATTCTCGTCGCTTGATAAACTTATAGTTGAGCCACTGTTGCGACATGGAATATTTAAACTTTTTCTTTAATGACTCTCTGGGCCGTCAAGTGTCATTCCCTTAGGGAGCCTATGTAGCAGTTTCAGTGTTGCCGCGGTCATTCTGTGTGCTCCGGCACTGGTGATGGGTCCTGTTTCCTGAAAGAGCAACACGAGTGCGTTTGCTTCTTTAAAAAAATAAAAAAATAAAAAGATGTCATTCCATGTCATCCACCAGTTTCTGGATGCGGTCATTCCCTTTTCCTCTCTGACGGTCACAATGGTTGCATCTCGTGTTTGGGCTTACAGCACGCTGAAGCAGCTTTTGTGGGCGGTACATGTTCCCATTGCGGGAATATGACTGTCTTCGTCCGCGAGAGCGCGAGTCCCCATTACCATGCCCCACCCCCGGGTGCTGTGTGGGATGGGTGAACGGAGGATAGTGATGGAGGTCTCGCCAGGTCTTGCCCTGTGGGCTCCTCACTCCTCCATCACACTGCAGCCGATGGAATTCCTGTTGAACGTGCTGGTCCCTCTGTAATGGACCGATCAGCTGTTTCAATTGGGGTTCCCCCAGAGGATAAGATGTCGATAGCAGCATCGGAGAGTGAGCTGGACTCTGGAGATGACGACTCGGCTGTGTTTTCTCCCTCTAGGAGTTTAACATTGCCCGAGCCAGATCCAGAAATGTCAGCTATGCTGAAACGGGCCGCCAAGGCTGCCGGGCTCGAATGGAACCCTCCACCGTGTCCCTTTCAGTCTCGGTTGGAGGATTGGTATCTCGGGGCGGGCCGCGCTGGTTCTCAGCTCGCCGCCCCAGTGCCTTTCTTTCCCGAAGTGCATGGAGAGCTTACCAGGTTGTGGATGGCACCTTTCTCTGCCAGAAACTGCCTGAATAGCTTTTTCCCCTCACTACCCTTGATGGAGGAGCAGTGAAGGGTTGCGAGGTTATCCCTCCAGTGGAGCGGTCTGTTGCGACACAGGTGCACCTGTGTCCGGCGGCCGCTGTCTTTTGGGGGGATCTTCGTCTCCCCCCGAAGGCCTGTGAGTTCTCGTCCGTTCCGACGGGCAGAGCTTACAAAGCCTGTGGGCAAGCCGCCTCCTCTCGCGTGCCATGGCGCTGCTACAGGTCTGTCAGGCCAGGGCACCCATGGACATACACAAGGGTAGCCCAGACCGTGCGCTCATAGGTGAACATCGCACTGCATCTGACCTCGCCCTCTGGGCACGAGTGTCGTGGCATGCGCGATCTGGCGGTGTCCACCTTAGTGGTCCAGGAGCGCCATGGTTAGCTCAGCCTGGTTGATATGGCAGATGCGGACAAGGTTCGGTTCCTGGTCTCCCCAATTTCCCAGGTTGGGCTGGTCGCCGACGCGGCGGAGAACTACGTCCAACAGTTCTCTGCCGCCCAAGCACAGATGGAGGCCATCTGGCACATCCTGCCCCAGCGGCCTGCTGCTACCTCCACCCCACCACCGGTGGCAGTTCCTCCTCTTGCTCGTCGCCAAGGGCGTTCCCCTGCCGCCGCTCCCACTGGGCCTTCGCAGCAGCCTCCAGCCAGGTCTCAGCATGGAGCCGGCCGCAGTAGGGACGCCCAGCCTGCTCCAGGCACTGCCAAGCTAGGTGGCAAGCCACAGCGAAAGCATTCCGGAGCGGGCCGCTCAGGGATGGAAGATGATGCTCTGGGAGTTGGTCACCGATCCACTCCCTCCCCCCGGGTCAGGGCTAGGTGGAGTCTTTGTTTGTGTGTGTGTGTCTGTTCCTCCGCTGCTCCCAAAAGAAGCGGAGCAAGCGGTACCCACACTCCAAAGAAAGAGCAAATTCCTCTGTTCCTGGGTCCCAAGAGGTCGTCTGGCGGTGTGCGACCCTGTAAGCCTTGCACCCCTCAGGCCCCTCTTGTTCGCCAGCACGGCAGCTGGGTGCAGTTCGAGGACTCGGTTTCCCGCCTTCTCACGCATCCCTGGTTGTCTCGTGGAGACAGGTAAGTGTCGTACACCACACTCAGACCCTGCTTCGCGCCACCTCCGGGCCTTCCGAGCCGGATCCCTGTCCTCCACCTCGCTGCCCCACCTCGGGTACGTCTGTGGTTCCCTGGCCCCTGGCACGGTGTGTGTAAGCCTGAAGATGCTTCCTACCGCTCCAGCTGGCCCCGAAACTATCAGCTGACTCGGCTTGCGATTAATTTCGCTTGGCTTCGCCCTGGCTCAGTGATATTCCTCATACCTAGGTGTTGAGCTGAGATGCTCCTAAGATTAGTGATATTTATCACACCTACGTGTTGAGCGCTGCTCCTGTCCTGTGTGCACACGTCGCAGTCCTACTGGCGAAGGACGCGATGTAGCCTCTCCTCCAGCCGATATGAAGACCGGTTTCTATAAACCTGTACTTCATTGTACCCTAGATATAGTAGTAGTAGCCTTTATTGTCACTAGTCACAAGTACCAGCGAAATTAGCCATCAACCTGTCCATAAAGACATACATACAATATGACAAGGGGGTAGACAGGACAGGAAGATAGGGCATTGAGGAAGAAAATACAGCATAACATGAGGAGAGGTGAGGAGAAAAAAGGCAACCCCCAGACTATGCTCCTGTGAGGAGTACAGTTTGGGAACAGTAAAAAAACACCTCAGCAACATTAGCACATAATCAGTACAGTCTACAACATGAACACACAAGACTTGCAACAGGGGAGGGGAGTAGGGGATGGAGGTAACCCAGCACAGGCAGGCAACCGTCCGGTCCTGCAGCCATTCTCTGCGCTGGTCACAGACCCGCCTGTCAGACTGGTGGTACAAAGCGTTGAAGGCGAGGGATGGGGGGTGGGGGGTGATTGCATATGTGTATATATACATATGCATATGTGTTATGGCCATATATGGGTTATGGCCATCTTGGACCTGTGTCAATTGAAACGAGCCCTTTTTCGAAAGCCTCCGTTCAATTACTACACAGAAATGCATTTTCAAATGCTCCGTCCCCAAGGTTGGCCTGCAGCGTTCGACCTGAAGGACAGTACTTTAGATCTCTATCCTTCCGCTCCACAGACCATTCTGTGTTCTGGCATTGAGGGTACGAAGTATCAGTACAAGTCCTACCCTTCGAGTGCTCCATAGCCAGTATCTCTTTTTCAGTTCAGGAGAAGGACTCGGTCCAACATGTCTCTTCAAGAAGAGTGTGTTAAGCTAAAAGTGAGAAAGGGTCCCACTGAAAATTTCAGAGGCTCCTGGGGCATATGGCAGACGCAGCCGCTTGGCTTCCTCCATATGAAGGCCGCTTCAGCACTAGTTTTATGATCGGGTGCCGAGGTAACCGTGGCAGAGCGGCACGCCCTGTGTGATAAAAAAAACCACCCCGGCCTGCCGCCAAACTCTCAGCCCGTGTTCAGACCTTCAGGTCCACTAACACCGACTGAGGGGCCATGTACAAAGGGCATGCTTTAACGGAGGCCTGGGTGACCTCCGACTGCATTGGTATTCGTTACCTCGAGCTGGCAGTTCACCTCGCTTTGAGCCACCGCTGCTCAGCGAGCTGGTACTGGTCTGAAAAGACAACATCGCGACCGTTGCGCTAAGCTTCCCTCGCATGTCACAACTCGCCCGTCACCTCCTTGGAGTCAGAAGCTTCTGAGGTCGCTTCATTCCACTATAAAATTCTTCCGGCCTGCTCAATCGTGCCGGCAACAAGCCTCACGACAGCTATGGCTAGGGAGAGTGGAGACTCCAATCCCCTGGCGGTCCAGCTGGGCAGGGACCACTTCGGGGCCGCACAGTTACATCTGTTGCCCCTCCGGAGTCGTCCCTCTGCCAGTTGTGTTTCTGTCCAAGCGGACATCCCTTAGATAGACACTGGCTCTCAGCTGACCCCGGGGCCCCGCAGAAATGCGTTCCCCAGTGAGCCTTCTATGAAAGCGGCTATGCGATTCATTATCGCTTGGCACTGCTCAAGTTCAGTGATGTTCATCACACTCAGGTGTTGAGCAGAAATGCTCCTGAAGCTCAGTGAATTATCACATCTAGTGTTGAGCAGTGCTCCTGTCTTGTGCATGCATGTCGCTTGCACCTACTGTGCTAAGTCAGGAGTTGAACAGGTCTTGATAGTTGCCCCTTTTTGGCCCAACCAGATCTAGTTCCCTCGACAGCCTTCCTGACATCCCCTGAAAACATTTCAGGGACGGGGCATGATGGCAGCCGCGTTCAAAGAACTGGACGGGGAGGTTCAGGTTGCTACCACAAATGTGGTAGTGACCATCACTTCTGCAAGTACCCCCTTAAGATAAGGCAGTTGTGCTTCGCCAGTTAGGAGTGGAACCTATTAGTTGAATGAGTCTTCTCTCCGTGAGGAGATCCTGAGAGCATTCGGTCATTTCAGTGCTCTCTTTCCTGTAAGTTGGGTTGGAGTAGGCTGTTCCTTCACCCTCAATATGATACAAACATCATATGCAGAAGTATGGGAAGCACGTCCTGATCGTCAGGTTCCTGAGGGAGCAAGGGTCATCCCTGCGCCCCTCTTTATCCTCTTGGGCCTATCTCTGGTGCTACTGCAATACAGAGACTGCCCCTGAGCCACTGCAGGTAGTGAGTTAAAAAATTCTGTTTTTTTAACAGTTCTCCTGCTCGCATGGTCTCTACTAGAGCGTAGGGACTTGCTCGCTTTCAGTCAACGACTCTCACGAGCTGAGACCCCGGCCTGGATATGTGCCCAAGATTCCTACCTCTCCCTTAAACTGGGAGCAGGTGGTGAGCCTGCAAGCGCTGCCTGGAGGAGGCAGACCCCGCCCTGGCTTTCTCTGTCCGTCCGCTTCATTGCGGGTTTACATGCACAGAATGCAAGCCTTAGGACCTCAGACCAGCTCTTATCTATTAAGGAAATCAGCAGAGAGGGAAGGCTGTTTCCAAGAGAGGTTGGCCCACTGAAAGTGGCTGCCTTCATCTTGGTGAAATTCCCGAGATGCACATGTCCACTTAAGTCGTGAGCTCCTCTTAAATGAGTGTGTGCTCCCGCTTAGGCGTTGACACAGAGTGCTTCGCTGACAGATATTCTAGATAGGGATGCAGCGATTACCGGATTTCACAATTAACCGCGCTTTAAAACGTCACGGTTAATTAATCGTAAAGACTATGCTACACCGAGTGTTCTGCACGGAACGGAACTTTTGCAACAACACAAAACAAAAACAAAGTTACACCAGCGGTGCACCAGCTTAATGCCGTGCTCGTCAACCACTATGGCAGAGGGACTAGCAGCGACGCTCTATTTCCACCGAAAAAACGCCTTGAGGGCCTGTTCACAGATCGCGTCTTTTGCGCGCTCAAGTTCGTTATTTCAAATGTAGGCGCGCGGCGTGCGCGCTCATAAGGGAAGCAACGCACTCGTTTTTTCCAAGCGAGATAAAAACATCTCTACTTTTCATAATGCCGCAAGCGCACCTTAGGTCAAGTGACAAGAACCAACACAGCAACGACAGACACATCCGGAGCGCAACCGCCCTAGCGCTTTGGAAAAAGGAGAATGCGGCGTGCAACTTTCAGCTTTCAGTGCAACGTAAAAAAACAACAACAAAAAACAGCGGAATGTTTTGGTTACACAAGTCTGTGGAAAACAGAATGTGACGTGCCTGTCAAGAGTTTCAGTCAGTGAACATTTAACTTAATATCCTATTGCTTTCTCCTGTAAATGTTAGGCTTTGTAGTTTTAATATGCCCGGTGTAAAACACTAACATAAGATCAGGGCCGTGTAGACTTCTAGGACTACCAATTAACTTCATTTCAGTTATTAATAACACCGCATGAGAGATGTTCTCAGTTTCTTTCTATAATTTTTACTTAAACTTTAAACAAACAAACCAAAATAATGAGATTATAATAGATGATTTTCTAAAGGCACATGTACAATTTGGATTAATAATTAAAAAAAGAGTATTAAAATAAGTACAATAATATTGGAGTGGATAACATTTGGACTATATTTGTTTTCTTTTAAAAGAAATACATAGTTAATATTTAGCTTACATTTATTATTCAATAGAGCCAAATACTTTGTTTATTCTTATTTTCATTGGGATTTATTATCCCTTTATTTGTTTTTAAGTCAAATACCAACAAGATATTGTTTTCATGTTATCAAGTTTTCTACCTCAGGTTGAAAATAAATTTAGAACAAACTAAACACTTAATCGTTTTGTGAGCTATTTCAATCAAAGAGCCCTGCAGCCATTGACTTAATTTGTTATTTTTAAAAGAAAAATGCTGGATGTTTACAAAGCACTTCTCTTTAATTCCAAAGGAAGAGATTTATTATTGTTTGTCATTTTATAATTTTGTGTGTTGTGGCAAATAACACATTAAAATCTAGTGTTGAGTGTTTGTGTGATATTATATAGTGTTGTGCAATTAATTGATGCATAATAATCGTGATAATCGTTAAATTGTGATTATTTCTCAGACAATAATCGTACTTACAAAATCTGTAATCGTTGCATCCCTAATTCTAGAGTTGAGGGCTGGGCGACACCTTAGTCGAACCGCTGCTTCCCGTGGGCTCCCTTCATATGAAGCCAGTTTCACTGTAAGCCCGGTTCGTTGTGTCGGCTTGCTGCGCCCTCCTATGGACTGGATACGTGTGCAATTCTTGCTCCAGTTGAGTTCCCCTTTTTAGCCGAACCCTGTTGAGCTCCTCCATACCCTTCGGCAACGGACATGGCGGAACGTCCGAGGCCAGGCCTATCACTCCTATGCACTGGTGGAACCTATGTTAGGCTGGGTCCATATGCTGTGATCCCTACGGCGATCCCATATGTGTTTTCTTCCACGGTACGGCTCCCTTGCGGCGAGCCCGTGTCTTCCCTTGGCAGAGCCTGCTCTGCCGTCACTGTTCGGTTAAGTCTCCCCCTGTGTAGGCTGGAGCCACCCCAGTGACATTCCATATGTTGTACTGCCCGGTCATCCGCCCAGTTCATATGTGTATTCTCCACGTTACCTCCCTTCGGGCAGGATGTGGCTTCCGCAGCGTCTTTTCTTTCCATGTTCAGGGAATGCTTTCCCAGTGGTCCTGTAGGAACAGCAGTGACTTCCCTGGCCTAAGCCCTGTTCCTTCCCCACCTTAATTGCGGGGGGATCTGGAGGCTTTTGTCTAGGCACTGGAAGGTGGCAGCACTAGATGGCGTTTTAATTGGGATCCCAATCAGTCGACACGTCGACTATGTCGAACGTGAGCGACTGAAAGGGAACGTCTCGGTTACGTATCTAACCCTCGTTCCCTGAAGGAGGGAACGGAGACGTAGTCCCATCGCCACTATTTGCTAGACCACCCCTGACTCAAAGTTACGCTCGGCTCCTCAGCGAAAAACAACTAGTGCGTGCATCCACTTCCGTATCTATACCCGCGCCGCGGGGGCGGAGTGTGTAATGCATTTCACGCACGCCAATTACATTTGCTCGTTTTAATAGTACTCGAAGATGACAGGGTCTCAAAGCGTGATCCCAATCGGTCGACACATCTACTACGTCTCCGTTCCCTCCTTCAGGGAACGAGGGTTACATACATAATCGAGACGTTTTCCTGGTTCCCCGATCTTTGCTTGTTCTCTGGACTCTGTGAACGAACGTTTGCTGCCTCCCTTGACCTCAGCCTGTTTACGACCACGAGTTCTGGACTGTCCCTCTATTTCATTGTCTGCCTGTGATTTTTGTCTGCTCTTCTTTGTCTTCTGGTGTGTTTAAATAAAGTGCTGCAAATGGATCCAAACGCCTCTGACTCTGACCTCTGATCTCTTTGGAAGCTTTCTGTTTAAGAGCATGTTGATGTGAGTTTCTGTGTATGTATGGCAAGGCTGTGTGTTTGTGCGTTAATATTTTATTGAGTTATTAAAAAAGTAAAACAACCTTTATTAATTTTACTGTTCGGTAGCAAACTCCACACACACAAACTCTCTGAGCTCTATTCTCTAACCAGTTTTTCAGGGACTGTCTAGCATCCCAGAAGTATTTCCTCTATTATTATGAGCACTTATTTTTTTTTTCCAACAGTATAGACTTTTAATTGCAGAAGGAATATATATTCATAATTTATACTGTCTATTATCGTGTTGTGATGCCTAAATTCACTTTTATTTTAGTTTAATTGTTTTATTTTTAGTGTAACTAATAGGCTACTGTTCAAAAGTTTCAGGTTGTTTCAAATTTCTATCAAAGAATCCTATAAAGAATTTACCATGGTTTCCACAAAAATATTAAGCAGCACAACTGTTTTCAACATTGATAATAATAATGTTTCTTGACCAGGAAATTAGCATATTAGAATGATTTTTGAAGGATCATGTGACACTGAAGACTGGAGTAATGATGCTGAAAATTCAGCTTTGCCATCACAGGAATAAATGACATTTTAAAACATGAAAAAATAGAAAACAGTTATTATAAACTGTAAAAATGTTTCACAATATTTACTGTTTTATTGTATTTTTGATTAAATAAATGAAGCCTTTGTTAGCATAGGAGACTTTTTCTTTCGGTTATGGGTCACAACATGAAAATAATTATTAGTATTTTGCATCAGCTTGAATTTCAATATTCCATTTTTTGTGAATAGAGCATGTCTGATTCCATCTTTTGCCCAAGTTATAGACTGCCAAAGGAGATTGTTTGAGGTGAATGTGAACTGAAAAAGCAGAACTAAAAAAAGAAAGAAATCTCACCACTGACACTGAGATTTGTCTAACACAGAGAACTGTGGCCCTGAGGGATGTCTCCCTGTTCATATCTTGGTCTTTCTGATGGTGCTGCCTATAGGAGTGAAGATGGTTATAGGCAGTGCTTAATTTGTAAATTATCCAAAACAAAAATTCTGCGCTGTGCACTATGACCGACACTGACCATACAACTTCAGTTTTCTCAGAACATACAATGACGTCACTAAACGGTGATGGCACAACTATACGTTTCTGCACGACCCAACACCCTAGTGTATTATTCTGTCACGTATTCTGTCTACATTGAGTCCAAATATCATTCACTTGATCAGTGATATTCTGTCACCGACAATGTCATTGCCTATTTCATTACGTTTAATTATAACTGATCTAACACCCATTGCTTGTGTCTCCCGCTATTTTGATCAGAACTCACTTTGCGCAAAACAATAAGCAGTAAGCACCAACCAAGAGAGTGATTTTGAACTTAAAGTCCCTGTAAAGTCAAAATTAAGTATGTGTTCTGAGTTTATCACACCACAGAAAAATGTGTTATTAGCCACCCAGCCAAATTTGAATGATAAAAAAAGCCGGCAAGTAGGCCTACATAAAATAAGCTATCAAAATCTTGAAAAAATTAGCATTATTCTCTGCTCTCAAACGCTGGGGGGGTGTCCGCTGGCTGCGCTGAAACCACGCCCACTCGCGGGAAAGCTGCTGCTTTCGGGACAGGGAGATGGAGGCCGAGGCGGGAGATAGTCGGTTCGGCCCCATTCACCAGTAACAGCGGATTATCAGTGAATCCCAGTTGTCTCAGACGACAGTTTATAAAACTATCCTGTGTAAAATAATCACTACAGATGCGGGTGTTGGCGGTGATCCTCAGCTCTCCATCAAGGTTGGCTCTTCACAAAATTAATCCACCTCTTCTTGATGTGATCGTTTTTAGGAAATTTAAATAAAGACACCGATATGTTTTGAACAATTATTGCATCCAGGTAGTAGCCTACGCATTTCCGTGTCGAAGGCATAGCTAGCTAGCAAGCAAACTGTAGGCTGTAGTAACTAATAGTACTGACAGTAACTCGCGATTGAGCGCCAAACTGATGCGAATGTGCTCTCTTGTTAGGGGAGGGGCCAGCCTCAGTGCGTCATCAAGTAGGGGCGTGTCCACGAGCTCGGTGGCTCCAGTGCGTCATCGAGCCCCGTTTTAGCGCCGCCCAAAAAATCCGGAAAATAGCAATGGTGAAAAACTGTTTAACGGTCTAACTCCACAATTCAGTACTTCACAGTTCACAGTCTTTGTAATATGTTTTACAGGGGCGTAGCCAGGACATTATTTCTGGGGGGGCCAGCTTGGGCCAGTCTTTTATTTGGGGTGGCACTTGATTGTCAAAAACTACTATTTTAAAACTCACGCACCGCATCACTCAGAGTAGCGGTTTTCCCGTGGCTCGTCAGGCCATAAACCAGGGGTCGGCAAGTAGGGTTAGCATCGGGCCAAAAAATTTTTTTTACACTAGATGGCGGGAGCATAATTAAAGATATTAATTGATGAAAAATGCAACTAGTGCCTGTGACTGTTACAGTGTCTTTTGTAACTGGTAGTGAGCTGTTCCTCTGTGTTAAATCCTGTAGTAGGACAGTCATTAACAAAAAGCCAAATTTGTGTGGCGGTGTCCGGGTTTTACACTGGATAAACTAATAAAGCAGTAGTGACTAGGGATGAGTCACGAATTTAATTATAGAATATCGAATAGGTTGTGTGATTATTGTTTAAAAAAATCCCCATGTTTTCAGTGCTGATTCGATAGTGACGCCGTGTTCATGTAACCAGAGGGTGACGCTGCCAATAATGCAAAAGCTGTCTCAAGGAACCGGCTAAAAGTAATGATTATGAATGATTCAAATATGGCAAGGAGACATTTTAATTGTTTTTTAATAAATTAGTGTTTTCAGTGTCGGCTAAAATAGTGACTGCAGTAGTTAACTCGCTTATAGAGAGACATGCACATTTCTTACGGATTACATAAGCAGAGAGTAGTCGGTTTCTAATTTCGTTTTGAATTGTTTCATTTAAAATTAGACATTTTAAGCTTTCTATATATATTTCTCGTGTCTGTGAGGCAGCTTAAATGCTGAGTTTCGGTTCATTTATGAGACGAGCTCCAGTTCACGAGCAATGCAATCTCGCCGGCGCCTCCGTGTCCGGATTATATAGTTTGCTTCTTATTTATTAAATCCAGGAAATTTGTTGATGAAACACTGATTAAAAATAAGATACAAATGATACAAAACGAAATTCACTTTTTAGAAAGGCTTTCTACAAAACAAAACTTAATGAAGTGGTCAAAATCATGTCTGACCCACATGTCTCTCCCAATATATTGGGACATCTTGCAACACATCCCGCCTTGCTAAAACACACATGTGGGAGATGCGGAATGGATAACAATAATTCAAACAATAAAAGAGGACTTGAATAAGCCCATTAATGGCATTTTGAGTGGCTCTTAACAAACTATGTTTTATTTCCTCTTTCCATATTGTGAATAATAAATGTGTATCAATGGAAGTAGCACCAGACGTGATAGCGGCGCGTACGTTCGAAAAAAAAAAGACCCTTCGTCTAAAATGGATTTTACGCGTCGTTTACCTGTTAGTTACGGTGGTATCCAGTGGTTAGCTGCTAGTCTCCATTAAGCACTGTCAGAATGCAGGCACGTTATGCAGGCACGTAATGTCTTGCACTGTTGATGGGGGCGTGACCCAACATGTTGCTAATGTGGGGCTTGTAGCGTAACTGACAAATGACTTGATAAAAAAAAAATAATGCACACATTTCAGCTTCCTTTAGACCGTTTCTGTTCAGGAGTTTTTTTTAAATTACATTTATTTCCCCCCTCCTCAGACTGGGGGTGGGGCCGTGAGGTTTGGGGGGCCGGCAGGGGGGCCGGTCCTTGACCAGTGGTGGCCGTGGCCCCCCCTGGCCACCACGTAGCTCCGCCCCTGATGTTTTAGCAATACATTTCTAACATTTATAATGTGTTTAGAATTTTTTTTTAGAATTGCCTTTACAGGGACTTTAAGAAATCTGATATATATATATATATATATATATGTTGAGGGCCAAATAGCAAAACATAACCTCCAAATATATCTGGATAAACTTGTGCTCTCTCTTTCTCACTGCACATACTGTCATAATGTAATGCACTTGCTAATTCTGGATAATTTAAAAACATAACACAAAAATCTGAAATTTTCCGGAACAGGATCCAGCTCAAATTAAGCACTGGTTATAGAAACAGCTCTAACCATCTAAACAGGATACATGTTCCTCAAATTCCTCTCAAAAAGCTTCCCTCGAAAGAATCCAGTGATGTTTAGCTGTGGAATGATTACAGCATCTTAGCCTCAAGGCCTAGACAGAAAAACCTGCCTTAGTTGTTAGTGCTGCGCCAAGCTGCCTTAATAAAGACAGAATCCTTTGAGAACCTCTGAAATTCTCCATTTTGTTTCTCAGAGGTAAATCAACCATGCTGGCGTTGCACAGACATAATAAGCTCATCTACAACACCAGTCACTTATATTCATTAAAGCAAGACTTTCCAATGCCTTCCCACAACAAAACCAAGGCCAAAAGCAAAGCTAGTGTGGTGAAGATTAAGATCAGGGATGAACACAATCAATTGTTAATGAATGAGTGGAACAGATGACCTAATCAGACCTGTAGAGTGATGGAAAACGTAAAACGGAGATGTAGCATGAGGGAAAAGGATGAAAACGTTCCATCTTGACTTTCATTCCCTGTAATTGATAATTTCATGAGACCAGATAGACATGCTCTCATCAGCAGTGTGGACGTAAATGTTTCACAGATATGAGGGATAGGAAAGGAGAGAAGCATGCTAATATATAGCAGCTAGCATCTGGAGTGGTGGCTAATCCAGCTGCGCTTCATTAAAGCGCACATCAAAGACATCGAACTGTGACGCAAAGGAGGAGGGGAGAAGGGGGATCAGAGAGAGAGAGAGAGACAGACAGAATTTCTCAAGGGTCTGATCAGACCAGTATTTATGAAAGCAGAAAGCCATGACACCCCAGCGCCTTTGTTAGGTGCTGACAAACATTTGCTAAGTGTGTTCCCTTTCGTTGTCACTCCGAGTTCCGTCGGATGAAGACGAATGGGGGTTTCGCTTAGAAAGCCTATCCGCTTCGAGTAATACAAAACGAGCCAATGGCAAAGAAATGCCATGGGTCTGCAGAATTTGCATGGAGCAGCTCCGCCCCACCTCGTGGGTATAAAGGGCGGAAATTCCAGCAAAGCAGTATGTTTTCGCTTCGGAGCCAAGAGTATCTCTTCACTCCACAGCCATTTCTGACTTCACTCTACGAGACGAGCCACTCTCTCCGGTGTTTGTGTGACGGCGATCTGCAGCGAGTTCACATTGCCTGCTGATCTGTGCAGTGATCTGCCAATGAGTGTGTTTCTCCCTGCTCGCTTCAACATCGCGGAGTTTCTTCCTCCTCTCACAAAAGAGCTCGCACGCGGCACGTCTTTTTAAAGACGGCTCGCCCGTGCATTTCTGGTTGCGGTCGACTCATTTCCGATTTTGATGGGTACATTCTCTGCTCTGCATGCTTGGGCTTCATCACGCTAGAGCAGCGTTTGTGGATGACTCACGTTCTCCCCGCGGGAACGTGATCATCGCGTCATTACGGTCGAGACTCAATGATCTCGTTAGAGAGAGAGTCCCCTCATCCACACCCCGATCTAACACTCTCCACGTGAGGTGCTACTTCGGCTGGTGGCCAGGGTGACCTGAGGGTGTGTGTGTGGAACAAATCCGCCGACTGTTTGTCCGTGGACCACGCCCCCCTCTTCAGTGACGCAACCCGCGAGTGTTCAGGGGATTCCCCGGGTCTATTTTCGGATGCCCCGCGGGTTTCCCTTGACGCTCCAGAATCGGATCTGTTGTCCATCGCAGCATCACAGGGTGGGCTAGAATTTTCAGGAAGTGAAGATTTGACAGTGCTGCCACTTTCGGGTGTGCATATGGCATTTGTCGAGTCAGATCCTGAGATGACGGCCATGCTTTCCTGGGCGATTGGTTTTTGGGTGTGGCCGCTGACTCCTGTCAGCGTCCACTCCAATACCTTTTTTCCCGGATGTGCATCAGGAGATCTCGAAATCCTCGAAGACCCCCATGTCTTCCAGCGATCCCTCGTTGATCTCCTTCGCCCTTCCTTCCCTCGACGGGGCCGCTGCCCATGGGTACACTGGGGTCCCCCGGTTGAACGCTCTGTTGCGATGCTACTGTGTCCTCAGAGTGCTTCCTCTCGGGGCGATCCTAAGCACCTGTCCTAATCCTGTAGTTTTTCGTCTACACTTGTGGCGAATTCCTATAGCGCTACAGGACAGGCAGCCGCCTCACTGCATGCCATGGCCATTCAGCTGGTCTACCAGACCCAGATGCTCACGGACATGCACGAGGGCGGGACTGACCCAGGGCTCTTCAATGAGCTGCGCGCCGCCACTGACCTTGCTCTCCGAGCGACAAAGTGACCGTTCGTTCCCTGGGTCAGGTGATGTACACCATTCTGTGGCTGAACCTGTCCGATGTGCAGGATGTCGGGCGGACCCATCTGCTTGACACCCCCATATCCAAGGTCGGCCTCTTCGGTGGTGCGGTTGAGCGCTTTGCCCAACAGTTCTCAGCCGCCCACGAGCAGACTGAGGCTTATTCTGCCCCGACGGCCCCGCAGTCCGAGCTGATCCCTCAGTCTGCCCACCGCCGAATGCGCCCTCCTGCGGCTCCCACCCCGCCCATTCACCCGGGCTGGCTCTGGAAGCCGCAGGGGGACGCCACAGCCCTCTCCAGCCCCGCCCCCCGCTATACGCCGGGTTAAGCGAAAGGGAACACACTCAGCAAAGGATTGCTTTTGTCCGCCTCGCTGTCTGCTGTGAGCTGCGAGTTTGTTTGCGTCGTGGCTGTCTAAGCCTCGTATTAGCCTCGTATTAGATATATTTCCTTCTGTTTTCCGTATTTCTCTCTTTTATTCTGTTCTGAACCATCATTTAACTCATAATTACAACTCGGACTGTTGGCCAGACGCGTCTCAAGCCATTATACGGCTGGAACCCCAAATACGGTTGGAACATTGTTTGCTGGTCGTAGAGCGAGACACTGCTTCACTGCTGCTCGCCCTGCGATCGACTGCTTTTGTCAGCCTCGTTTGTTGGTCGTAGAGCGAGACATTGCTTCACTGCTGCTCGATCTGTGATCGACTGCTTTTGTCAGCTTCGTTTGTTGGTCATAGAGCGAGACATCGCTTCACTGCTGCTCGCCCTGCGATCGACTGCTTTTGTCAGCCTCGTTGCCTGCTGTGAGTTTGTTTGTTTGCGTCGTGGCTGTCTAAGCCTCGTATTAGGTCGTATTTCTTTCTGTTTCTCCGTATTTCTTTCTTTTATTCTGTTTTATTCTGTTTTGTTAAAATGGCGAATATATCAGGTGTATGTTATCTACCTTTTGGTGCAGATGAGAACAAATCTGATTTGCTCGCGGTGCAGTCTGAATTAGAAGCTGTAGAAAAGCAGATCCGTGACCTTCTAGAGAGACAAGCTGAGCTGAGAGACCGGCGTTTAGCTCTTGAAACATCACGCGCTGATGCACACGGATCAGTGATTAACGTTAGTAACCCGCTGACGCCAACCTCGTCTACTCCGTGCGTTTCTCAGCATTGGTCCCGAGCGTCCAGGTCACGATCAGCCATGGTTTCATTCACTCTGGCTCCAACACACCACCACGAAGCCTGGGTGGTTCCGCGGAAGCCGCGAGCCAGGACAAGAATCTTTTCGCCCCTCCCGGTGTTCGAGATCTCCACTCAGAACCGCTTCTCCCCTCTTCGTGAAATGGAACGCGATGCTGTGATCATCGGCGATTCCACCGTCCGACACGTCCACGCTACGTTAGGTAAAAGTAAGGTGCACAGTCACTGCTTTCCTGGTGCTCGTGTTCTCGATATCACTGCGCGGGTAACTGAGATCTTGAACGGTGACGAGCGCGTCGGAGCTGTGGTGCTGCACGTGGGATCTAACGACACTAGGCTGCGACAGACGGAGGTTCTGAAGAAAGACTTCAGGAGCCTTATCGATACGGTACACAGCACATCGCCTGAAACATCGATTATTGTGTCTGGACCGCTTCCTACGTACCGACGAGGGCATGAAAAGTTCAGTAGATTATTCGCGCTAAATTAATGGTTATTGTCATGGTGCAATGAGCAGAAACTGCTCTTTGTAAATAATTGGAATCTGTTTTGGGAGCGACCAAGGCTCTTCCATGCTGATGGCTTACACCCAAGTAGAATCGGGGCAGAACTTCTGTCGGATAACATCTCCAAGATGTTAAATACCATTTGACTAGTATCCAAAAATCCAAATCACAGTCTCTACTGCACCAATTTAATTGATATTAATACTAGTGTAGAACATTGCATAGAAATTGTTTCTATTCCTCGTTTACTAAGATCAAATAATAAATCTACTGCGGGATCTAGAAAAAATCGAATTGTTATTAAAACAAAAAATCTCGCTATTTGTGAACAAAAACAATTTCTAAAGCTAGGTCTTCTAAACATTAGATCGCTCACACCTAAGGCGGTTATTGTAAATGAAATGGTCACAGATAATAATTTCGATGTTCTGTGCCTTACTGAAACCTGGCTTAAACCAAATGATTATTTCGGTCTAAATGAGTCTACTTCGCCAGGATACTGTTATAAGCATGAGCCCCGTCTGATCGGTCGTGGCGGCGGTGTTGCAACAATCTACAGAGATATCCTTAATGTTACTCAGAAAACTCGTCATAGGTTTAATTCGTTTGAAGTACTTGTGCTAAATGTTACGCTCTTAGATGTAAGAAAAAAATCCCTATTATCTCTAGCATTGGCTACCGTATATAGACCTCCAGGGCCTTACGCCGATTTCCTAAAAGAGTTTGCTGACTTTCTATCAGATCTTTTGGTCAACGTCGATAAAGCATTAATTGTTGGAGATTTTAACATACACGTAGATAATTTAAATGATGCGTTAGGGGCTGCGTTTACAGATTTATTAAACTCCTTCGGGGTCAAGCAAAACGTCACCGGACCAACTCATCGTCTTAATCATACACTCGATTTAATTATATCATATGGAACCGATCCAACCGATATAGATATCATTCCACAAAGTGATGATGTCACTGACCATTACATGGTAACTTGCATATTAAGTACTGCTGTAATATGTCATGCTGCGCCACGTTATCGACCAGGTAGAACAATTCTTCCATCCACCATAGATCATTTCTCAAATAGCTTATCTGATCTGTCTCAGCTGCTGCCTGAACCCAAACAAACAGATGAACTAGATGAACTAACTAGCACTATGAGCACCATTCTCTCTAGAACATTGGATATTGTTGCACCCATTAAATTAAAAAAGGTCAGAGAAAAAAGTATAGCACCATGGTACAATAATACTACGGATGTTTTAAAGAGAGAAACCCGTAATTTAGAGCGTAAATGGAAAAAAACTAATTTAGAGGTCTTTAGAATCGCGTGGAAAGACAGTATGTCACGTTATAAAAAGGCCCTTAAAACGGCCAGGGCTGAGCACCTCAGCAAATTAATAGAAAACAACCGAAATAATCCAAGGTTTTTATTTAATACCGTGGCTAGACTAACAAATAAACAGACGTCGTCTGAACAAAATACCTCGCTACAGTTTAGTAGTAATGATTTCATGAACTTCTTCACCGAGAAAATTGAAAGCATCAGAATCAAAATCGTAAACGTTCAATCTTTACTCGCGCCTTATAATTCAGCCGCAAGAACAATTACAATGCTTTACAACCATAGAACAAAAAGAGTTAAATAAACTTATCACTTCATCTAAAACAACAACGTGTTTATTAGATCCTATACCAACTGAACTACTGAAAGTGTTACCTATAGTGGAAGAGCCTCTTCTCAATATTATTAACTCATCTTTATCTTTAGGTCATGTTCCAAGAACGTTCAAGCTGGCTGTTATAAAACCTCTTATTAAGAAACCACATTTAGATCCAAATAACCTAGCAAATTACAGACCCATTTCGAATCTTCCATTTATGTCAAAAATATTAGAAAAAGTGGTGTCCAGTCAACTCGGCTCTTTCTTGCAAGAAAACGACATCTATGAAAAGTTTCAGTCTGGATTCAGGCCACATCATAGCACTGAAACTGCGCTTGTTAGAATCACAAATGATTTACTTTTAGCTTCGGACCAAGGCTGTATCTCAGTACTAGTTTTACTTAATCTTAGTGCTGCGTTCGACACTATAGATCACACAATACTCTTAGATTGACTACAAAATTACACTTGTGTTCAAGGACAAGCATTAAGCTGGTTCAGGTCATACTTATCTGACCGCTACCATTTCGTCTACTTAAATGGAGAAAAATCGATCATAACTTCGGCAAACTATGGAGTGCCGCAGGGATCTGTGTTAGGCCCTTTATTATTCTCAATATATATGCTGCCACTTGGTAATATTCTAAGGAAACATGGAATTAGTTTCCATTGTTATGCTGATGACACTCAAATATATATATTTCATCACGGCCAGATGAATACGCTAAATTATCCAAATTGACAGATTGTGTTAAAGATATAAAAGATTGGATGACGCGTAATTTTCTTTTATTAAATCCAGACAAGACAGAGGTAATACTTATCGGTTGTAAAAACCGTCCACAAAACCTTTCACAGCACGACTTTAACATAGTAGGATGCCCTGTTACTTTATCTGCTACAGTAAAAGACCTGGGTGTTACATTAGACTGCAACCTGTCTTTTGAAAAGCATATTTCATATGTTACAAAAACCGCCTTTTTCCACCTTAGAAACATTGCTAAGCTACGTAATATGCTATTAGTCTCTGATGCAGAAAAGTTAGTTCATGCATTCATGACCTCGAGACTAGATTACTGTAATGCTTTATTAGCTGGTTGTCCTGCATCTTCAATAAAAAAGGTACAGTTAGTCCAAAATGCAGCCGCTAGAGTTCTTACTAGATCAAGAAAATATGATCATATAACACCGATTTTATCATCACTTCATTGGTTACCTATAAAGTTCCGTATTAATTACAAGGTATTGCTTTTGACTTATAAAGCTCTAAATGGTTTAGCTCCAGTCTATTTAACGGATCTTCTATCGCCCTACAATCCATCGCGCTCTTTAAGATCACTAAATTCAAGGCTTCTGGTCATTCCTAGGATATCCAGATCCACCAAAGGAGGCAGAGCCTTTTCACATTTAGCTCCGAAGCTCTGGAATAGCCTTCCTGATATTGTTCGTTGCTCAGACTCACTCTCACAGTTTAAAACTAGACTGAAGACGCATCTATTTAGCCAGGCATTCATATAAATTTTCTTACAAATCTTACAGTAACTGTAAATTCGGCCTCTAGTTCATAAACGCCAGAGGAGAACTGGCCCCCGACTGAGCCTGGGTTCTCCCAAGGTTTTTTTTTCTCCATTGGGTCATCTGATGGTGTGTTAGGACACCTTTAGGTCACTGGATGGAGTTTTTCGGTTCCTTGCCACTGTTGCCTTTGGCTTGCGCAGTTGGGGATATTCAAATTAATTAACCAATCATACCACTGATCAGCTCTACCAAACTTGGATGTCTTTTTTTTCCAGTAATAAACAAACACTGTTAAGTTGTTTTGATTGATACTGTGAAGCAGCTTTGATACAATCTGTATTGTGAAAAGCGCTATATAAATATATTTGACTTGACTTGACTTAAGCGGCACTCTTGAGATGGGCTCCTCAGAGATGGGACTTTCCAGGAGCTGGTAGCAGGGCCACTCCTTTCCCTGGTGGAGGGCCGGGGAAGAATCCTTATTCAGAAAGAACTGACTCTCCCGTTTCTGAGCACACAGAGTTCTCCGACGACACGGTGCGCCGCCCCCGGGCCGTGCACCCCTCGTCCTCCTCTGTCCCAGAGCCGGATGACAGTGTGCGCCGTCCCCGGACCGTACCGCTCTCATCCTCTGACGCCAGACCCCTGGCAGAGCAGACCCCCGTGGAACGTTCGTCCTTCCCTGGTCTGCTCTGTCAGGACGCGGTCAATGACTGTTCCCCCACACCGGGCCGCTATGCCGTCCACGTCTGGGCCATTCATTCCGCCTCGCTGCACCACCGGTGGGAAGTCTGTAGTTCGTTTGATCCCGCTGGTACAGTCGTTGGGAGCTTGGCAAGAGCTTCCCAACCTGTCCCGCTGGGTCGCTCGAACAGTCAGGCTCGGCTACGCGATTCAGTTCACGCGGTCTCCTCCCCGCTTCAGGGGAGTCCGCTCCACTATGGTCGGTGGCGGAGGTTGCTACCTTGCTGGCGAAGGGTGCGATCGAGACTGTCCCTCCAGCCGAAAGGAGGTCCGGCTTCTACAGCCCGTACTTCATTGTCCCCGAGAAAACTGGTGGGTTACGGCCAATCCTGGATTTGCGCGTGCTGAACCGCTCCCTTCACAGGCTGCCGTTCAAGATGCTCACCGCCAATACGCGTTTTCGAATGTGTGCGGCACGAGGAATGGTTTGCAGCGATCGACCTGAAGGACGCCTACTTTCATGTCTCCATTCTCCCTCGACACAGACCGTTTCTTCGGTTTGCTTTCGAGGGGCAGGCATATCAGTACGCAGTTCTCCCTTTCGGGCTAGCCCTGTCTCCTCGCGTCTTCACGAAGGTCGTCGAGGCAGCCCTTTTTCCCCTCCGGGAACACGGGGTTCGCATCCTGAACTATATCGACGACTGGCTGATTCTAGCTCACTCTCGAGATCAGCTCTGCGAACATAGGGACTTGGTGCTCCGCCACGTAGCCCGTCTGGGCCTTCGGGTCAACTGGGAGAAGAGCAAACTTTGCCCCGTGCAGAGGATCTCTTTTCTCGGTATGGAGATCGACTCGGTCGCCATGTCCGCGCAGCTTACGAGTGAGCGCACACAATCACTGCTGACTTGCCTGAGACAGTTTGAGGGCAAGAGTGCGGTTCCACTGAAACTTTTTCAGAGGCTCCTGGGGCATATGGCATCTGCAGCCGCGGAAACGCCGCTCGGATTGCTTCATATGAGACCGCTTCAGCTGTGGCTTCGCGACCGAGTCCCGAGGTGGGCATGGCATCACGGCACCTTCCGAGTACCTGTTACTCCGACCTGCCGTCAGATCTTCACCCCGTGGTCGAACCTCAGTTTTCTACGGGCCGGGGTGCCTCTGGAACGAGCTTCGCGGCATATTGTTGTAACGACAGATCCCTCTGCCACAGGCTGGGGCGCCATGTGCAACGGATGTGCTGCCGCGGGCTCCTGGATAGGACCCCACCGCTTATGGCACGTCAATTGCCTCGAGTTGCTGGCGGTACAGCTCGCCCTGCGCCGCTTCCGAGCATGTACTAGTCCGTTCAGTCAATACCGCGACTGTAGCGTACATCAACCATCAGGGTGGTCTGCGCTCCCGCCGTATGTCGCAACTCGCCCGCCACCTCCTCCTATGGAGTCAGAAGCATCTGAGGTCGCTTCGTGCCATTTATATCCCCGGAGCTCTGAACTGTGCAGCCGACGAGCTCTCACGGCTTCAGCCCCTCCCTCGATTCAGCTGATTTGGGACCAGTTCGGGGACGCACAGATAGATCTGTTTGACTCTCACGACTCGACCCATTGCGCCCAGTTTCATTCCCTGACCAAGGGCACGCTCGGCACGGATGCTCTGGCGCACAGCTGGCCGCAGGGCCGCAAATATGCGTTTCCCCCAGTGAGCCTTCTTGCGCAGACCCTGCGCAAGGTCAGGGAGGACGAGGAGCAGGTCATTTTGGTCGCGCCTTACTGGCCCGCCAGGACCTGGTTCCCCGAACTTGTACTCCTCGCGACAGCACCTCCTTGGCCGATTCCTCTGAGGAAGGACCTCCTTTCTCAGGGACGGGGCACCCTATGGCACCCTCGTCCCGATCTTTGGAACCTCCACGTGTGGCTCCTGGACGGGACGAGGCAGGTTTGAGTACCCTACCACCAGCGGTGGTGGCTACCATCACTTCCGCTAGAGCTTCGTCCACGAGACACCTCTACGCATTGAAGGGGAACCTCTTCGTCAGCTGGTGTTCTTCTCACCGAGAAGACCCCCGGAGATGTTCGATCGGTGTTGTGCTTTCCTTTCTTCAAGATGGGTTGGAGCGAAGGCTGTCTCCCTCCACCCTCAAGGTCTATGTCGCCGCTATTGCCGCACAGCACGACCTTATAGAAGGTAAGTCCGTAGGGAAGCACGACCTGATTGTCAGGTTCCTGAGAGGAGCGAGGAGACTGAGTCCTCCTCGTCCTCCTCTCGTACCCTCTTGGGACCTCGCAGTGGTGCTAACTGCCCTGCGGAGTGCTCCCTTCGAGCCTTTGCAGTCGGTTGAGCTTAACTTCCTGTCAATGAAGACAGCGTTTCTGACTGCATTGGCCTCCATTAAGAGGGTAGGGGACCTGCACGCATTCTCCGTTGACAAAGCGTGCCTGGAATTCGGGCCGGCTTACTCTCACGTGATCCTGAGACCCCGGCCTGGATATGTGCCCAAGGTTCCTACCACTCCCTTCCGGGACCAGGTGGTGAACCTGCAAGCGCTGCCCCCGGAGGAGGCAGACCCAGCCTTGGCACTGCTCTGTCCAGTACGTGCTCTCCGTATCTATGTAGACAGAACGCAGTGTTTCAGGACCTCAGACCAGCTCTTTGTCTGTTATGGTGGGAGACTGAAGGGAAAGGCTCTCTCCAAGCAAAGGTTGTCTCACTGGATAGTGGACGCCATTGCTTAGGCATACCAACAGCAAGGTCGACCGTGCCAACTTGGTGTGACTGCCCACTCCACCCGGAGTGTGGCGTCCTCTTGGGCTCTAGCGCATGGCGCCTCGCTAACAGACATCTGCAGAGCTGCAGGCTGGGCGACACCTAACACATTCGCCAGATTCTACAATCTCCGAGTGGAGCCAGTCTCCTCCCATGTACTGTCTTTTTCAAGTTAACATGGGACCCGTTAGGTGTCTTCGCTTGCTCGCCATTCCACTCGACGGACTGGATACGTGCGATTTTCTCCTCAGGTGAGCTTCCCCGAAAGCCCTGAGTTCCTCCAGCACTCCTGATGCTGGCGCCAGTGTCTTTGCCTGCGCGTCGGCTAGGTGCCTCCCGTGTGCATGGTACCTCCTCCGAGCTACCCCCACATGTGTATTTCCGCTGTAAGCCTCTGTTGAGCATGTGTCTTTCCCTTGGCAAGCCACCTTACCACCCCTGGGGTTGAAATATTCCACCTGCGGCTGGACACCCCAGTGATTCCCCATATGCATCCCTCGGGTCATATGTGTATTCTCTAAGTCCCCCCCTCTGGGTTGGCAGTAATTGCATATTCCTTTAAAAACCTTGGGATATGCTCCCCAGTGTACCTTGGTATTCCTGTGCTAATAGGAGTCCTTCGTCCGTGCTGTCTCACGACAAGGATCTCAGATTACGCAGGGCACTGGAAGACAGCCGAGAAGGTGGCATGATTAGACTGGTATCCCCATTCGTCATCATCCGACGGAACTCGGAGTGACAACGAAAGGGAACGTCTTGGTTACGGATGTAACCCTCGTTCCCTGAGTAGGGAACGGAGACGTTCCGTCTCCCTGCCACTTTCCGCTGTACCGCGGGGATCGCCTGAGCTCAGTCTTGGCTCCTCGGCGAGGAAACATACTGCTTTGCTGGAATTTCCGCCCTTTATACCCACGAGGTGGGGCAGAGCTGCTCCATGCAAATTCTGCAGACCCATGGCATTTCTTTGCCATTGGCTCGTTTTGTATTACTCGAAGCAGATAGGCTTTCTAAGCGAAACCCCCATTCGTCGTCATCCGACGGAACGTCTCCGTTCCCTACTCAGGGAACGAGGGTTACATCCGTAACCGAGATGTTTTTTTAGTACAATCATTCATTTTCAACCTCTCATTAGTGTCTGGCACACTTTCTGAGCGGCTCTCGCTGTGCTGGCCCTGGTGAGAAATGAGTTCAAGAGCTTTGTGTTGTAAATTACCAGCAGAAAAATCATTGTGTTATGTATTTATGGTCACACTTGAAATGCGTCCAATGAGAAGCCATTTATCTGTACACAACATGCAATGTGGCAGTCTCAGCCAATTAGGCCAATGTCAAGTTAAGGATTTTGAACCAATGAGATTTTGCAGTGGGTGGGACTAAGCAGCACAATGCTGCTCAAATTCACCTTGTTTTTAACATAAGTTCGGGTGCAGCCATTTGTTACTTGAATGTGTGAGGCTTCCGGTGTCATTCGACTTTAGTTATATTAGCTGCACACAAAAAAATGCTGCTTGATATTGCAAACTGATGTTTATCATGTTATTTAAATGTATTCACGCAATTGTAATCACACTGGTTGTAGCACAAAATAGTTTTTGTTATTATTCTAGTCATTTATTTACCTATTTGCTAATGAATTGGAAGTCACGCATATTAACAGGAAATAGTTTACTTCTGCATTGAAAAATGTAATAGAAACCAAGGGATTGACAAATTGTTTTATTGCTCTTAACTTTTTATGACAAAAAAAAAAAAGACTTCATCATATTATGTCAGACCAGCCGCTTTGTGAGAGTGCTGTCTGTACTGTCTGTACTTTATTTTATCTGTTGAATCCTAATGGATTTACAGCGCAAGTCTACTGCCAGCCTCACCTTCAGGAGCTCCTCTATTTGCATTAAAAAGCAGTGCTTCAATCTATGCTGGCCTTTGTCTCTTACACAAAGACCAGAAAGTCTTCTCAACAGTGAGAAAGTAAGAAAGAAAATGGAGAATTTATGAAGGAAGCAAAAATTAAACTGATAAAGTTAGGGTGGGCAATTTCGGAGAGGGTAGCGATAGCAGCTTTGAAAGCATAAGATCCTACCCTCCCTTCAGAGCGTCTCCAAAACCACACCTCCTCCAAAGCACATGAACTTGCACAGCCAGAGTAGAGTCTGCAAAGCATCACGAGACGAGGGACAGCAATAAATTAACATTACAAAAATAATGAACATACTTAAAGAACTCTGACCTGGCTGTACCACCTGACTGCAGATTCATGCAGATTCATTTCTGCGTTGATAGTGTTGCCACAGAAACTTGAACCGCTCCGAGTAGAAGTCACGGCTTGCCATCTCTTAATCACGGTTACGCCAATAATCTCTTAATTACTGTAAACGTGGCATAAGATGGTTGTTTTGGTTCAGGAGGAACTATTAAAGGTGGCTTGTGTTTGTTTGCGGCGCTCGGTGACTGACGTCTGTCTACTACTCTGCATTGCGTGAAATGCTGATGATGTGTGATGTCTGAGTATGGATGTATGGAAATACATATTGACTGGCAGGTATGACTATTAGGTAGAAAATGTTTTTGGTCCTGAGATTTCCAGAGATGGTCCTCACTGCAGAACACGAAATCCAGGGGGAGGAGTTGGATCCAGATCCAAGTCCTCCCACCTTACATATACCTAAACCTACCTCATCTCCGCCCCCTGATCCCTAACCCCACCCCTAATCCTACCCATCTCCACCCCCTGATCCCTAACCCCACCCCTAATCCTACCCATCTCCACCCCTTAGATCTGGATCCAACTCCGCCCCCTGGATCTCGTGTACTGCAATGAGGTGCTACTGGATTTCCATAGCAGATGTACATTTTTTAGTATTTTAGACCACTTCTATTATTCATTGCTATCAGGATGTGAAGAGAGTTTCAACCGTGATAAAAAGTGTTTATGAAAAACTAGCATAACTGAAAGACTTAGATTTATATTTTGCAGGTGAACAGCATGGTTATTCTGGTTGGCCAGCACCAAACCAGCACTAACCAGCCTTTATCAGTATGAAGACTCCTGTGTGTTGCAGTTTGTGAGGACTGATGATGTTATGGGTGCTTGTGTTTCAGCCTGAAGCTAAACAGCAATCTGCTTTCATCCAGCATGTGTCCAGTGCAGCTGTCTGCCGCCCCACAGCAGAAACCAATTCCTCTACAAGCCATTTAATCACCTCTACCTTATGGTATCTGTTCATCTATCTGTTTGTTCTTTATTTCGATTTCTCTCAATAATTTTAGCTCCCATCTCTCTGCACTGCAAAAAATAAATTCCTTAAAACAAGAGAAATTTTCCAGAGAAGCATGATTGTGTAAGGTAATGAGATAATAAGAGAATATATCTTGAGTTAATTTATTAGTATTTTTTTATCTTTTCCAAAGCATTAACAAAAACCCAGACAGTTGATGGACCCCATTGACTTCCAATAGTATTTTTTTTTCTACAATGGAAGTCAATGGGGTCCATCAACTGTCTGGTTACCAACATTCTTCAAAATATCTTTTGTGTTTAGCAGAAGAAAGAAACTCATACAGTTTTGGAATAACTTGAGTAAATGATGACAGAATTTTCATTTTGGGGTGAACTATCCCTTTAATAGAAATGAAAAATTATACATTTCCCCCCATATGAACCATTTTCTCTATTAATCATATTAAAAGTAACATAACCATACATGTAACAAAATTTAGGTTTATGTCAAACAAAGCATTTTGTGTGTGTTTATGTATGTATGTATGTATGTATAACATTCTGTCATCATTTGCATACTGGATTAGCAGATTAGTCTGATTAATTCATGATTGAATCATTTAAACCAGTTTTGTGAACTGGATAAACTGACTCATTGCAAACATCTGATTCAAAAGAGTGATTTTCTCACGAATTAGCTACAGCTTCTCCCATGAAGCCAAATGAATGCCAGAGTAAAAACATTCAAGGAATTACCAAGGTTATTTTCGTAAACGTAAACTTAAACTAAGACTAAAACTATTGGTCGAAAAACATTTTCGTAAACTGAAATAAAATTGAAATTTCAACATAAATGAAAACTAAAACGAAAGGAAACTAACAACAGTTACTAAAATTAACTAAAATAAAATGATAATTAGCGAAAATAAATAATCGTTTTCGTAATTAATAAGCTCTCATCCTGTACCGGAAAATGAAGTTTTCCATTGGACTGTGCTACTTTATATTTCAATGTAAATACGTGCTAAACAGACATGCATAATGAGACCATTTCAACGGCTATTTGTTGATGTATGAAGTGACGTGTTTGGCCCTCAGACGTTTCCGGTTAGTTAGAGAGCGCACATTCGAAACAACGGCGGGAAGCGCTTTATTTACTGTTTATTTACCGCAATTGTGCGATAACTTTCTTATTTATGCGAATAAAACATGTCAAAATTAAAATTAGGAGCATGTTGTTCAGTGGTTGGATGTTCTTTCAGACCTGGAAATAACTTGCTCTCAGTAATCAAAGCGTTTAGATTTTCGAAAAACGCGCCTGGATTGGAGCAGTGAAGCGAGACGAATGGATACTAAGCAACTAGCAATATACAGTGTACACATTTCAATTATGGTAAGTAAAATACTTATTTTCTCATTGGATTATTTGTGTTTCTCTACTTTAACTGTTTAAGTGGGATGCAGCATCATTTAAGCTAGCACTGTGGGTCCAACCCATAGGCGTAGATTACGCGGGGGACGGGGGGGGCGGGGTGTTTTGGGGGTAATCTTTTTACACAATGTAAATTTATGTAAATTTTAAACAATGTAAATTCGTCCCCCGCACTTTTTCATAGGGCAAGTGTGCCTACGACAAGCTGAGGTTTTCGCGGGTGTGTATACCCTACATCAAGATTTAAAATCCAAAGAGTCAAGGATAGTCTATACGTGACTTTCACGTTTCCATGGTAATCAGTCACTCGTGCATGAGCCTACGACACGCCCATGCGCGCACCCGCGCCGAATCCATCAGTTCTCTTACGAGAGGTTCTCTCGTATTGCGTAAGTTTAGCTTACGCTACGGGAAAGATTCATCTTCTCGAGATATTGAAGCCAAAAATTATCCTTAATTTTGTATATGTTGTCAACGCAGTTGCAGCAGCTAGCAGACCTTGAGCGGGCATTCTAGCACGCTCATAGGCTGCCCTGCGGGAACTGCACAGCCTACCAGTGAGCCCGGCGTGACCGCGTCCTAGCCCGCCAGAATGGGCGTGGCTTAGCGTATATAAGCGGGGCTCAGAGGCTGATTCTCTGGTTTTCATCGACTGAAGCGAAGCTCTTCGCATCGCTGGACCTTGAGAAAGCCGCCGCCGGCGTTGAAACAGCGACAAGCCAGCTAGGACAGTGACTGAGGAAGCCGGCCGCCTTCGCCACCTTCAGCCTTCCGAAGCAAGCTACGCTATCCGGCGTTGTATCCTTTTTCATCGCAATCCGAGCATCTAAAAGAGCACGAGCGTCTTTTTAAAGATGCCTCGGTCCATTTGCGGCTCGTGCAGAGCCCCTCTCAGCGTCGGAGACCGCCACGTTATTTGCGCTCTCGGCCTGGGCCAGGAACATGCTGCTCTTGCCCTCTCTTCGGGAGGATGTGAGCACTGTGAAGACCTTCCGATGTCGACCTAGCGGGCTCGACTTGAAGCCTTAAAAGACGAAGCTTTCTCTCCGCCCTTTGATGCACCGCGCAGGAAGAAAAAGCACCGTTCTCAAAGGCCGCAGGAGCCTGCTGCTGCCACGACGCGCTCGCCGGAGTCCCTCCCTCTAGCCTCGCCGATGCCCTCTCCGCCTCTTCTCACGCCCACGAGCGCCCGCACTTACAAGCCTGCACGCCTCACAAGGCGCCGCTCGCGCATCACATTGTGATCAGAAAGCTCCCCCCATTCACAGTAATCGGGAAGATGCATTCAAAACAGCCTGTCACTGTTTACAGCGAGCCGCCCCATATAAGCACACAGAGCGCGCGCGCTGCTCCCGCCCCTCCGGTTCAGTCTCTCGAGCCCGCACAGCGCGGCGACCAGAGCCCGGAGTCCATTCTACCCTTAGTTGCGCACATAAAAGCATGGGAAGATATCCCAGGGGTATCGAAATGGGTGCTGAGCACTATAAAGCAGGGTTATGCGTTACAGTTCGCTCGCCGTCCCCCTCGATTTCGAGCACGGACCGCGACGACAGTGAAAGCAGAAGTAGCACACCTACTTCGCTCAGAAATAACAAAGCTGCTGTGCAAAGGGGCCATAGAACCGGTACCGCCTTCTCTGAGCGAGTCAGGCTTTTACAGCCGTTATTTTCTTGTGCCCAAGAAGGACGGGGGACTCAGACCCATACTGGATTTGAGGCTCGTGAACAAAGCTCTTATGAAAAGACCGTTCAAAATGCTTACAACCAGATAACTCCTCGCGCACAATCGCCAAGGGGACTGGTTTATATCGCTCGATCTGAAAGATGCCTATTTCCAGATTCAGATAATACCTCGCCACAGGCCATTCTTGAGATTCGCCTTCAACGATCGGGTTTATCAATACACAGTCCTGACGTTCGGCCTGTCCCTAGCACCCCGTACATTCACGAAGTGCATGGACGCGGCTCTCGCCCCCTTGAGATCTCAGGGCATGCGAATTTTGAACTATCTGGACGATTGGTTGATTATGGCGCAGTCGGAGACAGAGCTGATATCTCACAAAACTGCGCTCCTCAGCCATCTGGAATGCCTAGGTCTCACGGTCAACTGGACCAAGAGCTCATTACTGCCCAGTCAGTCAATATCCTTTTTAGGAATAGAACTGGATTCGGTGACCATGAGGGCTCGCCTGTCTACACAGCGCGCGCGCTGTATCCGGCAGCTGGCCATGTCATTCACGGCGGGCAGCGTTTTCCCTCTGAAAAAATTCCAGAGGATGCTAGGCTTGATGGCTTCAGCCTCGGCGGTACTCCAGCTAGGTTTACTTCGCATGCGCCCGCTACAGCACTGGCTGGCCGCGCGTGTGCCGCACCGAGCTTGGAGGTCGGGTCGCGAGCGGATCAGAGTGACTCAGAGCTGTGTCACAGCTCTGCAGCCCTGGTCAGCGGCCGACTGGTACCAGAGGGGAGTGACTATGGGGGCAGTCTCTTTCAGGAAGGTCATCTCGATGGATGCGTCCAACTCAGGTTGGGGCACCACCCTCGAGGGCAGACCAGTCTTCGGACTGTGGTCAGACTGGGAAAAACTCCTCCATATAAACTGTCTGGAAATGATAGCGGTCGAGAATGCGCTGAAACGCTTCCTCCCGTTCATTCAGGGCCACCATGTTCTAGTCCGCTCGGACAACATGTCGATGGTGTCCTATCTAAATCGCCAGGGTGGCGTCAGATCCAGGAACCTCTGCAATCTGGCGGAACGCCTCCTCGTTTGGTCTCAGCACCATCTGCGCTCACTGAGAGCTGCACATGTGCCGGGTCACCTGAACGATGGCCCAGACAGACTGTCCAGGGACAAAGTCCCCCCGGGGGAGTGGTCACTGCACCCCCAAACAGTCCAGTTATTATGGCACCTTTTCGGCAAAGCGGAAGTCGACCTTTTTGCGTCACGAGACAACGCTCACTGCCCAATGTTCTTTTCGAAGGACAGGGACGCGCTCGCCCGGATGTGGCCTAGCCGCCCGCTATATGCTTTCCCCCCGGTATCTCTGTTACCATAGGTGATCAAGAGAATCAGGGAAACGCGCCATCCAGTGCTCCTTATAGCCCCGCGATGGGAGAACCAGACTTGGTCGCTGCATGTGTGGGTGATCAATGGGTATCCCTGCCAGACGCAGTAATGAACACAATCTTGCAGTCTAGAGCACCTTCTACCAGAAGGCTCTACGCATCCAAATGGTCTGTGTTCTGTAAGTGGTGCACTAATAAAAACCTCGATCCGCGAACTTGTGGGGTCACGCGGCTGCTCAGTTTTCTCCAAGAGCTGCTGAATAGGGGCAGATCCCCCTCCACACTCAGTCTATGTAGCGGCTGTCGCAGCATTCTCTGAATCAATGCACGGCCAGTCAATAGGCAGAAACGAGCTTGTCATTCGCTTCCTCAGAGGAGCCAGAAGAATGAACCCCCCGCGCCCCCCCTCGGTTCCTATGTGGGACCTTTCACTGGTCCTAGAGGCCCTGAAAGCATTCCCCTTTGAACCACTGGACACAGCGGACCTAAAATACCTGTCGCTCAAAGCTGTTTTTCTGATCGCACTGTCATCAGTCAAATGCGTGGAGGATTTACACGCGCTGTCTGTAAGCGCGTCATGTCTTGAGTTTGGCCCGAATGACTCTAAAGTCATACTCAAGCCTAGACATGGTTACGTTCCCAAAGTGGTTGGCACCCCATTCAGAGCACAGGTCATTTCCCTATCGCCTCTGCCAGCATCCGATAGCGAAAGCGATGTTAATCTCCTCTGCCCAGTCAGAGCTCTGAGGTTGTACATTACGCGCTCCGCCCCGTTCAGGCGTTCTGAGCAGCTGTTCGTTTCGTTCGGTGGGCGCACTAAAGGTCTCGCCTCCTCGAAACAGAGCCTGTCCAGATGGATAGTAGACGCAATTGCGGCCGCTTGCGCGGCAAAAGGTCTGCAGTGCCCTTTGGGCATCAGGGCCCATTCCACTAGAGGCGTGGCCTCGTCGTGGGCATGGTCAAGTGGAATTTCCATTCAAGACATATGTGTGGCGGCGGGCTGGTCCTCTCCCTCCACCTTTGTCAGGTTTTACAACCTAGAAGTTCCCGCCCTGCAGGCGAAACTGCTGTCTGTTTAAGTGAGAGGCTAGCCGTGCCCAGATACTATCATGCGCAGGCTACCCTCACGTGAATTCAGCTCTTCTGGTTGAGCTGTACTGTTTCAGGTTATGTGCTGTATATGCCTAAGTACACCGGCCTCACACGGCCGCTCTGTATTGCCTGTCAGTGCTTGTTTACACGCGCTTTACGCTCATGGTACTCGCGCTTCCTCGCGCTTATGTACAATGCGTTGGTTCCCACTTTCTAGGTTCACAGAAGCACTGTGACTCATGAGGTGGATGCGGGCGCGCACGGCGTGGACAATGGGTTCCCGTAGCGTAAGCCAAACTTACGCAATACGAGAGAACCTCTCGTAAGAGAACGATACTGGTTACTAACGTAACCTCGGTTCTCTCTAGAAGAGGGAATTAGTATTGCGTAATCTGCCGTGCTAAACGCCACAAGCGCTTTTTCGCTTCAGTCGATGAAAACCAGAGAATCAGCCTCCGAGCCCCGCTTATATACGCTAAGCCACGCCCATTCTGGCGGGCTAGGACGCGGCGAGGGCGCTCGGACGTGACGTCACGCCGGGCTCACTGGTAGTATTTCTCTTGTTGAATAATTAACAGGTTTTGTTGTAAATTCACTACCTGAACAAACATGCAATGTTTTCAATCTATTTTACTCGTAATGCATTTTATTTTCACAGATATGTTATCAAAGCCCTTCAAATTAGAATACACATGCTAAATGTTAATGCTGAATTTGTATTTTCATGCATTAACAGCCACGATCTGCTTAAATCAGGCAGCGTAGTAACGTGTACATGATGTTTATCATAATTTGGTAACACTTTACAATTAGATAAAAAAGTTTGTAGACAAACTTTAAGTTCTCTTGAAAAAGCCTAACTAGAAAGTTTGAAGTAGTTTTAAAAGCTTGAAGTTTGAAGGTTTTCAGACAGACTTTGTTTAGGCTAGTAAGAAAATGTAATTTTGCAAAAAAAAACAACTTTAATTTTAAGTAAATGTTATTTTCAAATCAGCTTCAGTGTGATATTTAACCATATTATCATGCTTAACACTGATAATTTGAATAATTGTAATGCGATGATCAGATATCTGATCAGATATCTACCCCCTAGAGGTACCGAGATCCACCTACAAAAATACTATGCCACAGCAGACTATATGATGATCTACGAAAAATACACATTTTATTATCTTATTAAAATACATGATCACGATTTTACCACCTCCGCCTCATTTTAAGCCAGGAAAAACCCTGCATGTGCAATGTAAAGAACTGGACAACTTTCTTTCTGTTTTATTGCTTTAAAAATAAATAGCATATTAAGCTAATTAAGCAAAAACCTCAACAAAAGTCTGAAGAAAAAAAACTGGTATTACACTTGACATTCTGTCCCCCTCACTTTTGAAATGGTGGCTACGCCCCTGCCTATATACATACACAGCAAATCTGTATGTGACTACTTGAAAACCATAAAAGAACATAATTACCTTCAAGGACCTAAAAAGTGTATTCTGTGTGTTTTATTCTTAATTGTACAATTAATCTGCATGTTTCTCTTAAATGGCTAATACGGGAATTAGAAAATAAAGACAGCCAGCATTAAATTGCATTCACCTTCTATTTATTTGTGACCACATGAATGGCTCAGATAGGACATTCAAACCCTCGCACACCGTTCCACAGCAACAAACTTCACGTAACTAAACACACACCCTTGGAAACGTATGAAATGAGTAATGGCATACAGCGATTAGTTTACTAGCGTACATTTAGCATTGTAATATACATGCATGTTCTGTAAAGCTGCTCTGAAACGATATGTATTTTGAATAGCGCTGTACAAATAAATATGAATATTTGCATAGATATACAGACTGACTGACCCAGCAATGCAAGTGAAATGCCCACTCGTAACTTCGTCGGACAAACCATGATAAGTACGTTTTTGACGCTGTTTGACTTGCTTCATCTGCACTAAACACAAGGCAGATGTCATTCACATTGTACGAATAAATGTTCCCAACCTTTCCGCTAAGAAATTAATTGTAAGCATCCAGACTGCGATATGCTTTTATCGCATCTCTCGTGTACACGCAAGCAGCCGCAACACGCAATCAGATGAGCCGTCAGACTATTCAGGTAAAAAGTTTACGCATTAAAGTCTTATTTAAAGGGTCAGATGATTTTAATCATCATTTATTTTCAGTTTTTGGAAATACTTGAACTTGCCTTTTGCTAGACTTAAAAAGTACAAGCTTGTTTTCACCTATGGTTTTCACAGATCTGTGGTTCTAAAATGGCGCCACCAGAAATGATTCAGGGCCAGACATGCGCAATAGCATTCCAACGCGTTTGTTATTGTTTACATCCTTGAAATGGTCTATAATGACCGTTGCGCTCGTGTCTTTTGCAGCGTCTCGCGCATGACACACCGTTCTAAAATGCGGCACTCAAGTTAAAATAAGTTCAACTTTTAAAAGAGGCGTCTCGTTCCACTCCCCGTGTCTCACGTTTTTCAAAGCAAAAACGCTTTCTGTGTCAACCAGCCTTAAGAAGCCGAAATGGCCAAATAAGTATTTCCATCATGTTAAACCTTATGTAAATACAACTGTAGCCTAATTCCAGGTAAGATAACCATCTCGTGTGAAACTTAATAATAAAAAACAAGATACCACACATATGAAACAGGATACCACACTGAGCAGAAAGCGGAAAAGACAAATAGCATGCCTAACCCACAAATAGACAAACATTTTCAGAGTAGAAGTAAACTAAATGTCTGGTCTGAATAGAACACATGAATATGAGACGGGTATAACTATGAGTAGGCTATATGAAATTAAAATATACAATAAGCATAAAGCATAAATGGATCAATTCAAGAATAATATTTGAAAGGATTAATCATAGAAATAACCATAAAAGAATATATATATTTCTTATACAACACATGATCATGAATGAATAATTTTTACATTAATACTTTTAAGTTGCAATTGTTTGGATCTTTGTTCAATCTCAAACAATCATTTTATTTTGTACATTTGGTCCCGTTGACCCGAATGTGAGTGAGGTTTAGGGAGGTGAGTGTAACTATCGTAGGCCAGTATAAGCTATGCTTGTAAACCTCACTTCCCTGATCTCAAAGAGGCGCTCTAGCGACTGACCCTAGAGGCTGTGGTCTTTAGCCTCCTTGTTAGAGTTGCCGTCTCCCACGACGGAGGCCGCGGTTCAAATCCCGGATTTTAGTGTGAGCTAAAGTTCAAATCTGTCCGTACACATTTTATAAATGAGGCCCCTTGAAACGTAGTGCAGGTGTCCTATGGACCACTTTTACGAAACGTGAAAGTCCCCTATACAATGCCTTTGCATGGAGAAAAGCAACCAAAACTGCTCCTTTTTTGCTCCTTTTGGAACGGCATCAGATGGAACAATGCCTGTAATGTGTTTTCCTCTTCCTTTCCTTTATCTTTCTCCAGTTGCACTTGTGTCTCTCTTTATCTACATCTATCTGAACGCATGATAGAGCTTTTCCTTGTGTTTCCTTCTGTCTCTTTCCTTCGCCCGTCTCATGAATTTGTGAAGCATTCTGTCTGTGTGAATGTGTGTGTATATATTTTTCAGAGAGAATGAAAGCGAGATTGATCTTCCTCATTTATGCTTACAGTGCTTCCTTTGATAGTTTGGCTGCTGTATTTACCCCTGCGTCTGTAACTTTCAGAACGTGAATGCATTAATGTTCATTCATCCCGTACACGGGATATCTAACTTTACTTCGCTATATTACTATTAAATCCTAATCTAATTACGACAAACTATATATCGTTGGAAAGGTCTAAGACTGCTAAATAGATATTTGACTGCTGTTTTTTGCTACAAATTATGTAGGAAGAGTAACCGAGGATTTTTTGACAAGAGTGCACCTCAAAAAAATCTGCGTCATAACAGGAGTTCTGACCTTTGTCACAAAAAGTTGACGCACACACCTTTAATAATTGAAACTTTGGTTTTCATGCTAAAAGTTCATAATAAAACATATAATCTAGTATTTTTTAATAAAAAAATATAATATAATATTAATATCCTCTAAAAAGTATAATATGTAGTTATCATAAATTAGGTATCATTTGAAAGCTTACAAACTCAGAATTTATCCTGTGAAACCCGTTTTGAAATTGAATGTTGCGTTACCATAGAAACGGTACTCTAAAATATTTTATCAGGCTCCTCCCCTTTTGGGCATCATTATATTTCATAATTTGTGATCAAAACCTTTTCTAATCTTGACAAAACACATATTGTCAGAAAAGTCTGAGTCTCAAGGTTCCAAATTATTTTGTGACAGAATTGATATTTGGACAATAATTTATTCATTTGTTAAGGCAGAATGTATACAACTAAATTCAATGGAATTCAATGGCACCCGGTGGCTATTTTTGGTACTACGCCCAAACAAAATCTCATGGGAACTTCAATTTTTGTGATATCAACTTCAAATTTGGAACATAACTTGGTTAGATTTATGGCTTTGATTTTATAGTAATTTTATGGTAAAAAATATTTTGTAAAATATATATTTTATATAAAATAAAAAACATATAGTACAGTATATTTAATTTACTGTAAATTTAAACTTCCATAACTTTTTCATACTTTCATTTTTCAATAATCTGCTGAGTGTTTCCTTTAAAACAAGACCAAATTTAGGTCTATATTCCAAAGCATTCTTGAATTACAACCATTTAAGTTTGAATAGTGCATTTTAACCCCCATTCTCAAAAAGGGGGGTGACAGCTAAGGGGTTAAGAAAACAGGCCGCTGTTTTATCAGCCTCACCTTTCTATTTCTGTTTCTAAACGTAAGTCCTCCTCCCTTTTAACTTTGCCACCATCTCGCTACTTCTCCCTCCTCCTCCCTGACTCCGTCTCTGTCTTTCCTTTGCCTAAGGCCTATACTTTTATCATTCCCCACTCTCTAGCTACCTGTTGCCATGCCAACCCCATAATTTAGTGTCCTACACAATGCAGTGTGTACACCTGCCTAATGCCCTCGCCTTGCTATGTGAATGCATGAGAATCCTACCTGCGCCGCGCTGCTGAAGGTGCTCTTAATGACTCATTTAGAACCGAGCTTTTAATGTTCCGCCTCCTGCGCTCGCCCTGTCCTCTCCGCAGCCCACACGCGCTCCATAAAGACCCTCTTCAGCTTGAGAGAGCCCAGTGCATGGAGCGAATATTTTTATTGCAAACACTGTTAATGTGATCACTTATTACCGTAAAACTTCAAATAGTAGCCCGGGCTTTTATTTTCCCAAACCGTCGAATTGCACCGGCTTGTATTTGAGACAGGCGTCTATATGAGTCAGGCCTTTATAATTTAGTGTTGAGATGTTGGTCATTGAGTGTATGTCTCTAATCTATAAAAATCTCCAAATGCTCCACGTTAAACTGCGGTCTTCCAACCTTTTACTGTCGCGTCGTCAATTGATTTTGATTAATATGCGCGAGGGAGAGAGAGCAAGACAGCGCTCGTGTTGTTTGAAGATGTGAGAGTGCGCGCGCGCGGCCGGGGCGCTCTCTCTCTCTCTCTCTCTCTCTCTCTCTCTCTCTCTCTGCTCGTAACGCGCCCTGTCAAGCGCAGCAGTCATTCTATTCTACATCACTCATCGATCAAAAAAAGCTTTGGAGGGACAAAAAATTGCTTTGGCGGCCGCGAAAAAGCGGACGATCTGACGGTTTTAGAGGATTAAATACAACCCGAAACTAAAAAACAGACCCGGCCTCTATTTGAGACCGGCCTTTATTTACCCAAACCTGCAGCCACACCAGGCGTGTAAAAGAGACAGGCGTCTATTTGGGACTCGGCTATTATTTGAAGTTTTACGGTATTGAGTTGACACCATGTGTGTGGCTGTGTGTAAATTTGTGAATTTCACCCATGACAGCTTCAGTGCTTACTGAATGGCTGCAGTGTGTGTATTCATGCCTGCTAGCATACGTACAGGCTGTGCATGTGAGTGTGAAGTAGATAGATTTTGGAAGTGAGCAGCTGTGTGAGTTTCAGACCGCATTAAGGTCCCTTGTTGATTTTTTTGTTTATGCACATCTGTCTCTTTCTTTGGTGGGGAGTGTTTGCCTCAGTGAGTAATGGATCTAATTACAGCTGAGAGCTATCATGTGGGGTTAAGTTACCTGGTCACAGAGATGACGCTACTGTGGATGCCTGGCATCATGGTTAATTGCTTCCTGCATTCCGTTATCCTCATCCGTCCTTATCCTGCTGTTTGTGTGGATCTTTTGATCTCCAACATCCAGGCCAAAGCAACCAGAATAAAAAACATTTTCATCTCCCGAGAAATGAAAGCTTTAGCGTAAGTTCTGCTAGGAAGACTCAATCAGTGCGTCATGTATTACCTCACTTCTAACCAATCATGTGCTAACACTCACTGTATAAAAGATTGGTACTTACACTCGTCTCAGTTCGCAGATACTGACGCTGCCAATTACCTCCATCCTCCCCAACCACCACTAAGATGGTACCTTCCCCTTCATCCTCCCCACCACCACCAGGATGGTCCCTTCCTTTACCTCCAGGGGGGTCGGCTGCGCCCCTGCCTTCATCTTCAGGCAAGACATGCAGATTCTGCTACCCTCGCATTGCTCGCTAAGGACGAGGCCTACGCCAAAGAACTTTATAAATTCATGCTTGCCGAGCTGTTAATAAATATATATTCTTGTTATATCATTTTATCTCCCGAGTCTTTCTGGTAGAACCATCTTTACACTTGAACGCATTATAATTGCAGCTATAAAAACGCAGTGAAGTATTAATCAAACTACATCTGAATTGAATCTGACCACATTTTATTTTATGTATACTGCCTTTCAAAGGTTTGGGGTCAGTAAAGGTCCTTGCACACTGAGTCCGAAATTTTCACACGTAAAAAATAGATACGACCTTATGTTGTGTCTATCACGTTTACACATTGCCTCTGAAACTTTCGTCCGTCATAAAAAAATTCGGATCTGGTTCAATTTTCTGCGTTTTTCGCATCCGTAGCAAGCATGGTGTTTTGACATTTTTAGAGGTGTTTCAGAGCCACCATACAAGCGAACGCCAAAATTCAGAACTGTTCAGGATCAATTGGTTCATGGAAATAGGTGGTCTTGTGGCTCCAGTATCGCTAGCAAAGCATCAAACTGAGCCACTGACATCCTGAATTAAACTTTGAATCACTCTGGATAATCTCGCTGCTCCTTGATAAGGAAGTGGAACTCTCTTTCGTCTCTAAGCAATCTCAGGATTGGATGGACCCAATATTTCCTCTTTCCTTTTCTCTTTTTAAGAAGGGAGAAAATCATCCTCACTGCTTGAAGACTCCATTTTCTATTATTTGCGGATTCCACAGGTACCCGATGGAAATGGGCCGACATTATGTTGCTCGAAGGCTGCATTTATTTGATCAAAAATACAATTAAAACTATAATATTGTGAAATATTATTATGTTTTCTCTTTTAATATATTTTTTAAATTGTAATTTTTTGTGTGTGGTAGAGCTACATTTTCAGCATCATTACTCCAGTCTTTAGTGTCACATGATCCTTCAGAAATCATTCGGATATGCTGATTTGCTGCTCAAGAAACATTGACATATTCTATGAATAGAGTTCAAAAGAACAGTATTTATTTGAAATATTACTATTATTAAATATTACTTTCATTTTTGATTGTGTACTATTTTTGAATATTGTTATCTATAATTATTACTGTGTCTGTATATTATATTGATATAATATATTATTAATGGAGCTGTCGGTAATTTTTACATTTTACCACACTTTTTTTTTTGGAAAGGGGACATGTTGATAGGTTCAGAAATCTTGAACTTTCTGCTTCTTGTAAATCATGATGCGACTGCTTATTTCCAACACTATTTTTTTCTATTCCTTGTATTTAATATTTTTGAGCTTATTGTATGACACTGCCACACACTATAGTGTAGACAAGATGTTTACAGGGTCATTGGGATTTAGTCAGGGGAACTGCAGACAGAGAAAAAATACAAAAATGGGGGATGGGATGTGTTAAGGCATGCACGTGTTACAATCATGTAAGATAAGCACGGTGGGCTAATTAATAAAGAACAAGGCCTAATGAATTTAATTACACACACGTCTGGCCAATGAAGACTGCAAAGCACAGAGAAGTGGGCAGAGAGAAGATTAGTGCTAACATGTAATAGAGGGATTACTGTACAAAACAGCAGTGGGAACGTGTTTACACAGCAAATGCAGATATACCTGAGCATGCCTAACGAACCTTTGTCCCTTGCCGTTGTCATTAGCCATGAGCTCTGTCCCAAACAGTCTTGAAATCAGTTCACTTCTCTTCCTTTATGTCCTCATATCCAGGATTAGACTGGATTACACGCAGACAAAACTCATTTTCTTTTCTCTTTTTTCAGTTTCTGCACTGAATCTGCACAGTTATGCAAAATAATGTTTAACTCAGCTGAGACATCTACAGTCTTGATATTTATGTCTCCTTTTTTACTTTCTATAAGTGTCTAAGGGGACAGTTCACCTTTTCATTCTGTTAACATTTACCAATTAAAATGTTGTCATTCCAAACCCAAATGCGATTTTTTCATGAAATTATGGAATTTCACTGACAGACGAAAATGAAAAAGACTGACATGGTTTAAAGCTATTGTTATCCAATCTTGCACATTTTGTTGATTAAGGGAATCAACACTTTTTTCTGGGGCGCTCAAAACCTCAAACAAGCTCAGTTTTTGGACCTCAGTACCCGTATTTCTAAAACCCTGCATACAGCCATGGTTGCCACAAAATTATATACTGTGGTGATTGAGTGCCACCATCTTTTTTGCTAAATTAATTAAATTCTCCCCTTGTTGCTGTTGTAAAGCTTTCCTGTAGACCGTGCTTATCAACCATGTTCTGAGTGTTCTAATTGCTAATAATGACAAATGGCGATTTGCTATGGCTAACCACCTGCTTCCTAAGCACAATAGCATTGTACCGCAGCCCCGTCTGCTGCATGTTTCTGCCTCTCTGAAGGAATCAGCTCTTTTGCTTTTGCGCTTTTCTATAATGCAGAAAACTCAAAATGCACACTGCATAAAGTTTTCATTACCTATTTTTCAAAAATTGTTCATTCAATGAATATTAGGGAATGTTACATACACTCTTTGGGGTTCATGCATAAAAACAAGCAGAATGAATTTAGATGTAAATCATTTATTAATCCATTCCTATATCAATTGTTGCATTGAACTGAAAGTGACAATCTACATAAAAATGGTTTTATGAACGATTTACACAGAAACCCTTTCTGCTTGAATGAGGCCCTTTCTTCCATTGTCTTTCCCCAGCTCTTTCTCCAAGTCTTTGTCAATGGCTGATGCTGCATAGCTATACCAATGTTTCTTAATAATCTGCTTTAACAATTTTAGGTTGTTTTTCCTGCCACTGTCAACTTTGACTTTCTCATTGACTTTCTCATTAGGAAGTTTGTAACACATTTTATTTGTAAAGTTTCTTTGAGCCATCAAAATTTTCTGTCTTTGTCCAACACAGGAAGATCCTTGAGGTGAAGGTCATTGACGATGAGGAGTATGAGAAGAACAAAACCTTCACCATCCACCTGGGGGAGCCGGTGCTGTTGGAGATCGGGCAGAAACATGGTCAGTGGATCTCCTTTTGACATCCTTCTGCAGAGCTCTATGGTTTTGTATTAGAATACAGATTGGGGTCTCTGTTTAATATTGTATTAATAGCTTTCACATCTCTCCCTGAATAATTCAGGAACAGATTTGATTGAAAGGTTTCTTTGTGCGAACGGAGCGAATAATGGGAGACAGTGGATTGTGGTCTTATAATGAGTGATTGTTATAACGGGAGAGTAGGAACAGGCAGTAACTGGTCGCAGTGCAAGCGGCCATGTTGAAGCAATATCTCTAGGCCATTTCTACACGTTAATTATGTACTAACTGCTTTAATTTAATGTTCATCCCCATTTTCTTCAAATTGCTGTAATGTTACGGGATCCAATTTCTTTTATTTTTGACTTCCAGACTCTTCAACGCTTCTCTAGAATACACAAAGTGATGTGTTTGTTTCCTGCTTATAGATAGCGCTACTACAACATGATACATTGCAACTGATTATAATAAACACAAAGGGATGAATGCAGTATGTATATGCAGTATTCTTGTTCACTATTCATCCACAATTTAGTTCAGTGTTTTTTTCACAATGCAGTCTGTGGACCACAGAAAATTTGAGACATTTATTTAATTGTTTTTTTTTTTCTTGCAAAATGCCTTTTTGGGGCTTTCAAAGGTAACTGAATTTTTCAAAGGTAACTGAATTTTTTTTAAAACATTTTAAACATTTGAATATTTATATTACAATATAAATATTAGATGAAAGACTTAAATTTAAATTTAATAGAAATTTTAAATATTAAAATTACTGGGGGGCCTATCATACACCAGGCGCGATACAAGTGTTTTTTGCTAGTTTCAGCCCTACGCAGTTATCATTTTCACGCCCTGAATCATTTTAGACCATGCGGTTAGATTGTTAAAATAAAATATAAAAATAAAAGCTAATTTAAAATATTAATAAAAACGATAATAATATATTAATAATAATTATAAAACAACACTGATTGACAGCCCTAGTTTGTAACAGTAAGAAATAAAAATCTAATCTGAATATATTTTTTTGGGGCAAAAAAAAAAGTCACGTTCTGTTTGTGTTAGTTTAATTTTCATGAACTTTTAGTTTGTTTCTCTTTAGTTACCTGTTTCCTGTGTTCCTTTGTTCTGGTTTTCCCGCCCATTATCAGTTTCTATGGACACTCATTCAATCAGCACACCTGTTGTTTATCATTTAGTGCGTTATCGTTGTACATTTAAGTTCCTCTTCGTTTGCAGTTCATGGTCCGGTATTGTTGTTTTGTTACACGCTGTCACATTACCTGTTCATCATCTGTGGATTACTTGAGTTCGTTTTTTTATAATAAATACCTTTGTTTTGGAACCTTTTGAATCTTTATCGTCATCTGGACTAAAGCATTACACATTCATACAATTTATTTTGGCTTTAGTATAGTAAAAGTTAATGATTTATTTTGTAAACTTGTACAGTCACAACCAAGTATGCCAGATCACTGCAGTCTGCTGCATCCTCTATGGCCTGCGAGTGGAAAAATGAGCATGAAAATTGTGTTTAAAACTGATTTTTTTTGGGCCTCATTTGCACCGTTACTTTATTTGTGAAATTCCTTTAGTCAAGTTCTACTGTTTCAGCTCTGTAATACATGTGCAAACTCTACACAGCTCAGTAGATGTTAGATGTGTCTTCTGCTGACAGGGGACTCTAATGATAACAAACCGGCGGTGGTGGCTGAGGAAGAGGAGGTGGCCAAGATGGGGTGCCCAAGTCTGGGAGAGCACACCAAAATGGAGGTGGTCATAGAGGAATCCTATGAGTTTAAGGTTAGTCCTGTGAATCAGGAAAAACAATACAGCAATACTGCTCAATTTCTCACATTCAATTTATCTGAATCCTTACCTCCTCCTTCCCATGGTGACAGCTTCAATACTGAAGGTCACTGGGGTCAGGTAGCTCAGGGATTTAGAAGAGATTTGGGGTGGAAACACTGTGTTACTCCCTCTAAGATTATCCGCAGCCCTTTGAATGTAAAACAAGCAAATGGCTAGGACAGTATGACATTGGAGAAAATGAAATTCGGACGGGGTTGTGGATAGACGCACCTCACTGAAATCAGTTTAGTTGAGACCTCTGTGCTCACTGGCCTACGAGACAGAGTCATATTAAATCTTGTCTACTACAAGGACACATTTTTGTGAGTTTAGGTTTGATTGATCTTCTTGGTGTTGTATGTGTATTTGTGTGTTTTTGCAGAATACCGTCGACAAGCTAATAAAGAAGACTAACCTGGCGCTGGTGGTGGGCAGCAGTAGCTGGAGAGAACAGTTTGTCAGCGCTGTGACTGTCAGTGCAGGTCAGTGTCTCTCAGTGCTCATACATGCTCAAATAGAAGCCTGTGGACCACACAACTGATTTATATTCAATCAAATGATTTGTATAAAACTTTGCCAGCAACAACCAATTTGTCCGTTCACACTGAATGTGAATCTTCTGTGCGACGTGACTCAATCTCAGCCAAGCAGGAGATATAAAATGTTAAATGTACACTGTAAAAAAAAAACATTTTTCGAAGTTGTAAATAAAACAAAAATTATTGGATTAGATTATTTGTTTTATTGGATTAGATTATTATGGGATTATTCGTTTAATTTTTATTCTTCTTACGTAAATATTTCACATTTATTTCAGTGTTTGCTCTTTCTTAGAAATTGCTAGTAAATTTCAGAATTAAAGACAGAGTAAAAATTGTCTAAAGTAAATCCTTTAAAAAAAATATATAGTATACAGTTATGTGTGGAGCGAGACATCAAATTTTATTTGCCTGAATTCTTATGAATTGAATGCCTTTTTTCCACTAATTATTTTACTTTGTTCCAGACTGCTGGGCGATTAATCAAATTTTTTTTTTCAATTATGAATTTGGCTTCCAACAATTATGAAAACAAGACAATTGAGATAAAAACAAAATATTGTACGGTATTGCTTTTCACAATGATGCTCTTGTTTTGTCTTTTGTTATAAATTTATGTATAACAGTCTAATTTATTTTAATTAGTATTTTTTTATTATTTATTTAAATGTATGTGTGAGTGTGTGTATATATTTTTTTTACATAATTTTTTTTGTTTTTGTTAAAACAAAATTATATTGTATGTATATATATATATATATATATATATATATATATATATATATATATATATATATATATATATATATATATATTATACTGACAAAAAAAATTGCCATAACAAATTTTGCTATTATCGAGCAACCTGAGTGTTATACACTTTTGGTTAACTCCATAGGTGATGATGATGAGGAGGAGAGCGGGGAGGAACGCTTGCCTTCATGCTTTGATTACATCATGCACTTCCTGACGGTTTTCTGGAAGGTTCTGTTTGCCTTTGTTCCACCCACGGAGTACTGGAACGGCTGGGCCTGCTTCATTGTCTCCATCACGCTCATTGGGGCCCTAACTGCTCTTACTGGAGATCTGGCATCTCACTTTGGTTGTACAGTTGGCCTGAAGGACTCAGTCACAGCTGTGGTGTTTGTGGCCCTGGGTACATCTGTGCCTGGTGAGTGTTTATTTGTGAGTCAGATGTCCTTCCAATAGCATGTAGCTGATTAGTAAGGGATAACGTACAGTCAAACCTGAATGCCATGATTAACCAATCAGAATCTAGTATTCCGTCTAATATTCAAGTATTACAAACTGTACTATTAAAATGTTGTTGCTGCTTCCAAAATCTTTTCTAATTTATATTTCCATAATGGCCCTAGTTAGCTTTTGTGCGAGTGCTGTGGTTTTTTAGACTGTTTAATAATGTGGACTAATTAGAGGACATGATTTGCTCTGGAGCAAAAGGGAATCTGTGTGTTTGTCTTGGCATTAGCCACAAAAGACTGGATGGAATGATTCTGCACATACTCAAGCTCTGTATGTCAAACCGTCCTCAAGCTCCAACATAATGAAAAGATCCACTAAAAAGAAAAATCTCAGTTGTTTCTTCGAGACAGCTGTGAGATTAAAGGGATAGTTCACCAAAAAACTGTTTGGTTACCCATATTCTTCAAAATATATATTTTGTGTTCAACGTAAAAAGAAACTCATACAGGTTTAGAACAATATGAGTGTGAGTAAATGACATAATTAAAATTTTGGGGTGAACAATCCCTTTAAATATAGTGTAAACTGCGCTTAACTTTCATACTACTAAAACTTATAAGAGGTGGGTGATATAAGTACACATTAATATCACATTATTCTTATACATTTTGGTTGCTAATGATATATACCAATTTATAATGTGTATATCACAAAATATACATTGTTATGGATAAGTAATTTTTAAACAAATAAATAATAAATAATGGCCGGTTTTTCAAAGTTATGGTAGAGCCTTGGTAGTCATAATTTGATTATATGTTTTATGAAGGTAAAATGATATAAAAATATTTTGTAAATGTGTAAATTAAGTTGCGATTGTTAAAAAAAACGATATTTCCAATTTTACTAACACTTTCACAAATTTGTTGTGAATTGAGTTCATTTGGAAAAGCATTTAGTAAAACTGGTAACTCCTTGCTATGTAGGTCTTTTGAATGATTAACTAAAATAACTAGTTCATAAGATTTATTTGTTTTCAATTCAACTACACTGGCTGTGTTGTGAATTTTTTTATGCAGCTTACTCAATAGAAAGATGTGTTCCCTTTCGTTGTCACTCCGAGTTCCGTCGGATGACGACGAATGGGGTTTCGCTTAGAAAGCCAATCGACTACGAGTACTACAAAACGAGCCAATGGCAAAGAAATGCCATGGGTCTGCGGAATTTGCATAGCGTAACTCCGCCTCACCTCGTGAGTATTTAAGGAGCGCGCTCATAGCAAATAGGCATGTTTTCGCTTCGGAGCCAAGAGTATCTCTTCGCTCCACAGCCATTTCTGACTTCACTCTACGAGACGAGCCACTCTCTCCGGTGTTGGTGTGACGGCGATCTGCAGCGAGTTCACATTGCCTGCTGATCTGTGCAGTGATCTGCCAATGAGTGTGTTTCTCCCTGCTCGCTTCAACATCGCGGAGTTTCTTCCTCCTCTCACAAAAGAGCTCGCACGCGGCACGTCTTTTTAAAGACGGCTCGCCCGTGCATTTCTGGTTGTGGTCGACTCATTTCCGATTTTGATGGGCACATTCTCTGCTCTGCGTGCTTGGGCTTCATCACGCTAGAGCAGCGTTTGTGGATGATTCACGTTCTCCCCGCGGGAACGTGATCATCGCGTCATTACGGTCGAGACTCAATGATCTCGTTAGAGAGAGAGTCCCCTCATCCACACCCCGATCTAACACTCTCCACGTGAGGTGCTACTTCGGCTGGTGGCCAGGGTGACCTGAGGGTGTGTGCGTGGAACAAATCCGCCGACTCTTTGTCCGTGGACCACGCCCCCCTCTTCAGTGACGCAACCCGCGAGTGTTCAGGGGATTCCCCGGGTCTATTTTCGGATGCCCCGCGGGTTTCCCTTGACGCTCCAGAATCGGATCTGTTGTCCATCGCAGCATCACAGGGTGGGCTAGAATTTTCAGGAAGTGAAGATTTGACAGTGCTGCCACTTTCGGGTGTGCATATGGCATTGTCGAGTCAGATCCTGAGATGACGGCCATGCTTTCCCGGGCGATTGGTTTTTGGGCGTGGCCGCTGACTCCTGTCAGCGTCCACTCCAATACCTTTTTTCCCGGATGTGCATTAGGAGATCTCGAAATCCTCGAAGACCCCCGTGTCTTCCAGCGATCCCTCGTTGATCTCCTTCGCCCTTCCTTCCCTCGACGGGGCCGCTGCCCATGGGTACACTGGGGTCCCCCGGTTGAACGCTCTGTTGCGATGCTACTGTGTCCTCAGAGTGCTTCCTCTCGGCGCGATCCTAAGCACCCGTCCTAAGCCTGTAGTTTTTCGTCTACACTTGTGGCGAATTCCTATAGCGCTACAGGACAGGCAGCCGCCTCACTGCATGCCATGGCCATTCTGCTGGTCTATCAGGCCCAGATGCTCACGGACATGCACGAGGGTGGGACTGACCCAGGGCTCTTCAATGAGCTGCGCGCCGCCACTGACCTTGCTCTCCGAGCGACGAAAGTGGCCGTGCGTTCCCTGGGTCAGGTGATGTATACCAGTCTGTGGCTGAACCTGTTCGATGTGCAGGATGTCGGGCGGACCCATCTGCTTGACACCCCCATATCCCAGGTCGGCCTCTTCGGCGGTGCGGTTGAGGGCTTGGCCCAACAGTTCTCAACCGCCCACGAGCAGACTGAGGCTTATCTGCCCCGACGGCCCCGCCGTCCGAGCTGATCCCTCAGTCTGCCCACCGCCGAAGGCGCCCTCCTGCGGCTCCCACCCCGCCCGTTCACCCGGGCTGGCTCTGGAAGCCGCAGGGGGACGCCACAGCCCTCTCCAGCCCCGCCCCCCGCTATACGCCGGGTTAAGCGGCGCTCTTGAGATGGGCTCCTCAGAGATGGGACTCAGTTCTTTCCAGGAGCTGGTAGCAGGGCCACTCCTTTCCCTGGTGGAGGGCTGGGGAAGAATCCTTATTTAGAAAGAACTGACTCTCCCGTTTCTGAGCGCACAGAGTTCTCGGACGACACGGTGCGCCGCCCCCGGGCCGTGCACCCCTCGTCCTCCTCTGTTCCAGAGCCGGATGACAGTGCGCGCCGTCCCCGGACCGTACCACTCTCATCCCCCTCTGACGCCAGACCCCTGGCAGAGCAGACCCCCGTGGAACGTTCGTCCTTCCCTGGTCTGCTCTGTCAGGACGCGGTCTATGGCTGCACCCCCACACCGGGCCGCTATGCCGTCCACGTCTGGGTCAGCCATACCGCCTCGCTGCCCCACCGACGGGAAGTCTGTAGTTCGCATGACCCCGCTGGTTCAGTCGTTGGGAGCCTGGCTAGAGCTTCCCAACCTGTCCCGCTGGGTCGCACGAACGATCAGGCTCGGCTACGCGATTCAGTTCGCGCGGTCTCCTCCCCGCTTCAGGGGAGTCCGCTCCACTATGGTCGGTGGCAATGCCCCTATCATGAGAGCGGAGGTTGCAACCTTGCTGGCGAAGGGTGCGATCGAGACTGTCCCTCCAGCCGAAATGAAGACCGGCTTCTACAGCCCGTATTTCATTGTCCCGAAGAAAGCCGGTGGGTTACGGCCAATCCTGGACCTGCGCGTTCTGAACCGCTCCCTTCACAGGCTGCCGTTCAAGATGCTCACCGCCAAACGCGTTTTCGAATGTGTGCGGCACCAGGATTGGTTGCAGCGATCGACCTGAAGGACGCCTACTTTCATGTCTCCATTCTCCCTCGACACAGACCGTTCCTACGGTTTGCTTTCGAGGGGCAGGCATATCAGTACGCAGTTCTCCCATTCGGGCTAGCCCTGTCTCCTCGCGTCTTTACGAAGGTCGTCGAGGCAGCCCTTGTTCCCCTCCGGGAACACGGGGTTCGCATTCTGAACTACCTCGACGACTGGCTAATCCTAGCTCACTCTCGAGATCAGCTTTGCGAACACAGGGATTTGGTGCTCCGCCATGTAGCCCGTCTGGGCCTTCGGGTCAACTGGGAAAAGAGCAAACTTTGCCCCGTGCAGAGGATCTCTTTTCTCGGTATGGAGATCGACTCGGTCGCCATGTCCGCGCAGCTTACGAGCGAGCGCGCGCAGTCACTGCTGACTTGCCTGTCACAGTTCCAGGGCAAGAGTGCGGTTCCACTGAAACTTTTTCAGAGGCTCCTGGGGCATATGGCGTCCGCAGCCGTGGCAACACCGCTCGGATTACTCCATATGAGACCGCTTCAGCTTTGGCTTCGCGACCGAGTCCCGAGGTGGGCATGGCAACACGGCACTCTCCGAGTACCAGTTACTCCGACCTGCCGTCAGACCTTCACCCCGTGGTCGGACCTCAGTTTTCTACGGGCCGGAGTGCCCCTGGAACGAGCTTCGCGGCATGTTGTTGTAACGACAGATGCCTCTACCATGGGCTGGGGTGCCATGTGCAATGGACGTGCTGCCGCGGGCTCCTGGACAGGACCCCACCGCTTATGGCACATCAATTGCCTCGAGTTGCTGGCAGTACAGCTCGCCCTGCGCCGCTTCTGAGCCGTGCTCAAGGGCCAGCACGTACTAGTCCGTTCAGACAATACCGCAACTGTAGCGTACATCAACCATCAAGGTGGTCTGCGCTCCCGCCGTATGTCGCAACTCGCCCGCCACCTCCTCTTATGGAGTCAGAAGCATCTGAGGTCGCTTCGTGCCATTTATATCCCCGGAGCCCTGAACTGTGCAGCCGACGAGCTCTCACGGTTTCAGCCCCTCCCTGGAGAATGGCGACTCCATCCCCAGTCGGTCCAGCTGATTTGGGACCAGTTCGGGGACGCACAGATAGATCTGTTTGCCTCTCACGACTCGACCCATTGCGCCCAGTATTATTCCCTGACCGAGGGCACGCTCAGCACGGATGCTCTGGCGCACAGCTGGCCGCGGGGCTGCAAATATGCGTTTCCCCCAGTGAGCCTTCTCGCGCAGACCCTGCGCAAGGTCAGGGAGGACGAGGAGCAGGTCATTTTGGTCGCGCCGTACTGGCCCGCCAGGACCTGGTTCCCCGAACTTGTACTCCTCGCGACAGCACCTCCTTGGCCGATTCCTCTGAGGAAGGACCTCCTTTCTCAGGGACGGGGCACCCTATGGCACCCTCGTCCCGATCTTTGGAACCTCCACGTGTGGCTCCTGGACGGGACGAGGCAGGTTTGAGTACCCTACCACCAGCGGTGGTGGCTACCATCACTTCCGCTAGAGCGTCGTCCACGAGACACGTCTATGCGTTGAAGTGGAACCTCTTCGTCAACTGGTCCTCTTCTCACCGAGAAGACCCCCGGAGATGTCCGGTCAGTGTCCTGCTTTCCTTTCTTCAAGAGGCGTTGGAGCGAAGGCTGTCTCCCTCCACCCTCAAGGTCTATGTCGCCGCTATTGCCGCACATCATGACCCGATAGAAGGTAAGTCCGTGGGAAAGCATGACCTGATCACCAGGTTCCTGAGGGGAGCGAGGAGACTGAATCCTCCTCGCCCTCCTCTCGTACCCTCTTGGGACCTCGCAGTGGTCTTAACTGCCCTGCGCAGCGCTCCCTTTGAGCCTTTGCAGTCAGTCGAGCTTAACTTCCTGTCTATGAAGACAGCGCTCCTGACTGCATTGGCCTCCATCAAGAGGGTAGGGGACCTGCACGCATTCTCCGTTGACGAAGCGTGCTTGGAATTCGGGCCGGGTGACTCTCACGTGATCCTGAGACCCCGGCCTGGATATGTGCCCAAGGTTCCCACCACTCCCTTTCGGGACCAGGTGGTGAACCTGCAAGCGCTGCCCCCGGAGGAGGCAGACCCAGCCTTGGCACTGCTCTGTCCAGTACGTGCTCTCCGCACCTATGTAGACAGAACGCAGTGTTTCAGGACCTCAGACCAGCTCTTTGTCTGTTATGGTGGGAAGCTGAAGGGAAAGGCTCTCTCCAAACAAAGGTTGTCTCACTGGATAGTGGACGCCATTGCTTTGGCATACCAGCAGCAAGGCCGACCGTGCCCCCTTGGTGTGACCGCCCACTCCACCCGGAGTGTGGCATCCTCTTGGGCCCTAGCGCATGGCGCCTCGCTAACAGACATCTGCAGAGCTGCAGGCTGGGCGACACCCAACACATTCGCCAGATTTTACAATCTCCGAGTGGAGCCAGTCTCCTCCCATGTACTGCATGGGACTTGTTAGGTGTCTTCGCTTGCTCGCCATTCCACTCCACGGACTGGATGCGTGCGATATTCTCCTCAGGTGAGCTTCCCCGAAAGCCCTGAGTTCCTCCAGCACTCCTGATGCTGGCGCCAGTGTCTTTTGCCTGCGCGTCGGCTAGGTGCCTCCCGTGTGCATGGTACCTCCTCTGAGCTACCCCCACATGTGTATTTCCACTGTAAGCCTCTTTGAGCATGTGTCTTTCCCTTGGCAAGCCACCTTGCCACCCCTGGGGTTGAAATATTCCACCTGCGGCTGGACACCCCAGTGAATCCCCATATGCATCCCTCGGGTCATATGTGTATTCTCTAAGTCCCCCCCTCTGGGTTGGCAGTAATTGCATACTTCCCTTAAAGACCTTGGGATATGCTCCCCAGTGTACCTTGGTATTCCTGTGCTAATAGGAATCCTTTGTCCGTGCTATCTCACGACAAGGATCTCAGATTACGCAGGGCACTGGAAGACAGCCGAGAAGGTGGCGTGATTAGACTGGTATCCCCATTCGTCGTCATCCGACGGAACTCGGAGTGACAACGAAAGGGAACGTCTCGGTTACGGATGTAACCCTCGTTCCCTGAGTAGGGAACGGAGACGTTCCGTCTTCCTGCCACTTTCCGCTGTGCCGCGGGGATCGCCTGAGCTCAGCCTTGGCTCCTCAGCGAGAAAAACATGCCTATTTGCTATGAGCGCGCTCCTTAAATACTCACGAGGTGAGGCGGAGTTACGCTATGCAAATTCCGCAGACCCATGGCATTTCTTTGCCATTGGCTCGTTTTGTAGTACTCGTAGTCGATTGGCTTTCTAAGCGAAACCCCATTCGTCGTCATCCGACGGAACGTCTCCGTTCCCTACTCAGGGAACGAGGGTTACATCCGTAACCGAGACGTTTTCTTGCCATTATTGCTTTTCTGTGGACATTTACCTCATCACACTCAAGTTAGACTAAAAACTCAGATTCATAACTCAAATAAAACACTTTTTTGATTCTCTTTTGTTAACGGTATATTGGTTTAACCTGTCTATTCCCCATCTTTATTTATCTCTCTAGAGTTTCAGAAGAAGTCAATAACTGTGCTCAGATCTTCCAAAAACCAAAGTCTACAATCAAGAGTCAGATGTTTTAATATGAACTCGCTCAAACATTTCTCAAGTTCTTCCCAGACCTAATTGATAACATTCATTTTATCATGTAGTACATCTATACTCTTAGTAGGTCAACAATGATCTCTGTTTTTATTTTTATTTCTCATACGGGCTTTTTAGGAGAAAAATTTGAGACAAAGTTGATACTTCATTTAAACATAATTGCGACCACCCTTCAGTCTGATTCCCATCCCGGTTCCTGAAGGAACACCAATAGTAAACATTTTGGAGGTCTCTCTTATCTGACCCATCCATTTCAGGTCTTGAAGTCTCTACTGATGAGCTGAATCAGGTGTGTTAGGAAGTTTATTTGTTAGTTGGTGTGTTTCCAGGAACCGGGTTGAGAAATACTGTCCTGAACAATGAAAGAACAACGTCTTTCATTAAAATGCTCCTCTGGGGCTCTTCCAGTTCTCACCATCCTTCTTTCATCTTTCTCTCTCTGACTTTTCTTTGGCTCTCTCCAGACACATTTGCCAGCAAGGTGGCAGCCATCCAGGACCAATATGCCGATGCATCCATTGGAAATGTGACGGGTAGTAATGCTGTTAACGTCTTCCTGGGTATCGGAGTGGCGTGGACCATCGCTGCCGTGTACTGGAACAGTCAGGGCAAAAAATTTATGGTCCCGCCCGGGTCGCTTGCGTTCTCCGTCACCCTCTTCACCATCATGGCACTGCTGTGTGTTGTGACTCTACTGTACCGCCGCCGGCCCACTGTATCTGGGGGAGAGCTGGGGGGCCCGCGAACCGCCAAGCTGCTCACCGTGTTCCTTTTCTTCGTGATGTGGCTCATTTACATCATGCTGTCCTCGCTGGAGGCTTACTGCCATGTGCCTGGCTTCTGAGAAAGATCATAAGAAAGATGTACTCCACTGTACAACCCCCATCATTCTTCCTCACTGCTTTTGTGTATATGAGAAGTCTAAAATTAGTGTTTACATCTGTTTTTACTGGTAATTATCATTGTTGAAATTGAACTTGCATCCTTTCGCTCACACTGATGTGGATATCTAGATGAGTGTCAGTGAAGGATGATAGAGGCTGTGTGGTTTCATGCACAGCTTCTCTTTATAGATGGATTTCTCTTACATGGTGTCTGCCACCACCTGGATATTCAGACAGCAACACTCTCCAGAATACTCTCCAGAGAGCCCCCTCAGCGCTTTTCTTGCTTCAGTGCTGTTTTTTCCCCAAGAATGGTCCTTTACACTTCACTTCGATATTCTCTCAGAAATCCCTCTTCTATAATTTTTTGCTTCCCTCCCAGTCGCAGTCAATTGACTCATTCCCACTGCAGAGATTTACCCTTAAGACATGAACACTCTGTTTCATCTGTCTTCTCTCACCTGTTTCTGCAGCTCCACATAGACCTTCACACCACACTAGAACTTTTCATTTCTCACAACTATAATTTCAGCTCAAGTGATGCAGCGAGGGTTGAGCCTTCCCAAACTGACTCTGCCCCACACACAATGATCCCTACCTATACCTACTTTGACTTCAACCTCTCCCCCAATAATAATTCAACTTCCTGACTACTAACCTTGCTTCAGTGTTTTCTATACTGCAGATTTGCCATCATTGACCCCGCCCTAGCACTACTTATACTGCACTTTTTGACCACTTTTTGGCCCCGTCCCCAATATTTCATCATCTTTTTCACCTCTGACCCTGCCCCATCACTACATACATCACACCCTGTTCACTTCTGACTCCACCAACTATACTACCTGTAGCCCCACCCCAATATTATATATACCACACCTCCTTTAGAAATGACCCCACCCCTGACAACATGTCACGCCCTCTTAAAGGGTTAGTTCACCCAAAAATGAAAATTAAGTCATTAATTACTCACCCCCAAGCTGTACCAACCCCATAAGACCTTCGTTCGTCTTCGGAACACAAATGAAGATATTTTTGATTAAATGTGACAGCTGGATCACTGACATGGAATATTTAAACATTTTCGTCATTGACTTTCTGGGACGTCAGGATTCATTCCCTTAGGGAGCCTATGGAGGAGTGATCCAGCTGTCACATTTAATCAAAAATATCTTCATTTGTGTTCCGAAGACGAACGAAGGTCTTACGGGGTTGGTACAGCATGGGGGTGAGTAATTAATGACTTAATTTTCATTTTTGGGTGAACTAACCCTTTAACATCTACTTTTTTATGTCAAATACTGGTGTTTTTATTTATTTATTTATTTATTTTTATCATGCTACTGAAAAAGTTAATTATGAAGTCAAGAGAAGGAATGCAGGAAGAAAAGAAAGATTCGTTTTTCAAGGCTTTCTGGCTATTCTTGTTGAACGTGAACAAAACCAGAAGAGGTACACATTTTGCATGGCACAACATTAGTGGTAGAAGTTAAATGGAGACCAAAAGAAATAGTTTAACGGTGACATTGACATAAGAACCAAGGTGTTAGTGTTTATTCATGTGATATTTATTGATATTTATTATTATCAACTACGTATTATGTGGGGAAATATTGTAGGCTGTATGTGTATGAGAGCATGTATTCGAGTGAAAGGACGAGTGCAACGGATTAGACAAAATATATGAGTGTTGTGTGCTAATCTGTCAAACAGTGTCCAAAGTCTTTGTATATGAATATGAGTGTCTTAACGTATGAAAGTGTTGAATTTTGTATGAATTTTGTGTCTGTCACTGCCACACTCAGGAGTTTCAGGCTCTCATCCTGTGAGCTTCGAAATCTTTTCCCATCATCCATTAATCTACAAATGGGTGCAGCTTCCATGACCATGTGGTACATTCATTCTCATAATGTTGGTCCTAAATCATGCTGTGAGAGAGCAGACTGTCCTGTCGTGCCGAACTATGTTCCACAGCTTCACTGTGTCAAGCTTTTAAGCTCTATTTGCTATCAAAGGCATTGCATCATGTGGTTGTGTGTGAACACAACATGGGTGCCTTGATATCAACAGTACAATGTCTCTAGGCCATACAGTAGGTCAGTCACTGAGTTTACACTGTAGTCAAGTGAAAATAGTGAGTTTATTTATAGTTCATGCACAGCATGAGCATTTTACCTGTGAAATGTGAGCCCCTCACCTTTGCCACATTAATCCAGAGCCGTATCCAATTATCCAAGCGCTTACCTCTCCTGATAGCATTACCGCTGCCTAATTTGTGTTTATGTGCATGGTTAATGTATAATAGATATGATTCCATTTCAATTTCAGTTTGCTCTCTTTATTCAGTGTCCTCCATCTGCTCCGTAACTAATGAGACTTGGTTAATTTCCAGTTAGCCAGGAGTTAAACTTAGCTTAGTTAGCCCAACTCTCTCTCTCTTTCTCTCTCTCTCTCTCTCTCTCTCTCTCTCTCTCTCTCTCTCTCTCTCTCTCTCTCTCTCTCATCCCATACTCCTCTTTGCTAAGTGATACAGTGATTATGGGTTTCAGTTTGCAGATATTACATAATTGTTTACAAGGGTTTAATGTGTCCCCATTTTCTCAGCTATCAGCCATCTGCTTGGCCCGACCTGGGACACATGCTATAGGAAATGGAAAGTTATAGCTTTAGGAAATTCTGGTGTTGCTCCTTATTAAGGGCCCCAGTAGACCAGAGCATCACTTTTTAATGCACTAAATAAAAGTCTTTTTAAAGAGCTTTCTGAAATATGATAAGAGGGAATGCACAGTCCCATTACCTGATTTATAATAATGCCAATGGCCAAATGCACCACTTTAGAAGGGTGCTATCTGTTATGACGATACCATTGGTTTAAAAGAGGCTGGGCTGCTATAGCACTCCATTTTCGTGAAAGATAGAACATAGAGGTCCAACAAATCAACAGTCAGCCTCTATGAAAAAGTGCTCCGCTCACTTTCTCATGCAATGCGTGACGCAACAGTGGGCAAAACAGATGTACATACGGTCCGCATTTATACCTGCATATGTGTATTTATACATTCCAATGAGACCAGACTAAAAAAAGCACAGAGTGATGTATTTTTATTGCTTCTTGTTGCTAGGTGATGTCTCAAAGAGTCATTGTCTTTCTGTCATCATGTTGTCTGGTGTCAGTACTCTAGGGTGGGTGAGTAGGTTTGTTTTTACTTTATAAGGTCACTCTCGTCTTTCTCCTTTTATCTGGCCGCACAGGGTAAATTAACTTAAAAGTTCCACCCGAATTCAAGGACAATAAAGAACCTTAGAGGAACACTCCACCGTTTTTTTAAATAGCCCTTATTCACATTCTTTCCTACATTTAGATATGTGTGCAAATGCATTTTTGTCTCAGTGCATGCATTGTTTTAGTTTGACAGGGTCGGCGCTAGCTTAGCACAATGAATGGAATCCTTTGTTGCCAGCTAGCATGTCCTGAGTAAAAGTGGATAAAAAAAACAAAACAAACCTACGTAATTACTTCTTGTGGCCTGCGTATTCACAACGAGTACAAATAGCGATACAGATTAACACTAGGCGATTTCCTAGGCAGATACTGACTTGGGACTATATTAGGGGGAAGCACAGGCGAAGCACTGCTGCTTAGGCGAAGCACTGCTACTTGGGCGCAGAGATATCACGCAACACGCATTTGGCCATTGGCATGTTTATGGAAGTCGTGGGATTTCATGTGTTACGTGATATCTCTGTGCCCAAGTAGCAGTGCTTCGCATAAGCAGCAGTGCTTCGCCTGTGCTTCCCCCTAATATAGTCCCAAGTCAATATCTGCCTAGGAAATCGCCTAGTGTTAATCTGCATCGCTATTTGTATTCGTTGTGAATACGCAGGCCACAAGAAGTAATTACGTGGGGTTTTTTTTATTTTTTTTATCACTTTCACTCAGGACATGCTAGCTGGCAACAAAGGATTCCATTCAAACTAAAACAATGCATGTACTGAGACAAAAATGCATTTGCACACATATCTAAATGTAGGAAAGAATGTGAATAAGCCCGATTTAAAAAAACGGTGGAGTGTTCCTTTAAATTGCCCCTTAGAGTATTGCCTCATATCAATATGAGCGTTTTGCGTTGTGGAGAGCAGAGCAGTGATTGATTTTAATACGTAAACATATTCAAACGTAGCCGTCATAGTTGCATCATCAAACTATAGAGGATTATGGTGGTGAATCCCTGTTTAATGCTCAGTAGCCTGTGGATAACCTTGAAGGAAATTACCATATGAGAGCATATCCTTCTAGAAAATCTTTTTATGTGGACCGGGAAGGACCATTTTTTGAGGACTTAGCCTAAAGCATTGTGACGGATCTATGATCAAATAACAGAAGATGTGCAGACACACACTTAAAAGAATAGTTCACCCAAAAATGGAAAATCTGTCATCATTTACTCACCTTCATGTTGTTCCAAAACCTTTATGGCTTTCTCATGGAACACAAAATAATACTTTTTTTTGGTCAATACAGTTAAAGTTAGTGGGAATCAAAATAACATTAAACCCCATTGACTTTCATTTTATGAACCATTTTATGCTCAACAGAAGGTTTTTACAGACATGAGGACAAGTAAATAATTTAAAATGTTGTGTTTTTCTGTCCTTTCAAGTGTGTTTCCATGCTCGTCCACTGTTATTTGATCATAAATCAGTCACAACATCCCCTGGCATAAACAAAATGACCTTGAATATCTAATATTCATAGTCCATCAAAGCATGCTCGTTTGACTCTTGTATGTCAGAGTGCTTGTGTCGTGTGAGAGTCCCGGTGTCACATGTGCTCTCTTGTGATACTTCGATCTTAAAGCATGTCTTTTCTGTGTGTGTGCATTCGTCTCATAATATTGCATTTCTCTTTAATCACAAACATTGAAATATTTACAAAAGAAATTAATTGTGTTTGGTTTTGTATGTATTGCTATTTGATAAATTACTGTTTTAAAAGACTTTGTTTGTTTTTTTTAAAAGCCAAGTGTTTGTTAGTTATATGACACTATTATTGTCTTGAGATCTGTTCTGTACCGAGACAAATTTATATTTTGGGTAAAAAAAAAAATTAAGTGCTGCATAGAGTGCTTTATCTCATCATCATAACAACAACAACAAAATAATGTATGTTCTCAATGTTTTATCTAAAAGTGTGTGGGGGAGAAAGGGTGTGATTTTAATGTGAACTCATTAAAGCTGTAATGTGAAGGGAAACTATGTATTTTGCCAAAAGATGGAGAATGAGTCTCTGTTTGTAATGTGTAAAACTTTGTTTCTTATTTCATTTATTACTGAGTACATTAAAGTTGGAATTGTATATTACTAACAGACTTTTCAACTCTTTATTAAAGGGGCTTTTGTTTTTTCTTCAGCAAATGACAAAGAAATCACAACACCTCTGCTAATATAATTGTCTATTTATTGACTTTTCTTGGCCTTCTTATCAAACTAATTAGCTGTATAATCGAATATCTAACTGCAATGTAAAGTACAAAATAAGCATTTAAGGATATTCTTATGGGCTGTGTATGTTTAAGATAAATAGCCTATGTCTATGTAGATATTTTAAAGAAATTTCAACTTTTTTGCCCATAAAAAAAAAAAAAAAAAAAAAAAAAAAATATATATATATATATATATATATATATATATATATTACTGGGGTGGTACCCTTTCAAAACGTACTAATATGTACCATTTACATATTAGGCACACTTTAGGTACATATTTAGTATGTTTCTTTAAGGGATACTCCACCCAAAAATGAAAATTCTGTCATCATTTACTCACCCTCAAGTTGTTGCAAACCTGTATGAGTTTCTTTCTTCTGCTGAACACAAAGGAAGATATTTTGAAGAACGATTGGAACCAAACAGTTGTTTGGCACCATTGGCTTCCATAGTAGAAAAAAAAAATACTATGGAAGTCAATGGTGCCAAAGTTCCAATCGTTCTTCAAAATATCTTGCTTTGTGTTCAGCAGAAGAAAGAAACTCATACAGGTTTGCAACAACTTGAGGGTCTTTTTTCTGAGAATGTATAATGAAATTCACTGCACACAAAACAACTTTGGTCCCCATTTACTCTCACTGTATTTGTATGTGTTCCACAGAAGAAAGTAAGTCATGGGGTTAGGAACAAAATCATGACTGAATTTTCAGGTTTGTGTGAACTAACCTTTTAAGAAAACTTGATCATCTGAAGTTTTAAAGGAGTTGTACTAATTTTCCAAGGTGTGTGAGGAACGGGAAATAGTGTTTTAATAGTGTTTTATATCAGCAGAACAAGGAAAACTTGATTATTCATCATATGACCCCCTTAACAAATCAATGCCTGAATGGTGATACTTCTTTTCGAGCTCTTGCGTTCTCCCGAATGTTTGACAGATGGCTCCTGACTCTGTCCTATCCCCCTGCAGACCGATAAACATAGCACAGTAGTACAAAACAGTCATTAGATGAAAAGAAATGGAGGAAGACCGGGGAGAGGAAATGTTGTGGAGTGGAGAACGTAAATTTCAAGAACAGAACAACACAACAGAAACCCCCATAGGGGAAGAACAAGTGGAAAATACGTTTTTTTTTAAAATCCTGTTCATTTGAAGAGCTACAAACAACCTTAGCAAGTTCATGAGAGAAAGAATATGAGATGTAAAATCAATATAACACGCTCTCATTTGTTATTGCTCAAGAACTACATGAAAGAAACATTCTGACAAGCATCTACTTATAGGCAGAGCAAAAGTACTACTGCAGTTGAGTTTGCTCTAAAACTGGACCGCAAGAAGAAAAATGTGTGTAATAAGACTGGTGCAATTTCCCTGGTGATCTTCTTTGTAAAAAAGCTTCAACTGTAAAAAAAAAAAAAAAAAAAAAAAAAAACCCCACAGCCATAAGTAAAAAGAATCATTTAAATATTAATTGATCTTACTAATTGATCTCCTCTTATATTATGTCTTCTGTAGCTTTGTTTTCTGTATGCATGTTATAGATCTTATTATGAAGAATTCAACAATTTATGTTCTATTTTAAGCATTTGTTTCGACCTCGTAATTTTGAATCAAAATATAATAACTCGACTGTTCTGTGAACCGGAAGAATCTCTGGTGACGTATGCCAGAATCCAACCATGTAGTGTGTTTAAACCCCACCCACAATCAACTGCAAAATAGAATAGAACCAACTTACTGCTCTACACTTTTTTCTTTTTCAATTATCCATTTCACTCTGACTTACATTCCAATAATAAAAAAACTTATGTTTGCTACTTATGTCTTATGTCAACTGTAAATGTTTACGTACAACATAACAGATACAAAACACATTCCCATTTCCCAGAATTCCATTTATGTTTCCATATTCATTCCATTATGTGGCTCTCAATCATGTTGTTCCCCGCCTATTCCCGCTTGAAAAACATTTGCATATATTCTCTCCTTAAAATCATCTAATGTCAAAAAAAGAATGTCAATATTTCCAGTGTATTTTTTATTTTTAAGACTTATGACATTGCAGAGAGCTGGAGTTTAATGCATTGGAGAAAGTTGAGAGAAAAAATGCAATAAAAAAGAGAAACCTTAATCTTTATTGGAAACCAGAAATAGCGAGCAGAAGCAAAGGCCAATGTTCAATAATGCATTTAAACTGGAGCACATTTCTCTCATAACAACAGCATCGCTCTATCCTTTGAACTCCTTTGAACTTTTTAAGCACATTTTGGCAGTCAAAAGAAATGAGAAGCTTATTTTCTTCCTCCAATATTTCTCTGTCCATCTTTGGCTCATTTTTCAAATAGATCCCTACTAACAACAGTATCTGAACTGTTTTGTACACGGACAAGCGTCTGCTACGGATTAATATGGTTAAATTGGACAAGACATTAACACTGACCGCAGTTACAAAGCGCTTTGATATCCCACTAGGAAATGAAGACTTACCTGTTGAGTCTACACTGATGCTGCTGATGTTGTTCATAGAATCACCTTCTTAAAAATGCTCTGTGAGAACAAGAATCTTCTTGATCGATGAAGAATCAGAAGTTCATTGTTTTCAGTGACAGTCTGTCTTAGCAATCCACAGCTCTATTTTCAGATCACTGGGGAAACAAAAAAAGACACAGCTGCAGTGACAATTATTACAGTGGCAATTTAGAGTCATCAATCACAGCGGCCGTGGCGAGAGACGGGCTGAAGTGGGGTCAGCTCACACCGTGCTTCAGAACTCACCCACAGTTGTTACAGGAAATGGATTCCACTCTGGCCAATTATAGCCGTCATGTTGTATATCTCACAGCCAGATCTGACTTTGGAGAGCTCGGCAGGATTGGTGGCAAGGCCAACAGGTAAGAAAAAACCACCCAGGATAGCAACTAACCTACATTTCTATGTCTTTCAAAGCGGAGAAAGCACAATAACTGCTAATTGAGAGCTTACAGCCTAACTTATTTGGGGAAAAAAATTCCAAATTAAGCATTAGCTTGGGGTCAGAAACCTTGACATAACCAATAGATAAACAATTTCACTAATTTAGCTCTACATCCCACTGCACTTTGCAGGAAACAGAAATTCTTGTAATGAAAAGAATAAAATAATAAAAAATAACACATTCCCCTTTATTCAGAGTCTGTAATTATATGTACAATATACCCTTTCTGTCACAGAAAGCCCAGTTTGAATTAAAACAATGAAGAAAATGAAAGCGAGGTGGGAGGAGAGAGAAAGAGAGAGAGAAAAAGCTTGTTTCTTGAATCACTAGCTCAGGCAAGTTAGTCATCATATAGTGTCACTTCAGGGTGAGGATGATTCACATAGTGCAAACTAACACTGTAGTCTTACTGAACGCTCAAGAGCTTTCTAATATTAGGATACTGAGAAACGGAGCATCACATTTCCGGCTTTCTGAGGTGGTTGTTCCATCTAAACAGTTTTGGCGCTTTGAAAGTAGGCCTATATTGGTTGTAGTTGTGGTGTGATCTATAATATTGTTACATTGCCTGGGCACCAGGAGGCAGTAGAGAGGAATCACGAGGTTGTGGGGTGACTTGAGAAGGAAGTGAATAATAAGTAAAGTGAACAACAAACAAAGAACTTAAAGGGTGCTTCTCAATATCACTCCTCGTCTCCTCTCTCCTCTGTGCTCCATCCTATGACCCGGACACCGATTGACCTCAGCCATCTTGAAGGACATCTCTTGCACCGTGAGGAGTCAAGGATCGAGGAGTGAAGAGGCTTCCAGAGGAGTTATGAGTGAGTAATACGAGTACATCCTTTGCGGAAGTGTTTTATCGACTAAACGTGACGCACGTATAAATTCTCCTCCCCCTTCACGTCGGTCACAATAATTTTCATTTATACTTTACCTTTGCAGTTTATATAAACCACACATCTCACATATTTCAACAGGGTATCTTGCTTTATTATTATTTATTATGAATTTCTTAAATAACCAAACATAAACAACATAAGGGCAGATCCTTTGAACGCTGCTGATGACGCTTTGAAGTGACGCTCGAGTGATCAAGTATTCCAATGTATAAAAAAGCTTTCATTCGATTCCTCCATCCTCATTTTCTTTCCTTGCAGCCTTCCCTCGCATCCTACAGGGGATGGAGCTGAGACGAGAGGAAAGGAAATGAGGATGCACAAATAAGAATTGAGAAGCACCCAAAATCTCAGCCGATGCCTCGTCGTATGTGCTAGACAGCGTACTTCTGCAGAAATGCCAGGGAATCTAGGGCGCTCACAAGCACGGAGCAGAGCTATGCTCAAGTGGAGAAAGAAGCACTGGCCCTGACCTGGGCATGTGAAAGATTCAGTGACTTCACCATTGGCCTCCATTTTGAGCTAGAGACAGACCACAAACCCCTCTTGAGCCTGTTGCGTGGACAAGCGCTGGATTCCCTCCCACCTAGAATACAAAGATTTAGAATGAGACTCATGAGGTACAGATACACAATCAAAGTCAAAGTCAAAGTTTATTTATAAAGCACTTTTAAAAACAACAAGTGTTTGACAAAGTGCTGTACACTTATATCCTATATCACTACTACAAACAAACAACAACACAAAAATAAAAGCAATAAAACAACTCTCACATAGCATCAAATGCCAAACTGTAGTAGGTTTTTAGACTAGATTTAAAAGCAGCAAGTGTTTAAGCCTGCCTGATGTACAGGGGCAAATTGTTCCAAAGCTTTGGTCCTGTTACTGCAAATGCTCTTTCGCCCCTGCTCTTCAGCTTAACCCGAGGGACAACTAAAAGCAAATGGTCAGCAGACCTAAGCGCTCTTGACGGAGCATACTGCTTGATCAGTTCAGACAGATACTTCGGTGCAAGACCATTAAGGGATTTAAAAACAAACATCAAAATCTTAAAATTAATCCTAAGATGGACAGGCAACCAGTGAAGAGAGGAGAGAACAGGGGTAATGTGATCCCGCTTACGTGTACCCGTCAACAGGCGAGCTGCTGCATTCTGGACCCTCTGCAGTCTGGAGAGAGAGGCCTGACTAATGCCTACATAGAGGCCATTACAATAGTCCAGACGCGATGAAATAAAAATATGAAGAACTCTATAAAAGACAGGAAAGATTTAACCTTGGTGAGTTGTCTCAATTGGAAAAAGCTAGACTTAACTACTTGGTTAATCTGTTTATCCAATTTAAAATCACAGTCCATAATAACACCTAAATTCTTAACATATGGTTTCACTAGTGGATTCAATTCCCCAAGATCCAACTGTAAGGACTCACAGGTGCCACCCGGCGTGGACAACATGACTTCTGTTTTACTTTCATTAAAACTTAGGAAATTCCGTGCCATCCAGGCCTTAATTTCCTCAAGACACTGTAATAGAGGCGCTAACGTAGGAGTGTCTCTTCTTTTCAAAGGCATATACATTTGCGTGTCATCTGCATAACAATGAAAAGAGATACCAAACTTCCTAAAAATATGTCCCAGAGGTAGCAAATATAAGGCGAACAAAATAGGCCCCAAAATGGAGCCCTGGGGGACCCCACACGTAAAAGAAGCCGTTGAGGAGGCAAATTCTCCAAGGCGAAGATAGTTCTTTCAGACAAATATGATTTAAATCATGCCAACGCAGTACCCTCAATGCCAACACATTTTTATAAGCGCGTAACCAAGATCTTATGGTCTATGGTGTCAAATGCATCGGAAAGATCTAACAAAATTAGTATCGCACAGTTCTCCGAGTCAGTAGTGAGTAACAAATCGTTAGAAACCTTCAACAATGCAGTTTCTGTACTATGGTGGGACTTAAAACCAGACTGAAACCCTTCATGGATACCATGTAGATCTAGAAATGCATTCAATTGTCCAAATACAACCTTGCAGTAATTTAGACAAAAACGAAAGTTTCGAGATAGGTCTAAAATTAGCAAAGACTGTGGGATCCAGGTTAGATTTCTTGATTACTGGCTCCACTGATGCATGTTTAAAAGACTTAGGTACAACTTACGAGCCCAGGCTGCTATTAATAATCGCCAGTACAGTAGGCCCAATAGCTTCAAGTGAGTCTTTTAGAAGACGTGGAGGAACAATATCCATGCAACACGAGGATAATTTCATTTCAGCAAAAATCTCCCTCAGTGAGACAAGAGACACCGGCACAAACTGATCAAAAACACCAGAGCACTCAGAGGAAACTGATAAAAAAGTCAAAGGGGGGGGGGGGTAAATTAGATCTAATAGCCTCAATCTTATCAATAAAAAAGTGTAAAAAATGTTCACACAATTCGGCAGAAGGCTCTAAACAAGTAGCTTGGAGAGTGTTCAAAATAGCATTAATAGTACTGGGGCCGTATTCACAACGAATTTTAAAGCTAAAAGTAGCTCCTAACTGGCGAATTTAGGAGCAACTCCTAAAAATAATGGGCGTGTCACTCGTAACTTTAGGACTCATAATTTTTTTGACTAAGAGTAATTCACGAAGCATTTCAGCCCTAAAAGTAGCACCTAAGCCTGGGACAGCTTAAAAGAAGTCGAGAGGACTCCTAACTCACTAAGACCTATTCACAAACCGATTTTTGTGGCATTTCACGTTGCGATTTTGAAATGCGTATGCGGCGGCTACAGGAACTTCCAATCGCGAGGGAACAATTTTGCATTGTAGGCATAACTAGGGATGCAACAACGCCACCAACAACAACCAAAACTACTCACTGCATGTAAACTAATTGTAACGTTTCATTGTGAATCAAATTAAAATGTTCTTCTCTTTACAAACGTAGGCAGAGGCATATAGTGACAGATTAATTCAATAATGTTGCAAAGATATTGCATCAATCCATATGTTTCATTAGGCTACTAGGCTATTTGTTTTTCCTTACTCTTTATTCATTTAGGCTATTAATTCAGTTATTCATCATCTTCCGTCCTTCGCACTTGTGCAGCGCACGCATTCTCAGACCTGTCACCTGTCACTCATCGTCATAGGGGAGGTGTTTGGAATCATTCCCGCATTACAATCATCAGCCAATCAAGGTAGTCACTTCAGTCAAGCTCGTGCATGAGTAATGACGTCATCCATAGCAACGAAGACGCACTCTTAGTTTAGGAGTTGTCATTTTTCTTTACTAAGAGGTCTGAAAGGCGTTGTGAATAACTTTTAAGAGAAAACTCCTAGCTAAAATCTTTTAGTGCGATTTAGGAGTACTCCTAGTGGTAAGATAAAATGCTTTGTGAATACGGCCCCTGAACAGCACAGCTGGCTTATAGGAATTTTTACAGATAACATTAGAGAGATACTTTGATTTCTCTATTCGAACAGTTTTTTGATATTTAGACAAATTATACTGTAAAACATCAAATGAGATCTGTAATTTATCCTTCTTCCAGCGGCGTTCCGCCCTTCTGCATTCCAGCTGTAGCGTTTATACGCCCGTATAAATATAATTAATTATTATTCATAACGGGTTATGATCAGTAATTAATAATTTGATTATTTTCGGAATTTACTGTAGCAGAATCAATAGTATGATCATTTTATCAGTTCATCCAATGAACGTAAAGCATAAACAATTATTAATTCTAGGAAATATAATATCTTCCTGGCCAAGAAAGACTAATTCCCAGCTAACAGCTAAATTAAGAAATAATTCAAGGGTAAAAGCATAAGTAGCTTATAGATCGCAGTTCAAGACAATAAATTCGTAAGCACATAACATAAGTAATGCTTCTCTTTTCAAATACAAACAATACTTTATTGATTATCAGCCTATGCCTATCGTTTCTTAGGCGGGTTATGCAATTTTATCAATATACACCAGTTCAGCTAAGAGTCTGGAGGCTAGCTACTTGCTTGTCCTTGCGTTGCTTTTGGGGATTCCTTTTTCGTCGTAAAGGGGGTTTCCCAGTCCGTTCGTTTGGCTGATCTTCTCGTGTGCCTGGATAGATTTCGGACAGCCAGTCACGTGGTGTGTTGGCGCAGATGAATGAAAGTCTTTGAAGTTGGAAGCTGGTTTTGCAGTTGAAACGTTAAAACGAAACTTTGCAGCAAAACTTAACTTAGAACCGAGACTTTTAACGAGAAAATAAAGGAAAACTTAGGAAAGAAAGAAAATTGAGACGAGAGTAGATGATGATGGCTTGAATGAAGCTGTTGAACCCGTTCTTCTGATCTTAATTTGGGTTCTTTGTCTCTACGCGTCTACATGGTTACTTCGTCTGCTCCACCCGACTTGTTCTATTCTTCTAGCGCATTATTCTACAGGATTATTCTTCTGCATTATTTTTCTCTTTCTATTTCTGTTCGGGTCTAAGGTTTTAAACTCTAATGTTTTGTCCCGCCTCCTGGAGGAATTTTGGAATTCGGACAATAAGATACTATATGGTTATTTGAGAAGGGGGTATTTTCTATCCCCCCCCCCAACCCCCCCCCCCCCCCTTTCCTCATCGTGAATCATGTGTTATCTGTGGTCTCCTTACTCATCAGCTCGAACAGAGGATTCAGTTTAGACATAGTTTCCATTTTAAGAACATAAACATTTTTACACAGATTTCAATCAAGCCATCATCTGAATTACGAATATGTGGTCGCATTGATAGGAGACACGATACACTTTCATTCACACAGGTAATAGTTATAACAATTATGAATTGTATGGCGTCTAAGCATATGAGACATACATAGACATAACATATAATTATGTGGTTGCGTGATGTGATTATAAATCCATCGAGAATTGTTCTGGAATGAGTTTTTGGATTTCGATATGTAAAGTGTTAGTGTGTAAAGTTTAGGTTTAAGCCATTCCAGTCTGAGGCCAGGGGTCGATCCTAATGAAGGCTGTTTTGTTCATCTCTCATGGGACCTCTGGTCCTTGAGAAAGAGTAGTCTGTTAGTCGCAGGGGTCAGGTGACCTCTTGTTAGGGCCTCTTGTTTCACCATTTCTGAACAGATCTGTTCTTGCCAAATTATAAAACATTGACAACGTTCTTCCTTTAGTTAAACAATAAAGGTCCTTCCGTTTGCAGATTCTCTTGAGCCTATGGCTCTGGGTCTGGTGATTTGATTCTGGAATGTGAAGGCTCTTTGTGGGATTATGTATGAACAGTCACCTAAAAGCTTCAATTGTGTTTGGTTCATTCTCGTTGTCGCTACACAGCCTTATAGCTCGAGTAGTAACATTCAGCCACGGTTGAACTCTAATTTTTTCACGAGTCGTCCTGAAAGGGGCAACTGTATCCAAAATATTTTGACAAGTTAAAAAGAACGATGAGGTTAGTTCTTCGGTATTAAGCCCACATGAGGGCATTGAATAATCAACCTCATTTGCATTAAAAGTTTCAGAAAATAATTGAGCCGTTGAAGGGCTAATCGCCCCACAGCGACGTTGAGGAACAGTCACTTTGGAATCACAAGAAATACATATCTCAAATAAAACAGGCAAATGATCAGAAAAAGTGGCATCACATACATCAATGTTACTAATAGGCAAGCCATATGTCAAAACCAAATCTAGTGTGTGTCCACATCTATGCGTGGGACTAACAACAAACTGAGTTAAGTTAAAGGACTCCATAAGATTTAAAAAAGCTTTGGCCAAAGGCCTGGCGGGACAGCACACATGGATATTAAAGTCCCCCACAATTAAAACTCGGTCATATTTAGTCATGATTCCGGCTAAAAAATCCGAAAAATCATCAATAAGTCCTTGTTATATTTGGGTGGACGATAAACAACAGTGCACAACACAGGATAACTCAGACTTAATTCAAAAACACTCAGTTCAAAACTGGAGTAGGAGGAAGATGGCAGACTGGTGTCCCAGGAAGACACGCTGTAACGGGCGCCGCCGAAGAATGGCGAGACCGATGGAGATGGCTTGATGGAGGAAACAAACGTGGACTCTGTAATTGCAAACTTACCAGCAAGCGAGGCTTACCTGTCCGAGCTGTGGATACAGCTGAGTGCAGACAGTGTGTGCGCTGAAGTGATGAAGTACTGCATCAAGGGCTGGCCAGATCGCAGCAGACTGGATGCGCTAGTAAGACCCTACTGGACTGAAAGGGCTGTTCCCTTTCGTTGTCACTTAAAGTTCCGTCGGAGGACGACGAATGGGGTTTTCGCATAGAAAGCCTATCAACTTCGACTATTACAAAACGAGCCAATGGCAAAGAAATGCCATGGGTCTGCGGAATTTGCATAGCGTATCTCCACCCCACCTCGTGGGTATAAAAGCGAAAGACGGCGCAATATTCAGACAAGTTTTCGCTTCGGAGCCAAGGCAATCCCTTCGCTCCACAAGCCATCTCTGAACTGTCAGCTGTTACAAGACGAGATTCTCCGGTGTTGGTGTGACGGCGATCTCCCAGCGAGTGCGCACTTCCTGCTTATCTGTGCAGTGGTTTGCCAGTGAGTGTTTCTCCCTGGGCGCTTCAATACCGAGGTTTCCTCTCTGAAAGAGCTTGCACGCGGCACATCTTTTTAAAGATGCCTCGCCCGTGCACTTCTGGTTGCGGTGGTTTCGTGTCTGACTCTGATGGGCACGAGCGCTGTCTAGTGTGTTTGGGCTCATGGATGACTCATGTTCTCTCTGTGGGAACATGACCATCGCGTCATTACGGTCGAGACTCAGTGATCTCGTAAGAGTGAGAGTCCCCTCATCCACACCCCGATCTACTGACTCTAGAAATAGAGCTAGTACTTCGGCTGGTGGCCAGGGTGACCTGAGGGTGACGGTGTGGAACAAAGCGCCGACTATCAGTCCGTGCTCTGCACCTACCCCTCTCATGATGGTGCCCGTTAGTGTCCAGGGGATTCCCGCGGGTCCATCTTTGGATGCCCCGCGTGTTTCCTTTGGGGCTACAGAGGAGGATGCGATGTCCATCGCAGCATCACAAGGTGGGCAGGATTCATCGGATGATGACTCGACAGCGCTGCCTCCTTCGGGTGTGCAGTCGTTTGTCGAGTCGGACCCCGAGATGACTGCCATGCTTACCCAGGCGGCCGCGAGCATCGGGTTGGAGTGGACTCCTCCGCCCCGTCCCGAGCGCTCGCGGCTAGATTCAATTCAAGCACTTTATTTGTCCCCAAGGGGAAATTTGAAAGGGCACATTACAGTAGCTTACACAGGCACACTTCACACCATACGTACCACATATCATCATACATAAATCAAAATAAATCAAAATGAAAAAAAAAAAAAAAAAAGGTTTTTGGGTGATTGGTTTTTGATGATTGGTTTTTGGGTGCGGCTGCGGATTCACGTCCGCAGCCAACCCCAATTCCTTTCTTCCCGGACGTGCATGATGAGATCTCGAAGTCCTGGAAGTCTCCCATGTCTTCCCATGACCGCTCGTTTATTTCATCCACCTTTCCTCCCCTCGATGGAGCAGCTGCCCGTGGGTACACTGGGCTCCCCCCGGTTGAACGCTCTGTTGCGATGCAACTGTGTCCTCAGAGTGCTTCTTCTCGTGGCGAGCCTAAGCACCCATCCAAAGCCTGTAGGTACTCGTCTACGTTAGTGGCGAAGTCCTACAGAGTGGCGGGACAGGCGACTGCTTCGCTGCATGCTATGGCCACTCTGCAGGTCCACCAGGCCCAGATGCTCAGAGACATGCACGAGGGTAGGACAGACCCAGGGCTCTTTGATGAGCTGCGCGCCGCCACCGACCTCACTCTCCGGGATGACCCCGCTGGTACAGTCGTTGGGAGCTTGGTAAGAGCTTCCCAACCTGTCCCGCTGGGTCGCTCGGACGATCAGGCTCGGCTACGCGATTCAGTTCGCGCGGTCTCCTCCCCGCTTCAGGGGTGTCCGCTCCACGATGGTCGGTGGCAATGCCCCTGTCATGAGAGCGGAGATTGCTACCCTGCTGGCGAAGGGTGCGATCAAGACTGTCCCTCCAGCCGAAATGAGGTCCGGCTTCTACAGCCCGAACTTCATTGTCCCCAAGAAAACCGGTGGGTTACGGCCAATCCTGGATCTGCGTGTTCTGAACCGCTCCCTTCACAGGCTGTTGTTTAAGATGCTCACCGCCAAACGCGTTTTCGAATGTGTGCGGCACCAGGATTGGTTTGCAGCGATCGACCTGAAGGACGCCTACTTTCATGTCTCCATCCTCCCTCGACACAGACCTACGGTTCCTACGGTTTGCTTTCGAGGGGCAGGCATATCAGTACGCAGTTCTCCCTTTCGGGCTAGCCCTGTCTCCTCGCGTCTTCACGAAGGTCGTCGAGGCAGCCCTTGTTCCCCTCCGGGAACACGGGGTTCGCATTCTGAACTATCGCGACGACTGGCTGATTCTAGCTCACTCTCGAGATCAGTTCTGCGAACACAGGGACTTGGTGCTCCGCCACGTAGCCCGTCTGGGCCTTCGGGTCAACTGGGAGAAGAGCAAACTTTGCCCCGTGCAGAGGATCTCTTTTCTCGGTATGGAGATCGACTCGGTCACCATGTCCGTGCAGCTTACGAGCGAGCACGCGCAGTCACTGCTGACTTGCCTGAGACAGTTCGAGGGCAAGAGTGCGGTTCCACTGAAACTTTTTCAGAGGCTCCTGGGGCATATGGCATCTGCAGCCGCGGCAACGCCGCTCGGATTGCTTCATATGAGACCGCTTCAGCTTTGGCTTCGCAACCGAGTCCCGAGGTGGGCATGGCAACACGGCACTCTCCGAGTACCAGTTACTCCGACTTGCCGTCAAACCTTCACCCCGTGGTCGAACCTCAGTTTTCTACGGGCCAGAGTGCCTCTGGAACGAGCTTCGCGGCATGTTGTTGTAACGACAGATGCCTCCAACACGGGCTGGGGACCCATGTGCAATGGACGTGCTGCCGCGGGCTCCTGGATAGGACCCCAGCGCCTATGGCAGGTCAATTGCCTCAAGTTGCTGGCTGTACAGCTCGCCCTGCGCCGCTTCCGAGCCGTGCTCAGGGGCCAGCATGTACTAGTCTGATCAGACAATACCGCGACTGTAGCGTACATCAACCGTCAAGGTGGTCTGCGCTCCCGCCGTATGTCGCAATTCGCCCGCCACCTCCTCTTATGGAGATAGATCTGTTTGCCTCTCACGCCTCGACCCATTGCGCCCAGTTTTATTCCCTGACCGAGGGCACGCTCGGCACGGATGCTCTGGCGCACAGCTGGCCTCGGGGCCGCAAATATGCTTTCCCCCCAGTGAGCCTTCTTGCGCAGACCTTGCGCAAGGTCAGGGAGGACGAGGAGCAGGTTTTTTCTGGTCGCGCCGTATTGGCCCACCCGAACCTGGTTCTCCGAACTCATTCTCCTCGCGACAGCACCTCCCTGGCCCATACCTCTGAGGAAGGACCTACTTTCTCAGGGACGGGGTACCCTGTGGCACCCTCGTCCCGTTCTCTGGAGCCTCCACGTGTGGCTCCTGGATGGGACGAGGTAGGTTTGAATACCCTACCACCAGCGGTGGTGGCTACCATCACTTCCGCTAGAGCGTCGTCCACGAGACACATCTACGCGTTGAAGTGGAACCTCTTCGTCAACTGGTGCTCTTCTCACGAGTAGACCCCCGGAGATGTTCGATCAGCTTCGTGCTTTCCTTCCTTCAAGAGGGGTTGGAGCGAAGGCTGTCTCCCTCCACCCTCAAGGTTTATGTCGCCGCTATTGCCGCACAGCATGATCTTATAGAAGGTAAGTCGACGGGGAAGCACGACCTGATCGTCAGGTTCCTGAGAGGAGCGAGGAGACTGAATCCTCCTTGCCCTCCTCTCGTACCCTCTTGAGACCTCGCAGTGGTTCTATCTGCCCTGCGGAGTGCTCCCTTTGAGCCTTTGCAGTCAGTCGAGCTTAACTTCCTGTCTATGAAGACAGCGCTTCTGACTGCATTGGCCTCCATCAAGAGGGTAGGGGACCTGCACGCATTCTCCGTTGACGAAGCGTGCCTGGAATTCGGGCCGGCTCACTCTCACGTGATCCTGAGACCCTGGCCTGGATATGTGCCCAAGGTTCCTACCACTCCCTTCCGGGACCAGGTGGTGAACCTGCAAGCGCTGCCCCTGGAGGAGGCAGACCCAGCCTTGGCACTGCTCTGTCCAGTACGTGCTCTCCGCATCTATGTAGACAGAACACAGTTTTTCAGGACCTCAGACCAGCTCTTTGTCTGTTATGGTGGGAAGCTGAAGGGAAAGGCTCTCTCCAAGCAAACGTTGTCTCACTGGACAGTGGATGCCATTGCTTTGGCATACCAACAGCAAGGTCGACCGTGCCAACTTGGTGTGACTGCCCACTCCACCCGGAGTGTGGCGTCCTCTTGGGCTTTAGCCCATGGCGCCTCGCTAACATACATCTCCAGAGCTGCAGGCTGGGTGACACCCAACACATTTGTCAGATTCTACAATCTCAGAATGGAGCCAGTGTCCTCTTATGTACTCGCTTCAACCAGCTAGTACCGGACCCGCTCAGGTGTCTCCGCTTGCTCGCCATTCCACTCCACGGACTGGATACGTGCGTTATTCTCCTCAGGTGAGCTTCCCCGAAAGCCCTGAGTTCCTCCAGCACTCCTGACGTCGGCGCCAGTGTCTATTGCCTGTGCGTCGGCTAGGTGCCTCCCGTATGGTACCTCCTCTGAGCTACCCCCACATGTGTATTTCCACTCTAAGTCTTTCCCTTGGCAAGCCACCTTGCCACCCCTGGGGTTGAAATATTCCACCTGCGGCTGGACACCCCAGTGATTCCCCATATGCATCCCTCGGGTCATATGTGTATTCTCTAAGTCCCCCCCTTTGGGTTGGCAGTAATTGCATATTCCCCTAAAAACCTTGGGATATGCTCCCCAGTGTACCTTGGTATTCCTGTGCTAAATTGGAGTCCTTTGTCCATGCCAGCCCACGACAGGGATCTCAGATTTACGCAGGGCACTGGAAGACAGCTGAGGAGGTGGCGTGATTAGACTGGTATCCCCATTCGTCGTCCTCTGACGGAACTTGGAGTGACAACGAAAGGGAACGTCTCGGTTACGGATGTAACCCTCGTTCCCTGAGTAGGGAACGGAGACGTTCCGTCTTCTTGCCACTTACGCTGTACCGCGGGGATCGCCTGAGCTCAGTCTTGGCTCCTCAGCGATTAAATATGTCTGAATGTTGCGGCGTCTTCCGCTTTTATACCTACGAGGTGGGGCGGAGATACGCTATGCAAATTCCGCAGACCCATGGCATTTCTTTGCCATTGGCTCGTTTTGTAATAGTCGAAGTTGATAGGCTTTCTATGCGGAAACCCCATTCGTCGTCTTCCGACGGAACGTTTCCGTTCCCTACTCAGGAAACGAGGGTTACATCCGTAACCGAGACATTCTCAGCATTCACAATGGATTATTATTCTGGGGTACTAGGCTAGTTATCCCTTCAGTAATGAGGAATAGAGTGCTAGAGAAAATTTATGAAGGACACCAGGGCATAGGTAAGTGCCGTGAACGAGCCACAATGAGTGTGGTGGCCTGGGCTAAGTAGCCAAATAGGAGAGCTGGTGTTGAAATGCACGGCGTGCGTTAAAGAACGTGCCAATGTGACTGAGCCTCTTATGCCTTCCAAGCTACCCGATAGGCCATGGCAGAAGCTAGGGGCTGATTTGTTCACATTGAAAAATAAAGACTACTTGCTCGTTGTAGACTATTTTTCCAGCTATGTGGAGGTGGCCCAGCTGAGCCTGACAAGAAGTGTGGATGTGGTAAAACACCTCAAGTCAATTTTCGCCAGGCACGGAATACCAGAGATTCTAGTCACAGACAACGGGCCTCAGTTCGCGGGGGCTCACATGACAGCTTTCACCACTGAGTATGAATTCGAGCATGCAACGAGCAGCCCAAGATACCCTCAAAGCAACGGTGAGGCCGAGCGTGCTGTCCAAACCATCAAAAACCTGCTGAAGAAAGCAACTGACCCCTACTGTGCGCTGCTGGCTTACAGGAGCACTCCTTTGAGCAATGGCTTCAGTCAGGCCCAGCTGCTCATGGGGCAGCCATCCCAGACCTCTGGTCGGTGCAACGTAAAGAAAGGGAGAAGAGATGGATGGACGCAAGCAACTATGACCACAGACAGAGTGAGAAATCTCTCTGACCTGTCACCAGGAGATCAAGTGTGGATCACAGATACAAGATCTACAGGTACTGTGACATCTGCGCATGAAAAACCTAGATCCTACTTGGTCCATAAGGGCACTTTAAGGAGGAATTGTCGTCACCTTGTGCCCATGTCGGCAGACAACAGCAATAAAACACAAGAGCACGCTGCAGGGGTTGACCAGGATACTGGACAGTCACTGGTTAGGTGTCTCCGGAGGGGCCTCAATGCACTCCCCAAACGGTGAGAACCAGGTCTGGCAGGTCTATCTCAAAGCCGGATCGACCCGACCTGTGAGAACTGAAATGGGAAAGAAAAATAGAAATAATAAGCACTGTAAAGAAATGTGCTATAGTAGACCAAATGTTCACAGTAATACAAAAGTGAGATTTAGAGTTTGATGCAACCTGGGGATAAATGATGTAGGTCACAGTCTATTGGTTTTCGAAAAGGGAGATGTGGTGTGATCTATAATATTGTTACATTGCCTGGGCACCAGGGTGCAGTAGAGGGGAATCACGAGGTTGTGGGGTGACTTGAGAAGGAAGTGAATAAAAAGTAAAGTGATGTTAATCTACCCTGCTGCGTCTTTATACGACATCTTAAGAACCAAACACGACAGTAGTGTGTAAGCATCAGCCAAATTGAATAAGTATACATTTATATACTGCATATTTGTCACAATAGTGGAGGAATCTCTTCTAGGCTACCTGGGTGATGTTATGACAGAAAACCCATCACATATATTAATGGAAAGGTGAGGAACTGAAAATTATGCGGTTATTCCGTGTATAAGGCCATATTTGAAGGCCAAATGGCAAAAAATCTTCTAAACCTTTTTGAGAAGTTGAAAAGGGCCTATTGGGCCTATGAATCCCTACCTTGGGATTCATAGGCCCAGTCCCAAATTGCAGCCTAAACACTCGCGGTCTTGCTACGAATTTTCGCACTTTCGTGACGTAGCCTAACGACACTTTGACTGTCGGGAAGAAGTCTGCTGCGGAGCTCGCTTCAGTGTGAAAACTAAATGGGACAGCCTATGGTCTCATGGAATTAACGGACACACGGCAGCCATTGTAAGTCCACAAGACCGAAAGTGCATATGAAGTGTGCCATTTTAGACAGGGCCTTAATGATCGCAGTGTATCAGGACCATAGACAGTGAAAGAAATGGACACAGCGACCCCATAGACTTCAACAGAGAAAAGTGAAGTCAATTAGAAGCACTCACTTCCTGATGGGTGATGGCTGAGCGTACTGCGCAGGCTCAAACTGAGCTTGACGACGTAGATGTGACGTGAGCAACCTGACTGAAAGTTGTAAGTATTCTAGTAGCTGTGCCAAGAGGAATCTGAATCATTCCCTTCCGAATCTTGCAGAGACTGAGAGCGTGAGTAGGAGCTGTCCATGAGCTAGCAGCAGGATCAACTTTATGACTCTCTATGGGCTTCTTCCTTGACTTTATTGGACGTTATGCCTCCACGTCCCCCCGATTGCCCGCGAGCTTCTCCTCCTGTCTATACGGTAATTTCTCTACTGTGCGACAGATCACTACGGGTAGATCAGTCGCGTGGTTATGATGCAATCGTTAGCCTATTTTTTCAAAAACTGCTTCTACGGGGCTATAACGTAAGATACAAGGTAATTTAGTCTTCTATACATTGTCGTGTTTCTTTAGAAATAAACAATGGACAAATGGAGTCTTTAAATGACTCAGATGTAAAGTTATTCGCTGTCAAAGGGACGCCAAAATGAATGGGAGTCAATGGAATGCAAACAGCAAACAGCATTACCCCCTTGGTCAGGACCTCAGTTTAACATCTCATTTAGCATTCACCATCACTATATTGGCACCTAGCGCCCCCTGCTGGTGTTACTAACACCTCTTCCAGTGCTCAGCAACCGTTACCGGCATGAAAAAGTTGCATTAGTATTTTCTTTTGCATTTGGAGCCTACATGTTGTCTATTCCCTATTGTACATATTTGAGTGAACATGTTGGGTGGGACTTGATTTTGTTCATTGGGAATTGATTGGATCATGTTGTTTCGCCATTGCTGGGATCTCATGTGATTGACAGGTTGACCCGTCAAGCGACAAGCGAACACGTCGCTGCAAGAGGGACGGGAAGTTATTTTGAATATAGAGGATACATGAAAAATGATTTGCATGAAAAAAATATTTTATAATGTACACTGTAATATATCAAATAAGAATTTCCCATTTTGATTTCATGATGACTTTAAATAGAATAGTTAATTTGACCACTTGTGCTCGGATTACCCGAGATGGATTTTAATGCGAAAAAAAAAATATATATATATATATATATATTTATGTATGTATATATATATATATATATATATATATATATATATATATATATATATATATATATATATATATATAAATTAGGCTATAGAAACACTTCTGTGTCATTTTCTGTCTTAAAGCATGCTATCTTAAAGCATTATATTAAAATCCATTTGTGCCCAAATTTTTCTGAATGGTTTTAGGCATATAGCCATGTTAATAGTGTCCTATGTGAACATGTTCTGCATTTATTCTCCATGCCCACCTTGGGACTCGTTCGCGAAGCCAAAGCTGAAGCGGTCTCATATGAGCAATCCGAGCGGCAATGTTGCGGCTACGGACGCCATATGCCCCAGGAGCCTCTGAAAAAACTTCAGTGGAACCGCACTCTTGCGCTTGATTGTCTCAGGCAAGTCAGCAGTGGCTGAGTGGAGAAGGCGACCAAGTCAATACAGAGAAAAGAGATCCTCTGCACGGGGCAAAGTTTACTCTTTTCCCAGTTGACCCGAAGGCCCAGACGAGCTAGGTGCCGGAGCACTGGGTCCCTGTGTTCGCAAACCTGGTCTCGAGAGTGAGCTAGGATAGCCAGTCGCCGAGAAAGTTCAGGATGCGTACCCCGTGTTCCCACGGAGGAACAAGGGCTGCCTCGACAACCTTTGTGAAAGCGTGAAGAGACAGGGCTAGCCCGAATGGGAGAACAGCGTACTGATATGCGTCCCCCCTGACAGCAAACCGTAGGTATGGTCTGAGTCGAAGAAGAACGGAGACATAAAACTAGGCGTCCTTCAGGTCGATCGCTGCAAACCAATCCTGTGGCCGCACACAATCGGAAATTCGTTTGGCCAGGAGCATCTTGAAGGCAGCCTGTGAAGGGGGCGGTTCAGACGCGCGGTCAAGGATTGGCCGTAACCCATCGGATTTCTCCGGGACAATGAGGTAGGGGCTGTAAAACCCGGACCTCATTTCGGCTGGAGGGACAGTCTCGATCGTACCCTTCGCCAGTAGGGTAGCAACATCCGCTCTCATGATAGGGGCATAGCCACTGACCATAGTGGAGCGGACTCCCCTGAAGTGGTTCGCACGACCCAGCGGAACAGATAGGGAAGCTCTAGCCAGGCTCCCAAGAACTGTGCCAGCAGAGTCAAGCGAACCACAGACATCCCCTCGTGGTGCAACGAAGCGGAATGACCGGCCCGGACGTGGACGGCATAGCGGCCTGGTGTTGGGGCACGGTCATAACCGCACCCTGACAGAGGAGGTCAGGGAAGGACCAGCGTTCCGCGGGGGCCTGCTCTGCCAGGGGTCTGGCGACAGAGGGGGATGAGAGCGGTACGGTCCGGGGACGGCACACACTGTCATCCGGCTCTGAGACAGAGGGGGACGAGGGGTGCACGGCTCGGGGGTGGCGCACAATGTCGTCCGTGAACTCTGTGTGCTCAGAGACGGGAGAGTCAGTTCTTTCTGAGAATAAGGATTCTTCCCCAGCCCTCCACCGCGGAAAGGAGTGGCCCTGCTACCAGCTCCTGGTAAGAACTGAGTCCCATCTCTGAGCAGCCCGTCTCAAGAGTGCCGCTTAACCCAGCGTATAGCGGGGGCGGGGCTGGAGAGGGCTCTGGCGTCCCCCTGCGGCTTCCAGAGCCAGCCCGGTTGAACGGGCTGGGTTGGAGCCGCGGGAGGGCGCCTTCGGCGGAGGGCAGACTGAGGCATCTGAGCGGACGGCGGGGCCGTGGGGGCAGAATAAACCTCAGTCTGCTCATGGGCGGTTGAGAACTGTTGGGCAAAGCGCACCGCCGAAGAGGCCGACCTGGGATATAGGGGTGTCGAGCAGACGGGTCCACCCGACATCCTGCACATCAGACAGGTTCAGCCCTAGAATGGTGGGCATCACCTGACCCAGGGAGCGTACGGCCACTTTCGTCGCTCGGAGAGCAAGGTCAGTGGCGGCGCGCAGCTCATTGAAGAGCCCTGGGTCAGTTGTGCATGTCCATGAGCATCTGGGTCTGGTAGACCAGCAGAATGGCCATGGCATGCAGTGAGGGGGCTGCCTGTCCTGTAGCGCTATAGGATTTCGCCACAAGTGTAGACGAAAAACTACAGGCTTCGGACGGGTGCTTAGGATCGCGCCGAGAAGAAGCACTCAGGACACAGTAGCATCGCAACAGAGCGTTCAACCGCGAGGACCCCAGTGTACCCATGGGCAATGGGCCCATCAAAATCGGAAATGAGTCGACCACAACCAGAAATGCACAGGCGAGCCATCTTTAAAAAGACGTGCCGCGTGCGAGCTCTTTTGCGAGAGGAGAAAAAACTCTGCGATGTTGAAGCGAGCAGGGAAAAACACACTCACTGGCAGATCACTGCACAGATCAGCAGGCAATGTGAACTCGCTGCAGATCGCCGTCACACCAACACCGGAGAGAGTGGCTCGTCTCGTAGAGCGAAGTCAGAAATGGCTGTGGAGTGAAGAGATACTTTTGGCTCCGAAGCCAAACCATATCTGCATGTTGCCGGCGTCCTCCTTTATACCCACGAGGTAAGGCGGTAATACGCTATGCAAATTCCGCAGACCAATGGCATTTCTTTGCCATTGGCTCGTTTTGTATACTCAAAGTCGATAGGCTTTCTAAGCGAAACCCCATTCGTCGTCATCCGACGTAACTCGGAGTGACAACAAAAGGGAACTATAGATCTCTTGTAGGATTTGTTTTGTTTGAATGATTCTAGACATCTTCATGATTATGTATATATATATATATATATATATGTTTCAACAAAAATCACTATAGTAACATGAAAAGTACCTTTCGTTGGGAGGGTTTGCCTTCGCCATGCTTCCTGGAAGTATGAGCTAAGTCTACTTCTGACTTTTGCTACCATCCTAAGAACCTAATTCACATTAGGACAAACCAACATAAATCAATGCCAACCATGCCTGGTTTTCTACTTTCCAATGTGCGCTCCTTACGCTACAAGTGCAATGATCTGTACAGTATAGCTGTGAATAATAACTCTGCAGTTATTGCTGTATCAGAGACCTGGCTAAATGCTGATATCCCAGACTCATCTGTTACTCTACCTGGATATACAATACATCGGCGGGATCGTGAAGGCAATGGGGAGGAGGAGTCGCTTTTTATGTCGATGAAAACATCACTCAGATTCGACTGACTCACCTAGAAGAAGACAAACATGAAGTATTGTGGGTCTTGTTACGTCCAAGTCGTCTTCCTTGAGGGTTAAGTTGTATTATTGCTGCTGTGCTGTATTTCCCCCCGCATTCTTCACCAACGGCCCAGCCTGACATACTAATCAACCTGGATCGTTGCCTTAGAAATATTGAATGCAATTACCAGCAGGCCGCAATTGTCATACTCGGTGATACAAATAAGTACAAGTCTGAAACCATCTGCAGCAGACATGGTCTGAAACAGATAGTGGCTGGAGCAACAAGAAAGACCAGTCAATTAGACTCAATCTTTACTAACATTTCCTCCATGTATGAGTCACCAGAGCATTTGCCTCCTGTTGGCTCCTCTGACCATGAGACTATCCTGCTAAATGCTTGAAATTGGCCTACCAAGCTGATCAAACACATTTTTTGTAGAAAACGTACTCCTGAAACAAAAAGGCAATTGGGCCTTCGTGCCTTTTGTTCTGGCAATAAAACATCTTACAGTAAAATAAAAACAATTACTGCCAAAAAATTAAGAATGCAAAGAAACAATATTATAAACATGAGGTCGAGGAACTGCAAAGCACTAAGCCTAAACAATGGTTTAAGTCTGTGAAGGCATTAATGGGGATGAAAGGAGACAAGAGTGATGTGGTGTCCCAGGATCATAAGATCATGCAATATGAGTGTGACAACTTGGCAAAGCACTTTGCTTCTGTGTGGGATTATGCAAGTCACATTTTACCATCTGAGGAAGAGGTTACCTGCAAGTTATCCAGTTGTAGTCTTCCTCTTTTCAGTATTGGACAAGTCAAGGTTAGACTCCGCAAAGTAAAGGCAGCAAAGGCTGCTGGTCCTGACGGCATTCCTCCTTGGATGCCAAAGACCTTTCATGAGGAGCTGGCACCGGTGCTATATGATATATTTAACACATGCATGCAAAATAATATTTTTCCAAAACAATGGGAAGAAGCTATGGTCAAGGCTGTTCCCAAAAAAACAAAGCCCAGTTTTCCAGCAGATTATCGGCAGATTTCATTACTTAGCTGTGTTGGAAAAGTGTATGAAGGAATCCTCAGAGATGCCATTCTGGAAGATACAGTTGCCAAAATTCAACCATCCCAACATGGCTTCACAGTGAACAGATCAACTGTCACTGCACTGATTCAAATTTTGCAATACTGGCATAAAGAACTCAACAGCAATCCTAAATTTGACATCCATGCTGTTTTTGTTAATTTTACTCAAGCTTTTGACACAACTGTTTATTGTCAACTGCTTTAGCTGACATGAATGTCAGACAACCGCTTTGGCTCAGTGTAAGGAGTTATCTGAGTAACAGAGAGCAAAAGGTGAAGTGGGGCCCCTGTGTGTCTAACTCCTATCCAATTTCAGCTGGTGTTCCTTAGTGGGGATTTCTATCCCTTCTGCTTTTTGTCATCTCCATAAACAGCTTGGATTCTCGTCTGCCTCCTTCAGTCATTCCGGTGAAATATGCCGATGATTTAACAATCACTGAACTTTTGATGGGATCCTTACCAGGGCTAACCCAGAAGGCCTTGGATTCAGTGGCGGAATGGGGACAGGAATTTTTTATTGGCAATTAACGGAGATGAAAACATTCCCTGCCCTTCCTCTCCTGTAATATCAGGACATGTAATTAGCAGAGTTTCCACCTTTAAATTGCTTGGAGTTCAAATTTCTTCTGATGTGTCGTGGGACCCCCACATCAAGTACATGATTTCGAAGGTGCATCCTAGAATCCACTATCTCTGTGTTGCTAAAAACGCGGGTCTCCCCTGTGATGTTTTAATGAAAGAATTTTTGACATTTATACGGCCAGTTCTTGAGTACGCTAGCCCATTATGGGGTGGACTACCTAAAGGTCTCTCTGATGAGTTAGAGAGGGTCCAAAAACGTTGCTGTCGGATAATAGGTGTTCCAACTTCTACTCTCCCATCACTGAGTGAGAGGCGCGACCAGGCCACTATACGCACTTTTTCTAAACTACTCAAGGACAGTTCATCACCGCTGCATTGTTTCTTGTCTTTGGCTCCAACACCTACTTACCTACTACGGCAGCGTAGGGAATTTGTCATGCCCAGGAGTAAATCAAAAAGACATGAACTTTCTTTTATTCCACGTGCTCTTAAATTGTTTTATAAATGATTTACAAGTTTTTTGAAGCCTGATGTATTTTAGGTTTTTCTGTGCATCTGTTTTACTTCACCTGTTAGTTTGTTTAATTTGTAATTTTTTTTTTTTTTATTAGGTACAAGGTTGTTTTGAGTATGTGTTTTGTTTGATACATTTCAGGGTTTTATTCTTCAATATCTTGCCTTATCAAACTCTAAATAAAACTAAACTAAATTATACTAAAAGTATGGAAGTGTACAACCTCATGTGATAGGAAGGAAATTAATACCTTTTTTTTCTCCTTGAAATCCTTTATTTGCACTGTTAACAATTTTCTTGTATTTTTACAGTACAGTACTGGCAGCAAGGTTGCCAGCAAGTTACTGTATTTTGATTTACAGTAATTGTACTGTAATTTAATTTACAGTACACACAAACAGTACTGTAAACGACAAAACAGTACTGTACTGTATTTTTACTGTATTGTGAAATTTTTGTCTACTTCTGCTGTAATTAATTATACGGTATTGTACTGTAATATCTATATTGATACATTATTGCAAAATATTATAATTTTCTAATGACTAATAATGATACTATAAATAATGTAGTTATTACAGTATATAAATCTATAGGTAATAATATTATAATGCAACTTCAGAATAACTGCAAATCAAAAGACAATCCAAACTATGTGTTATGGAATTTTTCTATTATTGCTCTGATTTCAGTGATTCCTAATGATGGCCTCATCTGTTCTCACGAATGTAGTGAGAGGGGGCCTTTGGGTGATAATTTACTGTGGTTGGGAGTCAGTGGAGGTAAGGAAAAGCAGGTGGTCAAGGGGTCATCTTGAGTGCATTTGTACGTTATAGCCTAAAGGGTTAAGGGGGCATTTGCCTCTCAGGGCCAGGGAGAAATAGAAAAAAACAAAGTATATCTCTCTTGTGAGGGGAGGGCAGAAATAAGGCCTTGGAGGACACAAGGTATAAAAAAGACAGACACTGCTTCTCTTTATCTCTCCTCACTGACTCACGAATGTGTATTGGTGACGAAGATCTCTCTTGCAAGAGAATAAATACTTTATAAACTATTAAATTGGACTCAGAGTGTCTCTTACACAGTGATGATGTTTGTTGGAGAAGAAAAAGCCACAACAATTTGGTGTCAGAGTGGGATTCCTTGGAAGTGCCTTCGGGACCTGAGAGCGGACGGTGTTTGGCCACCTGGACTGAGCAGTTCCAGCTCTACCTCGTAAACTTGAGAGAGAGGCGCCGACCGCTATCGGGTCCGGGAGGGGCTCCACTGGAATCAAAAGAAAGCGAACCCGTGGCAACCAACATATCTCTGGTAAGAGACGTCTAAAATATTTTCTTTTGGGGAAAAGTATTTTGTTTCGGGTATGAAATGTGAGTGAACCATATTGGCTGAGGGCTGTTTCTGTGGTACGTAATCTGAGATTAATTGAGATCTATATATAGATCAAGAGGTTTCAAACAGATAAGAGAGAAAATTATCTGAGATTAATTGAGGTCTGTAACAGGTCAAGAGATTTCAAACAGATAGGTAACCTGAAAATCAGTTGTTCCACCACAGAGCAAATTGTTTTTAGGTGCTGAGGCTAATTGGGGGGAGCCAGAAAATATTTTTTTGGTAAACCTTAATTAGGAGGGCACTAATAGTGCAACCCGACCGATTTGGGTTAAAAGAAAAAATCGGGTCTGTTGGGGACGCCTAACAGATCAGGAAAACGCGCGTTGAAGAGAAATCCACAGAGAACAGAGAAGCAGCCAATATGGGGAAGTCTCAAGGTAAGCATGCCAAATTTGATACACCGGTTTTCTATCAAATGAGAAAATTATGGGGGAAAATTTACGTTTTAGATATTGAAAAACTGAGAAAATACCATGATTTCCCCAGGGAGGGAACACTGACCACAACTAGACTGAAAGTAGTGCGAGAATCAGTTGAACAGGGCAGTGAGAAACAAAAAGGTTGTTATGGCTGTGTTCAACGTGTGTAAGCAATGTGGACAAACAATGGATGGTTGTCTTAAAGGGGCAGATAAAAAGAACTGTCGAGAGAAATAAGGTTTTTACTTCTTCATCCAGTAAATGGATGCATGACATTAGATGTCTAGAGAACTTAAATTTATATGATACGGATTGAAGTAGCAAGTAGCAATAAGGCTGTCTGTGTGAAATAGGGGATTGCAATTTGATATTTTGGTTTCTGCAAAACAGTAAAGATAAGTGGGACTGAGACAATACGGATAATATTTTTTTTTTTTTTGGATCTCAGACTAACCATTTGATAAAGGAATACTGTGAGAAGTAGTTATAATGAAAAAAAGAAACCCTAACCCTAACCCTAAAGAAAGGAGAGGATACAGAAGGAACTGGCATGTAGGGAAAGATTGAGATTGACAGGGATTAACATGATATGAAGAATGTTTTAAGTTGATGATAATACCAAATTAGTAAGGTGTAAAGACAGCTATGTCCAGAGATTCTGGAAGTGTGACCAAAGTAATAAAAAAAAAAAAAACTTGTGAAACCCGCTTAGAATAAGTTGAGTGAGCCGTGCTACTTATTAAAATTAATGTGCGGCCAATGATAATGATGAAGATTACGATTTGGCTATTGTGATTAAATCCACCACTGGTGGACTGTAAAAGAATACAGAGAACTGCTTATCAGTGGCTCTGTTTACATTCCTGAATGGGACACACACTGCTTCAAGGGTGTGCAGTAAGTTGGAGCCGTTTGCAAGCTCACAGTGATCAAACTATAGTCAAGGTGTCTGAAGCTGTAATTGAGGCTGACACATGAACCCACCAGATGACAGAGAGTGTCTTGATTGTGGTCAGCAGGACCATTTAACACGTAACTGTAAATGCCCACCGAGAAGGTGTTTAAAAAAAATATGATAGTGACACATTTAATAATAATAATAATAATACATTTTATTTATAACGCACTTTTCATCAGAGGATCTCAAAGTGCTACAGGTTAAAAATTAAAAATAAAAGATAAAAAAAAAACATCTAAAGGGGACCAAAAGCTTTGCTAAAAAGAAATGTCTTAAGGCCTTTTTTAAAACATACAGTGGATTGAGGTGCCCTCAAGTTGTCAGGGAGGGAATTCCACAGTTTTGGGGCAGCAGCACAAAAGGCCCTACCTCCCATAGTCCTGAGTCTGGTTCTGGGTATGTGGAGGAGGTTTGAGTGAGTGGAACGTAGGGAACGGGATGTGTTTTGTGGATTGATAAGTTCTTTGAGGTAGGAGGGGGCATGTCCATGGATGCATTGATGTGTGAGGAGGGAAACCTTGTACTCAATCCTTGTGGAGATGGGAAGCCAGTGGAGTGAGTGGAGAATGGGGGTAATGTGCTCATGTTTCCGCACTCTCATCAGGATCCTAGCTGCAGAGTTTTGGATGTACTGAAGCCTCTGCAGACTCTTTCCAGGAATCCCAATGAGAATTGTGTTGCAGTAGTCCAGTCTAGATGAGATAAAGGCATGAACCAGCTTTTCAGCATCTGAGAATGAGAGAATGGGGCGGAGTTTGGAGATGTTACGGAGGTGGTAGAAAGAGGTCTTGCATAGGTGATTTATATGGGCTTCAAAAGTGAGTTGTGCGTCAATTTTTACACCAAGATTTGTAACTATTGATGAGAGGGGGATGTTGGTGCCAGAGAAGGTGATGCTGGTTATGGATGGTGATTTGGTCTGGTGAGGAGTGCCGACCAGTATGGCTTCAGTTTTGGAGCTATTTAATTTAAGAAAATTTTGCTCCATCCATTCCTTTATCTCCTCCAGACAGGCGGAGAGTTTTGATGACTGTGAGGGTGGGGTTGCAGCTGTGGCATTTACATAGAGCTGTGTGTCATCTGCATAGCAGTGGAATGAAATTTTGTGATGTCTTATGATTTGGCCAAGGGGGGTGAGGTAGAGGATGAAGAGGATGGGGCCAAGGACTGACCCCTGAGGGACACCGCAAGTAACTGTGTGTTGATTTGATTTGGATTTGCCCAGGGAAATGTATTCTGTCCGGTTTGTGAGGTATGATCTGAACCAACTGAGGGCAGTGTCATTTAGTCCAGTTGTGAGGTGGAGCCGGTTTAAAAGAATGCCATGGTCGACAGTATCAAATGCAGCAGAAAGGTCCAGGAGGATGAGGAGGGAGGGAAAACCAGCATCGGATGATATGAGGAGGTCGTTTGTGACTCTGACGAGGGCAGTCTCAGTGCTGTGAGCAGAGCGGAAACCTGACTGGAATTTTTCAAAGAGGTTGTTTTCTGATAATAATGTAGGTTTGAAAGTAGATCAGTGTTTAAATGACGACATTAACATTTTGTCTGAGAAATAAGAGATAAAAAACAAGGTCAAAAGATTGAAGTCTTAAAGTGAATCCTTTTGAAGAAAAGATCTATAATAGTAATTTCTTTAAAAGTGAATTGATGAATACAGGTTGATGTAAAATTAATGACTCCAACAAATGTGAGTTGCAAAATATATCAAAGTAACTAACAGGATGATTGTGTTGTAATCAGAGGCGGACAGAGTACAGAGCTTTGTTACTTGAGTAAAAGTACAGATACCCCTTGCTAAATTTTACTCAAGTACAAGTAAAAGTACTACATTCAGATGTCTACTTAAGTAAAAGTACTAAAGTACTTGTTTTTAAAAGTACTTGAGTATCAAGAGTACAAGAGTAGATTTTCTAAATATTGCATTACTACTGCCACAGTGCTTACATTTATGCACAGAAACGTCCTACATGGAGTTATGAAAAATGTTAATGTTAATACCTTGGAGAATGTAAAAGGTATTGAAAGTAAAATCAAGTCATTTTCATCTTTTTACCATGTTGCTTTATTTAATTTAATTAAATTTTTGGGGGGTCCCATCTTTAAATGTGGGGACAACACACACACACACACACACCACATGTAAGGGTGGCGCTGCCAATAAAGCACCTAAAAGCTGTCACAAAGAACCGGCAAAAGGAATGATTATGAATATGTAAAATATAGCAAGGAGATATTTTAATTGTTTATTAATAAACACTTGTTAATAAACAAGTGTTTTCTTTGTCAGTGTCGGCTAGATGAAGTTGACGATGCTGACTCGCGATCTTCAGTAGTGAACGCGCCAGAGAGAAATGCACATTGCATACGGATTACATAAGCAGAGAGCAATCTGTAGTCTGTTTTCTTTCGTTTTGAATTTTTCTGTTTAAAAGTAGACATGTCTGTGAGAGGCAAGTAGGCTACCTTATACACTGAGTTTCGGTTCATTTATGAGACGAGATCCAGTTCACGTGCCGGCGCCTCCGTTTCTTATCTATCGTCTGCTATTTACTTCTTATTTATTAAACCCAGGCAATTGGTTGATGAAACATTGATTAAAATTAAGATACAATTATTGCAAAACGAAATTCAGGTTAAAGAAAGGTTTTGTGTTTTCTGTTTGATGTCTCTGTGAAAGTTTTAAAGCATCTTTTAGTGCCGCTTTCAGAGCGCTCACGTCCGTAACGGAGAACACGTCCATAACATTGTTTTTTCCTCATAAATGGAAACCCGAAAAATAAAATAAAACAAAATTAATATTTTATGTACTGTGGAGACTGAGCGCCAACCCTTCTTCATTCGCTGGGTAGTAGCCTACTTTGGTTTGCGCAGTGTAATTCTGTGAAATTTTCTGTGTAAGTGTAATTTTGCCTCCTAAAGTTTTTTTTTAAGAAATCAGAAATCCCTCGTGGCTACGCCACTGCCACATTTGAACCTGACTGTGTTAAACACACCACATACTCAAGAACATCAAACCAAATGCTTGGCTTACATTAATGTGTAATATAAAATCTGACCATGGAGTTGACTTTGGCGGAAAGCTGAAAGTGATTGCTGATAGGCTGTTCCAATCAGTGGCACAATCCAATCACGTTTGAGAGGGAAACAACAAATTGAGGGTTTCCGAGATTTTTCTTTTTTTTTCTTTTTTTTTTTTACTCGGGTACTCACGGTTATGGATAGAAATGTATTGGAGTAAAGAGTACAATATTTGCCTCTCAAATGTACTTGAGTAAAGTCATGAGTACTCCCCAAAAATGATACTCGAGTAAAGTACAGATCCCTCAAAATTGTACTTAAGTACTGTACTCAAGTAAATGTACTCCGTTACTGTCCGGCTCTGGTTGTAATTAAACATAAAAAATAAAAAAAAGGTTTAAGATGATATAAAGAGACTTATCTCACAGATGATTTACAATAACTGCAAAAGTATCACAAGTAGAGAGTGCTTGCCTCGTCAAAATTAAATCCTAATTGGAGATTGATAAACTCCAAGAGAACACTTAAGTCAAATATTAAACTATGGTTGAGAACTTGACAATTAAAATTGAGATTGAGAAATGTGAAATGTTATTGAGAACTAGAATAATTATTTTTATGTAAGAACAAATAAGCAGAAGCAGGACTGGATTAACAGTTGCTAAATGTTGATTAAACAAACAGCTTGAAAAGTTGACCATGAAAGAACTAGAATGAACTGATGCAAAAACTAGCAAAACTGATGTTTTGCTTTCAAAAGATAAGGTTGTTATTGGCTGCAATGAAACAGTTTGCTTATCTAAATCTGATGTGTGCTGTGGCTGAAACAGCCAGTGCGACAGAGACTCAATCTGAGTGGAAATTTGTATTGTCTAAATTCCCTGAGGTGGGCAAAAGACAACTATAAAACCATGTTTATTTGGAAACACATGTAATATCTGGCAAAGATGCCTTAAGCTGGGATAGAGTTAAAAGATGGTAGATAAAGTTAGACATTCATGAGAGAGCAGTGTGCCAGTCCCTCTCTCATTCAATGTCTCTCTCTCAGTAAATGTCAGCTAAAAGCTGTTATCTGAGCCTGGGATAATAAGCTATTTGTAGTAAAGCACAGTGTTTCAGTTGAAGAATCATAGACACAGAGATGTTTAAAGAAACGATTGCCATTCAGAGGGCAATTTGTATTTGTAAATGTTTTAAATGTAAAACTGAATGACTTTAAGGAAGTCTTTAAAATAATAAAGACCTTAGACGATAGAGATGACATTTTGATTAGCGTATTTTAGGACCAGTAACAACTTGTCTCATTTAGTCTCCACCATTCAGGACCGATGGCTCCGGCTACAGATGTACAGTAACAGTACACTGAATAGACGGTTGTGATCTAAATTCACTGAGTATAATCTAAGTAGCTAGGTTGCTGCTTTTAAGATAGTTAATGGATCTAAGTGATTAAATACAGCTGTTATTAACCTGTCTCCCTGTGTGAACACTATTAGGCAATGGGAATGGCTCTGGTGACTCTTGAACGTGCCTTTCCTAAGCTCCAGAAAACAGCTGAGTTCTGTTGAAGAAAACTGTGATGGGAAAGAGCGGTCACCAGTGTGTACGTGACTACTCAATGACGGGATGATCTTCCTGGCCAGGGGACAGCCCAACGCAGGGGGTCACGAACATTGGGCACCTCCGGATGGAGGTGTTATATGTGAGAAAGGTATGAGAGTTGAGCGCTGATTACTGGAGGCCACCGGGGTCAGCAGAGCATTGAGAGGTGAGATGCGCTGTGAGGAGTTACGGCAGTCTGACCCAGAAAATGTGAGTTTCCTCTATACCACTCGCCAGAAGAAACCGCATTAGTTGTATGGCTTGTTTTTCATTGTGACAAGTGTCTGCAACTATGCCAGGGGAAAACACCCTGATGGAGATTATAGATAAAGGGCTAACAGAAATGGGCTTTCAAGGGCCAGCTGAGACCAGGAGGGGATTGCCATTAGTTGTTGTGGAGACAGTAATAAAACTTTTTGATGTCGGTTGCCTTATGGGCAAGGAAAATGTATAGTATTGATTTTGAACTACTATGTCTATAACATAGTTCTAACTCCTGAAGGTTGTTAGACATGGTGGTGACTAAAGATGAAGACAGCTTTTGTAGATTTGAGAAAAGTCTGGATGACAAAGGTGAATGGTCAAAGGTTATTGTAATGAATAAAAAATTTTGTCTAAGTTACAGCCTTAGGAGGCTGTTGGAAAATATTTTTTGTTTATAGTGAGAGAGACTGCTTGAGTGGAGGAAGGGATGGTAACTGTGTCTGTCTTTCTGCCATCGGCCTGCTAGAGCAAGCTGAAGCAAAATAATGATAATGAACCAAACCCAGCTGACTTGTCTAAAAATCTAATGAATAATGAACAAGACATGCTTGGAACTGGTTAAGAGACTATGTAAAATTAGGGAAAAGCTACAGGAAAATGGAAAGGTTAAAATCTTATTTAAAATTTAAATCTTTTAGCAATAATATAAAGAAAAGTGAACATTGAGAATGAGCAGTTAACATATGTGTGTCTAGTGTGAGTGTGTGTGATGGTGACAGTACTTTATGTCTTGTATGTATTAGTTTGGGGCACTAATATTCCGCCTGAATAGTGTGTATATTGCGTCATTAACCTCTGGAATGAGTTTATCATTACAGATGGGTTAAGGCAAATGACAAATTTTAAAGAAGGCGATAATTCTGAGTGGATGAAAAGATGATACAGAACATAGGACGAGCTTTAAATTGATTGGTCATCAAGCTCTGTCTGATATTAATTATTTTTGTCTTTTATGATGTCGATTTGAATTACGTTCTGGATCAGTTTAAAGGGATAGTTCGGCCAAAAATGATATTTAAACCATGCATTACTCACCCTCAAGCCGTTTGAGATGCATCTGTCAATCTTGTTTCAGACGAACACATTTTCAGTTATTTTAGAAAATGTCTTAGACCCTTCAGTGGATATAATGTGAAGCAATGGGGTCCACCTCCTTCAAGTCCCAAAATGTGAATACATCCTTCACAAAAGTAATCCATCCGGCTCCAGGGGGATAAACGAAGGCCTTCTGAGGGTAATCCGTGCGGTTTTGTCGTAAAAATATACATATTTAAAACTTTATAAATGAAAATATCTGACTTCCGGCAACGATCGACGCGCGTTCACGGGTGATGAAGTCGCCGTACGAGGTAAGGGAACTGTTGTGACGTAGAACGAACGCGCCAGCGCAGCCAGAGAGCAGAGCAAAACAAAACACGAAAGCGCGTGAACGCACGCGCGTCGATCGTTGCCGGAAGTCAGATATTTTCATTTATAAAGTTTTAAATATGTATATTTTTACGACAAAACCGCACGGATTACCCTCAGAAGGCCTTCGTTTATCCCCCTGGAGCCGGATGGATTACTTTTGTGAAGGATGTATGCACATTTTGGGACTTGAAGGAGGTGGACCCCATTGCTTCACATTATATCCACTGAAGGGTCTAAGACATTTTCTAAAATAACTGAAAATGTGTTTGTCTGAAACAAGATTGACATATGCATCTCGAACGGCTTGAGGGTGAGTAATGCATGGGTTAAATATCATTTTTGGCCGAACTATCCCTTTAAGTATTTGTGTAAATTGGAATTGTGTAGTTGTAGATCACCATCTGGCATGGGCTGAGATAAATGAAAATGTTGTAGATTTGATGGCAACAACAAAGTGACATATTGGCTAAGTCAACATGAAATTATCAAGAGAGCCCCTCACATTTATGATAATTGTGAACAAAGGGGGATGTTACGGGTGTGGTGCAGGCAGATGAAGAGGCAGCAGTCAGCAGATCAAATTCAACAATCTTTACTAAATATAACTTAAAACAGGAATCCAGGAAACATTACCACACCAAATACAAACGTATCATCAACGCACACTATACATTAACGAGAACCGACCAGGAGTGAGGGAGAACACAGGGTTTACATACACAGAGAACGGATCATGGGAACAAGACACAGCTGGGGCAAATTAACTAGAAACAGGTGAAGGAACTGAACACAAACGAGGAGCGGGAAAACTGAGATAAAGGACTGAACCAAAACACAATGCAGGGGGAAACACAGGACACACATGTAACAGGGGAGACATGATTGACTGACATTGACCAAGTCTGTACAGCACGACCTGACCTGATAGGGAAAATTGATAACTTTGGAAATGTTTGTAGATGGCTGACTTGAGAGACCAAACAACAGGCCTGAAAAGCAGGATTCGCTGTGAGACTCAGGGCCATTGCCCTTCAAATACCTCGATAAGAAGATGAGATTGGGCTTTAAGGGTAGAGTGTAATATTTAGTTTCAGAGGCAGGAAAAGATGTCTGGGCAAAATTTGGCTGAAGGACGCCGTTTGGGTTGGTGTTGATGGCAAATCAAATTACTTTAAATTGATGAATGAGCGGGGTCATGCATCAAAAGGGGGATGGTAACAATTGCCAAATATGGTTTACTAAGGGGTTCACATTTGCTGAAAGCCATTGCACAGGTGGGGCAATATTGCTGTCTGTAAGTGTGCCGCACACGCTGATAACAAAATTGCAGGACTGTTTCAACAGGAGACGCCAGGGCAGATGCAGCAGCGAAGGCCGTGGCAGCACAGCAGACAAAAGAAACTACGTGTATTTTACTATCTGAAAATAACCTTGACATTTGTTACAGTTCTTTACAGAGCATGCAGACTTTTGATGCAGGGCAGAGTGTCCCCTATAAAATAATGGTTATGGATGAATTTGACTAACTATCCTGGCCTGGATTGTTATTGTGGCAGAAAGAAACAAGGCCACACCTGCGCAGCGCATAACTTAAATTTTCCTTTTACAGAATATCAGGATGGGTTGCAGAAAACAGAACTAATTCTGTTCCAAATGTATAAATATTGTGTTGTGGACATGAGCAAAGTGGGTTGAGTGTTTTTCAGGGTAAAAGGACCCCGAGTGCTATTCAGTGAGCAAGAAATTATCCGGTGATAATGTTTCAGGTTGTTGAATCCACAGGTCACACCAAAAGGGACGAGCGGCTAGACAAGCGGTCACTAACAAAATACTTAAGGTCTCCATTCACAGGTGAAAGCAGGCAAGAAATGGTTCACTCCAGTGGGGGTGCGGTCGTGATTTAAGGGAAAACCTTATAAGGATAAGAAAATGGTTGGAGAGTGTGACACCTGGGTCCAAGCCTCTCACCTTAGACAACACCAACAGGCCTCAACCATCCAATAGAGCACAAAGTGAGGGATTCAAGGACGTGCTAGTAACGTACCTCCCGAACCTACGAGGGAAAAACCATTGCAACGGCACGCAAAGTGTCACCCTGGTGAACACGGAACGTCCGTGGGGCGAACGAGATGATCAACACACCTGGAGGAACCAACTGCCAACTGATGGTTTAAGTTTAACAGAAGAATCTGTTTTTGTGATGATTTTTATGATTTTGTTTGATTGAATCAAACTAGGTATTGATTTGATTGGCAAATGTAGAAAATCTATTAATTTATGTGTAACAAGCAAAAAAGACGGACCGTAATGGAGATATTAGAGTTAATTTTGAACAACTAATTTGGTTAGAGGAATGGGAACAATTATAAGACTTCTCTGGTTAGATTTGTTAAACAGTGCGTTCAATAGAGCTTACTAAATTGAATTAGAAGTGAATGAAATATGGAAATGGGCGTAGATTAATGGAAAAGGCTTAATGATAGGAGTTAGGATTGTGTGTGTTATTCTGATCATTTTGTTATTCATGGGTGAATATGATTACAGAGACAGGTGAAAACCTGCTGTCTGTTCAATTGGTGAAAATGACAGTCTATCCCAAGGATGAACAAAATTATGCGACGATACAGTTAGCGGGAGCTACAGTGAGATATGTGCTAAATGTATGTTCTGTTTGTTTTTCTTCTATTTGTTTATTTTCTGAGAAAGATTAAGGGCAAAAGATTTAAAGAAGGTTACAAGCAGCGGTCATCCGTGTTACGAGGTGGCGTACAAGGACAGGGTTTGAAACTGAGGGATTTTTATTACACTTTTATCTGTTTGTTTTCTTACTGTGTTATAACTATTTATTCCTTACTGGTGTGACTGAGGATCTGCTTGCAGGAACGCAGAAACAGTGATTTCTCGTTTAGCCCGGCCCAGTAAAAATGTTTACTTGCTTGCTAAATAATTATGGGGCTTTCCTCCACAAAAAAACCCAGCCTTATGCTTCTTCATTCTAAACTTTTTCTTCACAGGTTCAAGGAGAGTGATTTGTATGTAATGACTTGAACTTGCATTTATTATTACTATTATTACAATGTTTGATTAATCAGTTATCAGAGTATGATAAACAGAGAGGAATTGTTATGGAATTTTTCTATTATTGCTCTGATTTCAGTGATTCCTAATGATGGCCTCATCTGTTCTCACGAATGTAGTGAGAGGGGGCCTTTGGGTGATAATTTACTGTGGTTGGGAGTCAGTGGAGGTAAGGAAAAGCAGGTGGTCAAGGGGTCATCTTTAGTGCATTTGTACAGCCTAAAGGGTTAAGAGGGCATTTACCTCTCAGGGCCAGGGAGAAATAGAAAAAAACAAAGTATATCTCTCCTGTGAGGGGAGGGCAGAAATAAGGCCTTGGAGGACACAAGATATAAAAAAGACAGACACTGCTTCTCTTTATCTCTCCTCACTGACTCACGAATGTGTATTGGTGACGAGAATAAATTCTTGCAAGAGAATAAATACTTTATAAACTATTAAATTGGACTCAGAGTGTCTCTTACACAGTGATGATATTTGTTGGAGAAGAAAAAGCCACAACAGAATCCAAACTATGTTATAGTCAAAAATATTTTTTTATTCATCAATTACTCTATTAAAACCATTTAAGAACATTGCATCTCCAGTACACCAGCAGTTTACAGGTATAAACAGCTTTTAAAGGGATAGTTAAAGGATTAGTTCACCTCAAAATGAACATTTCCTAATAATTTACTCACCCCAATGCCATCCAAGATATCCATGTCTTTCTTCCTCAGTGGAAGAGAAATTAAGTTTTTTGAGGAAAACATTTCTGTATTTTTCTTCGAATAATGGACTTCAATGACAACCAGCATTTTGAAGTCCAAATCAATGCAGTTTCAAAGGTCTTTGAAGTGCTTGAAACGGCTGTGCACGAACACAGCTGAGGAGGAGGGGCTTATCTAGCAAAACGGTAGGTTATTTAAATATAAATATATATATATATATATATATACTTTTAAAACTACAATTGTTCGGATTGAGCTGATCTGCAACGCGCCGGGAACTACGTCATCACGTTGAAAGGTCACGCTCGATGCTGCTGGGACCGGCGGAAGTACCTTCAAAACGCTGGTTGTCATTGAAGTCCATTATTCGAAAAAAAAAAAACAGAAATATTTTCCTCAAAAAACTTATTTTCTCTTCCACTGAGAAAAGAAAGACATGGATATCTTGGATGGCATTGGGGTGAGTAAATTATTAGGAAATTTTCATTTTGAGTTTAACTAATCCTTTAAAGAAGATATTTTAAAGAAAATAGGTAATCAAATAGTTGAAAGTAGCTATTGACTTCCATAGTAGGAAAAAAAATACTATGGAAGTCAACGACTACCATCAACTGTTTAACTACCAACATTCTTCAAAATATCTTCTTTTGTATTCAGCAGAAAAAAGAAACTCATACAGGTTTGGAACAACATGAGGGTGAGTAGGCTAAGTGATCTGATGACAAATTTCTTTTTTTGGGTGAACTTCAATCAGGATTGGTTTAGACATAAATGAGTCCTTGCCATGGTGTCGATACATACTGCATGTGACTTAAAAGTTAGAAAATTCTTAAAAGTGCAAGGGTTAGCTGGGACTTTGAGGTGGTACTGGAACCTGGCGAAAATTGGACTGATGACAAAAACTGAAATGACAAATGACAAAGCCTGTTAGCCACAGCACCAAAGATGAGCAGACAGACAGTGGAAGAGAGAAATTGTAAAAGAAAATTCTGTAGAAATAACAAAAATAGCCTATTTAATAATAAAAAAAAATTAACCTTTAGATTTTAAACCTTTAAATTTAAAACATTGTATTAACATGGCTAATACTTACAGAAAACTCATTCCCAGGCTGCAAATAAAATTGCCCCACACTGTAGAGCTGTAAGAAATCAAAATAAATATTATTCAGTTAAGTGTTATGTGTTGCTTGTTGAGGACATATATCTCATAAATCTGCTTACAATACATCAAGTTAGGTTAATAAAAAATAAGCTTCACTTGACCTCTCTATATATTCTAACTTGCTTTTTTTGGCATGCATTTTACTTGTCTTTGTTGCCTAATAGATCATTAACTCTGATAAAGTTTTTCAACAATTTACACCTTTATTCATATTTTTATTTAGCCCCTATTATAATAATCATTATAACTGTGTCTTCCGCCTAAATAGAAATTAAGTAAAAGGCTAAACTTGCACCAATAGCCAATCTCTCTAAGCCCAAATCACTCATTTTGCATTGCAAAGGAAAGTGTAGTATTTTTTAAGCCTTATTTTCATGCGTTTTTGTGTCTAAACGACTTATTCAATTTGGTCCAGTATTGAGCATGTTCGTACGATCATAAAATCATCAAGTTCGTCATCCGGGAACCGGACTGCAATGCAGATTGAGCAAAATGTATGTAACGTTATGTCTATTATAAGTGCTGGTTTTTACCACTGACAGGCTCGGATGTTGTGGAAAGCAAAAGCATCCCAACAGATATAACAGTTAGACATTTTTGTTATTATAAGATCGGATCTTCAAACCTTGTTTGTTTGTATGTCCTCCGTAGGCTAAGTTATGTCAAAAGCAGCAATTTGATCTCGCAGACCATCGTAAAACAAATTTAATTAAAACTCGACAGAAACTAAATAAAACTCACAAAAGACCCCCTCGATTTGTCTTTCCACCGTTACAACAACCATAAAGTCTGTTTTGGTCGAAATAAACCGTAAGGTAATGTTAATTCACGGAGTTAGATTTGAAAATGTCAGCACAAGCAGCGGGGTAGCTAACGTAAGAGCAGATTGTGTTTTTGCAACGAACCGTCGCTGGCTAAACTTTCACTGTCATTTCACATTAAAAGCCATGTAGGCCTACACTATAGCGTAAAATCCTAAAACCTTATTATAAAAGTAAAAATGTACTTACCAAATTCCCAGATATCCGCAGAGTATGATATCCATCATTGGAGTGACCTGCCGCAGTTGTGCTCTGACGTCAGTCAGGCGGCGCGCGCGCTCTCTGTTTACAGGAACCCTGTATTATTGCCTGGCATATTACAGCCAGGTTACAGCTAGGTTACAGCAACACTAAAATGTACTGTAAAATGTTCCCGCTCAAACAAAATTGCCCAGAATGCAATGCAAATTACTGTATTTTACTGTAATATAGAAATGCAGTATTGTACTGTAGGTTTTTACAGTACTGTGCTGCTAAATCTACAGCGACAGTGTTAACAGGTAGGTTGTTTGCTTGCATGTCATTGAGACATAGATAACATCTAGAAAGATACTTACAAAAGGAAAATGACAACTATACACTGCGGCAGCTATCATTGTGATCAATTCATCCACGCATGTTCGACCTCATAATTCTTCAAATCAATCAAAATCATAACTCGAGTTTCGAAAAATTCTCTCTGGTGATGTACACTGGACCTCTCCGATCATTTAGTTCCATCAGGTCTCCCATCCAATTGCTGACCAGGCCCAACTCTGCTTAGCTTCAATAGAAATTCTACAGTGTGAAAGCTGCTGGCTAATTTCTGTCAGGGCTTAACATGAATGTCTTGAAACCCCGCACAGAATGGTCTTTGCTCCTTCCATGACTGACAGGTCCTCGAAGGAGGGAACATGACCCTCAAGAGAGACTAGGTTAATGTAAAAAAAAAGCCACACTGCTCTGGAGGTTTTCCCACTGTGCCCCTCCTAAACAGCTCATACCCGCTGAGGGTAAATAGAGAAAGAGAACTGAATGCTCAATTTGAATGTTATCCAATACTTAAAGCGAATGAGCCCATGGGAAGTGGTTATGCAACATTTCATGTTGCAGTTGGATTGTTTGGAAGGGCTCTTTCATCTCAAACACTAACATTATAATCCCAAACGGTTTGGAGAAGGCAACATGTACCAGCACTCGGTTCTGCCTTTCGATTGGTTTTGTTGTGACTGTAGAGTCTGTGAGAGAGGCCCATAGGAACCAGAGCTCATAATCCAGAGCTGGCGTGTGGCACACAGGGGCCACTGAACCAATTACACGGTGCATTAAAAAGAAGGATAACGGCCTTGTTGGCAGCGATTTCAGCAGGGTCTGCCCTAGAAGCAGCAAATCAGAAATTTAAAACTGATTAAAAGCCAATTTCAGACAACAGAGGATACTACTGTGTTTGGCAGATCGGGTTTTACTGCTTTAAAATTTGTTCTGTAAACAGAAGGAAGTTACTCTAATTGGATCTTAAGATGATGATTCTGAGTGGATCTTTTTGTATGCTATTCATTGTGAACTAGTTCAAATGCATTTGATGTTTATATATTGCTGAAGTTGTTCTAATCTGCATTACATTTTTTTCTAGTTTGACTCATTCATCTGTGAAGAACACTTTGTTTTTTGTGACAAGTCAAACTGCTATCTCGTTTGTAAGTTTTTTTTTTAATAAGCAGCTATTCCAAACAAAAGATCTGCATTACATAATGGCTTCTTCTCAGCAGTGTGGTTCGCGCGACACCCGTCACTGAAGTAAAGCGATCACATGCTTCCCTCTAGTGTTACACTGAGGTTTTAGGAAGCTCTTGAAGAGCAGTTTTAAACATTTTACTGCAAGTAGTTAGAGTACAGTAGATACTGTATACAACTGTGCAAACATTTTTGGTCAATAAGATTTAAAAAAATAAATAATTTTTTACTTTCATTCAGCAAGGATGCATTAAATTGATCAAAAGTGACACTAAAGACCATGTTAAATTCTATAGGCAACATTTTTTATTTCAAATAGATGGTGTTCTTTTGAACTTTCTATTTCTCATCAACAAATCCTGAAAATATATACAGTATCAAGGTTTCCACAAGAATACTAAGCAGCACAGATGTTTTGAACTAATAATAATAACAAGAAATGTTTCTTGAACAGTAAATCAGCATATTAGAATGATTTCTGAAGGATCATGTGACACTGAAGTAATGGCTTTTCAGATTTACTAAATAAATTACAATTTTTATATACAATTTTAAATATATTACAATTAAAATTGTAATAAATTACATTTTAAAATACATTAAAAGAGAAAACCGTTATTTATATTTTAAACAACACAACAGCTGGGGAAAAAACTGAAGATTAAAGTGCTTTACCAAAAATATGTGATGCACTTTCGTGTATCTTGTCTCTTGGTTTCCATTGTAAGTAGGCTACATTCCTGTAAATGTATTTGTGTTTAGAATTTTAGTATTCATTTTAATAGTAACTATACTCAAATACTATGAAAATACACTTTTTCGACCCTTTGAATTGCATTACTGATTGAGAACATTGAGATGAAAATCAAGTCTCTGTTAAGTTAAATGGATGGAAATTAATGGATGTTACAACATAATGATGAAAACATTTCACTGTCCTTATGGTAATATTTATATTGTATAATTTATAGGCTATTGGAATAGCCTAAATACAGTTAATCTGGTGTTTTAGATTATCAGAAATATGTAGCCATTAATGTCAATAAGAATAATGAATAACCAAAACAAATAATAATAAAGGAAAATGACATTCTAAATGGACAAAGAAAAGAGAGAGAGAGAGAGAGAGAGAGAGAGAGAGAGAGAGAGAGAGAGAGAGAGAGAGAGAGAGATCATTTTTTTGTTAATTTAAATGCTCTTTATTACAAATCTACATGAAACAATTCACAAGGTATAAATTAAACAGAGAATAGAATTACAGAAGATGTGTTAAAAAATAATTCGAGAGAGAGAGAGAGAGAGAGAGAGAGAGAGAGAGAGAGAGAGAGGCACAGGATATTTGATCTGGAATAGTCCACATACAGGAAAGAGGGGTGGCCTGACAAATGGGGAGAATACAATTTCAGTAGGCTATAACATCTATCAAAAACAGGCTATTGGTGCCTAAAATGATGAAACATGTAGCTATATGAACTATTAATCAATGTATTGGATTGGAACATTAGGCATTGCCTGCATTAAGACCAAAGGGAAACGTTGTGTGGTGGTATTTCATAGTAATGGGAGGTCCAACTCTTTCGCGATTCGGTTATTTTAACCAGTTCGTTTCAAAGTAACGGTTCAAATACCGATCAGCGCTGTCATATCTAGCGCATATTGCTATTGCATATTGATATGTAGGCAGCATAATAGTATACATAGGCTATGCTATAACTATTTATGCGATATAATTGTAAGATAAAAGTAGTATAGTGTAAAAAAAAAAGGTAGCCTAGTGTGCTAGTTGCGAGTGAGTTGCAGGATAGATCTGTTTTAGTGAACCGCTATAACCGATTCAATGAAAAGATCCGACTCAAACAAATGATTCGTTCACGACATCACTATTTCACCGCGGACACTTGGAGGCGCCCACTAGCGTTTATGTGACAATTGATGGAGCGATTTGGGGAAGATGGACTTTGATAAACCGCGGCCACACAATTAGTCTGATGAATTCTTCTGTTTTCTAAGCTCATTGTATGCCTGATCCCCATCTACCGTTGCAGACTCCTTGCAATCCAAAAGGTCTGTTCCATTTAAGAAAAGGGAGCCGGCACTTTTTTGCAACCTGCAATGGCTGCACATGACCACCTCTGTCTTTTGAATTGATGCTCTAATTGATTAAACCTTTAAATCCAGCTTTCTTTTATTAGGGACAATGGCAGCGGTAACGAGTCCGGAAACGACACCTCAGCCCCGGGTCTATTTTCAAACACCTCCCGGTACCGAAGAAGAAGTGCCACAGAAGCAAGGACGAGTGACCGTAAAATATGACAGAAAAGAATTGAGGAGGCGGCTGAATTTGGAGGAGTGGATAGTTAGCCAGTTAATGAATCTGTACGACTGCGAGGTAGGACAAAAAACACTGTCATTGCTTTGACCGCGTGCAATCCTTTGTTGCAAGGAATGACAGCTCTTTCTTTTCAGTCCTCGTGAACCGGTATCCCTCTTGCTCCATTTGTCATGTCCGTTTTGCGCGATAGTTTCCTTGCTTTAATAAATCGATAGCTTATTAAGAGCAGCATTGCATCTTTCAATTCTTTGTTTTTATTTTGAATCGATGTTGATTTTATGGTTATATGCATTTACACATGGAAGGGCGTGGCATTATAGAACTACTACAGACAAAGCCATAAAACAAAGGTGAGCCTCTTGGACAGGTGCTGCGAGGAAAAAAGATTGGAACACCTAATGATTCCTTTATGCATAAGGCATCTATTCATATTTCATTGAAAAGTGGGCTTGCCTCATTTGTTAATGTGACGGATCTATATGAGGATGGAGCTCCAGCTGCATTAACAAAGACATGGATTCCAATCCCAATATATTTATGTCTACAGATCATAGACTGTAAAAGAAGCTACAGATGCACAAAGCCCAGATATCGCTGATTAGGATTTTTATGTCTATTGCACATATACAGTAGGTGACACTGGTCCGGATGGGTTTTCTGTCTTTCTTTCAGCCCCCTGGGATGTTTGGGATCACCCTTCTAGCCATTGTGATGATGTCATCTGTTCAGACATCCAAAGCATGCTTCACTTTGAGCTTGACTTAACCTCCTGGGCTAATATAACTGACCTAGATTATGTGGTGTAAAACTAGGCAGCTCTTGAAATGAGATTGTTCTGTATGCGCTTTTCAGCCCAGCGGTAGGCCTCATCCTGAGCTAAAATCTGGCTTTGGGAATGCACATTTCGCTTTGTCTCTGACAATATACAGAGTAGCCTGAATCCTTTGGATTTGTTTGAAAGCCTGTGTTTCTGGTGATAAGTTTCCACTCACTAATGGTTTCTGATATCAGAATACTATGTTACAATAATATTCATATAATAAGGAAGAGGATAATAGAAGCACACATATTTAGACTTGGGAAATGTCATCTGAATCCCACAGGTTATTCATATATTAATGTGGTCTGACAGGAGAACTCATCCATTATATTGCTAGTCTCAGCAATGTTTGGTCCAATTTGGTTGATGTTTAGAATGCCCTGAGCAAAAACTGAAGATGAAAATGTTTGTACCTAAGAGGATAACGATGCACAGTGACAAATTACATAATACATTTTTTTTTTTATTGTGGCCTTTTTTTCAGAGTAGCACAGACAAAGGTAGGCTCAAATGTATTTTTGTTTAATGGTTAGATCTGTGGCTTTCAAATCATCTCCATACACCACTGAGAAAATGTTGTGCCAATAATGGCTGTGTTTTACAGTCAGGTGTACATTGGACATTTTTTCACTGAGCTCACATTATTTTAATGCAAGTGTGTTTGATCTGGCTGGGTGATCTTGGCTACTTAGTAAATAAATAAACATATATAAGTATTTACACTATTGTTCAAAAGTTTGGGGTCAGTAAGATTTTGCAATGTTTTTAAAGGCTGCATTTATTTAAACAAAATAAAAACAGTAATATTCCTGTGATGACAAAGACGAATTTTCAGCATCACTTCTAGTCTTCTGTGTCACATGATCCCTCAGAAATCATTCTGATATGCTGATTTGCTGCTCAAGAAAAAAATCTTATTATTATCAATGTTGAAAAGGGTTTTCAGGATTCTTTGATGAATATAAAGACATAAAGAAAGAAAAAAATCTATTGTAACATTGTAAATGTCTGTACTCTCAATAAAATGTGACCTTGCTGAATAAAGGTATTAATTTCTTTCACCAACAACCAATACAAATAAATAAATAAAAACATACTGACCCCAAACGTTTTAATGGCAGTGTACATTTAATTAGAATGTAGGAAATCGGTTGCTTGGTATCTTATACAAAAGTATGTAAAATAATATTTTTTTCTACTTACCTGATTTGCCCTGACAGTGTTTTAATCAATATTTACATATAACTAGATCTAATATTTTTATTTGTACTTTTTGTAATAAACGCTGAAAATTGTATAGCTATATTATAACTCCATGACAGCTATACATTTATAAACCCACTGAGAATGATGGAAGAGGCACCAATATGCACTCTTCTTTAGTAGGAGAAGGTAAGAAGGTGTTAGTAGACCTGTGTAATCCACATTATTGTGTCCTGATTTGGCCACAGAATACCATGATAAGTCCTATCACTGGCTCCTGAAGTGCTGCACTAGTCTGTAAATGTTAAATGAATGTGGTGCACTGACCTCCAGCTGATCACTGTGATTAAGTAATAGATGCAAGAGAAAGTGTTTTAATTTATGAGTAGCACCACTGGGAAGCTTTGGTCAGTTGTAGTGTGCTAGAGCGACTCTTCAATATGGGTCAGTGTGAAGGGTTTCATAACAGACCTGATTTTTAATGACTGCAACAGCACATACACTTGAAGAAAAACTTGCGACAATTCCTTCCATGGCAACTTTCCTCCCCCGTCTTCCTCAGCACACATAAACTCACTAATGGAGCAAAATAGCACTGCAGGAAACAGCAAAATGAGAGTGAATCCCTGATGGAAAGGAGTGTGAATGCAACCTAGATGCAATAAGACATAAAAATACAGAGTTATACACAGCAGAGGTTGAAGCTCTGGTTGTGCTTTCATTCACTTATTGTGTTTTCAATCTAAGAAGACACCAGACAGCATGGTGTGGATATGGTGGTGTTGTTTTTGTAAGCCAACAGGAACTGAATGGAGATTGTTTTTGTCACAAGCATATACACACACAATAAATCGCACAATGACATGAGGATCAACCCGTCCGATTGTGCAGAGAGGATGTCATGCACAAAGGCCAGAGATGGCTTAATTTCTGTTCTCAGATGAAAAATGATTGTTACTGGGGCAGTTTCCTTAAAGGGATAACGTCATATATTATCTACCGCTTAGTAGTACCTTAAAGAGATAGTCCACCAAACAAATGTAAATTTCATCATTGTTTACTCACCCTTTGTTCCAAACCTGGACTTTCTTTCTCGTGTAGAACATAGAATATATTTTGAAGAATGTTGGTTACCAGTTTCAGTTCCCATTGACTTGCATTACATGGACAAAAACTACAATGGAAGTCAATTGGAGCCAAAACAGTTTGAATAGTAAATGTTGACTAACCAAAGAGTTATCAATATTCGTAATGGCTCATTCACACCAAGAACGATAACTACAAGGATAACTATATTAGCGTCCACAACAATGCACATTATCATTTTGTTTATTATTAACCCTAATCCTCTCATTCTGTAACAAATCCTTCCCTCGTGGGTCAATGTAAAAAAAAAAAAAAGAGAGAGAGAGGTTCAATGAGTTAACATGTGGTGCAGTTTTATCATCTGTCACTTTAAATGCTTGAGCTCTTTATAGCAGAATGGATTCTGATCGGCTGTCCATGTTTTATCGTTCATCCGCTGGAAAAATATCGTTATGAAAGTGATTCCAGCGATATTGTTCCTCTGTGCTGTTAAAAAGTCATAATTAAAGTCAAGTCAAAAAATCAAACTCGCAATTGCGAGTTATAAAGTCAGAATTGCGTGATATAAAGTTGCAAATGCGTGTTATAAAGTCAGAATTGAGTTTATATGTTGCAATTTTGACTTATTTTCTCGCAAGTCAGAAAATGTCAGAATAGCAAGATGTGAGAAAAAAAGTAAGAAATGTGAGATAAAAAGTAGCAATTATCTTAAAACAAGCTTCCATAAGTTCATGATGTGACCGCCTTTCTGTGGCTTGTGAATTATTCACATTCACTCTTTTTTTCACAGGAGCCCCCATTAACATCTCTCATCAGTGGTTCTGTGTTTTGCAGGAAGATGAGGTGCCTGAGCTGGAAATAGATGTGGATGAGCTTCTGGATCTGTCCAGCGATGTCGAGAGAGCCATTCGAGTGAAGGTATAATCAGATTTACTAGATTGCGTTCGCTTCAGATATCTCCCCCTAAGGGAGGTATGGTAGGTTTCATTGGTACAAAGTTGGAAAAACAGCAGATTAATCTGAAAGTCATTAAGGCTCTTTCCATTTTTGTTTTTCAGATGCTGCTGGTCGACTGTTATAAGCCTAATGACGTAAGTGCCATTTTGAATATTAATAGCATTAGCAATTACCTTCGTTACAGGCAGTCGTGTTATTCTCTGAGCCATTAAATCTCTGGCGAGAATTGTGCTTTTTCTCGCCATAATCCTCCTTCTGGCCACCTGCAGGACTTTGTGGCGGCGCTGCTGGAGAAGGTCAGCGGGATGCAGAAACTGAGCACCCCACAGAAGAAAGGGGAGCTGACACCATGAGGTCATGTCAGCTCCTCCCCCCACCACAAAAACAACCTGTCACTCCAAACCCAGAGGAGAGATGCAGGCATGCAGACCCAATCACTAAACCACAGCGTCTGTCAAACGGTGATCAATGATACGAGCCCAGCCAAGCCAACCTCAGCTGCAGGTTGACCAACTGTTTTTACTCCGTCTTAGTACTGTTTCAGCATATCTTACATGTAGAGAGTGTGGTAGTGTCCCTTTAGCTTAAAACCCCTGTGGTGATTTAGGGAAAGGAATCGAATGGTTGATGTTACGGTTACACTGTTCACTAATACACTTTTTTTTCAGCCTCGTGACTTGGCTTGATGTGTCTGTCTGTAATCATTTAGGAAGTTAAAACAAAGCCGATCTCTTTTTACACCCCTGTTTTGACGGTCTCTCGCATCTGCTGTCTTTCGTAAGGGGCGAAACGATTTTTTGCAGGCCAGAAAATATTAGTTTTAGATATAGGGTTCAGATTTTAGGGTGTGTTGATGTAAGTTGGGAAGAGGGAGGGGGATGAGAATTGTGAACTTGTGTTTTTTGTAAGCCATTTTTAATCTACCATTTCTAGGAAAAAAACAAAAACACACACAACAGGTCAGTGCTTAGTACTACTGTTTTTAAAAATCATTTGACTGAGGAAAATTAAACTAGTTTGAAGTTCTTTCAGGATGAAGAGTAGCAATACTGATTGAGTGAATTTGCCAATTTGTTACATCTGATATTTTTTCTAACTTTACAAAAAAGAAGAGTATGCCAAATTGCGATGAAGGCTATGAATGAAGATGCTTTGGTGGTGTAGGCCAAGGTCAATACTAAATCAAGCTCAAAGCCCACATATCTTTTGTAAATAAAACTTTTATTCAATTTCAAGTAAACACGATTTAAGAAACTGTTTAGAACTTGTTGGAATGGCAAAAACTGTACTGTGTGCACTCTCACAACCAAATACATGTAGTAAGGCTCTCAAATAAAGAATGGTGCTACGTGTCGACTTGATTTTTTTTCTAGAAAGGTACACATCAAAAAGCTTATTCTGTTTTTGTAACCTCTTTAATAACTGAAAAAGGTATTTAACCTTAACACCTGAAATTGCTATGAAGGTACATCCAGTTCAGCAGTGTTGCAAACACAGCGACAGGCCCACATATCTGTCACTATAAGTCAGATCTTCTCTCAATGCTCAACAGTTCTACTTCAAAGATGAGTGTGGCTCCACCTACACAGCAGAAAAAGGGGAGGGAACACAGCAGAGATTTCAGAATGTGGTACATACAGTGGTCCACCATTGTCCAACACTATTTTCAAAGATAATATTTGAAAATATTCTCTGCTATAATTGTGACATAGCAGCGTTTTTAAATAAATAAAGTGGGAAATAAACAGAAGCAAGAGTTTATGTAATTTCTTTTGGCATTTTAATTAAGTTAGTTTTTTATTTTATGAATAATATTAAATGTCTTAATAATAATAATAATGTATTCATTTGAAAGTTTGCGGAGGCCCTTCAGCCACGTTTAAAAGTATATAAATATCACTGTGTAAACAAACAAAAAAAGTGGCATCAGCGAGGATATTTGCTAGATATTCTCTCAGAACTAACTTCATGTTTCCTTTTTATCTAACTGGTGTATCGCGAATGACCTGCTATAGATCCCTAACAAGTAAAGCTTTAATCTTTAATTTATTGTAGAAAAAAATATAAAGTGTTAATGTGCATGATATCAGACTCAATGTTGGATTGGACTGTGCATCATCTTACCTGGAATTTTAGGCGGTGCTCCTCTATCCCCATAACCTGTAGTTTATAAAACAGTCATATAGGCTTAAAATATGGACTGATAATCATTTTCTTTCTTTTTTTTTAAACACATGAGACATATATTACTGTTCCATAACATACTCACCAAGCTCAGAGGGAATTACCAGCTTCCTCTTCTCACCCTCACACATCCTACGAGGAAAGAAAAGGAATGACACATGCTAAATGGGATTTTTATAAAACGAGACAGCAAAGATATGACAGGTAATCACAGGGAGAAAGGGGATAGGATGTCAAACTGGAGCTCATTAGCAGAGCACTAGGCCACAGCACTGACACATGCTAATATATTTAACACAGTTGCACACTGCTAATTCCTCTTTATTAGACTAACTCTTAAATTCATCTCTTTAAATCCTAATACTGACTGAGAAATGATTTTAGAAGATCTGGAAATGCAGAAGTACTGCTGCTCACCCCAACAAACCCTGATCCCAGCCCTTGATGACCTGTCCCGTGCCAAGAGTGAAGGTGAAGGGCTGATTCCTCGGTATACTGCTGTCAAATTCTGTCCCATCCTCCAGTTTTCCCTGCACATAAAAAAAAAACAAAAAAAAACAGTTAAAATAAGACATTTTTGGGGATGAATAACATTTGGGTAAGAGAAGTATGACACTTACAGTGTAGTGCATGTTCAACACGTCTCCCTTTCGGGACTTGATAGGACAGTTGTCCACTCTTTTCTTGATTCCGATCTGCAGCTTTTTCTTTTCAGCCCCCTGCACAAGTGCCAGGGGGATGGACATCAGAGTGACAGCTAATAACAAATTCATCTTCATGTCTGTGGAAAAAAAGACGACAGAACTCACAAATGACAGAAATACATTTTTGACCGCTACAATATACCGTAAAAATCTGTGTTCATTCGCAGGCTCTCACACAGATTGTACGTTATCGTTTAATTGATTCAGTAATTAGTTGCGTCAGCAGCAGTAGGCCTCTAATAGGCTTAAAGTAATCTATAAGGTGCATTTTAACTAGCAAAAGATAATCATACCAGTTTTTGTAGCGTGCTGGGTTTATTTTAGAGGAAGTTAATTGGATGACGGCTACGGTTTTCTGAGGAACCATGTTTACTAGGATTTTTCGCATAGTGTATTGTGTTTTATAGATTTAGTCGCCTGTAAAGAGAGACGCCAGGGATACAAAAATTTTTTTTGCAGTCCTCTGAATGCTTAATTGATGAATTAAAAGATACATTACCTGTGTAATATACTCGTCCGTCCCGAATCTCAGAATGAGTCTGTCTTTAGGAAGTGACGTCAGCGAGCGTGGCTTCCTATACGCTTTACAAATGTCAGTACGTCAGAATATTTTAGAGGTTTAAGAAATAAAAAAAGAAAACTATATGTATTTTTAATGCATGGGATATTTGCCTTAATACTATGCCAACAAACAAGACGTGGTAATATTATAGGTAGCTTCAAGGAAATACTTAAACGGTGGTTAAACGGGACTTTTATTATGTTTTCCGCTCAAATTAATGAGATTGCACACAAGGGGGCGCTATTTCATCATTAATTACTTTCTTATGTTGCCATTCAAGAGCCTAGTGATATACTTTAAAAACAATGTTATTTTCTTAGAAGAAAAGCGTTTTAATGAAGATGAGGAGTGAAATTAGTTAAGAAATATTTTCTGTGTAGTGAAAAGCATAGGTCTTACTCAGGGTTTGAAATTAACACCCACCAAATGCGGGTAAAAATGAACTTTGGCGGGGAACGTAACGCTGGAAAAGTTAACGTTAATTTCAAACCCTGGTTTTACTGTAAGCAAAGATGTAATAGCTATTGTATAATGTAGGCATACTGCAAAATGCTATAACTGCAATAACACTCCACCTATAATGGTGGTAAATTTGGTCCAAAATTCACCAAATTGAGTCAGATTATCTTTATACCATGCCTGACAAAAGTGATGAAAATATTTTGTATTCAAAAGCAACAAGCTCTAAATCATTTGCCCTCAATGAAAATGAGATCTTTTTAGATTATTTTTGACCTAACTCGTTTATCACATTGATTTGAACAAAATGATCTCGTACCAAACACAAAGAAAATATATTCCATACTTTATCAACAACATGAAGTTCATTAAATACTACATAACATCAATGTTTCCCAGACTGCATGGGGTTCTTGAGTTTAATGAGTATTAAATAATAATAAAAATGAAGATTAAAATGAATACATTTTATATAAATCAAAACATTTCCTAAAAAAAGATGAATGTTTACCTGCATGTCATGTGACCATTCTCCGATATCAGAGAACCACGAATTTAATTTTATTATTATTGACTTAATAAAGTGAGAGATTCAGCTGACACAAAAGTTAGGGAATCCCTGCATTGCATGTAATTATGAAATTATGTGAATTTGTACATTTTGTATGTGTTTAAAAGACAAAAGCCTTCCAAAGACAGAAATGCATGGTTAAATGACTCACTGAGTGATTATTCAAATAATACTTAATGTGTTCGTCAGGAGCTGATTTGATATGTATTTTGTATACATGTTCAATAAACATATTTCACTACAAGCTTTACAGGGTTAAAACTACAAGTGGCAGAAATCTTCTCAGGCAGTGGCACATATTCAATCTCCACCCTGAACAAAAGCATCACCATAATCACTTCATTCATCTTTGTCTGAAGGTTTCTCATTTCAATCCCATGAGTCACATGTGACTGTACTGTGTGTGCCCGCAATAAAAAAGATTTCCGTTGCTGTGGGTGACCAAAGGTGGGCAGACAGCCTCCTTCATTCTATCATTTGACTCTCTCTCTCCCGTGGCTTTTTCAGTGAGATGGACTGAATGCAAATGAGTCAGCTGCTCTCCCCAAAATTATCTTCTCTTTTCCCCCCTCAACGGTCTCTTACTGCACCGATAAATCACAACAGACTCAAATCTATATGGCCGCCGTACGTGTTGCATTTGACCTTAAATGAATAAATTATTACAGGCTTCAGCAGATGTGCAGTAATCATGCTGTGCCTACCAAATGTCGGCATCACAGATTGTTAGTTAAAATTAATTGAAGACTATACATTCCCTCGACAATGTGTTCATATCTTATTTGAGAATTGAATGCTGCTCTGCATTGAGGACAGTGCTTGTTTGAGTGCTTGCATATGAAAGTTTGTACCTTACTGTAGCAAAACTCAAAGTGAAAAAGCAGAACTTCCCAGGTACAGTCGCCTGTATGTTTACTAGAAAAGTTTTCGTGTTATGTTCTCCTTATCGAACGCAACAGCGACTACCCACTTTTTCCAGTGGCCTTGTTTTTTTATTTTTCATCATAGGGATTTAAAAAATAAAAATGTTCATGTCATGAACCAAACCATAAACGTGTTGTGTGATGACTCACAACATGCAAACTTTGATTTGAAATTTAAAATAAAAAAGAAACCCACAACCATACAAAAAAAAATCACTTTTATGAGGGATTATTGCAATGAGTTTATTGGAAAATATTCAGTTAAATACAAATATATAAGTAGTTTGAGAGAGTAGGGAGACTGGATTGTGGGAAGCGTATTCACTGTATTTATGAGGAAAATTATAGAGCTTAGGGCATATGTCAAGTGAATATTTAATTCAATAATTTTGGAGCTTGTGGTGAGTCAGTTTTGAAAGCTTTATACATTATTGTTTCTTTATGAAGAAAGTGAAAGGGATTTTTACTTCCTTAACCTGTTGCACTTTATTGTGTTTCTCTGCTTCTTGTATTAGGCTTCAGTACCTAGAAAACTCATGAACATCATCACAACAATGCTGTTTTCCTAAACACGGTGAAAGTACGAGCTAGCAGAAAATGACCCTTTCACCACAAACACATCTTTGCGAATGACTAATCAAGTTCTGGAGTCATGAGTGATGCATTTTAATGAAAGGAAGCAACCACATAAAATCCCATCTGGCAACTGAATGTGCTCTATCTCTCTGTATGGTGAAATAATGTAACAGTCCAGAACAGGAGTTATTTTTTACTGGAGGGTATGTTGAAGTGTTTTAGTAATTTGTTTTGTTCAATTTCCAAACTAATTGTAAAATGCCTTCAGCAAATGTAACTACACACAGACTGTGTAAATATAATGCATACACAATTGAAAAGATGAAAAGAGGTTTGAGCAGACGTTCTTGAGTCAGACTTGCAGTGCTATAGTGAGAAGGTAAATACAAGCAGAAATGGAGGAAGGTCAATGGTAGTTATTGTGAGAAATGGAGCTGTACAAGTCATTGATTAGACACACAGGTGACGCAGGATCTGTAATATGGTTCACATTCCTGTCGCAGTGAACCAACATGGCCCAAAGCAGACCGTAACTAATCAGGTAAGAGTACCTCATGATAAAAGTGTAAAATCACATTGGCGGAGAGAGACTGAATTCACTGGGCTGGTGCAGGAAGCACACTGCCTTCTGTGCCCTTCGTGATAATAAATGTGCTAATGATGTCCTCTTCAAAATCTTGAGAATAATGCAGTCCACGAAGACACTGATCTGCTTCAGTGGCTCTGAAATACTCTTTTATGGCCAAAAGTATCTGCGGCTGCACAGGCCTCAGCCTTTAGGCAATCCAGTGGCAATCACGAGGGATACACTTTAATAATCATTCTATTTGAAGTCACAATGAAATACAAGTTATATAAAAAAATAAATTGTAGTACGGGACTTGGTTCTGTTGTTTTCACTGGAAGATCCAGCTGATTAACAATTATGATGTCAAAAAAAAAAAAAAAAAAAGAGTAAATGTATATACATGGATGAATCGTTCACAATAAGATCTAAAACAACTAAATATGGGGTGATTTAAGGGGGAATAGGGTGATGGGTGAATTTTCATTTCATGCTGGCTTTAATAATAATTAATTAATATGAATTCATTTAATAATATGAATTATAAATGATAAGCATTTATTTTATATTTATATAAATACATTAATTTAATAGAATAATTCATATTATTAAATGAATAATATAATGAAAAAATATGCCTTTATTTTGTTACTCAAATTAATAAAATAAAATAAATAATTTTATTAATAAAATTAATAAAATATTGTCTGGAAAATATTTCTAGTGTTTCTAATGCATAAACCTGAATAAACATTTTTAATTGGTCATACATACTTAGTGCTTTTCACCATGAATATTGTTCCAAAGCAGTTATACAGTGAACTTTTAAAGTTTTAAAAATACTACTTTTTTCCCTCTCACATTTTCCACAGACCCCCTAGAACCGTGGTTCTCAATCAGAGGACCAGAGATTTTAATTTAATTTTGAGGCCTTCAAGATGACTTAAAATTATTTCAAATAAGACAAAACAAGCATGGAAGGGATCATGAATTGAGAAATCCGATTTTTCTTGAGCTTTTGACATATAAGAGGTCATCATACTAAGCATATCCAGTAAGTTTCAGAGCTGGAAACTTCCTTGTTAGTCCAAAAACAGCTTTTAATTGTAACCAAGCAGCGAACAACTCGTTGTGGAATGTGTCTATAGATAGAAGACCACCTCTGCAGAAGAAAATCAACGCCTACTTCATCACTGCAACTTTGGCCACGCTCACTGATGGGTTTATAATAGTTTTAGAGGGAGCTAGGGAAAACAACACCACAACCCTAAGGAAAATTAACGAGGGTTTAATATAAAACCAAGTTCCATGGTTACTATATAGTTAAACCATGGTTTTGCGACACAAGCCATGGAATTTGTAGTAAAACTGTGGTTATTCATATGGCAATCAATCCACCAAAAAAACTACACTATAATAAAACCATGGTTAAATTTCGTAAGAAAAAAATTACTAGTAATAGTATTTTTTTTTTACATTTAGGCAATTTAGAAAAATATAGTTTTGTTAAATATAGGGCAAGTGCTTTTAAGACAAAACAATGAGACATGCGAATATTGTAACTCTTTAAATTTAACTAAAATAAATGTATATTATCTGCAAACAAATTACAATGAGGTGGTTGTTTTGCAACAAGGTGGAGACAGTTCTGTTCACAACAGTAGACATGCTAATGAAAAAGTGACAGGTACAAGAAAATTTGCGAAAACAGTAAACACACACACACACAAGTGAGAGAGAGAGATATTAGGGAAAATGAAGAAACTGAAAAGGAAAATGGAAGTGAAGGTGCAGTTAAAGGATTTAAAGCTTATTTATGTGATGGCCATACAAAAAATAGGGTTGTCCGTGGTTTCAGAATTTGTTGTAGTTGTATGGGATGGCCAGGATAAGTGTGAGATTTCGCAGCCTGACATTTTGTACCAGTCCGGCCATGTACTACATGTTGGTTTTTCAGCCAGGATACATTCATTAGCTAACAAAATGCAAGTTATTTTGTATTAATATGATGTGAGGTCCAGTTACCAGCCTGACACTTAAACAGGTAGTAGTAATGGCTACTTTTTACTTAAGTACATGTCAGAGCCCATAGTTCTTTACTTTAACTTGAGTAAAAAAAAAAAAAGTGTAGTCTGTACTTCAACTTTTACCGGAGTCTTTTCTAAACATGTATCTGTACTTCTAGGATGTGTGAAGGATGTGTGCACTTTTGCCATCTCTGATCCTAATGCTAGGAAAGTGGTTATGTATTTTCATTAATGTGAATGTCTTAGTAGAGCATTATTTGTTTGTTCACTGTGGATTCTTTGGTAAATCAGTTGGAATTTCGGCGCAGGCTTTGCAAACAGACTTTCACGATAGGGACTCGACAGTATTGCCACAACATCTAAGTAACTGGTCACAGATAAGGCATTATAATTAACAATGATTTATGATATTTAATGATTCAGGTAGTCAGAGATTCTTTGTCTATGTGTCAGTAAATCAACCTGTGACTAAACAGTCAACTTCACATTGTTTCTCTTAGTAGGATGAAAATAAAATGTTATTTAAACTGTGGTTAAATGATATATAGAAAGCAATCAAGGAACCCCCTTTACAATTGACTCTCATCAAAACTCTTGTTTTAATCAACGAATCTCTTATTTACATCGTGTTTGCACTGTTAATTATGATGAAAGCTTTCGTTAGTGTGCAGAAATCGAGTTACAATGACGAGAACACTGTATTCATGCGCTCAATATGTCTGTGATCAGCTACATGCTCATCACTGCAACCTTTCATGCCACAATCTAAATATAATGCCATAGAGATCTAAATATAATGCTATAATCAACACTTTTCACGATTAGTTAATCTTGAGAGCTGTAATAGTAAAAATGTGCGAAAGTTTTTGAGAAAGCTCCACGTGTAATACTTATATAATATGCAAAGATGTTAGCCAATCACAGCACACAGCAGTGGGCGTTTACACTGTCTCACAGCAGACACGCCCCTTCAAACAGAGCGTTTAAATCAGAGGGCTAAAATCAGTGTAGTAAAAAAGAATTTTATTTTTAAATTATGACAATTTTTGATCATACCAACATTATAAGTGCACTCCAGGAAACATTATAAAACAATGCAGATCATGACCACTTTAAAATAAGCTAAACAACTTAATCTAGATATTTCTTCGCATTTGGTTATTTTTATAACAAAAATAGGTTTATATCTTTATGTATTTTTTTTAGCTATACCAAGCTCTAAAATATTTTATTGGGGAGAATTTGTGAGTGGGGGAGCCATCAAATTTGTTGTGAACATTTGGGAGGCCATGAAGTCAAAAAGGCTGAAATCGAAACATCTTTCTGCCCATATAATGCAAACCCTAACCATTTTAGTGACACATCTGCATGTGGTGTATCCAGACTCATGTGACATAAATGTGACAAAAGGTTGCTGAAATAAACTGTGAATCTGAAGCACAAGGAACTGCAGAGCTATCAAACACCTTTTACCGAATCTCTGCCGATATTTCCCACTTGTCAGCTCCATATCTGGGGTGAGGCAGCATTAACTCATAAGGTATGACCTTTTCCAATCAGCCTGTCATTATATTCTCATCACAGTGAGAGCTTCTCTTTCATAAGGCAGTATAAACAAGGATTGCAAATTGGACTGTACACTAGGAAAATTAAGCAAATGGCTGCATATTCAAGCCATACAAATGAAGCCAATTAGGCATTTGCATTCCACTGAGTCGAGGCAGCTTCTCTTTGCCCCTTGCTTTAACTTGACAAGGTAGCAATGTGCCACTGCCCACAGACTAATCCAATGAGAGAGGGTTTCTGTCTTTCCATGAGCCTTGCGGCCCTCCGATCATGTAAATCAAGCACCATAATGATGACATGGCACAAGTCCAAATGAACACGAGAAGTGGACGGGGTTTACAGATTCCAGCATGGGAGAGCAGGACCAAGAGTAGGGCCCTGGTCTCAAACAGCTTGTTCAACTCCCAGCTGTACAAGAGCTGCCTGCCCACGAGCACAGGGATGGATGAATGGACTCGACTGCCAGCTGCCCCCGAGGATGAGAGGAAACAAACTGAATCTCACTCCAACCAAAAGCAGACTTCCATAATCACCTTCCTCTCAGCGCAAGGGACAGACAGATAGACCGAAGCTAGTCCAAAGAGCTGCGAGGCAGTGTCAGATCTTCAGGTGGACAGATGGAAGAAGGGGATTCATTCCCAGGTGAACAGACGTTATCCCGCTGATGAATTTTTAACTCCCAGAAAACCAAGAAGATCATGATGAAACAAGGAGGCTGTGCCCGAATACGCAGACCTACTTTCATAGTATAGGCCTGCACTGAAATTTGGGGGGGGGAACACCTATCTACCACTGATGAGCTGTCTATAGACATTTCTAAGTTTGTCCTCTCCACATTTTGGGAAATAAAAATACTCAAATTTCAAGAGCTTCATTTTGCCTGGCCAATGGGACTAGCACCTACTTACCAGCTTTTTAGCAAATCAGTTATGACTACTGGGTGAACGCTACGCCTTCTAATTAATATGCATAAGCAATGCTGACAACTTAGCAGCTTTTCGGCAAATCAGTTACGCCTACTGGGTGACTGCCATGCCACCTACAGTATTTAATATTCATTAGCCACTCTTGACAACTTGCCAACTTTTAACAGTAAGCACTGCATTAAAACAAATATACAAAAAACGTACTCAAAACGTAAGATACAACCATAATTCCTTTGAAATTGTACTTAACATTAATCAAAGCTTCAAATCTGGGTAAATATAAAAAAATGTCCTTGTGTTCACTCTTGTCTTCGACCCAGGTTTATGACTTACCAACAACCACAAAACAATTTACTAAGCTGTTAAATAACTTAAATAGGTAACACTTTGTTTGATGGTTTACAGACATTGTACTAATTATAAATAACTTATACTAACCCAAAGTCTATAACACCCAACCGTAACCTAACAGTCCACTACTGTCTACTTATACTCTAATGAGAGTTAGTTCACATGATGTTACACAGTTACTTATAGTTAGTAGAATGTCCAAAGTGGACCATCAAAATAAAGTGTAAACCTTAAATATAACCATGAGGAACACTGGTTGCATTCTTCAAATTTCCAGCAGAAAATCTGTCATCTGTATGTTGTTTGCCTACTGAATGAATAGAGATATACATGGAAGTATGTACATTTAGATAACCGGCAAAAAATGCTATATTTTTAAAGGGCTTTATGGACAGTAGCATTTCAGGACTACTTTGGTATCGACTGTGGCTTCATTGAGACTCATTGATTTATGCAAGAGGGATGTGTAGGATAACCCAAAGGCAAGGAGAAAAGGCCAGAATCACACAGAGCTTATGAATATTTGGTGACACTGTGGTATTACAGATTTGCAGGACTAGACTGTGAATATTCATATCTAATTCATCACCGTACCTACAGCCAGGAGCAGACAAGGGTTCCAATACTTTCCTTGAATGATAACCTTCTTAAACATAGCTCTAACAGCAGGAAGGTCCGTGGAATAATCCGGCGGCCTTTCAGGGTTATTGTGATAAAAGACTAGTGGAAAAAGCGAGAGAGAAAGAGAGAAACAGACAGGAAACTGTCAAGTCGAGAGAGTGTGAAGGAACGAGAGGGTAAAAAAAGAGATGAAAGCTGGGCGATGCAAATAGGATTGTGGGATCGACAGGCACGGGCAAGGAACATTGATTTGTACATCTGCTGATAAGACTGCCAAAGTGTCTGAATAACTGCGAGATGACAAGCTAAACTCTCTGATCCTACTGAGGAGCTAATAAAGACTTAATCTACTGTGTTTTTACAAGGACCTATGCCACATTCACACCTACACTTGGGTCATTGTGCTACGTCCCAATTAAAAAAACAGTTCTAAAATTACATTTTATTTAATGCTTCTGAGTCATTCTCCCTCTAATTAAACACACCCACTGTCATGATATTTATGAGATACATCAGATACGAGACTGACCAACATAACAAACAAACCCTGCAGAGCTTCATCCACATTATCAATCCATCAGCTGAGCAAATCAACTCACCCCACACTTACTGCCAGAATAGAACGAGCATATGGATGCACAGGGGAGCTTCATCCATCACTCCTACATTATCCCATAATCCTATATCCCGTTTTGCCACAAGCGCACCAATAGGGAGCCATCAGTCAGCAGTGTCATTGGCAGGCTGACTATCCCCAATCATAAGACTCTAAGAAACTAATTAACTTAATTATTCACATGATGGATCTGATATTATTCCATCTCTTCCAGTATACAGATGGTTTCTCCCAGCCACATGTAGCAGGCAGACGGACGATCAATAAGCAGAGTTTATTGGAGGCATGTGATGTCACCCGCACGTGAGATCCCATGATTGTAGATATTGATTTGAATGGAACTCAAACACTGACTCAAAAGCATTATGTCAAGCTATTTTTAACATGTGGTTTGTGTATTCATGTGAATATCGACTCCTTGAGAGAATGAATCGAAACAATTGGATCACCACGTGTTTAAGTTTTGATTTATGCGCTAAAATGGCAACCATCAAACAAGACACCGGAGACCGTCTGTTAACTTTTATTTATTGATTTATATATTTTCCTCAAACATTTTCAATGCTAAAATAACACACAAGGGTATGGTGCATTAGTATTTGCATGATATAATTCTCATTATCAAAACAGATCGAAAGGATGAACTTCACAGAAATAAAGACTTTCAAATGGAAAGATAACGAATGCTATTAAAGGCATCAGATCTGAAATGTCACACAGATTAGTTCCAATTCCCTTCAGAACTTTCCCAATTTCAAACAGTCTATGCACAGAAATATTTTACCCTGTAAATTTACCCAGTTTGAATTAACAATGTGCCAAGTAGATATGCATCAGCAACATATGCTACATTAAGAACGGTGCATAACCCATTTAACAACTTTGATACATACTGCATTGTTGGCAGCATAAAACAAAGCCAGGTGTCAACCACTTTTCGACTCAAAAACTCTCAGAATTGCAGCAAGGGTTACTGCCTTGACTGCACTGGCAAAACTGATAGCATTGAACATTTCTCCAGAGATTTTCAGACACCTAGTCAGTGCCCCATACATGATATGGGAACCAAACAAAAGTAAAAAAAATCCAACAGGAATCTTCCCTCTCACAGCAAATCCCCTAGTTTTGTGCCTATAACAATTCCTGTACTCATGTAAACTGAGATGTATTTGTCTAATAACACAGAGGAACAATCTCAAATATGACTGTGGTGATGAGATGGAGATGTTTAGAGAACCAACCACAGACGTTTTGTGTTCTAAAATCGACATCTAAACAACATTAGCTTCATTTTAATGGCAACATCCATTTGAAGTGACGATCATTACATTTATGGGCATGTACAATTCACACAGTTAAAACAACGTGCTCTAGTCTCCACCTTGGGATGTTATGATAAGCAATAAGAAAATATCCACGTTGCAGGCTATTGGTCCTCATGAAGAATTGGTCTACTTTGAGTCAAGACTGCTAAAACCATTTCAGACGCACCCCAATGGACCTCGTTTGCCGCAAAAGCCACGCGTCTCGTAGATTTCAGGCCGAGATCTTTCTATTAGTTGAATGCCGTTGAATAATTCTCTCATTATCTGTTACGAATTATATCAATCGTGTTCAACAAGGGAAATTAAAGAAATGTGGAGAATATAGTCGTTCAGTGTCATTACACCAGCCATGAGGCATCTGCTGCTAAGGGGAATGTAACAGGACAGTGAAATAAATTCACATTAAGACTGAGAGCAATTGGAACAAGCACAAGAAGAGCCCTGGGAAAAGGACGTTCCCCCTAAAGCCTACGTTCCAACTCAATATGCGCAGAAGCTGCCGCGGAGTCTATAAGTGCTCTTGAATATAGACTCATCGATCCTCGTTGGCCTCAATGGGGCTCACTTGAGCCCAAAACATCTGGGTAACTATTCTCCACCTTTACATGATATACAACTCAAGTGTAAGGCTGAGGAGACGGGGTCGGATCCATTCCTGCACTTACGTTCCCAGCAACAAAGCAAGCAAGGCCATTGGTCAAAACATTGGATATATGAGACAGCAATTTGTCTTGAAATAAATTGCATTCGCTTAGTAATTCAAGTAAGATCCTCTCTGACATAAGACAAAAGACATCTATATATAAGGGACGGATTGTGCATATGATATTGTGAGAATTGTTTCAGTTTTTTAGTGCTTTTAGTTTATGTAAACAATCATGACCAAAGTGACGAAACATCTGTGTGCAATATTTAATGCGACTACAAATTCAACTAATTAAATCTCGTTCTGTCATTCATTTATTGCTCGCTATATTTTCAGTGTAAATCTTATAGTTTTTACTACATTCATTAATACTAATTAAAGACTGACAAACATTTCTCTGTCTAAAGAACAACACTAGCACACATCCTCATCACGCATAAATTAAAGTGATTGAGGATCACAAATGAACATGACACAACAGTCAAAGAATTAAAGCTTGAAAGTACAAGCGTTTTCAGATTCATTCATCGGTTTTTGAGATCCTGTAAAAATAAGCTACTACTAAAAGGTGTTAGCCTCTATATGTGTATGTAACTACAGTTTGTGTGTTTAGCCTTGGAGGGATTGGCCGTGGTGATGTTTCCTGCTGTTGGCCTGCTATTCAGTGATTTCCAGAATAAGATCATCTCCTTCCAGGGTGCTGTCGGTGGTCACGTAGATCTTTGTCACGATGCCGGAGAGAGGAGAGTTCACCACAGTTTCCATCTTCATGGCGCTGAGGACGCAGAGCGGTTGTCCTTTCTCCACCTGCTGGCCCTGCTTCACTTTCACCTCTACCACCTTACCGGGCATAGGAGCTCCAATTTGCCCACGTACGTCTTTCAGGGCTTTAGGGTGGAAATGCATCTCCTACAAATCCAAGAAAATTGATTTAGGTTGGCAGGACTTCAGTTTCATTTACACACACACACACACACACACACACACACACGCAAGCACAAGCACACATATTCTATTCCTATTCTGCCACAGTTCAAGCGGCAGCACGGATCAAGCGCACGTGAACTAGAGGTGGGCGATATATCGTTTAGACGATAATATCCGAATTGTTGTCTGGACGATATGTAAAATTGGGATATCGAATATTTCATAATTTGTACAATCCGACCCCCCAAACATGAAAAGAGCTGAAGGAAGTTAAAGAGAAGACAAATAACGCACACTAACCTTCTAAACAATTATATGTAGCGATTTTAATACTGTAGGGGTTTGTTTGACTGTATTTTATTTAATTTTTTGTACAAAATCACGATCGTTCCTCAATTGCACGAGAGTAAAGCTGCTACTAATTTGCAATATACAACTACGAAGTTCTTACCTGTGTGTTATGACGTTTCTTAGGTTGAAGCAACAATCCAAAAGAGTAAAGCCGATGTACGATTAATAAAATAGCTGCTAGAAAAGGCAAAATGTACGTTGTTTGCGGAAAAATGAAGTCTGAAAGTTTTTCTTAAATGTCTGTGGCGTCCTCAAGTGGCGAGGTTCGTGATTGCATCATTAGAAAATTGCATTGTATAATGAGGCCAAAAGATGGAATACATTTTCCCAAAGAGATCGGTTCGGTACGCATTACAAACCGAACCATTCCGGTGGTTGGACCATTTTTCCTGCCGACCAAAATCCGCGCTGGAGCGAACACCACAACGTTGCGCAACATCAAATGGCAAATGTAATGAAAGCGGAACGAAACTCATTATTTTGTGCTTCACGGACCGTTTATCAGTTCGGACGAATGTCAGTGCAGCGCGAGCCGATCTTGATTAAGCGACACCGTTACTACATAAGAGCAGTGTTGCCAACTATTTTCAAAGGAAAGTAGCTAAGGCCTTCCCTAAAAATCGCTAAATGTCGCTAGATGACGTCATACGTCAATTAGCATGTTAATGACATCATCGCGTCGTACTTGCGTTCTGTCAGCCTAGTGCGTTTTCTCTCTAAATTAATGCTCTATTTAATAGTATAATAGAGCCGAATGTCAAATAAAGCTGTTTTCATTTCCTATTTTTGTTGTTGTCAGACAATAGAACGAGTAGCTATAATATAGTGAATGATTACATTTTTTATAGGCCTATGTGGAACATTATCTGAATTGAGAGAGTTAGGGAACCGGATGAACTAAGCTCTGTGATAGTGAGTGTTACAAGCAATAAGCACAAGAAAAGAAATAAAATGAAAATGGTCAAAATAAATTCTTTAAATATAAAACAAAAGAAAAGCAGATAAGTGATAAGTCCGTGGAAAAACACTGCTCATTGGCGTCTGTCAGCGACCGTGCGCTCCTCTCAGCCACTCACTGAACAGGGGAGACGCAGCTAGAGAGAGTGACGACAGGGAGAAAGCAAGAGCTCGCGCTCGCAGGACAGTACTGGCAACATTTGGAGGTTACTGAGGTTTGTCCAAAAAGTCGCTAAAATTGTCGCTAGTCGCTTTTTTGGAAAAATGTCGCTAAAGGGGTCTGAAAAGTCGCTAAAAACAGCGACAAAGGCGCTAAGTTGGCAACACTGCATAAGAGAAGCGTAAACAAAGCATTTGAATTTGCTGCGAGACCTAGTGAGAAGCATTACAATTTCTCCGTTATTAACGGATCAAACAGCACTGACGTGGAAACCAGGAGAAACATCGTTCCATGAATGAACTATAGGTTTAAGACCACAGATCATTCACCATGGATTTAATGTAGTAACACTAACTTGTAAACATGGAAGTTTTGCAGAAATATTAAAATGCTTTCAAGTACGTCACACATCTTTTTCCAGCACTTCAAAACTTAAATGTTATATGTTATGTAAATGTTATTTTTAATGTGATGACCAGAACATTATTTGTTCATCCTTCAAAGATTACACCTATTTATAAAACTAAAAGTTTCAAGGTGTAGGAAAACTCACACTTATTTAAAAATATTTTTTCTTTGAATAAATATTAAATTTCTATGGCATTTCTTTATTTTTTGCTGTATCAAAAACGTACGGAACCGTGACACCACTGTATCGTATCAAACCGAACCGTGAATTTTGTGAACCGTTACACCCCTATTAAAAATATAAAAGAACAATAAAGACTTTATTGAATAATATTTTATTATTTTAAAAGTCTTTAAATCAATAATGTCTCATATCTTTATGTACTAGTAATTCTATACAATAATACGTCAAATCAAAGGCAGCAAGTCAAAAGACCAACTGGACCTTCTTTGCCAGTTTGCACACATTTCTTTGAAGGATTGCAAAAATATCGTCTGAATATCGATATCGAGATATTGAAAAAAAATATCAAGATATTCATTTTTGTCAATATCTCCCACCCGTGAACTGTTCATCTCATCTCCTCTTTACTAATAGTTAGTTACAGCATTAAATAAACATGGGTGAACACCAGACGGTATGTTGAAAGATACATCACAACTTATCGAAATGAATCCTGTTTCATGAAATGACTGTTTATATCAGGGAAAGACGTCAATAAAGCAGCTTTGTAGGCAATACAATCTCATAACGTTTTATTTACCTCAATTAAGCTACTCAATGTCCATAAACTCATTAGTTAGGCAGAAAAAATAACTCCAGAGAGCATTTTGCTAAATATAGGCACTATACCTTAATAATTTTTTACTTAACCTGTTAATGATGTCTTCATTATTTAATGCATGTTTGAATAAATCTGTCATGAAAGACAGTTTAGTTTATCAGTTTATTGTCATTTAAATGTTTATATTTCACCAACTGGAGCAGAAACAATTCAGTTATTGAAAAGTTGATATAAAAACTGCCTAATGTGCAATTTAAATGTTTGTACAACTCAGCATTAGCTATTTGATTGTTGATTATTAAACAAGTTAGATTGATTAATTGATTTATTAATCTATCATTTATTTTTGGTTTGCATCCTGAATTTTCGGTTTTGGCCCAGAATTTTAATTTCGGTGCATCCCTAATAAAGAGAATGTTATTGTAACTATATTGTGGACACCAATATAGTTATCATTAGCCTTAAGACTACAATAAAAACTAAATAAACTGAAACTAGAAAACGCATTGGAAACCCCTATAAAAACTAAACTAAATTTCTAAAAATGTGAAACTATATAATAAACCTGTCTGGTTTCACATGATGTACCAATTTAGTTTACACGGTTTATGTATTTTACTACTTGTAACTCTAACAAGCTGCTGCTACCTTCAAGCAACTGGTCCAAAAAACATGACCAACGTTCTAAAAGGGGAGGAAGAAAAATCCCTCCCTTTAAAGTTGTAAGTAAAATAAGAAACACACCTTCATGGCCACAGTGTCTTTGACCAGGACGGATCTCAGCTGACCATTGAGCTCGAAGAACACCTCTCTCTGACCGGCTTTATTAAGGTCTCCAAGAGCCAGAGCCTTGATATGAAGCGTCTTGCCTCGCTCCAACTCCACCTGAGACAGACAGCAGAGATTCAAGCATAGGAAATAAGGAACTGATGCTTGGAATGTAGGAATGGATCATGGATGACAGGAAGATTTATGGCACAGTAACAGCAAATAAAAATGTGAGGCTACTTCAGTTTAATAATTTATTTATTAAAAGAGAAATACTCCCACCTCAAACTCTTCAGCAATCTTAGGTCCATCCAGGAAGAGTCTAGTGTCCAGACAATCCACAGGCCCAAAGGTTCTAGTGAATTCTTTGAACTCCTGGAACACTTTGGGGTACATGGCTGCTGACATCACATCCTCAGGGGTGATTTCATCACCGTAAGCTTCTTGCAGCTGCTTCTCCAAGGCCTGGAAATCCATGGAAGGCAGGGTAGCTCCAGGACGTCCTTCCACACGAGGAAGAGACTTCAAAACCTGTGCCACAAATGAGTGATGAGAGCCTGAGAAAAGAGCAGGTGCCTGAACAGAAAATAAACGTATATTTCCTCAAATATTGGTGCTACACTGTATTTTCAAGCTGCTCGTAAGCGGATGATGTAGAGCGTTCACAATCCCCCTAAGACCCACACAGAATCCAGGAATATTTATAACCGATCATTACCAGGAGCAGGATTAATCTCTCCCTATTGCTTCATTTAGTTGAATTCAAGAGGCTGAAGAATCAAGCGCAAGTTGTGAAGAATTAAATTTGAAATGATGAAATGTCAGTATTTTTATTCTGTTGAACAAAGACTTCAGAATACACACCACAGACCTAAATACATTTTTTTTTATACAAGCAAACAAACGCTTGCATAATTATGAACAATATTAATGTTACAAACCAGATGGGGAAAAAAATAAGGTCAGTGCCAAGTTGCTCAAATGTGTTAGTTATCTAAAATATATGCAAAGCAGATGGCCAACAAATTCTGAAAAAGAGACACTGTAAATAAATTAGCTTCATACTTGCATGCGCAAAAAAGCTTTAGCACGAGCATTGTTCAGTTCTGGTGTGAGACACATTTGTCAGAGAACCAGCTAATCTTCCACAGGAATGGCTGCTGGGTAATTGGGGCGTTCAAGACAAAAGGAATGACATGGTTTTCCCTTACGTATCTCTGACAAGCACAACACAGTGTTAATGCACTCCAGAGACTGTAGGGAGCCACAGAAAAACCCTCTCAAGAAAAACATCAGTGAGATCAACCGAATCTCTTCAGTGAAAGAGCTGAAGCTTATTTTGCCCACCACAGAGATATTCGATAACTTGTATTTGTGCTTTCTGATCTCATCTCAAGCCGAGCAGAGACTTAAACTCGGGTTCAACTTACTTTACAACAATCGATTCTAAATTCTCCCTCTGACCCTTTACCTTACCTTCATCCTAACCTCTGTCCCCACAGAATATCTTGATTCCATATTTCTATCTTAATTCGTGATTCTTTTTTTACCATGGCTACGAAATTACCATGGCTATTAAACTGATAGGATTATGAACATTAGTCCCCTGTTGGTCACACACAGGGCCGGCGCTCCGCACACGCACATCACGCACTGCGCGTAGGGCACCACGTGCTTAGGGGGGCACCAAAAAATCTGAAAAATCATTACAATAGGCTACTAGTATAAATAACAAATAAAATATGTCTAACGCATGTTAATATACAAAAGTAATACAAAAGTAATATAGGCCTAGACCAAATTAGTCGAGAAAAAGGTGAATCTCCTGTGCCAGTCTCCCTCTGGTGCCCCCCCTCCCCCACCTCCCAGTGGTCTGTTCGATTATGCCTCAAAAATGTCAAATTTGGCAGACACTGCCCTCAGACATGGACTCGAAAAGGCACCAAGAGTCGGGGGCGGAAAAAAGGAAAAAGAAGAGAGAGCGGGATGATACTCACGCGTCGCTTACAGGTAAGACAATGTTTTAAATAAAAATGTTAGTTTTGTAGCGCGGGCGCCCTTGCGTCGTGTATGCGTGTCCAGGCGGGCGTCACTAGTAGTGCTAATGATCCGGGGCTTTTTTAGCCCTGCATGTTGAATCTTTTATTTTAACGGGGGTCCGGGGGTTTCTCCCCCGGGAAATTTTGAAACTTGGGCTGTTTAAGATGCAGTTAGTTTGTTTGAGAAGAAAAGGAAGACCGCTTAGATACGTTTTTTCGTTGTTGTTCTATGCGGATAATGCGGTCATTTTCAAGAGGTTCATAGGCCAAGGCCCAAGGGCGACATCTGTTGGTGAAACTGCAATTAGAACCCCCCCACAGATTTGTCAAATTATTAGGGCTGGGAAAAGATTAATCGCATCCAAAATAAAAGTTTGTGTCTACATGATCTATGTGTGTGTGTGCTGTGTATAATTATTTTGTATATATAAATACACACACATATGCACGTATATATTTAAGAAATATTTGCATGTATATACTGTATATATTTATATATAATTTATATTATATATAAATTTAAATGTTTTATATATAAATAACAAATATTTCTTAATACATACATGCAAATGTGTATTTATATATAAATAATTATACAGAGTACACACACATATATCATTCATGTAGACACAAACTTTTATTTTGGATACGATTAATCGCGATTAATCCTACAAATTACCTACAGATTATGTACAGAATTATTATATTGTGCCTCATCAGACCTCTTTTAAAGGTAAAATAGAGTTTTGAATTTTAAATGTTCCAGTGACACATAGGCCTATATAAAAGACTAATGTGTGCAATATTTTTGTATGATGGTTGTTGATGGTTCAATCAAAAATGCATTTCAGTAGAATCCCTGAATATTTTGTCTTGTATTTCTGAATGCAGGGTCAATGCTAAAATACATGCAAGGAGCAACTCTTTAAACTTTTTTTTGCACTTTTTGGTGGGGGTACCACCAAGCATTTGTGCTTAGGGCACCCAAATGGCTAGCGCCGGCCCTGGTCACACATCCCCGATAACAGGGTTATTATAGTTAACTAAAACCATACAAAAAAACAAACAAAAAAACATTTTCATTACTTGAAATGAAATAAAATAACTGAAATAAAATATAAAAAACTAAAACACTGTGTGAAATGCATTCGCAGATCATATGGCCCCTGATCTTCAACCTATAACCTTTAACCTTACACCTCCACCAACTCCAACTAACTTCAACCACTACTTCTAACCTAGACACTTAACCTTCAGTTCTAAATCCTGCCAAGTTGCTACCTTAAATTTGAACCTTAAACACTATTCATAACTTATTTTGCGTTCAACAGATATTTTGAAGAATGTTATTTAAAGAACATTGGACCCCAATGACTTTAATTGTATAGTCAACAACATTTGAAAAAAAATTTTGAGTTCCACAGTAGACAAAAGTCATACAGGTTTGGAACGACATGAGGGTGAGTGAATGGTGACCAAATCTTCATTTTTGGGTGAACCATCCCTTAAAGAACATAATTTTCCACCCACTAAAACCACAGCTGTAAAACATAAATGAATAGCCATACAGCATTTACGTAATAAGGTATCTTGTCACACTAGTTGTATTTCAGCAGATTGAGTGATAAATGAGCTATGCATGTCGTACCTTTGACCTGAAGGGCTCCGGGAATCCTCCGTGGGGGATACCGATGTGTCCTTGCAGGAACTCTACCACGGAGAGGGGGAAAGACAGCTCATCCGCTCTCTCCTCCACTTCTGCCCGAGTCAGAAAGTTCTGCACCATGAACTGTGCCAGATCGCCCACAATCTTAGAGGAGGGTGTCACCTGAACAGAGGGGATGAGAGAAGGACAGATAAAAGTGAGAAATGAAAAGACATGCTTGCTTAGGCCTCCATCGATACATCTCAGCTCTCCACCAGCCCAACCAGCCAATCTAAACTAGGAGTAAGAGAGGAGACTAAGTGCAGTGGCAAACAGAAACACGGCTTAGAGAGTAGATAACATTTGCGTCGTAAGGACAAAAGGGAGAAAAATGTGAGAAAGAGAGAACGGAGAGGCACTGACTAATGAAACCCAGCGCTAACTGTCGCTTGTTAAGCAGCGCACCGCTCAGCCTCGATATTGACAATATTAACAGCGAGGGGACTCCGAGAACAGAAAGCCGACTATCTTCGATCATTTAATTAAGCCCAGGGAAATGAAAAGCAGCAAGGCAAGACCAAACGCTCACAGACGCCTTTGATTGGAGGAGATCAGTCAGAGCCTCTCTGAAACACAACAGATAAGCTTTCCTTAAAGCTCTTCCCAGTTGATCTGTCTCTGGGCCATAGGAGACAGGGACAGGATTATTTATTCACTCCTCCTTTCTGCCCCGTTTTTTTTGCCAAGTTATTTTTATTCAATTTCATCTGGAGATTGAGACGGTTGCAACGGAATAAGAGGGATGAGGAGGAGGAGGGAGGAGGAACGAGCAATTAAATCTGTGATTCAGAGAGGAGCTCTCAGGTCCATGGTGCTCATGATCTTGTGAGCGTGAGCAGATTTCAAGAGTGAGGGTGAGACCCTTTTGAGTGCAGGGGGTGATAATTAAAGGGCACCTATTATGGAATTTTGAAAATTACCTTTCATGTAGTGTGTAACATAGATCTAAGTGAACGAAAATATCCTGCAAAGTTTTAAATATGAAAGTTCACTGTATACAAAGTTATTGTCTCTCAAAAGTAAGAGTCGACTCTGAGTCGCTGATATGAATCGATAGACGAACGATGCTTTTTCTCTATCTAGATGACAAGTTATTTGAATAAGATACGCCCACTCATTGCACGCGCAGACACCAGGGTAAACTTGAAAACATGTCGACAACAAGACACTGTGTTCTGAAGTGCGAATCAAAAGCAAATCAAAAGCGACCTTTTTTTCACTGCCCAGGGACGAGCATTTGAAGATTAAGTGGCTACAGTTCATTTATACAACTATACCACACAAGTATAGGCCGAACCTCGTGCTGTGTTCGCGTCATTTTAATGACGATTCCTTTACAAACATAAATGCTTTCAAGTGTGGATTCGCGAGCCGGTTGATACTGAAGGAAGGTTCAGTACCAATTTTATTTGGATCAGCTTCCTCCTCCGAATCACAACCTGTAAGTGTTATTAATAATTGTTGCTTTTATGTGTTTTGTAGCATGCTCAATAAGTATTTGTGTGTGTTGTGTAAGTTACGCTCAGCTTCTAGGTCTCCAATGTATTTTTTTTTTTTTAAATGTGTGAAATGTATGTCGTTGTTATTGGAGTTGTCAAAGAATAGAGCAATACCTTGTAGTACTGCAGTGCTTTATCAATATGTTTATGCGTTGGGCTAACGCAAACAATAACTGATTGGGTCATCTGACCAATCACCGCAGATTAGCGTCATGCAAAGGAGGGGTTTGGACAAATGAGTCGTTAAACGAATCATTTGGGAGTCGGTGAGCAAATCCGGTAAAAAATAAATGCATATTATAAGACAACAAAAGTGTTTTTTGTCATTACATGCATGTACAACTGTTGTTGGGGACTACCAAAACAATATTAGGAACATTTTAACTGCCATAATAGGTGCCATTTAAGCCCTATTTAACCAGGGAGAATGTTGCATACAAGCAATTTAAGCTCCACATTTGTGGTGGTCAAGTGACAATTACGGCATATGAACAATCTTAAATATTCCATTCACTGATGGAGCAAGAGAAAAATCAAAAAAAAAAAAAATCTTCTTCATGAATCTAAAGCATGCACTTATTTGCTAATCTCATATTTCATAATTGGCCTCCAACTTTAAATGCAATGATGGGGGAAAATCTGACTTTTGGGGGAATTACATGTGTTGTGACATGATATTGGATTGACATCAATCTAAAACCAAAAGCAGAATTTTGCTCATTATTTTATAATCATTAAGCATGCATTTATTATGTAGACTTATGTAGGATGGAATACTTTTTACTATTTTTATGTGTAATCATAATATAATATTTAATGGTATAAAGCGAAACCTATTTTTAATAAGTTGCAAAGTGATGTTAAGCATTATATAAATAAAACAATTATTTATTATTATATTTATGAAAATCTTTATTTGTCACACCAAAGGACCATTTAAAATGACCTAGTGAAAGTAAAACTTATTAAAAAGGGGGATGAACGTAAGAGAAATGGTCAAATCTAAAATATATATTCTGCTTAATGCTTATAAAATATATATTTTGTTCATGGAGATACACCAGCCTCTCAGAAATATAACTAAAATGTTATATTTATCTTTAGTATCCAAGACACTAAAGGCTTGAGTGGATTTTATGCTGATAATATCTTATGACAGACTTCTCAGATGACAGACAAATTTTTAAAAGCTATAAAGCCTTCTCTTCAGGGATGGCTTTTATTATTTGAAGAGCTAGAGTGTTTTGAAGCGATTAAGTGCCAGATCACACTTTTTTTTCTAAATTCCAAAACAATTTAGAAAAAAAAAGAGAATTAAGAAACAATTCCAGTGCAAAATCAAAGGAAAACAATGGCAAAATCCTCTAGCAAAAACATCTATTTTATAGGTGTATAAGGGCATTCAAGGAGGTAGCAGGACGTTTTTAAACCAACAAAGCCTTTGAATAGATGATGTGTATCAGATGTAACAAGCACAAGTGTAGTAAAAACTGAATATTTTGTAAGAGGGGAAATTGGTGCTACACGTTTGCACATTGCATTTGACCAAAATAACTCAAATTATAACAATACTTTTGAACATGCCTAACATTAATATCAGCAAGCAAGGAACAGGACACGAGTGACAATAAAAGGAATGATTCATTGAAAAATCATTTGACAACATCACGACTCAAGCGTGTGAAATATAACAACTGAGGAAATAATTAGCAAAAAGGTGTGGAGTCTTTGGCACCATATAAAGACTAGACTCATGAGGATCTGGATTATTATAAGCAATAACACGCATGAAGGGTTAAAAGGGTTCATCATGACACCATACACACCACTTCATGTACTACTTGTGTATTGGCATTGATATTTTCCATTTTTGATATTTTCCAGTCATCATGTTTAAAAGCATTATGGCATTTCATGAGAAATGAGCTGACCTGAGTTCTCGTCTGACAATCACAGAATAGTGCTAAAATTACGCCATACTTTTTTACGGCCTTAATTCTGGAAGATTTTTTTTTTTTCAATACATTTTCTCCAAATGGATTTCTAATAAAGAATTCTACAGAAAACCAGCTCCATGAAAATACAAAACCAGCTTCGTGAAGAATTACTTCATTATAAACTACAACATTCATCTAAACTATAAAAATAAAATAAAAATATTGTATTGCAAAATAATCAGCTGATATATACAAATATATGCACATTGCTTCATGGGAGTCAGTGTTCACCACTTTTTTACTGTCATTTTTACCCCATCTATGATGAGCCAATCCAGGTTTATGGTTAGTATAGTTTGTCACCGTAAATTCAGCTCTAAAGGTGCTGTCACACTGAAATTTGGGGGGAAAAAGGTCAATTGTGTTTACACAGAAGTCACTTTCAAACCAAGAAGCTTGAACCCGCTGCTTGGAGAAATCTTTTGTGATTCCCGATCATGTGGATTGCTATTGTAATGATTTTGCCCACAAAGTTTCACAGAACAATGTAATTGCTAACACCTTTAAAGTTTTTTTTTTTTTAAGTAGTATATTACAGCTTCTGAGCTCATAGTAGGTCCATAATGCATAGTAGCATTATTGCTAAAGATTAATTTCGTTATGGGGGGAAAAATGGGACAACCTGATTGTTGCATCCTGTTAGAATCCATCACAAATAACTAAAAATAGGGTTGAATATGAAAATAAAGAGAATTGCTCACTTTGATGAGGTCACCAAGCAGCTTGTTGGCTTCTGCGTAGGCTTTCTTCACCTCCTTAAACTTGTTCCCCAGCCCCATACTGTGTGCTTGGAAGTGGAGATTGGTGTACTGGCCACCCGGGATCTCGTTCTCATAGACATCAGAATTCCCTGACTTCATGGTGGCGGTGCAGTCAAATGGAGCATAAATGCCTCGGGTCACCTCCCAATACTCACTGTAGTCAAAGACCTTCTCAAGAGAGATGCCTGAGAAAGAATTGTGGGTGAAGTGAAAGAGAAAGAACGAGATCATTAGCCTACCAAGAGGAATAAGCAATCTGAGAACAAGTAGCACAACAAATGACTGTCTGACATTAATATTTAATCAGAAATAATGAAAGTCCCCGTCTCTTTAACAGACTTCACCGGCTAATCAGGGATTCTTCCAAAGCTTTTAATCAGTCCTCGAAAGCTCAGCACACAGGGGCCTGTATGTGGTAGAAGCAGGGAATATGTGGCGGAGCATAGATTGCTTCCTGCCACTCACGGCTTCATCATTTACCAGCAGCAGTCAGTCAATTAATCAATCAATGAGGCGCGCCACTTGCAACAGAGTTTACATGCTCGTTTGGCTCCCTCATCCTCACTAATTGCCCATCGCTGTGATCACAATAGTTTTCCTGTGCAAAAGATAACACACGCACAAACATGCTCTAACGTGTGCGCGCACCCGGCGGAGAGCGACTGCAGGACTCGTGACAACGCCCTCATAAAACTCGCTTGCATGCATTTTTCTTGCTGCCACCCCGACTACAAGCTATTAGGCGCTATTGATGTTATGGTGTAAAAGCAGCGTGTCCAGCTCCTCCCCATGAAGCCTGATCAATCAGCACACGTCAGTCAGCTCGCGAATCAATCTCTGGCCACACGGCCTTTACCGTGATGAACTGGCTTGAACAGAAGAAGAGAGAGAGAAAGAGACTATGGGAGGCGGAGGGACCGGAGCCGGACAATGAGAGATTGATAGAGTGAGTGAGAAAGGCAGATTAGAAAATGACAAGGTGAGAGAGAAAGTTGAAGGAGAATTGGCAAGATGACAGGATGTTATATCTATCCACCTGTCTATCCATCCATCCATCTTGATAGACTGATAAGTAGTTTCACACAACAAATCCTCACTGACAACTTGGCATGTTTTCACAGGGGAACTTTAGACCTTTATTTTCTCATTTTTTCAATTCAATTCTGTATTTGCATCCTTTACTGTGGAAATGTTTGTGAAATAGGGATTTATTTCCCCTGTAAAATATGGAAAAACAACAGACCGAAAAGTATATTTTTAGGTGTCCTGGCAATTACCTGTCAATGTTTTAAAAATTCAACAAATTATGGATGGATGGACTGATTGGATGAATAGGCAGAACAGAAGATGGATAGATATGACAAGATAGATAGATAGATATGACAAGATAGATAGATAGATATGACAAGATAGATAGATAGATATGACAAGATAGATAGATAGATAGATATGACAAGATAGAAAAGACAAGATAGATAGATAGATAAATAGATAGATAAATAGATGGGTTGATGGATGGTGAATGGATGAAGGAAGGATGGATAGATTAGAAATATTGGATGGATGGATGAATGGATTAGATGGATGGATGGACAGACAGAAGGGTGGATGGATGGATGGGTTAATGGATGGATGGAGGAAGGATGGATGGATGGATGGATAGATTAGAAATATTGAATAGATGGATGGATGAATGGATTAGAAATATAAGATTTATGGATGGATGGATGGTGGAAGGATGGAAAGATTAGAAATACTAGATGGATGGATGGATGGATGGATAGATAGATGAATAGGCAGAACAGAAGATGGATATATATGACAGACAGGCAGATAGATAGGTGGATAGATGGATTAGAAATATTAGATAGATAGATGAAAAAATATTAGACAGACAGACAAATATATAGACAGATATCTAGATAGATAGATAGCCGATGGATGGATGGATAGACAGTTAACTAAAAGATGTTATAGTCAACAACAAACTAAATCATGTTTTTTGTCAGCTGTGCATTAGAATCAACACATAATGTGATACTTGAAGTGTAAACGTGAGTGGGCTCTGAGGTGGAGGTCATTTGTAACCTGAAAGTGTGAGGCTTCTGGTGTCATACCCCTCCAGATATTTTAGCCGTACAAAAACAACTTGGTATGCTGCTTGATCGTGCAAAATGTTATTTCTTATATTATTTCAATGTATTTTCAAAATTATAAACACACTGGGTTGTAGCTCATCAGAATTCACTATGCAAATACAATTATCACAACTTCACCGTTGGTTTTTAATTGGTGAACATTCTATCAATGTTAGTCAAGGGGAGATTTACATATTTTAATCTTAGATTTCATTTTTCGTCTATGTTGAAAGATTCAGGCGGAGGTTCAGTAGGAGAGAACAAATGGCATGTTTGAGGAATATCAATGCCTTGTGTACTCTAGTGTAATAAGAATCGAGCATGTGTCAGCGCAGTCTCTTCCTTTCACATCAACACATACAGCAGCTTGTTTAAAAAAAGCTGTAAACAGGTGATTAATACTAGATGTTGCATATGGCAACAAAACTGTGTGTAAAGAGACAGAGACTACAATAACACTGCCACAGGAATCCTGACAACCTGTAAACAATTCAATTACCTAGGAAACACCTCCTGGAGGGAAAACCAAAGAAATGTGAGGCACTGTACTGAGAATGAGGGGGTACGGCTGAATCTTAAGGGAATAAAAATGAATCAACAAAAGTGTGAACACCTCATCATGTGACCGCTCTGATGCGTCTCATACTGCCAAAGTCACACGCCCACGGGATGTGGAGCTCCAGAAGTATCTATACATAAAGCATGGACTTTCATAGAAACAGCATTCAGGGATTTCCGGTATGCGAGCGCCACAGCATACGTCTCTGTGCTTCATTAATGTGTTGTCTGATAGCTTAATTAGCAAGCGCTAATAAATTTTATTAAAGGGATTCTGTCATTAATTACTCACCCTCATGTCGTTCTTTCGTTCATCTTCGGAACTCAAATGAAGATCTTTTTGATAAAATCTGAGAGCTTTCTGTCCCTCCATTGACAGTCTATGCAACAAACTTTGATGCTTCAAAAAGTTCATAAAGAGATCGTAATACTAATGCATAGGAATTGAGCGATTTAGTCCGAAATTTTCTGAAGAGACACGATCGCTTTATATGATGAACAGATTTAATTTGGGCCTTTATTCACATATAAACATTCATCATCTCGCACATCAGTTGTGGTGAACAGAAGCTCAAGCATGTTCGCTTGATGTGTGAGAACCAATGAGGTTCATTCTGGTTTTACGCAGCACGTCCGCAAGGACCAATGAGGTTCTCGTGCGTCAAGCAGGTTCGGTTGATCTTCTGTTTATGTTTGCTGATCAATGTTTATATGTGAATAAAAGCCTAAATTCAATCTGTTCATCATATAATTTGGTTCAGAAATTCAGAAAATTTAGTTGTGCAGCTGTCTATGGGGGGACAGAAAGCTTTTAAATTTTAACAAAAAGATCTTCATTTGTGTTCTGAAGATGAACGAAAGTCTTACGTGTTTGGAACGACATGGAGGTGAGTAATTGACAGAATTTTCATTTTTGGGTGAACTTACACATCCTGTATATTATAACAGTGTGAGAGCTACTGTAAAGGCTAGTTCACACTGTCCCAGGAAACAAATTGAGTGTATACAAAAGTTATAACCATTTCTCTGATTTGGCTGAGCAACATTAGAAAGAAAATTTGCAGATGACTGAACTAAAACCTATATATATATATATAAATATAGTAAATAACCTATGCTGCAATGAAATGTTTTTAGATATTCAAAGACTTATTTAATTAATACAGTAAAAATGCATATTTACTGAATGCCGATAGTATAGAATAAATTATTATATGCCATTCTATTAATAATACTAGAGAGGCAAACACTAATACTTTTTCATTTACCATTTACTATCTCTGTTTAACAGTTTAACATAACTGTTAAAAAAAAGACAGTAAACAAATGAAGATGGAGAACTGAAGCTCATGACCATCTGCACTGTCAAATTAAAAGTTCAGACACTTATCGGCTATACATTGGGCGACTCATAATTCCAAGAGTGGCGATCAGAAACATATCGGCTATCAGCAGGTATTAGAGAATTTAATTTATCAGTATTGGTCAATATTGAATATCCAATTGTTCATTTACCTTATTTCTATATTTAGACTACCTTTACCATCATCTAACACTCACTCAAATTTGATTTTTACAAACACTAATAACTCAATAGCACTGTTAAATGCAATCTTCAGGAAATCTCAAAAGGAAAATATACATTTTCCATTCTGTATATTATAATGCTGTGATGCCTAAATTCACTTGTATCATTTAAAATGATAGAGAATAGTATTGAATTTTAATACTGGTCAAAACATTAAAATTATTATCAGCTCATCAGTATTGACCAGAATATTAAAATCAATGTATCCCTAGTTGTATGGAATCAGTTTCAACAATTGAATCACAGCCATGTTGATATTCACAATAACAGCACTCTTGCATGTTTGAAGTTAATTATCCAGTCAACAGCCAACTTTAGGATGACAAATGTTGACATTTGCAACGTGAATCAGCCTTAATAAGGTAGATGTTTATGCCATTGGTCACTACAGCGGCAGGTGAGGCAGTGACCCGTGATTGGACAGATGGTCCACCACAGATTGACCACACTCCACAGTCTCTGGCCACAAACACACACACCCTATGGCGAGAAGGCCCAACGGAGCATGAGAGTCATCAGTGAAGGTTAAGCACCAGCAGCTACAGTAATGTCACAATTAAGGAAAGGTCAATGGGTCAGCCACCAACATCCAAATGATGTCTGTCCGCTCTGACCCTTCTTTCTACTCTTTTCATTCACCCCAACATAATTTTTCTTTTTCTTCTACTCCTTCCATAGCTGACTGGACATGTTGTGTTATCATTTTTTCCTTTCTTTCATTACCACTACTGCTCTGTTTGCTTTTTTTCCTTTTTCAGCTGACTTCCCATGACCTCATTCACAACTGGATTATGAAGGAGGAAAAATAAATATTAAGTGAATGAAAGTGTGGGAGCATTTGCATGAAATGAGGAACAGCAGTTGAAAAAACAAAAATGTAAAACAGGTGTGTTGAATATTAAAAACCATGAAGAGCATTTTGGGTTGCGGTACGAATGGCGAGGAGTAACTTTTTCTCATGCATAAAGACATAATAATAGCTTTTATGATAGAAGAAGAATGTTCACATCATGTTCCCTTTAATACATGACCTGGAAAATGAGTGATGGGCTGTATCATGGAAAAACCAGGCAAACTAAAATAAATGAGGAACTGTTTTATATGCACAGAAAACAAAACAACCAATTTATCACTATAACACCATGTCCTTACTAGGATGAGAAAAAGTTGCCAGCAACAAACTTTGTTTCCTCACTGAATGCAAAACTGAGTCACACAACAATCAAAGTCAATTTGATCATATTTGATGTTTAATTTAGTGTACAGTTTTGTGGAGATTTTGGACCAATGAGGTGCCACAGTGGGGATACCCAGCGGTTCTATTATCTCCCTCACTCGGTCTATCCATCTCTACCCATCTACCCACCCATCCATCCATCCATCCATCATATAACATATTGTATATCAGCTCTAACAAGACACAGTTTGATTGACAGTCCTCACCAGTATTGAGTTTGGTGCCTTTGGCACATGCCACTATGGCACCCATGCTGGGCTGGGACGTCATTCCTGCCATGGAGTCAACTGCCACGTCCACAATGTCTGCTCCGGCCTCTGCACATGCCAGCATGGCAGCCACTCCAGCCCCTGCGGTGTCGTGAGTGTGCACGTGGATCGGCACGTCTGGGAACCGGTCCCTTAGCGAGGCGACCAGCAAACGGCCAGAGTCAGGCTTCAGAAGACCCGCCATGTCCTGCAGAGCGGAGAGACAGAAGGAGATGGTAAAGTAAGAGAAGTGCACTATAAACAAACTGAGACAGTGATGCAGTGGTATTTTATGTGTGGGTGGAGGCAGAGTGGGAGCAGCAGTCGAGATGAAAGAGTGAGCAAGAGTTGAGGTTAACAAAACAGACAAATGGATAAAAAAAACCCACATAAAAATAAACAAACCACTACCTTGATGCAAAGGATGTGCGTTCCAGCCTTGACCAGCTCATCTGCTAGTTTGAGATAGTAGTCTAAAGAATATTTCGTCCTCGTGGGGTCAGAAACGTCGCCGGTGTACGAGATGGCCGCCTCCACCACACCTCCTGCTGCACCTGCTGCCTCCATCCCCAAGAGCATGTTGGGAAGATAGTTCAACGAGTCAAACACACGAAAGATGTCCATACCATTTTCTTTGGCCACCTCACAGAACCTAACAAAAACAGAGGAAATTATATGGTGATGAGTCACTGATATCATTCTTGGTATAATATAAGTGAAATACAATAAATAAAATATATATCAGATGTAAAAGCTTAAACGTTTTGTAAAACCTCAAAAGCTAAACAGAAGTATTAATAAAAACTAATACAAATGACAAAAGCACTTAAAGGAGTAGTTCACTTTCAAATGAAATTCAGCCCATGATTTACTCACCCTCAAGCCATCCTATGTGTATATGACTTTCTTCTTTCAGACGAATACAATCAGAGTTATATAAAAAAATATCCTGGCTCTTCTAGTAAAATATCTAGAATTTTACTTTGTAACGTGTTAAATATGAATATTTTTCTTACACAAACTCATCGTTTTGCTTCAGAAGGCCTTTGTTAACCCACAGGAGCCGTTTGCAGTTCGTTTACGATGGATGGATGCACGTTTTTAAGCTTCAATCTTTTGGTTGCAATCCTCTGCCATTATGAAACTTGGAAGAGCCAGGATATTTTTGAACATAACTCCAATGGCATTCGTCTGAAAAAAAGTCATATACTGTACACCTAGGTTGGCTTGAGGGTGAGTTAAACATGGGCTAATTTTCATTTTAAAGTGATCTAATCTTTTAACATAATTGCTGAAAGTAAAATAAAAATTAAAACTGATATTATAAAAATAAAAGATAATTCAAAATACTAATAAATACTATAATAGCATATAAATACTTGTTTACTTTTTTCTTGTTTACGTTTGTTTACTTTTTAGGTTTAAAAGAAATACACATGGTCACATTCCTGTTACCTTCAAGTATTAGGACCAAGTAATGTAATGTAATTTGCTTATTTTGCAAAGAGTTTATGCAAGATTTTTTTATCTATAAGATTTACATTTGTGTATTTTGGCACTAGAAATGCTGAATAGAAATTGGTAGTAGCCATTTTATGGAAGGTCTGACACAAAGCCGCTAAATGAGCAACAATGCTCCCCAGCTCCACATTCTAATAAGAATTAAAAGCAATCTGAATGGTGCTTAGGGCCAGAGTCAGAACCCAATGATTTTTCCGTTCGTTTGTTAACGTCTGCATTCTTCTGCTGATGTGGAAGAATTCCCCACTTGATTCCTCAAGTGTTTCCTCAAAAGCACAAAAAGAATCATTACTGTAAGTGTAATCTGAATCAGAACATTCAATTCCTTGGGATTCCCATCTGTAAAAAGATTAGCATTTGAGAAGTTCATTCAGACTGTAAGCAGGTTGTGGTGTAAGATAGCACATGACTGACTTGAAGACGGCATTGTCAGGGTAGTTTGTGTATCCAACGGCGTTGGCACCTCTCAGAAGCATCTGAAAAGGCACATTTGGCATCAGAGCCCTCAACTCCTGCAGCCTTTTCCAGGGACACTCACACAGGAAACGCATTGCCACATCAAACGTAGCACCTGTTGAAAAAGAAAGAGAGACATAAATAAATTAAAAAAATAAAATAAAATAAAAATAAAAGTAAGAGAATCAGAATATCCAGCACTAGTGGAGCAGATTTTAATTGAAGCATGTAAAGCACTTTCCCGTTGGAATCATACTTCCACATTTTCATTCCAGAAACGCACATTTCCTGTGTGACCATTGCTGTAAGTCAAATGCAACAGCGTCATTCAGCATTTATAAAGGCCAAATTATGACTGGTAGTGTTATTTTATTGTTATTAAATTATATATTATTATACTATTTATTAATATTTTGAATTACTTGTATTTTTCATTTTAATTGGTTGATTTTTTTTGTAATTTTGTTGTTACACGCTTTTGTTATTTTTTATTAGATTTATTAATATTTCTATTTATCTTTATTCCAGTTTTAGTCATTTTAGTACTTCAACAAACTTATTTTAGATAAATCCATTTACTTGTATTTTATTTCATTTCAGCTTAATTTCAATTACCAATTTTTAAAATAGTTTTAATAACAACACTGCTGACTGGTTGTTCATATGACAATGTCTAAAAATACATTGTGTTTTGCTAGAAGTCGTTTTTTTATATATATATAGTAAAGGCCAAATTTTGCATTTATCCCACCTAAAGTCATTAAATAGTCTATTCAAAAACACATCTTTAGTAAAAAAAAAATAGTTTGAAACATATTTATTAGCGAAATCATCTAACCATTTGACAATGGAATTGTACTTATTTTTAACAAATATGTATTCCTTATAAGTACTGCAAGACTTCGGTAAAGCATCCAGAATCGATCAAAACCAAGTATTTTTAATCGCTCTGTGTTATTCGGTTGGAATGAGGAGAGTATGTGAGTCAAGCTAGAGAATAGTAGGCTGAGTTAGCTGCTAGAATGCACAGCAGTAAGGCAAAAATAACAGGGAGGGAGGGGAGAGACAGAGAGAGAGAAAGCATGAGGAAGGAAAGAAAACAATAACTAGTCTAACTAGTATCACACCTCCCCAGTTTTCCACGCTGAAGAGGTTGCTGAAGTTGTGAGCCACAAAAGGCGCGATCCGTTTAAGGTCGTGAGTGCGTACGCGAGTGGCCAGGAGGGACTGGTGGGCGTCTCTGAACGTAGTGTCCATAAGCAGCAGACCCTGGTGGGCACGCACCGCCTTCGCAAAACCATCTGGACCCTCTCTCAGCAACACATCCCTGAAACCCACTGGTGGCTCACCTGCAGAGTGCGTACACAAACACACGGCCAATTAATAATACAGACATTATCACAAACACCACACTGTGTGGGACTACAAAGAAAAAAACACAATTTATATCAGCGCTATTATTCACATACAGACACAAACGCACAACAACATGCATCTTAAAAGACATATTAGAATGAAGTAGTTTTCCCAGAGCACAACAACTGATTTTCGCTCTTGGCACATGTCCAAACAAATCCGCACAAGATGGAAGTGAAAAGTAAATGAAAACATGGTGGAGGGGCTCTTTTGTAAACAAATGACTTAATTTTATGTTCCTCCCGGTGTAGATTCATAATATAGTCATGGGTAACTTCATGAAAGACTGTGGGGGAAGGATAAACTATGACCACCTTCTGTAAGACGTAAATATACTCTAAAACACGGCTTCTGCAGTGCATCAATGAAATATCACGGCAACTAAGTGCAAAGGCAGCTTATACGGAGTTTGTAGTGTGAGAAACTGACAGTGTGTGAATGTGAGATAAGGTAAGTGCATGTGTTTCTTACCGAGGGGTACTGGTGGGATGACCGGATCGATGGGGGAAGGCTTAGCCTTGACAGGTATTGGAGTAGTTGGGCCGTTCACCATAACATGCCCTGAATGACGAGCAAAAGCAATCACACACAAAAAGTAAAAACTGCTTCAAATCCACCTCTGCTGGTACACTGAGTGGATTGGTCAAGTGGAATGGAAACTGCGCAGCCCACATTACTTTAAAGGTTTTGGCTCTTGACTTGACTCGAAACTTTGTAAAGGGCTGCTGAGAGCAGGGATGGTGTAAAGTACACATTTTTTTTCAAATGTACACTACAGTTCAAAAGTTGATGCTCACCAAGGCTGCATTTATTTGATCAAAAATACAATGGAATCACGCTCTTATTCATGCAAATGCTTTCAAACCATTAAAGCGCAAAAGACAAAATAGAACATGCTGTCAGGGAATGTCCTGTCTATATGTGACACAAACACAGAAAGACGAGCGCCAGTATTGTGCGCACAGACTCGAGTTCTCTTTCACGCTTGAGCGAACAATTACACACAATCATGCCAAAATGTTTGTTTTGTCGAGTATCCTGATTAGAGCATTCTTAAATTAAAAGTTGTTATATTTTTTGAAGCCTTATACATTTTTAAAAAATCGATAGCTTTCAATGACACTGTAATGTTGAATGGCTATAATTAATGTTTAAAAAAAAAAAAAAATTTCATTGAAACATCAGTAGCTGAATTAGTATCAGTCATCACTCATAAAAAGATAAGGAATAAAAAGAAGCCATTAAACAAGTATTTAAAATATACTGCCTTTATGTTGTTTTTACATTAATTTGGAGATTAACTGTTAAATGTTTACATAATAAAATATTTAATAAAACATAGATAAATCTCGATTAAATCAGAGAAAAAACGTGATTAATCTAGTTTTTTTTTTAAATCGATTGACAGCACTAATTTTATCATTTACTTTATTCATGTGACAGCAAGGCTGAATTTTCACCATCATTACTCCAGTCTTCTGTCACATGATCCTTCATAAATCATTCTAATATGCTGATTCGCTGCTCATTTCTTATTATATTTACTTTTGTAACATTAATGCTTTTGCAGACAAGTTTGATCAATCTATTGCATCCTTGCCAAATAAAGGAACTCATTTCTTAAACTACTGAATACGTGAATAGCAGTATATAAATCTGCACAATTCTCTTTGTATTAGTTGTATTGATATTAAACATTCATAATGGAAAAACTGAGCAGTTTTGTAATGTTTATAATTTTATAATGTTTATAATTTTACACAAAGAAATTAAAATGAGAAAATAACTAGGGATCGAGGCAAAAAGTGAAAAAAGACTAGATGTTATAAATGTGTGGTCAACAAAATTACCCTTGTGTATTATATTGATTTTGTTTAATATATGTATATATTCTATTCTATTGTAGGCCTATTAATCAATGTGTTTAGTTAAAATTAGTGCAATAAATGCTCTTGCAAGGGTGTTTATTGTGTTATGACATCTTGTGCATTATTTACAGCTACTTGATCTGATTTTAAATAACATATCTTGAGAATGGAATTAATTCATTCAATTTAGGTATTTGACAAAACGACAGCATGCTGTGTGTTTTATGGTTAGAAAAAAAACACCTCTGAAAATCAATTCTAGTGGAAAAAAAGTTAATTTCTGACACAATTTAAAAAATTAATACCACTCATGAAATCAATCAATTAATATAAAATATGAAATGTCACAAAACAAAAGTGCATATTTAAATTCAGTCAAACACATTTGTGAATTAATCTGCTCATTGAATCATCCTGTTAAAAAAAAAGGTTACCTAGATAATGAAGCAGTTTCTGTGCCCGGTTCTGCACCGGTTTAAGGTTGAAGAGATCTGGATTCTCGTCGATGAACTGAGTATCTACCGTCCCATTCAGGAACTGATTATTGCTCAGCACGTTCTGGAGGAACGGGATGTTTGTCTGGAGATAGAAAAGAGAGCAGACAAATACATTTTTAACTAGTTTTGAGGAACTGATGAGCTGAGAGCTGCAGAGAGCCTAGAGTGGGAAGCTCTTGAGAGATGAAGACCAATCCAAGACTGCGCTCACACACACTCTGAGCTTAGGTGCTAATGGTTCTACACAGGGCAGATGGGCTATTCAGTAGGCAGTTCTAAAATCAATAACATTATCTAAACACTCAATACTCCCTTCCATCACTATCAAACCTGCCTTTGAATGTGTGCAAATTAGGCTTGGGTCACTGAGTAAGCTGTGCTCACTGTAACAGCACAAAGACACAACTCCATATTGTGAAAAGCAATACATCTGAAGTCCTGTATTCTCTATATAGTCTGCTACATGTGTTCCTGCCTGAAGCGCTCTGAGCTAAAACGGCTGAACATGAAGAAATTTCCAGAAACCATTAGCCAGACTGTCGATACTGGACTCTGATGGCAGCAGGAGGAGGGGAAATAATAAAGGTTCAGATTGACATTGAAGAAAGAGTATGAAATTAGAAGATGATTGGAGAGATGATTGGAGTGAGTTGGAAAGGGAGCAGATGTGAGACTAACAGAATCAGCAGTGTTAATTGAAGCTCTATAGCTTTGCTGCTTGGCTTTTGCACCCCTGACACCTACATACATACACATCACACATTGTTTCCCTACAGAAGGGTTTAGCAGAAACCTTAAGAGAAAAATTTTAGAAAATATCGAGGATGAGGAAGACAAAAAAAAGAGGCCGAGTCCAAATCTTCTCCCAAGAATTGAGAGTTGGAAAGAGTCAGTTCTAATCCGCCGGCACTCTGACCCAGATTCTTCTGACTGCAGGAGAATAGCATTCCAAATTCCTGCTCATTGCAAACTTTTACATTATTCCTCAAAAAAAAAAAACAACAACTACGCATTCCACAGCACATTATAATTCACCTTATTTTTAGCCATTTTTGTTATCAAATTATTTTAATTTATTATAGTAATCATAAACACTGGATTGTTTTGCAAATAGTTTTACTGTACAATGCACTTTATTCTTTAGTTACAGAGCTAATGAATCGCAAGTCTTTCACAGGATATAGCTTGGCTCTGTGTTGAAAAATAATGTGGATACTACCAGCAGTCAAAAAAATGTGTCATCTACTCGTTCTGTATTATTACGATTTTCAAGATTTTATAATAATAGTGACGTCATCAAAACTATGAAATGAAAACGAAAGTAGAAGCTGATCGTAGGCTCTACCAGAAGCGTGTTAGAACGATGCGCTTGGAAGGCGTGGCTGAGCCTTAACTTTTACAAAGAATATCTCTTTGCGTTTGAGACTTTGTAACTTTGCAGCTCTTATGCAAGCACAAACGGCTACATAACACACCAAAGAAAAAGGAAAACAAGAAATCGCATCACTTGACTCCTTTAACATTTAAGCAGAGAGAGGTATATATGGATATTTTCATGGCTACCTGTATGGATTTGTACATTTAGAAATAAGGAGCAGCCTCATCGAAGGAAGCAAGATTAAAATGAGCAGTTCCATTGCCAACTATCCAGCCATGGGACCTGTATAACAAGACAGATGGAAGTACAGATGGCAATATCACAACATAGTCTCACAGATTTAACCAGTTTGACTGTCCATGGTGCTGAAATATCTCAAGTCCACTGTGCTTTACTCTGCATCCCAAACTTGTGTCTCCACAACCTCATTAGAAAGGCCCAAATATGCTTTAAACAACATCAAACTAGAAATGTGTTGCTCTTAATTCATTCTATATTCACATTAAATCAAATTATACTACAGGGCTGTTGAATGCTTGATTCTGATTGGCTGAGAACGTTCTAAGGTGTGCAATTATTTTCAGGGAAACGCACGGCTAAAGTAGTTCCAGGCAGGTTTGACCGCGTTACAGTTCCATATCACTGCGCGTAGTCAAAGGTAATAACGGAAAATAGGATACAATTCATAACAAGAAAAAACATGCGCCCCATGCGCTTGATCTGCAGTTTTCGATGTCTAACTTCACAATCAATGGACACATACAGTTTAATTTGAATAAATAAAGTATGTAGTCCTATCTATAATATAATACTATAATAGGCTAAATAGAAAATTAAACTGAATAGGCTATATAAATAAATTGATAATCCTGCTGCACGGATTTTCGTAATTATTCCAGATAATATAACAAATAAATAATTATTGATAGGCCTACTTGTTAAAAGGGCTTTGTGTGTTTCATTTATTAGGTTATCTACTGTCAATTATAGAAAACAAGAATGAACGAATTAATTAAAACGAATTTAATTAATAAATAAATAATAATATTGAAGCACATGCTTTTCTGTCTCATTATTTCAACATCTCTCTCTCTCCTCCTCTCTCTAATAACTGCATTAATAACTGCATAAAGCCGGGACACACTTAGGCCTAAGGCCAGTTATGAATGTAATTTGATACTTATGACTGATCATGCCCAAACGCGTGTTCAGCGCGTTCAGTCTGTGTTCACAGTCTGTGTTCACAGTTGGTGTTTAAGACCTGCTATAGTCGATGGAAACAGTCAGTCTTCGAATGTTTCAGCGAGTTGTAAGTGTGTCCCCCATCATTAGTCTGCTATCAGTGGCTCAAACCTCCGTTACTAACTCTAAAATGACATTTTGGAATTAGCAACGGAGGCATGGGATTAGATGCGTAAGAAATTAGTCCTACATACAAGAGCGTTTTAATGACAAAAACTTGACAAATGTTTTGAAGTGCATCATCTGAACATTGTTTTGAGGTGTAGTAACTGTAGTATAAGCGGAATAATTGACTTCAGGCCGTTGAATTATTAGAAAAATAATGCACACCCGAGGTGTAACGGCCACTCCGCTTCGCGTCGTGACCGCATTACCACCTCGGGTGTGCATTATTTTTCTAATAATTCAATGGCCTGTCGTCAATTATTCCTTACTTAATACTATAAAACCTATCATTATTATAATGAGGTCTTCCACAAGTTTTGACAATTCTGAGGGCAATCGACTGAGAAAAGACCTAACAGCAAATTTATTCATAAACAAAATACACAAGGTGTTAACTAAATTCAAGACTGTGAATTATTTTAATTATTATCTTTCAACCCTCAACCAGTATGAAATATCACCCATGAACAAAATACATCATCATTTGTACAAATGTGAATGAGAAGGGCACCAGCAGCAAAAACATCTTTGAGAAATACATGAGATTAAATTCTCAAATTGAAACAGTGATTGTTATGTTATTTAAATATTATAGATTCTCATCATTTGCATTTTCTGTGTGTTTTGAAGCATATTTGGGAATGAAATATATATTAAAAACAGTAATACTGTGAAATATCATTACAACTTAAAATAATCGTTTTCTATTTTAATTTATGTTAAAATGTAATTTTTCAGCTCCCATTACTCCAGTCAGAATTATTCAAATTAAAAAGTCAAACCACACATATTGTTTTTAACCAATTTTGTTACAGCTCTAATATTTTAGGTTTAAATATTTATTGTTATAAATCTTGTTGTGCTAATTAACATTTCTGTGGATATACCACAATACATTTTTTGCCCAAGGTTTCTTTGATAAATAGAAAGCATTTAAATAGGAATAGCATTTTTTTTTTTACATTGTCTTTTTTTTGTAACAATGTAAACGTCTTTATGGCTTCTTTTGATCATTTGAATGCATATGTATTAATTTCTTTAAAAAAAAAATTAAAAAATCATAGTGACCCCAAACTTGAGCGATAGTTTATATTTTACTTTGAGTATTCAAATTAAAAAGTCAAACCACACATATTGTTTTTAACCAATTTTGTTACAGCTCTAATATTTTAGGTTTTAAATTCTCTCCTATAGGTATAAGAAACTAAATCTTACAGTAACCAGCTTAGGTTTCCCCTGCTTGGGAATCACTCTTTCACAGCAATTAGTTGTGGTTTTCATCCAGTAGTTGCAGTTTCTTTATGCAGGTGCAATGTACATACACGCATGAATCATTCATCTTTGTCTTATGGTACTTAAATGTATTATTCATGATTTGTCATAGTCGGAGACATGATTTAACTGAACCAAGACTGATACTGGTTCGCCAGCCAAATCTGGAGTCTGATACGTCAGCCGCAGTGAGGTTTAGCAGACTCTGAGCCCACTGGTTACTTGCTCCAAGTGTGTGGAGCTGGGCTACAGCGGGCCTCTGGCAATGTTGCGTGCGGCCCGCTTAGCTATGCCTGGGCCTCTATATATAGACCCGCATGAAGACTGTGAGTGACTCACGCTCACCTAAAATCACAGAGCCCAGAAAAACAAAGAATATGGGAATCAGAGATAGAACATGAGAAACTGAGAAAAAGTGCAACTTGGACTGAACATCTTTGGCTCCTTCTCTACTTCTCAACTTTGCTGGGTATGTAACGCTGCATTAGCTTCACGCTCATAAGATGATTATACAGATCAGCTTATAAGAACAGCTCTCTCATGATTTAGTACAGACTGTGGGTTTTGAACCACTGACCACTTGCATCAACAGCAATAGTCATACTACTGGACCAAGACATTAATTTTAGGCTAACACTTTACAATAAAATTAAATTTGTTAACATTATTTAACCTAATAGCTACAATGAACAACTCTTTATTAACAGCATTTATTAATCTTGGTTAATGTTTATTTTTAAATACACAACCATAAAAGGAAATTAATACATTTACTCAGCAAGGATGCATTAAATGAATCAAAGAGACATTTATAATTGTACAAAATATTTCTATTTTAAATGGTAAATGGACTGCATTTATATAGCGCTTTCACAGACCCAATGGCCACCAAAGCGCTTTACATATTTGCCTCACATTCACCCATTCACTCACTCAATCATACACCGACGGCGTGCGACAACCCTCAGGTATGAAAGGTGCATTGCACAACATTTCATGTTAAAAATACCCGTTTTTCTAACCCATACATGCTTAAACAATTGCCTGATGGGCTGAATGAGCCCTTCTCTGATCACTGCGATTGCCTCTATAATCCTGTACAGTAAAATAAATAAGAGAGATTCAGGCCAGAATCCCTGACTGGGCGTGACGTCATGCATGTTTACGCTCACCTGTCTGGCAGGTTTGTGTATTTGCCGCCATTCTCCGTATCAGCGAAGACAACTCGAGCGACAAAACTTTAGTCTACTTTCGACAAAAGTAGAAGATGGATTCAAAGACACCGGCTTGTAGTTCATTCCAAACCCCAACGCAAACTCCACATAAGACAAAGACAGTAAGGCAGTTTCGCTTGTCGCCAGAGGGGGCATAGTTCTGCAAAAACTCAGAGACGTGCACAATGCACCTTTAAAGGTCAAGTTCTTCATGTTTTTTTGAAGCTATGATTGTGTTTACAGTGTGCAAAATAACATGTGTTCATGTTTCGCGTGTTAAAAAAACACAGTATTTTTCTCACAATTTACTTATCTGTATACCGCTGTTTTCAGTGTCCAAAAAAACGGCCCGATGACTTCCTTGTTCTATGAAGTCCCTCCTTCAGAAATACGTAACGAGTTCTGATTGTGCCAGCGGTTCCTGTGTTGTGATTCGACAGCAGCTTATCGCACGTTGCCCGGAAAGGTCACGCCTCTTACCATAATTTGGAGATGCATGCGCTGATTGTTATTGTAAAAATGTCCAACATATTACCTTATCAATTTGAGCCTGAATCTGACCCGGAGAACGTAGATGATCAATTTGAACCTGTCCAAACACGACTTTTGCAGGATGTTTCAAAGTGCTAAGCTGTTTATTTAGTAGTTGTCATACTTTTAATTGGTTACATTTTAATGTTAAAGCAGCACTCAGTAGGAATTCTGTTTTTGTCAAACGGCGACCCCTAGAGTCGCTGTGGAGTACTTGTACTGTCGTGAATAGCACTCACGCAGAGATGGCTCGCACTCACGGCCGGATCCCCTCCCCCTGTACACCGGTACCTGTTCAGTAGGATGGACGCTGTAACGAGTGGAAATAAGGTATGGCCCCTTTAAGAGCTGCGCGCGCCCAACACCACATGTATACGGCGCCGGGTTATTTCTGTTTGATGCTCATTTTATCAGACCTGTTTTTTGCCGTAAAGCAATTCGTTACCTCGCGAGACCTGATATCACACGATACTTCCCGCCGCCGGCCCAAAGTTGCAAGGGTGGTTTTGCGGCTCACAGGCACCAGGGGGGTGCGAGACGACCACCATTCAACACGAAATCAGTAATATAAACATTACAATGACTCCAAAGCTGTTCGGTTAAGGTAAAAAAGTTACTTAGTTCACCTTTAAATGTTACTAACTGTTATAAAATCTTGTGGTATATGTTTTTTTTTCGGTCGGTCGAATTAACAATGGTAATGTTGAATTTTTAAAATAAGTTCATTGTTTATTCCTACCTTTGTTACACGTGTGCACGAGTTTTGATTAGTATATGTTTTATAGGTGTACATGTGGTAACTGAAAAAAGATACTCTTCCTCTTCTCCGTGGGAGCTCAACAAGACCACTCCCCCCTTTTTTGTGAATTCCTGTGGGCGGAGATTAGTCAAAAAACTGTTCTAGTTACGTCATTAAAAAAGGAAGTAGAGGGATGTAGTCCAAACCGCCATTCGCTGTAGGCTTTGAAAGGGGACTTCTGTTAAATAAAATATCTCGCTAGGCATTGAACTTTGAGCTTTATAATTTTACAGGTATTATTTATGCACTAACAGCAACATTAAACACTAACTAAAGTTTGAAAAATGGAATCGCGAAGAACAGGACCTTTAAATAAATGCTGTTACTTGTAACTTTCTATTCACCAGAGAAAAATCCTGAATCCTGAAAATCCTGAAAAAAATGTATCATGTTTTCCACAAAAATATTAAACTACATAATAGGTTGATTTCTGAAGAATCATGTGACACTAAAGACTAGAATAATGGCTGCTGAAAATTCAGCTTGGCCATCACAATAAAACATACCTTTAAAATATTAAAATAGAAATTAGTTGTTATAAAAATGTAATATATTTCACAATATCAATCAATCAATCAATTAACATTTATTTGTATAGCGTTTTACAATAACCCTCAGGTATCCAAAGTGCTTCACATCAAAGATTAAAAATAAAACATTTCATACCATAACAGAATAAAACAATAAAATCATTGGCTGATCTTGAATCTCCTCCGTATGACGTCATACGGAGGAAAGGTAACCTCCCCTTTCTCTGCTTTGCCCGCCCAGAGAATTTGGCTCGCCCATGAGAAAATGAGCTAGGAAGTACGAACGCGCGAGCGTGATTTGAGATTTTCCTCGAGAGATATCATGGCTTGCAAACGCATGCATGCATGGCAGTTGATCAGTGTTCGGTTGTACAAATGAACACAAAAGTATCTTTTAGTTCCTTCATCCGAGCCTCTGAAGAAACAATGGGTTAATTTTATTTTCTCTGGAAATGCGCCGACACAACTTCCCAAAGTTTTGTATGGTCCAAACATTTCACCGACGACTGTTTCCTCAACTTGGGCCAATACAGAGCTGGCCTCGATGAATGTCTGAAAATAAATCGATCGAGCTACCAAGCAACAATTTCTGATGTGTAATTGTTCAAGTTCAGACAGGTAATCTTTCTCTCAAAATCGTCCAATACTGTTTATGCATAAGTCAAGCCAGTGATTAAAATATCAACTTCACATTTCTTTTAGTAGGATGAAAATAATCTTATTTAAATTGTGAACAAATTATATACAGAAAGCGATCAAAGAACAATCTTTCCACACAGCGCGAGTTTATCTGGACAACTCGTTATGAAATCAATGACGCACGTTACACTGCACAACAATGCTCTTACTGTATGTACATCATCGGGTTTGCATTGGTGAAAGCATTAGAGAGAGTGCAGAAACTGCGTTGCAATGATAAGATCTTCATTCTCGCGATCAACAGACTGTCATCTGCTTGCTCAATGCTCATCACGGCAACATTTGATGTGATGGGAATACATCTAAATACTTTAAAAACATCTCACGATTCGTTAATCTCGATGTAATAGTAAAAACGTATAATAGCTGTAGTAAAAGTATTCGAGAGTTTCACATGTAATATGTAGCTATTTCATATGCAAGCATGTCAGCCAATCACAGCAGTGGGCGGTTACACTGAATCCCACAGCAGACACACCCCTTCAAACAGAGCGTTCAAATCAGAGGCTAAAATCAGGCTAGGAAAAATGCCTTTTATTTCTAAATTATGACTATTTTTTATCTAAAAAACATACTAAAATTATAAGGGCAACCCAGGAAACATTATAAAATAACCCCATGTCATGGGAACTTTAAGGAAAGGCTTAAAGGGTTAGTTCACCCAAAAATGAAAATTAAGTCATTAATTACTCACCCCCATGCTGTACCAACCCCATAAGACCTTCGGAACACAAATTAAGATATTTTTGATTAAATGTGAGAGGTTGATCACTCCTCCATAGGCTGCCTAAGGGAATGAAACTTGACGGCCCAGAAAGTCAATGAAGAAAATGTTTAAATATTCCATGTCACAACAGTGGCTCAACTATAAGTTTATCAAGCGACGAGAATACTTTTTGTGCGAAAAAACAAACACAAATAACAACTATTCCTTTTCTTCCTTGTAGGCCTGAAACGAGACTTCAAGAGATTTCCACGACGCACTCGCGAGAACTGAAGTAGTTGAAGGAGATCGCAATTCTCACGCGTGCGCGTCGTGGAAATCTCTTGAAGTCTCGTTTCAGGCCTACAAGGAAGAAAAGGAATAGTCGAATAAAGTCGTTATTTTTGTTTGTTTTTTCGCACAAAAAGTATTCTCATCGCTTGATAAACTTATAGTTGAGCCACTGTTGTGACATGGAATATTTAAACATTTTCTTCATTGACTTTCTGGGCCGTCAAGTTTCATTCCCTTAGGCAGCCTATGTAGCAGTCATAAACCTCTCACATTTAATCAAAAATATCTTCATTTGTGTTCTGAAGACGAACGAAGGTCTTACGGGGTTGGTACAGCATGGGGGTGAGTAATTAATGACTTAATTTTCATTTTTGGGTGAACTAACCCTTTAACTTTAGCCAGGAGGCGAAGCTGGAAAAAAATCATTTTAACAACGTTGCTGATTTGCCTGATTTGCATGACAGCTGGCTTAAGGTATGGCGCCAGAGTTCCCAAACTGATAGCTGGACCGTTTTGGGTGCCTGAATTACTGAAGATGATACACTCAGTTTTTTAGCTTCGTTTAAATTAAGAAATTTGTGACAGCCACAACTTAATATCACTAATACAACCAAGTAAGGAGTCTAGTGCGACACTGTCATTCGGTTTCATTGGCAAAAAAAAATTGCAAATCATCCGCATAACAGTGAAACGACATTGTAATTTCCTATAATAGCCCCTAAAGGCAACATATAAAGAAGACAGGATAGGGCCAAGAATATTACTGCTTTACTGTATTTTTGGCTCAAATAAATATAACCTAAGAATAAGAGGCTTCTTTCAAAAACATTAAAGAAATCTTACCAATCCCAAACTTTTAAACAGTAGTGTATACTAATACATTATTACCTTTCAAGTTTTATACGTTAATATTACTTCATGTATTATGAATAAACATGGATTAACAAAGTACATTTTAAATTAAATTAATTTAAAGTGTATTTTTAAACGAACATACCTAGATTGCTAAAACTTGCCCATTATTAGTTAACAAATTGAACATGATTGTGAAAGCGGTTACTGTTTTATTTATATCTGGAAGTTTATCTATTTATGCAGTTTATTTCTTTCATTTTCACACATTTTATTTTTATATATCATAATACGAAAAACAATTCTGACAGTCAACTATACTGTTTTAGGGATGGGGTGGAGACATGTCATATCCTGTCAAAGGCATCAGAATCACCACCAGAATTCAAAGTAAAACACCTTCAACAACACATTGCATGTTTAACAGATTTCTTAAAATCAGCTCCTCTTTCAGTATCCATTTTTAATGATATATAATGAATTGACATTTACATAAGGTGAAAATCAACTCTATGGGAGCATTTGTGACAAAAGTTCTCAGTGTATCTGCTCACCAATGATGCCCTGCTGTTAAAAATGTACTGTCAGAGGGACATAGCTTTGGGCAATTCCTCTCCACATTCAGCCCCACATCCCTGTCTGCCAATGCACTCTCATTCTGCCTTTTTTACCCTTGCATTTCGTATCTCTCCTCATACTGAGAGCCAAGAATGCTTTAGGCTCTACCACACCACTACCCCCCCCCCCCCCCCCCTCCCCTCTCTCTCTCTCTCTCGTTCTCTCTTCCCTCCCTCCCGCTCACTCTGCCCTTGCTGTGGCAGACACATTGCAGTCGCAAACGCTCGCATCGACTTGCTCCCTGCATCAAAACCAACAAATCACAGACTCGCGCAGTTCAAGAATACAGAGCAGGACGAAAAAGCAAAAACAAGGCATTGATTGATGGTAATATGCAACATCAGCTGGGACTCAACAGCACTGTTATATAAAGGTTCTTCGTGGCTGTAGGTAATGGTTGCCTACTTTGTGGGCAGGGTTTCCTGGGACCGTTTGCTAAATTAAAAGCAAGAGAAGCGGTCGGGAGAGAAACAAGGGGTGAGGATGCTACCCCGAAATCCCTCTTGGACAAACCTGAGATGTAGAGGGAAAGGAACCCCTGGAAAAGGCAGCAGTTCTCTCTGATGGACACAAGCAGGAATTTGGAAATAAAAAAAGGTAGGTATATGTTTGCCTTTACCCTTTAGGTATTTAGGAAAGGCTGAGGAGGAGTGGAGACAGAGATTTGGAGTTAGTTAAGACAGAGTAAAAAGAATAACAGTTCAAGGTGGATATGAGAGAGAGAGAGAGAGAGAGAGAGAGAGAGAGAGAGAGAGAGAGAGAGAGAGAGAGAGAGAGAGAGAGAGAGAGAGAGAGAGAGAGAGAGAGAGAGAGAGAGAGAGAGAGAGAGAGAGAGAACGAACAATAAGGAGGGAATAGTGCAGTGAAAATGAGTCTATAGACCTCAGGTCCATCCAGACAAGAGTGCATGCACACACACACAGAGACAAATTTGGCTCAGTCAGACCCAGAGGGTCTGCTTGAAAGCAGGTCTAATTGGATTATTTGCTTTAATGCGCCAGTTTACAGGAAGAATCAATTAATTTAGGATCCTCAATAGTATAAGACGCTGACATCAGCAAACAGACATGAATGATACACAACATGCTTTCCGCTTTAAGATGTGGCATCTGAGCTAAAAGTCTATGGAAGAGAAATGAGAGAACAAAAAGAAACTGATGTGAGCTGTTTTTAAAAAGAATGGGAGCTTTTAATATTGGTTAAAATATTTATTAAGAGGGATTTGTGTTTCTTTTGGCAGTTCACTGAGATTAAATGGATTGGAAGCACTTGCTACTGGAAGCACCTTTGCAAATAGAAGATTTTAATAAAACAAGCTTTCACTGGAGTCAGAATTTAAAAATGCTGTGAAGTGAAGGAGAATTTGGATGTATTTCCTGAAATGCAGAAAATTACGAAAATCAAGAAACATATAATCCAGACATACCAACTTCCTATTAACTGAGGTTCACAGAAGATTATGGAAACTGGAAAGAGTGACTCATGGCGAAGAAAAGAACGACAAGGCAGTCATGATGTGACAGTAATTCATCTATTTGACCACAGATCAAATTTAAATCATCATGATTTTTGGTCATTAACTATGAGGAACAAATCTACCCTCAGCACATCTGAATATTTCCACAGTGTTTCACTTCTGGATTTTCATCTGAAGCAATAATGGGACTAGCTGGGCAGTTTGTCTATAAAAGAACTGAAAGGATTGGAAACCATTTTAAATCTTGATGAAACAGACACAAAAGGTATGAAAAATTACAGTATTTTTCTCCTTTCCCTCCCTGCACAAACTAACCTACTGCTGGCAGGTAGGACCTCATGAGGTTTGTCAATTGTTTGCACGATATTTACAGTGTGTAATTCCAGATTCAGCACAATGAATCTAAATTCCACTGGGTATTCATTCTTTATAGCAAATTTGCACACATACAGCTTTGAGCCAATTGCACATGGTTATTTATAGAATATAACTACTCTCAATGCTGCCCCATCTTATCTCTTCATCTCAACCTTTCTCAGTTGCACACAATCATTTAAAAAAAACTGCTTTACAAGACTGACATTGGAGCCATTATGTAAGGCTGAGATGAACAGGCCAAAATTACGTAAACAACAAATACAAGCATTAGCATAAAACCATCACAGCATAACACATATTTGATGATGGTGACTAGATGATAGATTAATTAAACCAAGTCCAGCATCTGCACATGTTCAGGGACAATAGTGCATTAGATAACACAGGTCTTCACTCTTGTGAAAGCAATTAAACTTCATTTACACACTCGTTGCAGCTTGTGTCGCTCCCTACTCTCCTAGCACTGGTTGGATTGCTTCTGCCCATGTTTGCGACAGAGCAGACACACACAGACAGTTATGTATCAGGTTAATGGAGTAATCAGACCCCTGTAGGAGAACAGGGAGCAGCAGAGAGGAGAACAAACAAAAGGACATAAGACGTGGGTAAATAGATACACTTTGTCTGCACACACAGCCACAACAACAGCCACACAATCTCACATCTGCGATGAGAAGACAGCCAAGGCATTCATCACTTAGAATGTGACTGATCATCTTGGGGTTTGTCCCTGGCAGCCAAATTGAGTCTCTCTTTCACTCACAAAACAGGGGAAATGTTTAAGGTTCTTCTTGCACTTGCTGGGCACATGATAAATGCCTTAAAATCCAAACAACTGACAAAGGATTCCAGGTAGATCATTAATCTGAACCAATGGACACTGGCAATGGTAGATTGACTCACGGTTAGCTCCTCTTTGATACATTGTTAGATGAAGCAAGCTTATACTGGATGAGCGACTAGACATAACACCAAGTCTCAGTGGCAATTAATGGATAACCGCATTTGTGCAGGGGATTAGTGGATGGAAAAACAGTCTCTGGATTGAGGGAGACAGAAAGTCCTAATTTTTCTCAGTTCAAGTTATAAGTTGAAGCCACTAATATTTGTTCTCTTTGCACAGGTCTGTGGACAACCTGGTTACCATGCCACACACAGAACCAGGGAGTCCATCTAGAGGAACTGATCTGTTGCAAGAACAGGGCAACTCAAAATGGGTCCAGTCAAGGAGATATCATGCTTCATCTAACCTTTTCAGCACAATAAATGTCCACCCCTGTCCCATGCCACAATCAACAATTTTCTGGGTGGGTCTCCTAGGCTTCGTATTGCTGCGGAGCGGACAAGGTGTGTTGGCAGGGGAGACATGGGGCATGGTGTCCATTTGCCCCATCCACTGCGTATGTCGGAACTTATCTGAGTCTCTAAGCACACTTTGTGTGAATAAAGGTCTGCTTTTCGTCCCACCGAACATTGATCGCCGCACTGTGGAGCTCCGTCTTGCTGACAACTACATCCTAGAAGTGGGAGGTGCAGACTTTGCTAATATGACAGGACTAGTTGACTTAACATTGTCACGCAACACCATCCATTCTCTAAAACCACTGGCCTTTGCTGATCTGGAGAGTCTGCGTTCACTTCACCTGGACACCAACCGTCTCACAGTGGTGGGACCTCAGGATCTGACAGGTCTTGTTAACCTTCAGCATCTAATCATCAACAACAACCAGCTCACAGATGTTTCTGTTGATGCTTTTGATGACTTCCTATTGACTCTGGAAGATCTGGACCTTTCCTACAACAACCTACGCAGGGTTCCTTGGGAATCTATACAAAATATGGCTAGCCTGCACACCTTAAATCTAGATCACAATCTAATAGACCAGATTGCTGAGGGTTCTTTCAGTGAGCTCTTCAAACTGTCTCGACTGGATATGACCTCGAACAGATTGCAGACTCTTCCCCCTGATCCACTGTTTTCCAGATCGCAGATTGGGGTTGTCAGTCCAACACCATACAATTCCATCACCAGCCTTAACTTTGGGGGGAATCCCCTGCACTGCAACTGTGAGCTGTTGTGGCTACGACGACTAATTCGGGAAGATGACATGGAGACGTGTGCCACACCTGCTCATCTGGCGGGTCGCTACTTCTGGTCCATCCCTGAGGAAGAGTTCACGTGTGAGCCACCACTGATCACCCGTAATACCAACAAGCTGTGGGTGTTGGAGGGTCAAAGAGCCACACTTAAATGTAGAGCCATTGGTGACCCTGAGCCAGTTATTCATTGGGTGTCACCAGATGACCGTATTGTGGCCAACTCCAGTCGCATTTGTTCGTACTACAACGGCACACTGGATTTTTTGGTGACCCGTGCCAGAGATGATGGCACCTATACGTGCATTGCCATCAATGCTGCAGGGGAATCTACAGCTCTGGTAGAATTGAAGATCATCCCTCTTCCCCATAGGGGTAATGGTACAATATCTCTTATCAACCACAGAGACCCTGGATCATCTGATATTAGCACTGGACGGGGAGGGGTTGAAGGGGCAGGGACTGGTGTGGTGACTGTACGGAATGTCACTGGAGGCAAGGGAGATACTGGAGAAAGAGGAAGCGGAAGCAGTAACGGAGGAACAGAAACCCTGGTAGCAGTTTTAGGCGTGACATCCAATTCAGCTCAGATTCGCTGGAAAATGGGTCGATCTTCAATGCCTTTCTTGGTGTGGATGTATCAGATCCAGTACAATAGCACTGCTGACGACGCACTTGTTTATAGGTAAGGATATCATGTTTCTTGATCCAAGACCTTTTTTGTGTTGTGGTAGCCCTTTTGACAAAAAAAAAAAGAAAAGAAAATGATGTGTTGGTTTTCATGCATTTCAAGTAAACATCCTTCATGTTCATGGATTATTGGCTTCAGATATTGATGAAAATATCCCAAAGCGGATGGGAGAAGTAGAGCCATGAGGCTAAAACAGATGCAGGCAGCTATTTATAGCCAGGGAGGGGTAAAGAAAGCAGAGTACTTGAGTGAGAGGACCTGCTGACTCTGGAGAAAACAGCATGGACCCTTTAAAAGGGCAAAACCTACATATTTGAAGATGGTGTCATAACGAATCAGGAAGAGTGAAATGGATCTAAATGGAGGAAGAAAGGGATAGAGAGAGATGGAGCAGGTCACATGGGAAGAGCTGTGGGAGTTGCTTACACTGACTCTTCTTAGACATCTGGGAGGAGTCATAGTAGTTCCACAGTAGTAGTGTCCAAATTCCCATACATTTATAGTTTGTACTAAATTCAGTGAAGAACTTCTCACCATTTGATGTTCTTTTGGCATGCAGGTGTAGCAAACTAGCTCTATGAAATATTAATAATCAATCATAACTTGTTATAATTGATTATGAATATTTGGATCAGTTAATCGGGTTAACTTGATGTAGCTACATTAACATTACAACCAATTACTCGGTTCATCCCGTGAACACTCAATATTGGTTATTAATTAATTAATAGAAATGTACATTTCTGGGGCATGGGAAATGTCTTTCTTATTAAGTACTACTAAGAGCAAGTAGTCAAGATCTATGATTAGTGACTCCAGATATGAGCTTGAGACACGGACAACTTTACGTGTAATATGAAAAAGACTATTAACTAGACTAAACATTTAAACTACTCTAAAATACACATACATACAGTTTACCAAGGGAAAGAGAGCTGGAGCAGAATACAGGAAAGCAAGAAGTTATAGCATTGTTTGATGTTCAGCAGATCAACAGCCTGAGCAAACCATCAGTTTAGTTCTAATGCGCCCTTCTTGAAAAGGGGTAAGGATACTTAATGCATCAAATAATGAGACTAAGTTTGATACTTGCATGTCTCGTCCATTTGCATTAAACTGTTCTGATGCAATTTGTTGAGGCTCCAGTTGATCTTTGCTGATGTGGTCTTAATGAGAGAGAACCAGTAGTAGTCAGAGGATCTTTAGTGAATGGAAAGACAAGGCCGAAGCCTGGCGCAAGCTTGGGAGTCCTTGAGGGACTTCTAATTCAGCATCATCTTCACGTTAGGACTTCTCAGGAAGGCCCAAGAGAGTAAGAGGGCCAGAGGCTAAGAGCGCAAGAGGCTAACAGGACCAGGGGACAAGCGAACAAGAGAGAGCTAATCTTGATGATCAGTGATTTTAAAGCGTGAAGATGTCACACCCTCTGGAGGTGTGTGAGCCAATGCGAAGCTGCCCCTTTGGAGGGAGTTTTTACGACCCCTTTTACGACCCTAGCAGGGCATTTGAATGTTTAATTTCATTGGGTGTTTACGAAAAGTATCTACGAGATTATTTTAATACCAATGCATCATAAAGTTAGCAAAATGTAATGTAAATTAACAAATGGGGGACGAAGATTGGATTTTATAGAGACTAAACATGCTACACATATGATTTTGGTTATCCATAGTATGCAAGTCATGTTTCAGACCAAAATAGTTTAGAAGAGAGAATGAAACATAGGCCAAACCACATAAAAGGAAAATTATGAGATGGAAAATTAGATACATGTTAAGACATTTATCACATGGTTATATATATAGAATATATAGGATTAAAAGGGTTTATTTCTTCTTCTCAGCAAGAATTAGGAGACAATTCCCTGAACATTCTTTTGGGTTGTAAAACTCTTATCAGTCTTAAGGTGTCATGTAACAGGACAATGGGTTCTGCCAGTGTTGACTTCATTTGTGGGGGACGTTTTATAGAACTTTGTTGGGAGAGTGAGTTTGTTGGATTATTCATTAAATATAATGAATGATTTGTGTGTCTCTGATTGGTCCAGATTCTACACAGGTTTATAGTATAAATACATTACTACATCTGCTATGTTGTCCTGTGTCACACTAACAATGAACAAGAAAACTATTTATTTGGCTGTTGTTAAACAAGTAAAATTTTATCAGGAAAAAAAATTCTTGGTACAAGCAGTACTTGCACTTTTTAAAAAACACACAAAAAAACCCACCTGGCTCACAATTTTTGGACATTATTATCTTTTGAATCTGACACAGCATCAGCTCCTGTTCTCTCAAGGGATAATGAAGTGTCCACTGTTTGCACACCTCAGACTCTTAGCAGATGCAGTACATCATCTGGGTATTGTTCAGCTACTGATCACGGATATGGATGTGTTTTATTACTTTTTATATACTGTGCAGCAGTATCCGGATGCACAAACAACTCAGTTTGAATTAAAAAAATCCTACTTCAGACAAAGAAATTCCTCCATGGTAGCCTTCATTTTATGATCCGATTTGTTTATCTCACTCTCTCCTCTCATTACCTTTTCCTTTCCCTTTGCAACCTTCCTAGAGCTCTTCAGCTATAAACACTCAATTACTCAGAAGGGAGCTTACAAATGCAAAATATTCACTGCACATGCACACACAAGAACCCATTCTGGCATGGTTAGGACATATCTTGGAAGGCTTAACAAAAGTAAGGAGCAGTGGAATTTCTAGGGATTGGGATCAATAATGCATGGTGAAGGTGAGGGGCATGTTTGTGTGACAAGGAGAGAAATATATATAGATAGAGGAGGATGGGCTAAAGAGAGGGGGATGAAGGTAACAGAAGTAGCAGGAGTTGCTGAGTGATGGCAGGCAGAGAAGTGGATGAGTGGAAGGCCAGGCATCTTCATAATGGATCCGTTACTACAGCTATTCACATCAACATGCAGGAATCTGTAAGAGTAAACACAGTAAGCCACTCAAGGCCAGAAGACATTACACTTTGACTAGCCACCTTAACTGCATCGTTTAACTACAGAGATAGACTTTTTCCTAGATATTTTTTGCACATTCACGCTCCACATTCAATGCAAGTTAAGCGCTATTGACAATATTTGTGGCATAATGTCATAACCAAAGAAAATAATTCATGGTAACAGCAAGGCTAGTCTCAGCATCAGACGTCATGCCCATGGATCGTTGGCTGTTTCTGCACCAGTCAGTTCTCACCACAGTTTTGAAAAATGCTACAAAAGTGGGTGTGGTGAGATGCAGAGTGAAGGGGGAAGAGGGACTAACAACAACAGCAACAGCTTCTGATTTTGACAGTTTTATTTCCCTCTCATTGAGTTAAAAGCATCAAAGCTTCCCACAAATGCATGTTGCAATTTACCATTACACGTAACTATATATATATGGTTTTGTAAGCTCACCGTAAATTACACAAATACATACTACATATCCCATGACAACTATAATTTAATGCATAAATGCACAGCTTTGCATTGAATTTTATTTAATATAAATGTAGATTTATAAACCCGGAAGATGAAAAGTGCAAAAAAGTATTTTAAAAATTAACTAGTTTTAACTACTATTAAAACTAATGTATGGTAACATTGTCTTCTATGATGTTCAACATATAACTTAGAACACCTTAGAAAATTTTGTTTAGTTTCATGACCCTTTAAATTGAGTTGAGGAAATGGTTCAGGTTAAAAAAAATCCCTATCATACATCTGACCTAAACTGATCTCAAAATGCAAACCATTCTATAGAAATAACGGGAGAATTTTATTTAAATTATTTTTCAAAATCATTGCCCAGCCCGAATCATGGAGAAAATCAAGGGCTTTATTAACAGCATATCATTAAGACGTTTCCTGTGAAGCTTGTAATTCAAATGATCCATAAGATTTGTGAAATTTTATATGCAGATAAGCATGCAAATATCTCATTAATATGCAGTAACACACTGAGCTCAAAAATAAGTCATCAACTTGAATGTGAACACTGTATTTGATTCCTTCAAGTGCAGCACAAAAACACTACACACCTTTTTACTGAGGTTGAGACTCAAGGAAAGATATAGGGTAGTCAAAAAAAAGTAAATACATTAATAAAATTGACGAATCTGAACAAAAGCTTATTGAATCTGAAGAGGAAAGAGGGAAATAGCTTATTGAAACCAGAGCAAAAGAGATTAAAATTGTTCAAGGTCCTTCTGCTGTAAACGCCAATTGCCTTTCAAAGTAAAGTGAATTAAAAGAACTTGAATCATGTGTAGCCATCCAAAGCATTTTCATTACAGACGCATATACCAAGCAGCCAAAGCAAATTCAGTGGACAGTCAATGAAGTTTACTAAAGAGTACTGTATAGACACAGTTTCTGCCAGACTGTAAAGACTAGTGTGGGCAGGATTCCTTCAGGCAAGCAGAATGTCAGCAACCTCTCAGCTTTAATGTAAAAATGCTTAACTGATTGTCAGACTGCCGCATCAACATCTGTAGTTTCTTCTTAATTTGCAGGGTATTGGTCATTTCAAGCCATTTTCACAAAAAATCCATCAAGTTCACCTTATTGTGCTTGCTGTATTTATGGCTGTATTTCTCCTCAATTTAATGTTTAATTTCTCAAAAAGTCTCTCCTTTTTCTATTTGGTTACAGAATTCTGCCTCCAAACAGTAATAGTTTCCTGCTGAAAAACCTGGTGTCAGGAGCAGACTACAGCCTGTGTGTCTTGGCCATATTCGATGATGGCATCTCCTCCTTGGCTACTACAAAGGTGCTGGGCTGCATCCAGTTCAGCACTAAAGAGGATTATCCAGAATGCCGTTCTCTGCACGCTCACTTCCTGGGCGGCACGCTGACAGTGATGGTGGGTGGTGTGGTGGTAGTAACCCTTCTGGTCTTCACCGTGGCCATGATGGTGCGCCATCGCGTATGCGGAGAGTGTCGGGATGATGCCAACAGGCCCGGCAAATTCTTTCCAGCCAAAGGGGTGGATGTTTACGCCCAGACAAATGGAAACAACAGTATGATGATGGTGGCGTTGCCAAACGGAGTCTTGGCCCAAAGAACAAAAGACAAACACAAGCACAGTTCTCTCTCAAAACCCAAACAGAGCCCGGAGCCACACCATGGCACACATGATAGGGGTGACGGGGCAGTGAGGGAAAAATGTTTTAGTCCTCTCACACCAGAAAGTGAGAGATTGACACTCTCCTACTCTCCAAGTAACACACTGCCCATGCCGACACAAAAGCGAGCAGGTAGGCTCAAGTTGCGGAAGCCTCCAGAGAAAGACAAAAACATGGACAGAGAGGCCTTGGCCTCGATTGCATTGAAACAAGATGGAGATGACGGAAGGGAAGGAGGCTCAGACTTGAGGCAGGCACTAAAAACCAAGCGTAGCTGCTCTTTTGATGTGGGTGAAATCACCACCACTACCACGTGTTACGGCTACGCCAAGCGGCTGAGTGTCATCTGGACCCGTCGTAGCCAGTCGCTACATGGCATGCTTGTCCACTGTGCCTCCACCACCAGCACATCCAGCACAGGTAGCAGCGAGCAGTACGGCAACGCCCTAACGCAAAACTATCTACATGCCTTCACTTCTAACAACTCCTCCAACTCTAACTCGAACTCGACTTCGAACTCAAACAGTAGCATGACCGTCAATCCAAGAGACCTGGAGGAAAGCGTGGTGTAGATTGTGAAAGAAAGATTCGCCTAAGAAAGGCTGATACAAACAAACAAACAAATGCAGTGAGAGAGAACTATAAAAAAAAATTAGATAAGAAATTATCAGGGGAGGGCAGAATTGATGAGAAGTAATGCTCCTGACACAAAGGATTGGCTATCATTTGATGACCGCCATTATTCTAAGCCACAACAAGGCTCAAAATCAAATTATGTGAAGACAAAGAATGACAAGTAGGATTTAAAGAAATGAGATTCAAGGACAGGCTCGTTTTTTTACGACAGGCCCAAGGCATGGGGGATTACAACCTAAAGCATCTGTTTCAACAAGATTAATTAACCAATTAATACATTTTGGAATAAATCAGCCTCTACTTTATGTAGAAGAAACACTATTCGAATGCTAATGAGGAGCTGAAAAACGAAGGGGGTAAATATCACACACAAAAAAATAATAATAATTCAAACCCAAAGAGAGAATGCATTATCTGTTGAAATACACTGCTGCAAAGAAGCACAACATGTCTGGGCCTTCTAATGAGAGAAAGAATATAAATATGGTGTAAAGTTTCTCTTCACTCTTTTCATTTTTTCTAGCGGATATGTTTTTCAATTAATTGAAAAGATGGAAGGAGTGGGACTCTCAGAACACTTCAATACATTGGTGTTAATAATGGGGTAACCATTTGTTCAAATTCATTCAACAGTGGTCTGAATAGTTATAATTGTTCTTGTCTGATCAGCCTTTTTTTCCAGAGTCATAAAAATAATAAAACACTGTTCTGTAAAAATGATATTCTGTATTGTGGAATGAAGCTGTAATGAAGCTCTAATTGAGATCAATCTGATATGATAGCTCCAAGGTTAATTGCTTAAGAGAAGCTGGAATAAAAAGCCATATGGCACATGAACCAAAAAACTAGAGTGCTGCAGTTGACTGACAGCACGGCATACACCCCTAAAAGAAACTGATTAAAATGTCAAATAGGATAATCAGCTTAAATGTCTCTAGTGTACTAATTATAGCTCAGCTAACTTAACTGGAGATTTAATTCCAGATAATAAACAACAACAACAACAACAAGGTATGTTAATCTGCAAGACCTCAAAGAAGAAATGTGTTATATGAGCTAAGGCTTCAAGATGAAGCTTGTAACTTCCTGTTATATTTCTTCATTTCTGCTGTGTCAAGCCCACTACAGACCACTTTATATAACAGTCGACAGAAGAGGAGGAAAACAGGACGAAGATGAAAGGAAAGAGGCAGGGGTGAAGGTGTGGACCAGAAAAAGAGGACAGTGGCGCAGTTAGGGGAGGTTTCCGGTCTACCTGGTTTGTGTGTTATGCTAAGCGCTTTGTTACAACGGATATCGCAAATGGTCCTTAAAGCTCAGGTTATAGCCAATACATTATATGGAGAGAAAACATATGCATACATTTATGCGTGTTTATGTAATCCCAGTATGTGTGTTGAATCAATCCCTGCATTTTCCTAAAACTTAACGAGCTGCTTCACTAACTACTCTCTACATCAGCTGCTACCTTCTAACTTGACATCTAAATCAAAATGCAAGTCTGATTTAAATCCATTCATACAAGCCAAACAAATACCGCTACTCACATGAAGAGCTTAAGATCCCTGTCTAATGCTTAAAGATCGAGTTCATTCCAATAGAGTTTGACATTAACAAGATGGTAAGCTAATAACTTTGTGATACTCTATATTAATTGATACTTTTTAATACTGAATAAAATAGTTTCATGAAGGGGGTTCACCTATTGTTGCTTAACCAGCTGGAAAAAAAACAGTCAAGACCAGAAAACCAGCTTAGGCTTGTTTACATGGGTTTTCAGCAAGGTAGACAGCTGGTCTTAGCTGGTCTCCCAGCCCGGTCAAGATGGTGTAGCTCAGTGTTTATCATGTGGTGGGTCGAGATGTGTATGTATGTATGCATGCATGCATGGATGAATGAATATTAGGGGTTGAACGACTTAATTTTTCAACATTTATGTGATTAAAGTCGAGTCGACGTCGACTAGTCGCTGATGACAACATTAAATGAACAAATACGCCTGAACCTCGAGCTGAGACTCAAACGCGGGTTGCCTTGTGCACAGCTATGGCATATGACACTGTGCACAATTGTTCCTACAAAACAGCTTATTTTTATAAGTTATTCTGTCTTTGGGTCGTTATATTTCTCACAGATTTCTGCTCGTTCAAAATCAAATACAGATTAAGTAGCAAAGATTACATTTATATGAATGCATAAGTGAAAGTGCAATTGCGTGTGAATTAATTCTACCTGTCACCATCTCTCTACTAATAGAGAAGCTGTGGGTTTTAGTTACTAAGAAATATATGCTAGAACTTTTCAGTTTCGAAACCATTTTATTGATAAATCACAGAACAGTGTTGACAATACATTTCTGCGCTCCTGAGTGTTTGGCTGCGCGCGATCTACACATGATATGCGAGCTACGGTCTCGTGTGTGATTTACAATGCAGCAGCACATTAGTTTAGAACGGCGATTAACTTGTATAAAAGTTGTATAAAAACGTGCATTCAACTGATAAATTTTTAGCATCCAGATGGTAAAATCAAACATATCTAGCGGAGCGCTCTCGGAATATGCATTTATTTGTCATTTTAACTGTTGGCAATGCAGCATAAAAGTGAACTTCAAAGATTTCTTATCCTTTTTTGCCCTCTATAGGCCACAATTCCACAAACCTAAAAGCCCTTCTAAATGTATATAAGGAGTGAGCTTTTTAAGAAAGGAAAATTTAAGGGATAAAACAAAAATAGTAGGAAGAATCAATGAATTATGAATAATTTACTGCCATTGTGAGAATAACATGTAATCAATAAAAAAAACAGTAGGGTCCATAGATACAGTAGCTCACTAGAGTTTGGAACAGAGCTACACACTAGGAATCTATGAAGAGGCTCTCCAATTTCATTGGCATAATAAAATATGGAAAATCTGAAGATGGAAGAATGAATTTATAATCATAGGGAAAGTGTGATTGAAGACCAAGCAGATTCCAAAAACTGCCCGGAAAAAGCACGACTTCACACAGATGTGATGCCTAGTTCCAGTCAGGAACAGCACATAGTAATCGCATGGTCTAATTTTTACCAGTGCTATTGTTCTCAGAGCCTGATATCTAAAATCATGAGCATGCTTTTTATTTCCAAAGCACCCCCAGAGAGCATAAATGTCCTTACAAACTCCATAAAGAGCACACAACTCCGACTGCATGAAAGACGGTGTGGGCAGCACAAGGAGGAGGACACGGAGGAGATGATGGAACGGTTCCGTATGATTGCTACAGGCGACATTCTGCCCTCCTTTACCCAATTAAAACCTACTGATTGGCACATAGGTGGTTAGCCGATCATGCATGCAGGAGCAGTGATGCAGACAGAGCTGGCCTGTTCTCTCTCTGGCTGTGATGACTCCACTGCAGCTGCAGCAGCTGAGCTCTCCCTCCTCTCTCTCTCTCACTCTCTCTCTCCTGAGTCTCTTGACAAGACGATAGCTAGTGCAATGCACAAACACACAAAAACGCAGCCTAAGCAACTTCAGTCCTTTGAGAGCCAAACTCTAACCCTACTATACTATGGGTTTCCACCACAAACACATGATGGTTAACATTTACAATATCCACAGAGAGGGCTAGCTACAGTTCTTATACAGATGAAGTTCTTAAAGGGATAGTCCACCCAAAAATTCAAATTGTCATCTACTGACCCTCATGTCATTCCAAACCAGTAGGACTTACTTTCTTCTGCAGAACACAAAATAAGATATTCTGAGAAACTGATTTTGATATGTGGAATATATTTGTAAACTGACAGCTTAATCCATTTAAAGTTTAGAATGCAATAGTTATGAGTACTGTGAACATATGTCATTTGAGTTCACTAAAAAGAAAGACAATTAAACTCTACACTCCATTCAAATACTTTGTGTAACTGTAACTTCTCTCTATTGCTTAAAACTATTAAAATTAGAATCATCGTTACCATTTTGGTAACACTATTTTACATTGTCTTTTTTACACGTTACATGTAGTTACTATAGAAATAACTATAAATTACGAATAATTGCATGCAACTAACCCTATACATGTATTCAATTATTATTAAACAGTACTTAAATGCATAATTGTAATGAACTTCCAGAAATATTAGAGATAAATTAGTTTTATTTAGTAAATTTCACCTATCACTTGTAGAGAGAGAGAGAGAGAGAGAGAGAGAGAGAGAGAGAGAGAGAGAGAAAGAGAGAGAGAGAGAGAGAGAGAGAGAAAGAAAATATGTTAGCAAAAGTCTTTAATATTCTGTTAAATTTAAAATTTAAATTTATGATATTTAATATAACTCTGTGTTTGGCCGTAATAACAAAATCATATACACCTAGGATGGCTTGAGGGTAAATTATGAAAAAAATTATGGGTTAATTTTTGGGTGAACTAGTCCTTCACTACAAAAAATCCAAAGAATAAAAAGACTAAATGAAAGTAATGAGAAAAAAAAAAGTTTAATATTCTGTTTCACAAAAATCTCTCATTATGGAAATAAGAGTTGCTGATGCCACTTTGTAAAAATTTTTTTTTTTTATAACAATAATAAACAGGAAAACTGACCAAATAAAAAATAAAAGTAAAATGAGAAAACAAATGCTGAATATGTTGCTTCACAAAAATCTCACTCTACAAAACAAAAATGGTTGTTAAAGGTAGAGTATGGGATTTGCAAAACGGCCGGCAGATTTTGAAAATACACAACTCAAAGGGTCCTACCTTCTTTCCTCCAACGGTGGCCCTGACTCCACCCATTCGAAGAACATGGACGCGCAAATCATGCATCTGCATGATTTAAAAGCATGAGATTGAACTTACTCACTCTCTCTCTCTCTCTCTCTCTCTTTCTCTCTCTCTGTACCGGGGCGACTTGCACTTAATGTGGCGACTTGCACTTTATGTGACTGGGTCACAAGCTTTGAGTATGCGCACGAAGAGGACGCGCACGAAGAGGACGCGCGCGAGGGGAATTGGGGAGGGTGGTTTGGTACGACCGTTTGATTGACGCATTTTCTGTCCAATGATTCAAGGTGGTCTTGGAAATGATTGGCTGGAGTTTTTCGAGTCCTGCCCGTTCCACAGATGATTAAATTGCTTAATTTTCATTTCAGTGCTTCTAACTCAGCGGCTGTAAGTGGGTTAGGAATAGGATTAAGTGATTTTGAAAAAAAATGGTTAAAAAAAGAAAATCACATACCCCACCTTTAATTTTGTATTATTATGAGGAAAAAGGTGCTGTGCTCAATACTAGACAAAGAATTCGATCTGAAACATACAGTGTGTTCCTCTGATTCCCCACTGCTGTCTGGGCTCTTTTCTCAGAAACCCAACACCAAACGCAAAGGATAGAGAGAACACTTAAGCATGCATTTTGAATTTGCTCACCTCTCTCTTTGGCTGTAGGTCATGATGTTCCCTCTTTTCCATCTATTTAAGCAGTCTGGAGAAGTGTGAAAGGAAAAGGGAACGAAAGAGACAGCTTTCATAAGAGCACCACCTCTGTGACTTTCCAACCACCCCTTCTCTTATACCCCCTGCCAGCAACGAAATACCCAGTAACCTCTGCCTGCTCTCTCCTTGATTTCTTCCCTTCCCACTCTTTTCAAGGCCCACCACTCTTCCCACTGGGACAAGGCGAGTGTGGGAGTCTGACAGGAGCTTTTCTGTTGGAGGTTCGAGCTGTCAGCTCCCTCGGCCCTCCCGGGTACCCCCAGGGTGCATTCACTCTCACTATTAGTAGCTCTCTCTTCATCAGTAACAAGATTTCTCATTCATAACAGGCCTCAGCTGCCAGTGCCGCTAGCCAGGACTTTGAAAAAGCATTAAGTAATGTCTCTTAGGTTGTGAGGTGCTGTGTTCTATTCACGCTGACTCTTTGTTCCTCAACCTTTGATTCTGTTCTCCTGTGTGCACCTCCTTTCTTTTTCATGGAGTCGAGTGAGAGCTTGAACGTGCCGCAGATTTTTTGATCCAAGTACACACATGCTCTCAACTAGTTTTATAAGGACTTGTAATTCACGTGGCATCTCCAGCTGTGCACATTTGCACAGCTGGAGGATTCTAAATTCTTTGCACTCTAGATTCTTTAGTGATTGGGTTGGGAAACCTCTCTTATTTGAGACTTTTCTTCATCTTTGTAAGGTTCAGATGAACTCATGCATTATAAAAATACAGAAAATTTATTTTTTAATGTTTTTGGAGTCTCTTTTGCTCACCCTAAAAAAGCTGGATTTATTTTATCAAAAATACAGTAAAAACAGTAGGCTAATATTGTGAAATAACAATTTAAAAAAAAAATCGATATTAATGTTTTAAAATGTAATTAATTCCTCAATTGTATACCATAATCCTTCAGAAATCTTTCTAATATAATGTTGAAAACAGTTGTGCTACTTAATATTTTCGTAAAAACCATGATGTATCTTTCTTTCTTTTTTTTCAGGATTCTTTGAAGAACAAAGTTCAAGATATCAGTATTTATTTGAAATAGAAATATTTTTAAAAATGTCTTTACTGTCACCTTTAAGCCAAAAAAAAAAAAAAAATACTGACCCCAAACTTTTGAACGGTAGTGTATATTATTTTCAGAGAATATATTTTAATTGAGTATATTTTTTGCATAGATGGCAAATTGTTTTAAGCATAAAACGTTTTATCTTTCGCTAAAATTAAATTGACCTCGTTTAACAGAACTTATATATGTTTCTATATATATAAAACAAGACAAAAAAATACTGATCATGTACTTGTCCACCCTCGTTTTCATTTCTCAACGATTAACCAATAATAAAAAGCAATTCTGAGGAAAAGTGTCAGAACTTCCAAGTTCCTGTGTTCCAAAAGCAGTGTATTGAGGATCATAAGTGATGACACCCTGATACCAGAAACTGCATCCTCATGGGAGAACTGCAGCATCTTCTAGCTGGAGGCACCCGGCTGGTTCTGACAAGAACACCTCTAGGCCGTTAGAAGGGCTTGTTCAGCAGTAATGATGAGAGAAGTCGACAGAGGCAAAACTTACACCACACAGCCTGTGATTTACTAGACAACTGCATTACCTCATAATCAACTAGAAGCTAAAACTGACAGACACACTGAGATGTGTTGTACATGTCCACTGGTGACCATAAACGCTGCACTAAGTGATGGCCAAACCATCGTCTTCATCTAAGTAAGGCTAGATACCGATTATATGGTGTCATGCTGCACAGATGAGTCACGTGATGCTATAAGTAAAGACCAATCCTCTCTTTTATGGCCAGTAGAAGGCTCACTAGCTCTGTAACCATTCGATTGCAGAGTAATAATGGAGCATTATAAAGAAGCCATCATGGATGAAAACATCCAACGGAGAGTTGGATTTCTTTTTTCCAGAGGACAATGACAAATCTATCATGAGGGTACAAACTGAGGTAAATGTTTATTTGTATTTTAAGTAGAGATGCTCCTATCAGCATTTTTGGGGCCGATCACCAAAATCATGATCTGCCGATTACTGCCGATCACAGAATGGCAGTGGAATGGGAATCTTTTATCTAAAATCTAGCAGAGTTTGCACCATTTGTAGAAATGAAACTAACAATGAATTAACTGTATTGGGAAAAACAGAAAACCACAACAAAAAAAAAACTGCAGAAATAGGCTACAGACAAGATCTTGAAGAACCACCAAGTGTTTGTTTAATTGAATTCCATAATTCTGAACATGATGTCTTTCCACGCCCTGCTGTATGGTTCACGTCGTTTAAAGGTATCACTCACAGTCGGCTGATTGAGGGATGGGGTTGTTGACGTCGGCTGGTTTAGTTTCTCATACTCGGCATATTCAGTTGTTGTATGGTGTGTTCGAAGATGCCTAATCATGTTAGTGGTGTTAAAATGCTATTGGTGGCTTCCACCTCGGGGGATTTCAGCACGACATACATTGCAAATGGCTAATTTTACGTCTTTGTCGGACACTTTGAAAAACCAGCTTCCAGATGGGAGCAGGAGAACTCATGTTGCCACTGGCAAGCTCCGCTCTGCTGTTGTGTGCCCGTGCGCCGCGCATGCAGTTGGAAAAAAGTAATGCGAGTAATTTACGTCACGTGATCGGCTTTTTTGATCGGCGCTTTTGGGGTTCGCCGCTCAAGCTATTTTTAGCCAATATCAGCCAATCATGATCGGCGGCCGATCAATCGGAGCATCACTAATTTTAATCATTAGAGGCACAAATCCTGTGTTTGTTGCTGTGAGATCTAATAGATGCTGATAAGAATTATTATTATTATATATTTAAGAAATTAACACTTTTATAAAGCAAGAATGCATTAAATTGAATAAAAGTGACAGTAAAAACATTAATTTTACAAAAGATTTCTCTATCAAATAAATGCTGTTCTTTTGAACGTTCTATTCATCAAAGTTTCATGAAAAAAAAATCTGAAAAACATAAGAAATGTAATCTCATTAAATTTTCACTCAAATTCTAGTGTTGTCTGCATTTGTCAGGATGAACAATCCAAGCCTGTTAACCAAGTTATTGCAAGAATAACATTATAAAATTATTATTTTTCACTAATTTATGGTACACATATAACAGGTCCCAAACTAGCTAACCACTATTGAGCGACAGCTTATTTATACAGCTTCATGTGTGACCCAGTTACTCGTACTAGACTTTTTTATTTTAGAAATGTTGTGTTTATGTTTAGTGTTTATTTAATATCAATATGTAAGCAGGGTTTTAAACTGCATTTAAACCTCTTAAATTTAGGCAACAGGGTTGCAACAATGGGAATAACTTCACAGAAATTAGAGAGAAAATAAAACGGCTTATATAACATTTAGTTTGATCTTCTAATGTTTACGATTTGTTGACAAAGAAAAAAAAAGTGTCTTTAGGAGGTTCAATCCTTATTTTGTACAATATTCATGGAAAGTGCCTGGTACTAAAGAAGTACAGCTCTACTGTGATAGAAGGGGAAAAGGCCATGATGACTGCGAAAGGACAAACACACTTCAGACTGTGACTCTCCAGGGAGAATAGGATTGTGTATTTGAGTTTGCATCCTCATTCAATTTCACATATTTACTTAGAGCGAGAGAGCTTCTTTTTTTTTTTCTTACTCCATACACCCTCCTTCTCTCTAGGGTTCTTAATGTTTGTCAGCTTCCATCAGTCTTCGTCTGAAGCCTTCATGCAGAGACACTCTCCCCCAGTCTCACTGTCTTTCACTCTCCACAGCTTCCACCCTCATTCAATACGGCCTCCAGGCTCTTGACACGGCTCAACTTCCTGACAGTGGTGAACATATCTTGATATCATATAAAAGCAGCCCTCACAGAGAAGAGGTACTGCGGAAAAGCAAGCAAGCAAGCAAGCAAGCAAGCAAGGAAGCAAGGAAGCAAGGAAGGAAGGAAGGAAGGAAGGAAGGAAGGAAGGAAGGAAGGAAGGAAGGAAGGAAGGAAGGAAGGAAGGAAGGAAGGAAGGAAGGAAGGAAGGAAGGAAGGAAGGAAGGAAGGAAGGAAGGAAGGAAGGAAGGAAGGAAGGAAGGAAGACTTCTTTTAGATCTACATTAACATAACTTCTTTTAGATCTACATTAAACTTGGCTTGCTCAGCAGGAGCCTTTCAATGTCAGCAGGACAGTGCTAGAAAACAATGAAACATTCAAGCTTTTATTTAATCACAGAGAACCCTTAGAACCAGGAACCCGCCTCCTGATATGCCATGTGGTTTCTAATTGAGATTATTTGTGAAAGAAACAGCCTGTTTCTTTAAACATCTGTCCAGAACGCTGTTCTCAGTTTTTGAAGCATTCTACAATTGCCAACAATGCAATTCACAACATGCAAGAGCTACCCATGGTGTGACAGAGTATGCAAGTTTTTTTTAATAGCCAAAGATTGTGGTCACAAACCTTGAAGTGGTCTAGCCTAGGCATATATCATTAAATCATTTCATATTTAAAAAACAAAAACTACCTACAGTATTATCACACCGCGACCAAAATACAGTTTTAGAGGTAAAAGACAAAGAATCACATCGCAGAAATTGAGTGATTACAGTTTACAACATTTACAGATTTACAGATTACAACAATTACAGTTTAAAATAAGTTTATATATATATATATATATATATATATATATATATATATATATATATATATATATATATATATATATATATATATATATATATAATTTTATAGAATTATAATTATAAATATGGAAATGTTTTAGAATTGACTGTAGCCGAATAAATACAATTATTTAATTATTTAGTACAATTATTTAATCAGTTCATCCAATGAACAGAAAGCATTATCAATTATTAATTCTAGGAAATATAGTATCTTCCTGGCCAAGAAAGAATAACCTTTTCCAGCTAAAGTAAATCAAGTACTAGCAGGGCAATAGCATAGGTAGCTAGATCAATATGTTTAAGTGACTTTGATATTTTTGTGAGTGGCAAACAGAGACAAAAACGTGTGAATATAATGGTTTAATAAACTAAACTACGGTAGACTACACACACACAACTAAACTAAGCAAAGATTGTATACAGAATCAAGAAAATAAAGAAAAAGGAAGAGAGAGAGGGAGAAGAAAAGAGAATGGCAAGATTACAACCAGTTAACCACAACCTACGAGTAACATCAGAGAATCAGGGTCACCTTAAAGGGGCACAATAGCTTATAAACGCATCTAAAAGCTGCAAACGGTACTTGCATTGGTTTTGGTTGATGAACAAGTCCAGAAGCAGGATATTCTTGAGATTCAGGAGTGCGCTGAAGCGTTTGTTTGGGTTCTTGGGGTGGTCCACGTTGAATCCAAAGAAGTTAACTTGAAGATGAAGTTGCCGGAAGAAGACAGGAAAATGTTGTCTCAAAGAGGTTGAGCAAAGTTTTGACCTAATCAGATACTTTTAAGGATCCTATCCGTTCACACCCATCTGGTGAGGTGACCAATCTGGAGTCTTTGTTCATCTTATCTCCATTTGCATGTTCCTGGTGGCATGGAGAATTTGTGCAGTCTTTGCACAAAAGTATGGCAACAAATATCCTGATGCAATTTATCATAACATATTGTACAATATTGATTATACAATCAAAAGAGGATTCTTTTGATACCAAGAAAGAGGGGATTCGAAGACATTAAAGCAGTGATCCATACATCATCTTTGGATATGAACATTGGAAGCTACTCTAACATAACTAAAGAATCATAACTAGTCATAACTAATAAAACATAGGAGGACCCATAAAACACAGGAGAAATACTATAAACATTTGGGAAAGTTTGTGTGTATGAATGGAGTAAGTGTCCTTGTGTATTGGAAGTTTATCTCTGTAGCCTGACCAAAAGGCTAGTGCCGTCTGGTCTCCAGTGCTGTCTCTGAGGTTTGCAGACAGATCAGGTTGCTAAAATCGTTCAGGGAGGCAGTGGTGATAACGGCCTTTGAAGTGAACTGGTTTTAGGGCCGCTGACAGCAGGGGAGAGGGAATGTTTTCTGGCGACTAGGGCATTTGATTAAGGCCATTCGCTACACTAAAATCACACCTGGAAAGTTTACCGTTTAAAAAGGAAAGAAAGAGAAAAAATTCTTAATAAAAGGTTTCCTTTTTTTCACAACTGAACACTTCATTCTCATGCTCCACTTATTATGTACTTAATTGTCCACTGCAATTACACGTAGTTAACAATAGTCTGTGCCCAATCCTGTTCATGGAGATCTACCTACCTGCAGAGTACTTTCAACAATGTCAAATATTGGGGGCAATTTTGCCATATCTGATTATGTCTAGTTTTTAACAGCCCCAGCAACAGTAACCTTCCACAGCAGCCAAACACACAGTACATCTCAATCTACATACCTGTATATTAGGAACCAAATATGTCCTGATGTTCTGTGACTGTGTTGCGCCACACAGCATTTACACTTTCAGTGTGGACAAACGCATCTTCTAACTTATGTGCCCTCCAGAAGCTTGCATTCTGCAAGTGTACAGCGCCTTGTGGTGCCATCCCAAAAAGGCACAAAATCACTTTCACGGACCTTTACCTTGACTGTTCCCTGCTGGTGGAATGACTTGCCTGGAAAAAACTTGCTATATGTACTGTGCTGGACAAACTGGGACTTTTGTTGGTTTAACTGCTTCTATTGTTCTTCTAATTTGTAAGTCGCTTTGGACAAAAGTAGCATGTAAATGCTAACTATCTGGGTTCAAACTCAAAATATTTCGGCGAGTAATTTACTGGGCATGGTCGGTTGAGGTTTGTCCTGTGCAACTGGTTGGCGATATATTTCTGGTGTAAATTTATAACAAAGTAATAAATAATGAGAATACTTGTTTCTTCATGTACCATCTGCAACGAATGCTAATAAAAAGTGTTCAAGCAGCCTGCGGTTGCTATGGTAACCTCCTCAGGCAAAGATGTCTAGTCGAATTCTAACTAACTTATAATCTAACTTCTAAATCATTCTGATGTCCAATACATCCTCCCCCCCACCCCACCCCCACCCCCACCAAATAATAGATAGATGCTGGTTTCTCCATTCCACCTCTGCAAATGGATGTCATAACCACAATCCATTATTTGAACAGTTAATTAAATCTTGTGGTGGCGGTACTAGATAAATTGGCTATTTGAAGATGCCTAATAAAAACTAGGGAGCTCCCAAGCCCCAAAGGAGAAGAACAGCCTCCCTCCTGCCGAGAGCAGCGGCGGGAACAAGTTTAGGAAGAGGAAGTGATAAAAAAGGAGAGACAGAAAAATAGTGTAAGCGATCGTGCAAAAAAAAAAAAAACATGCCGTGTTAATGCGGTGAAGAAAAGAGAGCGAGATTAATCAAATGTGGAAGGAAGAGGAAGCCTGTAAATTAAGGCAGCAAGAGAGGTTTGAACTTCACGCATATCCTGGAGCGCACTTCATCAGTCTTCATTAAAACAGGCAGGCCGCGGCACTTCTCAAGCTCCGGCCATGACGCCCAAGCAGCTTGAAATGATTCTCAGAAATCTTCTGAGGCCAGGTTCTCTAGTCACGCTTGGGAATGTGGCCCGCAGGGTAATCGAGGACTTTCCTGATTGTAGAGAGCGCAAGGTGCAGAGAGGCGTAAAGAGAAATATTGGGGTGGAATGACAGAGTCAGTGCAAGGCAATTTTCGGAGATGTTCTGTCACAAACTTTACTCTAGCTGTGTGGGAATTTAGATGGGAGAAACACGAGCAAATGGACAGCAGATCTTTCCGGAGGAGGAAAGAAAAAAATCATCTTGAAAGGCATTTAAAGTCATGTTGGAGCAATTTTTAAGATTTGTGCATAGGGCAAGATGGAAGGGAGATTAGGCAGAGAGAGAAAGGGAGAGAGAAAGGGAGAGAGAAAGGGAGAGAGAGAAAGAAAGAGAGAGAGAGATAGAGAGGGAGAGAGAGAGAGAGAGAGAGAGAGAGAGAGAGAGAGAGAGAGAGAGAGAGAGAGAGAGAGAGAGAGAGAGAGAGAAAGGGAGAGAGAGAGAGAGAGAGAGAGAGAGAGAGAGAGAGAGAGAGAGAGAGAGAGAGAGAGAGAGAGAGAGAGAGAGAGAGAGAGAGAGAGAGAGAGAGAGAGAGAGAAATGTGTTAGGAGGAAAAACTAAGAGGTCGGAAAAACGATGCAGTGCTTTAAAAGCTTCCCTGACGGCCGACCCTTCAAAGCTCATATGACTTCAAATGCATATGTCTCCCCTGACATGAGACACAAAACCTTCTGAGCTGCCTCACTGCCTACATAGGCAGCATCCTAACTGAAAGGGAACCTCATAATTAAGTTTGTTCTTAAGTGCATTTACATGTGCTTTAAAAGTTTAATTTCAAGATGTCCTTTTGATGGCACTGTCCTCAATAAAAAAAACAAAAAACATTTTGGATCAGTTTTTGTGAAGTCCGACTAAAGGCCTGTTCACACCAAGAATAATAACTATAACAATAGCTTTATTTGCATCCACACCAACACACAATAACATTGTTTATTATAAGCACGCTGCAGTTATATTGTCTGCCACATTAAATACTAGAATGCTTTAAATTTAAGCTGCCTTCACATCATGTGCCTGTGATACCTTAAAGGTGCAGTGTGTATTTTTTTAGCGACATTTAGCGGTTCGGTTGCGAGTTGCACTAAGGGCTCAGCCCACTGCTCACCCCTGCCTTTCGAAGAAGCTACGGTGGCTAAAACGGGACAAACATATCGTCGTCTGAGACAGCAGAGAATAGCCAGAGTAAGCCAAGCGTGTGTAACATTGTCACTGTTTCTGTACCACAGTCCATTATAAACCACATCATGGATAAAGTTTACAAAGCCATAGTCAGGTGAGGATCAAGGGTCTTAATATATAATAATAGTAATCAGCTGATTGTCTCACAAACGTAACCAGCACATTTCTCCCCACATAGCAAACCCATAATACAGTGAGGGAAAAGAACCACATGAAACTATCCAACTATATATATTTTTTTAACAGGGTAGTAAAAGTTTAGCTGGTTAATATGAGCTGTTACTGTGGCTGAGCTGGTTAAAGCGTAAAGCCTCGTTTAAACTCGACGCGTCCGCATGAGCCCAAAGGTGCGCGCGGCAAAAATGACATGATTGTAACAGCGCGCGCGCCTCCGCATCCCCTAGACACCATTTACCACACACAATAGGCTTTTTTTTTCTCTGATTTTGAAAACTCTTCACGATCGACTTAAAATGCTTCCAAGGTCGACTGCGATCGACGGGTTGGTGATTCCTGTAACATTACTGTTTTACGGTCAATGACAAGAGTACTAATCAGCTGTCTCATGAATGTAACCAGCACATTTATCCCCACATAGCAAAGGAATAACACAGAGAGGGAGAACTAAGTTACATGAAACAATCCAACTACATATTTTACACCACTGACAAGTCACTACTCACGGTGTCTATGGCTTCTAGCTTTCTGCGGCTTCTCTTTCAAGGTAGTGACGAAACGCGCTCTGTAGCGCTGTTTGTTCGCTGTCGGCTACGGTAGAAACATGACGTCACAATATGTCGACCTTCATAGAAGGGGGTGCCCGCGGTTATGCAGATATAAATGTCTCATTCTAAGGTAATAAAATCATTACGGTTTATTAAGTAAGTTCTTTATACACCACTGAAAACAGTTATGGATGTCATATTGCATTTCTGTTAATAGATACTCAATTTTTACACATTGCACCTTTAAAGAATTAGATCCAGTACCTGCTCCCCCTCTCTTATCTCTCGGTCACCTTCTCTCTTTCTTTTTCTATCAGTCTCTTTTTCAAATAATAAATATTTAGTTTAGCTACATCTTGTCTCGCACTTTCTACTCCCCAACTGAAGCCAGAGAAGGTCTTATTTTTGGGAGATACCATGGTATACAGCTCTACCATTGGAGAAAGCATATCGGTTAATATGGATCACATGTGACTTGATAACCAATCAAATTTTATTGCATTACAGCTTTAATAGCATTACAGAACAGAGTTCTTTCGGAATTTCTGTCTAACAAAGAATGAGTGGTGACGTTAACTAAATCCTTCCTGTCACAAAATTGTCTATAGCTTCTCTTATAAAACAGCAATTTTTTTGTTGTTGTAAACTCTAAAAATATATCAATCCAAAACAAATATTTAATAGCAAACATGTTAGATTAGCGGGCAGGCTGTCGATACTTTAAATGATGGGCCTTTGGTTTGCTTGCCTCTGTACCGCTTCCGTACATTTTATTTTATTTTGTTAAACTTCGCCTGCCTTAAAGGGATAGTTCACCCAAAAATGAAAATTAGCCCATGATTTACTCACCCTGAAGCCATCCTAGGTGTATATGACATTCTTCTTTCAGACGAATACAATTGGAGTTATATTAAAACATGTCCTGGCTCTTCCAAGCTTTATAATGGAAGTGAATGGCTGTGTCTTTGGAAGTCCATCAAAGCGCATCTATTCATTATTAAAGTGCTCCACGCGTCTCCAGGGGTTAATAAAGCCCTTCTGAAGTGAAGCAATGCGTTAGTGTAAGAAAAATATCCATATTTAAAACTTTAAATATGCCAGTTGACATTTTTTGACATTTTTTAATATAACTCCGATTGTATTCGTCTGAAAGAAGAATGTCATATACAGTACACCTAGGATGGCTTCAGGGTGAGTAAATCATGGGCTATTTTCACTTTTGGGTGAACTATCCCTTTAAACGTGACAATGGAATTCACATTCAATCTGCCTATTTTGATTGGTCATCTTAAACATTTTGATTTTGACAGCCGCTGAGGCAGCTCATGAGTTATCTTGGTGTTATGCAATACCCTTGCAGCACCCAAGTTAAATTAAAATAAGGCCATTATTTCACAACTTTTAGTAGATACACCCTTTGGGATAAAAATACAGCCGTCCGGACTTTAGGGTCCTCAATGGTGGGTTCCCTTTATAGGCAGCTCACTAGTCTTTAGAGCTATATTCTCGTTTCATCCCCAAATAAAATGCAGCGTTCTGAAAACGCCCAGATTAAAGCAGCCAAAACAAAGATAGGTTCTCCTAATACCCCCCAAACGAATTTCTAAAGACGCTTACAGGAAAGCTCCTTCCCTAATGGTTTATGTAAACACATTTATTTTATTCAGGCTGATTAAGCACAAACACTCCATGACGACAACTCCCACCCGCACCCCTCCCTTCCTCCGAAACCGGCACATCAGAAAATGGTGAGGTCTGTACCCTTCATCCGAGAGTGCCATTAGTGCCATCACTCCAACTCTGATCACGTTATGCTGATAAATACTATATTATACGTGTGCGTTACCATCTATGGTCTAATGTGACTCATCCAGCATGTTCAGGTTTGCGTGTGTGGGAGATAAAAAAGAAAAAGCTCAAGATCTTCAAAATGGAAATGTTTTTAGCTCACTCAAGGTCTGATATCAGAGCCTCAGATGGCAGCCAGCATGACGTGTGACAAGACCGTGAAATGTCTGCTGCTCAGATGCGTTTCAAAAGAACAACACACTTAATAGGGGAAAAGAGAATCCATAGATTCCGTCACGAAAAAAAAAAATCACTTCTCATCTGATCTCTTTCTCAGTTTGTCATGTCAGGCTTCTCGTGCTTGCTTTTTCACTGGAAGTTACCATTTTCGGCATTGTGCACTTTGAACAGGAGCATAGCAGCCATTATAAAAGGGCGAGGTCATGGAACTACTAAGCCTGTTGAATATTAATTAGATGACGTCACATAATTTATATTCATGAGCTAAGCTGGTAAGTTTTATAATTGAATTTTTTTCTAAAGTAATTGACTAAAGGCATGACATTTACTCTAAAAATCTATTTGACCAATCTCAGTTTGACACCACAGCACCTTTAAAGGTGCAACTGAATCGATTTCCAGAGGTCTATGCTGAATCTGACCGCAGTCGTGCTGCCCCAGATCGTTTATGCAAGCACTGTTGTTGAGAAAAGCCTTACCTTGACCCCACGGACGCGGAACTCCGCTAATGCTCGGCTCATTTTGGCAGAGGCCGCAGGCAGATCCTTTCCACTGGCGATGACTTTCACCAGGAGTGAATCATAATGAGGGGAAATGATAGCACCCTGGAAGGCAGACGCGCTATCCAGCCTGATACCCATGCCCTCTCCACTGCGAAAGACCTGCCCAAGAGGAAAGAAGATGATGGTCAGAATACAGATTTGGACTAAACTTTATGTACATGCTTGAGGGATTGCACTTGAAAGAACCAAAATTTTAGACTTCAGGAAGAAAATATTTTAAATGGTAAAGGAAACCCCCTTTATATTTTGACACTTTACTTTTACTTTCCTTTTTTTATGCTTTTATTTTTACACCTTATTTTCACACTTGAGGAAAAGTAATTTCAGATTCTTGAAAATAGTCTATAGTTGGATCACTGGATGCAAACAATGCATCACAACTCACTAAAATCGCTCCCTTTATAAATCAATACAGCTGTCAGTGCCAACACTGGTTTTTATTCACATTTCACAGCCACTTCAGCGAATTCTATTTTCCCTGAAATAATGACCGTTTTAACATAATATAAAAAATGAAAAATATTTTTGCAATTAATTTACTTTGCATTTTAAAATAAATTATGACTGTTACATAAAAACCAGCTCATGAATTTCTGCTCATTTCTAGGCACACAGCTGCAGCAATGCAAATTGTCAAAAATTACTTCTATTAATTACTTAATTTTCCATCCATCTAAAATAATAAAAAAAATTTAATTATAATTTAAAAAAAATATATGATTACTTTTATATTACTTAAATAATAATACATTATTTAATAAAATTAACAAATTATAATAATTACATAAAAGCCATGATTTTCTGTTCTTTGGCCTTCTAATTTCAATACTTTTTCCTAAACAATTTCAAAGTCTCAAATTATTTAAAAATAATTATACATTTCAGCTGACTTTTTTAAAATCGTATTTTCATTTTACTGTTGCTAATACATCGCTTTGAGCTTATAGCTGGTTGGTCCGTGTTAGTGAACACTAAAGGTTGTATTTTCTACACTGATCCTGAGAAATGTATTTCAATACGGTGAAGTGTGTTCAGTGGCACTCAGAGTCCTAAACTGTTCTCAGAAAGCACATCAAATGAACCAAATATTCCCTAAATAACCCTAAACACAAGGGTATTTTGCATAAGTGCCATTGACGGGTGTAGTTCCTCAAAAGGTGAACAGGTAAAATCGGCTGTTGAAATGGTTTGCGGATGATCTCAAAATATGTTGTGTGGATTGAAGGGTTTGAATGCAGTGTTTAAAGGTGCAATTGAGCGATTTAACAAAATAGCTCTTCAGGGTGAGACACAGGAGGCGGCCCTCAGTCGCTTACCAAAGCGGAAGGTCAAAAAAAAAGCAACAATTTAAAAATCACAGAGAGCTGCCCCTTGAACTGTACAAACATTCATCCAACAAAAATAGAGCAACCGTCAACACAAGTACCTCAGGGGAGTGTGCAGGCAATAAGAACAAATTGAGGAAAAAAACACTGACACACAAACATGCACACAAAAACACTCACACTGCAGCCAACTGGCAGCAGTCATTTACTGTTGGAATTGTGCTCCGTCTCAGCCTCTGGCATCCACATTACAATCATCAGCACAGTAAAATTGATGTGCGCAGCAGAGATCCAGGCATCAGCGGAGGTAAGGGTGGGGTGTTAAAATAGGGATATAATGAGACGTGAGAAACAAACAGAAATAGAAAAAGAAGCCGATGCCTTGGCTTCATTACAGCTGCACTTTGGGTAATGGCTGCGATTGCTCAACATCGATTGTCACCACTTACGACATAAGACATGCTAATGAACAGTAGATCCACCGGAGATTATACAAGCATCGCCATGGCAATCCAAAAAAGTAATTTGATATCACTCAAATTGAGTGGAAATTTGATTTGGCGCCGTTAATGGCTTCTGCCACCCAGTGAGATGACCGTCACAGAGATAAGACAGCATTTTTCTGTCATTTATACCCTGAATGCCTGTAATGAGTGAATGAAAGCAAATTAAAGTTCTTATTATCGAGAAGTCTACACGAAACCAAAATGGATGCCGTTTACTTTCTTGAAAGTGTACTTGGTAATTAAAAAAGTTTAAGCTAAATGAAATTCCCACACTGTATTTTCTTGTAAAATGTACTCCAATAATCTTTTTCATCATATCATTATATCATTATCCAACAAGCTCCATGCTGATCCATCCGGCTCAGCTTTGCTCAGAAAAATGAGACAGGGCAGCCATAACAGCGATCCAAAGCTGTGTACTTGGCTTTTCATTATCAGACAGATGCTTTAGGACAGGATTTCTGTTGAAGCGCCACTGATCTGGGTCACAGCGAGACTTCTGGAGGAAGTGTGTGACACAAAGAGATCTGAAAAGGAAGTAAGGCAAGCCAAAGCTCTGCATGGGTCAGTCTTATTCTCTCTCTTTGTTCTTCTCATCTCTCATCCTGTTTTTTTCTTGCTGGTGGTGGTAATTATGAAGCTTTGAATAAAGGCTCAAATGGATGCCGAAACTGATGCTTGTCTTCTTCACCACCAGGGGCTTGAGTCAAGTGAGAGTTTTAAATACAATTACAAGCTTCTACCTGCCATGCTGAGAGACAAAAAGGAGGAGGGAAACTTTGAGCTGCGTTCTGATTCACAGGGTTCCTACACAGCATTCACAAAGAGTAGGGCCTGCGTAGATGATCACAACAAAATGTGTCCATTTGGAACAGTGCAATATTATTATACAGACAACACATCACGATTCTGGGTATGGTGGCATAATATACAGGTGTAAATAAATACAAATTGAGTCTGTTTTGGGGTTTTTCTGTTTAAAAAGAAAAGATGACTTTTACTCAGCAAGTACATTTCAATGTGTATAAAAGTGACGGTAAAGACATTTTGGTAGCATTTTATTTAACAGTCCTGTTCCCCATGTACATACTATGTAATTATTCTAGTAATTACAGTAACTGGGTAATAACTAGATACTAACCCTAAACCTAACCCATGTAGTTATCTTATATTACCCAGTACTTTCTTATGTAAGTACACCCTAAGTACACGTACTGTAAAATAAAAGTGCAACCAACATCTTTAATGTCATAAAATGTTTCGGGACACAATTTTACAGTGTCCGTGTTACATATGTTACATGTACTTACCATAGTAATAACAGTAAATGTTGCATAATTACATGCAACTAACCCTCAACCAAACCCTAATCCTACCCTAACCCTATAGTAAGTACATGTTATTAATTAATATTACTCAGTACTTAAATATATAATTACATTGTAACAATGACACCTTAAAATAAAGTGTAACCAATGACTCTAATGACTTTAATAAATAAATGCTGTTTGTTTTTTTACTTGCTATTCATCAAAGAATCCTGAAAAAGAATTATCAGGGTTTCCACAATTATATTAAGCAGCAAGACAGTTTTAACATTGATAATAATATAGAAATGTTTCTCGAGCATCAAATCACCATATTAGGATGATTTCTGAAGGATCGTGTGATCAGCTTTCCCATCACAGGAAAAAATTACGTTTTAAAATATATTAAAATAGAGAACAGTTTGAATAATGTTTCACAATATTACTATTTGTATTGTACAACTTTTAAAAATAAATAAAAATCTGCCCCTAATCATTCTGAATGGTGGTGTATATATTTTCATAAATTTAAATATGATTTTTTATACCCAAACCCCCAATTCTAAGTGCTAAATGATTGTTGCAATGTTTTATATGACAATATATATGCTTTTTTTGTATTTAATACTTCAGTTTGACTTTTACAACATTAAAGGCACATGAAACAGTTTACCGTAAAACCTTTACAATAGCAACAAAGAACAAATAACATGATTTCTGTTTGCTTGTATCAGCATACTATTAGATAAAATAAAAATCACGAAGTCTGGTTGTTTATGCATTTTTCTAAACTTTCATACTTCAAATAACATGCTTCACAAACTGTTAAAATAATACATTAAAACACTCAAAGACAACAATACTGAACCGATTATACTTCCATAGTGGTGAACAGTGACTAAACATATAAACTTTCTACGATGTGGAATCTTGCTTAAGGTGGTCAAATACCCTGGAAGTCTTTGCAGGGGACTGTTGGGCGACTGCAACATGCCAGTAGACTTTTATTAGAGTCACTTCTTGAAACTCAGGCATGAAAGAGAACAACAGGGAGACAGAGCAGGAGAGAGTGATTTCAGCAGGTGATGGGTAGAGTTTCAGAGATGGCAAGAGAAAAATGCTAATAGAGGGAAAGAGATCCCACAGTTTCTGAGCTCCTAGCAACCCTGCATGCTCTAACAGGCAGAAAACCATCACAGGAACCCAGGAGGGAGACGAGCGAGAAACGCTCACCCGATTGTTTTATCTCGGAGGGAATATGAAATTTGACGCATGGAAGATCGTGTCTTTGAGCATGTCAACCAAATCAAAATTGTTCTTTTTAAAAAAAGAAAGATCTGATTTAGTTTGAAAGGTTGTATTTTATGTAACAAATTTGTACATTATGTGAATTTCAACAACTTACATAATGTGTTTTTTTTAAAAATCATAGCTAATGGTTTCAGTGGGCAAATGTGTAAAAATGTTATAATAATATCACAGACCCGAGAGTTTGATTTTACTGACTTAATTAAATGGCCGTGCACTGTATGGTGATATTATAACATTCATCCCGCACATGTTTGATTCGTAGCATGAAGGAGACTCGTGTAGACAGATAGCAGCAGAACAGGTGGAGGGCAGTATAGCATAGTGAGCCAGAAAATCACAAATCATTTTTTAGAAAGAGTGGTGACTGGAATTTAAAGTGGACTCAATCCCATAAAACTGAGTTACAGAGTTGGAGAAGCTACTTTGAAACTTTAGCTTGCCAAGATACTCATAATTAATTTATTTTTTAATTAAAGTTTAATTACTTTTCAACACTAAAAGCTACTAACAAAAAGTGGTTAATTGCAGTACATTAAAGCTATTGATCTTTATAAATATACATTCTATAACTAAAGATATCAAAATTTGAAAAACCAAGATATGATACAATTAGAATGAATTCTTATAATTGTACACTACTGTTAACGGTTTTTAAACAAACTAATACTTTTGAGCAAGGAGGCATTAAACTTATTAAAAGGTGGCAATAAAGACATTTATAATGTAAAAAAAAAAAAAATTACTTTGAAAAAATCCTGAAAACAGTATCATTGTTTCCACAAATATATTTTAGCATATTTTCAACATTGATGATGATAATAATAATAATAAATTAAGAAGCAAATCAGCATATTAGAATGATTTCTGAAGGATCATGTGACACTGAAGGGTGGAGTAATGATGCTGAAAATCCATCTTTGAAATTACAGGAATAAATCACTTGAATCAAATAAATGCATCCTTGTTGAGCATAAGAGATTTCTTTAAAAAATAAAAATAAAAACTGACTGAAACTCCATCCATACTCAGTCCATCACTCCTGGCTTAGTATTCAATGGCAGAAGTCAAGTATGACTAGAAGTGGCAGATGCGGCTAGAGAATAAGAGGTGAGACACAGACCTACCGGATGTGACCTGAAGAAAGGGCACTGGTTGCCTGGTGAGACAAAAATCTATCAGGGTAAATGCAGTCTGTGTGAGAGCCGCAGATGCGCTTTTGTGTGCGAGTGTGCAGTGACATTTCCACATTACAGTGAGTAATGCCACAGGCTCCTGCTCATCACTGTGCAGGTGTGTGCGCTTGGGCACATGTCTCTCACTCCATCTGGAGATCGAATCAGAGGTGTGAAATGTCGTGATCTGGGAATGCTGGTGCAACATGGGATATGCACATACATGTGTATAAATACACAGAGCACGTTCAGCGCAGTGATCCATGCGCATTATTTGCGCTCTCAAGTTGCTACGGCAAGTGGGAAAAATAAAAATGGTCACCTGCCAATCTGGTCTTTCCCTTCTTTCCCTCATGTTTACACAGCAACCCTTCCCTCTTAAGTAGGTCACTTCACCTCCCCCGTTTCCCCAACAGCCTCAGATCTGTTTACCCGGAGTCTATGTTAGCATCTCTATTCTGCGGTGCTTAACTGCACGTGTCTGTCCTGAGGTCTGCCCAGCATCCCACTGCGAGGCAAACACTAATTATGGTAGCCCAGTGGGGGAAAAAACTAGATAAATAACCTCATGTAGCTCATGCATGAACGTGAATCATCAACTCTACTTGAACTACTATTATATACTTATGAGTTATTGGCAGTAACATGAAAATAAAAATGGCAGATATTTGAAATCTGTACTATTCTGTCTAAATAAATAAATTAAATCAATCATTTTAAATTATACAAGTGAATTTACATTTAGGCATCGCAACATTATAATGCACAAGCAGTATGAAAAATGGATATTTGTTTTGAGATTTGTTAAAGATTACTTTTAATAGTGTTTGAAATTAATTTAAATACTACAGTTTTAAAGATTTCAAGTGAGCGTTAGATGACAGCAACCGTAATTAAAACAATAGTGGAAATGCACCAATTAAATATTATATATCAGCCAATACACTACTGTTCAAAGGTTTGGGTCTGTAAGATTTTTTTTATTGTTTTTGAAAGTCTCTTATCATGCTCACCATAGCTGCATGTATTTGATTAAAAATACATTAATATTGTCAAATTTTATAAAATTACTTTTCTATTTTAATATATTTCAAATGTAGTTTATGTCTACGATGGTAAAGCTGAATTTTCAGCATCATTACTCCAGTCTTTAGTGTCACATGATCCTTCAAAAATCTTTCTTGTTCATGCTTTTATCACCAGCAGGGTGGATTATTGTAATGGACTCCTGACTGGCCTTCCAAAAAAGACCATAAGACAGTTGCAGCTCATACAGAACGCTGCTAGGATTCTGAGCAGAACCAGAAAATCACACCATCACACCAGTCCTCCCAGTTACATTTAGGATTGATTTTAAAGTATTATTACTGGTATATAAATCATTCAATGGGTTAGGACCTCAATACATTGCAGATACGCTCACTGAATATAAACCTAACAGATCACTCTATCACATTAGGATCACATCAGTTAGAAATACCAAGGATTCACTCTAAGCACGGAGAGTCTGCTTTTAGCTATTATGCCAGCCGCAGATGGAACAAGCTTCAAGAGGAGATTAGATGTGCTCCTACAGTAGTCACATTCAAATCCAGACTCAAAACACATCTGTTTAGCTATGCATTTACTGAATGAGCACCGTGCCACTGTTCGTCCGACTGTTTTTACTGTACTGTACTGTTTTTTTTTTTTGTTTGTTTTTTTTATAATCTCTGGAAGAGATTTTGAAGGAGAGCGGGAGAGTCTTCACTCCGATGAGGCGAGTGAAGGAGTAAGTTAGTTATACTGCTGAGAGTATAAGAAGTCGCTGAGAGCGTCGTTAAGGGTAACAGCAGCAGACAGTGAAGCGTGCTCTGTGGGGGCCCCGCTGGGCATTACTGGTGTAGCACCACCCCAGCAAAGTACGTCCCTGAGCTACAGGTCCAGTGGCACCGTAAACCGGCTCAATCTCTTCCATCTCAGATAGGGGTGGACCAGTACTACTTTATTTTATTTTTTATTCTAAACTGTTTTAATTATTCTTATTTGTTTTGATTATTTTAATTTCATCTATGTAAAGCACTAAATTGCCTTGCCTTGCCTTGCCAATATGCTGATTAGATACTCAGGAAACATTTATTATTATCAAAGTCACTTTAAGACAAGTCATTTCACTCTGCGGCCATCTTTGAAACCCCTCTCGGGGATCCAAGTGCAGCTACTATCTCTTTGAATGGGGAAACATCAAATTCTCCAAAACTGTTCGCCAAGCTTGCGATTAAATTTCATATTTGAAATCACCAATTAAATTGGACAACAACTGTCTGATAAAATTTGTTTCTAAACGCTCGAATCATGACAGAACACCACATATTTCAGCCAGGATCAAGTTAATGCGCATACGCAGTGGAACCGCGGGTCTGACTGTTACTATAGGAACTAGAGCTTCTTAAGGCAGCTGCAGTTACGCGTGACTTTACCAATCGGCGATTGGCTCTTATTTAGAAAGCGGGACTTATTCTGCCATATTGAGCGTTGCACTTTTCCCTATTCAAAACAATACGAGTGACGCGTCTTGTGTTATTCTATAGTCTTTCTTTTATCCATGTTCAAAACAGTTGTGGAACCTAATATAACCATTATATATTATTCAGGGTTCTTTGATTAATAGAACAGAATTTATTTCACATAGAAATCTTTTTTTTTTTTGTAAAAAAAAAACAAAAACAAAAAAAACTAATTTGTGTCACATAAATTTAATGTGCACTTGGTGAATAGAAATGTAAATTTCTAAAAATAAAAAAAAACATTTATTTGGAAGAGTATCCATTAATCAATATGTCCATATGTGACAAATGTGACAAATGTAAAAAAAAAAAAACTCATGTAAATATGCATTTGTCTTTGAACCAATTCATTGAGATAAATAATCCAAACAAACTGATTTACTAACACAATTTTATTAGACTTCTCAGTTCTACCCCTTATAAACATTTGACTATACCCAGCATCCCATTTACCATTATGCCCCTATTTTGTTGGTCATGCTAGCCTGTTTTCCCTAAATGGGGGTCAAGAAGAAACACACCAGCACTTTGAAAAGTCCAAAAGGAGCGTGTGCGAGTTTCATTGTGCTGAAAAATACATCACACGGTCTTGTCGACCTCATCTGTAAGCGCTCCTGGTCTCTCTGGAGGGAGCAAGCACAGAGCATTGAAAGGGTCGTGACCTTCAGAGCCTCCAAGGTATGACTGAAGAGTGCTCGCTCAAAGCAGTCTCATGCAGCAGAGGAGAAGTTTGCCCCGCGTCAATCACGAGGGCTTAATTTTTCTCCTAAGACAGGAGATGAGCTGGATTTGATGTCATGAAGTGAAAAATGAATGTGATTTCTGCAATTGTACGTGAGGTTGTAGATCACCCACACTGAGCGGAGGATAAAAAAAAAATATCTGAAGGGAGTTTTAAATGCATTATTAGAAAATATAAAATGTTCTAGTTAATAAGGATGAGCTTTGCAGAGCTTGTTTTGCACCGTTTACACAAGCCCTTTCAGCCGCAAACTGAGTGTTTTTAGTTTAACTGAGTCACACACTCAAAAACAAACATTTGGCATTGCCATCCACAACAAAAAACTGGACCCTGATTCTTTCAAGCTCTCACAGATCGAACAAATCACAGTGACATGGCAACAGTCCAAACCAGCTGTGACTGCCACCGAGCAATTAGAGCATCAAGGGAAGACACCATCCCTCTTTGACTCTCCTCCATTATCCCTCCATTCCGCCGGCGTAAGGCACACAGTTCACGTTGTGAACATGTCCTCAGAGGCGAGTGCTGGCAGTTTATGAGCAGCGTCAGAATTACACATTACACATTCGCAGATTTCATGAAAAAAAGATGCGACAAAGTGGAAATGGGACCGGAAATGCCACGTGCACATACACATGAAAGAGCAATGAAACTTCACGCTCATGGGAGCACATTATCACACCTCCACTCAGAGTTTTAAACACCCCACTGATGTACACTGATGAAAATGTTAGTCCAAAAAGGAGGGAGGGAGGCAAAAAAAGCTAGATTTTACATTATATAGCAATTATGTTCTGGGTGGTTGCAAGGGGACTGTTTACTAGGCAAAAAGATCCCATCCTTGGGAGCCAAAACTCACCGGCACAATCCTAGGTTTTTGTGTGTGGTTACCAGGGCATTTCTATGCAATTGTTAAAGGCGCTGTATGTCGTTTTTTTTACTGTACTAAAGCACACAAAAAAACATAATATATGTTTGCAGAGATTTAAGTTTACATTCTCGTTTCTCTGAAAAACAATGCTAGATAGCCAGTTATTCTACTTTGAAACGTGTGTTCCGTGTCGGAATGTCTGTTTTTGTTTTGGTCAGTGTGATCCCGCCCACTGCCTATTTACCCAATAGTATTCCGATACCCGGGTTGCCAGTTGGCGGAAAACAGAGCGTATTGTAGCCACGGAAGCCAGCAAACAAACTAGGTCAGATATCGCAGATTCTACCCAACCTAAAAAGCCTCCGTATCCCATCTAAAATGCTCCATGTCCAACGGGCATATTACAATGTGGAAAAATGAACTTGAATTAAAGTGTAAGGCTCGTCACCTTCCATTGTGCTCATTTGTGTTGCATGTTCTCAAACTGGCAATCAACGTGAGCGTCGAGTCTAATGAAAAGGGGGTTGGGGAAACAACTCTCCAATATTTAGAATTTGGACTGCAGTACCCATTTCAACCACTAGCTGCCAATATTACATGCTGCACCTTCAAGGTATACTGATTGGCTGTTGGTACACTGCTAAGGTGCTTAGGGTGGTTACTACTGTGTTCCTCATTGCCCAAAATATCTCATACCCAACTCACCAGCACAATGCTACCGTGTGTAGTTGCGAAGACATTGCTATGCAGTTGCTAAGAACTTAAAATAAAACTGCATATCGTAATATCGGTATGTTAAGTCTATTTATTATTAAAGAATTTGTCAGTATTACAGTTATTTTGGGGTAAATTTGAATTTCAAATTTGCACCTTAAATCAGATTGCATTGCAAGCTGATTTAAGGTGTGCCCCTAAATTTTCTGCTTGCGCTCCTAAAATTTTCAGTCAGGTGCAACAGCGCTCCTAGTAAAAAAAAGTTCGTCTGGAGCCCTGAATAGGGGACCAAAATCTAATTATAATAGAAGACAACACCATTGGTAAGAATATTGAATATCTGGGGAAAATGAGCAGAAAAGTTCGAGGAGTCTGTAGGTTGACTGCCCACACAACCGCTGTGTGTATTTTTTTTCCGTTTTTTTCCCCCGGTAATAATGTGATTAACGGATGATTTCATGAATTGGATTTTGAATTATTGCCTCATTTCCTGGTCAATAAATTGTAAACGTTTGATTTTATTCCGACTGACTCTGAGATTGTTTTTTTCCCTAGTAGATTATCGGATTCGTATATTTCCACATCTTTTTGCTCAGTTTTAGCGACGGCTAATATCCGGTATAAATTTTAAGTGTACTTGAATGAGGAGACAAGCTATTGCCGACTAGTATCAGTAAACGCTGTTTTGATCTACCTAGGTTCGGGTGTGTCTAAATCCACTGTTTTAAGTTAATGATTACTTTAGATAAATGTGCGTGTGTCGGGTTTGACCTGAAGACATTTTAAGAGAAGTTAAGTTGATCGGCTGGCATCTTTCATGGTGGTCAATCATCCCTACTAAGGTAATACATTGATTTAATTTCTAGAGAAGGCGTTCAAGGGGATATATATATATATATATATATATATATATATATATATATATATATATATATATATATATATATATGTCTTTGATTATGTACGTGTTAATACAGCAGATCCTAGATATTTAGTCAATTTACCTCTGATTTGATGACTGGACCTGACTAAGTGTGTCGTGCAGCTTTGAGAGAAGGACTGCAGAGCGATATACTTTCCTGATCTAAGCGGGTAAAATATAATCAGAGTTTAAAAGAATAATCAAATATTCATCCACTTTAATGATACCCAGATATCATTAAAATCCTTTTCATTTATGGAGTCAGATGAAATAACGAGAAAATACATAAGAAATTGTGTTCCATTTAATCTTGTTGTGTTGCGTAAAAGGAAAGGCAAGCAATACGCAGAGTAACCTTCACCCGGTGATTGGACGCCGCATTTTGGGCCAATCCAGCCAGGCTTTACACAGCCACAAAACAGTAAAGCAATAAGAGAGGAAGAAATGGATTTTGATTTGGAAAGCAAAGAAAAATCAAACATGGTGTTCTAACTCAGAACTGAACAGAGAGCAAAAGTGTAATCGCAACAAGTGGAGAAAAAAAAATGAACCCATGAATTAAGGTAGCTGGAGGAGGTTGAACTCCACATATATTCTGCGTTTGTATGATTTCCGTGTGACAAACCTGCACATTACCTACCGGCTTCTCCTATAAAAACAGTCCTTACCGCTCCGGCTGAACCACAATACACCAGAGAATGAGAGAGAGAAGTAATTCCAGCAGTCACGATGATGAGAAATTGCAAATACTGAAACAGTGATATGTAGGAGGACCACTCACAAAATGAAACAACAATAGATGTTACAAACAAAAACAGAAAGAATGGGATATAGATTGTGGAGGGGAAAACAAGAAATGTTTCAGATTGGAGGTGGAGCGAGAAGAAAAAACAGACAAAAGAGGAACACAAACCTAAATTGAAAATTAGAAAGCACAAACACCAGTAGACCCAAGAAGCGGCGGGAGAAATGAGTAATAGAAGGGAAAGAAGAAAAAAAAAAAACAAGAGGAGGATGGGGAGGGGGGTTAACAGATAGGAGCTGCGGGGAAAACGAAGAAATAAGGAAAAGAAAATCTTAGGATGTGCCAGAAAGGAGGATTTCATTACCTCCACAAATGGACTGTGATTTTTCAGCATATTACATAAGGAATAAAATGCCAATCATAGTTAAAATCCCAGCCCTACCTATTGGGCCTCCCTGCAGGAAAGGAGGGCAGACGAAGAGGAAGTCATGTTCATTTCAACACAATTCAGTAAATGGAAAATTTTCAATTTCATTTCAGGGGGAGACTGAAATATACCGTTTCAGCGAGGTGACGGCACAATGGAACCAAAGAAATGGAGGTCTCAACAAACGTATTACCCGAGGACACAAAATATCCGCTGTATGACAGGCTCCCCACCCAAGGTATTCTGCTGAGATGTTTTGGAATATACAGGGAAATGGATGAAGACGTACAGAGAATTTTAAAAAGCTTCAAAGAGGAAGAAGGACGAAATACACTTATCACCAGCTGAAAATACATTTCCCTGTTGAACATGAAGCCCCCCAAAAAAATTTTTTTTTAAAAATCGCAAATTTATATGAGACTGAATTTTAGATCAATAGAATGCGTTTAAAAGAGGGGGAAAACAAGGTAATTATGGGGTAACAATGAGCGATTTAAGATTTAGAGCTTCAACAGGAACTGCATGCTTCCACTGGATGCATCCAATTTGTCTCCACATAGATCAGATGAATTACATTTATTCCTCATTATTTCCGGCATGATCAAAGCCAGCATTTTTCTCAAAATTAATAACATGAAGCAAAAAACTGTGTTCAGTGGTCTGATTACTTCTGTAGTCTCATCCTCAGAATGCCCACAGTTTGTTCCCTCACCGCCCGATGTTCATCTATCTACCGATCTACATCTATGTCTACCTTTCTATGTCGTCTACCCAATTATATCTGTCTTAGTCTGCTTCTCATCTATCCATCCATACATACATAGTATCTCAATATCCATGGCTACATCTATCAGTCTATCCAATCTAATGTTTTATTGTTTTCTCTGTGTGCATTATGCAAGTAGTATACATTTTCAAATTTCAAAACCTTTATAAAAGGCTTTATCAAGCCAAAATTCAAAGTTTGTATTACTTTTTTTTTATTTTTTTTTTTACCTAACCTCAATTCAAATTCAGGAACTAAACTTAAAAGGCAATCTCAATTCAGTTCTAATGTTGCAAAGAAGGTATTAAATGTTGCTAAAAAGGTATTAAAGTGTTCTTTTTTTAATCTTAAGAGCAATAAAACCAGCTAAGAAAATGATATCTTGAAATAACAGTCTTTGAATGTCAAATAAGTGCTCAAACTAACCTCATCAGTTAAACCTACTGAGATAAACTCTTCATATCTTTGTAACTGTAATCAAAATGAAAAATCTGTTATAAAATGGCCTCTTTTCATTACCCAATCAACTCCCAAAGGATATAATCAAGTCTTGCCTTTCACTTTAAAATGTGTCACATTTTGGAAGTAACCTGTTTTATGTTGGCTGTCATTTGGAGAAATCATCACAACATCCAGACATTAATACTGAGGTGGTGGAGAAAGTATTCACAAATGCATGCAGATTATTTTGGATTGTATACAAAGTTCTAACACCAGCTTATTCCGTTTCTTATTACAAGCAGACGCATTTTAGCTTTTATCCTAAATCTCTACACATTAACTTAACACACCAAAGAAATGCATTTTTAAGTGTGGCCTAAGTGTCCAAGTACTCTCTGGACCCAACTACATCTGAATATGATAAAACCTGCAGAAAGAAATTTCCATGCCATTTTATAAGCCATTTTTATATGTAGAAGTCGTCAGCTGTTTCTTATTGGTATGGACGTGACAAACTGCTACACATAAAAGAGAAAGTACTGAGGAGTGACTGTTTGAGGCAACTCAAGGGTGCAGACAGTGCGTTGGAGGTTAAACTAGTATAATTAAGAAATCTTGCAGGCGTCCATACCCAGAGAAATGCTTCAGGCTAACCAGGAATCAGCAGATGTGATCCTTCAAAAACCTTTTCTTGTACACATATCTGTGCGAGTGTCTACACACATGTGGCACACGAGACCACGCACCGTATACGTGCCTGAGGTATTGAATTTCGTTTTGTGCTAGATTTAGTTGTGTTACTCTTGGTGGTGTTATCATGAAGCTGGAAGGGTTTTAGTGCCCCATGAGCCATTAACTGCTGACAAGAGCAAAAGGAAGAAAAGCCTCAAAGAAAAAGCAGCTTTTTCCTTACAGCAAACTGCTCATGGAGTTAGTCTCAATGGCCATGATTTAATGTCAAGACCTTTTTTTACAGTCTATGGTCAAGACATAGGTCTCCCACAGCCGTGCAGATGTCTAAAGGCCGTTCGGGAATCTCAGGTTCTTCAGGATCAGATGAATTAGTAAACACATTTGGGAGGATACGGCAAAAACTCTTCACTTAAGGGCAGCTCAGTTGAATCGATCTATCTCAAAGGGATTCTGCTGCTCAGTTTACACTGGGTAGATAGTCATTCTTATCGAACAAGGAGCTCATTAGGAGAGGAGAAGATCTGCAAACCTTATTAGCATTATCTGAATTTCAAGATAAATGGCTCCAACACCAAGGTTTCATCTTGGCTAGTCAAAATAATGAATAAAAGATGGTTTTAGGTAAAAAGCTACTTTATATTATATTACAACATTTTAAGGAACTCTTAATACTAATGTAATTACTGTCCAATAAAGGCTGGATTAAAGCACTTAATGACATTTTCAGATTTTCCGTGACCTAATGTGATAACTATTTATGCTTCATAAGTTGTTAAAGCATTTTCTAACTCTCTACATATGAGCTAATTAAACAAACACTTTTGTTAATTACAATGACAAATATAGCTGCAAGCAGCGATTACGGGCCCAAGCCGGTGGCACCGCAAGCCTGGTGCACCAGGGTGGCGGTACCGCCGGCTTCGGCCCTTCATCACTGCTCGCGATATATATATATTTATAGATATATATATTAGGGCCGGGACTCGATTAAAAAAATTAATCTAATTAATTAGAGGCTTTGTAATTAATTAATCGAAATTAATCGCATTTTAATTGCATAAATATTTGACCTGAGAACAGTGAGAAGTAATTTTTTTCACATGGATTTTTAGTATACCATTGAATAATGACTGAATACATAAGCTTAAGCAACAAAATATTGTTTATTTTTGTTCAACCAAGTCCAGCAGACCAGTGTTTTTTGCCATTAAGTGTAGCAATAGCATATTGCTACACTACACTAATAGCAATAGCGAATTCCTTGTTGCATAGCTTGCACACAACCATGCTCTTATCGACGCTTCCATCCGTTCGTTTTTGTAACAAAATTTCCCATCCACCGGCCAACCAAAGTGATCTCGTCAGCTTCTTCGTCATGAACGCTAGTTGGTGCGCCAGTATAATCGGTCCGCCGAAACTCATCCAGTGAGAAACGTTCCGCGGTGCAAAAATAAGTGCGATTAAAAATAATTTGTGTAATTAATTAACGCGTTAAAGTCTGTAGTTAATTAATCTTAATTAACGCGTTAAAGTCCCGGCCCTAATATATATATATATATATATATATATATATAAATATAGCTGCGAGCAGCGATGAAGGGCCAAAGCCGGCGGCACCGCCACCACTTTAGGTAACTAAAGGCACCGGGGTGGCGGTGCCACCGGCGTTAACGCATTTATTAATTAATGCCGACAATTTTTTTATCGCGCGTTAACGCAGTTTTTTTTTTTATTATTATTATTTTGAAAGTCCGTTGCTCACTGGCTCTGAATACACATAGGCCTACAGTCCAACCATGATCACAGGAGGGGTGGGATGTTGGTCAGCCAGCAAATAATCCACCCAAACCAGCAGTGGAGAGAGGCTTCGGCAGGTTCTCTCAGGTGAACAGAAAGGGAGACAGCGCCCCGCGAGTGAATGACATGCGCTCTATGGATAGTAACCACGGCAACGGCTTCTGTGCGCTACGCAGCTGTAGTCTTTTTAACTTAAAATTATACATAACTTTACCTGATAGGCCTGCGTTTAGTTTAGCGGGGATGCTCTGCCATGTGAATTCCCTCCTGTTGATGTCCTGATAACTATTTAGATTCTGGAAACTCACAAACAGCGAGCCGAGGATCAGTCTCTCTTCCAATGATTTGTGCTGCGCGTCGTGTACAAAAAGTTAGACAATTCAACTTCGGCAATGCGCGGGCGCGTGCGTGAGGCGAGCATGACCGCAACAGTTTCACAGGAACGCACCCGCTTGTCGCTGCACCTGTGCTCGACCACTTCACCTCACTCTAGGCTGATTTATAATTCTGCGTCGGACCAACGCCGGAGCCTCTACGCTATAGACGTAGGTTTTCATTATATATCTGCGTCGTTGACGCGCAATTACACATGCAGAGGGAGTGTGAAACCCGGGGAGCGGTTCTAGCAATCACAGCGCTTGCGGTACGCGTAGAATTGACGTTATATTTTTGGAGAGATGCACGGGTACGCGCGCTACACAGCTACGGCGTGAGTTCGACGCAGAAGTATAAATTGGGCTTTACCTCTATTTAATGTAATCTTACGTGGGAAACCATGGCATGCCATGACCAAACCTAAGCTGCTATCAGAGAAGCAACGTTGGTCGACTTATATCTGTAGTAGTGATCATGACCCTTTTAGACTGTTTCTGCTGCTCCCTGATACAAGATACCTGTTCAGAAAAAAAAGAAAACTGGACTCGTTTTAACAAGCTAGATAAAAGGTAATGCCCTGGCAGTGGCAAATAGCTTTGTTTAAATATTTGATTTGATTACATTAATGTTTAAGTTGAGATTTACAATTTTATTGATACTGTGTAAAGGGAATACTGCTGGTATAAAAGCACCTTATTTGTTTAAAGTTTTTGCAAACCACATGTTATTGCACTTTTGTAGCAGTACATTTAAATCAAAAGTGCGCAATACAGTACTTTAGAATTCATTATTCAATTTTGCGCGTTACAATTAGTGCTGCCACTAACGACTAATTTTCTAACGACTAATCTTTCGACTAATTTTTCGATTAGTCGACTAATCTAAACGACTAATTAAAAAAAAAATCAAGTGTTTATTTCGTTGTGTCCATTTTATTTTGAACTCAACTGAAGGGCCAAAACATTAAATGTCACCTGTTCAAAAACATTATGTATTAACAATCTAAGCATTAAGTATCTGCATTTCCATTAGGCTATACCATATTAGTCAGAGTCCTAATCTAATCCTCTAATAACAAACATGTATGTATTACTTAAATTAGCTCTTTGTTCTGCCTTAAAAAATGTACAGTAAGCTAATAATGATTAATTTATGTACATTTCTGAAAAGCATAACAGATAACATCACTCTGAATAGTAAAGTAGATGCAATGCATTTTCTGTGAAAAGCGCTATACGAATAAATTGGAATTGAATTGAAAGAGTCTGGACTAGCCCACTATGAGTCGCGCTGAAAGCAGGCAGGCACGCAGTTATGTAGCTCGCGTTTACACTTGCGTGCATGGCGGGCCCGTGCCGCGGTTCGCGTGAATGTGAAAGCAACACGGACTCGGGAGCGCTTGTTCAGGAAGTTAAGTAACCTGCCCATGCGTTTTAGCTGATTATGATGCATTTAGTTAAATAAAACACATGTAAGGGATGATAGTGTTGATGATTTACCTTGGATACCCGAGAGTTGAGTCTGCAGTGTATTTGCGCATTGCGCGTGCAATCAGGGCAACACATTTGGAAATCCACTGTCTCCTCAAAAGAGTCCGTTTGAAAAACACAATATACTATTGACCCGCGTTCTGTTTTCTATCATGCGCCGTGCACGTTTGCGATGGCATAAGATGCACGCAAACTCAACAGGGTTCGAAAGAATTGAGTGTGAAACCAGACCAACGCTGCGGAGGGCGCCGGGAACAATCGCGCTCGCGCTCGGACTCGGACCGCAGCAAACGAGCCCACTGTGAAAGCTCCGTCACCTGCCTCCGCAATTTTTCATATCAAAGCAGTGAAGGTGGGCGGGAACGTGAAGGAAAATGATAGCAGATAAACCAGCAGGGCGCGCACGGCACACAGACTGGTGTGTGGAGGTGAATTACAGTGAGCTGTTTGTGACGGGAGACCAAAAATAAATAGCGGTCAATAGTAAAACGACACGTCGACTAAAAAAATTGCCGTCGACTAATTTGCATGGTCGATTACGTCGACTAAGTCGACTAATCGCGGCAGCACTAGTTACAATGCGATTAATCGCAAGAAAATCATGCGATTAATCGCGATTAAATTTTTTATCGTTGCCCAGCACTAATATATATATATATATAAATAAAAGAAGCCGGTGGCACCGCCACCCCGGTACCTTTAGGGTTATTGTGCACGACCTGCAAAAACGTAACCCTCCTTTGACTGTCGAAAAGAAGTGTGCTCTAGAGCTTTGCATCAGTGTGGGCTCTGCAAAAGTGCGCATCGAGGGCACATATCACAATGTATGCATGAGCAACCTTCTGAAACCTAAAATGAAAAATGAGACACCCTACAGACGGTCTCATGGATTTAACGGACAAATGAAATAAGCACACAAGACTGAACATCTGCTGAACGGCTCTGGTAGTTCCGCTTCAGCACTGATGATGTTGTAGGAATAGTGCGCTCTGGTTGGTCTGGATTGTTCGGGATTTTTAATTTATACAGAAATAAGTTATTTATAATTTAGATGAGAATAAAGTTAGTGTTGATTAAAATGAAGGAAAACAAATATATTGATCTGAAATATAGCACATAAATTTTAAATTAATTTAGGTTAAATTACCAAACATACAATCTTAAATTTAATTTAAAGCAAACAATACATTTAAATACATTTAAATTATGACTAGTCAGAATGGCGTTGTAGATATCTCAAACTGGAGTTAGGGATAGTCATAATTTAATTGTAGATATCTATTATCAAGTTATAGATATCTTGAAATTCATTTTGATTAGAGATATCTGAAATTTGATATCTGTAACTTTCATTTTATTGGGTTAGCTATGCGCACTGTGATTGGCTCATCGCGTTTGGGGGCGTGGCTTAGCCATAGGCCAATTACGTTACAGATATCTTAAATGATAATACAAACTATCCAAAATATAATTACGACTTGTCAGAAAGACGTTGTTGACATCAACAATGTTAAATCCGGATAGTCAAACTTAGCTTTTAAATGTTAAAAGGGCTTGCCATACAGAGCTCAGAGAGAGGCTCACCATATTCAAACCAAAATATATGACTTCCTGTTGGTCGTTGCTAATTACAGTAAATTAGAAAGTTGTCCGGCTCGAAGAGTACAATATACATATCGAGTTTTGTTACTGTAGATAAAACTAACCCCCCCACCTTTTGTCAAAAGCATTTAGAAAGTGACACACTTCCTGCTGCCAGTTGGTGGCGCTATAACTTTGACTCACAATAGTCACATCCATGTGATCGGCCTCTTACAGCGAACACGCTGCTGAAGTTTCATCAAGATCAGTTAATGTATGTAGAAGTTATAACACACTTCCTGTTTCCATTATTCGCCATAAATTCGTTTCCTCGCCACGGCCAAACCGTTCGAGATATCAAAAATCCCCTGGCAATTTTTCATCCTCAATGTCTTGACTTCATGCACACCGAGTTTGGAGACGAACGGGGGAATTCCCTAGGAGAAGTGTTTCAAATTCCTGAGCATGCGTTTCCAAACAACCCTAAATAGCCGACTTCCTGTTGGGCTGGCGTAAAACTTAGAGCACGAAAGTTCTTCGGCCCGATGAGATATATAAGTGTAGCGAGCAGCCATATCACCCTGTAGCCCAAGACTGGTTGCCCACTGAAGCTAAGCAGGGCTGAGCCTGGTTAGTACCTGGATGGGAGACCTTCTGAGAACACCAGGTTACTGCTGGAAGAGGTGTTAGTGAGGCCAGCAGGGGGTGCTCACCCTGTGGTCTGTGTGGGTCCTAACGCCCCAGTGTAGTGACAGGGACACTATACTGTCAAAGAGCACCGTCCTTCGGATGAGACGTTAAACGGAGGTCCTGACTCTCTGTGGTCATTAAAAATCCCATGATGTCCTTCGAAAAAGAGTAGGGGTGTAACCCCGGCATCCTGGCCAAATTTGCCCCTTGGCCTCTGTCCATCATGGCCTCCTAATCATTCCTATATACTAATTGGCTTCATCACTCTGTCTCCTCTCCACCAATAAGCTGGTGTGTGGTGGGCGTTCTGGCGCAATATGGCTGCCGTCGCATCATCCAGGTGGATGCTGCACATTGGTGGTGGTTGAGGAGATTCCCCCCTACCATATGTGAAGCGCTTTGAGGTCCCAGAAAAAGCGCTATATAAATGTAACGAATTATTATTATTATTATTAGCGAGTTTCAGATTATTACATGCAAGCGTGTTTGATATATGGACAAGTGTTCAAACCCCGTTCCAGGTGGCGCTGTCGAGCCCCCCTGCCACGCCCGGGTACCAGCTTCAGCCCGGCCCTGATGGCCGCGGGTTCTGACCCGTGTGCAAAGTTTCAAGAGTTTTTGAGCACGTTAAGGCCCCCAAAAGTGCCCAAAAGGTAGTAAAATAATAATAATAATAATAATAATAACCCTAAGGAAAACAATAGGGCCTTCGCTTTTTCAAGGCTTGGGCCCTAATAATAGTGCGGAAGAAGAATAATAATAATCCTTAGGAAAATAATAGGGCCTTCGCCTTTTCAAGGCTTGGGCCCTAATGAATGAAGAACTCACTTGTGTATACTCATTTGTGTATAGTCTATCAATGTATTAACTAGTTTATAAACAATTGAAAAACTATTAGTTTATAGTTAATTAATAAAAGTATAAGTGCTTGTTACTGTAAACCTATTAAAACGTTTATCCATATTCTGTCTCTGAAGTTTGAACAACTAGGAATTCTTTAATAAGTGTGAGACTTACAGACCCAGAGGCAGCCAAAGCAGCTCCACCTCATTACATCGTCTCAGTTCTTCAGTTGGGATGAGATTTGGGTTTAAGTATTGAGCATTTTAGACCATTGAGCACCGCGGCAGTAGTGTTGCTGAACAATCAGCCGGTCTTTAGCTGGATGCCTGAGGCTTCAGTACTCCTGTTGGATCCATTTCCAGTCTTATGAGCTTTAAGTCTTCCTCTAAGTTCCTATATAAATCACTGTTCATCAGCGCTGCACTGAACTGAATAATATTGCAAAGAGCCTGTAGCCAAAATGAAGCATTTATTTTGCATGGCAGGGCAGGTTGAACCAATACCCAAAATGATTGTTACGCCTGACTCCCATGATACTCCTTAAGCCCCAGAGGATATTTAAATGGATAGTTTACCTAAAATTTTAAATTCTGTCAATCATTTCCTCACCCTTATATCATCCCAAACCATTTTTTCATTTTTTATATCATTTTTTCACTAGTTTGATTTTCATTCTTCTGTGTAACAAAAAATAAAAAGTAGTTTTTTTTTGTTTTTTTTTACAAATTCTCACATTTTTTGCTAATACAAATGGAAGTCGTTGGGGTCAAATTACGTACTTTAAAACATTTTCTTTTGTGTTCCACAGAAGCCAGAATGTCATACAGGTTTGGAACAACATAAGGGTGAATAAATGACAATTCTCATTTTCGGGTGAACCATCTCATTGAAGAAGGTTAGTTAACTGCTAACAGTTAATTAACACCGTTCAACAATAGGTGAATTTGACTAGTCATCCGTATTGAACTTAGCACATTGAATTTGTGTAGCATATTATTTCGAACATCAGGTAGTGGCAAAAAACATGTCTTCAGACGTGTCTACACTCCACTCGTCGTTCTTGGGGGTTTTGCCACATCTCCAATAATGTTTGTAAATGGCCTGCGACGCTGCTGCTGTTTCCAGAATACCAATGCAACCTCCGCACTAACACCCAGTCCCCAGGCGTCTCCATGCGCACATGTCTGGAAATGACAGCTTAGCAATGTGACATGACGGAGCTGCATTGCTTCAAATTGTGTGGCGGCGGCGGGAGTTTGCATCTCTGAATAAGACCGCAGCAGAATCCTACAGAGCTGCGGCGAGGGAACGCTAGTGTCGCTATAGTCTACCTTGGGTGAAGGGCGGTGAGGAAATGCACCGTCATCAGTTACAATCTACAAAAGAGGAGCATGTCACATAAACGAGAGGAGACAAGTCTCGCACCAGCCATCTGGAGTAGAAAACAATATTTTCTCATTCCCTCTCTAATAAAGGAAGACACAAGATGGCCCTTTCTCAGGGAGCTGTGTGTATTATTGGCAGGCAGGATGAAAGATGAAAGGCTTGTGGTCATGGAGATCTACTCCAGAGATGCCCGCGGAGCCAGTGAGGCGATGCCACACAAATCAACATATGCTTTACATCTACCTAGGCGGCATGAATCTTTCCCAGAAATTTTTCAGCATGGTATTTCATCCATTTGTTTTCTTTAATTGGAAGCTCTAAGAACAATGACCAGAGGGCTGCTGGTGGACTTTTGCAACCGAGTAATATTTAAACTTTTCAAGAGCCCTAGCTCAACATAAGCAAGACATTATCATATTAACCTATGGTCAATATGAAGCCATTTAGAGAGGAAAAAACAAGCAAAAGCATTTGTTTACATTAATAGGGTACATGTATTAAAGGCACAAATCCATTTTTTTGTGAGAAGTCTTAGTGATGCAAGATGAACTCTTATCTAACATAAAAATAGCCTATTATATATGAAAAAAGTAGCTACTTTTTAAACATCACATGTCTGTATCCTCCTCGCATCACACCTGTATCAAAGATTCTGGCCTGTTTCACGTTATCACTTCTTGACATGGGACTAGCCAAAATCTGTCTGGTCTTGATTACAGGCCTTCACTGTATTCAACAGTTAAAATCATACACCAGTGTCATAATCTATTGAATTACTGTTAAATTAAATTAACTTGTTTTGGTACATTTTGTAGTAAAAAAAAAACAAATCAACCAAAAACATAATATTTAACTGTGAGCAACAATGTGTTTTAACTGTAACACTCTTTACAACTGTGACACCTAAAAAGTTAACATAATGTTGGCCCTATTTTTGACAGCATACTGTAACTTAACTAATTCTTTAACTTATTAGAAATCAAGATTATCAAAAACTGGTCCCAAACTAGCCAACTGAGTGACACCTTCATTTAGGCTAAATCTGCAACCCGTCACCCATTTTGAGAAATAATTTTGAAAACAAAAAACACAAAACTCAAAAATAAAGAGAAAATAACACCACATATAAAATGTAGTAATATAATTTAGTATTATAATTATAACAATTTCGGTTATATAAATATGCACACGCACACACACACTATTCTTGGAAAGTGCCAGTCACATAAATGACTGGTGAGGGAAGAAGCTAAGGTGCAGAAACCAAAGGGAACACGAATCACCAACTACTTCTGCACACTGAAATTCCATTTATCAAAAGAGAAATCAAATGGAGTGGCGCTGTTCTTCGTCTTGTGAATTATGGACACCCATTTCCACCACAGCAGTATTTACCATCAGCACATTCAACAACATAATTATGTTTATTATGATAATGCAAATCACTCGATTCTCTTCATCAGCATTATGTTCTCTCAGCGCGCCAGCAAGAGCCGAAGCGTTAATGAACCAACACTTGCTCACAAACATGCAACACGAGGATTGAACGAGTACCACCACCATCAAAGAGGCTTGTAATCTTTTCATAGCTACGCTTCAATAAATTCTGCGTTCAAAGCCCAGACCCTATAAAAGTTTACATCTGAAACTACACGTATAAATCATCCAAGCATCATATATGAAGAATTAGAGCAAATATGAGATTTTAATTGCCCATATACAGAACATATTTTCTCTGATGCACCACGTTATGCTAAATGCTTCTACCTTCTCCTCTCCTTCGCTCTTATTTGATTACAGAGAGCACCCTTCAGACAACAGCCATATATATATATTTTTTTTTTTATCCCACAGAAACAAAAGCGCAGAAGAGCTCTCAGTGCCTGTTCCCTGCATGCTCTCATCCCGGCACTTCACTTTACCCATTATGCACTCATTTTCCCTGCAAAACAAGAGCTTGGCCGACCTGCACGCCGCCAGCCCTCTTCTGCCTCAGAAGCACAACATCAGACATGTCAGAAAGTGAGGAGAAACTTCTAAGCAGACAGAGGAATCGAGAGAGCGACTCTTTTCTCTTTATCTGCAGCCTTATTTTCACATCAGTCGCCACTGCACACTGCACACAGGAGAGCTTGTGTTGACATACTGAAATGGGAGAAGATCTAACGTGTGGCTGATTATTCCTTCATAGCAGTACATGTCTGTCTCTCTTTTTTTCACTAGTTTTTATCTCGGGTCACAATAAACATTTACCCTAGAGTACAATTTTTACTGCCAATTAGTCCTGGCTCTATATATATATATAATTATTTAAGCCGCACTTAAATGGGGTTGGTAAGATTTAAATAAAAAAAATTTTTTTTAAAGGATTTAGTTGATGAAAAACTCAGAACTATTATTACAATTTTAACTGTTTCCTATTTTAAAATATTTCAGTATTCCTGTGATGCCAAAGTTGAATTTTCAGCAGCATTATTCCAGTCTTCAGTGTCACACGATTCTTCAGAAATCATTCTAATATGCTGATTTGCAGCTAAAGAAACTTATCAATGTTGAAAATAGCTGATAAATAAGAAGTTTAAAAGAACAGCATTTATTTGAAATAGAAATATTTTGTAACATTATAGATGTCTTTACTGTCAATTTTGCTCAATTTATTGTGTCCTTGCTGAATACATTTCATTTTCTTCTATAATCTTACTAACCCCAAACTTTCGAAAAGGTAGCGTATCTCGATGTATTCAAGCTATTTTACAATATTCAATACAAATACCAATATATATGTATTTGCTATTGCCGAGTAGATTCAAAATGTTTAAATGTAAGAACTACAACAGTAAAACTCGAGATAATATAAATCAAGGCATGTTTTCAATTAATGACTAAAATAAAGAATATGAAATCAATAAATGCATTTTTATATACATTTATAATTAACAGCAATATTTACCCATTTATACAAAATATTATTCCTTGACATTTTCATGTAAAATCACGAGACACTGCAACATTGGCAATAAGTTGCAACAGACTTTCTGTAGTAAGTTGATTTGAAGGGTCAGCAATGCATCATTCGCACAATTTCATTATTTGCATACTGCATTTTTATTTGCATTATTAGAATACTGTATTTGTAGGTCCTAATAAAGTTAGACCAACTGGATAGTTTTTGGTGTTATTTAATCAAAGCCAATTTTTATTCTTGCATTGCGAGTGTTAATTTTGGACCCTGGTTTATTATCTTACCTAACCATCTGTCTAGACTCTCACCCTTTTTATTGGTCAATGCATACCCCTTGCACCACTAAATCTAAGTTGATGTTGAAGCTCTCGTGTCCTAAATCAGGTAAGCTCAAATTCTCAAAAACTCTTTTTCCTTCTTACAACCATCTCATATTCTCTCTCTTACACTCCGTTAAGGGAATTCTAGCTCTTTCTCAGCTTTTTAGCTCTGCCATATAGATAGACAATAACATTTAAACTTCGCCCAAGTTCTCTGCATCTCCCGTCCCTCTCCCTTCATCTCTCCATCAGTATGGATCCTCATCCCTCTTAAGTGGAAACATTCTTCCAACATCACAGGATGTCCACGTAAGTCTTTGAAGCTGAGAGCCAAACACTTTTCTAAAAGGTAGCTAATGGAAGAACATGCTTATCAGAGTGATCCAGTTTTCTTTTGATACAGCCAAGACCCTGTGGCTGGATGGAAGAACAAAGAATTCGCCCAGGCAAGGCGCATCGAAGATGCATCTGGACTAGGGTTGGGTGTTGGTTGGGTTTTATCCGATACCAGTACCTACTCTGTATTTTTTAAACGGTTCCGGTGCTTAAACGGTTCTTATACCGGTACTAAAGAAAACGAAACCGCACACACTTTGTCAAAAAATAATACCCTTTTATTTACAGGGCCAAACTGGACACAATATTAACTTAAATATTTAAAGATTTTCTGATTTCTGATTAAATGAAAAAATGTGCCGTTTAATAGCCTACTGATGTAAAACACTGAAGTTAAGATCAACATTTTGTCTTCACATATTATGACTAACTTTAAGCAGAGAAATATCTGACACTGAGCAAAAATATTTAACACACACAGTATAGCCTCGTATAAAGAAGTGTTGGAACTTTGTTCAAACTTTTTGCACAGTTGCCACACTCGCAGTTGAATGGCAACGGTGTTTGCTAGCCTACTTGATATGCAGGATTTGCAGTTGGCACTAAAATAGGCCTACTAGACTTACCCGAAGAGAAACGGCTGCTGTTATCATCATCTGTGATGTCGCAACCCGATCACACTAAATGCGTCTCTATAGCACGCATTGTGTTTATCGTGTAATTTATACGCGAAAATTAGTTTTTACGCGCATAGAATACGCATGGGTTGGTTAGGGTAGATTTAGTAGCGGTCTGGGGTGTGTGTGTATTATACGTTTGGGTGGAATTATGGTGCGTTCACATGCTATGGTAATCATGGTAAATACCAAAAGCCGTCGTGGAAAATGCACATGAACACCCCCACACGTGGTATTTTCCACTGGGCAGCTCGTAGAATATTTTGATGCACGAGTTGCCGAGATGAGATAACCTTTGACCTTTTCAAAATGGCGTAGAGCAACACGAGAGTCGTGTATGGTAAAAATATGTACTATTCATGATCTAGAAAATATTATTTCAGCATATTATTTACCGTTTGAGTTTTGATAAATCATTTTCTTGCTGTAGCAGATGACTTAAGCAATCTAAAATAGTTTTAGCTAAATAACAGGTCTGGATCTCCATCTTTTTACCACAAGCACTTGAACGCAACACACTGGTAAATACCAGTTCACAAGTGGAAAATAACATTTTCCATAGCACGTGAACGCACCATTAGTTGTGTGGGATGCGTGTGTCAAATGCATGCGAAAACTGTGTATCATATGTACATAAAAACTAATTTTCGCATATAAATTGCACGATAAACACTGCGTGCTATAGAGACACTGGCAGCCTGCTGAACTTGAACTTTCGTCAAGCGTGTCAGAGGTTCTAATCCGGATTCGTACATTCTTTTTTTCCTCATCAAAACCGATTATGCTCATCAGTGGTTGTATATCAAGCAGGGACACGTTTGTGAGCATTGTATTTTGTGATTTCACCAGAACGAATAGAAAGTCTCCGCAACGGATTGAAGCGCGCGTCCGAGTGAAGACAGTGGGGTGTGCGCGAGCCACAAGAGAAAGCACTGTATACTTGAGTAAAAAAAGCACATTTCTGCCGCTAGATCCTATCTTATTTAACAAACGAACAAAATGAATGCTCTGCTGGTTTCGTTTCGCATTTTCGTTCTTATTCGGTCTCGTTACTACCGTTTACGTCGGAACCGGTTCCCTATTGGAACCGCGTTTCGATACCCAACCCTAAACTGGACAGTACGGGGTTGTCGAACCAATGAGCTGGCAATGAGTGTGGGTATAACTGGATGATTATAGCATGTGGTTTGTGGGCTAGTCGACTCCTTGGAGCATCTCTATGTATATAGACACATCTAGACTGTAAGATCTTGATCTGAGACCCTCAGAGACCTTGGTTAACCTTGCCGCTCAAAACCAGATAACTGCTCAGACTCACATGTGTGGATTGACAGCACGTGTTGTGCCTGTGAGATGTTTAGACAGATGTGAGGCTAGCGGCTCAACCGTGACTAGGCACAGAAAGCTGATATCAATATTTGTTCAATTATACATCCACAAGCAAATCATTTCCATTCAGCCTCAAAGATAAATGTTTCTGTCCGCAGCATCTCAGACAATTCACAATTCTGCACTATCACCACACGCAGGTACACACTTAAGAAAAACACAGCGACAGAGTGGTAGGGCCCTATTTTAAATCGCCCGGCTCAAGTGCACTTAGGGCGTGTCCGAATCCACTTTTGCTAGTTTAACTACGGGAAAAATGGTCGACACGGCCAGCGCATGGTCTAAAAGGCTTGTCCCTATTCTCTTAAAGGTGGGGTATGTGATTTTCTTTTTTGACCATTTTTTCAAAATCACTTGAAATCCTATTCCTAACCCACTTACAGCCACTGAGTTAGAAGCACTGAAATGAACATTAAGCAATTTAATCTGTGGAACGGGCAGGACTCAAAAAACTGTGTCCCCTTCGTGCGCATACTCAAAGCTCGTGACCCAGTCACAGTAAGTGCAAGTCGCCCCGGTAGTAAGTGCAATCTCGCGCATCTGAGTTTTGCAGATGCATGATCGCGCGTCCATGTTCTTCGAATGGGTGGAGTCAGGCCCAGCGTTGGAGGAAAGAAGATAGGACCTTGGAGTTGAAGATAGGAGTTGTGTATTTTCAAAATCTGCCGAGCGCTTTGCAAATCCCATACCCTACCTTTAAGGAGTAATGGGAGTGTTTTGGGAGTAACGAGCAAAAAAACAATCAGAGTCATCTCCCATTCCCTTTAAAAGCCAGTTGCACTTGCACCATCACGGGTTCCTATTTACATGGCGGAATTTGTGAGTGGAAAGACTGAACGCTTCTTCAGAGAGGAAACGGATCTGCTCATGCGCGAAGTTAAAGCGTGTAAGCAGACCATCTACGGGACAAGCCGGATTCTACCATATCTTTATGTACACAATATTAATATTTTACAGTGTAATCCTTTTATGTTTAATATTTGGCTAGTTTGTGTGCTGCTGCTGAGAGAGAGAGAGAGTGTAGTTATTACCCTGTGTGTTTAATAAGCAGAGTGTATGCGCATTGTGCACCCGCCTATAGGCGCATATTACTAATGTGCCCTTTAAATAACAAAAAAAACTCTGCCATTGACTTTAGAGCAGGTTTTTGTTGGTCAATGGTGCAGTCTATTTCAGATGCCTCAAAATAACAACACGCAAACAATGCACCCATACACACCTCGTTTACTAGGGGTGGCACGGTACATGAAAAAACACCCGAACCGTTCGGTTCGCTTGTCTCGGTTCGGAGCGTGTGTGTGTCTCACGGTTCAACGCATGTGCAATGTAGCCTCGTGCGCGTATATGACCTCAGACGTGTGTTTCCTTTTCGCGCGAAATAAGACGTGTGTGGACATACATATACGAGGCTTGTTCGACTTGAACCGGCGCTGCACAGAGCGATCGGCGCGAGCGCGACGGCTCCGTATGCTTTTCAATCACTCTCGCGGTACTTCGATATCATTCACCGATAGCTCTGTCTAGCGCCGGTTCAACTCGAACACGCCAGTAAAAGTGGAGTATGGAGCGCTGCAGGTCACGTCACGCGGAGAAGTGGCAAGTGGGAGAGATAAGGAAGGCTAACCGGAGTTGGAGGATGCGCCAGCATCGTATAAGTCCGGTGTGTGGGAACATTTTGGATTTCATGTTATGAGATATAGCAGCTACAGTGGCACTAAGATAAGAACTCCAGTCACATGTTTCCAAATTCTGCACTTTAATTTCAAGTGAAAAAAAGTGTATCCTCACTCTCAGGGAATAGAAGCATTGTTGATACTGTTTTTGTGTTGAGGTTGAACTTATGTTTCACTTTATGATTATGGCCGTTGCTATTGCTATAGCCTAATTATAGGCAATTATGTTTCATGTATTTTACTTATTTAAAAGACAGAGATTTAAGAGTTCCTCTTTTTCTTTTAAAAGATAATACTTTTGTAAGAGCTACACTTAAGTTGGCAGTTTGATAAATGCAAGTTAATTTTTAATCTTTGTGTGCTAAAAATGCACATAAGTTCCTGTAGAGATAGTGATACACATTCTACTTTTTTTGCCAAATAAACGAAAAGCATGTCATCAATGTCTTCTCTCTTGCTGTATCAAAATGTCACCTAGCTTTCCTCGGAGATGGTCCCAATAATGTGCTTAAAGTCAAGTCAAATTCAGTTGGTGCCTGATTGCATGACATAACATTTTTGTTAATACTGTATCCTAAATTGTGGATAATTAAGCTATACATCATATGCTGAAGAACATTTCTGGAGTGTTAAAGATTAAAAGAAAAAATAACAACAAGAACCGTACAGAACCGAAAACCGTGACCCTAAAACCGTGATACAAACCGAACCGTGGGTTTTGTGAACCGTGCCACCCCTATCGTTTACAGACCAGCACGCCCATGGGCGCACAAATAGGCCCGTAATGTATGCGTGTATTGGACGTGTTTGTGGTAGTCCGTGTTCGATTTACACAGAGCCGATCCAAGCAAAGTTTCAATTACATAGAAGCCTATGGAGGAGTGAGACAGCTCTCAGATTTAATCAAAAATATCTTAATTTGTGTTCCGAAGATGAACGAAAGTCTTACAGGGTTGGAACAACATGAGCATGAACATTTTTGGGAGAACTAACCCTTAAAGTTTAAAATAAATAAATACTCATACTTTTTTCTCTCTGAAAGCATTGCTGAGGGGAGATGTGTGAGTGCTCAGCTGTTGAATGTAGGATGTTAACCTACCTCCAGTCTTCCCGTGTCAGGCTGGAAGCCACGTGCTGGGTCCTCTGTGGTCACACGGCACTGGATGGCATAGCCATTGATCCGTATTTTATCCTGTTTCAGGCCCAGCTCGTGCAGACTGCGACCTTCACACACTCTCAACTGAGCATGTACCAGATCCACACTGGATGAAAGGGAGAGAGAGAGAAACAGAGACAGTGGTTATATTGCATTTGCTAAACAACAAAAACACACCCTGCCACAGGCCCCATAGCCACAACGATCACATCCAACACTGAAACTATCACTACAGAAAAGTGCACGTTATCAGGCCAGACCTGTTCAGCAATTTGGAATCACAACAGATTCACTCAAACCATTCTCAGTTGCTTGACATTCCAGCAGGTGCAACACGGCGAGACAATATTCACACTGGTGAGGCGAGAATGTGCAAGATGCCTGCTTGCTCCAATAACTTCTATTAGACAGGCTTGACAACTAGCAATCCGCTTCACAACACTGCACTCGCTTGACAAGGAGTGGGATGAGTGGATTGTAGAAGGAAACAAGCGAGTCACTCAACGACATACAAACAGGAAATGCCTGCTAGATTCAGGGCTAACATCTAGCGCCTGATCCACTCCGGCCTCAATAACTTCACAATTAAATCAATCACTCCGGCCTCAATAACTTCACAATTAAATCCTCATCCTCATATATCGGGTCAATTTTCTTCTTACAGGTGCAAAGAGAAGGGGTGAACCAGGGTTGACTAATTGAGGAAAAGATGCATGTGTAGCGAATGGAAGCTTGTCAGAGTTCTGAACCCGCAGCCTTTTGTTTGAAATCTATGTCAACATGTAAGGGTAACGCTACAAGGTATTTATTCCTAATTACTAATGCTTTCTTTCACCATATCAGAAGGAATAAAAGGCATTCAAACAGCTTCAAGTCTAAAACTTCATGATCATCCTCTTTATGTTGAATGAATAATCAAATTCCAAAGTGCTAGTGTGTGCCCAAGACAAAAACTATGAAAGCACCCAGTGGGTCACGAAATATTTTTAACCAATAAAAGAAGCGAGTATTTGCTTTCATGTTCATCAATAATTTATGCTACAAAGTGTCTGCCTTTTTTATCTCTGGCACAAAGGCATTTTAAAAATGTAAGATTTCTCGAAGGCCAACATGTATGAATCGCACAGCATGCTTTTGATAACACTATGGCAATATATTTATATGCACAAACACACATGGTGGTGGCAAAGGCAATATGTTTGCACAGCTCTCAACATTATCTGGTTAGGCCTCATTAATTTTTTAACAATGGTACAAACAGGCTCTGAATATTGCACGCATATGTCTTTATGACACTGGCGTCTAATGATAACATCTCTCACATGAACTCTGGTAATTATTTCAGCTTGCAGCTGTTATGACCAAATGAAACATCAAAATCAGCTTAATAGATTATCTCTATTATTTTCTTTGTGTAAATACTTCAGCAGATCAATGTGCAATAGTTAAAATTACATTTATCAGAGGAAACATTTGGGTTCTGAGTGGCAAACAAAAAGGTTGCAAGTTAAATCCAAACTAGGTGAAAACATTCGGCTTTTTCATGGATCCTGATCAACACACTTAACCCACAAATACGACGGTCCCTGCATTTACTGAACTGACAGGGTAAATCACTGTGGATGAGCTAAAATGATTCCAACATTAAAAGTTTTAGTGCTAATATAGCGTTAGTTAATCTTTCAGAAATAAAAGGGAATCTTGATTACTTATTTTTGGATTCAGAAGTATTCAATTATGTATGCAACCTCTATTTACTAACAAAATGTGTTTTTCCTTATTTGCCGGTCACACGATGTCAACACAATCTAAAATCAAATATTTATTATAAACTTGAGAAATCTAGCACTGAATTTATATTAAGAACGAACTGAGAATACAGAATGGCATTGATCTGTTTTTGACAAAAATACAGTATACAGCTTTGAAACCTTTCAAAATGAATCTTTGTTCCGTCTTTCTTTTGAAGATCCACACACACTTAAGCAAATCAGACGTCAACAGTAACACTCGAGTGGATTCAGTGAATGATTCGAAAGAATAAGTCACCGAACAGTCAAACAGAAAGATTTGAAGTCAGCAATGATGTCATGGTGACTTTAAAGGGATACTTCACCTCTGGAAATATGAATGTGTATTTAAGATGGGTCATTTATTTAGAAGAAATGTGAAACTATTTTTGAATTGTGCTTTCTAGACTGAGAAAAGCCAGAAAATGTATTTTGGCTTATGTGGATGGAAGACAACAACTCCCAGAATGCACTTGCTTCGCTGCCCTAGGAGGCCACGCCTACCGGTAACAGAGCGCAGTAGTTAAACAACAAGTCTAGGCTCATAGTGAGTCTCCATGATGAGTCTGCACGGGATTTCGAGATCGCCCAAAATGTCCGGGATTCGGCTTTTGCGTTCTATTAATATCACCATTAAAGGGTTAGTTCACCCAAAAATGAAAATTAAGTCATTAATTACTCACCCCCATGCTGTACCAACCCCGTAAATAGGGGTGTGCAAAAAAATCGATTCACATTTGAATCGCTATTCAATCTTTGCCGATTCAGAATCGATTCATAGATTTCCAAAAATCGATTCATATTTTTTTTTTTACGGTGTGCACCGGCGGCGTCGGCGTGGCAATCGGGTGAGTCGGGACTGTTCCCGGTGGTCTGGTAGTGTTTCGAGGCCGCGAGGGCCGGTCTGATAGTTATACATTGCAAGATCTTGCCGCCCACTGGTCAAACTGTGCAGCTTCTCTGCTCAACCCGTAAATAAATGCATCGATCCACAGATTATATTTGAGTTCTTAATGGTCTGTAGATCTTTTGCCAAGCGTGTCAGAGGTTACGGGTTCTAAACCGCACTCGTATAGTTTTTTCTCTCTCTCATCAAAACCGAATATGTTCATCAGTGGTTACAGACAGTCTATATCAAGCAGGGAGACGTTTGAATGCATTTTATTTTGTGATCTCACCGGAACGAATAGAGTCTCAGCAACGGAGATAGATTGAAGAGCGCGTCCGAGTGAAGACTGCGCGAGCCACAGAGAACACTGTATCCATGACACTGATAATTTATCAGTTTTTATAATTTATCAATTTATCAGATAATTTATCACCGAGAATTTAACTGAAGTAGTTGAAGGAGATCGCATTCTCGCGCATGCGTCGTGGAAATCTCTTGAAGTATTATTTGGAATATTTAAACATTTTCTTCATTGACTTTCTGGGCCGTCAGGTTTCATTCCCTTAGGGAGCCTATGGAGGAGTGATCCAGCTGTCACATTTAATCAAAAATATCTTCATTTGTGTTCCGAAGACGAACGAAGGCCTTAGGGGGTTGGTAAAGCATGGGGGTGAGTAATTAATGACTTAATTTTCATTTTTGGGTGAACTAACCCTTTAATTATGTTTACTGTGGCGAGCAGGAGGAGACTGAGGGCCGCAGGAGAACGGCGCAAGGCCGGTGGCGTGATTACTGATGAGCGACACCTGTGAGACGCACCGGTCTCGTATCTCTCACGGAGGAGCGGGAATTTTCTTAGCAATGTTAAAACGCACATCAACCGATCACTTGTTTAGCGTTCATGCAAACACTACATTCAGATACACCAATCGGAATGAATTCAGTTAGATTGAAACAAAAGGTGTGCATGTAAACAATGAATGGCGACTGCAAAAAGCAAAAGCTGAATCCAGGGGCCTCATGTATCAACACTGCGTACGCACAAAAACACGGCGTACGTCAGCTTTCACGTTCACGGCCAGATGTACTAACAGTGAAATTAACGTAAGAATGTGCGTTCCTCCAAGTAAACTTCATGTCTGGCGTACGTATATTTGTCGTGATTTTTGTCCGTTGGCGACTCATAGAGGCAATAAAGTGAAGTGGCAAACATTACACTACGAATTGTTCTATCGCACCACCAGCTGTCAGATATTGCTTATAATTTGTAATTGATAAATTATTTGACATATTGTCACACGAGTTTTATTAAAATATTATATTATGCAATTAAGTAAGAACATAGGCTATATAAAGCATGTCCAAATTGATACAACACGTCTAGCAATGGCAGCGTTGGCTTAACTAGGAATAAAAAATAAACTTCATTAATTCGGTCAGTAAAGATAAAAAAAATTAAAGCTGCAAGCAGCATTTAGCGGTGTTCAAGCAGTTAAGGCCTTTAAGGCCGTTAAGCACAAAAGCATCAAAAGACATTAAGTTTTATTTAGCATACATTTAAACACTGATGTAATAGATGGAAAAGACCATTTACAGCCAATACAGGCAATTTACCATAGGAAATACATGGTTTTAAAGCTTTTCAACAGTTATAGCGCCACCTATTGTCCGATCTCCATAAAACTTTGCATGCTTGTTCATGATGTTATGTCACATATGCGTACCAATTTTTGTGAAGTTCTGAGTTTTTATTTATGATTTATAGGCTTTTGAGTGTGTTTTGACACGTCCATTTTCTAAATGACCCTGTTACAGTGAACCAAAGCGCAAAGTTCAACTTTTTTTTGATAATTATTGATCTAGAGAGTCCAGAGAATTGTCCTAGACTGGTCTGGTTCCGATCGGGCGAAAAACCAGGGACTAGTTCGCAAAAGTAGGTTTTTAACATATTCGTGAATATTTAATGAACCGTTTGATTGACAGCAATGGTTCTAGAGGCAAAGTTGTTCAGCATGAGGAGATCTATCAAATGATATGCATTTTGTGGGAATATGTGCACCACCACGTGATTACAGAGCCGTAGAACTCGTTAGCGCCAACTAGTGGCCGATTTTTTTCAAAACTCTTACAGACCACTTGGGCCATGAGTCAAACATGCCCATCGAGTTTCGTTCCGATCGGCTTTCGTTAACCTCGTCTCATAGGTGCTCAAACTTCATTGGCCGATGGCGGCAATGTTTTTTGAGATACGCCAATGTCCTCATATACATACATGGGGCCTTGGACCAAGACACTGCATACCAATTTTCAAGTCAATCGGACAAACCACTAGGTGGCCATATGTTTTTTTCATGTTATAGCGCCACCTAGAGCTCAATCGATTCGATTTTTTTACTGTGACCTCAGACTGTCCTTATACACATGTGTGCCAAGTTTGGTCAACTTATCTCATTTACTTCTGGAGTTATAGCCGTTTTAGTAAAATAGGCTCCTCCCACAACGTTCATTTTGCGCCCCCTAGCAACCCTGAATCGAAAATTCAACTTTTTTTCGATAATTATTGATATTCAGACTCCAGAGAACATTTCTGCACTGGTTTGGTTCCGATCGGGCAAAAAAACAGGGACTAGTTCGCAAAAGTCGTTTTTTGACAAAATTCAAAATGGCGGAAAATCTATCATGGCGGAAATGAAATCGGAGATATACGTTTTGTTCTCCAGGTCTTCAGCTTTCCAATGATATAAGACACTTGAGTCTACGACATACGGTTTAGGAGTTATGAGCAGTTTCGCGCAATTGGTTGCTATAGCGCCACCTATGGGCCAATCGGGCTCATAATTTGATAACCTCTCCTCGATTTTTGTACTACCATCTGACAAAGTTTCAAGTCTCTAGCACTTACGGTTTGGTCTGCACGATGCGTTTTACGGCAGAAGAATAATAATAATAATAATAATTAAAGCTGCAAGCAGCATTTATCGGGGTTCAAGCAGTTAAGGCCTTTTAAGGCCGTTAAGCACAAAAGCATCAAAAGACATTAAGTTTTATGTAGCAAGCATGATTTACCATGATATACTACATTTCAGTGTGATTTTTCATGATTTACCATGTTCCAGTATGATTTACCATGTTCCAGTATGATTTTCCATAGTTTACCTCGATATACCATGTTATAGGATGATTTACCATGATATAGCACATTCTAGAATAATTTACCAGGATTCTAGCATGATTTACCTTTTTTACTATGATTTACCATGTTTCTAGCCAATGCTGAAAGCTGATAAAAAGATTAGAAATGTGTAATGCTGCTGCTCCATCTAGTGGACAACAGTGCTATTACAGCCTACTTATACAATATGCCATGTTTTTCATATCATTTAATCTACACACACTCATTCTGTTGTAGATAGAGACATTTGGAACTTCAGGATCCAATGTGACTCAATTGTCACTTCAATAGATGATTTTTGACTAAATGTTTTTGTAATTATTAAAATAGTGAATTTATAAAGTCTAAATATTAATTATAGTTGAGTAGTGTGACAAAATGACTTTTTTTAAACAGCAGGGGGCAGTAAAATACCACTTATTGGCTTAATAGGCCATTATGTTCATATAATGTTCACCTTTTTAACTGTTTTACAGGCATATTTTGTCCAATCTGTCCGAAAATTTTCAAGATTATTTAGATTCATGGCCCACATGTTCAGACTTGTTTTTAATAACATCTGAGCATTCATTGAAGAGATATAGGCTTTCGGGGACGCTCAATCAAGGCTACACATTGAAGTGACCCAACTATAGCCATCAAAATGCAGAAGTTCAACCTTTTCTGATAATTATTGCTCTAGAGAGTCCAGAGAATTGTACTGCACTAGTTTTGAACGTTATTATATGAAATTTATATGATCTTAGATGGAACAAACCATTTACAGTCAATACTGCCAATTTACCATAGGGAATACATGGTTTTTAAGATTTTTAACAGTTATAGCGCCAGCTATTGTCCGATCTCCATGAAACTTTGCATGCTTGTTAATGATGTTATGTCACATATGCTCACCAATTTTTGTAAAGTTCTGAGTTTTTATTTATGATTTATAGGCTTTTAAGTGTATTTTGCCACGCCCATTTTCTAAATGACCCTGTTATAGTGAACCAAAGGGCAAAGTTCAACTTTTTTTTGATAATTATTAATCTAGAGAGTCCAGAGAATTGTCCTAGATTAGTCTGGTTCCGATCGGGCGAAAAACCTAGGACTAGTTCGCAAAAGTAGGTTTTTAACATTTTCGTGAATATTTAATGAACGGTTTGATTGACAGCAATGGTTCTAGAGGCAAAGTTGTTTAGCATGAGGAGATCTATCAATTGATATGCATATTTTGGGGATGTGTGCAACACCACGTGATTACAGAGCCGTAGAACTCGTTAGCGCCAACTAGTGGCCGATTTCTTTCAAAACTTTTACAGACCTCTTGGGCCATGAGTCGAACATGCCCATCGAGTTTCGTTCCGATCAGCCTTCGTTAACCTCATCTCATAGGTGCTCAAACTTCATTGGCCAATGGCGGCCATGTTTTTTGAGATACGCCAATATCCTTTTACACATACATGGGGCCTTGTTCCAAGACACTGCATACCAAATTTCAAGTCAATTGGACTAACGGTCAGGTGGCCACACCCCCTTTTATGTTTTTTTAATGTTATAGCGCCACCTTGAGTTCGATTGTCGCTATTTTTTTATCGTGACCTCAAATTGAGCTCATACATATGTGTACCGAGTTTGGTAAAAATATCTCATTTCGTTCACGAGTTATAGCCATTTTAGTAAAATAGGCTCCGCCTCCTGCAAACTTTTTGACGCCCCTTAGTGACAGTGAATCGAAATTTCAACTTTTTTTCGATAATTATTGATATTCAGACTCCAGAGAACATTTCTGCACTGGTTTGGTTCCGATTGTGCAAAAAACCAGGGACTAGTTCGCAAAAGTAGATTTTTAACAAATTTCAAAATGGCGGAAAAATTTGCATACCGGAAATGAAATCCTTGAGGCCTTTTTTGTTCGGCTTGAGCCAAGGATTCCAATGATATAAGACACTTGATGCTGGGACAAAGGGTTATTGAGATTTAAGGAAAACAGTGCCATTTTTTTGTTTTTTGCGCTATAGCGCCACCTATTGGCCAATCGGGCTCATACTTTGATAACCTCTCCTCGATTTTTGTACTACCATCTGACAAAGTTTCAGAGCTCCAGCACTTACGGTTTGGGCTGCACGATGCGTTTTAGGGGAGAATAATAATAATAATAATAAAAATCCTTACAATTACAATAGGGTTTCAGCACTTCGTGCTTGAACCCCTAATAATAATTAAAGCTGCAAGCAGCATTTAGCGGTGTTCAAGCAGTTAAGGCCTTTAAGGCCGTTAAGCACAAAAGCATCAAAAGACATTAAGTTGTATGTAGCAAGCATTTAACCACTGAGATCATAGATAGAATAGACCATGTTTTAGCATGATTTACCATGATATACCACATTTCAGTGTGATTTTTCATTATTTACAATTTTGCAGTATAGTTTACCATGAATCTAGCATGATTTACCATAGTTTACCATGATATACCAAGTTCTAGTATGATTCACCATGATTTACCCTGTTCTAGCATGATTTACCACAGTTGAACATATTCTAGTATGATTTAATATGATTCTTGCATGATTTACCATGTTATAGGATGATTTACCATGATATACCACATTCTAGAATGATTTACCGCAGGATTGTAGCATGATTTGCCATGATACACCATGTAATAGTATTGTTTACAATGATTTACCATGTTTCTATCGTGATTTACCATGATTTACCACGTTGCTAACAATTGTGTGAAGCATCAGAACAAATGAAGTGATAAACTCTGACAAAATATGATTGTTTTATAATAGTTAATAAGGAAAAAACAGAATACTGGTGAAAATCAAGTCTGTCAAAATGAAAGTGAGCCAATAAGTGGTCTTCTACTGCCCTCTACTGGACATTATACTTATTTAATAAAGTCTTTTCACAGGTGCTTTTGCACTCATATTTAGACATTATGCTCTCTCTTTCTCTCACACACACACACACACACACACACACACAAATAAAGACAAATGTTGTTGTTGTTGTGGTTTTCAATGCTATTGCGATGTGTCATTATGAAAATATACTTTAATGGTCTATAAGCATTTCACATAATGTGTTTTTAAAGTATTAATCAGATTATTCAGCATTTATTTAGAAACCTAGGACTACACACACACATTCTGTTGTAGATACAGATATTTGAACTATGTGATGGAAAAAAGAAATGTTTACTGCAATTGTCCTTCAGGATTCATATTTCAGGAATGATCTGCCCACCCTCATCCGGAATGCAGAATCCCTGACAGCATTCAAAAGACAACTGAAAACTCATCTCTTCCGTGAGCACTTAAACATAAAAAAAATAAAAAAAATTCTTTCCTTTTCCTTAAATCCTTGCTTATCTGGCTTATGCTACTCCGAGCAATGTCTGAACTTTGTATTTTGAGCACTTCTTGCGTTGTTTTTGTCTATTCACGATGACTCGCTTGGTTTAGTCCTCAGTTGTAAGTCGCTTTGGATAAAAGCGTCTGCTAAATGACTAAATGTAAATGTAAATGATTTGTCTTAGTTTACCTTGATGTTACCTTGTTGTGACCGAATGTTACACAATAATTTATCATAATATACCACATTCTAGAATGATTAAGCAGGATTGTAGCATGATTTACTATGATTTACCACGTTGTTAGCAATTATGTGAAGCTTCAGAACAGTAAAGTGAATTGAAAGACAAAATATGATTGTGTTATTATAGTAATTGTCACATAAGGTTATTTTTTAGTGTCTAAATATATGAATGCAAAAGCACATGTGAAAAGACTATTAATAAGTATAATGTCCAGCAGAGGGTAGTAGAAGAGCACTTATTGCTATAGTACCACTTTTATTTTGAACTACTTGGTTTAATCAGTATTGTACACTAAAGCCAACCAGTCTTTCAATGTGAATTCCATTATGCATGCTTACACACACACACACACACACACACAATTTTGGGTTATGATATTGTGAAAATCTCTTTTTGTGGTCCTTAACACTAGAACGGCCACGGCGGTCATTTTGACCGTTTTGAATTTTATATCTGCAATAACTTTGTTGAAAAAATAAATAAAATCCTGCTCGTACCTGACTTTTCCTAAAAGTGTCTGTATTTTCATTTAAAATGTTTTTAATATAAATTACACATAAGGCAAAAAAACAAATGAACATATTTACCTATTTCGGCCATAGACGGTCATATTGACCGCACTGAATTTCGCGGTATTCTTTTGTTACATTTCTCGCGGTTGACCTTTGTGTATTAGGAAATAATCAGAAGATTCAATTGCAAAATGACAGATATGTTTATTGAGAGCTGGTCAGATGCTGGGAGAGTTAAGGTGTGTAAATGTCCGGTATGAAGCCCTTGGCAGCACAGGGACGCTGCGTGTAGAACCATGGAGTGCTGAACACGGGATAACACACGGAAAAGGGATACAGGCAGGGAACAAACACGCAGGAAAAATCTACAACGATCTGACAAAGACTAGGCGACAACAGTAACACTAAAAAGGGTCGAATGCTGATCAGTTGCAGCTGGCGCGTTGATCAGAGCGGGCATGCTGATCAGCTGCAATGACACACGCACACACACACACACACACACACACACACACACACACACACAACAAGACGAGAAAGGAGACAGCGAATTCATAAACCGTGACATTGTCTCTCTCACTGTCAAAAGAATATCTAAATAAGATACTTTTAGTTGTTATTATCTTGTTCTGAGTTATGTTGAATATGGAAATGTAGCTAGGCCAATCTGTTCTGAATATGCGATAATTACGGGCTACTATATTTATAAATGTATAATTAAACTTTTTTAAATGTACAGTTTAGTGTTTTGTTTTTAAAAGATATCCTAATACAATAAATGCATTAATCTCTCAATTGGGTATTTATCATTAAAGATATAGAGATTGCAATCTAATGGTCAAAATGACCGCTTGTGGCAGTTCTAGTAGTTATGGAATTCTGGCACTTCTAGTGTTAAGCATTTCAGATGTTTATTTGTGATGTAAAAATATTAAATTTTCTAATAAATCATTATTTAATATTATATTATTTATTATAAATATTGTTTCCAACATAATAAATATCTTTAAGCATTTGTTTGTTAGCCATTGCTGAAATCTGGTTAAAAAGATTAAAGAATTCTAATGCTGTTTCTCCCTCTAGTGGACAACATCGGTTTTACAGCCTACATAAACGGTTGAAATGAATGACAAGAAATTCGTTTTTTTTTACTTATATCTCGGGAACAAGAAAGTGAAAAAATCTGAAACTCAGAAATTAGATAGTGTTAGAGGAGCCCTCTTGAACAAGACTATCCCAGTGTTGCTGAGTGATTGGGTCCGAGAGTAATGTCCGTTGAAATGCATATCTTTGTGGGCTTATATCTCGGGAATGCCCAGGCCAAATCGCACCATACTCGAATCGAAGCTAGACGAGGACGGGCCCTTTCCAACAAGCTCTCCCTCAAGAATCTAGGTGGTCTAGATCGGGAGTTACAGCCGTTCCAAGTCGGAGGTCTCACGGATTAGCGATCCGCGGGGGGGGGGGGGGCGCTCCCGAGCCCCGCGACGATAGATTTCGATCAAGATTCCCGAGAGGACCTTACCATCAAAATTTGAGCGCGCAGCGACTTTCTGTTTTCGAGTTATGAGTGAATTTGTACTGGGGGGGCGTGGCCTAAATGGCGGACAGCGTTTTTACTTTCACTTTAGGATTCCCATTTGTAACTGTGATACAACTGTCAATAGTAATTCTGCAATAGATGAATTGACAAAATGTGAGTGTAAATGTTAAAATAGTGATTTTATAAAGTCACTAAATTAGAATTATAGAATAATATTAGTTAGAATCATGACAAAATGACTATTTTAAACAGCAGGGGGCAGTAGTATACCACTTATTGGGTTAATATGCCATTTGTTTTTTATCATTTACTCCTTTTTAACTGTCATAGATGCATTATTTCTTATCTTCTTTAGAGTCACATGTTCTGACGTGTTTTTAAGAAGATCTGAGCATTCATTGAAGAGATATAGGCTTTCGGGGACCATCCAAATGAAGAAGTTATACCTTTTCTGATAATTATTGATCTAGAGAGTACAGAGCAATAGATGAATTGTACATCTTTTGCTGTGATACAACTGTCAATAGTAATTCTGCAATAGATGAATTGACAAAATGTGAGTGTAAATATTAAAATAGTGATTTTATCAAGTCTAAATTAGAATTATAGAATAATATTAGTTAGAATCATGACAAAATGACTATTTTAAACAGCAGGGGGCAGTAGTATACCACTTATTGGGTTAATATGCCATTTGTTTTTTTATAATTTTCTCCTTTTTAACTCTCATAGATGCATTATTTCTTATCTTCTTTAGAGTCACATGTTCTGACATGTTTTTAAGAAGATCTGAGCATTCATTGAAGAGATATAGGCTTTCGGGGACCATCCAAATGAAGAAGTTAAACCTTTTCTGATAATTATTGATCTAGAGAGTACAGAGCAATAGATGAATTTGGACAAAATGTGATTGTAAATGTTAAACTAATGATTTTATAAAGTCTAAATATGAATTATATATAACAATATTAGGTAGTAGTATGATGAAATAACACTTTTTGCCTGTTATAGCCATCCAAGCTAATATAGCTGTTATAGCCATCCAACTTACACCCTATTATAGCCATTCAAATGAAGAAATTATACCTTTTCTGATGATTATTGATCTAGAGAGTCCAGAGAATTGTACTGCACTGATTTTGAACATTATAATATAAAGATTATAAGATCATAGATGGAACATACCATTTACAGCCAATACAGGCAATTTACCATAGGAAATACATGGTTTTAAAGCTTTTCAACAGTTATAGCGCCACCTATTGTCCGATCTCCATGAAACTTTGCATGCTTCTTCACCATGTTATGACACATGTGCCCATCAATTTTTGTGAAGTTCTGAGTTTTTATTTATGATTTATAGGCTTTTGAGTGCATTTTGACACGCCCCCTTTTCTAAATGACCCTGTTACAGTGAACCAAAGGGCAAAGTTCAACTTTTTTTTGATAATTATTGATCTAGAGAGTCCAGAGAATTGTCCTAGACTGGTCTGGTTCCGATCGGGCGAAAAACCAGGGACTAGTTCGCAAAAGTAGGTTTTTAACATATTCGTGAATATTTAATGAACGGTTTGATTGACAGCAATGGTTCTAGAGGCAAAGTTGTTCAGCATGAGGAGATCTATCAAATGATATGCATATTGTGGGGATTTGTGCAACACCACGTGATTACAGAGCCGTAAAACTCGTTAGCGCCAACTAGTGGCCGATTTCTTTCAAAACTCTTACAGACCTCTTGGGCCATGAGTCGAACATGCCCATCGAGTTTCGTTCCGATTGGCCTCCGTTAACCTTGTCTAATAGGTGCTCAAACTTCATTGGCCGATGGCGGCCATGTTTTTTGAGATACGCCAATGTCCTCATATACATACATGGGGCCTTGGACCAAGACACTGCATACCAATTTTCAAGTCAATCGGACAAACCACTAGGTGGCCATATGTTTTTTTCATGTTATAGCGCCACCTAGAGCTCAATCGATGCGATTTTTTTACTGTGACCTCAGACTGTCCTTATACACATGTGTGCCAAGTTTGGTCAACTTATCTCATTTACTTCTGGAGTTATAGCCGTTTTAATAAAATAGGCTCCTCCCACAACGTTCATTTTGCACCCCCTAGCGACCCCGAATCGAAAATTCAACTTTTTTTCGATAATTATTGATATTCAGACTACAGAGAACATTTCTGCACTGGTTTGGTTCCGATCGGGCAAAAAACCAGGGACTAGTTCGCAAAAGTCGTTTTTTGACAAAATTCAAAATGGCGGAAAATCTATCATGGCGGAAATGAAATCGGAGATATACGTTTTGTTCTCCAGGTCTTCAGCTTTCTAATGATATAAGACACTTGAGTCTACGACATACGGTTTAGGAGTTATGAGCAGTTTCGCGCAATTGGTTGCTATAGCGCCACCTATGGGCCAATCGGGCTCATAATTTGATAACCTCTCCTCGATTTTTGTACTACCATCTGACAAAGTTTCAAGTCTCTAGCACTTACGGTTTGGGCTGCACGATGCGTTTTACGGCAGAAGAATAATAATAATAATAATAATAATAATAATTAAAGCTGCAAGCAGCATTTAGCGGTGTTCAAGCAGTTAAGGCCTTTAAGGCCGTTAAGCACAAAAGCATCAAAAGACATTAAGTTTTATTTAGCATACATTTAAACACTGACGTAATAGATGGAAAAGACCATTTACAGCCAATACAGGCAATTTACCATAGGAAATACATGGTTTTAAAGCTTTTCAACAGTTATAGCGCCACCTATTGTCCGATCTCCATAAAACTTTGCATGCTTGTTCATGATGTTATGTCACATATGCGTACCAATTTTTGTGAAGTTCTGAGTTTTTATTTATGATTTATAGGCTTTTGAGTGTGTTTTGACACGTCCATTTTCTAAATGACCCTGTTACAGTGAACCAAAGCGCAAAGTTCAACTTTTTTTTGATAATTATTGATCTAGAGAGTCCAGAGAATTGTCCTAGACTGGTCTGGTTCCGATCGGGCGAAAAACCAGGGACTAGTTCGCAAAAGTAGGTTTTTAACATATTTGTGAATATTTAATGAACGGTTTGATTGACAGCAATGGTTCTAGAGGCAAAGTTGTTCAACATGAGGAGATCTATCAAATGATATGCCTTTTGTGGGAATATGTGCACCACCACTTGATTACAGAGCCGTAGAACTCGTTAGCGCCAACTAGTGGCCGATTTTTTTCAAAACTCTTACAGACCACTTGGGCCATGAGTCGAACATGCCCATCGAGTTTCGTTCCGATCGGCTTTCGTTAACCTCGTCTCATAGGTGCTCAAACTTCATTGGCCGATGGCGGCCATGTTTTTTGAGATACGCCAATGTCCTCATATACATACATGGGGCCTTGGACCAAGACACTGCATACCAATTTTCAAGTCAATCGGACAAACCACTAGGTGGCCATATGTTTTTTTCATGTTATAGCGCCACCTAGAGCTCAATCGATGCGATTTTTTTACTGTGACCTCAGACTGTCCTTATACACATGTGTGCCAAGTTTGGTCAACTTATCTCATTTACTTCTGGAGTTATAGCCGTTTTAGTAAAATAGGCTCCTCCCACAACGTTCATTTTGCGCCCCCTAGCAACCCTGAATCGAAAATTCAACTTTTTTTCGATAATTATTGATATTCAGACTCCAGAGAACATTTCTGCACTGGTTTGGTTCCGATCGGGCAAAAAACCAGGGACTAGTTCGCAAAAGTCGTTTTTTGACAAAATTCAAAATGGCGGAAAATCTATCATGGCGGAAATGAAATCGGAGATATACGTTTTGTTCTCCAGGTCTTCAGCTTTCCAATGATATAAGACACTTGAGTCTACGACATACGGTTTAGGAGTTATGAGCAGTTTCGCGCAATTGGTTGCTATAGCGCCACCTATGGGCCAATCGGGCTCATAATTTGATAACCTCTCCTCGATTTTTGTACTACCATCTGACAAAGTTTCAAGTCTCTAGCACTTACGGTTTGGTCTGCACGATGCGTTTTACGGCAGAAGAATAATAATAATAATAATAATAATAATAAAAATCAGTACAAATACAATAGGTTTTCAGCACTTCGTGCTTGAACACCTAATAATAAAAATCAGTACAATTACAATAGGTTTTCAGCACTTCGTGCTTGAACACCTAATAATAATTAAAGCTGCAAGCAGCATTTAGCGGTGTTCAAGCAGTTAAGGCCTTTAAGGCCGTTAAGCACAACAGCATCAAAAGACATTAAGTTTTATTTAGCATACATTTAAACACTGACGTAATAGATGGAAAAGACCATTTACAGCCAATACAGGCAATTTACCATAGGAAATACATGGTTTTAAAGCTTTTCAACAGTTATAGCGCCACCTATTGTCCGATCTCCATAAAACTTTGCATGCTTGTTCATGATGTTATGTCACATATGCGTACCAATTTTTGTGAAGTTCTGAGTTTTTATTTATGATTTATAGGCTTTTGAGTGTGTTTTGACACGTCCATTTTCTAAATGACCCTGTTACAGTGAACCAAAGCGCAAAGTTCAACTTTTTTTTGATAATTATTGATCTAGAGAGTCCAGAGAATTGTCCTAGACTGGTCTGGTTCCGATCGGGCAAAAAACCAGGGACTAGTTCGCAAAAGTAGGTTTTTAACATATTCGTGAATATTTAATGAACGGTTTGATTGACAGCAATGGTTCTAGAGGCAAAGTTGTTCAGCATGAGGAGATCTATCAAATGATATGCATTTTGTGGGAATATGTGCACCACCACGTGATTACAGAGCCGTAGAACTCGTTAGCGCCAACTAGTGGCCGATTTTTTTCAAAACTCTTACAGACCACTTGGGCCATGAGTCGAACATGCCCATCGAGTTTCGTTCCGATCGGCTTTCGTTAACCTCGTCTCATAGGTGCTCAAACTTCACTGGCCGATGGCGGCCATGTTTTTTGAGATACGCCAATGTCCTCATATACATACATGGGGCCTTGGACCAAGACACTGCATACCAATTTTCAAGTCAATCGGACAAACCACTAGGTGGCCATATGTTTTTTTCATGTTATAGCGCCACCTAGAGCTCAATCGATGCGATTTTTTTACTGTGACCTCAGACTGTCCTTATACACATGTGTGCCAAGTTTGGTCAACTTATCTCATTTACTTCTGGAGTTATAGCCGTTTTAGTAAAATAGGCTCCTCCCACAACGTTCATTTTGCACCCCCTAGCGACCCCGAATCGAAAATTCAACTTTTTTTCGATAATTATTGATATTCAGACTACAGAGAACATTTCTGCACTGGTTTGGTTCCGATCGGGCAAAAAACCAGGGACTAGTTCGCAAAAGTCGTTTTTTGACAAAATTCAAAATGGCGGAAAATCTATCATGGCGGAAATGAAATCGGAGATATACGTTTTGTTCTCCAGGTCTTCAGCTTTCTAATGATATAAGACACTTGAGTCTACGACATACGGTTTAGGAGTTATGAGCAGTTTCGCGCAATTGGTTGCTATAGCGCCACCTATGGGCCAATCGGGCTCATAATTTGATAACCTCTCCTCGATTTTTGTACTACCATCTGACAAAGTTTCAAGTCTCTAGCACTTACGGTTTGGTCTGCACGATGCGTTTTACGGCAGAAGAATAATAATAATAATAATAATAATAATAATAATAATAAAAATCAGTACAATTACAATAGGTTTTCAGCACTTCGTGCTTGAACACCTAATAATAAAAATCAGTACAATTACAATAGGTTTTCAGCACTTCGTGCTTGAACACCTAATAAAGTAATATTTTTATTCAGCAAGGACACATTGAATTTGTTTAAAAGTGAGAGTAAATGCATTTATAATGTTACAAAAAATTATAAGATTTCTATATCAGTTTGAAATAAATTTTTATTCATTAAAGAATCCTGAAAATACTATATCATGGTTTCCACGAAAATATGAAGCAGAAGCACACCGGTTTTCAACACTGATAATACTCAAAAATGTTTCTTGATCATCAAATCATCACATTAGAATGATTTCTGAAGGATCATGTGACACTGAAGACTGGAGAAATGATGCTGAAAATTCAGCTTTGATCACAGGAATAAATTACACTTTACTATATATTCACATAGAAGACATTTTCAGTGAAATTTCGTTTCTTGCTTGCTTTAGCCATGTTCTTGCAGGTTTCTTTTGCCAAATTGGACTAATTACCATATTTAAATTAATTTAATTGGGGGAGGAGACTGGGTGGGGCGTTGTGCTCGTGCATGTGCGCTCAATTTTACGTTAATTGGGATGTACAAAGAGAATATGCGTGGGATCCTTCGTACGCAGAGATTCATACATCTGCTTTTTTTTGTGCGTACGCACATTTACAGCTTTGTCCGTACGCAATGTTTTAGTATGAATTCAACGCAAGTCTTTGTACATGAGGCCCCAGGACATTTTGTACGATCTCGACGGCTGGACATGTCTAGGAAAAAGAGGATGGTAACCCCTACTACTCAGCTTTCTCCACAGAACAAGAGCCTGCTAGCTTAGCTTCCAAAAAAATATGGCTGACACTATGTGTACATACTGTGAGTGAGATCCCACCCTCTATGTGCGGGTTGAGAACATGCGGGACAGCCCCTACTACTGACTGTAGTCTTTAGCCTCTGGCCAAAACATCCTCTGACGATGCAAAATTACGATTTTTGCGTCATCGGAGGATTTTTTTCAAGACAAAAAATACATAAATCTCTCGCCTCAGGGGGATATGAGGGTGGAAAGCACGGTAATTTGAAAATACTACAGGTTTTCTACTAATACAAAGCTTAATGCTAAATCCTGAAGTATCCCTTTAAGCAGAGTTTGTGCTTCTTATAAACAATCAGCTTATAAAAGTTGTATATTCACTATGTTGTCTAAAGACTGTATGATCAGTGTAGTATAATCTATTTAGTAGTTTGGCTTTTCAGTGCTGGACAGGAAGAGTAATCTGCAGCAGTGAGAACAGATTCTGGGATTCAATGTACTCATAAAAACACAGCTATAAGGGCACAAGTCTCAAGGGCACAATGTTCACTTCCACGCTCCCTTACCTCTCTCACTCAAGCTTCTCCTGATTATATGCCATCCCATAGCAATCCAAGTCCGAAAAGCTACAATCACTTCCATAATAATGTGAAACAATAACTTAAAAGGATTACTGCAATCTAATATGAACAAGCTTTGATTCAGATGCAGACATGCATCGCCTACCAAACTCCCCAAAATACACAATATCCTGAGAAAACAGTACGTTTCAACATCTCCCATAGATTTAATAGAGAATTTCATATATGTTTTATAACTAACCGGTTTTAAAAGCATCAGAATGAGATGAGAATTCACTAATAATGGCGTTTTTAGCAATGACTCATCTATGACTCTTATTTCCCTGGCATGCCTTAAAATCCCAGGCAACAGTGCATTATGTGGGATAATACAATAGACTGTGGCTGATAAATGAACCATTTCTTAAAAGTGTGTAATCAGCATCTCCAACTGTGATGTGATAAAGAAATGGACACAGCAACCCCATTGATTTCAACGGAGAAGACTGAATCCCAATTATTGCACTTCCTGTCTGATCTCTGAGCGACTGCGCAGGCTCAAACTGAGTGTGACGACAGTCTGACAGTTGAAAATCTTCTAGTAGCCTCATAGACAGTAAAAGATTGCCGCGAGCTTCTCCTCCTGTCTATACGGTAATGTCTCTACTGTGCGACAGAAAGTCCCGTGGTTATGACGCAATCTTTAGCCTATTTTTACAAAAACGGCTTCTACGGGGCCGTAACGTAAGATACTAAGTAATGGAGCATTTTATACATTGTCGTGTTTCTTTAGAAATAAATAATGGACAAATTAAGTCTTTGGACGCCTCAGATGTAAAGTTATTCGCTGACAAAGTGACGCCAAAATGAATGGGAGTCAATGGGATGCTAACAGCAGGTGAAGTTCTGCTACAATGGCGGCTCTCGCGAGGCTTCAACTTCCGGCTGATGGATTACCCCCTTGCGTCTCTCAGCATGCGATCGCGGATTCAGATTTATTTCACGTCTTACTGCACTTGAATGGTCGAATACACACAAATATGTCCCATCGTGTGGAGTATAAATGAAAACAGTCGGTTATGTCTCAATTGAATGTAAACAGTTGGGTGTAAACCGGATGTGTATCAGTATAACAGATCCGTGAATTCATTCACACTTAAAGTGACAGCAGGTACAATAGGTTAATTTTACGTTATATTGTATTTGCCTATTGTTTGTAATTTGCTTCTTTGTAATTATTTTTAACAATTTAAATAAAATAAAAATAACTATACTGTGATATATATTGCTATGGTTAAGTTTTTTTTATTGATTTTCCCAATAGAAATCACATTTACCAATCCCCCAACCCTTACAACGAATCCCTAGAGTAGTGTCCATGCTGTCCATTAATTCAGCATACATCTATACACGCCTAAATACACCAACCTTCAACCAAATATAAAAACATATATGTACACACACTCTGAAAAAAATACAGCCAATAATAGAGCATTATTTTAAATGATCACCAAAGTCAATGAAAGGGAGCCAAATCTTAAAAAAAAGTTTTTCCCCCGATCCTCTTAACGAATACCTAATCTTTTCGAGGCAGAGACAAGGCTTCATGTCTCTAATCCATTGAGTATGAGCAGGCGGGATGGGATCTTTCCACTTTAGTAGTATCGCTCTATGTGCTAACAAGGAAGAGAAGGAAAGGACTTTACACACTGATGCTGACAGCCATGACTGCTCTGAAGTGACACCAAATTATACCACCAGAGGTTCTGGCTCTAAACTGTGCTGCAGACCCGCCGAAAGGGTATGAAATATCGATCGCCAGTAACGCTCTAATTTGGGGCATGTCCAGAACATGTGAATTAATGATCCCTCAGCACATTGACATCTATTGCACATAGGGCTAATTCCATTGAACATTTGAGCTATTTTAACTTTGGATATATGAGCTCTGTGTACTACTTTGAACTGTATAAGTGAATGCCGAGCACACATTGACGATGAGTGGACCCGTACCATGTGTCTTTCAGAGAGTGGTCTGTCAAGGTCTTCCTCCCAAGCTCTCTTAATGTTATCTAGAGAGGAAGATGCCAGATTGGTCATTAAATTGTAAATAATGGAAATTGAGCCCTTAGCTAATATATTACATGAAAGGAAACTATCCAAAGGATTTTCAGGAGGATATTTTTATAGTGAAATAAAATCTCTCATATTGTGAAATAATTTGGTCATATCGCCCATCCCTAGTTGTGGCACAAGGAAAAATGAAAATTGTCTCATTTACTCATCCTCAAATTGTTCCAAACCTGTATGAATTTCTTTCTTCTGCTAAAGACAGAAGATACTTTGAAGAATCTGGGTAACCAAACAGTTGACGGTAGCCATTGACTGCCAGTGCCATAGTATTAAAAAATACTATGGCAGTAAATGGCTACCGTCAACTGTTTGGCTAAGAAAACAATGACAGAATTTAAATTTTGGGGTGAACTATCCCTTTAATGTGATTTACACAAGTTGGACAAGTATCACCTGGATCTATATATTATCCTCTCAGTTTTCTTCCTTTTCCTCAGCCCTAGTTGGGACCATGATTGTTTGTTAGGTCTGTTGTTCGAGGATCAAGGATGTTGACTCAGAAACATGTACCACGTGAATAAATCACAGTGCTGGTCAATAACTTCTGAAAAGGTAAAACTCACATTTACAAGCAAAAAAACACCACCATCACATACTTGCTACCCCTAAACTGCCATTGTGTACCCTTTAATTCTCCAGATGGCAGAGCATTTCAGCAGCCAACAGTCAGACAGATGAGAAAGAGTGAGTGAGTGCAGAAAAGAGACGAAAATTGAAGACTGGGAGCATTAGACAGAGGAAACAAGAGAGCAGAGAGAAAAAGGAGGACAGCAGAACAGAGCCGACTGCAGCAAACAGCAAGAGAGCTGCTCAGGATGAGGTGGGGGAGCCATGTTAATATATTCAGTCTGATTCTTTATTCCATTTTAATTGCCAAAGCCAGGCAGCAGCATATGCAGAAATGATGTGGGAGTGGAGTAATCCCAGTCAGTCATACAACACAGACTGAGCCCCTGAGTGACACTGTGCTGTTGTGTGATTTTTGTGTGTGTTCTACCACAATGTTTAATATTTACCCATGCTGCTGAATAGGATCATACCAGAGTTTAAATAAATCAATATATGACGACAATTGTGTATCAAAGCCAAGAATACTTGAATACCAAGAAATACAAAGTCACAAGGTGTGGCAATATACCCTCATCAAGATCTCCTTTTTATTTTTATTGACCCATTGTTAAGTTTGTTTGTCTACATATACACAATTTCTTTTTATTTTAAAATAACATATTGATTGAACACATTGTTGATAGTTTCAATTGCTCCCTAACCCTATATAAAAGTGCAGGGATAGAAAAATGCAATAATAATAATAATAATAATAATAATAATAATAATAATAATACATTTATTTTATAAAGCGCCTTTAAAAGTTGCTTTCTCAAAGCGCTTTACAGGCAAACATAATAACAGAAAAAAAAAACTACACACTTAAATACACAAATAAAACAGGTAAAATGAATAATCAACTAAAAGCAATTCTAAAATAAAATGTTTTGAGACGAGATTTAAAAGTCACTAATGTATTTGCTTCCCTGATGACGGCCGGGAGCGAATTCCAAAGCTTTGGAGCAACCGAGGAAAATGCTCGATCACCCCTAGAACGAAGTCGGGTCTTGGGAACCACCAAGAGACCCACTCTGAGAGGAACGCAGATTGCGACGTGGTGTTTAAGGCATTAAAAGGTCAGTCAAGTACTGAGGAGCCAGATTGTGCAAAGCCTTATATGCCAGCATAAGGATTTTAAAATAAAAAATAAAAACAAATCAGTGAAATAAAAAAACTAAAATTACCCCAAAAAAAATGTAAATAATAAATATTTAAGGTTACATATACTAGTTACCATGTTGAATTTTAAACATTTACTATATGCATTTTATATTTAAAATATATGCAAATCATATTTATACAATTTAACTAAAATATTAATAACTATATTAATAATTAACATCAATATAAATTAAAATAATCTTATCTAGAGATATTACCCATGTATACAGAAAGATAGCTAGACAGACAGAAAATAACATTAGACAAGACAGAACATCCGACAGACAGACATTAGATAGACAAACAGACAGAACATTAGACAAAAAGAAAGACAGCCCGACGGACAGAACTCTAAGCAGACTGAACATCAGTCAGACCGCTATAGGTTGAAAGCTAGGCAGACCGCTATAGGCAGAACGCTATAGGCAGACCGCTTATTTGTCTGCAGGGGAATAACATCGAAGGACGCATGTGCAGCTTCGCAGGAACACAGTCCCTCACCATATTATCTGGTCATAAGTGTGCGCAGGTGTCAGGTCCAACCAGCCTGTTTAAACAGCATCATTACACACCGCTGTTGACAAAGTGCTTGATCTGATCAGCATATGGTTACATGCAGCTAAGGTAACGTACACAAACACACCTGGAGAGGGATGCTGGCACGGATCAAGTCTCTGTCATCACAGAGGGCTCTCAAGGGACCCCTAGGAGCCATTGTTTTTTTTTTATCTGGTCCATTCAGGGCCAAATAAGAAAGGACAGAAGCTTTAGACATCAATACCACAACAAGTCCAAACAACTAAAATCACATTGACAGTAAACAGCACTCCATTATCTGATGCAACACTACAAGCAAAAGGTCATAAGACCAAACCCACAAAGGGATGAAATTCCTCCAGGAGAGAGCAACGGGATGGTGTGGGTAGTCCACATTCAGCTTAAATAACTTCACGTCAATCAGTTTCTTTCCTCCTTCGCCATTACAATTACAAAGGCTTCTCTCCAGCTAACTTTCACCCTTAAAACTTTTGGCATCTCGCACATTCCATAATGATCTATACCATTATTTGCCAGTCCATTAAAAAAATAAATCGATAAGCTTGCAGAAAACATCCTACAACAACGTGCTAAAATCTCGTCCCGTTCCCCTGCTGGGTGAGAAAGTTCATATGCCTCATTCATCTTGTTTTTCTCGTGCCGTGTCTTTCTCTCACTCTCTCCTGCACCTCCATCTTTCCAAGCCCCCTAATGCCCTTGTCCAATCTCTTTCTTGCAAAAATGGACCAATACAAATGAGCAGCTGCAATTAAGCAACAACCCAAAGTAATTAGAAACCCATTACCAGGGTCACCCAGAGACAGCGCACCCACACACGCAAACACAAAGAACACACACTCTCTCACACACATACAGAGCAAACAAACATGAATGCAGAATGAGCATGAAGTCACGGCATAACTGCACGGCTGTGAGGCGTGGAAGGAGGCAGTGAGTGAAGAACTGAAGCACTCAATCAACTATTTGCCATGCACTTGCAGACTTCTGCATAATCTGGGAGAAATGGGGAGAGTAGTCTTGCGTAGCCAGAATTTTGAGTATCAGCATAAAGTCTGGACCACACTGAAGCTGGTTCTGGTCAAAAGGTCATGCTTTGGCTGGTTAGCATGGTCCAGTTAGCCTACTAAATGCTGATTTAAATGTACATTTACAATTTGAATATAATATAATAAAGACATTGTATATTCAATTGTAAATTAAGAAAACTAAAAGAAAACTCCTAATATAAAGATAAAAACTCAACATAATTGGTTTGTCAAGACAAGCTTTTCTAAAAGACAATTAATACACAATCAAAAATTAATGCATTTAGCTCAGCTGTATATTATACTAACAAATTTTATCGTACTACAGTAAATGTTGAACCAGTGCCAGATTTTCTCCAGGTGTGACTAATTTTTCCCTGTCTGCTGCCTTTCATGTCACAGGATAATTGCTAATTAAGGGAGCCAATCAGCCATTTTTGTGTGAAATATGCATCAGACAGGACTGTAAACTGTCTAAGAGAACAACTGGGAAACAAGAAGCCAGCACTGACACAAACAATTTAGTACTAAACTGTATTTTACCACCAACTCTCACTGTGGTCAGCCATCTTATTATTACTGTCCTAAGACTTTCTGACCCGAAGGAATGACAGAAAGATGGAGGAGATATCAAATTATAAAAACATGATGGTTAATTATGGGCAGCTGGCATATTTTATTACCTTGCCAGTGGCATGGAGCGACAGTGACAGAGGGTAATTGATCTTAATTACTGTGCCCAAATGAAGGTCATATCATCGACACAGAGAATGAGACTAGGGGACAAAGGAAAGCCCAGCTGCATACAAATACACAGCTGAATATGATTGTCTCAGGATCAACAATACACACACCCCAGTGACTAAAGAGAGAGTAATTGGCAGGAAGGGTCAGGAGGAACGAGGCTTTTGTTACTGGAGTCTGAAATGGCTTGGCAGAAGAAAAATTTTAAAAATTCCCACCATTTCATCTTGCTTTAAAGGCCTTCTCACACAAAGGAACCAAACCGAAAAAGCACTATTGTCATTCACATGCTGTAATAAACGTCAGGCAATAGAGAGCTGAAAAATACAAGCCATATGATGATGCAAATTTCAGTCACCTTAATGGAGGGATAGCAACAGCAGGTGTAAAATAAATAAATAAATAAATGGCATATATTCAGCACAATTTCTCTTTATGAACCACTTTATGAACCCCCTGACACAATGTAACAACGACTTGCAATCTGTGAGGTAAACTAAACGCTATAAGAGCTATTAGAAAAGGGGGAGGAGCCATTCAATATGTCCCACCTTAGCTTCCTGTTTCAATGGAAATTACGTCAACGCATCATGCAAAGTTGCGCATTCCAAGGCACTTCAGTGGGCCTTTAATGTATCAAATATAGTACATATACTAAACTATACATATTAACAGACTGAAAAGAGTGAGACTGAAACAATTGGCATTATGTAAACAGTCATGTTTCGATCTGATCTGCTGTTAATGGTCAAGTTTCAGATTTGAAGCGTGTGTGAAGACTTGATTCCGGACCAATGTAAAAGCCAGCTAGATAGCAGAGCAAGTGGGGTGTAGAGTGACTCAGTATGAGGAACAGAAGGTGGCTGCTGGTGAAGGTCTTGGCATACAAGCCCCACTGCTGGCTAGAGAGCTGGAAATCAAGTTCATTACAGTCATATGCGTTTTAAAAGCCTCTCGCTCACAGCTGGGTTGCCACACATTGCCAATTGCGAGCTGACAGCCTCAATTTCATGTGACAAGATGGACATTTATAATGAATAGAACCCTGGTACGTCCGCACAGGCAGTCACGCTCTACTAATTCACCAAGTCTGAACCAGCAGCAAAGATGGAAATCGTCCAGAAAAGTCAGGATCACATGTATTCATTCAACTGTGCATGGGTACTACATACTTAAAATTCCAACATATAAATTAATCCTTTGAGTTTAATAATCCTTTCCCACCTTATAAGCACAATATAAATTCAGTCAATATATTTAAAAAAAAACTTGTTGGCATCAAAATGTGTTAGAAAAATCACCTCCCCCCTACCCACTACATTTAAACTACCACGTTTACTCTCCTTCTTGGCGTCTTTTGCCTCTGGGATGAATAAGATGACAACAAAGGACTTCTCTCCTCTCTCCAAGACACACTTCTATCTGAGCTTTTTACTAAAATGAGGAGGGATTCGTTTTAGATACAAGCCCACTGAGAATCTTACAGGTTTCAAAGGGTCTAAGATGATGATGTCTTGCACTTATTATAATTTTTTTTTTTCCACACTGACATTTTAACAGCCGGAGTACAATAAAATTTTGAGTGTTAATTCGTGTTATAGGGCTGCTGAACATCACCCCACAGTTATGCATGTTTAATTGCATTTGGCCAAACAAAATGTCTTCATAAATGTCAACTAATATTTAGCAGAGTCATTATTTAGCAAAAAAAAAAAAAAGAGAGAGATCTTCTCAGACTCTAAATGTCAGACCAGACAGTCAGTTGATCAAAAATAAATGTTATAAACACTTGGCTTTGTGTAATATATATATATATATATATATATATATATATATGCACACACACAGTATGTACACATACGTGTGTGTATGCATACATTTCCACACATACAATATGTATGTATGTATGTATGTATGTATGTATGTATGTATGTATGTATGTATGTATGTATGTATGTATGTATGTATGTATGTATGTATGTATGTATGTATGTATGTATGTATGTATACATATTGTATGTGTGGAAATGTACACATACACACGTGTGTACATATATATATATATATATATATATATATATATATATATATATATTAGGGCTGAACGATTAATTGCATTTGCGATAGTATCGCGATATGATGAAACGCGATTTTTAAACCGCCAAAGCTGCGATTACACTCGCGAGAGAAAAGCAGTCTGCAGGTGTAGCATCAACTTGGCACGCTACGCATAGGCCTGGCATACAGGAAAGAACAGTTTATGTTTGATTTATGTGATGTTATTTTGTAATATATATATATATTTATATATAATGTATAATAATATATTCAGAGAATTTCAGAATCGAGTCTGAGCTTAGATTTTAAACGGATGCGTGATGACGCTGCGTGTGCTTTAGAAAACAGCCGTATTCTGTCTCTCTCTCTCTCACACACACACACACACACACACACGCGCGCGCGCGCGCAACCGCTTGAACCTTACGAAAAATGATCTTTCATAAAGTTCGGAAAGGTTTAGCGAATTACAAGGACATTCGCGGCCTTTATCGCACTGGTTGTCGCTTTGCTTGATGTTACTCTTGCAGTTCGCGCTCTCGCCCGCCGGAATTTTCCTCATAAATGCATTACTAATGCATTATTTGTGTCTTTTGGAATGTAGTTGTCTTATATATTAAAAATATGAAAAAAACTGAGAAGGCTGCTTTCAATTTAAAATACTCACGCGCGCTTTGTGAAGAGCGCTCGCGCATGCGGCTGTGAGCGACTCATTGGTTAAATGTACTGGCATCTCAAAATGCTTTTATGACGCGAAATGAATGTAAACACGGTCAGTCATATCTTAAACCAACAGGACAAACCACATCTTATATTTCAAACATTTCAAAAGGGATCTGTGCATTAGTGTGAATGCAGCTTATCGTATCTAAACTGAGAAGACAAATCACTCACAGCTCTGAAAGCATTCGTTTATTGCTTGTAATATGTTTTTTTGTTCCTCTTTATTTACTAGCTTTTATAGTTTTGAAGCTATATTCGTTTATATAGCCCATTTAAAATTCTTAACATGTTTTTTTTAATAATTATTTAAAAAAATACGTATAATTACACAAAGTTTTTAACTGTTACTAATAATATTAATTACGAAAAAAAGTAGCTCATGAGGTGCCTAAAGATTTCCATCCCTACTATACAATGATTTATTGCTTGTCTTTGTCGAATAATACAGAAGATAAAGAACTTAAAAAGTAATCGCAATATTGGTAAAAAAAAAAAAAAAAATCGCAATTAGATTCTTTTCCAAAATCGTTCATCCCTAATATATATATATATATATATATATATATATATATATATATATATATATATATAGAGAGAGAGAGAGAGAGAGAGAGAGAGAGAGAGAGAGAGAGAGAGAGAGAGAGATAGAGAGAGAGAGAGAGAGAGAGAGAGAGAGAGAGAGAGAGTGGGGAGAACAAGTATTTGATACACTGCCGATTTTGCAGGTTTTCCCACTTATAAAGCATGTAGAAGTCTGTAATTTTTATCATAGGTACTCTTCAACTGTGAGTGACGGAATCTAAAACAAAAATCCAGAAAATCACATTGTATGATTTTTAAGTAATTCATTTGCATTTTATTGCATGAGCATGACATAAGTATTTGATACATCAGAAAAGCAGACTTTAATATTTGGTACAGAAACCTTTGTTTGCAATTACAGAGATCATACGTTAGTTCTTGACCAGTTTTGCACACACTGCAGCAGGGATTTTGGCCCACTCCTCCATACAGACCTTCTCCAGATCCTTCAGGTTTCGGGGCTGTCGCTGGGCAATACAGACTTTCAGCTCCCTCCAAAGATTTTCTATTGGGTTCAGGTCTGAAGACTGGCTAGGCCACTCCAGGATCTTGAGATGCTTCTTACGGAGCCACTCCTTAGTTGCCCTGACTGTGTGTTTCGGGTCGTTGTCATGCTGGAAGACCCAGCCACGACTCATCTTCAATGCTCTTACTGAGGGAACGAGGTTGTTGGCCAAGATCTCGCGATACATGGCCCCATCCATCCTCCCCTCAATACGGTGCAGTCGTCCTGTCCCCTTTGCAGAAAAGCATCTCCAAAGAATGATGTTTCCACCACCATGCTTCATGGTTGGGATGGTGTTCTTGGGGTTGTACTCATCCTTCTTCCTCCAAACACGGCAAGTGGAGTTTAGACCAAAAAGCTCTATTTTTGTCTCATCAGACCACATGACCTTCTCCCATTCCTCCTTTGGATCATTCAGACGGTCATTGGCAAACTTCAGATGGGCCTGGACATGCACTGGCTTGAGCAGGGGGACCTTGCGTGCACTACAGGATTTAAATCCATGACGGTGTAGTGTGTTACTAATGGTTTTCTTTGAGACTGTGGTCCCAGCTCTCTTCAGGTCATTGACCACGTCCTGCCGTGTAGTTCTGGGCTGATCCCTCAACTTCCTCATGATCATTGATGCCCCTCGAGGTGAGATCTTGCATGGAGCCCCAGACAGAGGGATATTGACCGTCATCTTGAACTTCTTCCATTTTCTAATGATTGCGCCAACTGTTGTTGCCTTCTCACCGAGCTGCTTGCCCATTGTCCTGTAGCCCATCCCAGCCTCATTCAGATCGACAATTTTATGCCTTATGTCCTTACACAGCTTTCTGGTCTTGGCCATTGTGGAGAGTTTGGAGGTTGGTAGGTGATCAAATACTTATGTTATGCAATAAAATACAAATGAATTACTTAAAAATCATACAATGTGATTTTCTGGATTTTTGTTTTAGATTCCGTCACTCACAGTTGAAGAGTTATAATAAAAATAACAGACTTCTACATGCTTTGTAAGTGGGAAAACCTGCGAAATCAGCAGTGTGTCAAATCCTTGTTCTCCCCACTGTATATACCAGATATATTATTGCTGTCAATCAATTAAAAATGTAACCAATTAATCGCTCCCAACAAAGTTTTTTAATATCTTTAAATAATTTCACATTTAATCTTCAAATTAATATAGAAACAACAAAGACAGTAGCCTATATAAATATTTGTTAATGGCATCTTTTTTTGAAAGAAGGTTAGTATCACAGATGCCAATACTGAGGCACCTGTGATACTGACCTTCTATGAAAAAATCTGTGATTTTTTTTTCCTTCTTAATGAGACATTAATTGTAGCCATTCAGCATAACAGTATAATTGAAAGCTATACATTTGAACATTTATTAGGCTTTAAAAAATATAACAACTTTTACCTTAAAGGGTTAGTTCACCCAAAAATGAAAATTAAGTCATTAATTACTCACCCCCATGCTGTACCAACCCCGTAAGACCTTCGTTCGTCTTCGGAACACAAATGAAGATATTTATGATTAAATGTGACAGCTGGATCACTCCTCCATAGGCTCCCTAAGGGAATGAATCCTGACGGCCCAGAAAGTCAATGAAGAAAATGTTTAAATATTCCATGTCACAACAGTGGCTCAACTATAAGTTTATCAAGCGATGAGCGTCGTGGAAATCTCTTGAAGTCTCGTTTCAGGCCTACAAGGAAGAAAAGGAATAGTCGAATAAAGTCGTTATTTTTGTTTTATTTCCGCACAAAAAGTATTCTCGTCGCTTGATAAACTTATAGTTGAGCCACTGTTGCGACATGGAATATTTAAACATTTTCTTCATTGACTTTCTGGGCCGTCAGGATTCATTCCCTTAGGGAGCCTATGGAGGAGTGATCCAGCTGTCACATTTAATCAAAAATATCTTCATTTGTGTTCCGAAGACGAACGAAGGTCTTACGGGGTTGGTACAGCATGGGGGTGAGTAATTAATGACTTAATTTTCATTTTTGGGTGAACTAACCCTTTAAGTGAACTTAAACCCATTATAATAAATGTCACATTTACCTGTGCGCTTTAATATATCAGGGCTACATTTTTTCTATTGGCCCAGCCAGACCTGTTCAGATTTTGACTTGCCCTGTCAAAATGCACAAAATGTATTGTTTTCGCTGTTTTTGACCCATGTAACCTTATAAACTGTGCTTTAAGATTTTCAGGTAGGTCTAACAGGTTCACACTTTACAGTCTTCGCTGCATAAATAATAAATTAAATATAGATTAATCCTTATTAAAGCTACCCAAGTTATTCAGTCAAGAGCAGTGAGTGATTCTCTTTTTCTATTGTTCTTTGGTTAACAAATCACAGACAGCAGCAGGTTTATTAGGCTGTTGTCACTTTAAGAACTGCCACATATGAAGTGGATCAGACACACGTTTTCTAACAACTCTATGTTCATTACAATTTAACTAATTTAATACTGTGTTTGCAAAGATACTCAAAAAAAATGCATAATTGTGTCTTTTTGTCCATTCAAGTGCTGTCTGAAGGGGCTTTTTGTGCACACAAGTCACATGTGTGTTATACAGACAAGAGATTCACAGACGTGCTAGTAAAATGCAAATTCTCTTCTTTGACGCACTTGAATGGTTTAAAAGCATTTGCATGAATAAGAGCACTAGCCAAAGGATGACGGGAAAAAATGGATGCTGCGTTAATTGCATTAAATATTTAAAATTTTGACAGCAAATTGTGTGTGTGTGTGTGTGTGTGTGTGTGTGTGAGGCTCAGAGACGAGAGACACTTACTCTGTGATCTCCTCAGTAACTGTGTGCTCCACCTGCAGACGGGAGTTGACCTCGATGAAGTAATGTTTACCATGTTTATCCACCAGGAACTCCACTGTGCCTGCGTTCTCATAACCGACCTGAGGAAACAGAGGAAATGGATTGAGCTATGAAAATTTTAAAAAAGTCAAAAATACTATAAACTTTTTTTTTGGTAAATTGTGTGATGCCCTAGTGTTTAAAATGGCTAATTATATGTGTGGCCCTTAAATACATCTACAAGGATATTCATACTTTCCTTCAAACCACACAGGTTCTAGGCAAAATCCACAAATAGTGCACACAGGGTTTTTCCTAGGTCAAAAATGGTCTTTACTGGTGGCCATCCACACACACAAAGTACAAAGTATCCTACCCATGTGAACTGTGAGCCCAGTATTGACAATAAATCCAAAATAAATGCAAAGAAACAGTTTGTTATATTAACTTATCCTATAAGGCAGCTAGTGTTGCGGAGCGGGCGTGTTACGGATACGTGGTGCAAGTTTTTTAGCAATCAAAAAGCATGTCTAATTAATTGAAATCATGTATTATGATTATGAATCATTAAACTTATAGGCTACAACATTTTTTAAAATTCACACTAATTCGGTGTTGTGTTTTTTCTGGTTTTAAAATGAAGACATAAAAAACAAATTTTATCATTTATCATCAATTTCAATCATATGAAATTAAATAAACTGTGTCAAATAACGTGATGCACAATGAGCTTTACTGTTAAAATTAAAACATGGATTATTCCTTAAAAAAATCAGTTACTGTACAACAGTAATATATTTCTGTCAAGCTAAACCGAACTTTTATTTTTACGGGTTGCCGTGAAGACCTTTTGAGTTTGTGTGTTTATGTCATGATGATAGTTTTTCTCAAATGAAGCGGTTAAATTATGACTTTCGGAGTGGATCTAGAGCCTGGAGAGGAAGTTCATGCATTTGTGTCTTCATATAGGCAAACAAACAGCGCAAGCGTCACACGTGCTTCAGTGTGTGTGTGTGTGTGTGTGTGTGTGCGTGTGCGTGTGGTAAATTAAACTGCGCGTCGGCTGCACCATTCATTCACACAGAACATGCAGGATTCTTATTTAAATTGTCTTAGTGGTTTAATATTCACACACACTAGTCTACATCGCGATTTGATTTCAAGTGTACTGAACTGCTTTCTATTTATTCCAAAAAAAAAAAAATTATATATAGTAATATAGTAAATTCACGTTATATAGTAAATTCCTTTTTTATGACTGGATTTCGTCAGCATTTGGGGGGGGGGGGGGGGGGGGGGGGGCACTGAATCTTTTCCGGGACACCAATTAATTTTGGTGGCCGCCAAATTGTTTTGAATGCAGGAAAAACTCTTGTAGGCCTCAGAAGGTCAAACTAAATATTATACATGCCATTATGATTTTTTCTCATTTATTTTATATTAGGGTGGCATTTGTTGCAACCTTGTTACCAAACTCAGGTACACAACTGAATACAGTTTACAACACAAAAAAGAAAAAGTTCCTTCCCATCAAAGATAAATATTTGTTTGTCATTTGTAATTTTTTGTACAATAACTTTAATAACAAGGTTGAATAGTTGAGCTTGACAGATGCATTTAACATATTTACAACAAACTACTTCCATATTATTTTTTGTAAGATAATAGTTTATCTAATACATCTTTGTTTTTTGTTTTTTTATTATTATCTTTTTTTTTAATGGGACATCAAATGTATACTATTCATGGAAAGCACAACTAAAAAATAGTATTACTCCTGTAAAATCTTGGTTAATCATTATGGGATTTTATGTAAAAAATTATCAATTTCTATTTTTATTTATTTTATGACAATTGTGTCTAAAATATTCCACAGTTAATTATTGCTGCAATAAAACTGTTAACATGGTATTAGTGTAAATTATGGTACATTGTGGTAAGGGCGGATTATTAGAAAGGCACAGAGACAGCAGGTTGCCTCTTACTAGGCCACATCTTGACACACACCACATAAAGCCCAATAGGAGGTTCCATAATCCTGTCCCCAAATTTCGCAGGAATTCAATCCAATTCGTCCTTAGGCCAGTCTCAGCTGCCAAATATGGATACACTGCCTCTCTCACACACACACACACAGTATTTGGATAGTAAAGCATCCTTGATAACTGACTGCCAACACAGACTGAGATCAAACAACAAACCCTTCAAATTCCTGGCTGACATTCATACTAACACCCGCTCGAAAATCTTGCAAGCCCTGTGAGACCGCGAGAAGACATGAAGACCGTACACTCAGACTTGAGAACATTTATCATCCCCAGCACTTTCTCACACTCCGACACACTGAAATACGGCGAGCAGATTAAAACTATTAGACCACAATGCCACAATGAAAGAGGAAAATAAACAAGACAGTGCCCACGAGAAGAACGGTACAGACAGGTAATTAAATGGGTAAAATGAGAGGAGGAAAGGAAGGAGAGCAAGAGAGGAGGACAGATGGCATTCCACCGAGAGGACTAAAGAGGGTGAGAAAGAAGGAGGGAGAAAGATGAGTAATTATGAGTTTCACAGCTTGATACAATTTCTAATTACTTCACAACATCCATAGCATAAACCGGGTCTGCCGACAGGCTATGACAAAAGACAGGAGAGGTCAAAGATGGAGGGACCTTTTGGGTTGGTTCTCATGTAAGAGTCAAAATATGAAATTATGACTGAAAGGAGAGAGAAAGAAACAGAGAGAGGGCTCGAGCAGAGCTGTGACCAACACTCCAATTAAAATGAGTGGACAAACAGGTCAGATAAAGAAACAGCAGATAAATCCATTAAAAAAAGATATTAAGCAGCACAACTGTCATTTTCAAAATTCATAATAAGAAATGTTTCAAGAAATGTCAAATCAGCATATTAGAATGATTTTTGAAGGATCATGTGACACTGACAACTGGAGTAGCGACAAAGCTGAATTTTCAACAGCCATCGCAGGAATGGAATAAAACAGAAAACGGTTGTTTTCACAATATTTGTTTTTACTGCATTTTTGATTAAACATTTTTTTCCCAAGACAGTTACTTTTTTTCTTCATTTTTTTGTGTATAACCATAAAACCATCAAATGTCATTCTAACCCCATATTATTTTTGTCATGAAACACAAAGCTAGAGATCTCAGGCAGAATGTTTCTCTAAGACAAGGAAAGTGGATTGTGATTTTATACTCCCAAACTCTAAAAATGACAAAAAAGCAGCATTAAAATTTCATAAAAGCAGCGCTTACTACTTGTGCGGCTATATTAAAGCCTTCTGAAGTAATTTGACAGGTTCGTGAGGAACAGTCTGAAAAAGGTGTCGTTGTTTACTGATAATGTTTCCTCTGGTGTAGAAATCAAACTCTACGCAAAATAAGTCACAGTTGGTCACGTGAATGAGAAAAACAATGATATTTCGTATCTATATCAAACCCGGTGAAAACTTTTTTTTTTTAGAGGTGTGAAGATGATTCTCAGTGAATAATGAATTTTTAGTCTGTTTCTCTCTCAAAAACATATGACTTCATAAGACTTGGAATATGGGTCATATGAGTCACAAACTACTTTAACAGTGCTTTCACAGTTTTTGCAGGTTCAGTCTAAATCACTTATCAAACCATAGTATCACATCTATTTTCCTCGTATTCAAAACATGCTCTGACAGCTTAAAATCTCTTGTGTTTTATAGAAGTAAAAAAATAATATGGGGCTGTAATAATCAATTGTATGTACATTTTTCCTTTAAAGTCCCCCTGTGGTGAAAATTTAATTCGTTAGTTGTAAATTAGAGTGTTAGTTGGTATATGTCTATGTGGTGTTTTTAATGTGCTTTAAGACAAACCACATGCAAATTCATAAGTCAGCACCATTGCTGAGCATTTTGTCCGTCTCAAAGCATTTTGACAGTCTCAAAAGCGCAGTTTGAAATCCCTGGTGTTTCTTACGTCACAAACTTCCTTGAAACCAATCACGTCACGAGGGGACGGGCTTTAGCATGTCATTAACAGCGAACTAGCAGGAAAATCGGGAGAGAAGCCAGGTTATCCCGGTACATCTTTTTGTCGATATAAGAAATCGTGTACATTTAGCAATATAGAGGGTGAATTATGTATATGATGCATATTACAACGTTATGATGAACTATATGCCTTTCACCACTAATGTTCTGAGTTGTTCTAAGCTTGTTAGGAAGCTGATTGTTAGATGGCAGCTGTCTGACTCTGAGATGGCGAACGGGAACATGGTTTGTGTAACATCAGCAACACATTATTAGCTGTTTGATAACGTACTCAAGCCAAAGGCTAATCATATTAATTACCGTTATGTGTCCGACGTTGCAAAGAGCGATACATAAAACGCATTCCCATTCTGATACATCAACTTGTAGACGAGCCTGTATGAGTGAGTGGAGACTAGGCTCATTTGCATATTCATGGATCCGCATATACTAATTGAAGCAAGGGTGCAGTTACATTCATGCTATTTTAAGGCATGAATACATTTTTTCACTGCAAAAAAACTTAGATGTCATTTTGATGATCAAAGATAAGTTTTAACCCTCTGGGGTCTAAGGTGTTTTTGGGGTCCTTGAGATGTTCTGACATGCTGTGACATTTGTGCTTTTTTCAGTTGCTAATAAACATATTAATGGCACAGGTGAAATTACACTATCAGGGATTAAAGTGAAAAAAATTCTTCTGACGGATTATTTTTCCAGGCCAAGTCATATTCCTTTAACTTTATTTAAATAGTCGAGACCAATAGCATTTTAAGTGGAGATGTTTTAAACCGCTTCATTGGCAGTTTTCGTATTTTAAAAGCTATTTTAATAGGGCTTGTAACGATACGCGATATAAAACCGAAGTCGCACTTATCCACGAAACTGTGTCGCGGTGTGAGAAGACAGAATCGCCACACACCCCTTCCAACTCCCAGAGTTGTCATTCCCGTCCAGATCCAATGCTACCACATCTTTATTAGTATTATTTGAAGTTAACATTATAAAATACGTAGACCCACAAAACTAGTTGGATAAATTAAAATTGGGCAATTCCAGCGTTACGGACGTGACATTTGCAGTCAAAACTTGAAATACCCTATAAATTCTCTCTCTCTCTCTATATATATATATATATATATATATATATATATATATATATATATATATATATATATATATATATATATATATATATATATATATATATATATATATATATATATATATATATATATATATATATATATATATATATATATATATTCTCAAAATATAAATTATTATATTTAATATGAGGGAAGATGCGTTACGGACATGACACAAAACATCTTTAACTTTTAGGTGGCAAAATATTGTTTTAGTAGGCCTACCTATTCTTTGAATTACACTGCACAAACCAAAAGTAATACTACCGAATGAAGAAGGGTTGGTTCTCCCCAGAACATAAAATATTCATTTTATTTTATTTTTTGTGTTCGCATTTATAAGGAAAAAACAATGTTACGGACGTGACAGTTCTGGAAGCGGCACTAAAGTGCTTTAAAACTTTCACGCAGAGACCTCAAACAGAAAGCACACCTTTCTTTAAAGTAAATTTCGTTTTGGATTAATTGTAGGCTATCTTAATTTGAATCAATGTATCATCAACCAATTAGGCCTACCTGCATTTAATAAATAAGAAGTAAATATAGCAAACATTAGATAAATCACGACACGGAAGCGCCGGCGCGTGAAGTGGAGCTCGTCTCATAAATTAACCGAAACTCAGTGTATAAGGTAGCCTATACTTCACAGAAATATATCTATGTTGAAATGACTACTTTTAAACAGAACAATTCAAAACGAAAGAAAACAGACTCTCTGCTTATGTAGGCCTAATCCGTATGAAAAGTGCATTTCTCTCTGGCGCGTTCACTGTGAAGATCGCGAGTCAGCATCGTCAACTTCATCTTTCCAGCCGAGTTACCCCACACTGACAGAAAACACTTGTTTATTAATAAACAATTAAAATGTCTCCTTGCTATTTTGACATAGGCCTATTCATAATCATTACTTTTGCCGGTTCTTTTTGACAGCTTTTAGGTTATTGCCAGCGCCACCCTTAGGCCTATGAACGCGTCAGCACCGAAAACATGGAGATGGAGATTTTTTTTTTTTTTAGAATAATCACACAACCTATTTGATATTCTATAATGAAATACTCCGTTACTCATCCCAACCAACTAAAATGTTTACTTGAAAGCGTCTTTTTACATGTTAATTTTTCCGTGAGCAGGAATTGAAAACCCGGAGTGGACCATGAGCGAGGTGATTACAGAATGCTTAGAGTTGAGAGAGGAACGTGCTATCTGTCCACTCCAAGCTTTTATCACATCCCCCTCAGGCCTCAGCAGGGTGAATACACCTCGTCTTTCCTTAATTTAAGACCTATTCAAACTATTCAAACTAAAATTAAGCCATTTATTACACTATTTGAGAAATGAAAGCCTATTTACGGCCTTAAAATTATGACAAGTGAATTTAAGACATTAAGGACAGACAGGAACCCTGCAATTGACGGAAATCCGTCATAGACTCGCTGCAATTAACGGAAATCCGTCGTAGCGACGGAGAACTTTAATCCCTGCACTATATTTAGCACAAGGGCTACGAGAATATGTGATATAATATGCATGTACATGTTTGTATATTTGAGAGAATATTGTTTATGCGTGGTTATTGAAAAAACTAAAAATGAAAGTTTCTGAAATAAGGCTACAAAACACATAATAAATATGTGTCCACAAGACTTTTGACTAATGGATGTTGTTGCCTAGTGTTTTTTCTTCAAAATGATCTGAAAAACATCCTGCCTAATCATTCACATAAAACTGTGACTTGGGTTTTATTGTGAAAAACTTTTTTTTGTTTGCCAAGGCAATATGCGAATGGGCGTGAACAGTCCAAACCCCATCATGAATAATTAGGTGATTCTCACCTGACCCGCAAATTAATGAGCCTTTCATTCAGGTGTCACACAAGGTCAAATTGAAAGGACAACATACATATACATACATACATACATATATATATATATATAAAATCAAAATATAAATGAAAGTCAAAAACCCATTTTTAGTCATACCTGGAAACCAATCCTGGTCAAATAGGTTATATGGGTCATTGTATAGAATTGGTTCAAAGTTAGAGTTGGAAACATCTTGAAAAGAATTGTTTTTTTCCATATAAAGTATTATAAGCTTGCATTGGATAACAGTTGATTAGTTTATTTTTGACAAAACATACTATATATTTAACATATGAGCAGAAACTGTCTAACTAAAGCTTATTTGATGTCTATTTTATAGTAAAAACTTTCTAATCTATTTCGTCTGTAACAGTAGGCTATGCATCTGTGCGTTCGTTCGTTCATACACCCAGACATCCGATTCATATTTAAACAGTCTTTTTGGTTTTACAGATACTATTCTATATTGCGATTAGAACAAATCTCAGTAGTCTTACTAATGTAGGAGCGAGAGTGAATGAACGCACAGCGCGCGCGCGTCTGTGAATTCGTCCATTCATTCGCACACAGACACGCATTTAATATTTAAACAGTCTTTGTGCAGTTTACAGACACTATTCAATAACGCAATTAGAACAAGCACTTAAGAATAAATGACTTACTACATTAGCTGAATCCGTGCTCCTCGAAACGAAACAGGTAACTGAGTTAACTTTTCCAGGAATTATTCCTCAGTGCGAAAAGCAAGACGAGATAAAGGTTAGGGCGTTCTGATGTGGGCGTTTTCATGGCTTGCCTCAACATTAACGTTTGAATAGCGCGCGCTCTCAGTGGGCGTGGTCACATTAACACGTCATACGCTATAATTAGGTGAAAGGAAAAAGACCGACATCTCTCTCTTTTCATACAGATTACATCAACTGAGAATAGTTGCTTTTTTATATAAGTTACTTCATTTAAAAGAAGAGAATTTCAGCTTCATAAAGAGAAATCTTTCATGTCTCTGTGACAAGTATTTATTGAGTTACAGTTCATTTTTCGGACGCGTTTCAGAAAGATTTTTGCGGAGACAGAGTGAGCTGAAAGCGCACCCTGTTTATTTTATTTATTTTACAAAAACAAGGTTTTGATGTTAATAAGAGTGTACACAAAAAAAAGAAGACATTTAACAGTATTGAATGATGTGTAACACTTATATGTAAGATAAAAATCAACAAAGTATTTTGAGTTTGTTTTGCACTGATAAGAAAAAAAGTGAGCAGATCACGCCGGAGTGATTGCCGACCCCAGAGGGTTAAAGGGGTCATATGCACAAAGGTGTACATGCACTTTTACAAGTTGATTGTACTGAAATGTGTGTTGGCAGTGCCTGTACACAATCATCATTAAATGATAAAAATCCATCCAGTGTTTTTTTTTTATCTCCTTATATGTTTTCCCCTGCCTCAAATCAAGCCGTTCGACCGTGTGACGTCACACGGTCGGAAGCCCCTCCCACGATTGTTGATTGACAGCAGCGTTTCAACACAGACCCGCCCTCGCTCGTGAGCGAGCTGTCAATCATAGTCCGCGCGGACCGGCGCGGTCATTGTTGATATGCTGGAGCACTGTCTATGAGCAGAATGGCGTCTAAGTGATTGTGGTGTTCTGTTCTTGGGTGTAATAACGAACACAGCAGTCATTTTAATGTTCCTAAATCCAAACCGCTTAAGACGCAGTGGCTGAGTTTGTTTTCGAAGGGAATATTCCCCACGAGCAACGTCAATGCTCTCATGTTTGCACGAATCATTTCACACACCAGACTGCTTTATAAACGAGGGTCAGCATAAAGCTGGTTTTGCTAAGAAGCTGCTCATGAAAAAAGGATCGGTACCAGATATTCGTGTTCCTGCTGAACCTCCAGAAGAACTGAAGTGAGTGTACGGTTTTATTAAACTTTATATTAATATTTATATTAATCTTTGCAAATCGCTAGCTGCACGCTTCACAATGAATGCGTCTAAGGTTTACACTCAGGGTACATTACGGCATGTTTTGTATGTATGACGTTCTCAATATAATTCATAATCCCACGTTTATACTGAACAACGCGTTATGGTTATTGTGTTATTGTGTTCAAACGGTGTACGCACAGAACAGAGAGGCGGGGTGAGCAAAGCTCATTATCATTTAAAGTCATATGTACTGAAACGGCGTGCTGAAAACAGAGCTGTTTTTGACCAGTTCAAATAAATAAGGGTTTTCTTACAATACTAATGAGAATTTTTAATTACAGCATATTACAAACTTTTAATTTAGACCCTAAAGAATCATATTAGCTTCTACAAAAATGGCATTATATGACCCCTTTAAGGGATACGATTATTGACTACAGGGAGTCTTTAAGGCTTCTTGTACCAAAAGGACATTTTGTTCTTCACACAAGAAAGTCAATAATATGAAGACATGATGGTGAGTAAATGACATTTGGGTTCCTTTAAACATTAAACATTTTTGTAGATTCCGTTACATCCTAGCATGAACAAGACAGAGACAGTAGTGACGGTGAGAAACAGAGATTCTGACAAGCAGAGGTTAGACAGAAGAACGACGACGCAATCACTGAAGTTAAACAGCGTTATGTAAATACCCTCGTCTTTTACTGATGATTAGTAGCGTAAATGCTTTATGTTCACAATCAACCTCAGCTAGACAGTGAGTGTTGACTGTGGATCTGAAACCACATCAAGGCTGTGATCCCCAACCTGTGCTTCAGGCATCGTGGGTAGAGCAGCTGTCTCCATAGCAACAGCTGCCATAAAACAAAAAAAGAAGTTAAAACAGGGGAGATGTTTCTGTCATGTTAATGCCATTTAATTTCCCAACCGGACGTCTAACCAAACACAACACACAAAAAAAGCTATAACAGTGACCGCAACAATTTAAGCTGCACCCCAATGAAGAAAAAGGTCAGCAAAATGTGTGTAACATAAATGGTTGAGAGAGTCTTCTCATATATTTCTTCCTCCATGACAACATGGTTACCCGTTTAATAGGGGCTTCGACAAAAAAGGACAAACTACAAGGCTGAATATCATTGTGTTAGCATGGAGAACGGAATGGAAAAATTTAATTGACTATTGAGAGGAAATCTGTGCCGGTAAACATTGCTTCAAGCCCTCGGAGAACAGAAAGGGACAAAAAGACATATCCAGTACAGAAGAACAAAAGCATGTAGCATGAAATGGTGAAAGCTCTGAAGGTCAGAGAGAACAACACCACATCCTCCGTTTTTATTAACAAGGACTTGGATAAAATATCTTATGACTTTGTAGTATCTAGTTGAGACACCCTACAAAACGTGCAATTTGTACATATACATATTAGTGATGTCAAATCGATAAATCGCATCTTAACAAAAGTTTTTGTTTACATAATATATGTGTGTGTACACATATATTATTACATTTATGTATATTGTATGTCTCTATTGTATACACACATTTATACACAACTAATATGTGTGTGTGTGTGTGTGTGTGTGTGTGTGTGTATGTGTTTTATGTACATAAACACAGACATGCGTACAAACAAACATGATATATATATATATATATATATTGTATATGTATTATTATATATATTATATTATGTATATGTATGCATGTATATATGTATGTATGCATGTATGTATGTGTATATATATATATATACATATATATATATATATATATCCCTCTATTTGTTATTTTAGTTGGACATGTATTATTATTGCCTTGTTGGCAGATGCCATTTACACTAACTCCGCCCACCATTATCTAATTGAGCCAGACAAAATTACAAAAGAAATCCAGCTGAAAGGAGCAGTGGTTTAGAGAGAGAAAGGCCGGTGGCATTAGCTTTTGACTCGACCAAGGTTCAAACCCGCCTTTTAAATCAGTCGTTGCCTGATATTTCTGCCCTTTTAAAAGTAACAAACTATTCCAAAAAGAAAAACCAATGTTTAAATAAATATATAACCTGTCATAATGCCATTATTGTCCTTTCAGAAAGTAAATGGCACTAAATAAAGTCCACTCACTTTTATATCTTACGTTTGATTAATTTTGGAAGTACAGGTCACAATCCTAACTCTGTCAACTTGTTACAAGAAGAATATTTGTAAACATCAGCACTAAATTCTCAAATGCTTTTTAGTTTCATGACCTTGAGCATAAATGTCAACACTGTTACTATCAAATCTGTTGCCTTCCTTAAAGGAATACGTACAAAATGTAGGTGGTACATTAACACTTTTGCATACAACTTGAAAATTATACCAAAACCTTATCAAACAAGAAAAATCACCTGGTTCAAAGAATGACCCAGTTCATATTCTTCTGGCTAGTGCTAGAAACCGTGCTGAACGTCTGCTAAATGTCAGTTCAAGTCATGTTTGCCCCCAACATGAAGAAGGGGAAACATTATCACACATGACATTTCCATTTCTGTGACATACATTTCTAATGATTAAACATGATGGTGATAGGCCATTTCATTCTTACAGAGTCGAGTGAAACTTCTGCCACGCTTCAAAAACGGATTTAGACAATTAAAAGAGCCAGGGAGAATTTTCTTTGACATTAAAGACGGAGCCAATGGTGAGAGAACAGAGGCATACATCCCGCTGCTCTTAAAAGAAAAGCTGTGCTCAGCAATAGAAAATGAGATTGAGGGGAGCTTCAAGCGTCTAAGGGAACATGTCAAAAGCTCAAATGAGGTTTTAATGCTTGCTCTGAGAAATCTGAAAGCCAGACCATCTTCTCTATTTCCCTTGTCCATATGATAGAACAGATGGAGGAGAGATTTTAGCTCTCTCTCCCCTCATTCACCAAGTTTCCTCACTTCACACTCACACAGACAATACTCCATCTCTCTCGTTTGTGCACACACGCACATAAAATGCTAATGCATTCATATTCTGCAGAATGCTAAACAACTGTCAGCAGAGAGTCCAGAAGGGGTGAAAGACGGGTGATCAGCGCTGTATTTTATCTGTACGCGTGTCTGTTGAATTCAGAAGTGGAAGTAAAAAGGAACACTACACTTAACACACTGAATGAATCTGAATGAATTCAATGTGGCAGCTGATTACAGCCTCTCCGAACGTAATCATGCATGTTTATTCAAGAACTCTATATCTAAAATTGCTTGCGAGATGTAAATGTCTTTGAACATTGCTAGGAAAAATCCAGCATGTGCAAGAACTTTCATGAATAGTAATAGCGTAATTAATACTATGCAAGAAATGTCATGTTTGTGATTCATTAGACTGACACAAACTGTGCTAAGAAAGGCGTGCAATGGCGCACATAGGACGTGGTGTATCTGTGAGTGGACATGATTACACACGCTCGCACAAACAAGTCAACAGAAACGGCAAAAACTGCTACCAACTATGAAATTAATTACATTTCCAGGGTAAAGCGGGGTTCTGAAACCACTTGTGAAAATGAGCTAATGCTCTAACACGTTGTTGAGCCATGCTGCTCAAATGGGTGTTGCGAGTTCAAATCTGCCTCATGACATTTGCTCCCTTTTCTCCATCATTTCCAGTCTTCCTTTGGCTGTTAAAGGCATAGTTTACCCAAAAATGAAAATTAATTATGTCACCATTTACTCACCCTCATGTGCATTAAACGACAAACACAGAATTTGAACATTTCAAGCAATTCTTTTACTTAAATGCAGGGTAGGAGATTTGTTCCAGAAAGATTTTTTGTTATGCTAGTTGAAAGTCTCTGCACATTCTGATAGAAATCATTAAGTTAAGTAGTCGAAATGTATTTACAGTGCTGGTCAGAATTATTGGTAAATATGATCAAAGATGGCTGTAAAAACAATCTTCATTGTTTATCCTTCTGATATTTTATAAAAATAAAATAAAAAGCAAAAATCCAACCTTTTATTGAAGTAAAAGAATTGAAAGTGGGGGGTAAATCACATTATGGAATAAATGTTTTTCTCCAAAACACATTGGGAACAATTATTTGCCCCCTTTTATTAAATACTTTTTGTAACCTCCTTTTTCCAAGATAACAGCTCTGAGTTTTCTCCTATAATGCCTGATGAGTTTGTGCACCTGACAAGAGATCAGAGACCATTCCTCCGTACAGAATCTCTCCAAATCCTTCAGATTCCCAGATCCATGTTGGCACTTCTCTTCAGTTCAGCCCAATCATTTTCTATAGGGTTCAGGTCAGGGACTGGGATGGCCATTGCAAATGCTTGGTTTTGTGCTCAGTGACCCATTTTTGATTTAGATTTTTTTTATTTTGATGTATGTTTTTGATCACTGTCCTGTTGGAAGATCCAAACATGGGCCGTTATAAGATTTCTAGCAGAGGTTGTCAGGTTTTGATTTTTTTATCTGTTGGTATTTGATCGAATCCATGATGCCATGTATCTGAACAAGATATTTCCTTTTACACATGGGGTACTTTTTTATCCCTGTGTGCAAAAAACCCATCTTAAGTGTTTGCTGCCAAAAAAGCGATTTTTTTTTTGTTTCATCTGACCATAGAACCGTTTGAAGTTCCAGTAGTAATGGCCATCCCAGTCCCTGACCTGAACCCTATAGAAAATGAGTGGGCTGAACTGAAGAGAAGAAGCGCCAACATGGATCTGGGAATCTGAAGGATCTGGAGAGATTCTGTATGGAGGAATGGTCTCTGATCTCTTGTCAGGTGTTCTACAAACTCATCAGGCATTATAGGAGAAAACTCCTATTTGTAGACGAGCTATTTGTAGCTATTATCTTGGAAAAAGTATTTAATAAAAGGGGGCAAATAATTGTTCCCAATGTGTTTTGGAGAAAAACATTCATTTCATAATGTGATTTCCACCCCTTTTTCAATTCTTTTACTTCAATGAAAGGTTAGATTTTTGCATTTTTTTTTTTTATAAAATATAAAAAGGATTAACAATGCAAATTTATTTTTTACAGCCATCTTTGATCATATTTACCAAGGGGGCAAATAATTCTGACCAGCACGGTCTATATCATCTGTGAAAGGCTTAGGACCATAAAATGTTTGTCCAATCATTGCATTTGATCCGAATACAATACGATGTACTACCTGCCCGTGTAGGTATTTTCACGTGTTTTAGAAGAGGTGTAGTTTTGGAGACGCTCTGAAGGGAGGGTAGGATCTTATGCTTTCAAAGTTAGCTTGCTATTGCTAACCTCTTTGAAAATTGCCTACCCTACCTTTAATACCGGAGAAGTCAAATCAATCTTCACTCAGTCCGAGAAGAACTAATCTTTTCTTATAAAAACTCTGTTCTTTCTGTTTAGAATGACTTTCACTCATGAGTCCAGTTCATCAGCACAGGAACAAGTCAATAATCAGTCAATAACTTTCTATTTTTAAATACAACCCTCCACTGTCACTCACAAACACTTCAAAGCGTCAAATGTGAACACACTGGAAACGAAGAACACATGCGAGGACAACAGGGGGTTTCCATTTCCATTTATATAATTGGCAGAAATTATCCAAAATGACTTACTGACTTCAGTCTGACAAATACGGCATGTCTTTACTTGCATTTGATCAAAAACGTAGCAAAAGCCGTCCGTCAAGAAGTCGCTCTTTTGATTTTGACTTAACTGTCAGTTTGACTTGTGTTTTCAACTTGTATAAATGTCACGCTAAAATCAGACTGACAAACTTGCATTTACGTGTGATTTAGGAGCAAAACACTGTGTAAATAGCAAAAGGGTCAGTAGTTTGTTTTATAAAAGAAAAACATCTAAAAAAAAAAAAGTGTTACTTATCAATATTATGTTAGCAATTGATGAAAATGTTTTTCCTGGATTAGCAAGAGGATAAAATTTTTATTTTTTCCTTTTTTCCAAAACTAAAATAAATATTGACAGGTGCATGCTGTCATATGTCAGGTTTTACTCCCAAATGAGCAAATAAGCAATAAGGACCTCCACATTTGCTCCGAAGTAAATTAACCTTACCAAGTTAACGTTAATTCATTTACTTATTGATTCAGGTCAAAGCAGAGTTCACAGTGCTGGTGAGTCTTTTGAAGAACCGTTCTGGGCACTTAATTAACACTAATGATATCAGCTGTAATCTCTTTCAAAAGTAGCTTTTTTTTGCTATCAAAATGCTTTAAGCATTTGCCTCAATTCTGTTTTTAATCACATTACCGTGTAATTTAACAATTTCTTTAAAAGAAAAATGGCAGATACAAATACTATGCAAAGAAGACCTTATTCATTCCAGCCTATTTAAGTTTAAAATCCAATCCATTTATACCCCTTTGAGCATATATTACTGAAAAATACATTCAGGTGAAAAATAACATTGTCTTTGAGACATTATATTAAAGCTTGTTGGGGTTAGCAAACAGTAACCAAGAGGGGAGAAGCTTATCAAAGGAATAATTGGCATGGGTTGTGTGCATCTTCAGATCAACCCATCATTTTTTGTAACCTGGTGGCAAAAATCTCTCCCAAAAAAAGAACCAACACTCTCTCATATATATTCTCCCGATAAAATATTAAAATCACAATTGAGAGGTTCAAACTTTGCCAAATGCCAGTGCAGGAACTCCATATGCTTGCTCAGACTGGCATACAGAGATAAGTCAGCCAGATGAACATGAAAAAAAATAAAAAAAATAAAAAAGATATCCAATAATGCCAAGACCCATCTGGATATCATCTGAAAACCACTAAGAGGTTACAGCACAAATAGGTTAGCGGTCGAAACCAGTTATCAATAAAAATAATGGATTGCTATAGAGATTTTTAGGAGCTTTGTTACTTTAAGGCAGATGCTATTGTGTTGATCTAACAGCTTGTCTGCTGCAACAAACCATTTTTTGGTCTTGGCATATGTTTACGCAGTGAAATGGATGAATGGAAGAGTTTGATTATGTTTCACAATCCAATGGCACAGCAGCACCACCTGCCGTATAATTCAGTGTACTGTATTCTCATCTACAGCAATAAACCTACATTTAGGTTTTTGTTTTCTAAAATACTTCATCCTCACTGGCTGGCATTTGGGAAAACAAACAAACATTATGACGACAAGTAAACGATTTTACCTAAAACATACTGTTGAAGAAAATATGACAAAAGAAATAACACTTGGTTGATGGACCCCTATGGAAGTCAATGGGGTCCATCAACTGTTTGGTTACTCGTATTCTTCAATAGATCTTCTTTTGTGTTCAGCAGAAGAAAGAAATGCATAAAGGTTTGAAACAAATTGACAGAATTGAATGATGACAGAATTTTCATTTTTGGGTGAACTATCACTTTAACAGTAGACTATCAATGTTTTGGATTTGCTTTTTAAGTAAAAATCTAGAAATAATATGATTGTTTGAAACAATACAAACACAGTCAATATCTGGGAATCACCTGCTTGACACGTGCAAGATGAAGCTGAACAGTGAAACACCCGTAAACTGAGGCACTTTGTGAGCAGGTTAATAATTAACACATCCAATATGACTAATCATATATACACACAACATAAACATAATATTACAGCTTAAATCTATGTGTTGTTCACAAGTACAATATCTATGTTATTTGTTACAAATTCAAATATTAATAATTGGTTAAGAAGTAATAATATTAATAGTATTAAGATAAAATAATATTTTATAAAATGATAATATTTATTTATATTAATTTTGCTCTTTTCAACTAAATTAGACAGTAAATTGAGTAAATTGACTAAAATAATGTATATGACAAGACAAAATATTGACGAAATTCAAAGGATCTCTATCAAAAGACAAAAACTGTTAAAAAAAGAAAGTGGTTAGGGTTAGGTTAGGGGTAAGTGGGTGTTTTGGGTTAAATATCTGAACTTAAAGTAACATCTGCATTTGCATACAGTTTGGTAAAAAGCCAATGCCGGCATCTGTCAGATGTGTTGCCTTGTACCTGTCGAGCGAGGTTCACGGAGTCAGCCGTCAGTCTGTCTCTGAGGTGTTGGTCCAGCTGTGCGGCGGGTGCGATCTCCACCACCTTTTGGTGTCTCCTCTGGATGGAGCAGTCCCTCTCGTACAGGTGAATGACATTGCCGTATTTATCGCCTATACACATTACACAATGGACCGATCAACTCATTGAGCATTACACTGAAGTCTTAAACCCATCTGGCAGTGTAAACAAACTCATCTGGTAGTGATTTTCCAAAATATAACAAACACAATCATATAACAGATCAATAGACACTATGCAAATTAGCAGGCAACAGAGCACTGCACCATTCTGCTCACTGTTGAGAACAGTATGCTACATGCAAATATCCAAATATGTTTTAATTAAATGCCAGACAATCTATTTAAATAAATCGAATTTGTTGTTGGGGGTTTTGAGGACTTCTTCAATGACGATGTCTGGGAACAGATTTAAAGTAAAAATCCTGTCATCATTTACTCACCCTCATGCAGATTTATCTAATAACCCATTTGATAAATGGTAAACAGTTTATTCAAATATACCCAGTGCCATGATGCAAATGTTTTTACATGTCTTCCAAACGGGTGCATGTTTATTTATGTCTTTTGAACTGGTTAGTAGAGGAGACTAAGGCCTGGATTCACAGACAGGGCTTAGATTTAGTCAGGATTAGGCCTTAGTTAAATTAGGACATGCAAGTAGGTTTTATAAATGTGCCTTACAAAAAAACATTACTGCATCTTGAGACAAAACACTTGCACTGGCATATCTTAAAATATGTCAGTGTAAGTTGCTTAAAGTTAAAGGGTTAGTTCACCCAAAAATGAAAATTAAGTCATTAATTACTCACGCTGTACCATGCTGTACCAACCCCGTAAGACCTTCGTTCGTCTTCGGAACACAAATGAAGATATTTTTGATTAAATGTGACAGCTGGATCACTCCTCCATAGGCTCCCTAAGGGAATGAATCCTGACGGCCCAGAAAGTCAATGAAGAACATTTTTAAATATTCCATGTCACGACAGTGGCTCAACTATAAGTTTATCAAGCGATGAGAATACTTTTTGTGCGGAAATAAAACAAAAATAACGACTTTATTCGACTATTCCTTTTCTTCCTTGTAGGCCTGAAACGAGACTTCAAGAGATTTCCACGACGCGCACGCACGTGATCCAGCTGTCACATTTAATCAAAAATATCTTAATTTGTGTTCCGAAGACGAACGAAGGTCTTACGGGGTTGGTACAGCATGGGGGTGAGTAATTAATGACTTAATTTTCATTTTTGGGTGAACTAACCCTTTAAGAGACAATTTTAGTCTGTGACAACTAGGCTTTAGCATAAATGTTTGCTACATATTTGCTAAAACCGCAAATACTTGGCACTGCGAATGTGCTGAAATTTGGTTCTGAATACCTGTAATGCACATGTATAACAATGTAGAGATATGTTAATCGGACTGCAAAGTTTAGGGTACATATAAACAAAATCTGAAACTGGATTCGATTCAATCAGACTAATGAAAACTAGTAAATGTAAACATACCTACTGATCCAGTTAGTGTTTAAAAGACCACTGAAAGGAAAGATTATCAGTGAAATTACTTAAATTTCAGTCTGTCCTCACACAAAGATACTATATGGCTTCAAAAGACTTGGAATATAACAGAAGTCATCTGGGCCACTAGTATGTTACTTTTGTGTCTTTTTGAAGATTAATACCTTTTTCACATTAAATGCTTGGAAAAGAGCAACATTTATCCTTTTGTGTTCAACAGTAGACAAAGTCATACAGGTTTGGAATGACATGAAAGTGAGTAAATGATGACAATGTTCATTATTGGTTGAACTATTTTATTTTTATTTGTTTATATTAAAATACTTGATTTGCAGTTGTTGTCCAGAGACTATCCCAACACAAACAAACCAATAACAAACAAACTCACTTACCAAGGATCTGCACCTCGATGTGTCTGGGTTTCTCAATGAACTTCTCCACAAACAGAGCTCCATTGCCAAAGGCGGTCAGGGCCTCGGAGTACGCTCGCTGATAGTTCTCCTCTAGTTCCTGGTCACACACACAGCCACAGGGTCACTCGGTGCAAATACCCAGCACAACAATTCATACAGCACCACTAACTGAACAGCAAACAAATCTAAAGTGCACACAAGGGCCTCACTTTAATGCTCATTTAAAAGCACTCCAGCGTCAAAGCTTGCAACTGGCTCTTTGATGGAACGGAGCAAAGATTAAATGTGTTCCAATCCACTACAAATAATTTTACTCTCAGACACGATACCTCATACTCTCTGACCACCCGCATTCCACGGCCCCCGCCCCCGTACGCAGCCTTGAAGATAATCGGGAAGCCATAGCTGTTGGAGAACTCTTGAGCTTCCTGCAAAGATGAGATGGGACCGTCTGTTCCAGGTACCACCGGCACACCTGTAAGATGACCAGAAAAAGACTATTTTTGGACATGTACTGTAGCAATGCCATGCCATTCTTTTATGTACCATGTAAAAATATTGATATTACTAGTTTAGTATTAGACAAATTTAGGTTTAGTAAGATTTTAATTTTAAAAAGCATTTAAAATTTATCAGGATTGCTCCTGTCTGATCGCTGATCGATTGCTCCTGTCTGCCTCGCTGTCTGCTGTGTGTTTGTTTGCTTCGAGGCTGTAAGCAAACAAGCCTGAGCCTGAGCCTCGTATTTCTTTATGTTTTGAGCCATCATTTACTATCTAGTTGTTTATACTACTAAATACAGCTTACCCAACATCTCAGATTAACCTTACATCTCTAGCTTCCGTTATTGTTAACACAGCACGCTAGTAACTCGCTAACGTTAGCCTGCTAACGCGCCACCCGTGCGCTCATTTATTTATTTATTTTCTCTCGCGCGCCCGCGCCTTTGAGTTCATAAAGTCCAGGTAAGTAAGAAATCAGTCAACAAACACGGTGAGTAATGTCTTCTTGTCCTGTTATTGTCACCTGTGTCACATGTCATATGTTTAGTATAGCCTTCTCCGATGGCAATATAGGATTTATATGTGATAAGTGCAAGGAGACAGTCAGGCTGACGGAGAAGATTTCAGAACTAGAGACACGCATCCAAACTTTAATTGAGGATGGTAAGAATGCTAGATCTTTAGATAGTGTTTTGGATGCGCCTAGCATAGTGAACTCTTTACATGATTCGGTTCCGGCTGAAGTAGAGCCCGTGCAGCAGGGCAGATGGGTGACCGTGAGAGATCGTTCTAGTCGCGGATCAAAGAACCACTCTTCCGTTCCGATTCCCATAACAAACCGATTTGCCCCACTCAGTGAAACACCCACTGAGAATTCTGTTGATTGTGCCCTGGTAATTGGTGATTCGATCACACGGAACGTGAAAATAGAGACACCAGCCACCATAGTCACATGTTTGCCGGGAGCCAGAGCGCCTGACATCAAAGCAAATTTAAAAGTGCTGGCTAATGCTAAACGTAAATTCTCTAAGATCATTATTCATGTCGGCACTAATGATGTTCGACTCCGCCAGTCGGAGATCACCAAAATTAATATTAAAGAGGTGTGTGAACTCGCAAGTACGATGTCAGGCACTGTAATTTACTCTGGCCCCCTTCCTGTACGCAGGAGTGATGAGATAGTTAGCCGATTGGCCTCACTGAACGGTTGGCTGTCGAAGTGGTGTCCGCAGAATAATATAAAATTCATAGACAATTGGAAAAGTTTTTGGGGCAAGCCTGATCTGTTGAAAAGAGATGGTATCCATCCCTCCTGGGCTGGTGCTGCTCTTCTCTCTAGTAATTTGGCTCATAGTCTTAGAGATAAAACATGACAATCTGGGGCTCAGGTCAGGAAGCAGACAGACTGGCTAAACCGACCGTCTGCTAGCGTCCTCACGTCACCAAGGTCAGATAAATCCCATCACATAGAGTCTCTTTCACCTAGATGTCATCATATAGAGACTGTGTCTGTTCCCCGAATTTGGAAATCCAAAAAACGTCAGGTTAAAAATTTAATTGATGTTCAACAAATAAAAAACAGATATAATACAGATGAGCAAATGATAAAGCTTGGGTTGCTGAATATTCGATCCCTTACTTCAAAATCTCTCATAGTTAATGATATGATTTCAGATTATAATCTTGATATGCTGTGTTTGACAGAAACCTGGCTAAAACCAAACGATTACATTATTTTAAATGAGTCAACCCCACAAGATTACAGTTATAAACATGAACCTCGTCTGAAAGGCAAAGGGGGAGGTGTTGCTGTAATTTATAGTAATATTTTCAAAACCACTAAGAAATCTAGCTTTAAATATACTTCTTTTGAAGTATTGGTGCTTAATGTAAAAATATATAGTGTAAACGATAAATCACATTTGAGAATTATGCTGGCTACTGTATACAGGCCACCAGGGCACCATAAAGATTTTATCAAAGAATTTGCGGACTTTCTATCAGAATTAGTATTGGCTGCAGATAAAGTACTAATTGTTGGTGATTTTAATATACATGTAGATAATGAAAAAGATGCATTGGGATTGGCATTTAAAGACATTGTAAACTCAATTGGAGTTAGACAACACGTGTCAGGACCTACTCATCGTCGTAATCATACTCTAGATCTAATATTATCACATGGAATAGATGTTGATGCCGTTGAAATTCTGCAGCAGAGCGATGACATCTCAGATCATTATCTAGTCTCATGTAAATTACATTTAGCCAAGGCTGCAAAGCCGACTCCGTGTTATAAATACGTTAGACCTATAACTTCTGCCACTAAAGATTGCTTTATCAATAATCTTCCTAATCAGTTTCATCATCTCAGCATCCCGGATAGCTTAGAAGAACTTGATATTGCAACAGAAACGTTTAACTCTCTCTTTTCCAGCACTTTAGACGCAGTTGCTCCGTTGCGCTTAAAGAAGATTAAAGAAAATAGCCCAACGCCGTGGTACAGCGAGCACACCCGGGCCCTTAAGAGAGCAGCCAGAAAAATGGAGCGCAACTGGAAGAAAACTAAACTAGAGGTATTTCGGATTTCGTGGAAAGAGAGCTCGATTGCTTACAGAGAGGCTTTAAAAGCTGCTAGATCTGCTTATTTTTCAAACCTATTAGAAGAAAATAAACATAATCCAAGGTATTTATTTGAAACAGTGGCTAAACTAACGAAAAAGAAAGCTTCAAGCTCAGAAGTGTCCAAGCAACACAGCAGTGATGACTTTATGAACTTCTTCACTTATAAGATTGATAATATCAGGGACAAAATTATAACTATGCAACCGTCTACCACAGTATTGCATCAGGAAGTGCATTGTAGTCTCCCTGAGGAAAAATTTGATTCATTTGTTGCTATAGGAGAGGAAGAATTCAGCAAACTCGTTAATTCATCTAAATCGACAACTTGTATGTTAGATCCTATACCGACTAAGCTACTGAAAGAGATGTTTTCAGAGGTCACATATCCTCTTCTTAATATCATTAATTCATCTTTGTCTCTAGGATACGTACCAAAAACCTTTAAACTGGCTATGATAAAACCGCTTGTTAAAAAAACACAACTTGATCCTACAGAATTAGTCAATTACAGGCCGATCTCGAATCTGCCTTTTCTGTCAAAGATATTAGAGAAAGCAGTATCTTCACAACTGTGTTCCTTTCTAGAAAGAAATGATATCTGCGAGGATTTTCAGTCCGGATTTAGACCGTACCATAGTACTGAGACCGCTCTCATTAGAGTCACAAATGATTTGCTCTTATCATCCGATCGTGGTTGTATCTCTCTATTAGTGTTACTCGATCTTAGTGCTGCATTTGACACAATTGACCACAACATTCTTTTAAATAGACTAGAAAACTATGTGGGCATTAGTGGAATTGCACTAGCATGGTTTAAATCATACTTATCTGACCGTTATCAGTTTGTAGCAGTAAATGAAGAGATGTCTTATCGATCACAAGTTCAGTATGGCGTACCACAAGGCTCAGTACTAGGACCGTTGCTGTTCACTCTGTACATGCTACCATTAGGAGATATCATTAGGAAACATGGAGTTAGCTTTCACTGTTATGCCGATGATACTCAGCTGTATATTTCTTCAAAACCCAACGAAACTTACCAATTCACAAAATTAACGGAATGCATAGCTGATATAAAAAATTGGATGACTAGTAATTTCCTACTACTAAATTCTGAAAAGACAGAGATTCTAATTATTGGACAAAAAACTTCCACACGTAATAACCTAGAATACTGTCTAACACTTGATGGCTGCTCTGTCAAGTCTTCGTCGTCGGTTAGGAACCTGGGTGTGCTCTTTGATACCAACCTTTCTTTTGAAAGCCACGTGTCTAGTATCTGTAAAACTGCATTTTTCCATCTTAAAAATATATCTAAAATACGCCATATGCTCTCATTGGGAAATGCGGAACAATTAGTTCATGCGTTCATGACCTCAAGGCTAGATTATTGTAATGCTCTACTGGGTGGTTGCCCTGCACGCTTAATAAATAAACTACAGCTAGTTCAAAACGCCGCAGCTCGAGTTCTTACCAGAACCAGGAAATATGACCATATTAGCCCGGTTCTGTCAACACTGCATTGGCTCCCTATTAAACATCGTATAAATTTTAAAATATTGTTGATTACCTACAAAGCACTAAATGGTTTAGCTCCGCAGTACTTGAGCGAGCTCTTAACGTATTATAGTCCTTCACGTCTATTGCGATCTCAAAATTCCGGCCAGTTGATAATACCTAGAATATCTAAATCGACTGCAGGCGGTAGATCCTTTTCCTATTTAGCACCAAAACTTTGGAACAGTCTTCCTACCATTGTCTGGGAAGCAGACACACTCTGTCAGTTCAAAGCTAGACTAAAAACACATCTCTTTGACCTAGCATACACATAACACACTATAGACTTCTATAATTCAATGTTAGGCTGCATAGATTAGGTCAGCCGGAACTGGGAACACTTCCCTTAAATCTTGATGTGCTCGGTACATCATAAGAAGAATGGCATCTACGCTAATATTAGTGTCTTTGTTTATCCCGAGGTTTTACCGCAGCCTGCCGGATCCAGGCCGTGTCCAGATCTGACGAAGGAGATCCGCCTGGACCAGATGACAATGCAGTGCTGAAGTGTCCACTATCCTCTCCCTATGGAGGATCCCTTTCCCACTCTACAGATAAAGCGCTGTGAATTCCGGCTCGCGTACCCCGAAGTGATAAAATAAAACAAAATTCTGTATCAAAATTTATAGGCAAGAAAAGTAGTTTGTTTAGGCTGGGTTGTATGAATTATAAACCTGCGCACATATTTTAAAAAGCACATAACTATAGAATCCATTCTGAATGAGCATGTGAACGCCGTCAGCGTTAATCACAGGTTCGCGTTTAAAGTCTGATCATTTCGACGGAGGTGAATCAATCAAAGTTAACTTTAGCTGGAAATAACATTATTCAAGAACCGCTATAATGCCAAAACAATCTGTTACCTTAAATTATATGTTTATCTCTGTAAAGCTGCTTTGAAACAATCCATTGTTAAAAGCGCTATATAAATGAAGATGACTTGACTTGACTTAAAATAATTTTTCTACATGAAAATAGCAGAGATTATAATAATAATCAGAGAACTGAAATGAGCAAATCGCCCCAAAAGAGCACTTTAGTAGCCACTCATTCTCATGAAGCACTGAAAATGCTGTAAATAGAGTCAAAACATACAGCTCACAGGCCAAGTAACTGAAATCTACCCTGCAAAAAAAGCCTGTCATTTTTACAGAAAAAAACAAACATATTTACAGAACAATTTTACAGAAACCATTAACATTTTAAACCAGTAAATGCAACTATTGCAAAATTAATAGTTTCATATTTCTATATAAATTTTTATTTTGATCATCATTTGCAATGCTTCATGGGATTGCAGTTCTTTTCCTCATTAAAAGCTGTTAAGGTCCAGTAAGCGTTTCTGAGAATCATTGTTGAACACTGTTGATATTTCTGTTACGTCCCATAGGACGTATTAATTTATTTATTTATCTAGTGTTACGTCCAAGGAGGTATTCATTCACTTATTTGTTATTATGATCATATATGACTGTGTGGGCATGGTTGTGTGTCCTGTGTTTTTGTTTGCTTGCTGTCTCTCTTTCTCTCTCTACTCATTCTCAGGCCTATTCATCGGCACCTGTATCTCGTTTGTGAGTGTGCCTGAGCCGGAGAGTATAAGGGTGCAGTTTAGTGTTGCAGAGAGAGGACACACTTCTCCCCTGCTCCAGATTGAACGCTGTTTGCTTTGGTGATATGTTTGTCTGATAGTGAGACTAAACTTGTGAGTAAGCGGTGGCTAACTGAGTTCAGCAGTGGCTGGTACTTAGAGATCTTGTTCTCATGACGAAATCAACCAGAAGGTATTTTGTTATTAATCTGTTTAGCTTTTGTGAGGAAAGCTTTAGGGGGTGAGTGCCTTTTTTTTCTTTAATACTGTTTATGTCCCTGTTTTTGATATAGCGAGGGAGTTGAGGGAAGGTTATGTTGTTCATTTCTTTTTCTTTAACCTTAGGTTATTTAGGATTCCTCCTAAATTAGGTAGAGGGCTGTTTTGTTTGTTATTTTGGGCCTTGCTCTCCCCTGAGCCATTGCTCCCAGTTACCTGTGTTTTATCTTTTACTTTGCCATTGTAAATAAAATCCTTTCTTTGATTCTTATACCAACTAGTCTGGTCTTCACTCTGGGACAGGGGAATTGAAGTGTGTCCTCGCCTTTTTTTTTATGTTAATTTTACGTTTTCTTTCCTTTGTTACTTCTTCCAACCCCTAGACGGTTAGGGTACGTAACAAGACTTTTCGGTGTGTCAAGGTAAATTCATCTGCTAACACAGCAGCATCTGTTCATTTAGATGAACAACGACACTTTCAGGAAGACCCCCTTTAAAATCCTCTAGCAACAGCAACTCCTGCAACTGGTCTAAGGTAGTTACCTTGCTGGAGAAACACCATTTTTCAAATAATGCTCTTTTCTCTCTTGCAAATTCTACATGAGTCTGTTCTGCAGTTTTTGCATGTGCACGGAACTTTTGGCAATATGCCTCAGGCACCAATTCATATGCCCTCAGAACCGCGGCTTTGACAACTTCATAATCGAGACTCTGTTCAATTGGTAACGACGCGCAAATTTCTTGAGCCTTACCGGTCAAACTGCACTGCATGAGCAAGGCCCACATATCGCTTGGCCACCTAAGCTTACCTGCAATCCGCTCGAATGCAACAAAGCATCAACCTCGGACTCGCGAAAGGGAGGCACAAGCTTGATGTATTTACAGATATCAAATTCCTGAACGTTTTGCTCCACATTCGAGGTTACAGGTATAGCAGGAATGGACGCAGCAGAAGAACCGGAGGAAGACCTGGACCGCGGAACAGCTTTCATCTCAATAGCTTGCAAATCTAGACGCCGCAGATTAATATCTCGGTCAGCTTCTACCTCAACAACTTTGAGTTTCAAGCGCAAATTCTCGTTCTCCTGTTGTTTAACTTCGAGTTCTAACTCTTTTAAACGAATGGCCAGCACAGGATCAAAATTGCCACTCTCAATAACATCTTTACTAGGATTACCAATTTTCTCAGTCTCAACTACAGGACGGTCCTTAACCTCAATGTCTGCTCAAACAGCGAATCTTTAACTACTTGTTTTGTCGCTTCTTTTGGTACCTCCAAATGAAAGAAATCTGCAATCAAAAATAGATCCTTTTTTCTATACTTAGTGTTTACTCTTTCTCCCACCACAGAGGTCTTCAATATTAAATCAAACTCCATTTCCTTCACCTCAGAGCCTTCTCCTACCCCAAAAAGCGTAGACAGCAAAAAAAAAAAACAGACTCAGAGAGAAAAAGCGAAACTGTACTCACCACAACGAATTAGTAATGAAAAACAAATGGACGAGCCCCCACTTGTTACGTACCCTAACCGTCTATGGGTTGGAAGGAGAAGTAACAAAGGAAAGAAAATGTAAAATTAACATAAAGGTGAGGACACACTTCAATTCCCCTGTCCCAGAGTGAAGACCAGACTAGTTGGTATAAGAATCAAAGAAAGGATTTTATTTACAATGGCAAAGTAAAAGATAAAACACAGGTAACTGGGAGCAATGGCTCAGGGGAGAGCAAGGCCCAAAATAACAAACAAAACAGCCCTCTACCTAATTTAGGAGGAATACTAAATAACCTAAGGTTAAGGTTAATCTCGCTTTTTTCAGTGCAAAAGAAACTCAAAATACTCTGTTGATTTTGATCTAACATATTAAGTGTTGTACATCATTAGATCCTGATAAGTGTCTATTTTTTTTGTGGATACTCACAATAAAAACAAAGTGTTGTGCTTTTCGCCAAATAAAGAAAAACAAACATGATGCGCGTTCTGCCTTCTCTCTGTCAGTGAAGTCCATTCTGAAACGCGTCCGAAAATGAACTAATTCCGCGAATACTTTTCATACAGGCACGAGTGTTTTTCCATAATGAAGCTTGAACTCTCTTCTTTTAAATGAATTAATTTATATAAAAAAACAAATATTCTCAGTTTATGTAATCTGTATGAAAAGAGAGAGATGTCAGTATTTTTCTTTCCAGCTCATTATACCTAATTACGCGTTAATGTGCCACGCCCACGGAGAGAGCGCGGTATTCAAACGCAAATGATCTAAGACGAGCCATTCAAACATGCCAACGCCCACCAGCTGGATTATAAAACACATCGTGTTTAGTAAGTATCTTGTACAGCTGTGTACACAGCGTATCCTTTCGCTGTGAGGAATAATACTATCTAACCCTGGAAAATGTACCAGAAGTGCTGGTAGTTTCATTTCGAGGAGCAACGGATCCAGCTGATGTAGTAAGTAATTTATTCTTAAGTGCTTTGTTCTAATCGTGATATTGAATAGTGTCGGACTGTAAACCGGAAAAAGACTGTTTAAATATGAATTGCGTGTCTGTGTGTAGGCTAAATGATGAGTGAACGGCACAGGCGCGCGCGCTTTGTTTACTGCAGTTATACAGCGCGTGTCTGTGCCTTGTTCATTCACTCTCGCACCTACATTAGTAAACGTTATGTTTACATGAACACATCCAAACTATATTGCTATAGCCTGCTAAGATGAGTAAAAATAGACTGAAATATGTTGAAATAAAATGTCTGTATAAGCAACAAGCTGCAAATTCACATGTATATACTAATATATCATACACAATATATTACAGACTAAATATGAATGTTTAGACAAGATTTTGTGATTAGTTTTGGATAGATTATAAAGTTTTGACTGTAAAAAAAAGACTACTGTCACATTAAATAGGTACGCTTGTGTTCACCAATTTCTGCTCATAGTTAAATATACTATAGTATGGTGTTTTGTCAAAAATGAAGTAGGTATATTGAATTATCAACTAAGATGTTATTATAGTGTTTGTTCCAATATTCAAACTAATGAATCCTCACCTTTTTTTTTAATACGTATGATAAAATGTATACTTTTTACAAAGAAATACACTTGAAATATTGTTAAAATTGTAATTGTTGTTGTAATTGTAACCTATTTGTAGTTGGTTACAATTTCTAATGGTAAAATATGTATAGGCTATGTGGGATAATTTCTTTTGTCCTTGCATTCTTTGGGATCCTGTGGCACACCTGTGTGAAAGGGCTAATTAATATGCAGCTCATTATGCGGCACATTATCCGGCCTTTGTCTTCTCAGGTGTGAACACGCCTCCACGCATATTGCCTTTCCAAACAAAAGGTGTCTAATAAATTTTAAATCAGTGTATGTTTTTGTGTAAATGATTAGGCAGGATGATTTTCAGATCATTTTGAAGCAAAAATTCTAGGCAACAACTCTCATTAGTCAAAAGTCTTGTGGACACATATTTAGTATGTGCTTGTGGCCTTATTTCAGACACTTTCAGTTTTTGTTTTTTCAATAACCATGCATAAACAATATTCTCTCAAAAATACAAACATGTACATAATTGTTGCTAAGATATTACGGTAGCCCAGTTTGTGCTATATTGAGTGAATTTACACCTTTGCCATTAACATGTTTATAAATAACTGAAAAAAGCACAAATGTCAGAGCATGTCAGAACACCTCAAAGACCCCAAAAACCCTTAGACCTCAGAGGGTTAAAGAAAAAGAAATGAACAACATAAACTTCCCTCGCTATATCAAAAACAGGGACATAAACAGTATTAAAGAAAAAAAAGGCACTCACCCCCTACAGCTTCCCTCACAAAAGCTAAACAGATTAATAACAAAATACCTTCTGGTTGATTTCGTCGTGAGAACAAGATCTCTAAGTACCAGCCACTGCTGAACTCAGTTAGCCACCGCTTACTCACAAGTTTAGTCTCACTATCAGACAAACATATCACCAAAGCAAACAGCGTTCAATCTGGAGCAGGGGAGAAGTGTGTCCTCTCTCTGCAACACTAAACTGCACCCTTATACTCTCCGGCTCAGGCACACTCACAAACGAGATACAGGTGCCGATGAATAGGCCTGAGAATGAGTAGAGAGAGAAAGAGAGACAGCAAGCAAACAAAAACACAGGACACACAACCATGCCCACACAGTCATAAATGATCATAATAACAAATAAATGAATGAATACGTCCTTGGACGTAACACTAGATAAATAAATAAATTAATACGTCCTATGGGACGTAACATTTGAAATCAACCCAAACAAATACACCCCTCGGTTCGATTCACTTTCAACAGTATTTTTCAAAAATCACTTACTGCACCTGTCTTTTACCGTTGTCTTTTTGTCCAATTTTCAAATAGTTTTTGGTTCCAATCAAAGTTTGTAATGTTGTGATTCACCTCATAGCTGGTTGGTTTGGTTCATGGCTTATAAGCTCTTTAACAAAGACCTTCTAAAAATCCCTAGGGGAAAATACTTTAGGAACCAAGGCACTGAAAAAGGGCACTTTTGCACTCTATTAAACAACACAACTGATGATACATTGTGATGAGAGAGAGCAGGGGTATATGATTAACGCTTTACCTGCACCGATGGCAATGGTACGAGCCTCAACTTTGTCCCCCATCTTTCGCACCACGTCTGGGGTGGGGCCGATAAAACGTACCCCAGCATCCATACAGGCCTGGGCAAAATCTGCTCGTTCTGACAGGAAGCCATAGCCTGGGTGGATAGCATCTACACCATTCTCCTGCCAGGCACATATTGTGACATATTCGGTTACAATTAATCCCCAAAAACCCATTTTCGAAAAACTGCGGTATTATCACATTTATTATTCAGAATGACAAGTGATAACACTTGTAAAAAGAGGAGATTAATTTACACTACCATTCAAAAGTTTGGGGTCAATACATGTAAAACAAAAACTTCAAAATAAATTATTACTTTTATTCAGCAAGGATGCATTAAATTGATCAAAAGTAACAGTAAAGACATTTATATTGTTAGAAATCCTTTGCATTTTAAATAAATGTTATTTTGGTCAAATAATTCTCAAATCATTGTAAAAAAGGATCAGGGTTTCCACAAAAATATTAAGCAGCACAACTGTTTTCAAAATTGATAATTATCATATTATTTAAAAAAAATCATCATATTAGAAAGATTTCTGAAGGATCAAGGGACACTGAAAATTCTGCTTCGCCATCAAAGGGATGAATACCATTTTAAAATATATTCAAATAGAAAACTGTTGTTTAAAGAGACTTCTTTCTCCCCAATGCATTTACACATTTAGCGGAAGCTTTTATCCACTGTCTGCGACAGAGTGCTCACGGTATAAATTTATCAGTACGCATACCCTGAAAACTCAAACCCATGACCTGAGTGCTGCCAGTAACCCTGTACTTCATTACTTTGAGCCATAATATTGTAGATACAGCTCTTTCTGTTATCAGCTAAATAGCAGTAGTGGCTTCCTTCCAAGAATACAGCCCAACTTCAACTGACTGAAAACCTATTGTTTATTGACCTGCATTTAAGGTTAACTGATGTGGCCGTCTCTTAAACAAGTCATGACAAGATGTTAGGAATGTTTCATGCACCTATTACAACATGGGACATTTTTTAAAACACACATTAGGTAAAGTTTTGAATTGATAAGCAGTATATTTGTTTATTTATTGATTAAGCCAATAATTGACTAGCTTGTCTATTGATTGTTGCCTGAGGTATAATTAATCAGAAAATGAGATGTGGGAAAGCAGCTGCCTGTTGAGGGTTTTTACAGCTACACTACCCTGTCTTCTTGGCAGCAGACTCTGAACTCTTTTGTCAGAAGGCATAATTACGTGCAATTACTGCTCTTAGCAGGTCTGTTTGTGCTCTATCTGTCCAATCACAGCAGGCTGTATGTGCACTTTACAGATCCTAATCTAACATTTCACCACACAAACACAACAAAAATCGCAGGTGTTAAAAACCTGTGAATACATTGCTGCTGTGAACCAAACAGTCTGGTTTTTGAGACCGAGTCAGTTGATGGAAATGTCACTTACATTGTGTCAGCGCTATATCTTAAATTTTTATATTTTGCAAACTCAAATATTTGGTTTTCTGTGACATTTGGTTGTCACACATGGCTGTGACATGGGGTGTAGTTGAAAATAGTAATAATGGCTTTGGAGCGTTTTGGTGGCATCAATAAGAATGGGTTGAAAATAAACCAATTAATAACAATTTATATAATTTTTAATGTATTGCTGTCTTGGAGTTTCCTGAATAATTATAGTATTTGTTTAATTTCTAGCCATTACTGAATTTTTTCTTTGTAACGATAACTTATTAGATGAAAAAATACCTGTATTTGTGTGTGACAAATGCATAAGAACAATAAATAATATATTTAGATAAGTAAAAATGTTCAATTCACTACCATTCAAATGGTTGGGGGACAGTACTTTTTTAAAAGTAATTAATACTTTTATTTAGCAAAAAAAAAATCATTAAATTGATTGACAGTGACAGGAAATAAAATTCTATGTTACAAAAGATTCCTTTTTAAAATAATTGCTGTTCTTTTGAACTTTCTACTCATAGAATCCTAAAAAAAAATCTTTTATAAATTTCCACAAAAATATTAAGCATTAAAACTGTTATTTACAATTGTAATAATAATAATATATACAGATCTTACTGTATTTTTGATCAAATAAATGCAGCCTTAATGAGCGTAAAAGACTACATTCCAAAACATAAACTCGTTTTAAAAATACAGAAGTGTCAAATTATAATAGTAAATATAACAAAATTGAGCTTGAAGCCAGTGAAAACCATGCCAGTAGAAAACTGAACTACTGTACAGATGATTTACAGAGTATCTTTACTGAACCCACACAAGTGTGAGAAAAGTCTGACCTTGGCCACTTTGATGATGTCTGGTATATGCAGGTAGGCCGCTACAGGTGGCAGCCCCTTGCCGATGAGGTAAGCTTCATCTGCCTTTTGTCTGTGCATCTGACCTGTGTCCTGCTCAGAGTAGACGGCCACTGTACGGATCCCCAGCTCTGTGCATGCCCGAAACACCCGGATGGCAATCTCTCCTGCAAAGCGCGTTTCATGAATTACAATGCATGAGTGTACAATTCATTCATACCATGTATTTTACTGAGAATGGTTATGTTCAAAATAGGATACAACCTTTGTTATTTCTGCAGTAAACAATATCTTAAGCAGTATTTTATGGATGCATTGACTTTAAAATTCAATCTAAAATTTATTAAAGGGATACTTCAGGATTTAGCATTAAGCTTTGTATTAGTAGCAAACCTGTAGTATTTTCGAATTACCATGCTTTCCACCCTCATATCCCCCTGAGACGAGAGATGTATTTTTTGTCTGGAAAATGGTCATTTTGTGTCATCGGAGGATTTTTTTGGCCAGAAGCTAAAGACTATAGTCAGTAGTAGGGGCTGTCCCGCATGTTCTCAACCCTCCCATAGAGGGTGGGATCTCACTCACAGAATGTACACACAGTGTCAGACATATTTTCTTGGAAGCTAAGCTAGCAGGCTCTTGTTCTGTGGAGAAAGCTGAGTAGTAGGGGTTACCATCCTCTTTTTCCCGGACATGTCCGGCCGTCGATGTCATGGATTCAGCTTTTGCTTTCTGCAGTCGTCATTCATTGTTTACATGCACACCTTTTGTTTCAATCTAACTGAATTCATTCCAATTGGTGAATCTGAATGTAGTGTTTACATGAATGCTAAACAAGTGATCGGTTGATGTGCGTTTTAACATTGCTAAGAAAATTCCCACTCCTCCGTGAGAGATACGAGACCGGTGCGTGTCTCTCACAGGTGTCGCTCATCAGTAATCACGCCACCGGCCTCGCGCCGTTCTCCCGCGGCCCTAGCCTCGTCCTGCTCGCCACAGTAAACATAATGAATGGCGAGTGTAGAACGCAAAAGCCGAATCCCGGACATTTTGGGCGATCTCGAAATCCCGGGCAGACTCATCACGGAGACTCACTATGAGCCTAGACTTGTTGTTTAACTACTGCGCTCTGTTACCGGTAGGCGTGGCCTCCTAGGGCAGCGAAGCAAGTGCATTCTGGGAGTTGTTGTCTTTCATCCACATAAGCCAAAAATACATTTTCTGGCTTTTCTCAGTCTAGAAAGCTCCAAATTCAAAAATAATTTCACATTTCTTCTACATAAATGACCCATTTTAAATACACATTCATCTTTCCAGAGGTGAAGTATCCCTTTAAGTGTTATATTCCTGTAATTTGAAAAATATATACAATACAAATAAAATAAAACAAATTTAAACTAAAATCAGGGGTTTTTTTATGTTTCAATAACTGTATCACATGATGTTTAACAGTAAGCAGCTAGTATGCTAGTACTACATTCAGAACACAGCAGCTGTGTGCTGACACACCTCTGTTGGCCACCATGACCTTTTTGATGGGTTTGTACTCCAGTGTCCGGGGTGCAGTATGGGCGGAGCGGGTCATAATCCACACCCTCCTTATGGCTAACAGCCCCAGGGCAGAGCGCTGTCCACCCAGTCCCACCTGTAGCAGCATCTAGAGAGCAAGAGCCAAAGATGGGTGTTACAGAAAGCTGTTCCTTCATGCTGCTGTAGTGATATCTATTGAGTGTTATCTGCATCTGTAAAGAACCAAAGTGATTAGTAGTAGCCTTGCAGTGTTTCACACAGGAGCTCTGGAGATAACAAGAGTCAACACTCGAACAAAAGGGAAAGTGAGGTCAAGGAAAATAATACATGGGACAACATGAGAATAAGCCTTGCATAGTACAAATGAGTACTGCAAAATATAATGACAAACAAATCCACAAGCACTTGGACAAAGAAAGAAGACTGGCATATGCTACGTGAGAAGATACTCAAGGCTGTCTTTAAAAAAAAAATGCTGTGTTTCAAGCGTATCCACACATACTGAAAAACATGAACAAGGTCAAGTGCCCACAGGGCCAAACAGAACAAAACACAATGTTATATTGCGGTCATATTGCCTGTGGACAAAGCTTCTAAGGCCGAGACTGAACACCTGAAACAACAGCAGAACTGATTAAACTCTGTGGGAATCACTGAAGGATCAGAGAGACTCTATAGCCTTTTGTCTCCTGAGTCTTCAAAGACTAAGAAACAGACAATAAAAGCAGGGTTGCGCAACAAAACTCGCTCAATTGCTCAACACAAAACACCCAAAACTAGACCAATCGCATTCGGGGGGAGGGGGGGAATTGATTTTTCTATTCATCACATATCATGTTAATAATTTCTGCAGATTTTTAAAACTATAATTTGAATTTTCGTACTTTTTTAGGGGGGGTTTGTTACCTTGTTACACTTGTGGTCTTCCCTGGTCAAAATGACCGGCCTATAAAAAATTGCTTATAAATCACTCATTATACCATATTTTCACCAAATCTTGGATTCAATCTGTTTGTTAACTTGTTCTCTTACAATTAGGACTAGTTTTGTATTTAATTTTCAAACGGTCTAATTGTAGGAGTCATTTATCCGAGTTTATGCACCTTAATTTTTGAGTGAAAAAAGCATTTTGTTAATAATTTTGGCAATATTGAGTAAAATATGGAAAAACAATTGCACTGTCATCACACTAGTCTACTTTAATGTTTAACCAGGAAATTTCTTTTTAAAATCTTTTTAGGGCTGGGCAAGTTAACGCGTTATTATCGCGTTAACGCATTTATTAATTAATGCCGACAGTTTTTTATCGCACGTTAACGCGGTTTTTTTTTTTTTTTTTTTTTTTTTTTTGAAAGTCCGTTGCACACTGGCTCTGAATAGGACATAGGCCTACAGTCAAACCATGGATCACAGGAGGGGTGGGATGTTGGTCAGCCAGCAAATAACCCACCCAAACCATCAGTGGAGAGAGGCTTTGGCAGGTTCTCTCAGGTGAACAGAAAGGGAGACAGCGCTCCGCGAGTGAATGACATGCGCTCTATAGATAGTAACCACTGCAACGGCTTCTGTGCGCTACGCAGCTGGTCTTTTTAACTTAAATTAAAATTATACATAACTTTACCTGGTGTGCCTGCGTGTAGTTTAGCGGGGATGCTGTGCAATGTGAATTCCCTTCTGTTGATGTCCTGGTAACTATTTAAATATTGGAAACTCACAAACAGCGAGCCGAGGATCAGTCTCTCTTCCAATGATTTGTACTGCGCGTCGTGTACAAAAAGTTATAGACAATCAAAGTCCTTTTAGACAATTCAACTTCGGCAACGGACGGGCGCGGGCGGGCGCGTGCGTGCGTGAGGCGAGCGTGTGAGGCGAGCATGACCGCAACAGTTTCACAGAACGCACCCGCTTGTCGCTGCACCTGTGCTCGACCACTTCACCTCAATCTAAAAGGCTGATTTATACTTCTGTGTCGGACTTACGCTATACACTATGCGTTGGTTGGTTTTACTTCTGCGTCGTTGTCCGCGTTGACGCGCAATTACACATGCAGAGGGAGCATGTGAAACCCGTGGAGCGGTTCTAGCAATCACAGCGCTTGCGGTACGCGTAGAATTGACGCGTTGTTACATTTTTGGAGAGGTGCACGTCAGGGTACGACGTTAGTTCGACGTAGAAGTATAAATTGGGCTTTACCTCTGTTTAATGCAACCGTACGTGGGAAACCATGGCATGACCAAACCTAAGCTACTATCAGAGAAGTAACGTTGGTCGACTTATATCTCATGACTTCTGACTACATAGACTGTTTCTGCTGCTAAAAGATACCTGTTGAAACCTGTTAAGAAAAAAAAACAAGAAAACTGGACTCGTTTTAACAAGCTAGATAAAAGGTAATGCCCTGGCAGTGGCAAATAGCTTTGTATTAATATTTTATTTGATTACATTAATGTTTAAGTTGAGATTTACAATAAATATTTTATTGCGGTGTAAAGGGAATACTGCTGGTATAAAGCACCTTATTTGTTTAAAGTTTTTGCAAACCACATGTTATTACACTTTTGTGTATATAGCAGTACATTTAAATCAAAAGTGAGTAATACACTACTTTAGAATTCATTATTAAAGTTTGTGCGTAACAATGCGATTAATCGCAAGAAAATCATGCGATTAATCGCGATTAATATTTTTAATCGTTGCCTAGCACTAATTCTTTTATTTTGTACAAAATGGCACAGAGTCACACTTGTGGTGTTCCCAGTCAAAAATGGCCGGCCACTGAAAGTGAATTTAGAAGATTACAAAACACAGGACTTGTATTTTGAAATGCTTTTATTTTCAGAAAAGGGGTGCACAGTAACACTTGTGCTGTTCCCTGACAAATCATTGTCACCATTGTGACAAACAAGACAACACATTAGCGCTGTCATAAAGAGAACACATATCAAACACTGTTCATATTCTTTCAGTTTTCCAAATTATGAACCAAAACGTCAAACTCCGGGTCCTTGTGTGAACACAATAGTGACTAACAAAAGCATTTTTAAGTGTGTGTGTGTGTGTGTGTGTGTGTGTGTGTGCATGTATATGTCCAAGGGCTCTATGTCTTCAAGCACACATGTACATATGTGAACATGAACATGCTCCTGACAACTACATTTTTCTCTAATTTTTAGTCTCCCCCATTCACTTTCAATGACCGGGAACACCACAAGTGTGACTGTCATTTTGTGCAAAAAACCCACACATTTCAAAACAAACGGTATCATTAAATATTTAAGTAGACAAGTGTGATCAACAGTGCAATTTTTTTCATATTTTACTCAATATTGCCAAAATTATTAACAAATAATTATTTTTTCACTCAAAAACTGAAGTGCATAAGCTCGGATAAATGACTCCTACAATTAAACCGTTTGAAAATTAAATACAAACCCAGTCCTAATTGAAAGAGAACAAGTTGACAAAAAGATTGAATCCAAGATTGGGTGAAAATGTGGTATAATGAGTGATTTATAAGCTATTTTTTATAGGCCGGTCATTTTGACCCGGGAAGACCACAAGTGTGACTATGTGCCATTTTTTACAAAATAAAAGTTTTTCAAAACAAACTTCCTAATGAAACTTTAAAGTAGACTAGTGTGATCAACACTGCCAACTTTTTAAAATATTTTATTTAATATTTCCAAAATTATTAAAAAAAAATATTCAAAAATAATGCTTTTTTTACTAATAAAATGAGATGCCTACTCTTAGATAAATGAGGCTCGCGATTAATCAGATGCAAATAGACATATAAAACCAGTCCTAATTGAAAGAGAACAAGTTGACAAAAAGATTGAATCCCAGATTGGGTGAAAATATGGTATAATGAGTGATTTATAAGCCGGTCATTTTGACCCAGGAAGACCACAGGGTTTTGAACACCACATGAGGGTTAAACCAATTCATTTGGGGGTGGGGAGAACTAGCAAACACACCTTTATTTCCTATAGAAATAAGGAAAATAACCCACACCCATTTCCTAAAGAAAATAGAGATGCACCGATTGCAATTTTCTTGGCCGATCCCGATTCCGATTTTTCCTTGAGTTTGACCTGCCGATACCGATTTTAGCCGATTCCGATTTTATTTTTTCAAACCACTTTACAGCACACACAAATATTTATTTTCTATCTTCTCTTTAATAGAACATTTTGCATAGAACATTTTTTGAACAGATAATCGCTATAAAATAGAACTATATAAATGACTCCTAGTGTGGGAAATTCTCACACATCTAAAGTGCAGTGTTATGGAAGAACCATTTCCTTTTCACATCCAATATCCAATTAAAAAAATGTGATATATTTAGCAAACTAAACTTCTGTATGAAAACAGGTAATGGCAATAAAATAATATATAAATAACAAATAAAAATTCTACAAATATAGCCTTGCAGTATAAAGATATTTATCTCTCACACACGCACACACACACACGCACACACACACACACACAGGCCTATTGCAATCACTTGTTGTATATCAATGGCAAGTTATATTTCTCAAGCAGTTCTTCTCTCATCTGACACATGTCCAGCCAAGCTAAACAGGACGAGTGGAGCATGTGCAGGGAAACAATTGAGGCCCTGTTTACACGAAAACGATTCCGGGTGAAAACGTAATAATATTTTATCGAATGTGCCTTTCGTTTACACGGCGACGGCGTTTTTGGGGCTTAAAAACGCAAAAAAGTGAAACCACCCTCCAAAGTGGAAATCTTAAAAACGCTCCACCGTCGCGTTTCCGTCTAAACGGGTAAAAACGCAAATCTACTAGGGAGAGAAGTAGAAGGAAGGTTGTACGCAGGCGCACGGACTTGTTGTTGTTGTGTGGCAGTGCTTCACATTGCCACCTAGCCGCCTGGAGTGCATACTACATCGCATTTCTAACACTTTTGCGTCTCCATATGCACGCAGATTTCCCCCCCATAACGCTCGTCTAAACGCAGAATAAAAAGTGAAAACGAAACGCCACTTTTGCGTTTTCTCTTCAGGTCGTTTCCGTGTAAACATGGCCTAAATAATAATAAAAACAAGTTTAAATGGGTAAATTTTCTATAAATATTTTTGAGTCTTCATTTTCTTTCTGACATAGCCTAGCCTACTTCAGTTCTTGTTAAAACACACCAGACATGCAAATTCTTTGCATTTTGGGCACTTTTTGGATGAAATCATATTTATTTTGTCCATCAAAAGTGTGCTTTCACTTAAATTGAGCGCAGCAAAAATAGATTCGGCGCCGAAACCCGCGCTTCACTGTTGCTCACGCGACGCTCCTGCTCGACGCTCACGCGCTGCTCCGGCTCGCGGTGTGAATGCACTCATTGATTAACATGCACGCCGAACAAAAAAAAAACGCGCTGCACCTTGTGGTGTGAAACGGCCGTAATTCACGAGGTTTCCTACATGTGCGCGTTCCGTGTGCACGTGTGATGCTGATGTTGCGCGATGTTAATCATGCGGCGCCCGAGTGCATTTGACCGGCATAAAATCGGATTATGTCAGACTGACCGGCCGGTCGCCGATCATGGCCGATCACGTGAAAACCGGCCGATTCCGGTCACCAGCCGATCAATCGGTGCATCTCTAAAAGAAAACATTTATTTGATACTAAATTACATACAAGGATATTGCAAAAACATGCTCAAAAGTCTACTGACTAAAATTGAAAGAAATGTGCACAGCATATGGCCCCTTAGATTCATTTCTAATATTCAAATCACAAAATTCCTCTACAAAAGCTACGGCTGATTTCACATGGAAGCATGTTTAAGGTGTCCCATTTCACTATAACTCTTCTGTAGTTACGGAAAAGTTCAACTGTTCTTATACTTGTCTTCTCCTGAATAAGGGGCATCCCTCTGCCAAAATCACAACAATATAGCAACTGTGTCCTGCCTGAGAGAGAGAACCTGACACTGATACATGAGTGCTGCAGAGGAGGCAATCTGAAGCTGCTGTAAACAATAGCAGCACATTTGTGTGAGGGTTTAGGACTGTGTGGAGATGTGACAATGTATTGATGGCATTCTAATCTGCATGTGAATTGGGCCATGTAAAACAGAGAGGGGTTAATTGGTGTGATTTGGTAGCAAAATGATCATCATCATGTTACAAATTTAGCAAATTATGCTAAATATCTTTCTGACTGTGTAGAAGCAAGTGGCTTTGAGAGATTAAGTGAACCATTCGCATTAAACCTTTTCTCCAAGAGTATGTTGGCACAGCCTGCGGGCTTGGTCTATAAAAAAAGAATTACTCAAACTACTCAAAAGAAAACCTTAGCAATGCACAGATCCACTTACAAACTCACTCACAGTCCAAATTAGGAGAACACAGGGCCATTTATTTGCCTATACAATAGAGAGAGAAAAAACAAGTCCTCTGGTCTCACTCATTCTGCTACATCTTTCTTACTCATTATGAGAGACTTACCTGTTACACAAAAACATAAGGCCAATCCAATATTTAAACACGCAATAAACCAACAACCTTTTTCTTGGATCATTCCAATCCCAAAATGCACCACAAAGAAGGCTTTCAACAAAGTCTGCGTGTCCCTCATAATGTATGCATGCATGAACATAATACAGACAGTCATGTGAAAAAGAAAGTACACCCTTTTGAATTTTATGGTTTTACGTATTCAGGACTAGGGATGGGAATTGAAAACCGGTTCCACTCGAGAACCGGTTCTAAGTTTTACGATCCATCGATATTGTATGCCCTCGACGTTAAAGGGTTACTTCACCCAATAATGAAAATTAAGTCATTAATCATTAAGCGAATGTTTGTACCGCCAAAGTCTTATTTGATCGGTGAGAAAAATTGTCTCTCTCTGATAATGTAGATGAACCGCTGCGCTTGTGGCAGGGCGCATGTTAAACTGAAAGAGAAGAGAAGAGAAGAGAAGAGAAGAGAAGAGAAGAGAAGAGAAGAGAAGAGAAGAGAAGAGAAGAGAAGAGAAGAGAAGAGAAGAGAAGAGAAGAGAAGAGAAGAGAAGAGAAGAGAAGAGAAGAGAAGAGAAGAGAAGAGAACCCCGCACTCTCTCTCTTCGGAGCAAGGCGAAAGTAGGCTTCACCGTCTCAAAACTAAGCGCTGTCTTGCTCTCTCTCCCTCGCACATATTAATCAAAATAAACGACACGATGGTAAGCTCGGGAGACTAAAGTTTCATGTGGAGCATTCGGAGATTTGTTTTTCCTGAATTGCCGCTGGGTGTGAATTGTGCTAAAATAAGTTGCCTTTGCCTTATCTTCTTCAGCACATAATAAAAAAAATAATCTGGTCCTTGGCAGGTCTTAAAATGAGGTAAATACAACCTCAGATGAACAACAACTCATGACATATTACACCGTGTCGTTGTGGTTTATTTAACACAAACTAGGGCAAAATGGAGAAGCCATCAGCTCTATAAAAGCAGAAGTTTTGGCAGTTTGATGGTCTGGAGCATTCAGGTATGTGTTAACAAAATGCAAAGGAGGAAAGACATCAGCAATGATCTTAGAGAAGCAATTGTTGCTGCCATCAATGTAGGAAGGGTTACAAGGCCATTTCCAAACAATTTGAACTCCATCATTCTACAGTGATGAAGATTATTCACAAGTGGAAAACATTCAAGACAGTGGCCAATCTTCCCAGGAGTGGACGTCTCAGCAAATTCACCTCAAGGTACGACCATGCACAGCTCAGAGAAACAAAAAATCCAAAAGCTACAGGACTCAGTTTCATGTTAAAATGTTAAAGTCCATTACAGTACAATTAGAAAATCACTGAACAAGTATAGCTTGTTTGAAAGGGATGCCAGGAGAAAGCCTCTTCTCTCTAAAAAGGACATGGCAGCACGGCTTAGATTTGACCAGAGACCAAAGTGGTGATGTTTGGCCATAATGCACAGCATCACATTTGGCGAACACCAAAAACAACATATCAGCACAAACACCTCATACCAACGGTCAAGCACGGAGGTGGAGGGGTGATGATTTTTGGCTCGTTTTGCAGCCATAGGCACACCTTGCAGTCATTGAGACGACCATGAACTCCTCTGTATACCAAATGTATTCTAGAGTCAAAAAATGTGAGGCCATCTGTCCGACACCTAAAGCTTGGCCAAAATTGGGCCATACAACATGACAATGATCCCAAGCACACCAGCAACAGAATGGCTAAAAAAGAAAATAATCAAGGTGTTGCACTGTCCCAGCCGAAGTCCAGACCTCAACCCGATTGAAATGCTGTGGCAGGACCTTAAGAGAGCCGTGTATGCCTGCAAACCTCAATGAACTGAAGCAACGTTGCAAAGAATAGTGGGACAAAATTCCTCCACAATGATGTGAGAGACTGATCAATTCATATAGAAAATGATTACTTCAAGTTATTACTGCTAAAAGTGGCTCTACAAGCAACTGAATCATAGGGTGCACTTAGTTTGTCACCCATAGTTTCTTCTTTTTTTTTTTCTTTTTTTTTTTTAAATAAATAATGAGTCTAATATGTCGGGTGTTGTTGTGCATCCATCTGGGTTGCATTTACTTAATTTTAAGACCTGCTAAAGACCAAATAATTTTTTTATTATGGCCTGATAAATAAAACCACATTTTTCACATGACTATTTTAATAAATGGCAAGATGGTAGATGTGAAATGGGATGAAAAGACAGGCAGCCTGCATGATTCTGCTGCTTTTAGCACATCATCGGTTGCCACCATGTGGCTGATGATGATGACTCCAATATATCCCATAATTCAAGAGTCATCAGGTTTCTGAAGATGTCCATAAGTGTCATATTATCAGACACCTGCTGCTTTTCATAAAACATGTTCAGTGTACTGTGTATAATATATAACAAAAATCTAAGTCAGGGGTGAATCTCTGACAATTATGACCAAGAAAGAACAAATCCAAGATGAACAGACAGATGTAAGCAAAAATGAAAACTAGTAGACATTAGACAAAGCCTAGCACATATCCTTGAACTTTTCTTTTTTTTTTTATTTAGCATTAAAAATTACATATGAGAAAAGTATATCCTTGTTTTGTAACTGGTCACCAAATGTTACATTTCTTTTTACATCACATTTTGACTTCACAAGTCCATTTTAAATGGACCTACTGTGTGACAAAATATTTTTTAAAAGTTCAAATATTTTATTTAAGCTCCCTAATCATGTGACCTGGAATCCAATTCAATGGGCTCAATGCACGGCGGTATTTCCGGTGAAGGTCTAAGGATGCTCGATAACTTCCGCCGATCGTAGAGTCCAATGCAATACCGAGAATTTATATTGAATTTTATACTCCATGGTTATACTAAAGAAACGTTAGTCACAAAAACAGATACCCCTCGTTGTGTTTATGCTTCTTTTTAAAATGATATTAAATAAACATAACTATATATAAAATTACATCTAAACGTATGAAAGTTTCGTTTCAAAGACGGGAGGACAGTACATTTTGAAGACTCTGCCATAATCCCGTTTTCCTCGGTTTTCCTCCGCTTTAATCTCCCCAACCGGAAACCGGAGAGCATCCTTGCGTCAAATGCGGAACTTATGCGTGCATATAGCCCTTTCATAAAAACGGCATGTACAATTATTAAAAAAGGGAAATATTTAAAAATACATTTTTAAAAGTCATGCTGAATCTGCTCAAACACCCAAATAAAAGCTGGATATTAATGTGCATGGCAGCTGCACAACAACATTTTGATAAAAGATAATATTTATAGTAATATAATATTTTAAAAGGATTAAAAAGAAGAAGAAAAAAATCTTCAGCCAACTTTCTCCTCCAACCTCCATATAGCGAAAATCATGTTACTGACGTCCAAATCACTGTTCATTTCTTTATTTGCCGTAAACTGCCCTATTACGATTTTGGGAATCATAAGGGACAGTTTAACACAGTCATTCCTGGATTGGGATTGGACTTGGACAGATGGACGTTAAAATGGTCATCGACAGCTGCCAATTTAAAAGTGAACCGGAACTTGCTGCGCAATGAATAACCATTTCCATTAATAAGCTTCAACAACATTCCCTTTTAAACTGACGTGCAGCCATTAAGTGTTTAAGTGTGGTAATAGTTTATAGGTCAATATTCTTTTCTTGAATCAATAAACCACCCATCTGTATACTGCCAAACTATTGGTGTATGTTGTAAAATCATCTTGTTGAGTTTGATTCGTTCAGTTAGCACATGGGTTAGCAAACAGAGGAAAGCGTGAGAGTGCAATGCCCTTTGGTCGCATGCTGCACTTCAAAACTCGATCTAACATGGTTCATATATCTTTACTGCAGAAGCCACGACTGTCTGTTCACTGAAATAATGCACTTATGCTCAAGTTAACATATCAAGCGGCTAGTGTTTATTAGGGCAGCAACTTGTACTCATCATACTTGCAATATAGCATAACTTACGACAGCAGTTTCAAAAAACGCGTTTCATCTCATCTGATCCGATTAACATAAATGCGAGAATGCAGTCTTACCTTCTTGATCTTGTCTCACAGCAGTTGCGTTCTGGGGTCCAATCCTGTTCCTTGAAAGAACGTGAAGACGTAAAATCCTCGGTGCGTAAGTTCAATGAATCTCAATTGTACGTAGCAATCGTAGATACGTTGCGAAGTAACTAAATAATGCGCCTCGCCTGAATTCGCTTATTTACATCTCCTGACAGGGTGTTATGTCGCAGCCGAATGGTTCAGATTCCCCGCTGGATTTTCAACTCGTTAAAATTGTTTGCCGAACTGTGATTAAATCGTCTGAGTTGGCTTGTCCTGACACAAATCAATTGAACACTTTTTAGTATTTGGCCAGTTGCAACATTTTTTTCTTGAATCAATAAACCACCCATCTGTATACTGGCAAACTATTGGTGCATGTTCTGAGACTGGCGTCCCCGCCCACGTCTCACTTGTCATTGATGTGATTGGTTGGCGCTGAAATCGGCGGTACCTATTCGTTCTGCCTGACGTCAATCATCAACAGCTCTGCACAGGTACCGGTATTGGACGTTTGGGGAAAGCTTGGGTGTTGTAGTTCGATGACGGGACAAAACTACAGATGGATATTTACTGCAGACGTTGTCATATGGCCGTTTCCGTTCCCTCACTCGTTTCTAATTTTACACATACCAAAGTTATAAAATGTTTGTAATATTTGCAATGTATGTGTTTGTTTGTTTATTTATATGTATGTGTTTCTAAGTGATATGCTGTGGACATGCTGACTCTTAATCAATGTAATCAAAATGATAAAATAAGGCCTAATTGTCTTGTGCAAACAAATGACAATAAACACAATGGATATACATCAAATGCACTTTTCTGTCTCTCCTACACTATTTTTAATAAGCCCATGCAGATTTACAGTTATATAGGCAACAGTGTTATGAACAAAACGAGATAATTTAGAAACAGAGGTCCAAGATGTTTATTTAGCAAGAAAACCAGAGTTCTGCAATGGAATGCATAACCTTTCTCTTTTTTTACTATATTACCTTATGGGCAGAGGAAGAGAGACAAAAGAACCAGACTGTAAACTTAGATCTCAGAGGAAGAAAAAACAACATATAAAGGTCATAAAAAACATAACAGTAGAATAAATTAAGAACTTGGGCAGAAGATGCAATACTACCACCATAATGTATGTGATTCTACCATTATACACCATTTAACCTTAACCATTTGTTTGTTTAACGGTCTATACAGTTACAAAAAATGGATTTCATTCAAAGCTGCATTTCATGGCAGCAGTTGCTGCACCAACACAGCAGACACTGTCTAACTGGATGACAAGCATTACGCACCATCCTAATTGCCACTGTGCATGGACCACAACTACAGGACCATGGGAGACAAAATTATTCTTTAAAAAAAACATAAAATGCAGGTGCTATGGATGTATACAAATATATCGAATAGCCTGCAGGAAGAATCAATACACAGCTTAAATTTAATATTTTTCCCTAGACAGAAATGGTCCACTGACTAGGACACCAAGTGCAGCATTAAAATGTAAGACTGTATATTAAGGTGAAAACTATTCTACATCTTCAGTAAAACTCCACACTTAGAGCTCAAACCAAACATTAAAACTCTCTACACCAGTCTAGAACAAATAGGTGGCAACTGCTTTGGGGTAGTAAAATTAGTGAGGAAATTGACATTGGAAAGAAGGTTAAAAACTTCTCCCCTTGTTTCTCTCAAATAATACAAAAAAGGGGCAAAGCAAACTAACTAAAATAATTGGTCCCCAATTAACCATCTCTGGATTATTCTACAGAGGTTTGTCTAAGTTCTATTTAAAGTTTTTTTTTCGTAGACATTAGTTATGCAGTCCCTAAAGAACAAGCCCTATACCAAAACGTAAACTGTACTGAGTGGCTCCACTTTAAATCCAACTACAAGCACTCGCTCAGACACACAGTTCTACACTTACAAAAACAATCACACTATGACATGGAAGTTTGAGCCATTTTGTTATATAAAGCCCCTGATTATCCATGAATGGTTATTCACCATACAGTTCTAAGACCACTGAGCAGAGGTTGCATGAGAAACATGCAGTTAAAGGAGAACTAGCAAGTTAGAAAAAGAGGCAAGCTGGAAAGAAAAACAAAAGACACAGAAACATGCCAAACGTAAACAAAGCATGCACTGCTCTTGTCCATATAGTATGTCACAATCTTTAAAATATTGATACACGTGTTACACTGCTGTTATCACCATCATATATGCAAGATTTAAACTTTGTTGTGCATGTAAATGTTTTCTTCCAAAGAAAACCAGATAAATGTAGGAAAAAGCTTACAGAAGATCATAAGTAAAAACAAGCAGAGCAGGGGGACTGTTTAAACTAAGGGAAAGTAGAAGAGAGCAAAACTAAATAGAGAGGAGTAAGATATTGGGTTGTGAATGCTTGTTGAAGGTTGCCAGTGAGAGTGCTGCCCACTGTTTGGTCTGTTGTGCTCCTTTTGGTTTACTTCGCTGTCATCATCTGGACAAACTCTGAAAAATTGAGAAAAAAATATTTTTTGACAAACGTGCAAACTGATTTCACAAGAATTCTGCAAGAAACAAACTTCACCAAAATAAGCCATGATCCATAAAGCCATAATCCATTTGACCCCTGAATTGTTCAAAATACCTCAACCACAAGCTTGGGATTTAATCAGACAATACATACTTGCATATAAAAAAATAAAAAAAAAACACACTATGCATCAATGACATTAACATGTGGAAATACCTTCATAGTTGACCTGGCCATCACCATCAATATCTGCCTCCCGGATCATTTCATCCACTTCCTCGTCTGTAAGCTTCTCCCCCAGATTTGTCATGACATGACGCAACTCTGCTGCACTGATATAACCGTTTCCATCCTGTAAAGTATTAGTCATTGAGTGAGGAAAATATTCTTCCCCATTTTTTTGTTAAAGAAACACTTTCATTAAGTGAGTACATGTTTCCAAGAAAACCTATTTTACCTTATCGAAAACTCTGAACGCTTCTCTGATCTCCTCCTCGCTATCTGTGTCCTTCATCTTTCTGGCCATCATAGTAAGGAACTCTGGGAAATCAATTGTTCCATTGCCTGAGGGGGGTAAAAAGGATAAGATTTAGAGAAGAGCTACAGTAACATGGCATTATCTGTGGAAGGGTTTCCTCACCATCAGCATCGACTTCATTGATCATATCCTGAAGCTCTGCCTCTGTAGGATTCTGGCCCAAAGAGCGCATGACAGTCCCTAACTCTTTAGTAGTGATGGTACCATCACCGTCTTTGTCAAATAAGGAGAAGGCCTCCTTGAATTCTGGAAAAAAAAAGCACAGATGAGGAGTTAAATATTATAAAATCATATTGTTGGTTTAAAGGGAGTGTTCACTCCAAAATGAAAATTCTGTCATCATTTACTCATCCTCAAATTGTTCCAAACCTGTATGAATTTCTATTTTCTGCTGAACACAAATGATGATATTGAGATGATACCCCATTGACTTCCATAGTATTTTTTTCTTCTCCATATTATGGAAGTCAATGGGGTCCATCAACTGTTTGGATTCAAACAATCTTTAAAATATCTTATTTTGTGTGCAGCAGAAGAAAGAAATTCATACAGCTTTAGAACAACTTGAGGGTGAAGCAAATTACAGAATTTTCATTTTTGGGTGAACTATCCTTTTAAGGTAAAGGTTAATCTTACATACCAGCAATCTGCTCCTCTGTTAGCTGATCAGCCTATAGAAATTACACAAAAAAACATTATATGATTATAAGCATAGCCAGATAGCACTGAGATTTCAGTCTGAAGCTTAACTTTATTTATTGCGAGTTAAAGGGTTAGTTCACCCAAAAATGAAAATTAAGTCATTAATTACTCACCCCCATCGTTCATCTTCGGAACACAAATGAAGATATTTTTGATTAAATGTGACAGCTGGATCTCTCCTACATAGGCTCCCTAAGGGAATGAATCCTGACGTCCCAGAAAGTCAATGAAGAAAATGTCTAAATATTCCATGTCACAACAGTGGCTCAACTATAAGTTTATCAAGCGAGGAGAATACTTTTTGTGCGGAAATAAAACAAAAATAACGACTTTATTCAACTATTCCTTTTCTTCCTTGTAGGCCTGAAACGAGACTTCAAGAGATTTCCACGACGCATGCGCGAGAATTGCGATCTCCTTCAACTACTTCAGTTAAGTTCTCGCGCGTGCGCGTCGTGGAAATCTCTTGAAGTCTCGTTTCAGGCCTACAAGGAAGAAAAGGAATAGTCGAATAAAGTCGTTATTTTTGTTTGTTTTTTCGCACAAAAAGTATTCTCGTCGCTTGATAAACTTATAGTTGAGCCACTGTTGTGACATGGAATATTTAAACATTTTCTTCATTGACTTTCTGGGACGTCAGGATTCATTCCCTTAGGGAGCCTATGTAGGAGTGATCCAGCTGTCACATTTAATCAAAAATATCTTCATTTGTGTTCCGAAGACGAACGAAGGTCTTACGGGGTTGGTACAGCATGGGGGTGAGTAATTAATGACTTAATTTTCATTTTTGGGTGAACTAACCCACTGAACGGAATGTGTCTAACACGTGACAGCTTGTGTTTTACAAGTTTGATGATGTCATTCATGACTACAACGCCTAAATCAGGGCTCTGAATTTACAAATTACAACACGCAGTCACAGCAGACTAACGTTACGTTGCTGTATTTAACTGTATTTAACTATTTGCATTTTTTTATTGTTCTATAATGTGGTTCACGGTTAGAGGCCAGCTGAATGGATTAAGTTAGTGCGCACGCTGTGGGAAACTACAAGCATGTTGTGGCCGATCCGTTATATTATAAAAAGCTTGAACTATTTTTGCACAAGGGACGATACGGTTCCCGTCTACTGTAAACCATCGAGATTTTTACATATATTTTCAAACTGCTGCCCGCTGACGCCGACATGAGGCGAGCTAGCAGCAACACGGAATCAGTCAATGAGGATGTGCTAGAATAGCACATTTTATGCTGTAAATGTCTCGCGCCTAATTGCAATTATTCAAACGTCACACGGCAAGCGATAAAGCCGTTTACTCAACACTCAGAAATATGAAAACTGTGTGTAACCCGTTCAAGTGACGTTAGCCCGGGAGCTCGCGCGCTCTTTCAATAGAATGACGGTTAGCTCGCGATGAGCTAAGCTAATTCAAACCTATCACTTCGCCGTGGACGCTCAGCCATTTTTGTAGCAACGTTGCACTTTGACTATTAGAATAAAGTGTTATAAAGGCTTACTTACCATTGTATTTTAGTGTGAACTACGTTGCTCTTTACGCAGATAAAAAATGGAAATCCAAGCGTTTGCTTTCCGCCCGTGCGATTGTCAAGCACTATCTTCTGCTGCTGTGCGCCCAAATTTCAATATCACTACGCCTTAGTGTTTCGGTCCAAAGTGGGACGTCGCACTCCTTGACAACAAAGCTGTTACTATGATCTTCCTACGCCACGTAGTCAAAATGTTTGGACTCCAAATGGCACAGAGAAACCTTCCCGTTTTCGTTTATAAAAACGATATATTGTACAGCGTTGTTTATCGACTGTAAATTTCTGTTTTATGATTATTCTTTTCAAAAGCCATAGCATTCAACTGTGGCTTTCAGGTTTGAATGGATGGTACCCGAGTTTATATATAGAAGTCTGATGGCACTCGTCAGCTGACCTAGGATACGTATTTTGATTGGTTTTCAGCCACCTGCAATGCGTCAGGGAGTCCTCGAAGAGAGCAGTTCTTAAAAAGACAGACGCAGGAAAACGAGTAGTGCAGTCAGTGTAGATAGTGCTGCTGCAGACTGGCAGCATGTCAGAGCAAGAGTCTGTTGTTATAATTACGCCCATTTTATGGTCAGTACAGTGATTTTGAATGTCTTATTTAGAGAAATAAAGTTAAACTAAAAAACACCATTAGATTAGAAGGGACCACAATGCGTTGCTTAAAAGTGGAGGTTCTTGGTCAGGGTTGTGGTCCCAAATGAGTAATTGACCTAGAAAAGTTTGAGTTGTGAAAAGGTAGCGGACATAAGGTGAAAATAACTCATTCATCAGTAATATTTCAAGTATTTATTTTTTCCCTTTTAGATTTACATTTAATCATTTAGCAGATTCTTTTATCCAAAGCAACTTACAAATTATATAATATGTACAAATATCTCTTGAAGGGCCTTTTTTCTTGTGATGATAGACCCATTTCACATTTCCGGGTTTCTCAGAACTGGAAGTTGTCATAGTTGGGTAAACTTCTATAGTGGTGAGAGACTACATTAAAAAAAAAAATTGTGTGTTCGCATTTGCTCAAATAACAAAAGAAAAACTCCACAATGTTTTCACAATTTTCAAAGAGGAAAAAATAGAGAGAGATTGATAACGGCAGTCAGAAGAGAGAAAGACATTTAATTTAATTTAACTTTACCATCACTCTCACAGCTGCTGTAACACCCTGAAAAGAGCTTTAGTTTTTTTTGTAATTTGGTGCAAAGTTAATAAAATACTAAGTATAGTGTTATAAATATACATCCTTTTTTTTTAAATGGAAATTATAAAATAAAATCTTTGCTGGACTTAAGATGCTGATGACTGTTAAAACAATTCATCACAGTCTGTGAAAAGGGTCTGTTAGTTAGGTCGGTTCTCTCAGACCTCATACACTTGAGACAATTTCCCTCAACACTCAAGGCACTGAGCCGATCTCAGCAGGGGTTTGTAAATCTGTAATGAGTTAAAATAGCCAGGTGAGACTGAGCTCTCTATATGCATAATGAATAGCTCTAAATAAAGAAGTCATCAGTAGAGACACCTGATTTCATGCTATGCTGGAGACAATGAGAGCTGCTCCGTTGTATGGCAGTAGATTTTAATAATTCAACCATGTCTCCGTTACATCTCATTATGCTGGCAACACTTATGAAAATAGATGAGGGAAGCCTACCTGAAATAATACAATGACAAACTACAAAGATGAATTGCTCCACTTAATTTATTGTCCACACCTTTCATTTTCATGCCTTTTTTTTTCAATTACATAGAAGAAACAGCCATTTAAGATTTACTCGAGGACACGTGAACACTTTGTGTGCGGAATTGCACTACATTAGGAAAAAAAAAAAAAAATATATATATATATATATATAAAAAGGTTTAAAAGAAACATAATTCTTCCTATGGAATGTATTCTATGTAACAGAAAAACAACTACCAGCTTAAAGTTATGTTTAGTAGTCATGCAGTGCATGTGATGAATGTAATGGTACAATCTGATGCTGTATGCCAGTGTTTATGTACTAAAGAGGACAAATATTGTAACAGAACGTCCAAATTCATGTCCTCACACTAACTACGAATTTAAAGTGTGTCTTTAGGGTGTATAAGGAAACTTCAGCATTATACCCTGTTCTGGCTTCACCTCAAGTTGTGCAAGGTTACACACTTTATCAGCATCTATATCATCAGTACTAAACACTACTGTAGCGTCTTTAGGAATCTCAGCATGCTTCAGCTGAAGTGTGACCGTTTCGTTTGAGTGCCAGTTAAGTGCAATAAGGTAGCGCTCATTCTGGTCCCACCTTCGCACATAGGCCATGGCGAAGGTCGAGTTGAACAAAGGCAAGTATTCTCCATGCTGCAGAGAGCGCTCCTTCGATCTTTTTGCACTCACAGTCTTGAAGAATGAACGGAAAGTTTTCATTTTATCCAGAATGTTCTGTAAAGCAAACATGAACATTTTACTAAAACTTCTGGACACAATATTGAATGTTGAAACTCTGGAGATTTAGCACAGTGTGCACAAGCGCCTTACCACTGGAGTCACAGTGTCATTAGAGAAGTCCCACACCATGGTTGGGTTTTTGGTAGACTAAATGGAAGAATAACACAACATTTTAGGATCTGCTCTTGAAAAGCACTCAGACCTGCTGCCTACTTTTGATAAAAACCTTCAGTTGACCTACCTCATCTCCCAGTCCGATCTCATCCCCATAATCAAACACTGGTGTGCCAGGCAGGGTGAGCAGCAGCAGTTGACTCAACTTGACTTTGGCAAGCCCCACTACTGAAGCCAGGTGTCCAGCGATGCGCCCACCGATGTTCCAAGCCAGTTGGGTCTGATTGTAAGTGGAATACAAGTGAGCAACAGAATGGGCAACTTCCAGAGCAGACCTGGACCTTAGAGCACCAGTGAGGAGCAGGTCAACACCAGTTTTGTTCAACACAGCAGCTATGTCATCAGGAGAGGACTTCTCTGTAACGCCAATTAAGACCCTGGAAAGATTTTAAAAAGTCAGTAAGGTTGAAGTTATTTAATAAAAGTATTGAATGGAGCAAGTTGGTTAGCAATACAATTTTAAACCAATAAAAACTCCACTAAAGTCACCTTGACTGGAGTTGCTCCCAACGACCACAAGGTGGCTCCTTTACTTCACAAAACTAATCTACTAGTCCATTCATGAACTTTAAAACAATAAATTAATTAATTAAAAACAAAAAAAAACCTGTGGAGAACTCACTTTTTAGTTTTTCCATCGGATTCTGTCTGATTGCGGAAAAGGTCTTCAACATCCCTCCAAAGGGATGGGGCTGCAGTGGAAACCTTCTCGACACCGTAGAAGAGGAACCCGTCTACACCTTCTGCTAGCCAGTGCCTCAGAGCAGGCTACAAAGACAAGGATCATTATTATTACTCTGGAAACTCAAGTACCCAAATCAAGTTCAAGTGACAACAGATTATTGGACAAAGAAATGATCTATTACTATTGCTCACAATCTAAGTCATACCTCAAGTTCCAAAGAACTGACAGCATTATTGTCAAACCAGGGCTCTTCTCCTTTATAGTTAGGGGTAAGGTCCAAAACAACAAAGATACCTAGGGGTAAACACAAACATTTAATTGATATATAATTTTTCATATATATATATATATATATGTGTGTGTGTGTATGTGTACACACAGTGCTTAAATTTATTAGACCACCACCCAACGTAAGGTTTGTGCCACAGCGGTCCATAACAAACAGTATTGGTGATTACCACAATATTTATGTTTCTAAAATGGTTAATCCACCAGTGTGTGTAAGCTCTTTAGTCACAGTTGGCCAAGTCAAAGTCTGGACTTGAATCCTATAGAACAAATTTGGGATTCAGATGATTCAAAGATAGATCACACAAAAGTTATCATAAGAAAGTCTTTGGGAACAACTAGAAACTATTTGGAGGTCGATAACAACAGAGACTGTGGAAATGTACTGTACATAAAAACAATGCCAGCAAGAAGGCAAACTGTTATCAAGCCCAAAGGACGCCATACAAAATATAATTTTTTTTTTTCCATTTCCATTTATTCATTTTACAGATGCTTTTATCCAAAGTGGCTTTCAAATGAGGAATACAGCAAGCGATTCATCGTGAAGAGGCAAACAAACACATGAAGTGCTCAAAATAAAAAAAAGTTTCAGACATTGCTTAGAGTGGCATAAGCTATAAAAGGAAGGGATTAAAAGGGAAGTGAAATATTTTTTTTTTAATAATGATGAGGTTAAAGGCACACTATGCAAGAATTGTACCTTAATATAACAGCTACAAAGTCATTTCGGTGGTAAACAAACTCATATTAGGGCGAATCATCCTGGTAGTAAAGCTAGGGGACGCCGCTGGAAAAACCAGCAATGCAAGTTTGAGAGGAGCGCCCCCGACAAATCTCGCGAGAATGACGACATGCTTTACGGCAACGATGTCACACACATCAACAACATTTGAAGCACGAAGCCAATTGCGCGCATTTCAGACGTGATACTTGACGATGGAAAAAGCAAAGAAAACGCGGTCGGAAGAGACTAGGAAAAGGAAAAGAGAATCTGACCGCGTGAGGAACCGGACAAGAGTGAGTCCCTCTCGGTCGGGCTTTCACTCGTTGTCGCGAGCTAAAAAGCAGCATTGGATGCAACAGTGGTGCTGACCTGGCGATCTTGTTGATGGCCTAGTAAGTAAATCTTTCTAAGTTTGTGTGCATTTTATTTTGTGATTTCACCGGAATAAATAGAGTCTCCGCAACGGCGATAGATTGAAGAGCGCGTCCGGGTGAAGACTGCGCGCGCGCGGCGCCACAAGAGACACAATGACTAACATTATGTATCTATGACACTGATAGCAGCGGACACGAGCGCTCAGGTTGAGTTCAAAAACACATTTTAGCGCTAGATCTCTTATTTAAAGGCACACTATGCAAGATTTGTCAGATTTTGACAGATTCCTAAAGTATTTTTGTTTTCTCTTCATTATGACAGGTGGTCTAATAAATTGGAGCACTGTACATATACGCAACTGTATATTGTGAAATATTATTACAATTAAAAATTTATATTTTAATATTTTAAAATGTAATTTATTCCTGTGACGGCAAAGCTGAATTTTAGCATCATTACTCCAAGTCTTCAGAGTCACATGATCCTACATAAATCATTCTAATATGAGGAGTTGGTGCTAAAGAAACATTTTTAACTCATTATTAAGCTGAAAAACAGTTATATTTTGTAGAAACTGAGAAACATTTCAGAATTCTTTGATAAAAACAATAAGTCTCCAGCTCACCTCTTTTGTGTGCAGCCTGGATTACTTCTTTAAACTGCGACGCATTACCAGCCTCTTTGGAAATCTCAGTCAAGTTCAGATCCTCTGGCTTGTCGGCACTGGACACATGGATCGGGCCTATGACAAGACCCTTCACCTTTAACTCATCCAATGCCTGAACCTTTCCAGCCAAACCTGAGGGAAAACGAGAATAAATAGGGTCACAGATCACAGACCACATCCATGTTACTATTTTACTAACTTCATTGTACCAGATTTATCGATTCAGCAGCATAAGGAAAGAGTGATTATGAGTTTGAACATGTTCAGAGCCTGACATCCGCATTTAATCCCCAAACTGACCCAACCCTGCAACCCATTAACACTCCCTCCTTAACATAGAACATTTTAGTTGATTGGGTGTTGGCCCATGGAGTTGTCTGTCTTTACCTTTCAGGTCTGAAGTAAAAGAGTTCACGTCTCCAATCTGGTACAGTGGTCCATAGTTCCACCAGTTCATCTCAGGGAGAGGCTTGCATCGAGGAGCATGAATAATGATGGCAATAGCGCCAGCCAGCATGCCCAGCCAACCAAGCCAGAACAGAATCAGAAGTGCCCAACGAACTTTAACCCACCTATTCAAGAATAGACAACATTGATTAAATCATCGGAGTAACTGAAAAACTGAAAAATCCACACCAAGATCTAACTGAAAGTAAATGAGGTTTAGCCATGGTGCGTGTCATACCCTGGTGTTCCGGCTACTTTCATGAGTTCTTCTTTGGATAACCCAGTGAATTTAGTCTCCTCATCTGGAATCTTCACCTTCACAATGCCATTCTTCTCACTTACAGGCGAGATGGCATAATTATTTCTAGCCTCTCCCTCTCTAATGGGCTGCTTCTCCTGCTCCACCTCATTGAGCTCCACATCTTTCATATCCACCTCTGGTTCGTTGCTCATTTTGTCAGTTTGTTTAACGTCCTGGAAACAAATTTAATTACATTAGCAGCAAGTACATCTTGGGCTGAATCCGAAATCGCCCCCTAAACCCTCATTCACTATTCCCTACGTTAGTCCACTGATAATAATACTGCTCACTGTTCGTAACGTTACATCGGTTGCACACTCGTAACTGCAGTGCAATGCGGGGTTGAATAAGTGCACTTGGTTACGTCCACGATGGTTTCGGACAACAGTACAAATGTCTGTCCCCTCAAATAACGCCCTATTTGAGGGTATAGGGGCGATTTCGGATACAGCCATTGTCGTCACGGCACCAGAATTACAGGCTGAGGAAGCAGCTGTTGGCAGCTGACGTCATGGGCAAAACACGCGTTCAGGCAAGATACGCTGAACGTTGCATCACCTAATCAATTCACGCGGAGATGGCGACAAAAAAAAGCTTTTTATAACAGATGTACTAATGCCCGAAATGACAAGTCAAGGCTCTTAGGTAGACTAGAAAGATTTGGGCTCTGTTAGACAAAACAACAGTTAATCCAGATTAAACCTCCAGTGACCGTAGACATAGCATCCAAATTCCGGGTGCCAGGTCAGCATAACCACGCTCATCGAATCTAGTGAAAATATATACATATAAATATAACTGGCGTGGGGCTAAAAAAAGCTTTTGTGAGCATTAATTATATATTACACTATCGATTAGTTAAAAGCAGTAGTTTTCAAAGGAAATTGTACATTTGATGTAAATGGTAGCGCGACATTTTGTAAACCGGATTGGTCCAGCCTTAATTAACACAGGTTAAAGAATAACAAACAATTTAAATCAGAAACATGCCAATGTAATAGTGCTTTTAAATGTGAATAAACAATGATGTACGGCTCGTAATGCTCGCAAATATCAAGGATGTTGGCAAATTTAGGAACTAAGTTACGCAAAATGAACTGAAACAAGACCAGATCTTACCAGTTAACGTTACACTGGAATAATGATGAACTCTTCGTTTAAATTGTCTGCGATAAATAAGAAATACCCTGCTGGTATCGGTCGTGTCTGTATTCACAGTGATGCTCGTGGTTTTTATACGGCAGTCTGTGCCGCATGCCTAGTCTACAAGTTTCTCCGCCCACATTTAAGGGGGAACAGCACAAAACCTGTTTTCGGACTAGTGAAAAAGCCTAAGTTACAATTCTACTATTTTAACGAATCGATTCTTTTTAACAATTCGTTTAAAAGAACCTGTTCCTTTGCATCATGCTGAAAAAGTAATATAATCGAATCCAGACCATATTTCCCGTATATCTTATTTGTATTTTCTGCTACATTTTGGTCTGTTAAAGTAAGTTTATTTTCGCTACATCAGTAAAATTCCATATTTACCCCTAAAGATCCGACTCAAAAGAACGATTCGCTTACGAATCATCCACGGTGTGAATCGAGTGCAACTAGCACATCAAAGCTGAAGCAGTTTTATTGAGAATCATAATGTATTAGTATTATATCTGTGGCATGTATAGAGAAAACAAACTAATTAATTTAACAATGTTCAGTTTGTCAATTCTGTAGTACGTTGACCTGCATTTGCATTTCAGGCAGAAAATCCATTTTTGTAGCATTTTAGATAGTCCACCTTAAAGGACCCTGACATTAATACCTAATTCTTTCTCCTCCCTGTTGTTTTCGTGACTGTACAAGACCTCCATAAACCTGTTTTTTTGGGGGGGTTGAATGTATTGAGTTTCTTTCCTAGAAAGAGAAACAGCAACAAGAACAAAAACATTGTAAACGGGAATCTCAATGTACAGTTTAGTTAGTTCTTCAGTGCTCTGTTCAATCATCAAAGTCTACCATTTACCCAAATTGTTCTATATTTTAACCATGCTGTATTTATATGTTTTATATGTATAGTGTAGCTTAATTTGTTTGTTCTTTAATATATTATAAAAAGACCACTAAGTGAAAAATAGCTCAAAATGTTTTGCTTAACCTTTACCCTCATTATGTGCTTTGGTCATTTAAGCAGCTAAGCCTGATTAAATGCAACTCCAAAAATCTTATTTGAATTTACAATAGACATGGAGTACAGTAAAAACGCCTTATCAATCAGGTAGTTTGATGAAACAGCAAAAGAAATACAAGAGCACAGATTTAAAAAATAATGATAAAAAAATCTAAATGTATAAAACCCTTATAGTTTTAAACTCTTTAACGAATTCTATTGTCCTGGTCTTTTGTGCTCCTAGTGATAAAATTATGTCCATTCAATGCAGTACAGACCCATGCATCAGAAAAACATTCACAACATAGAGGACTGTGCTTCCACGTGTCTCCTTGAACCTCTCAGCAAAACTGAAATATGATCTAACAGCAGACATAGACATGCAGTGAGGAGAACACGTGCTGGTATTTTGATGAGATAATATGGACTATTTTACCATAACTTTGTCTAACACGAGCACCTGTTTGATTGGGTTAATTTATCATTTTTGTGGAAACACAAAGGTTTATTGTGTAATTGCCTGCATGTTTGTAGAGCACTATAAGTGCAACACAAACTTCTATACCAAATTGTTTTCAAATAGAGAGGCATAAGTGAGCATAAGTTAGAGCGTAACACTCAGAATGAAGCTCCTCCCATCCAGTCTCAGATACCATGTAAACACATCAGAGCACATTGTGTCCACTGTTCATTAAGGACACATGGTTCTGAGTGGCGGCTTACAAGGAGGCACAGACATTTTCTTCCTTTTGGTTTAACAATAAACTCTGGCTTCTTGTCAAGAATACATCATCTCATCATTCCTTAGATAGCATGGTGACATTGATACAACGTTGAGTTTTGATCTAAACCATCATTTTGGTTGAGATTGACATTTCAATGTTTAAAGTGTGCTGGATCAGCATTGAAATTTTGATGAAAGCTGACAGCACACATGGGTGGAGACAGTGACATTGAACTAACAGTAATTTGTAGTTGATGAGCACAAGATCATTCAGGCATGTATCTCTGCAGAACACTAGTGGGTGTTTCCCCATCAGTGGGGCGTTTTCAAACCACAATGGGCATTTCAACCGCTTTACCCGATTTGCTGTAATCCACTGGGGGCTTGGTTTAGGGGTGGGCCTTCATGATTTTAGCAAGTCTGTTGAAAAATGGTTGAAAAAGATTTACCTGTATTGTAGTTTGAAATTGGCCACTGATTGGTAAATGCCCATTTTGTCTTTGCATGTGCACTTCTCAGTAGAGAGAAAACAGGTGCATCCAATACAGACCTCTTGTTTGTTGAATCACCTGACATACTTACATGACTTCTCTAGCAGAGTTTCAAACAATGGTGCATCTACCTTATTTCTCCGTTTGTTTTGCATGCTTATTTCTGTTTGATTTGTGCTGTTCCTCACTGTAATAATTAGATAGATTACAAAGTTATTAAAGTGTTTGAATAAAGCATCTATTTTTCTACATTCTTTAAAAAAATGCATCTTGCTTTAGTAAAGTTTATTAGGAATTTCCTGAATAAAGTTATTACGTCATTTAACAGATTTCTTAAGGTGCAAGAGACATGAACATGAGCAAGAATAGCCCATGTCTAGTATCCATCAGTGCTTCATGCAGAGCACATTACTCCTTTAGTAGTAATGAAGGCAGATGAAGATGGACAATAAAAAAAAAGAGAAGCACCCTCCTGATAATGCTGACATTGATCATACACTGAGTTGTTGTCGTCGACAGCATAATCATCTGACCTGGGACTTGATGATATACTGGATCTTATCACAGCTTAATCAGGTAATCATTCATATTCCTGAATCTGTATTAAATTTGAGAAATAACTAATTTCCATTCAGTTTAGCTTGTTTCCACTGAAACACAATAACAAAAAAACATCTTGTGTTTCTAGGGTCAAGGTGAATCTGCAGCTTCAAAAGGATAGTTCAGCCTGAAATTAAAATTATGTCATAATTTATTTACCCTCAAGTTGTTCCAAACCTGTATGAGTTTCTTTCTTCTGCTGCACACAAAAGAAGATAGAGTGAATAATGTTGGCAACCAGACAGTTGATGTTAGCCATTGACTTCCATGGTATTTATTTCCTACTATGGAAATCAATGGCCACCCTCAACTTTCTGGTTACCAACATTCTTTAAAATATCTTATTTTGTGTTCAAAAGAAGAAAGAAACTCATACAGGTTTGGAACAACTTGATGGTGAGTAAATGATGACTATCTCTTTAAAGAAATTTTCATTGAAAAAACCTAAGTTCTTTTATTCTACAAGATAAACGTGTTATTTGTATGCTGTAGTTTCACAGTAAATGAACTGAGAGTTAATGGCTATAGTGCAGAGGTGTTTGTTCCTCATCATGAAGAGTTTAGCTCCAGCGCCTGGAAGTGTTCATTTAATTTTTAAGTGTTCAGTTAATCATATGACAACTGAATTGACTCATTCTTGAGTAACATCATGCTTTCTTTTTCAGATTTCAGAGAACCCAAAGGAAGAGAGGCAGTAGTCTGATGCAAGACAGATTTTTAAAAACCTGACCCGTTGGACCACCTGTAGTTATGACATCAGACTTCTGAAGCCAATTTTATTTTTAAAGGTTGAAATGCTTTTGTCATATTTCTCCCCCTTTCTTTTAAAAATATATATATTTAAATATATTTTTTGTCATTGATTGATTGAATAAAATAAATTGACTCAATTGCTGGAAAGGTGTCATTTATATTTTAAAAGGTTTTCGCCAAATTTTGAAATCAAAATTTTGATTTTGAAGTGTGATTGAAGCGCACCATTGAAGTGTGATTGAAATATTAATGTTGTTTCAACATTAACTTGGTACATCAGATGGCAACATTGTTTGACATTCCTTTTCAGTTGTATTTTCAGTTTCAACTAAATGTATTTAGAATCAACATCATAGTGTAATGTTGATTCAACATTGATTATTTTGGTTAATTTCAATATTGATGCAGTAGCCTATATATCAGTGATGTAGAATCAATCATAGTGTAATATTGATTCAACAATATTACCATTGATTATTTTTGTTCATTTCAATATTGATTCAGCATCAATGATGTAGAATCAATTATAGTGTAATGTTGATTCAAGCATTACCATTGATTTTTTGTTTAACATATTCATTAACGGAGGGTGCAAAAGTGATGTTGATAAAATATCACTTTGTAATGTTGAATCAATACTATTACCATTGATTTTTGGTTGAGTTCGCAACATTATTTCAACATTAACTGAGGGTGCAAGAAGCAACATTACTTTGTAACGTTAATTCAATGCAATTAGCGTTGACGCATCAACAACACTGCGTCAACATTGTTTCAATGATTACATGCTATCTGGGTAGTATGTGTTAATGAAATCAGAGAATATGTGAGAGAATAAAAACTTGAGAACAAAAGAGCATTAGTGCTAATTTGCACTTTCCTTGATCATCTCTCCAGAAATCAATCAAGCATCCTGGAAGGGACTAAGCCAATCAATATTACACAAACAAACCCTTGAGTGAATATACAGTAGGCTAAGTGTGAAAAAAAGAAAGAAAAAAAAAAAAACTAACTTAAACCACCTGGTTTGTGGTGCTGCAGTTAGAGCTTTATTAACAGGATAACCTTTTCCATATGCCAAGACACTTTTTGACCATGCCGGATTGAGTCAGCATGCTGGGCCCTCATTCCTTCCCAGGCAAGTATTCACAGCACCAATTCTTGGATTGGAGCCTGTGAGAAGATATAGGCCTAGCTTCATGATGGTTACGCATGATCAGCTTGAGACATCTGAAATATTAACTCCAAAATTTGCTCTTGAGGTAGTCTTACAAGTAATTCAATACTCGTAAACAAAAATGATTAGTAGCACTGTCGTCCTAGAGAACAAAGCAAAATGTAGGCATGCTAACCAAATAAAGCGCTTTAAAAAAATGTGCATCAGTTTTAATCAGTGCAAATGAAGAAATGATTGGTGTAAATCATAAAATCAAATCATTGGCATCCAAATGTATTTATCGGTAGGTACACTGTTTTTGGAAGTGTTTTTTAATGTATCTCTGCCCCCTGGTGTTCATGTGAGAAGTGTGCGCTCTTCCAGACCTTGACAGTTTTTGACTGATTTTAACTATACATTTATTATTAAGCATGATACTCAAATAAAAATATTCACTTCTTCAGAGACCCTATTGCTTTAGTTAAGGATTTAAGAATAATATGGTGATATTATTAGGGCCCGAGCACCGATGGTGAGAGGACCCTATTGTTTTGTAGAATTGTAATTATTTATGAATCATTTCAAACTTTGAGTTTCTTTTGCCAACTGGTGCTATTAATGCAATTGTTTGTAATACAATGCTATCCTTAAGCCATATTTTGTGATTTATAAAAAAAAAAAAACCAGCAGGCAATGATTATACACCATGTGCAGATGGTTAAAATGTATGTATTTGTGCTTTATTATGTTTTGGCAATGTGAAGTCAAGTTCTCCAAAAGATCATGTTTGCCTGAACTGGTAATGAAAGAACATTACAAGATAAGCAGTACTTTTATATTAATGTAATTTGTAGTGATATTGATTTTTTGGCAAATGCTCCAAAATAATCTGTGTGATAATAAAATATAAATTTACTTCAAAGTTAAGTTATTTCAATATAATAAACCAGATAAACTGAGAGGGAATCAGACACTTTAAGCTTGGCCAAAACAAAAAATACTGAATTTTTCATGTAATATTTTTTTTTTAATAAATTTGAACAACGATAAAATAGTAATAATAATAACAAAAATAGACATTGAGGACAACATTTATTATTATCTTTAATTTTTTGCTGGTTGGAAATATCGTGGTTTTGTTAACGGCGATAATGTGTAAAGGTTTTTTATAAGATAAAAACACTTTCAGCGGTGCTGCATCTCTTTGATTTCCACATTGCTGATAATATTTTAAAAACATTTAATATATCTTACAAACATGTGATTTTGGGTTATTTTATCAAGGATCGCTCTTTTATCAAGGATCGCTCAAGGATGTTGGTTTTATTATAAATTTTATTTTATTTCTATGTAAATTTCATATTCATAAATGCAAGTTTACAAAAGGCAAACCTCTTTTTATGGTGCTTGAAAAAGAGATTAAAATGTATAGATATGATGTCAAAATCTAAAAATAGTAAAGCAATTAAAATGATTAATATATGCTCCTCCTTTAACATTTTCATATAATATAAAAAAATAAAATAAAATATAATAAATGGTGCTGACCTGTAAAGTATATTTTCTGTATTTAAATTGCATTGTAATATCCTATGGAATTGTTATATGTATAATGTATATCTATTTGTAAACTGATGCTTATGTAGGTTATACCCTCTTGTCTTGTCTTTTTTTTAAATTATTATTATTATTATTAATAATTAATTTTATTTTTTGTTGAGGCATGTGAATTATCTTTTGTTATATGAGATATGGAACTGTACATGCTACCTGTTGTTGACAATAAAGCATTTTTTTTTTTAAATCTCTTTGATTTCCACCATACAGTCGGAGCCACCAGGGGTCAGTGTCTCTTTGAACAGCAGTATCATAAGAGCGGAAGTGACGATGTTCGTTCTAAAGGCGGCATCAGGAAGCGGCGCTGTGTCAGCTATATGGCTATATTGGGCGCATTGAGGCGGTCTGCGAATAGTGCGCCGTCTGCGTGTGAGGATCTACAGTTCTCGATAAAAGTGTGCAGGTATGATATAAAATATGGTGTAGCCACAAGTTCCTTTACAGATACTGTTTATACTGTTGCGTCGGCCACTTTGGACGTTTTTATGTTTAATAGAAGGGAGAGTTTCATGTCAGCTGTCGTTGTGTAGCGCTGAACGCGAAGAAATGAGGCGGGACCCCCAAATGTGTAAATTGAGAAAACTCACTATAATGAACTGCTTATTTTCATCGTCATGTATTAATTAGCTATTATCTCTCCGTCGCATTATTTATGGTTTTATAAATTCCCCGTGGTTGTGTAGTTTTCACTTTCCTTTTCCCAGTAGTTTAGTAACTTAGCTCACCTTCACTTTCCATTATCAGTGTTCGGTGATGTTACAATATAACACTCGAGGGTTTTATGAAGTGCTCATATAGCCTGTCTGGTAGGAAATCCGCTTATTTGTCAATAACTTACATGTTGATTTTTAATTATGTTAGGGACATTTAAATTTTAACATTAGTTGAAACTTATTGCAAAGTTATGACATCTGAAATTGAGTAGGTTTTTTCTTTCTTTGTTTTAATACATTCAATGTGTAGTATTTTCTGTAGAGTTGTGTACAGTTCGTTTTAACAGAATATTAAGAAATCATACCTTTTAACATAAATTATTCTTATCTTGTTTCTTTAAGTCATTGAAGAAGGTAAACCTGAATTCCCACAACCCTCTCTAATACAAATCAACAATGTCGTCGACATCACAAAAACACAAGGACTTTGTGGCCGAACCCATGGGGGAGAAGTCTGTGAATGCACTAGCAGGAATTGGGGAAGTTCTTGGAAAAAGATTGGAAGATAAAGGCTTCGACAAGGTGAGATTTACCAAGATGTTTCATATTTACTGTCGTCAGCCAGCCCTATGGTCATTAAATTGACACTACTTTTTTCTTTCTTTCTTCCCTCCAGGCATATGTTGTCCTAGGACAGTTTCTGGTTCTGAGGAAAGACGAGGAGTTGTTTCGGGAATGGTTGAAGGATACATGTGGAGCCAACACCAAACAGCAAGGCGACTGTTATGGCTGTCTGCGAGAGTGGTGTGACTCTTTCCTGTAGTTGACTCTTCTGTTGTTGTACTTTCATTTCCCCCCTTGTATGCTGAATACCTTTACCTCACTCTAACAATTAGACTTTTCTGACATTATTTTTGGATGTATCAATATAAAATATTGTTCCAGAATTGCAGAAGCACTAGAATGTCTCTAGATGGGTACACTTGTTAGATCACTGGTCCTTTTTTGTGTTCAAACATTGACACTGGATCTTTAGTTTTCACAGAATAACACAAATTATCCAAAAATCCGTTCATCATATGCAGTTTGGTTCCAGACTACATATGTGATTGTGCATACACCAGTAAAGCAAATACACATTTGCTGGGCACAACACAGAGCCCACTTTCTGTTTATGATGTCATGTGCAGGTTTTAACTGATGATGTCCAAAATGTGGCACACTGCTAATTAGTTTTTTTAAGGTTTGTGAACTTGTCACTGTTCTCTAATATGTATTACCCAAACGATCCTGTGCATAATGATGTCATATGGTTTTTAATGCTCCCCAACCCCTAAATTGCCTTAATAAAAATATGGATTTGTTTTAACTGCATGTGTACCTGTAGATGCGTGGGCTGAATCATTCTGTGTAGTGTTGCCACTTAACTCACATCTTGGTTGACTTCTGCTGCCTGAATGAAACTCTGATAAATGTTTTTATGGCTTTAAGACCATTTTTGAACTGTTTTGCATCTTAGTTCTTTTGGAATAAAATATCTCAAAAGTAATTATTAACAGGGTGTGTTGTGAGTGTGGAATGAAAAATATTTTAATCCAGTTAAACGTGCACAAAAGTGGAATTGCCTGTTCGAGTTCATTAAGAGCCATTTTTAAACTCTTCTTGCAAGTGTCTTATAGTATAAATAATAATTTTATATATAATTACTTTATTCCTGCTGAAGATTCAGAATCATTATTCCAGTCTTCAGTGTCACATGATCTTTCAGAAATCGTTCTAAATTATGCTGAGTTCTCCAGTAACATTAATATTATCAAAGTTGAAAACCGTTGTGCTGCTTAATATTTTTGTGGAAACCATGATACATTTTTTTTTTTTAGGATTCTTTACTGTCACTTGATTTTTCAATTAAATCTGTCATTGCAGAAAAAGTATTAATTTCTTTAAAATATTACTGTAGTGTTAATTTTTCTCCTAAATCTCAATAAGCGATGCACATATGTGTGATGTTTAAAAGTTTTATTCATTCCTTCATTGGATTCTGCATTTTAATTCATTACTTGGGACCACAAGTAGGCTATTTGACAGATGTTCTCTTGACATTTTTCTTCAACAGTTCATCTTTTGAACTATTAGAGTCTAGATACCACTTGTTTAAGTGGCCAGGATTTTTTTTTATATTGTTTTTAGGACATAAATATCATTTTACAAACCCCTTTAGGAGTGCTATGTATTGTAGGTATTAGCATTCGCACTTTCTCACAATGATCTAAACTTTAAAAGCTCTACCAGTTAACCAGAATTGTCTACCAGCATACATAGCCACCTCAAACAAAACATAAAAAAGAAAAAAAATCAAAATATCCATACAGAATTTGTAAATCACCATAGTATGCTATGTGAAGAACGTAATGAATTTTTCGAATATAATAAAATTGTAAATTGATATATTCAGACCCACACCTATTTCCCGTTGCTCGATTAAAAAACTGTGTGCTTGCATATGTATGTATCAGTGTGTCATTTGATCTAATCCATTTGCATTGATCTTGATATTATCTTGTCCCCTTAATGAAAGGAACGGGGTTTCCCAGAAAGAAAAAACAGGAGGATAAAAATATCTTCACAAACATGACTTTGTAAATTTTTGATTCTGAAATTTAGAAACCACTTTGCATTTATTGAACCTTATTTTGGGATTTATTTTGCTGTGTGGTGTCTTGGCGAGTGTTGTGTTGTGTTGGTTGTGTGTACACAAATGATCATTATTTTTTTAAATGAGACTAATCATGCCCTTCCTGTGTCCTGCTCAGAGGAGAGCACAGAAGAACTTTTTCTCCCTGAACGGGTTTTCTGAAGTGGGCACAGGGGTGATGAGAGGGTCCTCGATTGCATGGGCATCACAGTAGGCCATCAAGTCTGCCGCTGCCTTTGACACCTAAGAATGCAGGATAGATTGTCAGTGGCCAATTTAAAAGCACACGGACAGCTATTGATTTTCAGGAAAGATAGGGTCAAAAATTTAAATAATAGATATCACCAGAATTCCCCAGTTGATCAATAACTGTACATTAAGACAATTGTTTTGTATCGCTGGTTTTTATAAAATGTTACACTCGTTTGTATACATTTCCAGAACAAGTCTGAACATTGTATAAAGCCAAGTTCAAAATTCATTCCAGTTTCATTTTGTCACCATATTAGGGTTAAAGTTTTTTTCAGAGGTTTTGGATATCTCTTTTTATCACTCCATCAGTTACGTAATCAGATTACTTTCTTCAAGTAACTAAAGTAACGCATTACTTTTAAATTTACAAGAAAATATCAGTTACTTTTTCAAATAAGTTAATGCAAGTTACTTGTTTTCCTATATATAGACTGACACATCTCCTGTCCACGTTGAGAGAAATCATGAGTAAGTGCAGAGGCGTTGTGTAAACATGATGGTTTTTGTAGACTAAATGTGAGCAATTTACTCATCTCACATGCGCAAAAAATAGATTCAGTATTCCTTAAAATGAATAAAATCAGTGAAATGCAAACTTGCAACAATTAAATGTTAAATTACACAATATACTTTATGTATTTAATCTCACTTCAGTAACCAATGTATTTGCTGCTGACCTTTGATTATCCAATTCTACCATACTAATAAGTAAAAATGACTATCGATAAACATCATGTTTGTGTTCCATTTTTATTTGTATTGCTGAAGTAAGAGTGTTGAACGTTCTTCTGGAAACCAGAAAGGCAGCATGTAGCTGTAAGGTTTGTTTGAGCTTCTCTCTCTACTGTACAGACATGAATTTGCATTTCCTTCAGCCTGAGGCTTATTCATTTCACTTTTGTTGTGAAAGGGCCTTTACACTTGTCAAAAACAGAACTTTGAAAAAAAGGGGGTGGTGATGGTGCAGTGGATAAGACACATGTCTTTGGTGTGAGAGACCTGGGTTCGAACCCACTGTGTGACATCAATGTGTCCCTAAGCAAGACACATAACCCCTAAGTTGCTCCAGAGGCGTGCGACCTCTGACATATATAGCAATTGTAAGTCGCTTTGGATAAAAGCGTCAGCTAAATGAATAAATGTAAAAGTAACATAACGAATTATTCTCAATAAAAAGTAAATAAGTAACAGTAACACAATTAGTCACTTTGTTGGGGCCATGCATTACTTTTAAAAGTAACTTTCCCCAACACTCCCTCTGTAAAAACCTTCTGAATATATAGCTCTGGAACTGGAAGGTTCGGTGTATGTAAGTGCTACTAAAGTGGAGATTTCTGGTTCAATGCAGGAGAAAAAAAAAACGAATTTTGAGAAAACAGCATTTAAAGATATGTATTGTAATTGAAAACTACAGACACAAATAAAGTGTAATAAAATAAACGCTTAAATGTGTATTTTGGATTTTTTTTTTCATTGTAGTCTGAGAGTAAGAAATGTTATAGAAGCAAAATAGCCCAAAATCAATTGACCGGTGCATGAAAAAACAATGGTAAATGATGAACATGTTAATATTTTAATAAATACACTGCAGTTTCATTTCTGGGCTAAAACAGCATTTTAGGTCAAATCGAACTGTATGAGTGAAATGCAAGGTTGAGGTCAACGCTTAATAACTGTTGAATGCTTCAAATTGTACTTGTAGGACACACTTTACCGTGGGATTGTAGAAATAGGTCATACCTATTAACCTGATTCCAGATCTTTGATCACATCTGATACAAATGAGTCTGCTACATACAGGCTGGTATAAAAAGGCACATTTATAGGCACGCAGGATTACCACTGATCTGATTCTTGCTTGCCACATTTTCCAGTTGTTTTTGCATGGCAACCCTCACCTTGATTCGACAAAAACTGGCTTCAATCTTCAGCTGTTCCACCAGCTTCCTGGCCTGACCGACGCTCATGGTGCTGTTCACAGGGGTGTCTCCTTTCATCCTGCCACACACACCCACAAAATGACACAGACGTCAATGCAAAACCTATTTGAAATACAAATAATTTTTGAGAGCCTGATTACAAAAATAAAAGTCTAACCATTAAATCCACGTCCCAAGCACACAATTATAATGTTCTCATTGTAATTTTAAGTATAGCCTATTTGACAGGCTTGCATGTTGCACCTAACCTTATTTTCCTCGCGATTTCAGTCACATTTCAAGTCATTCAAAAACATCATGGTGAACAGTGTGCATCTTAAGTGTCTCAGCTAAAGGCAATAATCCATTATTTATCAGCTATAAGATTTCGGACAAATTTTATTATCGGACCGATAACGATAACATTAAAAATGAACATATATCGGCTGATACCGATATGTGCATCCCTAATATTTTTACATCCTAATCTGCTAACATGCATGCACTATTAATATAGAGAATTAGGGGATACATTATGTACAGATTCTGTGGTAATAAGGCCCCATTCATTAACATTAGTTGATGCTTTAACTAAAAATGAACAAAACATCTAATGTTGACAAATGAAACCTTACTGTAAAGCGTTACTAATTCTGTTGATAGTGCACAGTCTCTACTCTCTAATGGAAGCATCTTCCTGTGGTCCAGGACTCTCATACCCTCTCATTCACTTCCTGTCTTTCCTCTCTTGGTATCATTTACTACTGCTTTGCTAAAAGCTCCTGCTCTAGAAAACCAAAACCTCACCTTGGAATGCAATGATCTGATAGCAACACATTCAGGTGATGGTCAGAAGTCATTGTTTAAATAGATTTAGAGCTATTCATAATCATCAAATATCAATATATCCACCTAAAATGGTCTGCATTAATGATTTTGAATATAGAATTTCAGCAGTGAATTGGGGAATGCCAGCCCCATTTTCCACATAGGGATATGCTTGCAGGGATCCATCACCACATGGAACATACCATATTATTCTGAGCAATAGCACACAAAAAAACAGCCGTTCTGAATGGTATCTGATTGAACGTATAAATGTAGGCATCTGTAGAGTGGAAATCACATGTTGCAGACAGAAAAGGGATAAAAAATAAAATAAAGAAACTAGGCCAGATACAGAAATGACAATCACTGATGCTCAAACAGATATCAGTAATCATTTGGAAGACCCTTATATATGATGTGGAAAAAAAATATGCAATGTATTTAAATTGATCAAACGAAATTAAAGCAATGCATTTAAAATGATCTAAAGAAGAATGGAGAGTGAACGGAGAGCAAGAAGCATAAAAAAAGACCACAGAGTGTATTCGTCTATTTTTGTCATTCTGGGCCCTTTTTTTTACCCCTTTCCCCCTATTTCTTACCCTTGCTGTATTCCTCTTGTGGTGATATCTCTCCCTCCTCTTCTTTCTTATTCCTTCTCTCTCTCTCTCTCTCTCTCTCTCTCTCTCTCTCTCTCTCTCTATCTGCCCGTGCTGTTGCTTTCAGTGCAGCCGGACCGCACCCTCATACACAGTGTGGATGCTACCCAGTTCTGTAGTCCAGTGCACTGCAATTCTGCTACAATGAACACCACTCTCTTGGTACATACATAAAACGCCCCTCTGCAGTGAGTGGAATGTGCCAACCAGGAGGAGGGGGGCCCTATTGGAATGATTTATTCTGTGGTGCGGCTCATACCACCTTTCCAGCAGCATGGGGTGGAGGAAGGAGGGAGGGAAATGCGACGATGAAAAGCAGTGTATGAAGAATTAAATCTAGCAAGATGAATTTATATTGTCAAAAATTATAATGAAACATTTGATAGCATGAAACGCGTATTTTATTCATTGCCGGTGATGCTGCTAAACCTCCGGAATAAGCGAGCCTTCCCTCTGCTCTGTTACCATGGGAACTGCTGCAGTCGCAGGCTCTTTTTGTCTTGTACTGTGGCACCATTTTGACTCAGTGGTCTCTCCCACCCTCTTATACCCCCCACATCTTTACATCACTCCACCCTCCCACTGCATTCATTCTCATGTCACATTCACATTGTTGCAAATCTGCCCCCTAGTTTCCTCCCGAGAAATGAGAATACTGTTATCTGAAATATTTGGTAGAGAAAGAAAGAATAAAGGGAAACTGATTATTCTTGGTGCTCAACAACATTACATTTATGATGATTTTGATTCATGGTTGATAAAAATCTGGTAAAAAAAAAAAAAAAAAAAAAAAATCATCATATCAGTCTTCATGTTGGCTTTAAAGCTAGGCTACATTAAAAAAAAAATGTTTATACCATTTTCAACAAACATAAATAGTTTTGGGACAGACGGAGCCGATGATGATGATGATGATGATGATGATGATGATGATGATTATTATTATTAATATATATCAATGTTTACGAATCTCAATATGTTTTCTTTTGACATAAACAAAAATAAACAACACATTTAGTTTAATTTAATTAATGTAGGGTGTGTTAGGTGTTTTCAAGTCATTTATGAATTGTATTTTTGTAAAATGTGTGTCGCGTCATTGACCCTTTTCCTATTATTTAGGTATGTATTTAAAGCATAAATGAATAAAATTCATAAAAAAATTAGATAATGTTTTTTAATTGGGATTTTACTTTTCTGTAACCATTCGAATGAATAACAACGTATTTTACACCGCAGCACTAAGCAAACCAACGCTGGCACGCAAACGCCTCGGACAGTTGTACTTTGTACCTCTTCGGTTGCCGTACATGTGTTTCTGTCACACCAGCAGGGGCGCGACTGAGTTACACCGATGGTTGTTTTTCACTGATCTATAGATAGAAGATAACAACCGAATGTTTTAGTTTTTGATTACATTTGATTTGGAGATCATTTGCTCTGCCATGAAATGCATAAATTATGCGTCACGCTAGCAGCACACAATAACAGATGAAAGGAAGAGAGGGGTCGGTCCACTGTAGTTGTACATCAGTTTATTCTGAAGCATAGTTATTTGTTTTGTCCATGGCGTGTTTTTTAATTAAAGAAGGTGAGTTTGCCGTTTTTTTTCCAATGTAATGTACTAAACTGACAAGATAGTGAAACTGCGAAATGGAGACAGGGGGGCACTTTAAATCCAGTTCAGAGACACACCAAAAATAGTTCTAAAGGTGCAGTCGTATGTAAAGAACGCGCTGAAGTGACACTACACATATCATTTCCTATTTTACTGGATTATTGTTTTGTTTAATTCGAGTCAGGCTGTCAAATGTACAAAAATACATAATGCAGTACTTACACAGAGGAAGAGAATAAATATATTATATATTCAATGTGTTTTTTTTGTTCCGTCTTTTTTTCTCTTATTTCTTTTTTAGGGCACCCTATGACTTCATTGACAGTAACAGACGGACGGTGGGAAAGTAAATTCAAGAAACTGGCACATCAAACCTTCAGTCACAGAACAACAACTACATCAAAATATGACTTTCTGAATATATGTTAATTTTTGACTATCATGACATTTTAACACTGTATTGTCAAACCATTAATTCTCACTGTAGAAAACAAGCATTATTAGATGTAGTGATGCAGACGGCACGCATTATTGGATAGTGTGTAAGGTGGTTTGAATGAGTAAAGCGGGACAGACGCCTTTTTCGTCAGTGGGAGGACTGTTGGGCAGACACCGTGAGACTAGAGGACCTTCACCTGGACGTGAAACTGAAGGACTGCTGGCTATGGGCGCAGCGATGGGACCGTTACTGATTTGGCTCCAGGATGTTGCAGCGGTGACCCTGCTTAGAGCTCGCAGGACGCTTCTAAGAGTCGCTATCCTTTCGTGTGTCATGGTGCTTCTCCTCTGGGTCTCCATCTTCCTGTATGGAAGCTTCTACTATTCCTACATGCCCAGCGTCAGCTTCTCCACACCAGTACACTACTACTACAGGTACAGACACATCAGGGCCGATCGGGAACATTCTGGTCTAGTTTTGACAACAGGCTGTTTGTGCACGACTGAGTCCTTAATTAGTATGGTCCAATGAACAAATACTGTTAGAGGCATTACTAGAGTTCGTAATGCATTGTGGTTGATTCCTCTCTCCTCCATTTCACTCTTAACAGGACAGATTGCGAAGCTTCAGATTCAGTCCTCTGTTCTTTCCCCACGGCTAACATCTCGCTCTTGAAGAATGGAAGAGACCAGGTACATCTGAGTCCCACTCAGAGTGACATAATTTAAGGGCTACATTCAGTGGACCAAAAAAAAAGCCACACTTAAAAATGTATGAATGTCAAAATGTTTTGGGGGATACACTACCAGAGTACGACTGAAGTAGCTCCTGATAAAGAAATGAGTTATTTTTAGTAAAAAAGGGCCTCACGTATCAATTTATAGACATGTTTTTACAGGGTTCGCCCTAAATGACCCTTTAAAGCTTTGCTGTTTACATTATGTAACAAGCCCATTAATGATGCACAAGAAAAATTATAATACTTGTATATTAAATTATTAACATTACTGGTTGAGATGAAAATAAAAATGGATTTTCTGTCATATTTACAGCTAATTTTATTTGCTTCACTCTTTCTCTTAGGTGATGATGTCCGGTCAGGCCTACAGGATCTCTCTGGAGCTGGAAATGCCTGAATCTCCTGTTAACGAACAGATTGGCATGTTCATGGTCAAAATGTCCTGCTATACCACTGATGGGAAAGTCGTTCACTCGGTGGTCCGCTCCGTGAGTGAAGGCCGCTCCCCCAAAGTTCTCTGTTGTTTATCCTGTATGGATAATTGGGCTGCTTTATAAGATTTTGCGAGTCAGTTGTTGCTAAACATAAGTGTAGTTTTCCAAGTCGTGCATCAAATATATTATGGGTTTTATTCAGCCTAAAAGTAATAACCAAATCAACCATTTTAAATGCTGCAAGTGAATTTAGGCATTAAAATGTACAGTATGATAATTTGATTTTTTCTGGAGATTACATGTAATAGCATTATTAAATTATTTAGGTTTATTCATTATCTGTGGTAACTTTAAGTGAGCTTTAGATGATGGTAAAAATAGGGGAAATAAGCATGAACATTTAAATATCCTATATCAGTCACTCGGTATACACTACTTCTTCCCTCTTGCAACATGTACTTCTTGCAAGCATTTTGTCCTGTTGTCTGAAATCATTGGGGTTGCGTCTTGTGAGAAACAATGTAAAAATAGGAGAAATGAGCCTGCACAATTAAATATCCTATATCAGTCTGTATACGCTTAAAGAAATCCATGGAAGGACACATTAAACGTATTCAAATGTGACAGTAAAGACAATAATGTTACAAAAGATTTCTATTTCAAATAAATGCTGTTATTTCTATTCATCAAAGATTCCTGAAAAAAATGTATCACCATTTCTACAAAAGTAACTGTTTTTTTTTTTTTTTTTTTTTCTTGAGCAGCAAATCAGCATATTACAATGATTTCTGAAGGATCGTGTGACACTAAAGTTCACGGGCTTTTTATGTTGTAATATTGTAATGACAGTCAGTAAACGGCCGTTTAACTCATAATTACTTGTTCCTTGTTTATTCTCATCAGACGATGCTGCACTACCGTTCAAACCTGCTGCGGACAATGAGCACGCTGCTGTTTTCGCCCCTCCTGCTTACAGGTGTGTCTGAGCAGAAACAGCTCATAGAAGTGGAGCTCTTCCCAGATTTTAAATCGGACCTTGTAAGTTTGTAAAGTATGAACAAGACTGACAGAATTGTCATTAAAGATTTTCAGACAAAAGGCATGCATTATATTGAGCTGTCCTTCACAGTACCAACCTGCCATTGGTGCTATGATCGAGATTCAGTCTCGCAGGGTCCAGATTTATTCTGCCCAGCTCAGGATCCATGCCTACTTCACTGGCATTAGGTATTTGCCATAGTTTGGTGGTATCAGTTTATTTGATGGTTCATGTTCATCAAATGATGCTTCTTCCTTATCATCCTGCAATGTTCTTCCCTCTTGCAACAGATACCTCCTGTATAATTTCCCCGTGATGTCTGCAATCGTTGGGGTGGCGAGTAACTTCACCTTCCTCAGTGTCATTGTGCTCTTCAGTTACCTGCAATTCATTTGGGGAGGGCTGTATCCCCCCGAGCAGGTCCGAGTGAGGGTAAGACCATCTGTCTGCCTAATCTATTCAACCTTCACCCTATCACACTTCCATTGGATGCTTTCCAAATGTCTGTTTGCATACATAGGTGATGATGGGAGACTCAACACGTCTTCAGCAGAGGAGGGAAGAAGCGCGTAAACGCATGCACTCATCCTCCAGCACTCCTAGTAAGAACACCGTTCGGTTCACAGCCGCACACACCTGATCACATCAATCGAACAGATCAGTAACTAATACACCATTCTTTGCCTGTCCCCCAGTCATTACGTATGGAAGAGATGCCAGTGAGCTGCCAGATCCACCACAACAACCCAAACAAACAGTTCGAAACAAAGGTAAACGATAAAAGGGAAATGTGATAAATGTAAATTTCTGGAATGCATTCTTTGCATAAAATTGATTACAGTATATGCAGTGATTAAGTCACTGAAGAATCATGCAAATCATGTTTGTTTGTGCAGGGGATTTGGACACTCCTAGTGTGATCGGGACAGAAGAACTGAATCAGCTGCAAGAAGATGAAGCTGGTAAAAAATATTAACTTAAAGCATATAAGTAAGATACACTGCCTTTCAAAAGTTTGGGGTTGGTCATATTTTTTTTATGCTTTTGAACGAAGTCTCTTATGCTTACCGAGGTTGTGTTTATTTGATCAAAAATACAGCAAAAACAGTAATATTGTGAAATATTATTACAATGTCATATAACAATTTTCTTCTTCAATATATATATTTATAAATGCAATTTATTCCTGTGATGGCAAATCTGAATTTTCAGCATCATTACTCCAGTCTTCGGTCACATGATCTTTAGAAAAAATTCAGATTTGCTGCTCAAGAAACATTTGTTATTATTATCAATGTATTATCAAAGAACAGCATTTATTTAAAATGTAAATATTTTCTAATATTAATGTTTTACTTTTGCTTTTGATAAATTGTATGTATTCTTGCTGAATAAAAGCATTTATTTAAATTAAAAGCATAAAAATAAATGTAGTTTTTTGCAAATCCATTCTCATTGGTCATTGGTTAATGTTTCTGCCATCAGCTCTGGACTCCTCTACCGATGAGGCTCCCATTTTCCTCGAGGCTCCTCATATTGCAGAGACCAATTTGAGTGAGGAGGATCCAGATCAAGAGCAGAGGGCAGCAGGAATAGGAAATGGGACTCAAGAAGAAGAAACAGCCCAACCACAGTCCCCAGACAACAGCATTAGACAAAGGCATGGACCCTGGATGAGGCTCTGAGCTCCAAACTCTGGAGTAACCACATACGCACATGCATTCTGTTACTTTAGAACACATCATTTGACTCGTAGCTAGCACATTTGAGACATTCCTTTTGCAATGCAATGAGTATTACCATAATAATTTTTCTGATGCATTTGGAAGCCAGTTTACCTCATGGTGCTGATGTGAAGCTCACCAGAATTTCATGCTCTGCTGCTTTTGTTTTCCTTTACCTGAATACTTCCTATATGACTTAAGGCACCTATAGAGTCCTGCCATGCTTAAATGTGTCATTACGGAGGTCTGTGGTTCTGTTACAACATCAGTTTTGCATGTAGAGGGTAACTGAGTGGGTAAAATATGTCAGCATTTCCATTTTATTCATATTTCTTTACATTCCTCTGCACTGTGATCGTCATACAAAATATTTAACGAGGCTTTAGCAGGTCTGTTTAACCTCTGGGGATATTAAAAATTATTTTGTTTCCCCACTTTCAATTATTTTAATGCTAAAGTCGAAAATGCAAAACATATTTTAAGAGAACCATGTTACATATTATGAAAAATAAGTAGAGGAAGTATAATTGATTTGGGGATAATAATAATTAAAACAATAATTATTATTTATTATATATATATATATATATATATATATATATGTATGTATGTATATTATTACTGTTACTATATACAACAATATTCCAACTCTACATGGAATACTAATACTACTATGTAAGGATATAGATTTTTTTATATTTATTTCATTAATATTCAGTACTTGTCCACTCTCACCAAATATTCACTATTATATCTGCTTTATTCATTTGCATCGAAATTTTTTATCCATATCAGTAGCTTATTATGGAACGGGAGAATGTTCATATTTTGCTCTATATTTCTTTGATGTTTGTTTTGTTTATTTAATAAATCTGAGATTTAAAGCAATTATTGTTTCCCATTGTCTTGAATAGGCAGTCGCTCATTTGCTGTCACTAGGTGGCAACGATGATGTGTTGTGTAAATATTCCACTGAGCATTCGAAGAAGAATCTGGCGCAGCTGCAATTTGAGACGGATTCTTCTCACAAAACACTGTCAAGAAAGGATCTCCTCTGATCTGACAGGCTTTCAAAGCGTTTATCTTAATTTCTTTTGATTTCGTTTTATATACAAAAATAGGTGAATAACACGTGGAAATCCTATATTTTAAATAGCAGCGTAAAAGCCTTTAAAGATGGCGACAGCAGACGGCTCTCGCTACTATAATGGTAAGTTTGAGCCGTTAGCAAAAGCGCTTACATCCATTAAAATTCTCTACCAATAGTGATGTTTAGGTAAGATTATTCACGCTCTTGTTGCTCCCCAAAAACAAATTTGTAGCTATCTGGGGTCTGTTGTCGTGTAACGTTACTATACCATTTACATAAGTTAACGTTACCACTAGCTAGCTAGCTTTTGTTTTTGTTTGGGCGTAATGTGTTTTTGTTGTTAGCAGTTAGTTTAGACTAACAATATACGCATTATATCGGTTGATTTAACCGCATTTTGTGCTTTATTTGGGGATTTTGTTAAAGGAAAATTGAGCGAGGTGAACTGAATCTGACCGCGTGGTGTTGAGGTCATGTTGAACTGCTGTGATATTAGCTAAGTTTGCATACGTGTTTTTGTTTATTATCAAATTTGATACATCAGGCGTTTTGGCGCGTGTAGTGTGATAATATGGAGCTCATATTCGAGGAGGTGATAAAATAATTTCAATGTAATTTCGTGAACAGTTGTCACTCCATTTCTCCCAAAATGTCTTCTTGGGAGAATCTTTAGAAATTCACATATCAAATTTGATACAGCTTTATATGGTTAAAGCCTTGTAAAACGGATACTTTCCTCTGTAGTGACTAGTTGGTTGACTAAAAAAAAAACATTTGTGTAAGTGCTCAGTCAACTTCTATAGAAAGCTGTCAAAAAATGTCAAGACGAGCACATTGTACTAGTGTGTATTCTGTCCAGTGTACCAACACACCATTTTCTTTCTAAAATATGACATTTTCAGAGGTGGACAAAGTACACAACTTCTTTACTTGAGTGAAAGTACAGATACTACTGGTCAAATATTACTCCGTTACAAGTAAAAGTTGTAAGGTCCGATTTTTACTTAAGTAAAAGTACAGAAATACTTGTTTTTAAAAGTACCTAAGTATCAAAAGTAAATGTCAATGCATTTTTTTATTATTGTTGCATTGCTGTATGTAATACTTCCAGTACCTTTATGCCTCTGAATCTATGCCTACCCTCATATCAATATCAAATTTATTTCTAGAACACCGTTCCAGTAGTGGGATTGAATAAGTGCACTCAATGTCCACAATGGTTCCCTCAAATAGTTCCCTATTTAAAGTTTTTTGGCTTTAAGCATGAATATGTTAGCCTTACTGTTATCAATAAGCTAGTGTGCTCTAAAACAATGACAAAATCGTCGTTTAGAAGACCAAACTCAACGTTGAAATTGAAAATCGGTTTGATGTCAGAACCCGACGTCAGATGGACGTCAACCCGACTTTCATTTCCAACCAAAATGCAACCCCTGCAACTAAAATGATCCCCTGACTGACGTTACTACTTTCTACTCAAGGACCTTGACAGAAATGTAATGGAGTAAAAAGTTCGATATTTGTCTTTCAAATGTAGTGAAGTTAAAGTAAAAGGTTTCGAGAAAAAATAATACTCAAGTACAGATACTCAAAAAGTGTTCTTAAGTAAAGTACTCAAGTAAATGTACTTTGTTACTGTCCACCATTAATTCCAGGATTTATTAACCTTTGGGGGTATAGTTGTGCAATTTAGTGTGAAATTATTTTTTTGTTTCTATTCCAGCAACACAAATGATATTTTAGGCATTATCCAAACAGTGGCACATTTGCACTTGTTTGATCAGGAGTTACGACACGTTGTCCGCATTTGTTAAAGACAGGCTTTCACACCTCTGACTCTTTCATCTTGCATCTTTCAGAGCACGATGACCGTGTCGGTGGACCAAAGCATCGCAATCGTAAAGGCAGAGGCCCTTTCAGAGCCCCCTTGTACAGCGATCAGATTTCTCGGCCAAGGCAGCGAGGCGGTTACAATGGTGGTGGTGGAGGAGGAGGAGGAGGTGGCCCTGGTCCTGGTCCTGGTCCCCGGTCGAGACTGCATGATGATGATGGAGATGTGGACATGATAGAAGGTCCTCATGACAGCGGTTCCCGGGGCAGATAGTAAGCTCTTGTGGTGCATGCCATGCAGCATATTATACATATTATACATATATAATTATGTATAATTATACATATTATACATATATTTTCTTATGTAACCATCACGGTACAACAGACAAGATTTTATACTTTCAGCAATCCTTATGGCCGGCCACAGAATCGCCGTGAGGAACGCAATCGCAAAGGTGGACGAGGTGGCAGCGGAGGTGGAAATGAAGATAGAGGTGGCAATCGATATGGAGGCAGAGGAGGAGGAGGAGGAGGAGGAGGAGGAGGAGGAGGAGGTGGTGGTGGTGGTACTGATGGAAGTCGCAAGAACTGGTTTAAAATGACTGTAAGTATATTAGACATTAATAGCACATGAATTAAGCAGTTATTGACACCTTAGGATTTACTTGAAAGCATGTTTATGACCTAATGTCATTGTGGTTGTATTTGTATCTGACCACAGATTCCTTTCGGGAAGAGATACGACAAAAATTGGCTTCTGACTTCACTTCAGAGCGTATGTTCTATGCCATTCCATGCAGTTCAGGTAAGTCTACGATAAAATAGATTTCCTCAGCATGCCATAGAAAATGTACCGATATGTAAAATTGCTAAAATCTGTTCTGTCTTGTCTTTTTTGGTCATAGTATCACATTGAGGGCAACAAGGCCCAGTTTTATATTGAAGACTCCACTACTGCTAATGCCTTGTTTAAAGTGTCACGGAAAATAACAGACAAAGAAGGATATAAGGTAACAAAAAATGCTTTCACTAAACCTGATGCCATTTCCGTAATCTTTCAGTGTTTGATGGATGTAGTCACCATTCTAATTATATTTTTCTACAATAGTAACCATAAAAAATTATATTATAATTTCAGATCTGTGTAAAATTATTTTTTAATCATTGGTTTGACAATCTAATTCAGTGTTAATCTGTTGGATGGATAGGTGACTGTTGTTATGAACCCCTGCCCACCACCCACTTTGATTTACACTGATCTGAAGACCACGGATCTGGAGCATTTGAAGGTGAGTGATGGTTACCTTCAGCAGCCTTCAAGAGGATGTTCTCATTAAATTTATTTATGGATAATATACCTGACTGTCTTCTGCAGCAATGCATGGCCAAACGCTTTGACGGATCACAGCAGGCTCTAGATCTGAACAACATCAGAGTCGATCCAGGTTTGACTTGCATACAGTCATATTTCTCCAAACTTAAACATTTATTCAGCTTGGCTTGTTGTGGGATGTTGCTCAAATGTTTGTCCTTTTCTGGCAGATTTGGTTTCTCAAAATATTGAGGTCACTTTAAATAGGAGGAACTCCATGCTGGAAGTTATCAAAATAATTGAGGAGAACATTCCTGAGGTAAGAAATTAAAATTGACATGTATGATTGCCTGGAGGAGAATGATATGGCAATTATATTTGATTAAAATTGACCGACCCCAAATTTTTGAACAGTAGTGTACATGAACTCTACAGATGCAATTAAATCTTAATTTTTTCATTCACAGTTGGTTTGTCTTAACCTGAGTAACAACCGGTTATACAGGCTGGATGACTTGGCAGATATTGTCAACAAGGTTCCCAACCTGAAGATTCTCAATCTGTCACACAATGAGGTATGAGTATGCTGTCTGTTACCTATAGATTTACCTTTTCCTGTAGTCTTCTTAGTCATGCATCATTGTGTCATCTTTTAGTTGAAGACAGAGAGAGAACTTGATAAACTGAGAGATCTGAAGCTGGTGGATCTCTCATTGGAGGGAAATCCTCTGTGTGGCCACTTCAAGATCCAGGCCGACTATGTCAGGTTAGTCTTCTTAATTGTTGGTTGTCTGTTGAACATAAATCAAGAAAAATACTATACGCAAGTACACAAATGCCAAGCACAAGACTTTTAAAAAAGCAAACGTGCTTTTACATTACTCGGCAGTAACAAGCCTCTGTGTGCCTCAAACTATAGAGGTTGATATTAAAGAGAAAAATAGTTTGTGCTAATGTCCACTAAAGCACTCTGGCAGCACTGAAAATGCAACGCATACATGTTGCATCACATTTTGCAATGTGACCAATTTAGGAACACAACACAAAATTTAGCTTGCCCAGTGTCTGCTGTTATGTACTTGCGTAGAGTATGTTTCAGGCCTGAAATAAAATCTTTGAGGGTTTATGTGGTTGTGCGCTCATGCACATGAAAGCATGCATATGCATGGACATTTGTATCAATACGCAAAACAGTTAACAAAAACAGAAAAAAATGGTGTGCATAAAAATACACCTAGAAAACATGGCGATTATTAATAGCTTAATTTGAGACAGACATATGTGTGTTGAACATTAAAAATACACATTGCATTTTATTTATTCTGTAGGAATAACAATTGCCTGACAGGAGGCTGATGTGACAATTGTAAGGACATTCTTTGTAGAAAGTGTCCTTTTTTTCTTTTCTTTTTTTTAAATATCACACTTGAAAACAATGAGCTTTTTCTTAATAATTGTCCCTAATCATTGCATGTTATTCTAAAGAAAAAAAACTATCCCATCCGCCAGAGTCATTCAGTCCTGTCTGTAATATGCAGGTGTATTAACTCTTAACCAGTGAGCACTTGGTTATTTTCCACTAGTTCCACTATCATCAGGCATGTGATAATGTTTACTTGTTCGTGTTCCAGTGGCAATCCACTAAGCAGCTTAACTTTACAAACCAAGTTTGTCAACACCTCTGCTTCATTTTTATGGTTCTTCTCACACCTGCTTTTTCATTCTTGCTTCCCCCCACCCCACCCCACCCCACCCCACTCTTTTCTCTGTTCCCACCTGGTTGTCCCTGTAGCTTTTAGCACAGAACACGCCGATTGTCTTTTTAGCATATTGTAAATATGCTAGCATTTTAGCACATTGCAAATTTCATTAGTTTAAACTTCAGTAGTTAATTCAATTTAAGCAGCAGCTTCATCATGTGACCTCCCAGAATGCCCATGGATAAGTTGGCATAGAAGGATGTAACATAATCTTGGAGATGATGCTCGATTAAGTACATTTGTGCTCCACCTTTCTAAAATGCTGGCACCCTCTTCCCTCCACCCGCCCTGCACATGTCTGACACCTGAAGTACTGATGATGCTGTGGCCAGTGAGAGGCTGGTTAGCCAGAGACGGGTAAGATCCCACCCCATGATTAAGGGACAACCTAAGGCAGGCACAGCCGCAAAACTGGCCACAGCCAACGTCTTGAAGATGAAGAATGATCACCGAAGATGAAGAGTTGTTCGTGAGGAGATGCCATGGGTGGAGAAGGAGAGGGAAGGTTTTTAAGAGAAACCTTGAGCCAAGCACTGCTCAGAAACATGAGCTCTGCTGCATATTGCAAAATGAATAATGAGAGTAGAGGCAATTCTCTTTGTCTCTCTGTTTCTGTATTCAAAGGTGGAGTATAGTTGGTCAGACTGACCATTTTCATGATCCTCGTCCTAGAGCATGTTGGAGGAAAAATGTCAAAGACAAATCATTGAGAGGAAAATACTGGAGGAGGATCACAGGAAACAAATTTCAAATATTTATATCAAATAGACTAAAGGACAAATTAGACTAAATAGGAAATAGAAACGTAAGGTGTCTGGGCTCGAATATAGCTTTGATTAATTGTTTGAATAAAAACCCTGCTGTTCTTAAATTTAATAGAAGGGTCCAAATTAAGTAGGCCATAAAACCCATACACCTTTATACCGTTCATTTATTTGATCATATAATGATCTGTTCAGAGGCTCAGGGTTCAACTCTTTATTTACATCTGACCCCTTTTATTAACTCTCTTTTGGTGTGGTTTCTCACTGTATAGCTGTCTTCTCTGTGGCTAATTCATACATTTAAACCTCTCCAGTGTCAAAACACTTATTTTCCCCTCCCATATGTATGGCCGCATTCACTCACAATTAGGTCTATTATAAATGCATTTATGTTATTTTTTTTTGTTTGTTTATTTTTTTTCCCCCTAAATTCTTAATAGCTACTCATATCATATTTGTCTTATTGTCATCTTAAGCAGCCTGGTTCTGCATCATTCTTTCGTAGATATTGAAGCACGCTATGAACAAGTATTTTAGTTAACTCGGCGTGCCAGTATTTGTCGATCTATATGTCAGTGCCTGATGATATTTGGTTTAAAAAAACAAACAAAAAAACACTGGACCCCATTTTTTGCCAGTAAGAACCACTAGTATTACCAGATTACAAGGAGTCTTATCTGGTCCAAGCACTTTAAACTAAAACCTTTCCACTGGGTACACTTCCTAATTGTAAAAAAAAATTACTTACTGCCTGCCTGACTGATTGAATGGTGTGAATGTTCACCAAACTCTACCCCTCACAACACCCCACTGCCCCCATCGTTTGCCAGCCTGCTTGTGTCTGTGTTTCGGCCTGTAGGGGGCACCAGTGGTGAGTATTGTGGATGGGTAAGTACCATATGCCGGGGTGGGAGGGAGTTGGGGCAGGGCTGTGATTGGCTCATTGGTGGCATGGCTCAGATGCCCATGTTTTTTAGTCTCACAAGTACAGACAAACTTGCTCAAGTATTCAGTAACCCTTCACAACTTATTTAAATGAAACGAATGGTTATTGATTTTTAGTGTTGGTTTTTTGGTTACATACACTACTGTTCAAAAGTTTTATTCTTAAAAGCTTTATTATTAAACTTTTATTCATCAAGTACACATTAAATTGATCAACATTAACCGTAAAGACATTTTTATAATGTTACAAAAGATTTCTATTTCAAATAAATGCTGTTCTTTTGAAGTTTCTATTCATCAAAGAATCCTGAAAATGATATTGTATAGCGTTTTGCGTATTGTATACCAGAAATATAAAGCAGACAGTACATCTGTTTTCAACAGTAATGATGCTGAAAATTCAGCTTTGCATCACAGAAATAAATTACATTTTAAAATATGTTCAGAAAAGTTGTTTTTAAGTTGTAATATTTCAAAATATTACTGGTCTTGCTGTATTTTATCAAAAAAAATCTAGTCTTGGTGTGCATACATTTAAAAATTGTACCGACCACAAACTTTTGAGCAGTAGTGTACATAACGTTTTGTATGAAAATAAATTCACAGTATTGCAATATCTCAAGCCTGATGGATGATTATCTGTAAGTAAATATTTCTCTGATTGAATACACTCTTTACCTATTTGTCCTGCACTTAAGACGGCCTGGCTAAAGTTTTTGAGTGTTTCTATGTGACAGTTTTATTGGCACATGTGCAGTTCGTACTAACCTTGTTTCTTTTGTTCTGTCTTTGTGATTGTTGGACAGTGCCATACGGGAACGATTCCCCAAGCTGCTCAAACTGGTAGGAAATCCACAGTGTTTATCTGTTGGTGTGTAACCCAACGCTATTTGTTTGAGAACAAGTGTGGTAATCATAATAATTGAAATGTTATCACATTCGCTCATTGGCTTAATTGTATATTAGACACATTGTTGTCTGTTCATCGTTTAAACAACAGGATGGACACGACCTTCCGCCTCCCATTGGTTTTGATTTAGAGGTCGCTCCTGAGACTCTTCCTCCATGCAAGGTTTGGTCTTGATCTGTTCTTCACTTTGAGACGCCCATATTTGACTTTCATACTTAACCTCTCACTTTTACTTTGTACACAGCCTAGCTACTTCTGCTCTGAAGACATCAAGAACATCATCCACTGCTTCCTGCAACAGTATGTATTTTTTTTGGACTTAATAGATACATGTATGTAAGAACTAATACATTTAGATCAAAATGTTCATCCTCCAGGTATTACATCATATATGACTCAGAAAACAGACAGCCCCTGCTGGATGGCTACCATGACGAAGCAACTTTCTCTCTCAGCATTCCCTTCATCACGCAGAACCCTTCAAAGTACAGTAGACTCTCTCTATGCTATATCATCGTCATCATCACCACTATTGACTTCTACTGAACAGCGAGTGTTAATCTTTTTGTCCGCAGAAGTAGTTTAGGGGAATACCAGAAAGACAGTCGCAATATCAAGCGGATGAAAGACCCCAGTAAGTAATTGTTGAATAATCTAAAAATCTTTAGAGTTTCTATCATCTAATTTATGTGGGTTACTTTTTGCAACATCAAGGTGTGATCACATTTCGGGCAGCTTTCTGTTAGTAAAATGTGTTGTACCAACTTGAATACTAGTGAAACTTCATCAAAGCAAAAAAAGTCCTGCACGGGGTGTGAATTCCTTATCTCGGTGCTGTTTGGATGTAAGGGATGTAAAGTTCAGCTAAAAAAATAAAGATATTCCAAGGTACTCGAATAATGTTGAAAAAGTCTTTTTCATCATGGCTTTATCATTTAAAAACGGGTGACGAGTACACACCTACGCGTTGCGGCTTACAAGCCTTTGTCAGGGTGTGAGTAACAAACACAATCTCAAGTTCATTTTGAGCAGCAGTTAATTAGTCTTATAACAATCACCTGGTTGCGCTGTGCAAGGCAACCTGAAGAGAGAAAGTTCAAAGAATATGTAGAGAACATGTCTCACACAATATAATAATGGTGTAGGAGAGAAAAAATGTATATTGAATTTGATATACTAGTGAAACTTGTTTGGGCAACTCTTTCGACATCATTCGACAACAACTCCCGATTGCACATAGCCTAGTCCTGTTGAAATAACTGGATTTTGCAGAGCAGCTGTAAATGTGACCACACCTTTTGCTTGTGTCCTGAATTCTGTGATGAGTTTTGCCATTTTCTTTCAGCTACACGGTTTCGTTTGATTAAACACACACGATTAAATGTGGTGGCTTTCCTGAACGAACTCCCCAAAACCCAGCACGACATCGCCTCCTTTATTGTAGATGTCAACACCTACACAGTGAGTTAAACTTGCGGTTCAGTTTACGGGTTTCATATTTCGCATTCAGATTTGCGGTTCTAATCGCTTGTCATTTCCAGGCTACACTGTTGGCATTTACAGTCAGTGGAGTTTTCAAAGAAAGTAAGTTCCTCTATCTAAAATGATTCAGAGTTGGTAGCTTTATTTTGAGCTGATCAGAATACACAACCTCATTTTCTTTTCCCCCGCTTCTCCTTTTTAAGTGGACGGTAAATCCCGAGAATCATATAGAGCCTTCTCTCGAGTATTCATTGCTGTTCCTGCTGGAATTGGGTAAGATCTCGGTTACAAAAAATCAAATATTTTTGGCTTAAAAAATGTGCCATTGGTCATATCATCATTGTAACCGATTTTCAACTTTTCAGTCTGTGCATTGTGAATGACGAGCTGTTCGTTCGAAACGCCACTACAGAGGAAATTCGCCGTGCATTCGTTGCTCCCGCCCCCACACCGTCCAGCAGCCCCGTGCCCACTCTGTCCGCCCCCCAACAAGAAATGCTTGCTGCCTTCTCCCTAAAGTCTGGCATGAACTTAGAATGGTCTCAAAAGTAAGGACTAAAATACATGTTCATTACTTCTACTAGATGTCGTTCTGTTTCTAGATTCATACAAAGATGGACAGCTTGTTAAGGTCAGGCTTGCTTATTTCAGGTGCCTACAAGACAATGATTGGGATTTTGACAGAGCTGCTCAGATCTTCACCGGCCTTAAGGTAAGCCAGTGTTCTCATGGTTCACAGTAAATCTTCTAGAACAAAGGATCATGTGTCCTGCATTCATCTTACAAGGGTCTCTTCTCTTACAGGCACAAGGAAAGATCCCAGATGTTGCATTTGTCAAATGAGGAGTTATTGCTGGGGATTTTATGGAAACTCTGAACCACAAGGTGCCTTCCTAATTCTGTCCTCCCATCTAAAATAAAATGTCATTATTATTTTTTGGTCTTATTTTCCCTGTACTTTTTTATTATTATTTTTGTCTAAGTTATCCACAAGAATTTAAAAATAATGAAAATAAAAGGTTTACGGAGCAAACATTTAAGACAAAAAGAAAAAAAAATAAAGAGAAAGAGGGGGGAAAACTCAGGAAGGCACCAAGAACCATTTTTTCCCACTTTTTCTTTGTGAATACCCACCCTACCCCAAACCAACTTTGTGGTTCAAGTTTTCTGCAAGTTTTAACTGTTGTCATGTTCAATATAGGACAGTTATGGCAAATAAAGTATGTGTTCATTGTTGTGTTTTGTAAAATAAATATTAACTATGATCTAATGTACTAGACTGAAAATTGTGTTTTACTAAGGAAAATATTAAACTGATTGTCTACCAAAAAGGTGAATGTACCATCATAAAATCAGTTACATCATGTGTGTGTATCATGAAAACATTTATTGCAGCCTGGGTAAACCTTTACATGTTATACCACATAACCATCAGAACCAGGCATTTGTGCGTGATACAGCCAAACTTGTGTGCTCCAAGTAAACAAGTTAGTTCCTTGCATAGGTTTCCCTACAGCATATACAATAGTGTTGATTGTTGGGAATTTCCATTACACTGTTTTCGGAATGATAAATGGGCAATCGGATTCGATAACAGGAGGGTGACCGATTATACAGTGTAAGCTGTTAACTTAAATCTCAGTGAGAAAGTTTGAGGCCAGGCTGCAGGTCAGGCCTGTTCCGTCAGGCTCCACATTTAGCTTCTTGACCACTCCATCTTCAATCAGCATGACATACCTGAACACACACACACACAACCAGGATCAGCAGAGGCAACTGAGAAGTGAAAGTGTCACTTTCACATGAAAATGAGAAGTAGGATGATGAAATTGAGTAGATTCCAACTTCACATTTCATCAGACTAATCCCCTTATTTGTAATGTAATCAAGTTGCTAATGGTGGATGTGGCTATTTGTAACTTGAACTCGCTTCCAGCTATTGTAGCTGTACAAAAACAGTATGTTATGCTGCTTGATGTTCCAAACTGTTTAGCAATAATTGTTAATTATAAATGCACTAATTTGTGCTACAAATTAGTGCATTTATAATTGTTAATTTTTGTAGCACAAATAGTTTTACCATTTACTGCACATTGTCGTTCTTCTAGTTATTTACCTATAGTGGCTATTGGCTAATGAATCGGAAGTCTCGCACATTCACAGAAAATAGCTTACTTCCATATTGGAGAATAAGGTGGATACCATAATCATGATTGTGGGACATGTTTTTTTCAGGAAGACCATCTCACCTTTGAGACCTCAAATTTCCAAGCACCTGGAACAAGTGATCATTGTTCAGGAAGAGATCCACAGCCTTTATAGAGAAAAATAGATTTATAATATCTATAAATATCTTGAACAGCATTTTTAAGTAACAGAACACTTAATCTTGTAATATTTCCTGATTTGAATGCATCCAGATGTATAATATGTGCTATGCATTGATCAGCATAAAAATTCTGGAAATGGCCCATGGCTGAGGGTGCTTCAAAAGCAAGTGTCACCTTTGTGAACGCTCCTGTGGGATCAGCCAGCATCCGCACCTATAATAAATCAACCATATAATGACTCAATAGATAAATCCTTAAAGAGACTAATTAGACTGTTTTAGTAAAAAGCAGGTTAATTAAGGGGGGTATTTACCCACCTTGCCGTCTGCTCCGTTCTCCTTTCCCCAGGCGGTCATAACAAACACATCATTAACAGACACGCATGCGATCTCACCCACACCTCTGGCCCTCAAATCCCCAGCCATCTGTATGAACCCTGGGAGATGAGTCTGAGAAAACACCAGCGAACAGAGTAAAGACAAACGAGACTGTGATACGGGTGCTGCAGTAATAGGATGAAAAGAGATGTGCACACAGTTATTCAAAACGAATCTAATTCGAATTAGATTTATTATACTTCCTTCCCAAACTTATGTTATTATACAGGGGTCATCAACCTTTTCAGGGACCACTTGAGTGTCGTATTTCAGGCCTGGCCATTAATAATATGCATAGTAGTATATTAATGCATTATAAAGCTATTAAATTAACCATGAAATCAAAATTTGTGTTTTATTTTTATGAAAGATTGCAGTATTTATTATAAATAATTTTAGAATAATTACAAAATTTGTCTTGCCCGCCTTGCATTTTATCTTGTTCAAGAAGGCGTTTCACTCTGATATATGTCACAATAGGGAAGAAAAAAACTATCACAGCATCATTACATTTTAATAATTTAAAGAAATTTTTTTTAGCAACTTTAGCTTCTTAGCTTTGGCTGAAGTTAACAGTAATGTATTTTTAATGCACATATATTTACTCCATCTGATCATATGCGAGTGCGAACTCGTGAAATAATGGGAGACATGATATCAGAGTTCAAAAGAGGACAAATTGTTGGTGCGGGTCTCGCTGGCTCATCTATGACCAATACAGCAAGTCTTTGTGGTGTGTGGAAAGCTATGATATCCAGGGTAATGTCGGCATACCACCATGTAGGACGAACCACATCCAACACGAATAACTGTCGACAAGAGGAAGCTGTCTCTGATAGTGATGTCCGTCCAGGTACTAACCCGGATTGCATCCAAAAAACACCGCTCCCCAAATCACTGCAGAATTAAATGCGCACCTCGACTCCCGTTTCCACCAAAGCTGTTTGTCGGGAGCTCCACAGAGACAATATTCATGGTCAGGCTGCTATAGCCAAACCTTTGGTCACTTGTGCCAATGCCAAATGGGTTTCATTGGAGCCAAGAGTGTAAATCTTGGGCTGTGGACAAAGTGAAACATGTATTGTTCTCTGATGAGTCCACCTTCACTGTCTTTCCCACATCAGTGGGAGTTACGGTGTGAAGAAGCCCAGAAGAGGCTTAACACCCGGACTGTTGTTGCTCAGAGTGAAGCACGGCGGTGGATCAGTGATGTTTGAGCTGTAATATCATGGCATTCTCTACTGTACTTGATGGCTAAGTACCGAATCATTCTGGAGGACTATGTGGACCTAATGAATTAAACATTGTATCCTGAAGGGGGTGCCGTGAATCAGCATGATAATGCACTGATACACACAGCAAGACTTGTGACAGAATGATTTGATGAACATGATAGTGAAGTTGAACATCTCCCATAGCCTGCAAAGTCACCAGATCTACATATTATTGAGCCACTTCGGGGTGTTTTAGAGGAGCAAGTTAGAAAACATTTTCCTCCACCAGCATCACATAGTGACCGGGCCACTGTTCTGGAAGAGGAATGGCTCAAAATCCCTCTGGCCACTGTGAAGGACTTGTATCTGTCATTCACAAGACGAAATGATGCTGAATTGGCCGCAAAAGGAGGCCCCGCACCATACTAATAAATTATTGTGGTCTAAAACCAGGTGTTTCATATTCATTGTCCAACCCCTGTATATAAATATATCACAAAACTGAATAATAATTGGCAGCAGAAATTCCAGCAGATCCTATGTTGGTACCTTTGAACATCCAGGAGTGAACGCTCCTGGCACGCCAAAAAGCACTCCTTTTTTGCCTTTAAAGATTTTAGCCATTGAGATGCTATTCCCCGGGTCTCCCTCCTGGACCTCCACAGCGGGAAGATGTTGACCAACCTTAAAAAGGTTAAGAACAGTAGCATGAATAATACAGCATAAAACACAAACGAACTGATCCAAATCGATTCATTTCTTAATCTATTTTATTAGTGTCAATTCATTGCCACAGCAACACAACTGAATGATTCTTGTGATGTTAAAAACCTATGATCTAAAGTCTTGTCCTTCAATGCTTGAAATTATTTGTTTCTACAAATATAAGCTGTGCCTACTGCCTACATATGAATTTACATACAAAAGCTAAAATTGTAATATATTTTTGTATGCATTGAACTCAATAGTGAAAAGCAGCCAATGAGTCCAGCACACATGGGAACTTCTTCATGGATCGCTCTTAACAAGGACCTGGAACTTCTTTTTAAAATAGGTCACAAACCAAATATTATATCTGTATTGTTACATTTAGTATGAATTTTGTTAACCCTGATACTAAAATATGGGACAATTCAGACATTTTCTGTGATTTTTGCAATTCTCTAGCATTAAACATTAAATAATCATAAAAAATACATACAGTATAAAATATATTGTAATTTTAATTGTTAAAAGAGTGTAAAAATGCGATGTTAACCTCTTAATTGGTTAACTTTAATATCTATATTATTATTTTTTTACATGATTGTGTTTTGTATTTGCGTGCATGACACAGCAGATTAGCCTATATCAGAATATAATATTGCTAAAGTTCTTGAAGAACATAAATTACTATCAATAACTCGAATGGTTGATGAACTCCACAATTTGTTTAAAATAGTCTGAGATTATGTACGGATACTTTAAAGAATCTATAATGTAAAACGTCGGATCTGCACAACAAGCGCGCAACGCGCAACGGAGCGACAGACGCGAACCCTCCCGTTGCGCGTCACAGGCCTACAAGGAAATAGTTTACTTCCGTCACCAATATCTGACTTTAACTGATCGACCACAACATATTTAAATAAGATGCAGGAAAAGGAAATCGCGGCGAAAATGTCATTCTGCTCACGTAGAATCACGAACACACCCGTGCTTATGTTATAAAATGCGCGCATTAAAAAAAAAAATCATGGCCTCCACAGTATTCCAAAAGCACAATGCGTTTATTTTAGGCACCGTGCGACGAAAATAGTGCCATGGTCATGTGTAAAAGCCGACGACATGCTGTTCAGTCTCTAGTGTGCCTGGTAAAAGCTCTTACCTGGATCGGCATGCTGGAGATGCGTGTGGAGTGCAGCAGTCTAATACTGTGAGCGTGTCGGACGCCTTTCTGTAGTAGTCGTGTAGTGGAAATCATCGCTTTATATAGGCTACCGCAAAGACCGACCCAGCAGCGCCTCCAGGAACACAACACTCATCCAGCCTTCCCTTCCCGTCACGCCTCGGCCTCCTCCTCCCAGCTCCCACCCCCGCTACAGGGATATTAATCAAAGCACCTGCTCACCTGCGACTACTCCTTCTTATTAACTTCATTACTCTAATAAAGATAATAAGTAATTACCTTCAATAATTAACTGCTATACAGGATGAAACAAACAAAACGACTCTCCCATCCTAATAGGTGGATAATCTACTACAAGCTTAACAAAAAATACAAAAGTGACTTACTGACTTTAATTTGTCCTTAAAGAGTTTATGTCCGGGAGGATGATGTAGTTTTTTTTTCTGTGTATTTCGAGTTATGCAATAATAATAAGGTAATTATGATGCAATAAGGTTAATTCAAATAATTCAATGATGCATTAAATTTAATGATGCATTATCTCACCTAAACTGAATATTGACAGAATAAAGTTTTTACGCAATATGTCTGCATCAGTTTTTAATTTCCAACGTCTAAAGAACACTGGAAAAATATCATTGTACAGTATTATATTAGGCTACTAAAGAATGATGGTATGTTATTAACACGAAAATGTGTTTAAACTTTAAAGGCTACTTTTTCATTAGCAAGTTATGTAATTGAATTGTACACAATATCAGTGCTAAACTCAAACTTACTTTCTCACTCAGAATCAGTCTGCTAAATCTTTTAAATGAATCTTAAATATTGTTCAGTAACTGGTATGTCTACTGGGTTATTTTATGCAGGATCCATCAATAAAACGGCTCCCTGGCTGCAGCCCAACAAGAAGTAAAAAACAGGCCGATTGGTTTTCCACACTAATTCTGAATCCGAAATGGCCTCACGGTGGCGCTGTTCGCGTGCACGAGTATGAGGTTATACAGCACTTAACCTCACGGGGGCATATAAGGTTTACATGTATGCAGGTGCGACGCTTGTGCGAGTGATGTGATGTTTCCCCAATACTATTTCAGTTTGCACTACTTCGCCGTCTGACTCACTAATAATGGTACGAAGCGAATTATAAAATCGCTAAATGTATATAAATGTAGTTTTAAAGTAACTGCAAACAACGGGAGCTATCTATCAAAGAAATACCAGCACCATTTGCAGTTTTGCATACAACATGAAAACAATGGAATGGACCAAAGACTTAACATGATTTCCTGATTTCCTGTTCACTGATTTCCTATTTAACAAGTCTTGAATAAAAAAATGACGATTTGTTTTCGACCACATGAAAGAACAGACAGGATAATGACTAAACGACATAGAAATCCAATGACAAGTGATGACTGACGGTTAATTTATTACAAAAAACATTGACACTGACAATATTTTAAAATACCTCTATTTTTCCCGTTGTTTTAGTGTTTGCTTTCTCTTCACAGTGATTCAATATGAACAAAGTGTATTACTACTGCTGAACCACTGAGCTTTACAAAAAGGAAACAAAGCACAGACATTTACAATCATTTGACTTCAACCAAAACAAATACCAGAACATTAATAAACATTCGCAAATTGAGTAAAAAATAGATTTTAATCTTTTAAATACAATATTTTGTAATACAAATATTGATTTGCTCTTTACTGTACTTATTACTATTGACTGTTATCACTAGTGTTACTGTTGAGGTTTGATTTATATTATATGAATATACAGTAAAATGTGAAAACAAACATTTTGGTAAATTCTGGTATTGCTCATTTACATAAATATACACAGACACACAAAAACACCTAGCCATGAATTTAATTTATCTCTCAATCATTTGTTATGTTCTAAGTCTGACAGACAAAATGGCTTTATATAATGCTTACCATTATGAAAACACTACTGTAATATCATCATTATATTAGAGTTATTATTGACACAAACATTGACATATTTTACAGCTGTCTTTGAATGGACCCACTCATTCGTGGTTATGTACAAAAATCATGACATCCCAATAACCACTTAAGAGAGACATTAACTCCTGTGTATATAAAAAAAACAAAAAAAAAAAAAACATACTGAAATGTTAGGAAAAAAAACTTTTAGCTTTGATAAACGCATATATATTTAATAAAAAATTATATCGAGTTTCTTGAAATATACCAAAATTCCCTTAACAGCCAAACTGGCAGTATTTTAAAGAAAAGAGAGAAAGAGGAAGTTTTGCAATGATCAACATATATTAGTGCCTGGAACTGCAAGACTATATTGAATAGAAATGTCAACAACACACACACACAAAAAAAGACAGGAATATAATGTCCACTGGCTTTCATATGTCTTAAAGTTAGTACTTCAACCACAAAAAGAGAAATCTAAAAAACCAATTCAATACAAAACAGACATTTTATAACAATCTCCCAAATGAATTGCTTTATTTCAATACCAAACCTGAGGCCAAGCTTCATAGAGTAGTATATGGAAAACCAAAAACTAAAATCATGCCATGAGCACAGAATGAGCAACAGCAACTCGTATGATCATCCAAAAGGCCTGCATCACAATACATCTAAGTATTTTGGGCCAAAACTCTGCAGACCCAGATTGAAACTAGTCTTGAGCTGAAAATATCATAAATGTCAACCATGGAAGATTCTTTCCATCTATGGCGTGTATTTGCAGTGAACCACTTTCAGAGCGCTCATACAATCATTGCTGCAAACATCATACAGTGAAAATCACCCTGAAAATGTGGCGTCACCTCCGAGGTCTGTCTCTGCACATCAGTGGTTTTCATTTTTAGTACTTAAATTGGTAAAGAGGCCAAAATGGCAACTGGCTTTTCTTCCTCCTGTTTTCACATGTGTAGAATAAATAAAAGGTAGCGGAGTTGTAGCACTCTAAACGGAGTATGATTGCATATAATATCAGGCGAGTGTCTGCAAACAAACAACTATGAGGAGACTACGCAAACATATCTTAAAAGAACCCAACGAAGAGTCTCGAAGCGACGGCTCTGTTGGAGCCCATCTCGTGAGGCTTTCCAATTTGCATTTAATGTTGCTCTAAACCACAGAGGCTTTCAGTTTGACTTTGAATATCACAGAATGACGGAGACTCTCCGGCTGTGTCCATGTAAAAATGGAGGATTACAACACGGAATATGATCTTTTCTCTGAAAGAATGCTTTGCTCTCTTTGCTTGACCAGTGGCTCAATCGGTGACAAGCAGGCCAGTATCATCTGATGAATCGAGGACGTCACCGGAAGGTCCCAAGGCGTCCAAACAAATGATCACAGCAAAAAAACTAAACAAAAACTACAGTAGTGGCCTACAGGAGGAACAAACTCCCTGTTTACCCTGATTTAGATGCATTGTTGGTTCAGTTCAGCATTTATAGTACCCATAGTCTCCTGTTCACACAGTCCATATCCCAAAACGATGATGTTAATCTTTAAAACAACTGGCTATTATACAAAAGATGGCCTGGTTTTCTTGGAAATTTTCTACAATCAAAAAACGTGTCTGTTATACGACTACTCAACAACTAAATTTAGTTTCAAAGCAGGACGTGGCAGAGCAGCCTCTCGTAAAAAAAAGAAAAAAAAGGCTGACATCAAATGGGTTATGAAGTCTTTCATATTGCTTTCCGTAATATGATGTTGCAGTACCAGTGTACACCAGTAAACTGAAGTTTGTCTTTTCTCCAGTAAGTCTTGACTTATGTTTTGCATATTCCACAAAAAACTAGCGGGACAAAGTTAGATAGCACTTGTAGTATGGTGAGTGCATTATAAAAGACATTAACTTTACACAAGTGCCTTTTATGCACCAATTTAAGGAGAAAAAGAAAGCATAGTCGCTTGATTATAACTGTAGTGATTGGTGGCCTACTATCAGTAAATGAGGAGATATCACTGAATCGTATAATTCAGGTAAGAGTTCATATTGCTGCAGTCTCAGTAGGCGCCCTTGGCACGTAAATTTCTCTGAGTTTACAGTAATGGTTAGTTCCTAGAAACACTTATCAGGATGGCCGTGAGGTGACAGAATGAATTACACGTTGTCTGTGGTTTACCTAACACTGACTGATATAAATATGATGTGTCTGAACTGACCCAAGCCTATGGTTGATGTGGTACCCATTGAAATCAAATGGAGGAGGAGGATTGGATGTGAAAGACCAGTACTGGCGGACAGCTACACAAAGCGTCTTCTTCATATTCAACCCCCCCAAAAAAAGTTTTCTTTTGGCTCTTGTAGCCCTTGCGACACAAAAAGACTTTGGGCAAACTTTTTGCCCTTTTTCTTCATCCTTCATTCATCCGTCGTTTATTTTCTAGGGTGAGTCCATCATGGCCTCCAGCATCTCCAGGAACAGTTTGTGCATAGGCACCCCGCCGCGGGTCTTGATACTGTAGAAGGTGTTGAGGGCCCGGCCAGCGGTCTGCCTGAGGAGAGGCAGGGTGAGGAGGAGGCGTCCGGCACGCTGGGGGTCGTCAGGGCGTCGCTGGACCTCCATCTCCAGCAGAGCCTGATGCAGCAGGTCCCGTAACTTCTGCACAGCCTCCATGTCCTCAATGTACACCGAATCTGAAGAGAGCAGAAGAGGACGAGTGTTTAGACCATCATATCTAATTAAATCCATTATGTCATTCTAGTGAGGGTGCTAATTAATTTATGTGAAAGACTGCAAAAATGTATGAATAAAACAAACATTTCTATCCCAAGTGTTTATGAGAACAAAATAGCCACTTCCAGAGACACTAGTGCAAAATAGAAATTGTAACTACTATTGAAGCCACTTTTATTAAATATAATAAATTACTTGTGACTTAAGAGCGTGCAGACAAAACGCTCTGATGAAATTTGGTCGCAGATGCTTTATCTGGAGTGACGCATCAATTATTAGCCAATCACTTTTGCATATCTAAATGACCAGAACAACATTTTCTTTTCTTCTCAGAGCAAATTATTCAGTCATAGGAAATCAATCTATTAATTAATTCATGTATCCAGTAAATGGGATTCCATCATAGTTTATGCACAGACCTTCTAAATGAAATAAAACATTTCTCCACCTCAAGTGAATGTTTAAATTTTTTATGTGCATTTGGGACATTTTTTGTATCTTGGTGTTTCCATCCAGCTATTTTATGCAACTTTTGCATAAAATGATGTAGATGTAAACCTGAAAGATCATGTTTGGTGAATTGGAAAGTCGTGGAGACATTTGACCAATAGAGGTCCTAAACATTACAGATTTAAATCAGGGCTGAATTCAAAGAACCATACCTCAGTTTACTCAAATCAATTTACTGCATCCTTTCTGAATAAAAGTATGAATTTCTTTAAAAAACAACAACAACATACTAACTCTTTTGAACGCTAGTGTATATTTTTTTGTGATTTATTATAACGAAGAGCTTGACATCATATTCAGTTTGTTGTGATGTGCAAAGAAATTCTGACCGCCCCAATTCTACTTTATGAGGATTACTGAGAGAAGCAGTTACAGATGCAGGTATGGAACAACAATTAAATTAATCTGGTACATATAATATGAATCTTGTGCTAATTATTAACTGTTGGCACGTGTGCTAAATGTCACTGACCCATGGATAAGCCTGTTGGTGGGGGTTAATGTTTAGCATGTACACACAGATATGTGAGGCGTAAGGAAGAGGTCTTGGGTGTGTACAAGTTTCAAAGCGTGCGACTCCCAGTATTTGCATAACAAATACAGAGTCTGTGGGTGAAGCAGATACGGGGGTTGAATTTATTATTTACAGTAATCAAAAGTTTCATGGATTCTTTCAGGTGGGGGAAGAATTCGTACAAGCAGACAGTGACAAGATAGGTACGCTTACGACACAAAACAGAATATGGTCTGGTCTTAATTACTCGGTGACTCAGTCAGGTCAGGCGGGTTTTGATCAGAGGGTAACCAGAAGCGGAATGAATGAGTCATTAATAGGAAAATCTGGACAGGAAGTGCACCTGAGTTGGTGAGCGCGATGGCCTTGAGCATGACAAACTCCTCGCGGTCCAGCTGCAGGGCCCTGAAACGGCGTGCGAGCTGACTGATGGCAGCATTGAGTTCGGTCAGGCCGGCCACACGAGACATCTCCTCATCCAGCACAAAGTCCTCTGCAAACACCACCTCATCCTCGCAGCCGAGAGAGCGGTAAGCCACCCCCAACACCAACACCTCCAACCACACCGACTGCAGCACAGACATCTGGTCAGCCAGTGACAGAGAGAGGAAGCCTGGATGAGGGAGGAAAAAGAGAGAGCTTGACAATACATGTCCAATAAAATAAAAAACATGCTCAAAATGCACAAACACAGACGGTTTGTCTAAAATCAATGGAAAAGGATGGTCAAAAAGATCTGCCAGTATTAATAAAAACTTTTTTAAATTACACGAAAAAGAGAAAAGCACTGAATAATTATTTTAGAAAAATTGAAGCAATTGAGAAAAGCTACATGACGTTCTAATTAACACTGTTATAATGTTTTTAATAGTATTGTTGTATTTTAACTCATTTCTTTTGACTTGGTATTGAAAGTGGCATTGAGATTCTGAGAAACTGCTTTTGAAATATGAATTCAATATAGTAATACGTCATGATGCGAAATTCCAGCACTGCTGGTAAATTTTGAAAAGCTTATGACAGATGTCAACACCTTTACCTCAGAAATTGGCATTTTTCGGCACTTATTTGCATAAAGTGGAACATTTCTCAGCTTTTTGACACTGTCCATCCCATAACACCCTGTGCAAGCCAGCTGCTCACCTCCTACAGAGACTAAGAAAGGCTTGCTAATCTCAGATCTAGTGGACACACACAGTAAGAGATAGTGTGGAGAGCAGGAGGAGAGTTGTTGATGATGAGTACAGAGACACAGTGGACACTCACAATAGTGCTCTAAAATTGGAGGTCTTCAAAATAGCCAGAGACTGACTAAAGCACTTGAAATCGCTCCTTCCAAGACTGAGCTCGGACAGCAATTAGGAGAAAAGTCTTCCACATTCTGACTAGCTCTGACTCACCTGCTCCAGTTCCCTTCAATTATAATCTTTCTTTAGGCACCTGTTCTCTGCAGAGAGGTGTGATTGATCAGCACTTTCCAGCAGTGCAGAAATGCGAGAAACATCAAATATCATTGATTAACAATCTGCTAACTGTTTTCTAGCTGGCATTGTCATAGCCTCCTGAAATGTTAGCCTATTATTGGCACATAGACCTTATTCACAGTAGCGCCATCTTTGATTTTTAAGTGCCATCTTTTAGCGAGGCTGTGAGGGATAGACATACATCTCTTCAGTGGGTTGTACTGTTATTTAATGTGTTTTTGGATTGTTCTGCTGACGAAACACTGCAAAAATATCTTTCAAAGAAATTTCAGAAGACAAAAAAACTCTAGACAACATAAGCTGTGGAAAATTATAAGTGATCTAGGAGCTTTGTACAGCTTTTTACAGCAGATGCCATTGAAAACACAGTATAAGTCTATCCCTCACAACCTTGCTTTCATACCTGTCATGGCGCTGCTCTGAATAAGGTCTATTGGCATCTGGGCTGCGTTCAGCCCCGACAAAAAGTTGCAAAAAGTTTTTTAAAAGGAAACAGTGGTGCGTTAAACACCCTGTTCTGATGACGCAAGAGAAGGCCATTCTTTGTGACCGTTAATCGTGCGATAAAAAAAATTGACGCCGCTAAAATGGGTTTGCGTTAACACCGTTAATAACGCGTTTAACTGACAGCCCTAATACGTATATATAAAAAGTTAACAATACTTACTAGTTGTTTAAAAAAGATTTGATGCCACTAAACTGGTAAACTTTGGCAGGGGATACCTGACGAAATCCAATGACTTTTTTTCATCCCCTATTAACCCCAAAAAACTATGTCTCCAGGCAAACTGATATAAAACCCTTTAAAGGGTTAGTTCACCCAAAAATGAAAATTAAGTCAGTAATTACTCACCCCCATGCTGTACCAACCCCGTAAGGCCTTCGTTCGTCTTCGGAACACAAATGAAGATATTTATGATTAAATCTGAGAGGTGCATGACTGCTACATAGGCTCCCTAAGGGAATGACACCGGACGGCCCAGAAAGTCATTAAAGAAAATGTTTAAATATTCCATGTCACAACAGTGGCTCAACTATAAGTTTATCAAGCGACGAGAATACTTTTTGTGCGAAAAAACAAACAAAAATAACGACTTTATTCGACTATTCCTTTTCTTCCTTGTAGGCCTGAAACGAGACTTCAAGAGATTTCCACGACGCATGCGCGAGAATTGCGATCTCCTTCAACTACTTCAAGAGATTTCCACGACGCATGCGCGAGAATTGCGATCTCCTTCAACTACTTCAAGAGATTTCCATGACGCGCACGCGCGAGAACTTAACTGAAGTCTCGTTTCAGGCCTACAAGGAAGAAAAGGAATTTTATTTTTGTTTGTTTTTTCGCACAAAAAGTATAACTTTTCCGTGTTCCGGAAAACGAACGAAGGCCTTACGGGGTTGGTACAGCATGGGGGTGAGTAATTAATGACTTAATTTTCATTTTTGGGTGAACTAACCCTTTAAGCCCTTAGTCAATAAATCAAAGAAGAGTTTACCAGATCCAGAAAGTACATTCCAGTTTCATGTGCAATATGAATCAGACAGTGAATCATGTTGTCAAAGGTCGAGGAAGGCATAACTATGTGGTAGTTTTACTTTAGCTTAATTTAAGTAATAGGAGAGTGAGAAACTTGTAGCTCGACACCAGATGTCTCCTTGCCAACCGTCTCGCAGTTCTTCTTCTTGCTCTCACTTACCAGGAATGTGCTTGGCCCAGCCGATGATAACAACTAGTTCCCGGTCGGCCAGATCACAGAGAGTGGTGAGCGTGCGCTGGGCCGTGTCGGGCTGCAAGGGGTCTGGCATAGCAAACAGCTTTTCTGGCTCCGCCACCAGCAGATGAGACACAATGATGCTGGATGAACCTGAGAGAAACAAACTAAACATTACTCAGCTAAATAATCAAGTCAAGCCAAAGTTTAACTATCAAATGTACAAAATTATATATAATTGCGAGCAATGTTTTCAAAAATAAAATAAAAATATAAAACAAAGCAGTTATTAAAAAATTTTAAATAATTAAATAAATAATATTTCATTACCCTTCTCTCCCTCTTTTCTTAAAGGTATCGGTGCACTCTGGTACGTGGCATTCTCCACCTCTGGGCGTCTCTTGTACTTCTGCCGTCCTCCTCTGACTCTGTCCAGGCGGACTCCTACACCGAACGCACACACCAAACACAGAAAGTGGCATTAGGGCATTGGCACTGCCTGTGGGTCATACCATACAACGTGAGATACTTAGGTATCGTAAGAGAGAGGACTGGTTGTGCTGGCCAGGTGCTCACCTTCTTTGAGCATGCCTACTTTGAGGCACTTGGTGAAGCGACATGCCTGACAGGCCTTCCTGCGGCGCTTGGTGATCTCACATTCATTAGAGGCGGGACAACTGTACTCAATATTGCCTGTTGGATGGAGGTGAATACGTTATACTAGTTCACAGCAGTGTTTCCTATAGAATTATGTTTTTGTAGCGAGAAGCCACTTGCTCTTCATAAAAAAAAAATTTTAAATATTTATATTTATAGAGTTTAAAGGTACAATATGCAGGATTTTTCGCCACCAGGGGTCGCTAACCTCTTACAATAACAAAGGCATATATTGATGACGTATTTTCCACATTAAGCTGAATTATGGATCTTGTCGTCAGGCTGATGGATCTTTTATGGATGAGTGAATACATTGATGTTTTTAGCATGACAGTGGTATGAAGCAGGGCGCGATTGCTAATGAAAGACGTATACCAGAGCCACACGCAACGTGAGTCCCGCGGATATAAAGGAATGAGGACATTTCATTCTACCGAACTACACGCAAGTGCTGGATTAATATTACTCACACAGGTCAGTTTATTAGAGGAATTAAACTTGAGGTAACACAGCGCTGTTTCACTTGCTCTAACAGGTACACTATCACACTAAACGGCATTTGAGTGTGTTGAATGTTGTTAGTTAGGTTGTGTGTTGGCTGTGTGAGACTAGATCAACATTAGAATAACATACAGATCATATAAACTCATAAAAATCTAAATAACATTTATTAGTTTTATGTACATTTGCTCACCTGTCTAATAAAGTATACATGCAACACTCGCGTCTCTGTCAAGTCGAAGTTAGTCACGGACTTGGAGCTCTCGGTATCTCGAACGATGTTGATCTTCGTTTTAGTCCTCTTTTTGTCTCAAAGTCTGCTTTCCATGGTCCATAATGTATGAACAAAACAACAACAGCGTGAGCGTCCTGCTAGGCATAACGGGCATAGCCCAGTTGTCAACGTCTGTCGCCATGGTTACTATGGCAGTACGAGGTCGGAAACCGGGGGTAACGCGGATATGACGCCATTGACTAGCAACTCCTCACCCCTGATCACACACGCCCCATTTCCTTGGTTAAAATCGCAATTTTCTCTCGATTTACAAATAGTTTGAAACATTTGGGGTATTGTAAGTAATCAACTAAACAAAATATATAACATTGGCCTAGTGGTTTTTGGATATTTAACTGCAAAAATCCTACATATTGTACCTTTAACAATAAATATCATTCAATAATACAACTATTTAAAATTATTATTTAAAATATAGTTTTTAAATTTAATTAAATTAGGGCTGGGACAATGCGTCAAAAAATACGTCTACGCAAAATATTCGCGTCGATTCGTCAGACCCAAAACAAAGACGGCGGCGCTGGAGAGTAGTAGCAACACGAGTGGCTCCTCAGACTTTCAGAACTGCAAGGCGGCACGCACGCACAATGCATGCGAGAGATGTCGCCGTCATGTTTTTGTTTGGCCCGCAGTTCAGAGGTTCCTGTCTGTTGGATTTATTACAGCACGTGAATTCATCAGTTTCTCCCGAATTACATGAAAGTAAGTGGCCGGTGAACTGGGAGAAACTATAAATGTATTGTTTTACTATAAATTATATGCATTTAAATGCCTGAAACCTAAAATAAACATTATGTGGTTAAAAACACTGAACAGTTGTGATATAGCCTATGATGACAAGCGCTGAGCGGGTTCGTCTTTTGCTCAGCGCCAGCCATAGCACGAAAGCACAGTGTGAATCTGGCAGTGATGTCACGTCACTGTACATTCGCTCCTTAGTGCTCAGCTGCTGCAGAGCGTGCCGAAATCAAAATTGCTGATGAGATATAGAGGAAAATATCTAGTGGAAAATGAGAATTTTACGAAAATAAGAATGCATTACGTTGCACTTGTATAGTCTTTTATTTTGAAATTTTAAGAGCAATAAACATATATTGCAATGTTAAGGAATTCATGTTTTTTTTTCATTCAGATATGTAAATCAACATGTATAAAGTGCTATTAGTCAATTAATGGGGAGATAATCGATAATCAAATCGAAATCGAATCGGACTGGGAAAATGAATCGTTAGATTAATCGATGCATCGAAAAAATAATCGCTAGATTAATCGTTTAAAAAATAATCGTTTATCCCAGCCCTAATTTAAATATTACCAAAAGAATTAAATATCTTTTAACTAAATGTCATATGAACAACCAGTCAGTAATGATACTTTCAAAAACGATGATAGGGAAAACAGCTATTGCTTAAAGAGGCTACATGCGTTTTTCTGAAATTTAAACTCGCGACTGACACCTGTGGCCAAAAAACAGAACTGCTCTTCCTTTCTGCTCGCTCTCGTACGTGCACAGTTCACAAGTCATCTGCTGCAAGGAGGTCAACATTATGTTTACAGAGGTAGGAACAGTCAAATACATATATTGTTTGAGATAAGTGCTGGCAAGCGGTGGTGGCAGAGTGATCTGAAACGTTTAACATGAACGCGCTTGACGTCACATCCGCCGACAGCGCGGGAAAAATCCGACCCGACAGAAAATAGGAAAAATAGGATACAGGCTTATAGGTGCACCCACTGCGAGCGGACAAGGTGTCAGTATGCTCAACAGGAGATGTTTGAGTCATAAATGGTAAAATAAAAAGGCTATTGTTACGTTTATTTTGGGGAAAAAGTTATATATAGTCCCTTTAATTTGAGTCAGACATGACTGAAAGTAAAGACTTGCTGTTCTTGGTTTTATTTCAAGGAATGCAACTTTTTATCTCATCACATTCAATTCTGGATACACATGTCGTATTTTGCCGAGAGGCTGACAGAGCTGTGGCTCTCAGGGGGGCAGGAAACACTGATTCAGACCACTAGCGGGCTTGGCTTACTAACAAGTTATCTGTAACGACAAGTGAATCTGTTACACAGTATGACATGCTCACCCTGTATGGTTCTTTTGAAGAAAGCCTTACAGGCTTCACATGAAGCCACTCCGTAGTGGTAGCCAGACGCCACATCTCCACAAACCAGGCACAGCCTTTTGGGAAGCGTGCTTAGTGCATACTTGCAGCGGCCTCCCCCGCTGCCGGTAGAGCCCTCCTCGGCTCCATCTGCACCCTCCTCCTTAAAATGGCAACGTAGAGCGGGGGTGTAAAGGGGCGGGGAGTAGCGGCCAGCGCCTTCTCCTCTGGAACCCCCTCCTGCACTCTGAGAGGAGTCTGTGGACGCTCCTCCCGGGCTGGTCCTCCCGCCGCCGCCGCCACCTACTCCTCCTCCTCCTCCCTCAGGACTGCTGGGTTCAGCCTTTATGTACAGGTCGGAGCGTCGCTCTCTGGAAGACATGATACCTGAGGAGAAATGTGTGAGACAATGAGGGACCTTTTTAGTTTTAACTTCATCATCATCGTCTTGATGAGGTCAAGACTGAATGCTTACACATTTGATTTGCGACACTTTCAAATGTGCCTTTAAATCAGATACATATCTGATATCCAACCATCTGACTCTGACCTACATAAAAATGAATGCATGGGAATTACTAGGCCTGTGTCTGAATCCTGAAGGTTAATCAACAGACTCAAAATGAAGTGATGCATGTAATGTCACAGAACAACCAGGGTCGAAAAGTAACAGGGGCTTGGGTCAAAAACGCCACTGACATGAGTAAAAATGTCTCCAGATTCAAGATATAGGGAGAAAATGCCCCTGTATGCATTTTCAAGTTAATATTAAGTGAGTAACATTTTAGACAACATTATCTGTTTTTTGCGGTTGTATAGTAACCGTTCATGTCATTTTCCCCCCCCATCATTTCAAACTTATATATTCAAAATTTAAATTTGATATCTAAAAGAAATTAATGTAATAACAATATTTACATCATTGTAGCAGCCCTATAGTATTATTCTAATTTATTGATTGCACTCAAGAATTTGACATGACATTTGATAAGGTTAGCAATAGCATAAAAAAATGCCTCATAAAAAGTACAAAAGCCACCGGAAATCGTTTTCAGTGGGCAAATATCACCTTAATGAAAAAGTTAATTAATGTTACTGAGAACAACCACCTCCCCTTAATAGGAGAAAGAACGCCCCATATTAAACCTGTGAAGACTACTGCTAAAAACTAACTCAATCCAAGACTGTGCTGTTGTCAGCCCTGGGAATCTTGTCAGGTCATTAATGCAAACACAATCAGACTGTCTTAAGTGAATGTAAACAGACGGGACAAAAAAACAACAACTCCTATGCGTGTCTAAATATTGAATATGTGCAGTAAGCCTTACAGTGTAAATGCAGCAAGTCTAATTTAAAAGAAGAATTTTTAAAGAAGCAATAAATGGCAAACAGATGAGGGGACTACTGTTTATTTTTCAGTAATCTTTGCTCTTTTCTTTTTGTTAACACGCAGGTGCATGCTGAGCAAGCAAACAGCATTCGAGCCCAGAGATGAACAAACACCTATATGTCCTCACTCTCAAGCAGTGTTATGTTGGGAAGTCTCTGAACTGTTTTCTTTGTTTTCTCCATTGAAACATCCAAACAAATCAATTCACTACAATTAATCAAGCTTCCCACTCACTCACCTGTGCTCAGACAACAACTCTATGGATGCAATACATTTAGACAATGTTAATATTGAACCTTAATATTGATTCTTGAGATTTCATTCTGCTTGCAAAATAACATATGCATGTAGTATCAGAGCATTTTAACGAGTATGAATACATAGGTTCAGTATTCATAAATTAAAGCTTTGCTTTGCAAAGCCAATCAAACAAGATCTACAGGTCACTTGTATAGCAATTCAAACAGATGGAAATGTATTACAAGGCCTTGTATTACCTTGCGAGCAGAACACATATATGCATGCACATGACAGAATTGTGCACAAATCCATAATCCCAGTGCCATGGCCTCAGTCCACACCAGATTAGGGTCATTAATCCAGGAGAGGTAACCAATCGTCTAATTATACCTCCACAAAAGATGCCCTACAGACTCTTAACCGCTCCACGGTACCCACAGTTCATAAACTCCCCTCGGGGATAAACTGACCTATGATGCCATTTCCTAAATTTGCTGATCTTGCCATTTTATGCATTTAGCGAAAAAGAAAAAGGGTCTATCACAATTTCACATAAAAAAATTACCCAAGATGCGTAACGACTGCCAAGTAGGGAACACTACCAGCAATGATATATGCTCCTCATGATTACTGGAGCAATACCGGGGTTGTGGACTTTCTGATTGAGCAGCTAGTCATACATTTTCTGAAATATATATATAGGTTAATGCACATATATGAACTCACATCATGATCCTACACTCTCTGCCACTCGGATTATGGTCAAAATCCACTACGTTTCCACCTTCATTTGTCCTCAGCGGATATCACACAGACGCTATATTCCCCTTTCACCTGATTGTGTGTGATGTGATGTGATGTGTTGCAACTTTGGCGAGTGTGCATAATGTAACTGTGCCCCACTGCCTCTAAGTCCACTGTTCTTTCTGCCAAACATGTTCATTCTGCCTCTGCCACACTTACATTAACCTGAACTCTGAATTTAACCTATACCAACAGAATGGTATTTATATGATGAATATGGAAGATGTGTGAAGGAAATCATCAGTAACAGTAATGGCGCTTATTTGTCTCTTGATCTCATTCTTTAGCTTTACCCTGTTCTTTGAGCACTCTACTGAACCCAATCACGTGGCTACAGTGAGGACACGCGCCGCTTCACAGGAGGTAAATTATCCAATCGTGAGGACAAGCTGAGATCTCTAAATCCCTCATCAAACTGAACGAACCGGCTATGGAGAAACGTTCCGGTTCAAACACATGTAAATGACAGACTACAAAGGAAAGGGGCGGAAACGAATCATGTGGTATCAACGAATCAACCTCCATCATCATCATCATCATCATCATCACGCACGAGCGTTTCTCAGGCAGAAGTTCACGCAAACCTCACCGATGTGCGATTTCCGATTCGGCTCATTACATAGAAAAGTTGGACTTTAACAGATGAGAAATTTGATGTGGCGATGAGAAGTCCAACAGTGAGTCGGTTCTTTAGACCAGTTCATTTCAAAGAACCGCTTAAAAAAAAAACGATTTAGCGCTATTTTGCGTCATCGCGTTATTACGTAATCACGTGGTCCCTGTCATGCTTTAAAACGCTCCAGAAAACTAAAGCAAAATGAATGTAGGGACATATTACTGTTTATTACGTTGTATTAATAAGACAGCTTATCGTCATTTATAAGCCCCAGATCAGTTTGTTGCAGCAACACATAAAAACAAAGTCACCTGGAGCTTCTTTCATTTACATTAAACGATGGGCTACTATTAATTTATTCCTCTCGGCTGAGTTTATGTACGTTTTAATGCTATTTATTAAAACCAAATCTCGCTTGTTGATAGAACTATTTTACAAACAACTTCCAGTACGTTTTAAAGCAACTTACTTTTCGACCCATAAGTCAAATCTTATCATCAAATCACTCGGTTTGCTCATAACGAATCGGGCATGACAGTTATCAGTTCAATGATTTGGAGTTGTTCACTTAGAACTCCTCGGACCGAGTCAGCCCGGTTCACTAAAAAGATTACTAAATAATAACAATTCATTCAAAGCTAATTTTGAATGTAAAAACAGCTATATTCGGTGTGCTGTTTTTGCTACTTTATCAAACGAATCAAATTCGGTCAGGTCTGTAAAGCTTACAAATTCTAAATAGGCTACACCCGGATTTGTGCTCGTTTGAATTCTTATTACCGGTTTAAAAGTCCATCTGTGTTGCTCTCATAAGAATCAGCCAAATGGTTCTCTAGCTTAGCTTTCGCTAACTTACCTACTCATTCAAGATCAAGATACGTCCCACCTCCTCCAAACGTTTCTACCGGAAAACATGTACCCAAAAATAGCTATGCACATTGACTCACACAAATAAATCCTTCTGTGTTCCCTTAAACATGCCTGAATAAGCGTAGTTTAGTTAGCAATGCGCATCTCTGAACTTCACTTTCCCCCTGACAAACGTGTCATGAGTCATTGGCTGCCCTCAGGAGGATGGAGGAGAGTTGCTCTTATGCAACCACACACACACATTATGTACAAAATATAGTAATTTCAGATAATCACGCAATAATGATTGATAAAAAAAATGAATACCATTGCTGACAGGTTATTTTTTTCCATCAGCTCAACCCAGTTATGTTAAGTTTGGTGTAATGAGAGACAGAAAAGGGTAAAAAAAATCCCTTTTTAAAATGTTTAATTCCCTATTTTTTAATTACTTAAAATATACGTTATTTATATTTTAAAATTACACACATCCTTTAAATAGGATATAATATGAAAATTAAAATAATCTGAGTATGAATCAAAATAAGAAAAAAACCTTTTTAGAGAACAATTAGCTTACCTTTTGCTCAAAAGCCAAGGTCTTTAGTCTTGTTGCGTATGCTGAAAATTTTCTCACTTTATTTTGGAGTCAGAAGACTGCAGGTCAGTTCACACTGGGCATCAGGAACCCTGGCAAGAATAGAGAAAATTAGTGATACATCAACACAATAAATATTAGACTGAATATGAATTACAAAACAAGGCCTCATAAAATGCATTGCTTCAGCAGAGACACATATGGGTATCAAGTGGCTAAATAATAAATAAAAATGAAACCACCATTAGTCTGAACCACATCTTCACGAAACTAAAGCTAAATTAAACCTCCAATAAAAATATTGCAGATATCTAACAAAAATGCCAGATTTAATCAGAGACAACATTAGCTGTAAATGTGGTCTCAGCAGCATTAGGTCTTGCATTGTTTCTTTCTTTTAAAAATGAGTAAATCCTGGTCAATGTCACACAAACCTCTAGTAGGGCTGTATAAGAGCCTGATTTGTACCCCATATTAATCAGTCAGTCAAATATATTTATATAGCGCTTTTTTTGTATCAAAGCTGCTTCACAGTATCAATCAAAACAACTTAACAATGTTTGTTTATTACTGGAAAAAAGACATCCAAGTTTGGTAGAGCTGATCAATGGTATGATTGGTTAATTAATTTGAATATCCCCATTAATTAATTAATTAATTAATCTGTGTGTTTATTACACCATATCCATGTTTTACCCCTCACCACCTTCACCATTAGGCACAAAATGCTGACTGAGGGAGAAACCATTTCTTTGTCTTTCTCCCAAGCAACCATACTCTGGTCTTGCTCACTGTCATTCACTCAATCTCGGCACGCATTCGGACTCTTGGATACTCTCATATGATTTCTGCACACAACATTCCCCCTCCCCCCTCCGCTCTCTGACACATTCCAAAGGTCAAAGTCACTGGAGGGGTTTGAAGGACAGGCACAGTAACTCCAAAAGGGCTCTGTGTGACAGCAAACACAATGTCCTTCACAGCTGAGAGACAATTTTTATAAAAGAGATATGCTGGGTAATTGCAGGGTAATTATAATGAACTAAAACTATTAAAAAAAAACATTTTCATTACCTGTTATAAAATAAATTTTAACGGAATAATTTATATATATATATATATATATGCTATATGATATTTTTTTATATTAAATGTGCATTGATAAAACTATGAGCAGGCAAACTGAGCCCAAAGTCCATTCATAGACTTTCACTTTCATTTTTTTTACATTATATTTAGAGACAACCGACACAGTTTGTGGCCTCCAAATATACTCCACGAATACATTTTATCTTTCAGTGACTTATACTTTATAACAGGTAGCTTATGAAGAGATAAGCTGGTGTAACAAACAGCATTAATTAATGCTGTTTTAAATGAACTAAATGTCTTTGCCACATTTTAAAAGTACAAAAGTGAAATTGTTTTAGACTTCAATGCTGCTGTTGGCATGGTCTGTAACATTAGTTAAAGATTTCTACATGTGTTTTTTTATATCACTTAAGGTTACTGATTTATTTTTTGAGGTACGCTAGTTAAGAACAGCTCTACTTTTCAGAATTAAACCAACCTATTCTTACACTTGTCACAGTAGTCAGTATTAAGGCTGCATGATACTGGAAAAAAACTGAAATTGCGATATTTTGTTTTTCTGCCATATATATTGCGATATGAAACCGTTTCTCCAGATGAATAGCTCTATTTGGAAAGAATGATTGGAGTGATTTTGTAGGGGAGTGAATCTGCTTATAAAATAATAAACAAATCACAAGCATAGATGAATACAATAGTACAAAGATACAAATGAAATAAACAGTGCTTTAGCCTATGTCTAACAGCATCCAGGTACAGAAATTGAATAATCAAATGTAAAATAAAACTGCATAGTCTTCCCTGTATAAATTAAATATCATTAATCTTTGTTAAAGCTACAAAGTTATTGCAATATCAACACTAAAATGATATATCGTGAGGCCCTAGTAAGTATAGTTGTCAGGTGGTGCTGTGTGTAAAATTAAAGCATAATAGCAGTGATCAACTGATTTCCAAGGTAAAGTTTACTATCTAATTCTCAGCAGAGAAATCAGAGATAAGTACTGTGTGTTAGTCTTTGAACTTCGACTACAGTATGCATACTTGCAACTGTAAAGCAAAGACTGTCAGAGCAGACCTCAAAAAGATGACCTTGTTTAGTGAGCCTTGACCATTGAAGGGTTGATTGCTAAACTGGATTACAAATTCTTAAGAACAGAGATTCCCAATCACATTCAAGAGGGGCCTAGTGGTCAACTGGAACTTCAAAGACAGTTTCTATAAAGTATCTATACAATTAGAAAAATACTTTTTAATCACATATTTAACCCATACAGTAGACTCATATGTAAATGTTAAAAAAGTTTTTAAAAATTGCCTCAAGCAAAAACTTTACAGACTTCCAGTCATTGACTATAAAGCAACATTGTTGATTGTGCTTCAATTTAAAAGCAATATTCTTTTTTTGTGCTGATTATATGGCAGTCATCTTGGACTTCAGCCCTGCAACGTTCGATTTTTACGTGTGCGCTATTGTATGCATACAGTGCACGAGACACAAATTTCATCATCAGCATAGTACTTGCGTCTTTTACACATGCAGCCCCGAGTCCGACTTTTCTAACCGTGTACTCTGTGCTCACAGTTCACATGCACCTTGAGAGAGGTTCAGAGATACCGCAACTCTAGTTTAAGCTGTCTAGTATTGTATGTCTCATAACTTTCGAAGAGAAATAGCGCAGACACTGGACAAGGATGAAACTTACTAGTAGGGCTGGGACAATGCGTCGACGTCATCGATGACGTCGACGCAAAAAATACGTCGACGCAAAATATTCGCGTCGATTCGTCAGACCCAAAACAAAGACGGCGGCGCTGGAGAGTAGTAGCAACACGAGTGGCTCCTCAGACTTTCAGAACTGCAAGGCGGCACGCACGCACAATGCATGCGAGAGATGTCGCCGTCATGTTTTTGTTTGGCCCGCAGTTCAGAGGTTCCTGTCTGTTGGATTTATTACAGCACGTGAATTCATCAGTTTCTCCCGAAATACATGAAAGTAAGTGGCCGGTGAACTGGGAGAAACTATAAATGTATTGTTTTACTATAAATTATATGCATTTAAATGCCTGAAACCTAAAATAAACATTATGTGGTTAAAAACACTGAACAGTTGTGATATAGCCTATGATGACAAGCGCTGAGCGGGTTCGTCTTTTGCTCAGCGCCAGCCATAGCACGAAAGCACAGTGTGAATCTGGCAGTGATGTCACGTCACTGTACATTCGCTCCTTAGTGCTCAGCTGCTGCAGAGCGTGCCGAAATCAAAATTGCTGATGAGATATAGAGGAAAATATCTAGTGGAAAATGAGAATTTTACGAAAATAAGAATGCATTACGTTGCACTTGTATAGTCTTTTATTTTGGAATTTTAAGAGCAATAAACATATATTGCAATGTTAAGGAATTCATGTTTTTTTTTCATTCAGATATGTAAATCAACATGTATAAAGTGCTATTAGTCAATTAATGGGGAGATAATCGATAATCAAATCGAAATCGAATCGGGCTGGGAAAATGAATCGTTAGATTAATCGATGCATCGAAAAAATAATCGCTAGATTAATCGTTTAAAAAATAATCGTTTATCCCAGCCCTACTTACTAGCGCGCATGTGTCCACCACCTGTGTTCACGCACTATCAAATGGGAGTATACTTTTAAAGGCAATGCGTTCTACTGTGCGGAAGTGCCGTGAAAAAACACACAAAAAAAAACAAGTCAAGTTTGGGCTTTATACTGACAACTACAGGCAGGATGCAGAATCACAGATTAATTTATTCCAAAAAATTTCAATAACAAGGATGTTACAAACTCGGCTGGTCACATTGCGTGATCTCAAAATGTCTGCCCCCAACTGGCTCCATATAAAACAAATCAGCTTTTATCAACATTAAACAGAAGAGCGATAGTCTTTTCTTCTCTATCGTGACGTATATCTAAATTAAATGGCTTTACGAACAAACAAAAAATAGAGGACGCGACTTGATTTTGCCCATCTGGAATTGATTGGATAGTTTGATCTGTGGTTTGCTTTTGCTGTGATCTAATTTAAGTGGCTGGTTTGCCCCTCCCTTGTGCCAGTAAACACGTCATCAGAGGAGAGATGTCAGTGCAAGAGGGAGGGGAAGTTATTTGAGTAAAGATAACGAGGGCACATGAATTTAAAAATAAAATAATGATGAGCATGGATAAATCATTTTTAATAAACACTGCAATATTTCCATAAAAATAGAAATGGTCCATATTGATTTCATGGTGACTTTCATCTCTAGTCAGAGGACATCATTTTAAACTGAGTTTAAACTTTCGAAATAATAAACTATTTATTTGAGGGTAAAACTTTTTAATGTGGGAAACGATTAAGTAAGTCTGTGAAGCGTATACGTACAGCTTTTGATTAGCCTACATTTGATAAACTACTGCTACCAAGTCTGCTTCAAAGAGTGCCCACAGACTTTTAAAAGCCAAATAAAATGACTAAGGTCTTGTACCAATTGCATTACGTCAGCGACGACGTGTAGCTTACAAGAATAAGCAGATCTGTCGCTCCAGGTAGTTTGTTTCCAGACTGAAATGCTGGACCGGTAATACGACATGTCTCGAGTACTAGAGTCCGAGGTAAAAATCTCACGCGCTGACACAATGCATGAGCCAGGGGACAACTCGATCAAGGTCAGCGTGCTGCAAAGTGTTACTGCGGACTTTCCCCCCCTTTTTATCGCAGTAAGAAGCGCACAATGCTCATTTATATGCAACGATTAAGCAACAGTCTGCGAATTCAAATGTTAAGCACTAAATCAAATCTATCAAGACATGTTCTCGTACTGTTAGTAGTCGTACAAACAGCAAACTGTCAGAACACACTGACCTATTTACAGTGTAAAGTTTTTCCTTGCTGAGCGTAACATGGAAATATCGGTAGCGACAGCAGACAGTTGCCAGTGATGGTCTGTATGACGACAGTATCATGATTATCTGACAGGTTCACAACAAGCACATTAGCATTAAACGCACAAAATAAAGGATATTGCGTTGCTGGGTGCCGGTTGGATAAATACTTACCAGTAATTCAGAGAACATTGCTGGTGCCTCGAAAACAACCAAGGAAACCAGTGAGCAAAACAGTAAATACTACAAAGGACTATCACATAAATTACAACGCAGTGTCTTGTCCTACACGCGGATTTAAAGAGCAGATACTCTGCCTATTTGCTGAGGTGGGCTACCTTACTTAGCAATTCTGGTGCTGTACTACGTACGATACGGTAGGCTATATGTGACGTAAAATCAATGCAACTACACGATAATTTGAATGAATGGCGGCGCGAGTGCAGTCAGTTGAGAAAGCGCGTATGTTTAATCCATGTTTGATTCGCTCTTCCCTGGACTAGTTCCTCATATTGCTGTTGCGGTTGTCACTGGAAGCCTGAATCCTGTCTTCCGCTAATACAGCTGAGATCCCGGTTACGTATATCCTCGTTGTTTCTCCTCCCTCTCTGCTCTTGCGTCTGCTGTTTCTCCGTTACGTCCACTCCCGCTTCCAATCACGCGTCCTCGCGCCTCCGTCACGAGCAGCAGCAGCAGCGCTTTAAACAATAAAGAGAGGTTAATCTACTGTATGTCTGACTCACGAGTTTACACACTTTTGATCTATTATCCGAAGCAATTATTCAGATTTCTTACATCCCGGGCTATTTTGGTAACTGATTGAAGGGTAAATGAAACAAAGCTCAGTGCAAACAGAGTCCATTTAATAACTGCCATGATTCGTGACTATTAATAATTCGGCCTCCCCGCAGGGTTCGACGAAGCTGAGAATAAAACATTAATCTAGTCCCAAACTATAAAGTTCGCCTGCTGATCTAATTGTACCAATGCTTATCCATTTCGCTGTTTTATTTATGAAGGGACCTTAAAACATGTGACACATTTTTCAAGGATAATTCCGATTAAATGTCAACCGGATAATACAAACCTTATAAACAGAACCCAGTCTTTCACGTGCACGTGCCGTGTATTTTTTTTTAAATGGAAAATCATAAGGATAAATTGAACGAATTCTACACTAAACCATGTGGTTAGCGGAACTTGCCTATGTGGATAAAAATTATATTTATGGGACAATATACATGTATTTTTACTGTAAATAGGCCCACAGAAAAATAAATAGGGACATTATAATTTATGCTATCACCTTATGTTTCTTATTTTGTTATCTGTTATGTACACATGCTGCTTTGTCACATTTTATGTTGTTTAGCCTATTCATGTTTACGGCATAATGTCAGTGTCGTGTTCGTTGAAGTGTTTTTGTGAGTCAGTGTTCGTTTAAATGTCATCATGTAGCCTTTTGTTTTACTACTTAGAAGTATTCAGGTTATATAGACTACTATGCTAAACTACTATACTATGCTGTGTGGACCAAATAAGTTCCGTTCAGAAAAACCCGAGTCCGTAGTAATTCGACAGAATGCGTTTGTCCCATCGAGCTCAAAAGGCAGAGCTGTAAATCAAACAACGCTTTAGATGGCATGGAAAATGTCAGTCCGCTCGGTCTTGTGACACTGACCCAACTCACTGCTCTAGGCCTCCCATAGTCAGCTGGTTCCTACTAGAGTTATGGGCTGTGACTGTGAGCCAGCGGCGCAGAGTTCACAGTGACTGCGGAGAGAGGAAAGGAGAGAAAGAAGGAGAGACAATCCGCGTAACCTGATCACTGCACAGTGCACACTGAGAGAAAGAGCGTCGCGCCTCAAAGCCGCGCAATGCTGTTGAAAGGGAAAAGAGTCTCGTGTTAAGGAAATTATTAGGCTACAGTGGTCTAGGCTATTTTAGAAATGCACCTCACACAGCATGACTGAAACCTGTCCGTTTTGTAAAATTATTTGAAATGAGACGGTATAATTGTCTATTAAGAACACTATAAGAACAAAATACATGCATGATGTGGCGTAGACTATGTGTATGGAAGCAACGGCGTGCTGCATGAAAAACGATTAAAAAAGCAAACAGGAAGCTCTAGTGTTCCTGTTGTCATTGAGAACGTGCACGCGACCTTGAATTGAAGGTCATTCCCCGACGCAGCGCTGCATTTCAGCCGAGCTGCGCGCGCGCTGGCGCATTCTGTTCCTGTCTGAAGCTCTTCACACGGAGGAGCTCCTTTACCGCACGATTCCTCACATGCCCTCGTTTGAACGGTCCTGTCACCGTTTAGATGGTTTACAACTATTACGGAGTGTCATGAGATCTTTTCCGACGGAGGCTTTTGTGTAAATTTGGTTTATGGCTCTGCCACAAAAGGTCACACCTCGGTGCTCCGGAATGCTGACAGAGGTCATGACCCCAGAAACAGGTGGGAGCAGCTAAACATAAGAGCCTCAAAAAGACAACAGCTGGGAGGTGAAGGCTATGCAGTAAGGGGACACTGAATCATGTTAAACAACATCTTTTCTTTTTTTAACAAACTCACAATGAAACACAAAATCATGTGGAATTTTTTTTATAACAGCTACTCCCACTGATACTCATACAACCGGTTATTTTAAACATGAGAGGACGTTTTGGTGAGGTATTTAATAAACGACCCTTTGCAGTTTTAGTCTATGGTAAAAGGGGTAGCCTAGTCCATGTCATAAAAGGTATGGATATCATTCCCAATAGGCCTACTGTATGGTGGCTCTAGTATACTAGTAGCCTATATTCTGTTTTTGATTGCTTACCCATTTCGATTTAAATGCAACACAAAACATTCTTCATATTTATTTATTTTGTATAGATTAGAGTGCTTTATAATGAATGAAACCCTCAAAAGAAGCGAATGGTGTAATTGCATCACAGTCTAAGCATGCAGACGCAGCGCAGCACCATCTAGCGGTGATGTGATTATTCAGCAGATAAGTGGATTGTGCCAGTCTGCCTATGACTAGTGACGTCTATGTACAGAGTGTCCTCTCACACAAGGTCATATGTTTCCGTGCACGAAAGTTGAGACATCCGAGCATGTGGCCCAGTTTAAGCTCCTGTAGTGTAGCAACAAAAGCGATAACAGTGTTCAGTGGTGCCAAGATAATCAGCGAGAAATAAAAATGCAAAGAATAACGCAATAATGAGTGACAAACGCATGGTATTAAACCTTTTGATTTCTGTAGGCCTATCTCATATTGGTCACTAGGTTGTCAAGGTATTTTGACAACTCAAGGTTGTCAAAATAATTTTGTAATGTTCACTGTGCAATGTAAGGTGATTGAATTATTTAGGATGTCAGATAGTAATATAATTCATGTTTGTGTTTATTTTTGGATTTTTAGCTGGTAAGAGGAAAAAGATTATCAGCTGTTTCTGTTCTGCTGTTGACCAACATAAACATAGCAAATACTAAATTTCACATGAACGCTGTGTGTATTCTCCCTCTGCCAGATCACCATGCATCACCAGATTCATAGAAATTAAAGTTACCATGAAATCGTGAAATAAAACCATTTTAATGGAATATTGCAGTAGGCTATCTATTATAAATGATTTATCCATGCTCATCATTTTTTAAATTCATGTGCCCTTGTAATCTTTCATCAAAATATATTCTCCCTCCCTCTTGCAGCAGCGACATCTCTTCTCTAATGATGTGTTTACTGTCGTGAGGGCGGCACAACCTGTCACTCATGAGATCGACCAATAGCGATCCAATCACTTCTCAATGGATAAAATCAAGTCCCGCCTTACATCTTTTTCCTATACATTTTTTGTTGTTGTTTCACTCAGATATACATCACAATAAGGATGTAAAGACTATCACAACTTCTATTTTATGTCGACTTTAAATGACAGACTTGGACATTTCCTACATTTGTCTGTCCATTTCTGAGGGTTCAGGAGAGGGACTGATGGTTTCTACAGTTTAGTGAAGTACTGTCTACAAAAGAAGAATGCATCGAGTTGCATAGAGTAAAAAAAATAAATATCAGAATTACAATTAAAAACATATGTGATTACAGTGAATGGGGATCCTGTCCGAATTAACCGAAAAGATCTGAGTGCAATTTGCTGTGAAGTCTTATTTCAGCACTTCACAGGGTTTTAAGGTAAGCTTTCACCACAGGATTATGGCAACCCCACCCACTGAGTCAGATTACATTTGTTTCCTTCACAGTTGCTCAAGATGTTTCAGCTGTTATTCATAATGCAATTTTTTTTTTTTTTTTATTACAGGGTAATTTTATGTTCAGACCCTATATGAGGTTAGGCCTGTTTCATGTACAAAATAGGTGTGTATTCTCATTCAGAGGCCTTGTTAAAGTTAGCGATAATAATACATAAGCAAAATAAGCCTATTTTTTCCAGCTGAACTTGATGAAAATGCATTATAAAACAATTTATCTACATGATCGTTTGAAATATAATCTTTTATGCAGTAACACAAACAAATGGTGTAAATGGTAGTGTGCAAGTTAGATTACCTGTAGTATTCTTTTCAGTAAATCTGGCTGTATGATTTTAGCAGAATATTCTGCATATGGGGTTTGAAACATTCTGTGTAGACTTGTTAGCATTTATATGGAAAAGTGAGTGTCTTCCCTATGTAAATAAAGTATTTATCAATAAGGTAAATAAAATATTTATAACTCTTATGATCACCAAATCTGCATTTATTTGTCAAAAGTACAGTAAAAATACTGTATTATCAAAATACAGTAAAACAAATATTATTACAAATTATTACAATTTAAAATAAAAGTTTTCTATTTGAATATATTTTAAATTGTAATTTATTCCTGTGTTGGCAAAGCTGAATTTTCAGCATCATTACTCCAGTCTTCAGTGTCACATGATCCTTCAGAAATCATTCTAATTTGCTGCTTTGAATAACTATGTATATTATAGTGTACATAAAATGAACTTTTAGCTAAAATTTAAACTGTTTTAATTTAATACAGCAATATGACCGTCTGAAAGGCTTTGCTGTCATCAAGAATGCAAGATTGCAGAGGCCTAAAGTTGCTATTTTAGTCTAAATCTGAAACAAATATTATCTTATTTGTAATTGGTGAGGCTGATGTAACCTCATGCTAAAAGCTTTTCAGATCTTTTCAAGTGATCTGTGTTGATTTAAACCTTAACCCCAATGCTGGACACTCCCAGCTGTCTTTTATAAAAGTTCCTCCTCAGCTCCCTCACAGTTCCCCTCTGTAAGAAATCCTTTTTTAGACACAACGAGGGAAAATGGACTGTATATTGCTTTTCTCCATCTCAGCTGTGCTGCTAAATCTCTCTCAAGCTTTTCCTGCTACGGTACGAGCTGCACCTTTCAGTGTTGAGCATCTTCAAAATGTACTCACTCATTCACTCACTCTGTATCTGCTCTTTCCACAGATGCTGCCCACTGGTCAAGGTGACTTTCTATTCAACCCTCTTGCGTTCTTGTGACCCACAGAATTGCACATTTTGTATGTCTCTCTTATGACACATTCAGATAAGAGAGATTTATGCGACTCTCTGTTAATGAGCTGATGATCTGAATCAGTAGTGTTAACTAATGGCAAATACAACATGCAATACTTTGGATCCCAAATACCAAGGACCACTGATTTAGATCAATAAATTACAAAAATATTCAAAAGTATGGTTTAATTTTGACATTCTTTGTTCAGATATCCAGTCTGAGAAGCACAACGATATGGATATTTCCTCGAGAATTCTGGAGGCAAACAAAGGTGATTGTTTTTTTACTACTTTATGACAATATATGTCAGAACTGAATCAACACTGACCTGGCGTTGCATAATTGAATCATTTGAAATGAATCAATGAATCATTTCCATTATATAATGGTTAATTAAAATTAACTTTATCATTTTGACTATATGTGAATATTAATTAAAATGTTAACTATAAGCTAAATATTTTCATGTAATTTTTACAGTTAAAATACATGTATGTCTTTTAAAATATAATAAATCATTCAATTACATCGTTACATTATGTTCCATAGTTAAATGAGTAAAATGATCTGACTCTTATTGTTTTGTTTTGATTCAGAGATCAGTGACGTGCTTCTGGAGGGAGATATGGCCTTACCCAAAACAAGGAATGCCATGAAATGCTTGAATGACTACTGCAAATGGCCAAAATCCCCTTCTAAAATGGTTGAAGTGCCATACACCATTGCTAATGACTACTGTGAGTGATTCGAAAAAATCCACTTGTATGTTGATCGGCATCAAAATCCAGTGACGTATATACATATACAATTTCTGGCGATTATGATAGATAACGATGAGAAGGCACTGATCGAAAACGCAATGAAGAGCATCGCTGCAAAAACCTGCGTCCGTTTTGTGCCACGAACCAATCAAGTGGACTACCTCAGCATTGAGAACCTACTAGGGTGAGCTTGACCACGCCTAAATAATGAATAGACTTTCTAAAAGTCTGGGGTCAGTTTTATTCAGCAAGAATGAATTGATCAAAAGCAATAGTAAAGACATTTATAATGTCATAAAAAGTTTCTATTTCAAAATGCTGTTCTTTTTATTCATCAAAGAATCCTGAAAAAATGTCATGGTTTCCACCAAAAATAAGCAGCACAACTGTTTTCAACATTGATAATACTAAGAAATGTTTCTTGAGCAGCAAATTAGCATATTAGAATGATTTCTGAAGGATCACTGTATTTCAGCTTTGCCATCACAGGAATAAATAACTTTTTAATATATAGGGAAATAATTTTAATTTGTAATGATATTTCAAAATTTTACTGTATGTTTGATCAAATAATAGAAGCCTTGGTGAGCAGAGACTTCTTTCAAAAACATAACAAAATCTTGCCGACCCCAAACTTTCGAACTGTAGTGTACATTTGAAGAGTTTAACCAGACATGTATTGTTACGCTGTGATCATTTTAGTGTTTTAATTGTATTCCTTTGTTTACAGCTGCTGGTCTACTGTAGGGAGATCTGGAGGGAAACAGCAGGTGTCTCTGTCTGTGGACGGCTGTGTCTCTCACGGGCTCATTGAGCATGAGCTCATCCATTCTCTGGGGTTCCACCACGAGCACACCAGGAGCGACAGAGACCAGTACGTCCGGATCAACTGGGAGAATATTCCACAAGGTTAGAAGATGTGTGTGAATGTGGACAAATCTCAAATACTATAGAGTAAAAACAATCTTTTTATTTTAGCGTAATGAAAACCTCAGTATCAATGAACACTCGTTTGCCCTTTGCACAGCATCTGCATACAACTTTGAGAAGAAGGACACAAATAATCTGAATACCCCTTATGACTACAACTCAATCATGCATTATGGAAGGTAAAACTTCACCCATATTACTTTTGAAATCATGCTTCAGGACAGATATATAAAGTACATTCTCATGGGAATTCACTCTCACCCTCCATTTGCAGGACAGCCTTCGCCATACAGTATGGGAAGGAAACCATCACTCCTATTCCTAACTCTTCAGTGCAAATCGGACAGAGGCTGGAAATATCTAACATTGACATTCAGAAGATCAACAAGCTCTATGAGTGTGGTGAGTACATTACACGCATGTCTCATTTAGTATTTTAGACTGTAATGACTGCACAAAGTTACTATGATGCAGATAGAATAAGGGTACATTTATTTTAATTTTTTTTACCAGCAGCTCTTTAAAGTAAAGACTCAAGATCAAACCCCGCAGTGAAATGCTGACAGTGACTAAATAAAAGGAGTACGGCACAGTGTAAGCAAAGTACATCTTTTCCTTCCTCTGTCTGTAACTTGACCACATAAATGTAATGGACTGACTTCGGTGTTGAATTGCAATAAACCTTATTACGAGTGACTCCTGATGTGGTTTCATGTTAGTTCCTAGCAGGGTTGAACTCCTCGAGATACTTAACAAGTTAAGGGAAAATGCGCGCACACACCACACTCATGAGTAGTCTCTATGAAAGCCTGTTTCTGCCTCAGAGTAAAAAAGCCACTATTAAAAGAAGTTAACTTCCAAATGTGAGATGTAAGGTTGCATTGTGAGAAATAAATGTGCAAGTACAAGAGAAAGTAGCAAATGTGAGATTTAAAGTCACAAGTATGAGATATTTGGCAAAATAAAGGGACAATTGTGTGATATTCAAAGTTGCTATTATGGGAAATTAAGTCGCAATTATGAAAATTAAAGTCGCAATTACAAGACAAAGTATCAACTGTGAGGCTAAAAGTAACAATTATGAGAAATAAGGTTGAAGTTATGATAAATTGTCACATTGTGAGATATTAAGTGCCAATTGTAAGATTGGCAATAAAGTTGCAATTATGAGAAATAAACTTGTAGCTGTGAGACAGTCACAATTATGAGAAATAAAGTTGCAATTAGGACAAAGTAGGACAAAAAAAGACAAAGTAGGAACTGTGGGATTTAGTCAATTACGAGATATATGAGAAATGTGAGGTATGAAATTGCAATTAAGGGAAATAAAATGATAAAAAAGTCACATTGTAAGATATAAAGTGTCAGTAGAAAGGCATAGTCGCAGTTCTGAGAAATAAAGCTGCAATTACAAGGGGAAGTAGCAATTGTGAGAATAAAAGACAATTATGAGAAATAGTCACATTGTGAGATATAAAGTGCCGTGTGTAATATATAAAATGATATGAGGAAAAAGTCACAATTATGAGAAATAAAGTCCAATTTTTTTTTATACTTAAGACAGAAACAGGCTACTGTACCTTAATGTTATTTACCAGTGATAGAACAAGATTACAGTTTGATGAACTCGAGCTGTAAGCCTCAGTTGAGTTAGATTAGTAACATTAGTATCAAGCTGTCATTCCTTTATTATAATGACATTAGGAAAGGAGCGAAAGGCACACAGAATAAAACATTCACTGAAAGTCAGCGCATCCATAAACAAACGAGTCAGTCATGTCCAGTAGATGGCACTAAGAGTCTGATCACGATGGCCTTCCTGCACAGAATGACTAATGCTATCAGGCCTCTATCAGGTTACCCAATAAAAGCTCTTACTCATGCCAAGACTTGACAAGACCGGATTATTATTCCCCTCTTCTCATTTTAGGCACGTGGACAGTTTCTTTTTTTGTCCCAGTAAAATCTGAGAATAACGCCAGGTGCCTTCAAAGTGGAACACAGCATATCCTAAAGCTAGCAGTTGCAAAACTTTATTCCAAAGAGGAGGACTGAGGTTTTTTTGAGGAACTACAAACCCCATAAACACCTGGACACTCACAGCTTTGGTGTAGGGGGGTCTTTCTGCTCAATGTCTCCATTTGGCGCTTTATTCTCTGGTTCATTTGGACTGGTTTGAGGGGTCTTGGGTTTCTGTTGATCCCTTCTCAAGTGTCTCCTCTGACGTCTCCTTTTGGGCCTGTCTTTTGAAGCTGGGTTCGTTTCTGGTACATCCAGCAGGGGGTCCAGGTGGATCTTCCCACTCACTGCATCTGAGGACTCGTCAATGTACGCAAGATTTTCCCCAAAGTAATCCAATGGCTGAGAGAGGACGGGATCTTTGGGTATGGCATGGAGCTTTTCCTCTTTCTCTAAATCTTTTACGCCACCGCCACCGCCCTCTCCCACTGGGACCCGTTCTGTCTCGGTCACCTCCGACTGTGACTCAGAGCTGCCTTCCGACTCATCCGATGAACCCGAGTAGGAGCCAGATTCAGATTCGTTTTCCTCTCTCCCGTCCTCTCCGGCTTCACCCTGACTGCCACTGCGTCTGTGGCGCCTGTGACGCCGCTTTCGCCTGCTGCGTTTGAAAGGATCTTCGAGTTTTCCGGACATACGGAAATCCACAGACATGTTCTGGATGTTCTGAGTCCAGTCTGTGGCGTGTGCTCGCAACTCCTCCATCTGAGAGCAGAAAGTAGGGCAGGAGAAATGGAAAGGCTTGAGAGTTATGGAGAGATTTGTATGTCACCAGGAGCAGAGTGATTGAAATTTGATACAGATTTTAGGTTAATAGGAGTTGTGGAAATGAATTACGGGTGTGAGGGAAAATGGAAGGGAGGTTATCATGAAGATAGAAGGGACGGGAATTGAGAGAGAAATTAATAATCCCATTTGAGTTGCAGTGCTGAGTTTGACCAGGGAGTGTGACCAGGCACTACTCTAAATTGCACAAGACATTTGGTTATAAAAAATGTATTTGAGATCATGATTTAATCATAGGCTTACCTCAGCTCGGGTTTTTTTGGTAAGAACCAGAATCCAGTTCCCGATCATGGAAAGAATGGACACAAAGTAGGCCAAACCAAACAAAACCCAGAACCACACCAGAGGCTTGTACCAATGATGTTCACCTGCTTCGCCATCACCTGATGGACAAAAAATTTACAAAATACATAAAGATCAAGTCATTTATTCAAATTAAAGAGATTGTTCACCCAAAAAAATGAAATTTCTATAATCATGTCATCACCTTCATGCATTTCCAAACCTGTATGATTTTAATTCTTCTGCGGAACACAAAAGAAAGTATTTTGAGGAGGATTTCAACTGTTTTTATCCATATTATGAAAATCAATGGGACCCAAAACTTTCAAGCTCCAAGATAAACATAAAGGTAGTGTTTTCATTCATTCTGAAATGAAATCAAAACAATGATTAATCCAAACAAATACAAAAATGAGGAGGCAAACCTCAAAAGTGTGGTCAAGTGATGAATGAGAACCAATAAGTTTTGACAGTAGGTGAAGTTTGAGGGTTTGTATTCGTCATATTTTATGTAGTCTGTGATTTGATTTGAGATTGAATAAAAGGTTATTCTGATCTGTTCATCAATTATCTTTTGGCTTTGAACGGAATGTACCAGTCAAATTGTATGGATTTATTTAACGCTACCTTTGTGTCCTTTTTTGGATCTTGAATGTTTTGGGTCATATTGACTTTCATACTAAAGTCAAGCTGAAATATTCTTTGAAATATCTTATTTTGTGTTTTGCATAAGAAAGAAAGTCATGCAGGTTTGGAATGCCATAAGGTTGAGTATGTGATGAATGAAATTGGATGAAATATCCTTTTGTTTCTTGTTAAATAAAGGTAAGATGTTTAGCATTGCAAGTCACTTTTTAGTTTCAGTTCAGCCACTTGAAAACCAAATCAAACTGTCCTGTTAAATAATGCGGTCAGTGGTAAATTTGAACCAGTAATATAAAAAGATCAACCCATTAAAGCCCATCACAAGATGACTGCAGTGGTTTGTGTTTTAATGTCACGTTTCATGGAAAAATGAGGTTTTCAGTGAGGGTTAACATCTTGAGCAAGAATTCAGATGCTAACAGGTGTAAATCTCAAAATGAAATGCTAACTACTTAAAAACTGTTGGAAAGCATCAAATGAGGAAACATTACATGGGAAACAAGTGAGGAAACATTTCCGGATTTCATCCAGTGGTACCTGCAACATAGTCTCCAAAGCCCACAGTTGTGAGGGTGATGACCACAAAGTAGGCTGATTCTAGCAGAGTCCAATTTTCAACCTTCTGGAAGACTAAAATTGGCACAAAGACGAAGAGAACACAGCCCAGCAGGATGGAGAGCACAGCGGTGATGACGCGCACAATGGTTGGGCTCACCTTCCACTTCTGAATGGAGAAGATAAGGAAGACTGAAGAAAAGATTCCTAATAAGCTTTAAATGAACAATTGCGACAAAGAGCCAGGATTGTGTATGGAAGCCTATATATATATATATATATATATATATACAGTATATATATATATATATATATATATATATATATATATATATATATATATATATATATATATATATATATATATATATATATATATATATATATATGTATAAAAGATAATTTCTTAAATAATAATAATTTGGGGGAAAATACTTTATATATGATCTTATTTTATAAGAAACTTAAACTTTATCTCAGAATTACCTGTTTTATTTTTTACTCTGAACTGGAAATGGACTTCCATACATGTTTGTCATGTTGGCTGAAAAATAGACATCTAATTGGTAAATGCTTTTAAACCAAATCAATTATTTGTCTCCATGCTATGTCTCCCAGGTCATTTAGTGAACTCTTTCTCTTTAAATGTTAAGTTGTCCTGTGAGGTTATGTTTGTATTCATCATCATTTACCCATAAAAGAGCTTCAACTTTAGCAATGGCGTTCCTCAGTGATGTCCCCAGATGGTCTCCAGCGGCACCCAACAGAAATCCAAACAAGGGAATGCCCACCAGTGTATACCAGATACAGAAGAACTGACCCCACGTTGTCTTTGGAGAGATGTTCCCATAACCTGGACCACAGACAAACACTTGCTGTGATCTGATGGCAGATATATTTAGACATTTCACAGTGCCAATGATCCCCAGAATGCAGAGGCCAGGCCAGGTTCTGGCTTTAACATGCAGGTGTGTCCAGGCAGTGATGTGGCAATCCCATACCGATGGTGGTGACAATGGTGCCACAGAAGAAGAAAGCGCTGGCCAGGTCCCAACTGGTGCTGAATGTGGCATTGGTGGAATTGTTGGGGTCAATTCCAACACTGATAGCCTTTGCCACCGTCTATATAGAAACAATGAAGAGTATAGAAAAGAGATTAGACATTAAAGTTGGATAATGCCCTATTGTTTTAACTTAATGATACATGATACAAGCCAGTGTTGCATATGACAGTTTTGTTAAAGTTAACATTTACTTCTAGGGCTGTTCGATAATAATATAATGAAAATAAATGGGTCTATGTTGTGCACGGAGAACTCTGCCAGTGATGTCATTTTACAGTAATGAAACGTATTTCTGTGGAAATTTCTGCTCTGGGAAACGTGCACGACCCCAAGTTGTCTAAAGCAAGTTGAAATGAAACTATATATGAAACCCTTCAAAGAGGCACATTGCATGTCAGTTGCCCTGTCAGGTTTGTGTGTTTTGTGCTTGAGCGCTTAATTTACACATAATATATTTATATGTAAATTCATGCAAGCTTTGGCTATTATGCTTGTCCTGACAATCTCTGTTAAATTTACGTACTTAATAACACAAGACAAACAGACAAAGTGAAATGACGTTGACTAATAACGTTGCAATAATAAAATATCAATAATGTTGGTTATTTATTGTTGGGTGTTAAATTAAGGTTTTAAATTGACAATATGGTTGCCAATAAATAACAGTGATTTAAACTTCTGTGAACATACAGTTGTTTATTTTTTTATAATGTAATGTTTATATTTTAAAGCTTTTGTGTGCATATAATGTACAGCATACATCTGTATTTGGGTCACACTTTAGATTAGGGTCCATCTCTCACTATTAACAAACTATTAACTATGACTTTTGCCTCAATAAACTCCTAATTGCTGCTTATTAATAGTTATTAAGGTAGTTGTTAAGTTTTGGTATTGGGTAGGATTAAAGGATGTAGAATATGATCATACAGAATAAGGTATTAATATGTGCTTTATAAGCACAAATAAACAGCCAATATGCTAGTAATATGCATGCTAATAATCAACTAGTTAATAGTGAGAATTGGACCCTAAACTATGCGTTACGTGTTTTCAAAGACCTCAATTTGAACATTGTTTGGAGGAGAACACTGGATAGATAACATTGATAGATTTTTCAGTATATACAAAATGAAAATGTGGTTTTAAAAAATCTGATTAATTGAAGTAATAATTGACCAGATTAATCGATTAAAAAAATAACTGTCAGTTGCAACAATACTTACCACTATCAGATTCTCTAGACGGTCAGGATCTACACATGTGTAGTTGCCCAGGAACTCTTGACGGGTGGTTTGCAGCTGGACGTGGTGGCTTTCCTCATTCGGGGCCTCCAGGGCATTGAACACCAAAGCCCCCATCACTAAGTACAGGAGCACCCCAGTGAGGACAAATAAAAGCGTGGTAGAATGCATAGCTGAACGTCTGCGAGAGTCTGTTTGTTTCTTGTCCTTTCCACTTCTGTTGCTTGTTCTCCTGGGGACGAGACTGCAGTGCAAAACCAGCCGAACCCATTAAAGAAAGTTGCAATCATTTCACAGTGAAAGCTTAAGCATGACCACAAACCAACTTTACAGAGGATTTTGGTCTAACCCATTAAAGCTGCAATATGGGTGTTGGTCTATGACAATTTCATCCAAAGGAAACGTTCAACCACAAACCTGTCCTTTTCCTTCTCTCTTTTCCGGCTTGTCCAGCTCCGTCTGTGGCAGTTGCTAAGTATAGAGTCTCTGGATATGTATCCACACGGAAACCCCTCGACCTTGTGATCTGATTAAGGGGACACTGAAGGCAAAAGTGTTCAAGTATTCAGAAATACAACCGAAAATCAGTATCACTTCACTTCCATTACTCCAGCCTTCAGTGTCAAATTATCCTTCAGAAATCATTCTAATATGCAGATTTGGTGCTAAATAAATATTTATTATTATTATCAATGTTGAAAAAGCTGTGCCGTTTAATATTTTTGTGGAAACTGTGATAAATTTTTCTCAGGATTCTTTGAAAAATAGTCAAAAGAACAGCATTTATTTGAAACAGAAATATTTTGTAACATTATAAATATCTTTACTGTCACTTTTGATCAATTGAATGCATCCTTTCTGAATGAATGTATTAATTTATTATTTTTAAAAAAGCTTACTGCAAACTTTTGAATGGTAGTGTTGTTTATGTTTTTATATATATATTTTATAAACCATACATGAATTGTAGAAGTCTTTTTTTAGGTCCTTTTGCTGATTTAAAGGAAATGACATTGATGGCACGCCATCAAGACAAAACACAAAGCCCTGGTGCCCAATGCGAAGCTTCTCTGCATGCCTGCCTAACTTTAAACAAATGTATTTTTGGATTTTGGTGGACAGTTATATTGACAGGAATCACACTGAGGGCCAGGTGGCTCCCACATGCATCATGTCACAGAGGTTGCGCCTTCACAGTCAACAAAACTCACAAAACAAAACACTTATCTCCTCTGTGTTACTCAAATGAACAACATCAGTCCATTAACCAGCTGTTAGGCAAACCAAACCTGATAAACAGGACAGAGAGGTGAATTTGGGACACAAGGAGAACGATTCACTCTCAGATGATTCTTGTCAATACAGAATATGAGCTCAACTACTGAATCAAATTACAGAAAGTGAGGGCTAGAAGCACTTAAGAATCTGTTAAGACCGTGTAAGTTGTGGATAAATGATTATGTGAAGGAAAAGTATCATGAATAATAAGATATATACATATATATATATATATATATATATATGTTTATCGGGCGAGGAACCATATTTGGTATTTGGTAACTTAATCGCGCATTCAAACTGACTCTCCCCTGCCTGTTTGCGTTGTCGTATGAGCGCATATATTTCTCCTAGCCAATCAGCGAAGATCAGGCTACATCACTGATAGTCACACCATGGCATCTGACCAATCAAAAATTGCGCGGAGCATTTCAAACTTCATTGTCGTTCCGGATATTGGAAAGTGAGGTTCTGCGCTAAAACATACTCCTACATCAGCGCTAATAACTTCAAAACAAAAAATGGTAAGTTGATGAAACTCACACATTCTATGGTTGAATAGTTGTGCAACATGTTGAGACAGGTGTTGTTTGCATAGATTTCTTGAAAGTAGTGACATTTGTGGCATGAAAAATGGTGAGACCATGTTCACGTAAGATTAGCGCAAGTGATAGGATGTCCATATTTAGTATACGCCCTATGCGTATAGAAAAGTAGTAAGTTACTAGGGTATTTTTTCTACAAATAATGCATTATAACCACAGTCTATGATTATAATGTAGGACAATAGTATTTACTAGTGCATTGGATGTTATCACAGGTTTGAATAACATTATAAAGTGATCCAGTGGGAAACGTAACACATTTATAGACATTTTCAAGCCTTATTAGATATTGAAATATGTGTGGTTTTGGTCAGTTTTATGTATGTAAGTAAGTAAGTAAATTTTATTTATATAGCACATTTATAGCAGGGCTAACCAAAGTGCTGCACAAAGTAAAAACAAAACAAAAACAGAAAAAAAACAGCCAAACAGAAAAGACAGAAATAGCATCAGGAGAAAATTAAAATGCCAGGGAATAAAAATAAGTTTTCAATTTTGATTTAAAAATAGCAGTTGAAGGTGCAATGCGGATGTCCAAAGGCAATTGGTTCCATAGACGGGGGGCGGCAACAGCAAATGCTCTATCTCCCTTAAATTTGAGACGAGAGCGAGGGATCAATAAAAGAGCTCTGTCTGAAGATCTTAAAGATCTAGTGGATGCAGTGTTTCCCCTAGAAATTTTTCCAGCAGCGGTGCTGTCCCGTGCCGGTTTTTTTTAAATAAACCCTTAAACCATGACTCCTGGCAAGTTTTGTGAATAGAAATTGACATTTTGAGACATACAAATACGACATAGCATCAACAGATTCAAAGTGATTATTGCAGCACGCACCTTGAACTGGTCACAAACAGAAACCTTAATTTTATAATTTTAGACAGGATTTTTCACGTTTTTGTTTTGTGTTCATTTTCAGCTATAAGGTAGATATTGATAGGGGAAAAATGAAATGGCATAACCCAGAAAAAGATTATTTAGAATTTATTGAAAAATGTAGGCCACACCCAATCTGTGAGCAATTAATTTTTTTTAAATTTAATTTTAACATTTTTAAAATCAAAAGTTTTAAGTTAACATTATTTAATGCACAATGAATGAAGTGAACAAACAAGTGTTTTATTTGACTTGACTACTTTTATTTACTCCAAAACTGTGTTCGTATTTCATTTTAAAAGACTTTTTAAAAGAGTTATCCAGCCAAGATTAAGCCTAGAACTGCTTTTCTGGCGGACTAATAACAGCACTCGGGTGTCGGTCCGAGACTGTGCTCATGTACTCCTGCTCGTAAAACTACCCGGATACAACCGCACCCGAGTCCACTTTAGGGGCCGTTCACATATCGCGTTTTTTGCGCGCAAATGCGTTATTTCAATTGTAGGCGCGCGTGGCGAGATGAAAACATCGTAACATCTCATCTCAACACGCCATGTGACAAAAACCAACCGATCAGCTTCGGCCTTTCCGTAACAACATCGACAGCTCGGCCGAACAGCTGATCATAGCTGTACAGGGCGGCTTTTTATTTCTCATCTCCATAAATATATCTAGTAGTAAAGCTAATGCAAGGGCTAGAAATCAATTAATTCTTTGCTGCTACTTCCTCGTCCTCATGGAGAGCGCCGCTTTCTCCTTTCTAAAAGCGCTTGCTCTCTCCCGTGGCGTCTGTCGTTGCTATGCAACCATGAATAGAGGCGGCCTGGAGAAACGAGCGTGCTTCCCGCGCGCCTACATTTGAAATAACGAATTTGCACGCGCAGAAAAACGCGCTATGTGAACGGCCCCTTATGGCAACGTGACATCAGCCTAATCGAAAATATTTCCATAATGTGGCTCTTTCCTCCTTTCTTGTCAACAAGTGGATTCAGAGCCACCGCATTAGCAGCACCGGCGCACGCCACGTCTCAAGTGTTTTTAGGTGTGTAAGTGGATGTCGTGATATTACTGATCATGTGAAGATTTTGCAGCGGCGCTGAAAATCCAGTGGCGGCGCTGCGCCGCTGCTAAATACATTGTAGGGGAAACACTGGGATGACAACGGAGTAAGAAGGTCTCTAATATATAGAGGAGCTTGATCGTTAAGAGCTTTAAAAACAAACAGAATTTTAAACTGAATTCTAAAATGGATCGGGAGCCAATGAAGTGAGGCTAAAATGGGGGTGACATGATCGTATTTCTTTGACCCGGTCAGCAGCCTTGCAGCTGCATTTTGCACCATCTGGAGTCGAGCAAGCATGATTGAGGAAGACCCAAATACAAAGAATTACAGTAATCCAAGCGTGAAGTAATAAAAGCATGAATAACCTTCTCCAAATCGTGGAATGACAAAATTGATTTGAGTTTGGAAATTAACCGCAATTGATAAAAACTATTCTTTACAACAGAATTAAAGAATAGTTTATGACCTTTATAACAGTTTTTAATACTTATAATGATATTTTGCACTTCTTATTATATATTTACATATATTATGACAGACCAGTCCAATGTTACTCACTTATTTTTCTTATTATTTATATTTCAGTAGATCTGCACTTCACTGTTACTCAGCAAATAACTCAAACTGGGCTTGAAATTGACTCAAAAATGTACTCTCTGTTCTTTGCAGCTATCTACGCGAATCTTTTACAGCAAGAGGGAGACAGTTGTGCCAGCCCACCCCAGCATCAGTGATGATGAGGGCTCTGAGGAGGAGGAAGATGATGATGTGGCAGACCCTGACTTCCTCCCACCCACCCACAACCTAGACACTCCAGGCCAGAGTGATATAGGCCCCTCTGCCAAGAGGTGTAATTTAATTTAAAATGTTCCTAATAATAATTTAAAATGTTCCTAAATAAATATTTTTATGTTTGTAACAAGTTTATGTGTTTTTATTAGATTTATATATATACACACTTTTTAAGGGGAAAAAAAATTACCCTAGACTGGCGAGGAACCATACATGGTAACTTCATTGCCCTTGATTTCCAACCTAAAAAAAAATATTTTTTAAAAAACTCACAAATGTTTAGAAGTCTTATAATATCCTCCAATAACACTCTATGGTTGAAATTTAGAATTTCCAAGTATTTCAATGAGTGCCCTATAAAGGGTTAAAAAAAAAATATATATATACACAGTATATATAAGGTCTGTCAATTTTGAGTTTATATTTTGAGTTTATCACTGTAAACCCAGATTTTGTTTCTAATTAAACTTACGAGTGATCATTACTTATTCTTTTATGTTTTGTAAAAACCAGCTATCATTACTAAACAACATTAGTTGTTTGTACTATTTAGCTGAAAGATTCATTGCACTAATCAAGTTTAGCAGAGATTACTTGGTATGTTTAGTTTCATAAGGAAGGGGAGGGGTTCAAACACCACATCACAAATCAAAAGGCAGAAACCACTGGTATTCAAAACCTGCCTGGTCACGTGAAAAGACCCGCGTCTAACGTGCTTCCAGGGGGCTCTACACCTGGCTGGACGAGCACAGGCCTCGGCAACAGACGGTATTGAGAATTAACAGAGGTTTAGATGTTGATGAATTATTGTTTAATTTAATTTAAAAATAGTCACCATAATGGTGATGAGCGTTGGCTTTAGTTGGGCTCTTACCCTTGACATTTGAAAAGTAGTTATTATCTGGCTGCTTTACCTGTGTGTTTAAAAAGGTACAATTGCTATAGCTAAACATCTATAGTAAAGTGATCCAGTGATGAATGCACATTGATATTGACATCAATAGAGATTAAAATGTCATGAAAAATGTAAAGCTTCATGTTGCAATACATGCTGGGTACCTATTAGTACACCTAAACTCAAAGGGTCTCATTCATGAAACATTCGTAAATATACGAGTAAATATGCGAGTGATTTGCGCGTAAAGAGACCTTCCCGAAAACTCTTCTCCTGATTCACAAATACTTCGTAAACATCAAATGTGATAGTGAAATGTGTGTGTGTGTTAATGAATTCCAATCAGTCGTAAATGGGATGCGCGTGCACGTTCATTCTCAATTACCATAAATCCCGCCCATTAAATCCGACTGACAACTATATATGGGCATCATATTATGACATGAATGCGAATGAAAAAAAAAATTCTCAGTTGCAGAAATTGAAGTTTTATTATCAGAAGTTCATTCAAAACGCTGTATTTTTTCAAAATGCTGTGTAAATATGTACCCGATTAAGGTGAATTAAATTGCAGCCTTATTAATGAGCAAAACGTTCGGGTGTTAAGCGCACTATTTACGCGTGGCTGGGAGCAGGTGTAGATTTGCAGCGAACCAACTAACATTTGGAAAATACGAACATTTTAATGAATCCGAAAATTTACACCAGAACCACTTTACACACGATTTACACAAAAATTCGTTCTGCTCGTGTTTCATGAATGAGACCCAAAAAGATTTAGAATGTGAACTAATGATTTTCAGTAAAGACTACTAATGTAAACTTGTTTTGTCTACTGCACCTACATAAGATTATATGTTAATACAACTCAACATGTTTAGTTTCAGCTTGTGTAAAAATTAGGGTTCCATGTTAATACAACTCAACATGTTTAGTTCCAGCTTGTGTAAAAACTAAAGTGGTATAGGGCAACGGGTTTCCACGCGATTTGCGAGTAAAGTCAACTAATTCGGGTTAAGAACTCCGTTGTATTACCTCAAAGTTCTAATTTCAATAAACTCAAAATTTTAAAGCAACCAAGTTACTTACTTTTTTAAGTTAAACCAACAATAATTTTTAACAATATATATATATATATATATATATATATATATATATATATATATATATATATATATATGTTTTAATAAAATGTATACATTTATAAAATGTAATAACACTTGTGACAACCTTCCCCTATAACTTTAAGGAAAAATACAGTTCAAGCTTTCAGTTAATTAAAATCTACCTTCACTATTTAGTTGACTCTCTGAAAGTAATTTTATTGTTCACTATGGTCTCCCATATTTATATCACTTGTTGTGCGACCAATTATTTAATAGTTCTAATATTTTTATTTTATAGTATCAAGAGATATTTGTAATGGTATACGCTGTGGGTTATATTGAGGACAGTATTTGTGTTTATGAGTGTACGGCTAACTCCTCATGTGCGTGCAAATGTGTATGTGTGCGTTTGAGAAGCTTCAAATGTCAGGAGGCCGAAATGTCTGTGGCAGTTATTGGGTTTAGAGTTTGATTCGGAGCGCTGAAGGATCTGCTGACTGCGTAGTTGCAAGCTCACAATAAAAACTGCTCTGGCGAGCCAGCAAATATACAGACATTCTGGCAATAAGATCTACTTATTAATCAAGCCAAAGGCAATCTCCCCAAAATATATATCTAATTACCACCCATGCAAGTCGATTCTACAGACTGAATGTAAATGTCCAAAGCACTTACAGTAAATTCACAACTTCCTATTACTGCTATATTTTAGTTGTTGGTAGAAGCATGCATAATTTTGAAATAATTTTTGTGATAACATGATGATTTTATAATTAGACAGTCCTTTTGGTTTGACTTTTAGTACACTAAACTTGTAACGTAACAGTTAAATTTTCATGCACAATAATTCAAAATGTACCCTTAAGAAATGTATGCAAAACATTGCATTAGTAAATAAATCTCCCAAACAAACATCACATAACCCACCAGGATGAAATAAACCATCTCCCACCTCAGAGCAGACGGTCCGGCATGTCCAGAGAGCTGCAGCCGCAAACTGCAGGATTCCTTCCACAGGGTGTGTAAGTGAATGTGTGTGTGTGTGTGTGTGTGTGTGTGTGATGGAGAGAGACTGTTGCTGAGTGCCCAAGAATGAAAAGGTACTCAATGAGCTGAGAGAGTGAGTGAGTGTACGCGAGACTGTCAGCATGTTTGTGAGGGTGTTTGTGTGTGTATGTGGGAGAGGTTGGGATCAGCTGAGCAGGGAAGGGCTACTACAGTAAAGGATGGAGAAAGAGAGAGAGGAAATAAAGAAAGAAAAAGGGAAAGGGTGGGGTCGATGCAGAGATTCTGAGCTTGATCAGCTAATTGGTCTTTCCCTTCGGATCATTTGTTTCCTGGCCCAGTTTATCTCAGTTTAATGGATGGGTTCCGTTCAGAAGGAAGGTTTACTTTCCACTCGGAAATGCCATTATGGGGACAAAATGTGTACATAAACTCACAAACAAAACAAAAAATGACTAAACATCTAAATAGATGATCCTTGGATGATTATTAGGAAACACTTTACGATGAGGTTTTATAGATGAACATTAGTTAATAGTATAATTGTTTAATCATATTCATACATTTACATTAACCTATACATTAATAAATGACAAATAACTTCTATGTGTATACAGTGCGGAACTGCATTCCACGTTAATGAAATGACGCGAGTGTGTACATTTTAATGTGTTTGAAAGAAAAAAGCCTTCCAAAGGACAGAAATACATGGTTAAATGACTCACTGAGTGATTATTCAAATAATAATTCATTGTAAATCCAGTGGTCAAATGCTGTGTGGGTCTCAGTGTTCGGTGATAGTCAAATGACTAATAGTGGCTGGTCTGTGTGTGCAATTCCACAAACCTGGAAGACCTTCTGAACGCATAGAAGCAGTAGACGTTGGAACATTTAAAAGATAAAAAAGTACACTGTAAAAAAAAAAGTTAATTTACAGGTAACGCCCTGTATTTTTTTACAGAATTTTGCCGTTTTTTCATTATACAGTGAATACCTGTTAATTTACAGATTTTTGCTGTAATTTAAAGGTCCACTATTATATTTACAGTAATTGTAATTGTGTGTGTGTTTCACACAGGGTGTTGTGATGCGTCTAGTGCAGTGGTGTAGAAAGAGAGGAAGTGGCATGCTTGTGTATTACTTGCTTGTCATCCTCTTGCTTAAAGTCCCTGTAAAGTCAAAATTAAGTATGTGTTCTGAGTATGTCACACCACAGAAAAATGTGTTATTAGCCACCCAGCCAAATTTGAAAAAGCCGGCAAGTACATAAAATAAGCTATCAAAATCTTGCAAAAAATGAGCATTATTCTCTGCTCTCAAACGCTGGGGGCGTGTCCGCTGGCTGCGCTGAAACCACGCCCACTAGCGGGAAAGCTGTCGACGGCGATATTAGGTGATACTGCTTTCGGGACGGGAGGATGAACGCTGGGGGGGGATAGTCGTTTCGGCCCCGTTCACCAGTAACAGCGGATTATCAGTGAATCCCAGTTGTCTCTGAGGAAAGTTTATAAAACGATCCTGTGTAAAATGATCACTACAGAGGCGGGTGTTGGCGGTGATCCTCAGCTCTTCATCAAGGTTGGCTCTACACAAAATTAATCCACCTCTTCTTGATGTGATCGTTTTTAGGAAATTTAAATAAAGACACCGATCTGTTTTGTACATGATCGCATCCAGGTATTAGCCTATGTGCATTTCCGTGTTGAAGGCATAGCTAGCTAGCAAACAGTAGGCTGTAGTAACTACTAGTACTGACAACTCGCGTTTGAGCGGCGAATGCGAATGGGGTCGGGAGAGATCAGCCTCAGTGGCCTCGGTGTGTCATCAAGTAGGGGGGTGTCCACGAGCTCATGGGCTCCAGTGCGTCATCGAGCCCTGTTTTAGCCCCGCCCAAAAAATCCGTAAAATAGCAATGGTGAAAAACTGTTTAACGGTCTAACTCCGCATTTCAGTACTTCACAGTTCACAGTCTTTGTAATATGTTTTAGCAATACATTTGTAATATTAATAATGTATTTAGACTTTTTTTGTAGAATTGCCTTTACAGGGACTTTAAAGCTTACTGCCGCTGGCTAGCCCTTGGAGGTGAACATGGAAGCAACTATTGTGTAAGTCTCCCCATGCCAGTATAAAGCCTCTCCTTCACCAAGACTCCTGTCAGGCCTCCACGTGGCTACACACGGTGACTGGGTGCCTTGCGGTCTCAGGCTAACTTGACAGGGGATCTCGGAGTTGCGGTGGTCCCCAGAGATCATTTTATGATCAACCACCGTCCTGTTGCCTTAGGTAAGACTAAGGCTAGGGGAGCTTACCCTGAAAACAAAGCATGTGCTGGTAGGCGTACATTAAGGCAGTCCTCCAACAGACCGGAGCTCTGGCAGCCTCCTGCAGCTGGGGGGTGGGGGGTGGGGGGTGGGGGGGGGGGGGGGGGATTTTGGGGATCAAGGGGATTTTGTCCTTGCCATCGGATTACATCCCCCTACAGCAAAGTAGTGGTGTTGGAGCAGGCGCATCTCTCTCATCACTTAAATCATTTCTGTGCGCAGGTATCATCTATTATCTTGTGGTGTGTCTTCAAGATCTTCTAGGAAACAAGTCCCCTGGCGATGGAGTGCTTGGCAACGGGGGCAGGACTGAATGATCTGGGAGCCTCTAGCTCAGACTCTGCACAGTGTCGGCACAGGGTATATGTTCGTCAGCAGCTGGAATGAGTGGCAGCTGCTCCCGGCAGACCCCTGTGCGACTGAGCAGTCCTGTTAAGGAATCGCACTGCTCACCCCAATTGGGGAAGGATCTAGAAAAGGTGATCTAAACATTGTCCACTCAGACCTAGCCTGGATAGGATGCCGCACTTATCAGGCCATTCCATCTCAGCGGTCGAAAAATGAAAAAATAAATATATTTCGTTACGTATAGCAACATGGAACATTAGAACTCTCCTGGACTCAAACTATGGCACTAATCGACCTAGTCGAAGGACAGCATTGGTCGCAGCTGAGCTTAAGCGTTATAACATCGATATAGCTGCACTAAGTGAGACAAGATTTCTGGGTGAGGGATCATTAAGGGAGGAAGGTGGGGGCTACACATTTTTCTGGAGAGGGTACCCTACAGGAGGACAACATCTGCATGGTGTCGGTCTGGCGATTAAAAATAGCATTCTCCCAAACCTCACTGAGGCCCCAATTGGCATCAGTGAAAGGTTAATGTCACTCCGCTTTCCCCTTGCTGGAAAAAAATATGCCACCATTTTCAGTGCTTACGCACCTACTCTACCATTAGCAAAAGAGGTGAAGGACAGTTTCGATGAGGCCCTTAGGAAAGTTCCACGACACGATAAAATCTTACTGCTGGGTGATTTCAATGCAAGAGTGGGACGTAATAGTGATATCTCGGATGGAATACTTGGACGACATGGCATTGGGAATGTAAACACCAATGGATTAAGACTCTTGAGTCTTTGTTCTGAACACAGTCTTACCATCACTAATACCATGTTTCAATTAAAAAACAAATATAAAACCTCCTGGTTACACCCACGATCCAAGCACTGGCATCTCCTGGATTACGTTATAGTCAGGCAAAATGATATGAGGGATGTCCTCATAACTCGAGCTATGAGAGGAGCAGAGTGCTGGACTGATCATCGGATGATTGTTGCCAAGCTTAATCTGAGGATTCGGCGGGTAGTACATCTTAGAAAGGCAGCAATGGGGAAACTGAACTGTGTAAGGCTCCAAGACACTGAAGCGAGGAACAACTATCGATGCTCTGTTGCTAGAAAGCTCCAGGACATTGAGCTTCTTCTCAGCAATGAAGAGGCAATTGAAAGTAAATGGAGCCTTATAAGTACATCACTTTACGATGCAGCAGCTGAATCAATCGGTGAACTTAAGAAAAAAAAAATCAGGATTGGTTTGATGAAAATTCTGCACATATTTCCACCCTTCTTGAGGAAATGCATAATGCCCATAAAGCCTACCTTGATGATCCATCCTCTGAATCTCTTAAGAAGGTCTGGCATGAACAGAGAAAAGAAACGCAATGGACTCTGCGGCAACTACAGAATCAGTGGTGGAAGCTAAGGCTCAACAGATTCAATCTTTTGCAGACAAGCATGATATGCATAAATTTTATAATGCAGTGAAGACCATTTATGGCTCCAGATCTTACTCTGTTTGCCCCTTGAGATCAGTCGATGAACTGACTCTCATTAAGGACCAAAAAGGCATTGTTCAAAGATGGGGGGAACATTTTCAAGCCTTATTAAATCAAAAAGCAACAGTGGATCTTACAGTATTACAGGAACTACCAACTTTACCAAGAATACAGAGTCTTGATGTTCTACCGTCTTTTTCTGAAGTGTACGCTGCAATCAAGGAATTGAAAAACAACAAGTCCCCTGGACCTGACTGTATTCCTGCTGAGCTCCTGAAGGAAGGAGGGTACCTCTGCACAAGGGCAATCCATCAGTTCATCAGCCTAGTGTGGCAGCAAGAAAGTATTCCCCAACAATGGAAAGATGAAAATCTTGTCAGAATATATAAAAACAAGGGTGATAGGTCCATCTGTGGGAATAGTAGGGGGATCTCACTTCTTTCAGCTGCAGGCAAAGTTCTGGCAAAGGTCATGCTCCATCGACTTGTCAATGCCATTTCTGAAAACCTACTGCCAGAATCCCAAAGTGGATTCAGAGCGGGTCGAAGTACAGTGGACATGATATTTACCTTACGCCAGTTGCAGGAGAAATGTTGTGAGCAACATAAGAACTTGTTCATTGCTTTTGTGGATCTTTCCAAGGCTTTTGATACTGTACATCGTTACCTCTTATGGAAAGTGCTCTTGCATTCTGGATGCTCTGTAAAGTTTACCACAATCTTGCGACAGTTTCATGATGGGATGACAGCCAAAGTAACATTGGGTGGATTAGAATCGGCACACTGGAGTAAGACAGGGTTGTGTTCTTGCACCTGTCTTGTTTAACATCTTCTTACTATGTATTACAAAGCTGCTGTATAAAGAGATGGAAGAAGAAAGTGGGGTTGCTGTGGCTTATAGACTGGACGGTAACCTCTTTAACATCAGGAGGTTCCAGGCAGTCACTAAGCTTCAGTTGGTTCGTGTGCTGGAATTGCAGTATGCGGATGATTGTGCCTTGGTTTCACATACTCCAGAAGATTTGCAGTCCACTCTTAAAGCTGCTGTTAGAGCATACAGCAGGATGGGCTTAGATGTGAATATCAAGAAAACAGAAGTCCTCTGCCAATGGTCATTGGATGCCCTGCAAAAACCTCCAGTATTCACCATTGATGATTCCCCACTTGCCACAGTGACACACTTCAAATATCTTGGCAGTTATTTATCTAGTGATTGTAGTATAGATCAAGATATTCAACACAGGATCAAGCAGGCTGCTTCTTCATTCGGGAAATTGAGGAAAAGAGTATTTTGTAATACTAATTTACATCTACACACAAAGATTGCTGTATATTGGGCAATCTGCCTTACCTCCCTCCTGTATGGTTGTGAAACATGGACCATATATGCTTGACATCTGAAAATGTTGGAATCTTTCCACATTAGATGCCTGCAGCGCATCCTCAAAGTGACATGGCAAGATCGATTCCACACATTGAGATCCTGAAAAAAAACAATTGTTGGAGTATAGAGGCAACTTTGATGCTCTACCAACTGAGATGGCTTGGTAATGTTGTGAGAATTCCGCCAAGTCGCCTTCCACGTAAGATAATGTGCGGTCAATTACATCTTGGCTCCCGATTTGCAGGAGGCCAAAAAAGAGGCTGAAAGACCAGCTAAAAAACTTTCTTAAGAAGTGTGTGATAAGGCCCACATCCCTTGAAACTAGTGCTGTGAATCGCAAGCTCTGGCAGCAACTTTGTCAAAATGGAGTACAAAGCTATGAAGACAGGAGAACTGAACATCGCATGACTAAAAGACTTCAGAGAAAGCAGGCCAAGCTTGTTCCTGCCCCCTTAAGATCATCAGGAGAAACTTTCATATGCCCTGTCTGTGAAAGACAGTGTGCATCCCGCATCGGACTATACAGTCATCAAAGAACCCACAAGTTATAGGAGAAGTCATCATCGGACAACGATGGACTACCCAGAAGTGTGTGTGTTTGTGTGTGCTCGCGCGCAATGACGCAGATTCAAATTATCCGCCAAATACTTTTCCGTTGCTTAGTCCCGCCTACCACAACGGTTAGCTGTTTGGACCTTGGACCTGTGTCAAGGGCAAGCGGGAGATTTGAATTTAGTCTACGGTTGTGAAGTGGATTGTTTGCGATCACAGTTGTTCAAAGCTATAATCGTATTCGTCAGGAGCAGCCGTAAGCAGGAGCACTGAACACATGTGTTGTGTTAACGTTACAGTCCAGGTGTCAGTCAGTCCGTTCGGTAATAACGCACCCTTTTTCAGTGAGGCTGGATCGTCACAGCGGACATCATCATGCCAAGCAACCGATCACCGGCTGAGGTAAGAGTCTCATACTATAATATGTAAACGATATTTTATATTACATTTGTGTTAATTGACAGTTTCCCAGGTAACGTTAGCATTCATAAATGTTCAGTCAAAACTGTTGCCGAGAGCTGGAGGGCAAAACACTGCAGCATGCCTTTCAATTTTCCATCTGTTTTAAGAAAGATCAGTTGAACATCTCTAAAGACCTAAAACAAGCTTTAGTAGACTTGTTATGCGTATCAAAGTCCGTCCAATTTTGTATAAAATCTTCGTTATGATAGTCAGTCAATCAATCTCTTAAACGGCGGGACATTTTGAAACACTGTCTGGAAGCTGAAACTCCTGTCTTAAAAAAACATACTTGATTTTATTATAGTAAAATTGTAGTAACCACGTTTTTGGCAGATTTATTACCAATTTAATAACCACAGTTTTACTAAAAATGGACCTACCTTTTTTGTTTGTTTGTTTTCTTAGTAACGGTTTAGTTAAACCATGGCTAATTTTGAAATGGTTAACGTGACTAAGTTAACTCGATCAAGAATGTTAAGAAATCGAATTCAGTTCTGTAACGTTACTTGTTAATAATACAGCAAAGACTAAAGTATGAATATAACATAATGAACCCCTATGTGTAACTGATGCAGCTAGGTCACGGTAAATCATATTCATTTTTAATTTATATGTAGCTAAAATCAGGTCAAAACATACTGGTAACCTTTCCTGCTCAGCTTCCAGATCATAGTCAGTTGAGTTTTTGCACTGTACCAATGCAACACATTCTGAGATGTGTAAATGTAATACTGAGTTTTAAAATAACTTATTTTTTTGTGATTTCAGGTCCTGTGGAAAGCAGACGATCATGGCAAACAAGGTATGGGAAGAATTAACTTAAAAAAAATAGTAATGACGAGTCTTCTGATTTCATGTGATTGCACTAAAAGTGTGCACAAGGTTTGGTTTTGCTACAGTAAGACCACGATTGTGTTAGATTCCACCCATCTATTGTTTTTTTTTTTTTTTTTTTTTTTGTAACTAGGCTCTGTCGTTTAGATTTAGAAACATGGCTTTTCCTATCACTGCTATCTTAATGACACACATCTCTACCTTTCATTCCAGCCAGATGATCTGACGGTTGCTGCTCGCATCTCGGCCTAACTGATGGAACATTCTTGCTGGATGAATGTCCTTCACCTTCAACTCAACCTTGCCAAGACAGAACTGCTTTATGGTTTCAGTCAAACCATACTTGCTGTGATCCTGCTGATTTGCCTGACACCATTAGGAGGATCAGGCCCTTCCTATCGGAGCTACACAACTCCTGGTCTAAGCTCTTGCTCTATCCAGAGCCAGACTGGATATTTTAATTCTCTCTGGACAGGCGCTCCAGCATCAGTCAAACCTCTGCAACTGATCCAGATGCTGCAACAAGAGTGCTCTTTAAAGGTTGCCCTAAACATAAACTTTAGATCTATGTGTCCTCCAGAAGCTTGTGTTCTGCAAATGAACGGCGCCTTGTGGTGCCATCATCCCAAAGAGACACAAAAACACTTTCTTCAATGACCTTTACCTGGACTGTTTCCAGCTGGTGGAATGACCGGCGCAACTCAACACATTTTCAAGAAACTGCTAAAGATCCACCTTTTTCATAAACACTTGCCCAAATAATACTAAATCTTTGTTTAAAAAAAAAAAAAAACTTGCTATGTGTACTGTGCTAGACTAACTGGGACTTGTCTCTGCACTTTTTGCTTCTATCGTTATCTTAATTGGTAAATCACTTTGGATTAAATGTAATTGTAAATGTTTAAAAAAAGTTATATTAGACTATAAAGGTAAGGTATACAGCAATTGCCTTTTAATGTGGATAATTTTACATGTTCTAAATGATATACTAAGCTTCTATTTCCAATTAATCACTTATCTTGATGTTCAGTGTTTGTTCAGTTACTAATACTGTAAATGTGCAGGTATTCTGTATTCATACATTTAGTTAATTAACAGAAAGTGACTGTAAATTTGCTATTATTAAGTACTTAAATGGAGATTGGTCAAAGTTGTGAAATTGGATCTGTACAAATAAAAAATAAAACTAAATTTACAAACATTTGTATTTTAATTTATGCATTTTTATACTGTCACGGTAGATGTATTCTCTACTTCCTTTTGTGACATATACATCATTTCATTGTTATTTAACACAGAAAAATTATATATTAAAATATAATTACTGTAGATAGACAGCATTATTATATAAAATAACTTTATAAAACCCTAAATTTACAGTTTAACCTGAAAGTTAAATGTCTTCTTAATGTAATTTGACATAATTTATCAGGTTTTCCACGGTTTAATAAGCCATTATCAACAGTAATATACTGTAATTTAATCAATTTTGACTGTAAAGTAAATTCTGTATTTTTACGGTTTTTCCATGTAATTTTGTGAAACCGTTATTTGCTGTAATTTAACGGAAACCGTCTGGAAACTTTGCTGCCAGAGATTTGACGTTTTTTTACGGGATTTTTTTTTACAGTGTAGTAGAGGGGAATCAATAAATTATGAATAAATTACTGCCATTGCGAGAATAACATATAATCAATAAAAAAGTAACTAGTTTGATTACACACGATTATTTTAATACGTAATATAATCTAATTACAATAGGCCTAATTAATTTTTGGAATCTGATTACATAATCCAGATTACCCAGCACTGTCAGGATACAGGCTCGGAGACTAAGGTAAGTGAATCAACATCAAGCTTTATTTAGTGCATGACGTTCAAAGGCGAGAATATTCAAAGTTCAGAGGTGAATTCGGTGAAGATTACAGCGTGGGAAGGATTCCAGGTGAGCAGATCCTCTTCAGTTTATCTAATGATAAACTAACACAGTTCGGTGATGAATTGTCTTTTCTCTTTCAGATATAGCCGAGAGCGAGTGGAACTCAGGAGGAATACACGGACTCAGGAGACCCGGATACAGTTGAAGCTTCTAGGAACATCAGAACAAGGACACAGAGGTTAGTATAATTCAGGTGAGTATACGTTACGTGACGAGGACAGGTTGTATCAGAGACTTCGTGAAACAGTGGTAAGGCGTCTGTTCCTGTTGGAGACTTGACAAAGATTGAATGTGAACTGGGTGTTTTTATGGAGCTGGTTGCTGATTGGGAACAGGTGCAGGTGATTAGAACTGGAGAGAGTAATCGTTGTGTGGTGTGAGATGTGGACTCTGATTGGTTTCTGACACTACCCCTCCCTCCAGAGTCCGCGCTGGACCCCGATGTCGCGGGGGTCTACCTCTGGGTCGTGGTGCAGGTTTGCTTGGATGTTGAGTGTGGAATTCAAGGAGCATATCAGGATCAAGGATGTCCTTCCAGGGTATCCAACATCTCTCCTCTGGTCCATATCCCTCCCAATCTATCAAATACTCGAGCTGGCCACCTCGACGTCGGGAGTCCAATATTTCTCTTATTGAATAGATGGACTCTGGTTCAGTAGGAGGTATTGTGGGAGTATCCTCCGGAGCTGGTTCTGTAGCTGCGCTAGACACCGCTGGATGATGCGGTTTCAGGAGAGAGACATGGAACGTGGAATGGATTCGTTGCTGAGCCGGGAGACGAAGCTTATAGGTCACAGGATTGATCTGTCTTTCTATGGGGAATGGCCCGATGTACTTGGGACTAAGTTTATGACTAGGTTGACGTAGACGGCTGTCTCTCGTAGAAAGCCAGACCAGTTGTCCAGATTGGTATTCAGGTATCTGACGGCGACGGGCATCTGCGAAGTTTCATTAGCGATTTATTGCTTGTTGAAGGTGATGATGAGTTTGATTCCAGACCCTTTCACTCGCTCTAAATCATTTATCTACCGCTGGCACCTCGGAGGGCTCACCGGACCAAGGAAACAAACACATTGGAATGGAGTTAACTTTGTAGATGCCTTTCTAAGGGATTGGATTATCGGATTTTATCGAAAATCTTGGATTTTTCGTTCGGTTTGGCCGTTGGTTTGCGGATGGTACCCTGATGAGAGACTTACAGTCACATTCATCATAGAGAATAATGCTCGCCAAACCCGGGAGATGAATTGAGGTCCTCTGTCGGACACAATGTCCTCTGGGATACCGACATTTCGAAAAACATGTTCCATTAATAATTCTGCCGTGACGAAGGCTGTGGGAAGACTCTTCAGGGGGATCAACTTACACGCCTTGGAGAACCGATCAATGGCTACGAGGATACAAATGTTACCTTCTGAGACAGGAAGAGCTGTAACGAAATCTACCCCAATGTGTGACCAAGGTCTATGTGGGACAGGAAGGGGCATCAGTTTACCCACTGGCAGCTGTCGTGGAACTTTGGACATGGCACAGGGAATACATCCTTGGATAAACGTGGTTATGTCTTGCTGCATGTTGGGCCACCAATACGTGAGTTGGAGAGTGGACGTAGTTTTGTTTATTCCGGGATGGCCTGTGCCCACCGAGGAATGAGCCGATGAAATCAAGGAGTTACGAAAATCTTCAGGCACATAAATCTTGCCGAGGGGACATCCTGGGACTCTGGGTTGTTGTCGTGACCTTTCTAGCAGTTGTTCATTGATTTCCCAATGGATTGGGTTGACAAATAACCTTTCAGGTAAGATGGTTTCGGGTTCTTCAACTGGACTTTCTGGGGCATGGATACGGGAAAGAGCATCTGCTCTAGTGTTCTTTGATCCTGGTCGATATGAGATTGTGAAATGAAAACGAGTGAAGAACAGTGCCCATCTAGCCTGACGTGGATTCAGTCTCTTAGCATCTCTTAAATACTGAAGGTTCTTGTGATCGGTGAGTACTAGAAACGGATGTTTGGCCCCCTCTAGCCAATGCCTCCATTCTTCCAAGGCAAGTTTCACAGCCAAATGTTCCCGGTTTCCAATGTCGTAATTGCTTTCTGCAGTTGATAGCTTTCTAGAAAAGAACGCACAGGGTATGGTTTTGGAGGAATCATCAGAGTACTGGGACAGAATCGCTCCGACTCCTGTAGTGGAGGCGTCCACTTCTACCACAAATACCTTTTCCGGATCTGGGTGATGGAGTAATGGTGCAACGGTGAATGCGGCCTTGAGTGATTCAAAAGCTCTGTCTGCTTCTGGGGTCCAAAGAAGTGTCTTGGGTTTTCCTTTTAGCAGGGAGGTCAGGGGAGCTGTCAAAAGGCTGTATTGATGTTTAAATCGTCGGTAGAAATTTGCTAAACCGAGGAATCTCTGAAGTTCCTTAACTGACTGAGGAGTAGCCCAGGACAGGATGGTCACCGTCTTCCGATTATTCATTTCCACTCCATTCTCACTGAGGTGATATCCCAGGAACTCGACACTGGTTTGATGGAAAGAGCACTTCTCAGCTTTTAGGAACAGAGTGAATTCTCTGAGTCTTTGGAGTACCTGAGATACATGATGTCGATGTTCAACTAGGTCTTTGGAAAAAATAAGAATATCGTCGATATATACCAACACGAACTTTCCCAAGAAATCCCGGAGTACCTCATCCATGAAGCTCTGGAAGACAGAAGGGGCGTTTACCAATCCATACGGCATCACCAGATATTCATAATGCCCTGCAGGAGTTATGAAAGCCGTCTTCCACTCATCCCCTTTCCTGATTCGGACCAGATTGTATGCACTCCTTAAATCCAACTTGGTGAAAATTTTAGCTTCCCTGAGCTGTTCCAGAGCCGATGGGATGAGGGGCAATGGATAACTGAATTTCACGGTGATCTGGTTTAGGGCTCTGTAGTCAATGCAGGGTCTTAAACCCCCATCTTTCTTGGGAACAAAAAAGAAACTAGCCGCATCAGGTGATGTGGAAGGACGGATGTAACCTTGTTCCAAGGCTTCCTTGATGTACTTTCGCATGGAATCTTGTTCGGGAATTGACAGGGAATAAATTCGACCCTTGGGAATGGATGCTCCGGGTTTCAGATCAATGGCACAGTCCCATGGCCGATGAGGAGGTAAGTTGGAGGCAGTAACTGGATTGAAGATGTCAGAGAACGAGGAGTAACAGGAGGGAATACTCGTGGATAGTTTTTCCGTGGGACTTTTGATGGATGTGGAATTCACTTTTAGAACTTCGGGTGGTTGGGCACAGGGAGAGCTAGGATGTGGAATTTTATTAAGTGGGCACTGACAACCCCATCTAGTGATCTCACCAGACTGCCAATTTATGGTGGGTTGATGACGAATTAACCATGGGCGACCTAGGATTATGTCTGTTTGACTATTCTGTAGAACAAAAGATTCGAACATTTCATGGTGTACGTTTTCAATCCATAACTGGATGGGTGTTATCTGGGATGTGACATGTCCCTTGTTAATCAGCTCACCTGTTACGGCATAGATGGAGTAGGGCTTGGGAGTGTCAATCTTCCGGAGGTTTAGTTCTTTACAGAGCTGTCCTGAAATGAAGTTCCTTGCTGACCCAGAGTCGATGATAGCTGTTACAGATACATAGATATCTCGAGATTTCAGGATTACAGGAATCGTAAGGGGTGTTGATATAATGGAGTTGTCGTGAACGGAGCTTACCGTCAGCCGACCTGGTCGAATGGGACAGATGAGTCTAAAATGACCCTTGGCCCCACAATACATGGATTATTTCAACTCTCTTCTTCGAGTGCGTTCTGCCTGGGAAAGTCGGAAAGTGTCGACTTGCATCTTCTCAGATTGATCTTCTGATGCAGAACCCATGACGACTTGAGGAGAAGAAGAGTGACAAGAGTGACATCGCATAGTATCTTGATAACAGTTCTGAGAACTTTGCTGCACTCGAATAGCCTGCTGGATGAATTTCTCTATTCCCAGGGTGTCATCATAAATCGCCAATTGAAGACGCAGGGCAGGATTCAATCCACGGCGATAAACCGAGATGAGCGTTCTTTCATTCCACCCACTGTTGGAGGCTAGAGTGCGAAATTCTAAAGAATACTCAGACACTGTCTTCTTTCCTTGACGCAACTGCAGCAATTGATCACCGACAGAGGAATCTTCAGTTGGACGTCCGAAAACTTCTTTGAAGTGTTTTACAAATTCCTGAACAGATGTCATCACAGTGGATTCCTGCATCCACAATGCCTCAGCCCATCTCAAAGCTGCTCCGGATAATTGTTGGATAATGAAAGCGACTTTCGATCGCTCGGTGGGATATAGTTGGGCTTGTTGTTCTAATGCAAGTGAACATTGCAATAAGAATCCGTTGCAATCTTCCGCACGACCGGAGAATGGCGCTGGGCGCGACTGTGGACTAGCGAAGCAAGCAATAGAGGGAGCTGCGTTTACGGAAGCGCTAGCTGGGGGTAGCACTGGGTTCGCCGAGGCAGCGGGAACTTGTATGGAATTTGTTGCAGCGGCGGTAGGTTGAATAGAGTTTGTATCCGTGTCTGAGGTTCGCATGGAATCCATTTTCTTCACCTCTTTTGTTTTTGGTCAAGTCTTCTGTCAGGATACAGGCTCGGAGACTGAGGTAAGTGAATCAACATCAAGCTTTATTTAGTGCATGACGTTCAAAGGCGAGAATATTTAAAGTTCAGAGGTGAATTCTGTGAAGATTACAGCGTGGGAAGGATTCCAGGTGAGCAGATCCTCTTCAGTTTATCTAATGATCTAATGTTCGGTGATGAATTGTCTTTTCTCTTTCAGATACAGCCGAGAGCGAGTGGAACTCAGGAGGAATACACGGACTCAGGAGACCCGGATACAGTTGAAGCTTCTAGGAACATCAGAACAAGGACACATAGGTTAGTATAATTCAGGTTAGTATACGTTACGTGACGAGGACAGGTTGTATCAGAGACTTCATGAAACAGTGGTAAGGCGTCTGTTCCTGTTGGAGACTTGACAAAGATTGAATGTGAACTGGGTGTTTTTATGGAGCTGGTTGCTGATTGGGAACAGGTGCAGGTGATTAGAACTCAGGAGAGAGTGATCGTTGTGTGGTGTGAGATGTGGACTCTGATTGGTTTCTGACAAGCACTGTATATATTTAAATGATTTTTAATATTAAATAATAATATACATTTTTAATTCATGTTAATTAACTATGCCTACACATTAATTAAAATTTCTACATTTAATAATTCTATTTTTTTTTTTATTATAAATGAACATTAACCTAGATTAATAGTTTTCAAAATAAATGCTGTTTGAAAAACAAAGATGAAGTTTTAGGTACAGTATGCTTTTGGTCACTCCAGAAATTATATTGGCCAGTAGCTATATTTCATAACCTCTGCTGACTATCTCTCATATTTGCTATAGAAGAAGTAGTAGTACTTACTCCCCCCCTTTGCTTTTGCTCTCCTTCTATCACGCTTCCCATATGCTTCATATGCTTGTGTCTGTATGAGAGTTATCTAATGTGCATAACTTACTGGGAAGTGCAGCTGTAGCATTGCAGACGTTGCACGGTTCTCTGAGAGCTGTATGCCAGCGGCCACATGCTCAGACCTGCCAGGGAGGGAGTTACACTTCTCATGATAGTCACACGGTACAATGAAGCATTGTATGTGTATCACTACCTTTAAATGGTTTCGTTTGTAAAGATCATCAGTCGAAAACAATGAGGTTTTTGTTTAAGATAAAAAGGAAAGCTCGAAGCCAGAGGGGAAAACACTACGTTTGTGTAACATTAATATACTACAGCTATCACCATTACATAACCAGATAAGGAATCCATCAAAAACTCTCTATTATTCATGATGATGCATCACAAGGCTACTAATGTTGCTGCTGGAAAAAGGAAGCAGCACCATCGCTTCTGCTAGAAGTCTCACCATTCGTGCCCAAAACACCCCTATTTACACCCAAAAGCTTGACTTACAGGGTCACGCCAGCAGCCAGAGACTGTGTTAACAAGTATGGGAAGGATTATCCCCCTGTGGGCAGTGATAGTGTAATGACTGAAGTGTAACATTAGCGCTCATTTGGAGCTCACTCAACAGTCAGGCACACACATAATTAAATGGCTGCACATGCAGGTCAACTGTCTATTTGCTGACAGAGATTCTTTCACACAAGTCATTGAGTGACGGTTTACCTGAGCCCTTTTGGAGGTGCAAGAGGATTTCAGCAGATGAAAACAGTAGTTGTGTTAAACCTCTAACGTGGACAGATATTTACAGATCTTTATACAATCGCTAGGAGGACACATTTCTCAATTTACTTAGGTCACTTTTTCAAAAACTTTTTACACAGATCTCCTAAACAACCTTCAGTTTGGCATAGCACTAAAACTAAAACACTTCATACATGTCACAAATCTAAACTTGTTCTTCCATAACACATAAAACAATGACCTAAAAAACACAAACAACAGGCAGCACTATACAATTTGTTTTTATATTATAATGTCTTTACAAAACAAGAATGACACTCTCTGCCGTTTAAAAATCACTGCGGTGTATGTTACATAGCCCATGTTTACATAACAGTATACAATTCTCCCTATAAGTTTTCCTTTTTTGTATGGATGGTGATGAAAATGAAAGACTAATATCTGTGTGTTCAGCTGGATTTCATTTTTTAGCTTTGTAATATATTTCAATATGGTACTATAAAAATGTAGCAAATTGCTGTCTTATTCAATTTTGTATTATGTTAGTTTTTGAATTTATGATTAACAGTTTTGAAAAGAGTATGTAAACAGGCAGATTGGCCTATATGGGAATATAGAGTTTAGGTGGTGATTGTGTCTTGGAAAGTTTTGGAAAGTATTGAGAAATGTGTCCTAGCGATTGAAAAAAAAAATGTAAATAAAAAAACTGTGTTAGCCATGTCAGTTATTCAGGGTGTGATGTTACATCCAAAACACCATGCATGATTACCTTTGATCTTTACTTCTATTTCTATTTGACAGTCCTCTTTATATGTTGTTTATGACGACTGAAAGTGATGATGCACCGAGTTCCTCTGGAATATCTACAACTTTATTATATCGCAGTGGACAGATGTCTGTAACTCTCAAAATACATAATATCTCATTCGAGATTCAAATCCACGGTCATAATTTTGACAATCTTCAAACTGTTTTTAGACATAGCCTTATATTCAATAGATAGATAGATAGATAGATAGATAGATACATGCTGGGCCTTTCATAGCGGGAAACACTGATGGATGGCCAATGGTTATATTTTTGTTTTGAATAAAAAAGAAATATGAATGTTGTGATTGAATAATTCCTGTGCAGTCGTCTCTTTGTCAGCACAAAGTTTGCAATTAACTGATGTAGCGGTGCTGTTTACGCTGGGCTAGTTGCCATCCGTGCTGAAGATGAAATACACTTGGATTTTACTCATTTTAACAAGACTTGGACTCTGATACAAAAAAACATGCTTCAGCAAAGACCATTAAAGTCTCTCTGTCTTTTTCTCTCTCAGTGGGGAATGATTTTTGCCAAACCCATCTGAATAGTGTAGGTAACAGCAAACATGCACCTCTATACCAATCATATATTAGTCTTTCTTCTTTTTCTCTTAGACCAGATATAGACCTCATATGACATCTGACCAAGACTTTGATTCAATTTGCACTCTCTAAATAAACTTTTATACCCACTTTGATCCCTCAGTGTAATTTGTGAGAGAGGTTCTGGATCACCTTCTCAAATTCTTGGCTCCACAAGCAATGGAGGACTTTTATTACTCAAAGGCAAGCCGAGATAAATCAGACCCGCGTCCTGAACAGATGCATATGGCAGATTTATGGTGACAACATACTGGGGGATAAATATAAAAACTGATCAGGAAGGGAGGGGTGTTTGTTTGCTACAAGTCTTATGGAGACAATAATAAGATGATGTGGAAAAAAAGTTAAAAGGGTTGTGAATAATTGAACAACTGAATAAATAAAAATGATTTGATTATAATTTAATAAACAAGGGTTACCATAATAATAATAATAATTATTTTTAAAATTTAATTATAATTATTTTATTATACATATTTTAAAATTAATATAGCCTTCGCCCTGAGATGCTGCTGGGATAGGCTATAAATTGTTATTATTATAGAAAAATATATACATTACATATAATCCTGGATTAAATGCAAATGAGAGAATAAGCATTCATGTATTACTCCATTGAATTACAGAGTAATTAATCTCATGTAAATAGTTTTCCAAATAAGATCTGTCACTAATTTCATGACAGATAAATTCTTAATTCAGATTAAGTTCCTTCCTATCAACTGTGGAAATATGGGACAATCCATGCATTGTTTTCTTTGGGTTGAAGTTACCAGTATCAGTTTCCGTTCCCTCAATAATGTGTTTTGATATCCTTTTCACATTAAAGTCCACACTGAAAGATTTAAAGATAAAATATGAAAGGGACATACTAGCAACTAATGTAGAAAGCAATGTGATAATGCCTAACAGAGAAGAACGGATGGAAGAGGAGTCACTGGTTTAAAACGCCAAAATTGATTGAAATCTAATGGAGGGGTATTTTAGCAGGAACTGAATTTGCAGAGATGGAAGTGGGTGTGAAAAAAAGCAGATGAGTATGAAGAAGGGAATATGGGTTGTGTTCTCTGTCCCATAAATACATGGCTAAATACACATTTTCAATAAACAAATGTACAGAAAGCAGTAAAAGTAAAACACTTTTTTAAAACCATAAATAATTTAGAAGGTCTCCATTTATTATCCATTAAAAGCACACATTCCTGGACTTGTTCAGATATGACAGGAAGTTTGAAATCATTGGGGAAAAAATGAGCTGATTTGGCTTTTTCCTCATTCCTAGACTGACAGACACATGCGGAGTGGCAGCTCTTCTCTGAACCCCAGTACTTAAGAACTCTTACATTACACATTAATCTAATCCTAGCAATTTCCCATTGCTTTTAACAAGAGTGGGGAGACGGGAGGCCAAAGAATAAATGTGAGAAGTTCAGTGAGGATCATAAATTAAATCAATTTTTAACTTCGATCTCCAGCTACTTCTGTTTGACTTCTGACAAATATTAGTATTATGTCATACTCTATAACTTGAGTTTCCTCTGTAAAAGGAAAATGGGATGAATTACGCTACAGACATGTCTGAAAAATGAGAGCTGCAAAGCTATTATATTTCTCTATGTTGCTAATCTGATTTCATATCTGTTTGTTCGCCTATACAAAAGGACAGCAGGGGGCCTTAGCAGTGTTTATTCAGAGGATTGGGATCTAATTCTACGTTGTTTAATAGGAATAATCCTATTCATACAGATTCCATCAGAATGATTAAGAGCCACCGGTTAAGTTTGTGTTCAGATTGGTTTACATGTGTGGAAGGACAGTTTACTTAGACTAAGTTGTTTTTTCCTTTCCCAGTGATGATGAACCACTGAAATGTGGTTTTACAGTAGATTATTATCATAACGGACAGCATAGAGAAAGAATTCTCTGATAACCGAGGCACTCCTTAGTTAAAATGTCTTTATTACAAAAATGACATGTCCTAAACGGACAAATTTAAAACGCCCACGCGTAGCGGCATGGAGCCTTCTTCAGGGCATAGTGAAGCAGATAGAAAACTGATCTTATAATGACAAAGACACACAAGTAGAAGCAAACACACAGGTGCTGGCAATCAGTGTTAAAGATCTACAGGTAATTGCTAAGACACGCCTCTCACACGGTTTCCAGCACTAAAAATATAAATCACAATAATAAACAGAAACACAGGCAACAAATAGCATGCATATATACTCATGCATACATTGCCAGGGCACTTCTCTCACATGGTTCTCAGCAACGAGTCTGTTGATCACAATGTTAAACGAAAAACATACAAGCAACAAAATAGCATGCATATACACTCATGCATATATTGATAGAACACGCCTCTCACATGACTCACAGCACTAAAGCTGTTAGTCACATAGTAAGTAAAAGCACAAGCAACAGGTAGCACGCATATATTCATGCGTACACAATACACATGCACATACATTCATGCATACAACACATATACAATACACATGAGAAATAAGTAATCACAAGAAAAAACAATATTTACAGAGTCACAAAAAAGGTCTATAACCTATCTCCTCATTTAATCCTGGATAGTCCATTGCTTTAAAACTCCATATCCAAAAGGTTTCACGTTGCAATAACCGTTTTAGAATGTCACCTCCACGTATTGATTTTTTGATAATTTCAATGCCCTGAATTCTCAAGGATGATGGGTCACTATGGTGTATTGCTTTATAGTGTTTGGCCATAGGGTAATCTTCGTTGTTGACTCGGATTGCGTATTTGTGTTCATAAAACCGCTCTTTTAGTTTTCTTTTAGTTCTGCCCACATAGAAACACCCACATGGGTATTGTAGGCGGTAGACCACATATTCAGAGTTGCAGTTAATGAAACCATTCGTCTTAAATTCTCTCTGCGTTCTCAAATCACAAAAGATCTTACTCTGAATGACACCCTCACAATGACTGCAAGACCCACACCTATAGGTCCCCCACAATCCTTTTTCTAGCCATGTTTTTTGTTTAGGACCTGAAGGTAGCTTCTTACAAGCTTGTCCCTTATGGATGGTGCCTTCTTGAACACAGCCATAGGCGGCTCTGGAAAAACGTTTTTCAGAATAGGATCACTTTGAATTAACCCCCAATTGGACTCAATTATTTGTTTCATTTCAAAAGCACTGTATTGGGTAACAAAGACAGGTCTGGAGTTGTTTTTAGCCATGTCTTTCCTCCTCTTTTTCTTTTTTAGTAGGTCAGAGCGTGTTACGGAGCGTACTTTTATTATTGCTTATTCTATTATCATTGGTGAGTAGCCCCTAGCCCTGAACCTTAATGTCATATCTTGAGCCTGCATTTCAAAATCAGAATCTTTGTTACAGATGCGTCTAAGACGCTGAAATTGTCCAAATGGAATGTTATCTTTCAGGCTCCTTGGATGGAAGCTGTCAGCCCTCAATAAAGTATTTCTATCTGTGCTTTTCCTATAAATGGTTGTGTACAAGAGATTATTATCATCTATAGAGATAGTCAAATCCAAGAAATTTATAGATGATTTTGAATGTTCAATTGATAGTTTTATATTTGGGTTAGTTGTATTGATACTCATGAAACTGCAAAAAGTTCTTCCTCATTCCCTGACCAAACAAAGAGAATATCATCAATAAAGCGTCCCAAAATATTATCCTATCACAGAATTTGTTACTAGATCGATTATATATGTATTGCTCTTCCCAGTGACCTAAAAATAAATTGGCATAATTAGGAGCAAAACATGCACCCATCGCTGTGCTCTTAAGCTGTCTAAAGAAATGGTCTTGGAAGAGGAACACATTATTATGTAAAATCCATTCTGTGAGAGAAAGTCAAAAATGGTTGGGCGGTGACGTCTCCGACCTATGTACCAAATAATGTTGTAAGGCTAAAAGGCCTTCCTGGTGTTTAATATTGGTATATAGGGAGGCTACATCCAAGGTCACCAAATAACAATTTTTTACATCTATGATATTCATAAGTCTACATAACACATCAGTAGTGTCTTCAATGAAAGAAGGGAGATCCCGCACTAAAGGTTTTATAAAAAAAAGTCCACAAATTGGGAGCAGGGCTCAGTCAAAGATCCATTGCCTGAGATAATGGGTCTACCCTCAGGTTGTTCTAAATTCTTATGGATCTTAGGCAACATGTAGAAACATGGCATTTGGGGATTCTCATTCATTAGAAAAGCAAATTCATTGTCTGAGATCCATTTTTGGTCTCTACCAAAAGATAAAATGTTCGTTTTTCATTTTCATAATTGGATTTCTCTGTAATTGTTCATAATAAATATTATTTCCTAGTTGTCTTTGAGCTTCAATAATATATGAACATTTATCCATTACTACAACTGCACCCCCTTTGTCCGCAGGTTTTATTATTATCTGCTCATTCTTTGTTAGAGAATTCCGTGCATCTCTTTCGCGTTTTGAGAGATTGTGTTTCATTTTGTTCTGTCTTTTATCAAACATATTATCTATATCATGAGAAACCTTTTTGGTAAAAGCAATCAAAGTGGGATTAGAACTCATCGGCATAAAGTTTGACTTAGGCCTAAACTGTCTCCTGACATCATGAGTAGTGTCAAAATTCAATTCAGGTGTGCTATTCAAGAGTTTAATCGACTGATGATACCACACTTTCAAATGAAGATTTCTGTAGAACCTAAAGAGGTCCACCTTAGTTTTAAATGCATTAGTTTCACTTGTAGGAGAAAAAGTCAATCCTTTTGATAGCACATTCACAGAGTCTTGAGTTAATATATTTTTTGAGATGTTAATTACCGTGCATTCTTCCTTTGGTTCCGAAGATTCCAACGCGGCTTTTGAAGAGCTTGATCGACCTCTCCCTCTTCGGGTTTTTTTCTTGGGGGTTCGGGTTTTTTTCTTGGGGGTTAATTCAAAGTGATCCTATTCTGAGAAACGTTTTTCCAGAGCCGCCTATGGCTGTGTTCAAGAAGGCACCATCCATAAGGGACAAACTTGTAAGAAGCTACCTTCAGGTCCTAAACAAAAAACATGGCTAGAAAAAGGATTGTGGGGGACCTATAGGTGTGGGTCTTGCAGTCATTGTGAGGGTGTCATTCAGAGTAAGATCTTTTGTGATTTGAGAACGCAGAGAGAATTTAAGACGAATGGTTTCATTAACTGCAACTCTGAATATGTGGTCTACCGCCTACAATGCCCATGTGGGTGTTTCTATGTGGGCAGAACTAAAAGAAAACTAAAAGAGCGGTTTTATGAACACAAATACGCAATCCGAGTCAACAACGAAGATTACCCTATGGCCAAACACTATAAAGCAATACACCATAGTGACCCATCATCCTTGAGAATTCAGGGCATTGAAATTATCAAAAAATCAATACGTGGAGGTGACATTCTAAAACGGTTATTGCAACGTGAAACCTTTTGGATATGGAGTTTTAAAGCAATGGACTATCCAGGATTAAATGAGGAGATAGATTATAGACCTTTTTTGTGACTCTGTAAATATTGTTTTTTCTTGTGATTACTTATTTCTCATGTGTATTGTATATGTGTTGTATGCAGGAATGTATGTGCATGTGTATTGTGTACGCATGAATATATGCGTGCTACCTGTTGCTTGTGCTTTTACTTACTATGTGACTAACAGCTTTAGTGCTGTGAGTCATGTGAGAGGCGTGTTCTATCAATATATGCATGAGTGTATATGCATGCTATTTTGTTGCTTGTATGTTTTTCGTTTAACATTGTGATCAACAGACTCGTTGCTGAGAACCATGTGAGAGAAGTGCCCTGGCAATGTATGCATGAGTATATATGCATGCTATTTGTTGCCTGTGTTTCTGTTTATTATTGTGATTTATATTTTTAGTGCTGGAAACCGTGTGAGAGGCGTGTCTTAGCAATTACCTGTAGATCTTTAACACTGATTGCCAGCACCTGTGTGTTTGCTTCTACTTGTGTGTCTTTGTCATTATAAGATCAGTTTTCTATCTGCTTCACTATGCCGCTACGCGTGGGCGTTTTAAATTTGTCCGTTTAGGACATGTCATTTTTGTAATAAAGACATTTTAACTAAGGAGTGCCTCGGTTATCAGAGAATTCTTTCTCTATGCTGTCTCTTATATGTTCTACCTTGGACCGAAGAGCACCCAAATCAAACTCAAAAAGGAATTGAGCACGCCATTCATCTTGAATCTATTATCATAAGGGATTATCTTTAGCCCTTTATCTGGTGTTGAGAGGGACATAACTGACTGCCATGTGATTAAAACATGTGCTGTTGTTGGTTTCACCATGCACTCCTGAGTGAATATTTCAGACCAATTTGATGGAGAGTTACAGTGAGAATATAACCAACCTTTTGCACATCTAGGAGAAGGTAAGTGCCATAACTCTTGAACCAATTTTTGGAAAATGTCTTTTATGTGCCTTTTATTATTTATATTTTGAATATACCACCATAACTCATGAGTTTGTGTATGGTCAGAAGCACGCTTTGGCGCGCATATCGCTGTATAGTTGGTTTACACTTCAAAATTCTTTACCATTTCAGGCCCTGTTTACACGAAAACGATTCCGGGTGAAAACGTAATAATATTTTATCGGATGTGCCTTTCGTTTACACGGCGACGGCGTTTTTGGGGCTTAAAAACGCAAAAAAGTGAAACCACCCTCCAAAGTGGAAATCTTAAAAACGCTCCACCGTCGCGTTTCCGTCTAAACGGGTAAAAACGCAAATCTACTAGGGAGAGAAGTAGAAGGAAGGTTGTACGCAGGCGCACGGACTTGTTGTTGTTGTGTGGCAGTGCTTCACATTGCCACCTAGCCGCCTGGAGTGCATACTACATCGCATTTCTAACACTTTTGCGTCTCCATATGCACGCAGATTTCCCCCCCATAACGCTCGTCTAAACGCAGAATAAAAAGTGAAAACGAAACGCCACTTTTGCGTTTTCTCTTCAGATCGTTTCCGTGTAAACATGGCCTGCGATGCTGCTGTTCGAGTTGGGCTCTTTGGTGAAGCGCGTAGAGCGTCTCCGCCAGGAGAGGGCGACGGAGAACCGCAGGCGAAGCTCCTGTGTGTGGATTACAGCTGGCTGGCTACAGCTCCACCGAAGTCCTCCTACGAGATTCCACCTGGGGCGATACTGGAGCTCAGGGTTCTCAAGTCTCACGCATTGGCCGTGAGACACACGCAATTCAACTAGTTCACATGCTCACACGCCACACCGTGTATTTCTCACGCTGAAAATGAATGCCAACCAAGTTGTCCTGCGAGCTTTATATATAACGTTGTATTCGAGGCGCAGGCACACAAAGTGAAGTTTCCTGCCGCCAGCACGTATCTCGGCCAGATTGCGTTCGTTACTAGCTAGGCATCATAGATGCGCGAAGCCGCGGAAGTTGACGGAACATTCTCGGCCTCCGTACGTTCGTTACTAGGTAACCAACAACATCGCGCGAACACACGTCGTGATGGAGAAGGTAAATTGGAAGAAAGCTCGTCTAACATTTTAAGGCTAGAAAATTTAATATATATAGCCCATCTTATACATTATTATTGATGCAGTCAAAAACTCTACAACTACTTTGCAACCAGGCCAGAAGCTTTGGCTAGCTTACGTTATCGGAAATGTTAGTGGGTACGAGAAAGGAATGAAGATGCATTTCTTCATTTTATTTTAAATTATATATTACACTGTATTAATAGTCTTTCATAAACATTAATCATTGCCATTGCATTTGTATTTTTCAAAGATGTCAGGGAAAAAGCAAAAATATATTTTATCATTCTGGGCACCAAAGGGTAAGCCCCAAGGTTGCAAGGCATCAAAATGTGCAACAAACACTTACAACACAAAACACATTTCATAAGCTGGATTGTGTACGCACACACACAAACACACACTCACATACTCTAATATGTCCATTTGTTCACAATGTCCCACCACACAATAATTCAAAATGCAAAAGATTTGTTTTTCCAAACTGTTTGGAGCAATTTGTTATATTTTTGTATATTTGTAATTTTGAAATATAACATTAAAGAGTATATTTGATGTGATGAATTGCTCTGTCATTTATCAGATTTACCAATTGTTATAATTTCAATTTGTGCTGGTTAATTATGAACAATGGGTAAAATTGGGGGGCGGGGATGGGCGGGGGCGGGGCTCCATTAGGGCTCCTCCCCTAACCGCATGTGATCTCACTCCAAGCTTTTGATAAAACTTGAGAACCCTGTGGAGCTCCAGGACCTGTGTGCCAAGATCCCTCCCACCCAATGCGGTCCCCTCATTCTCAGGTACACCTACGTCTTTACTGAACAAATACAGGCTACACTTTACTGAACAATGCTAAAACTAAGACAGCACATTTTGTGAATCATACAATGACTTTAAGGGGCGTTGACGTTTGTAAAGTCGGCTTGAAATGGAAGTCGGGTTTTTTCTTGGTAATAAACATGGTAATAAACGTGTGAAACGGCTTTGCGAACACGAATGTAGGGCGGGACTTGGATTTGTCTATCGGGAATTGATTGGATCGTTGTGATTTGCTATTGCTGCAATCACATGAAAGTGAGAGGTTGTCCCGCCCTCACGCCAGTAAACACGTCATCAGAGAAGAGGTTGCGGATGGAGGGGAAGTTATTTTGATGAAAGTTAATGAGGGCACATGAATTAAAAAAAAACATAGGCCTATTTATTTTCAATACCATAAGTAGGCTAGTGTAATTGTACTGAAATCACTAAAGAACACCTAAGATTCTAAACACTCTAGAAAATAAAACAAAATTAAAATAGTAATACTAAACTAAAATAGGCCAAGTAATAAAATAAAATCACAATGGCTTGCAACAAAACAATTAGCCTATGGTTACTGTTTATATAACAATATTACAAAGACTGAACCTTAAAGGAGAACTCCGGCGCAAAATGAACCTTTGGTCTAATAAAACATTGGTACCTAGTCAACCGTTCTCTGAGATTTGTTTTCATGATAATCGAATGTAAAGAGTTTTATCTCTAAAAACTGTTTAGCGTATAACGCTAGTAATGGGGGCATATAATAAGTAAAAAGAAATTGCTAGTTAATACCACTAACAAGGCTCAAAATAGCCCCACACGAACACAGTAACATAATGAGGGTCCCTACATGCAAAACGAAGCATTGAGAACTTTGTAAGTGTTCAGACCGTTTAATAAGAAATAATTTTATAAAGACAGTCCACTTCGTGTATACGGAGAGGAGCCATCTTTGGAAAACAGTCTCGACTAGTCAAACCACGAACGACGTGCTAAGTGAGCTGAACTGTATGAAATTCAGTGAAATTCTGAACTGTATGAATGGCGTTCGTGGTTTGACTTTGTAGTCTGTACACTTACAAAGTTCTCAATGCTTCGTTTTGCATGTAGGGACCCTCATTATGTTACTGTGTTCGTGTGGGGCTATTTTGAGCCTTGTTAGTGGTATTAACTAGCGATTTCTTTTTACTTATTAAATGGCCCCATTACAAGCGTTGTACGCTAAACAGTTTTTAGAGATAAAACTCTTTACAGTCGATTATCATGAAAACAAATCTCAGAGAACGGTTGACTAGGTACCAATGTTTTATTAGACCAAAGGTTCATTTTGCGCCGGAGTTCTCCTTTAAATCCGATTACAACACTTCTTCAACTTTGACCAAGAAGAACAATCTTTTAGATTTAATCTGCTTTTATGTTTTGTTTAGGCTGAGGAAAGTGGTGACAGAGGAAGAGCCAGATGTGACTGAGGTTTCTCGTCTGTTCCGTTCCGTTCTTTGCAACTACCTGGACGAGGTGGAGGAGGGGGCAACTAGGGAGAGAGCACAGAAGACTCGGGTCAATCGCAGTAAGAGCATGTCTGTCATCAACCTGCGCTCACGGCTCCGCATCAACCCGCTCTGGAGCAGGGTCACAGCGGGACGGCACGTCGAGGAGCTACCCGAGGAAGAAGATGAGGATGAAGAATATATCCACAGGAACAGGAGGATCAGGAGCATGCCTGATATCAGTGTAGTGGAAGAAAGAGCACCGACATGAACACGCCGTGTTTGCAATAGAAAACGACTCGGTTACTAACTTAACCTCGGTTCCCTGAGAGGAGGGAACGAGTATTGCGTAAGTAGCTTACGCTATGGGAAAACTCCTTTTCTCGAGAATATTGAAGTCTTTATGTAAAACGCATTGCAGCTGCACAGCAGACAGCAATAAGCGAGGCAGTTCGGTCATTGGCTGTGCTGCGGCAACTTGCTCGAACCAATGGCGGGGCGACTCTGAATGCGCGACCAATGAGCGCACTTCGCGCCCGCGCGCGTCAGAGCCCGCCAAGATGGGCGTGGCCAAGAGCTATATATTGGGCGCCCCGTCATGAGAGTTCTTTAGGTTAAAACGACTGAAGCGAACTAACCAAGCACAAGCACGGCAGCTTACGCAATACTCGTTCCCTCCTCTCAGGGAACCGAGGTTACGTTAGTAACCGAGTCGTTCCCTTTCGAGAGGTCTCTCCTATTCCGTAAGTAGCTTACGCTATGGGAAGACCATGCAAAACGCCGTGCGTGCTGACTTCGCCTTATGACAGCCAGAGGCAGGTGCCTGAGCTGAAAAGCAAAGTTATCATTCAACTAGCCGGCAGAAGCGAGCTTTATATGTGAGAAAAATTACAGAGCAGCTAGAAGGCGCTCAGTGTGACACAAGCACATACATAATCTAGATATGAACTCATAGTTCTACTAGCATCATGCAGATAGTACGTTGGAATGCAATGTCGGGACCTGTAGGTTGTAAAACCTGATAAATGTGGACGGTGAGGCCCAGCCTGTCGCTGCACAAATATCCTCGATCGGTATCCCGCTCGACCATGCCCAGGAAGAAGCCACACTCCTGGTGGAGTGAGCTTTGACTCCCCAGGGGCATTGAAGTCCCTTGGCTTCATAAGCCAGCGCTATAGCCTCAACTATCCAGTGAGAGATTCTCTGCTTTGAAACGGCGGAACCTTTCGTACGGCCGCCAAAGCATACAAACAGTTGTTCTGTCTGTCTGAATAGGGCAGAACGCTCCAAATACACTCTGAGAGCCCTAACGGGGCAGAGTAGATCAGCGTCGCGTTCGTCTGCTGGGGTTAGGGAGATAACCTGTGCTCTGAAGGGAGTGGTGAGCACTTTAGGAACATACCCATGTTTTGGCCTAAAGACAACCCTGCAGTCGTTAGGTCCAAATTCTAGGCAGGCAGCGCTTGTTGAGAGCGTGTGCAGGTCGCCCACTCTCTTGACCGAGGCGAGTGCCAGCAAGAGCGCAGTTTTGAGCGAGAGCTGTTTAAGGTGCACGGTTCAGAGTGGTTCGAACGGGGCCCCTTAAAGAGCGTCTAGGACAGTAGCCAGGTCCCAGATCGGCATTGAGGGGGGGGGGGGGGGGGCGTGAAGGGTTCATCCTCCTAGCGCCCCTTAGGAAACGAATAATTAGGTCGTTTCTTCCCAATGGACGTTCCATTACAGGGTCGTGTGACGCTGTGATGGCCGCCACATATACTTTGAGCGTGGAGGGGGTGCGGCCTGCCTCCAGAAGCCCTTGTAGAAAAACAAGTACGTTCGTAATCTCGCATGTTTCAGGGTTCAGGGCCTTGGTATTACACCAGTCACTGAACACTTTCCATTTCTGGGCATATAAGCGTCTCGTGGAGGGCACCCGCGCCTCAGCGATGGTTTTTAACGCTCCGCTCGTGAGGTTCCTGGAAAGAAATCTTCTGGCTGGGAGATAGTATACTTTTTGCAAAATTGATTCTTAGACCCAGGTGAAGGGTTGGGGTCAGAATCCCTTGCCTCTTCAATTCAACTATATGTATATCTTTTTTTTATGATTACATTATTCCTATAATAAGTACTAATCAAATTATATAATCATTCATATATGCCATAAAGTGATTCACATATGGGTTTTTATTCACACTTTTGTTGAATGCATATCTTTCATGAATGTTGGTTGAATGCATATCTTTCATGAATGTCTTATGATGTCTGTGACTAATCTTCTGTGGCCCTGAGTCAGAACAGTAAATACAGGCTTTTGGTTTGTATGTATGGAGTTAATAAACTAATGAGTGTGTTGAGCCTAAAGAGAACCCTTATCATATGATTAGGTTTCTCTTCTGACCCCATTAACGGACAGGGGTAAATTTCTGTATGGTTCTATGATTTGTTTCCAAAATTGTACTTCTTTAATACATATATCTCTCAAGAAATAAAGTAATTGTTATTTCTTCTCTCTGAGGATGGAAGGTTTTATCAGTAGGATGGAAGGTTTTATCAGTATGTTGCAGGTCTCAAGACACAGGGTGGCTGGTCTCATGACGCTTTTTGATGGCCCCTCCGAGGTCATTACTGGAGCTTCGTGACTTGGATGACAGCTATCTTGATCGATGTCGACGTACCCGTCTATCTATGTATCATTGTTTAGACTTTATGTCCTCTGAGCCAATCAGAAGTGAATGTTTATGTAATGTATGCCCTTGAAAACAGTATAACTGGTGTACGATTTTTATGTAAGGAAGAGTTAGCTTGCGACCTCCTCGTGAGACTTTGACGCTGGCTCTACCAATTAAATTGCAAACTATTCTTCAGTAAATTTTACTCTTTGATTTAACTTCACGACTCCTGGTCTTCTTTCATCTTCTCTGGTCCTGGGTCTAAAACTGTTACTCCCCCTAACACAGGCATTCTAGATGGCTGATAATCCAAGATCTGTGTGTTATTAACTGACTCTCTGATTGTGCTAGGACCAGCCAATCGTCGAGATAATTCAGTATTCGCACTCCCCGCCGTCTCAAGGGGGAAAGTGCTGCGTCCATACATTTCGTGAATGTACGGGGAGCCAGGGACAGGCCGAACGGAAGTACCGTGTACTGGTAGGACTGTCCCTCGAAAGCGAATCTCAGAAAAGGCCTGTGATGAGGCGCTATTGGAATGTGAAAGTAAGTATCTTTAAGATCCACTGAGAGAAACCAATCTCCTGGGCGTACTTGCGCGAGGATATGTTTGGTTGTTAACATTCTGAACGAGCGAATCATTAGTGCCTTGTTCAGGTGTCTGAGATCTAGGATGGGGCGGAGACCGCCATCCTTTTTTGGGACGAGAAAATAGCGGCTGTAAAAACCTGCCTCGCTCATAGAGGGGGGAACAGTTTCCACAGCGCCCTTTTCTATTAATTTGCGCACCTCGGTGCGTAGAACATGTGAACACTCCTTTCTCACTTTCGTCTCGACCACAGTTGTAAAACGTGGTGGTCTGCGGGCGAACTGGAGCGAGTATCCGTGTTTTATTATATTCAACACCCATTTCGGCATATCTGGAATGTTTTCCCATGCCGCTGCATGCACAGATATGGGCTGAATACAGGCTAGGGGTGGGCCGCTGTGACGTAGGGACCCGGCCAGCGAATCGCCTGAGCTCGTAGCTCTCAGAGGCGCGGGGCGCGCGCTGAGCAGCTGAGTGTATGGGTGCGTGTGTGATTACAACAGCGCGCGCTATGTCTGTAACGCTCGCAGCCTGAGCTGGGGTTGGGTTTGACACTGTAGGGACAGTGCTTATAAGTGGGGGTGCATAAACAGTGGTAGGCACATGCGTCACTTTTATAATGTTTCCCGCTTTTACTGGGGATGAATTTATGACTGTGTGAACAGTGCTTGTGTGTAATGGTGCGTACATGACCGTAGGCACGTGATCTACATTTATGAGGCGTCCAGCCTGAGCTGGGAATGAACTTGGCACTGTTTTGACAGTATCTGGGAATGCACACTTTGTGGACATGTGAACCCTTAGTGACACAGGCAGAAAAAAACCCCTCTTTTTGTGTTTTCTGTGTGTCGCCGTAAAAACGGCGTTTGTTTGCAGGTGAGCGAGCTCTGTGACTGGCCCATTGACTACTGTATGGACATTTCCAGCCGCCTGTAAGGGGACTGGGTAACGTTTGAGATTTTGCAGAGAGAGTGGTCCGGCTTTTGCGAGACACGCACTCTCTCTTCTCATTCCTGTGGCTAGGAAGGCTTTCGAGGCTCAGGGTTCAGCCCAATCTTGGGCCGAGGACCCCGTCGCTCAGAAGGCGGCTTGCGGTTGTGGGAGCGCGAGCGGCGTCGAGCGTCAGTCTGAGGTGCGGGCTGAGAGGCGGTGGGGGCTGTTCTAGCCCGCTGCAGCTGAGGCGGTCTCTGTCTGCTCTGTGATGAGCTGGAGCGCTTGGGCAGAAAATGGCGCATAGCTTGTGAAGCTTTCCATGACTTGGTGAGTTCGTCATGAACTTCCGGGAAGAAAGGAGAAGGCCTTTGCCGAGGGGCCTGCTGGCGCCCCTGCAGAAACCACTCGTCCAGTCGGCTTCGGGTTGGTTCTTCGGGAGAAGACCAATCGAGCCCGAGGTCCTCCACGGCCTTTGAGAGGATGCGAACAATCTCCGTGTCCATAGTGGAGCCCCCACTCGTGCTCGCTAGCGTCGACGGGGCGGGGTCAAAAGTGGAGCCCGGCCAGTCGTCAGATGCAGCGTCGATAGATAAGCTGTCATCTACTCCCCCGTCGTCCTCGGACGCGCCGAAAGTCACAAGGCCCACCGCTCCGCTGGAGGGGTGTGGGTCCGGCTGAGTGAACTGAACCGGCGGTGGGGAAGTCAAAAGCGGCGGTGAAGCACGCGGAGACTGGCTCGGCGTGACGTCACTGAGCTCAGGTTCAGGAAGCCTTTGTGAGCGGCGCTTTTTCTTAATGTGCGGCTCAAACGGAGGGATGGCGGCGATGGGCTCGCTCACGGCGAAGGCGGCGAGGCGAGCGTGTAGTGCGGAGAGACCCAGGTCGTCACATTCAAGGCATCCGCCCTTGGTCAAGGCAGCTTCTGCATGGTCCCGGCCCAGGCAGCGAGCGCAGATGATGTGACGATCCCCGTCCGGGAGAAGGTCTCTGCACGATGCGCAGGAAGGCATTTGAAACAACGCCTCCGAAATTTGTTCTTTTACAAACGTCACCGGGCGAACAGTTGTAAAGATACTTGCGTGCGTAGCGCACCGGATGGCTCAGTAGGATGGCGTTCGAAGGCGGCTGAAGGTGCCGACGTCCTCGTAGCAATCCCGCTAGTGTGCTTTTCCACGGCGGCGAAGGCTTTCAATAATCCGGAGGATCCAGCGAAGAAGGTGTTCGCTGAAGGAGATTAAATCTAAAGAACTCTCATGACGGGGCGCCCAATATATAGCTCTTGGCCACGCCCATCTTGGCGGGCTCTGACGCGCGCGGGCGCGAAGTGCGCTCATTGGTCGCGCATTCCGAGTCGCCCCGCCATTGGTTCGAGCAAGTTGCCGCAGCACAGCCAATGACCGAGCTGCCTCGCTCATTGCTGTCTGCTGTGCAGCTGCAATGCGTTTTACATAAAGACTTCAATATTCTCGAGAAAAGGAGTTTTCCCATAGCGTAAGCTACTTACGCAATAGGAGAGACCTCTCGAAAGGGAACTCTTTATCAGAGGTGGGTAGAGTATCCAAAAACTGTACTCAAGTAAAAGCAAGTACTTATAGAAATATCTACTCAAAGTAAAAGTAATAATCTTAAAAGTTACTTGAGTAAGAGTAAAAAAGTATCCAATGAAAAAAATACTCAAGTAGTTAGTTACTAGTTACTTTGGATCACATAGGCCTATATATATATATATAACATGATATTATTTAGATATTTTTTCATTTAAATGAATAAAATGATCATAATTAGATAAGCTATCTTTGCAACAAAAACAGAAGAGACAAACATTATTTCTTGACACAGATTAGAAAGTGTTAAAACTCTGCATATGTGCTCGCAGTCATGTCATGCCCAACACAAACAACGATCAAATGCAAGTATCTTCTTCTGTCTGTTCTCCAAAATGTATTTAAATGTAGGCAATACCGGTATTTATGAAAGCATCTTTAAACTGGTTAACTGTGTCTAATAAGGCAGGAAAAGGCATTCGTTTTCAAGTCGAGATCGCACGGCACTGCGCAATACACGCATTGTGTGTGTACACACATTCATAAACTGGACGACGATAGCTTATTTAATGTATAAAGTAATGTATATCTCCAAAAAAACGGTAATGTCATACTTTGTAGTAGTGCTATATGGCGTAATAATCTGTTTGGTTGTAAAATGTATTACCTGAATGAAATGAAATCGAATGTATTGTAGCAAACCTCTGGTTAATTTATTTAAAGAGGTTTAGCTAAATTTTATGGAGGACAGAGGGTACATCATACCACAAGCTTTATGGAAAAATATTACTTTATTGACACTTTCATTTAGAAAAATATCACCATTATATAAACAGCATTTGAAGTTCACAAACATTTACTCTCACATGTACGCTCACTAGGACAAAACTGCGATACACAAGTGAAACTCCCAAAACGTCACTCCACTGCACTCGAGTGGTTATCCTCAGGCCAGCACAGCACAATAGAAATCGTGGTCACACAGCAATCAATTCATCAAGTGGAAAGAGATCGGCACGTCCCCAGTCCAGCGCACTAATTATAATGTCCATACAACCTCTAAAACTCAAAGTACACATACACACTCAAACATGCACAACACACATGAAATAATTAAAATCTAAAACACTTCCGCATTTCCATGAAACAAGACCCCATCCCGGGGTCTAGGAAAAGGAATCAGCCGTGCCGAATCGTCCACAAAGAAAGCACGCGCTCTTCTCCGTGTTATTCTCGTCACGGCAATTAATCACTGGTTCTGGCTTTAATTAGTCCTCTTTGGGCATCACAGCTCTTGTTAGGAATCACAATGTCTCTTTGGGCGTCGACGGCTTTTGAAACCGTTCATGGAACATATGGCCAGCGCTCCTAACCCCAGTCCCACTATAATATAACTACACAGATGCAATCGATCTAACTATCTATCTTCGTTGCCGGACAAACCCTAACGGTCTCGAGTAGGGCTGGGTTTCGATTCAAATTACAAGAATCAATTCGATTCCGATTCTCAAGATCTTGAATCGATTATCATTATTCGATTCGATTCGATTCGATCCGATCCGATTCGATCCGATCTTCGAGATTTAGATCAGTGTTTTTGAAAAAAAAACATTTTTTTTCCAGCTGTTACCTGAATTACAGGACTGTAGTTATGCAACATATTGATACTATTATTATAGACATTCAACTGAGTATGGATGGTTGTAAAGAACAATCCCCCTTCCAGAGTGTTGATACAACTGCTTTCACAAACTTGCACTGGTGTAGACGACTGAGGACGCAGAGGTATATCAGCAGCAGTAGTAGGGCTGACGCGATATCCGCAATCTTGTAGTAGCCTACCACACTGACAAGTCAACCGCAGAGGATTGCAAGTAACCGCAGCAATATTCAAGTTTTTTTATGAGGCTATACCCTTCATGTTTTGAACTTCATGCATGTGTATTGAATGTTAAACAAGTTCATAATGATAATAAGACTGTTTATCATGGTGATTTGTAGCCTACAGAGGCTTCCCACAGACAGTGAATGAGAGAGATCGGCAGAGCGCGTGCGAATACCTGCGTCTGTCTTTGAAGTCATATTCGTGGAAAGGTTGCCGTGTCAAAGGAAAGCGAAATATTTGTCGTATCATCCTTTTAACGTTCACGTCACGGAAATGTGCGTCAGCAGCAGCGCTGCTCAGCTTTCCACAGCGCGAGGAAGCCGTGGGGAAATAAACTCAGCGAGTCACGCATTGAATCAATGCCATATTGGTCTTTAATAAATGAAGCATCAGCTTCAGCGTTACCCATGCGACGCATTGCTGCTCAGCTGAGCCTTGAAAAGTGGAACTCAAAGTTAAAAATAATTAACACCCTTGTTTCATTATCTCTTTAATGAATCAGCTTTTCTGAACGTGTTCGTTGAATGAACGGTTTAATGACTCACTCAAAGTCCGTTGTCGTAAAGCCTTTCAATGCGCATATAGGGATCTCCCAGTCGCGGCAAGTTAAAGTTCACAGGGAAAATGTAAGCCTATTATTAAATCGATCCTCTGAGTTACGGATCGATCTTTAGAAATTAATATGAAAATCGATTCAGAATTGGTGAATCGATTTTTTCAACACAGCCCTAGTCTCGAGCAACACAAAGCGTCCCTGTTTCCTTCCCGAGCGCGACAAGCCAGACACGTTCCTCGCGTTCTCTTCTCTCACTTTTCTTAAATGTCCTCACTCCAGGTGAGATCAATTATCCCTGCCTTCAGGCCATCAACGAAATGTGCTCCAGACAGGTTCAGATGGGCCAAACAGAAAAACAAATCCCCAGCATTCATCACACTATCCCCTCCCCTCGGGAAGGCAGGACTCGTCCTCGAGTCACATCAATTATAATCTTTAGACCAAGCTGGTGGTCTCCGAGACCGAGCTGGCTGAATCCTTTGTGGACATCGCTCTGGAAGGGAACCTCCCACTTCCATCCTCTGGTCCCCACTCTCTTGCTGCATCTCACCTAGACCAGTGTCCACCGGAGCAGGATGTAAATTTCCACTGGAAAGACCACCTTCCACTGAAGACTTTGATAGAGGATTTCTTTCGATGCTAGACCCAGCAGTCTTCTCCCTTGTCTGGACAGCCTCTGGAGCAGCAGGTTGATGATACCCCCATCCGAAATCATGTTCTTCTGCACGGCTTTGGACCTCCAGGTGTCGATCAACATTCCGGTCCACAGGGGTACTTTGATAATCCTGCCCCATAGATTCTGAAACAGAACACGCAACATAAGGTTTCAGTCGATTGAAATGCACAACACTCTCAGAACCCCCCCTCTGATAGCTGTACTCTATACAGCACATCCGACAGCCTTTCCAAGATTTTAAATGGCCCCTTAAATCGTCTCTGCAACTTAGGCCACACACCCCGTTTACGAGCTTTGTTTTGAATCCAAACTAATTCACCAACTACATAGTAGTGGAAATTTGCTCGAAAATCAGCACATGTCTTCTGTCGCTGAGAAGCTTGACTCTGATGCCTTTTTACCGCTTCTACTACTGTAGATAAACTTTCTGCTATTCCAGTCACATATTCATTTACTGACTGAAATTTCTGCATATTATCCACCCCCAACATAATATCCACTGGAAGGACCATCTCCTGCCCGAATAACACCTTATACGGTGTAAACCCAGTGCTTGCCTGCACACTGCTACGATAGGCCATCATCACATATGGCAGCAATCTATCCCAGTTCATCTGGTTTTCATCCACAAACAATGACAGCATTGATAATAAAGTACGATTAAACCGTTCTATTAGCCCGTCAGACTGAGGACGATACGGAGAAGTACGAGACTTATTTATTTGCAGCAATCTAGATAACTCCTTAAACAGGCCAGACGCAAAGTTTCTCCCTTGATCAGAATGCAAATTCCGAGGCACGCCATACCGGCACACCCACTCCTCTACCAACACTCTAGCAATAGACTGAGCCTCTTGATTAGGAAGGGGGAATGCTTCGGTTCATTTAGAAAAATAGTCACCAATAACTAGAATATACTTATTCTTATTTAGAGTCTCTGGTAATGGGCCCAGTATATCAACAGCCACACGTTCATATGGGCGGGATACCACAGACATCTGAAGAGGGGCACAAGGGGCCCTTCCATGAGCCTTTCGAGATGAGCAATCATGACACTCCCTACACCATTTTTTAACATCCCCAAACAACCCAGGCCAATAAAAACGATCCTTCACCTTCGCTTGTAACTTGTGTATCCCTAAATGCCCCCCAGTGGATGTATTATGCAGTATGGACAACACCCCTGGAACCAGACTTCTTGGTAAAACCACCTGTACTGCAGAAGCAGCATCAGAATTTGCTGGAGGTATCCTCACCAACCGCTGATTTTGGATCTGCAATTGGTCCCACACTGGCAAATATTTAACAAGAGCAGGGTTTAGCTCAGCTTCCCTACAATCATCCCCTGACCTATTTTTCAACTGAATAAGCAAAAGAATATTTGGGTCCTCTTGCTGAGCCTTAACCAAATCATCTTCAATATCTTGCATCTCTCGTATGGGACCCCCCATTCCATCAGCCTCACTCACTACTCGAACCTGTACCTCAGACTGAGGGAAATTTCCACCCTCCTCCCTATTACCTCCACTCCCAGCCCCGGGAAGCCTTGAGAGAGCATCAGCATTGGTATGCTGCTTCCCTGGTCTATGAATGATCTTATATTGGAAGTTGGCCAGCTGCTCTAACCAGCGGGCCAACTGTCCCTCCAACCCACTGAAGTTATGCAGCCACCGCAATGAACTATGATCAGTTCTCAACAAAAACTCCCTCCCAAGCAAGTAATGTTTAAAATGCTTTGTAAAAGTCACCACACTAAGCAGCTCCTTCTTTGTGGTGGCATACTTCCGTTCTTGTTTAGTCAAGGCTCTACTAGCATATGCCACCACCCGCTCCAAATCCCCATCCTCTTGAGACAATACAGCCCCGATTCCCACATCACTGGCATCAGTGTCCAAAATAAATGGCTTTTTAGGGTCTGGAAAGGCCAAAACGGGAGCACTAATAAGACTTGCTTTTAATAGCTGAAATGCCTCTTGACAGTCTTCCCCCCAACCAAATCTTTTTCCCTTTTCGGTGAGCTGATGTAAAGGGCGAGCAATCTCAGCAAAACCTTTAATAAATCTTCTATAATAGGAGGCTAATCCTACAAAACTTCTCACCTCCGTCTGGGTTTTAGGTATAGGCCAAGCCTGTACTGCTTCTACCTTAGATGGATCGGCCATTACTCCCTCAGAAGTAGGGTTGCGGCGGTGAGGAAAATTTCCCACCGGTTAATCGACGTGTGTCAACACCGGTAATCCCGGTGTCACCGTGGGGGGCGGGGCGGGCGCCGTTAAATAGCTTTTACAGAGCTGCCAACTCTCACGCATTGGCCGTGAGACACACGCATTTGATTGCTTTCACACGCTCTCACGCCACACCCCCGATTTCTCACGCATGAAGTGTCAACCTGGCCGGTCAAATGCCTGGAAGATGAGTGTATCTATCTATATATCTACCTGTTGAGCCACTCGTGATCGACTAGTTATGCTGCAAAATAGTTTAAAATCTCCTGGAATCTAGAGCGAGCGCGCACGCGAGACAGAGATTGTGCTTCAAACCGCGTTGTGCTTCAAACCCCCCCTAAACTCAAAAGTTGGCAGCTCTGGCTTTTAAATGCGTGCGCGTTATACTTTCACTTTTGAAATAAGCTTTTCTGTAATTTGACTCGTTCTCATCTCCACACGTGCTAAATGGAATCCGATGCTTGCTGATCTGTGACGTGACTGGCTCTTGGCACGCACTGCGCAGTTCAGTTTTTAATTATAATGTATGCTCTCTTCTGAACTAAATAATTGATAATTATTACTTTTAATTAATTCAAATAAATATTTTAGCAAAAACGAATACTTTTAAAAAGTCAAGACATCGCGGTGTCACGGTGGGAAAGTGATGTCACCGGTGATGGGGCTTAAAACCGGTAACACCGTCAACACCGTCTATCGCGGCAAGCCTACTCAGAAGATATCACATGACCCAAGTATTGCACTTGGGAGGAAAAAAGGGTACACTTGGAACGTTTGACCTTAAGATTAGCCTGACGAAGTTTCAAAAGCACCTCATCCAATCTCTGAAGATGCTCTTGAAAGGTTCGCCCAAAAACAATAATGTCATCTAGGTACACTAAACAAGTGGTCCACTGCAGGTCAGCCAAAACAACATCCATCAGACGTTGAAAGGTGCTTGGAGAGTTACATAGCCCAAAACTTAAAACGTTAAATTCAAATAAACCCTGACGAGAAATAAATGCAGTCTTAGGTCTGTCCTGAGGGTCAATCTCCACCTGCCAATAGCCACTCGCTAAGTCTAAAGTAGAAAACCAACAAGCATTTGTTAAGCTATCGAGAGCATCGTCAATCCTAGGTAGCGGATATGCATCCTTCCTTGTAACGTCATTTAGTTTACGATAATCTACGCAAAAACGAAGACTACCATCTTTTTTTCTGACCAAAACCACAGGGGCTGCCCACGGACTACATGATGGACGAATAATGTCATTGTCTTGCATCTGTTTTATCTGCTCAACAACCTCCTGCTGGAGGTGCAAAGGTACACGCCGAGGTGGTAATTTAACAGGCTGTGCAGAGCCAGTATCTATTTTATGCAGAGCAAGATGAGTTCTCCCCAAATCACTATCCCCCTTACTGAATACCGATGCATTGCGATGTAGTAACTCCTCAATTGCCCGCATCTGACTAGAATTAAACCCCTGATCTTTCAACCCAAAATGTGACACTAAATAATCCACAGTCAAAGGAGGGGAGGAATTTGGCTCATTCACTTTGGTAGTCAATGCACTATCCCCTACCTCTATATCAGAAAAAAAAGTACCAATCTTCATATTTTGTTTTAAAACACAATTATCTTCTGACACATTAATCACTCGCACTGGCACAACCCCTTCCTCGACCTTACAAACCACTCGAGCTACCAAAACATCACATGTTGGGAGCATGATGGAGAAAGGCTCCAGCATACCCTCCTAATGCTGTGGAAGAAGTCCTTCTACTTTACCAGGTACAATAACCTCAGTACGAGGAGGAATCATAACATCTACCTGCACCCTAACTACCTTAGGATGTCCACTACAATCTTCACTAAACAGGGAGAGCTTCTTACCCATTAACCGACAACACTTTTTACTCAGATCAATAACTGCCCCAAATTTAGAGAGAAAATCTGTACCCAACAGAAATTCTTGGGGGGTAACCTCAGCCACCAAAAACTCAGCGATAACAGCCAAGGAATCAAACTGACATACCAACGACCCAAGATTGTCATTTCTCCACCATTCGCCACGGCTACTCTACCCTGATATCCATCCAAACAGGACCCCCCATTAGTTACATTTAACCAAACTGCTTGGGTACAATAGAAACCTGTGCCCCAGTGTCAATCAATAAACGTGTTTCACACCCACCTATTTTACCAGTCAAAAAAACTCCAGCTGAGGCCAAACTGAGGCCAATTTATCAGGCACAGCAATGGGGGCAGGCATTTGGCCTTTTGTGCCCGCCCCCTCTAGTTTCCCTGCAAATAAGGGCAATTTCTGCGTAGGTGTCTAGTACAACCACATTCCCAACATGCTTCAGTCCGAAAACGGTCCTGTGGCTCAGATCAATTTTTCAGAGGAGTGGTACGTGCAGACTTCACCTGCATTTCCTTTACAGTAACTTGTAAAGCCTTAATCTCCTGACGCAACTCCTCAACTATGCCCAGTACAACCTTATGATCAGATGAATTCTGCGCACTCAGACCACAAACTTTAGAATCTGAACAATGTGTATGTTCTAAATTACGAATAAGCTCCAATTCAGATGCTAAATTAATTGCGCCTTCCAAAGTGGCAGGTTTTGCACTGCGCAAATGTATACGCATATCGCCGCTACCTACATGTGCGACAAAGTGATCACGAGCTAGTAAATCTTGCGTAGCACCATCAGCAGAAGGGTAAGCGTTCCCTTATGTGGAATTATAGTATTACTATAGTTTTTTGTACAAAAAAATTAAAAAAAGGTAGTGATTTATGACCTTTTCCCACCCTGTTTCTCCCCCTCTGATTCAAACAGTCTGTTTTGGAGGTGTTTCCCCTTTAAGAGTTCAGTGTTAACGCCCATTGTTATGATTGGCTAACGTCAGTGCTGCTTATGCATAATTATTAACGTTAATCATTTTGTATCACATTTAGGCTACACAATGCTTCGCCACGTGAAACTTCGGTCTTCCGATCTTTTACCATCGTCAATTCTCAATTGATTTTGATTCATATGCGCGAGGGAGAGAGAGAGGGAAAGCAAGAGAGTTTGAAGGAGCGCGGCCGGGGCGCTCTCTCTCTCTCTCTCTCTGTAACATGCGCCCTGTCACACTCATCTACATCACTCACCGAACAAATAAGGCTTTGGCGGGCTGCATGCTCCAAATAAACTGCATCCAACTGCTTTCCCTGACGTCTGGATCGTTCGGCAGCATTCAAACATGTTGTTTGTCCACAGCCAGGAACAGCACATCTGCGTGGCGTAAACAGACCCCCTCGCTGCACGTCAACGCATGCGATGATGTCAAATGAGGCGTAGTTGAGTTGTCTTGCACTGGAGGCGGTCATATGCAAACGAATGGTACGTTACTTCGTACCGTGACGTCACTAAGTTCAAAGGATCTAGAACGAGCTGTATTTAGAGCTTGATTAAATAAATGGTTCGTTTATAATGGAGAGGACGTCTTAATCTATGAAACTTGCAGGAGGTTTTAATGGTACAAAGACCTCTTAAATACCAAAAGATCAAGGCAAATTTGGTTTCTCATGTCATGACCCCTTTAATGCATTACCAAATTCCCGAGCAGTCTCGTTATGGAGCCGTCGTCGGTAGGAAAAGCTCACCCGATTCCAGTCTGCACTCTCACACGGCTCTAAACACTTACCCATCGCATCTTTTAAAAGACCATAATTATTCTTTGCCTCATAGGGAAGTCCGCCATAAATATCTCTTGCTCGACCTGAAAATAATAGAGACATAAACTTTAACTTAAGCTCATTATCCCACCCATTTACTTGCGCCGCCATCTCAAACTGTTCAGACCATTCTCGTCCCACCCCTGTAAATGTTTCTGGCATGAAAAGGGGGCGAGACACTGGAATTATATTAGGGTTAGCAGCTGTCATATCACCATTTGAACTTGCTCCTGATTGGGACACGGACGCACCCTCTCCCTCCATTTTTTTTTTTAACCCACCGCTGCCACCAGTGTAGGAAACCTCTGGTTAATTTATTTAAAGAGGTTTAGCTAAATTTTATGGAGGACAGAGGGTACATCATACCACAAGCTTTATGGAAAAATATTACTTTATTGACACTTTCATTTAGAAAAATATCACCATTATATAAACAGCATTTGAAGTTCACAAACATTTACTCAGTACGCTCACTAGGACAAAACGGCGATACACAAGTGAAACTCCCAAAACGTCACTCCACTGCACTCTAGTGGTTAGTGTTGTCACGGTACCAAAATATCAGTATTCGGTACCAATACCAGTGAAAATCCACGGTTCTCGGTACCAATTTCGGTACCAAAGCTCAATTTAGATTAAATTTACACATATTAAAGTTTATATCACGGTTACAAAGATGGAAACTGTAGTATTAAAAACAATTTACAATAAGATTCTATTTGTTAGATAACATTAGATAAAATTACCTAACAATAAACAACAGTTATATACTGTAGCAATTATTCTCCATGGGGTTAACTTAATGTACTAATATATTTTTAAAATCAAAAGTTTTATCTGTTAACATTATTTAATGCACAATGAATGAAGTGAACAAACATGAACAATCAAGTGTTTGTATTAAAACATTCACAAACATTAATTAATGTTGTAAAAATATATTGTTCACTCAATGTGTTGATGTTGCATTAAGTAAATATTAATGAATGGTGTCTTATTGTAGTGTTACCAAACTATACAGGAGATAAAACATGTTTTATTTGACTTAACTGTACTTTTATTTAATCCAAAAATGTCACTCTTGGCTGTCTTCAAAGCTTGAGAACCCTGTAGCTGATTTCTAATGCAAGGGCTAGAAATCAATTAATTCTGATACTTCCTCGTCATCATGGAGAGCGCATCGCACCGCTTTCTCCTTTCCACAAGCGCTTGCTTTCCCGTGTCTCCGCTATGCAACCATGAACAGCGGCGAGCTCGCACGTCTCTTCTATTATGAGCGCGCTTGGCGCGCGCCTACATTTGAAATTTGCACGCGCAAAAAAACGCGCTATATAAACGTGTGAACGGCCCTTTATGGCAACGTGACATTAGCCTAATTCAAAATATTTCCATATGTGGCTCTTTCCTCCTTTCTTGTCAACAAGTGGATTCAGAGCCACCGCAGCGCCGGTCGCCGTGTCTCAGAGTGTTTTTATGAAGAGTACGCACCTCTGCATCTTTCCGACAGCGCATCAAGAACTGGATTAACCCGGTACTCGGTACCTAGAAAAGCTGGGACCGTAACCGTTTAATTTTTTTAGTACCGACCACTAGCGGCGGCAGGAATTTGATTGTAGGTGGGCCTCCAGAAAACTGGATGGGCCAGTTAAAATAAGCAAAAAAAAAAAACAAAAAAAAAACGGGTTCCCCTTCATCTCCGTTTCAGCGCTTTTCTGCGGCACTAGGACAGCGACTCAGTAGCCTACCTGTGTGGCTCTTGTTTCGCTGTCCTCAGCTCAGTGCAGTAACGTTAGCCTAACTGGGGGGTCACACACTGGACAAGAAGCGCAGCGCTGTGCCGTGTCGCGTCTAGGACAACTCGAGGTATCGCACACTGGACGCGCACTTTCTCAGTTTATGGCCAGCAATACTGTTATGTTTAAGGACATTATGGAATTAAGATAATGTCTGTACTATGTTATGATTACTGTACAATTAAATACAATCGTTGCTGACTTTGCAGTCTGAACACTTTACCTCAGAGCGTCCGTTAACTGAATGAATTGAGAATATCAGCTGAAAATTCGAGAACATCAGCAATTTTCATTCAAGCAGCTGATTTCTGTAAATGAATATAAAACTAAATGTATATTGCAACACAGGGTGAAGTCAGTAGCCCTATACATTAACGACGATTTGAGACAAAATTTAAATTTAATATAAAACAAATGGCGCTCTGTGGCGCGGCAGGATTTTGAACAAGGTCCAGAGCCGTTGCTGGGCGCTGCAGACAGACGACGAATGGCGCCGCCGGTGTGTACACTCATAGAGAATAATGTGTTTGCATTTCAAAGACGCGGCGCTGCACTTCTCGTCCGGTGTGCGCTACCGCCTTAAGTCACACGTGGGGTAGAAGCCACTGATTGGTTGAGAAGCTTTCACTCAAAGCTTTCCTCGGGCTGCTAGAATGAAAATCACTCATTACTCACAATGGGCGGGCCCGGACCAAAAATGGGTGGGCCAAGGCCCACCCGGGCCCAATTGTAGCGCCGCGGGTGGTACCGACTTGGTACCGAAGTACCGAGTTTTTTGACAACACTACTAGTGGTTATCCTCAGGGGCGCAACTACCCAGTGTCAGAGGGGTATGCAGCAACAATTTTTGCGCCCCCCCCCCCCAAAAAAAGATAAATAAATAAATAAGTGTGCCATGTAATAAGTGAGTAGGAACGAATAAGAGCTAACAGATAAAATAAGTGCAAAATTGTCATTTATTAATACAATTAAACTCTAGCTACTCCACCGTGATGAACCCCCCTAAAAAAAACTATAAGCTCCATTGGAACAGCAATACCAGTGTTTCTCACAGGATTTAGGTGGACCTCTGTTCCTCTAGGGGGGTTCGGGGCAAATTAGCAGTGCACTTTGAAAGTTCAAAATTAAAAGCTCCAACCCATATTCAGGGTGCAAATTAAACAAAGAAAAATTCAAACCTCTTTTAGTTAGTGTCTACATTACACTACTACATAATAATATTTATAATATTAATCCCATGATAGTAGGCTAATAGCCATATATTGTAAAACAAATGCACTGAAAAAATAAAGGAAACTTTCAGAATTAGTTTTGTACTAATTTCTATAAATGATGACATGTTTCATGGGCCGGTGTGTCAGAAAAAAAACTAACGCTGACTTTTTTTTGACCAATGGCCGCCGATGTACGAGTTTTATGGGCCGTTAAGACAAAAAAAAAGAAGAAGAAAAAAGTATGAGATGTATCGGCCGAAAAAGCACGTCGGTCCACCGGGAATCTCCCGGTAGTCCCGATGGCCACAGATATATAGATAGCCTACATGCCTGGATGACACACTTTAAATCCTACCTGTTGGCTTTCACCATGCACTTATTTAGCTGCTGTTGCATCAATTGACATGCCATCTCCTTTTACCTCTTTCTTTTTCTATTTTTAGCCCCCAAGCATTTTGTTTTATCCACCTTTTTCGACGACAACTCACTACTCGTACTGCTCGCTCAGCGCTCACTGCGCCCCCGCCCGCTCGCGATATTACCCCGCCCCCCTTCTCCATGAGGGCGCCTACTCTAGCCTGTTAGTCCTCTAAAATTGTATATAACATTTAATAAATGCAGAAATGATTTAGAAACGCACAACAGCAGCTACATAGCCTATAGAAAATACAATGTATATATATATTTTTTTAAACTAAATTTTAATTATTATCATTTTTTTTTACCATCGCTTTGGCGCCCCCCATGGTGCTGCGCCCCTATGCGCCGCATATAGCGCATACCCACTTTTTGCGCCACTGCCTCAGGCCAGCAGAGCACAATAGAAATCGTGGTCACACAGCAATCAATTCATCAAGTGGAAAGAGATCGGCACGTCCCCAGTCCAGCGCACTGATTATAATGTCCATACAACCTCTAAAACTCAAAGTTAGTACACATACACACTCACACATGCACAACACACATGAAATAATTAAAATCTTAAACAATTCCCCATTTCCATGAAACAAGACCCCATCCCGGGGTCTAGGAAAAGGAATCAGCCGTGCCGAGTCGTCCACAAAGAAAGCACGCGCTCTTCTCCGCGTTATTCTCGTCCCCGCAGTCACGGCAATTAATCACTGGTTCTGGCTTTAATTAGTCCTCTTTGGGCATCACAACTCTTGTTAGGAATCACAATGTCTCTTTGGGCGTCGACGGCTTTTGAAACCGTTCATGGAACATATGGCCAGCGCTCCTAACCCCAGCCCAGTCCCACTATAATATTGTGATGAATAAGGAAATGATTGGAATTTAGGTGGGATTAATGTACACGCCCCTCTTAATCTAAATGAATGAGTGTTGCGTAATTGACTTAAAAGGTACAGCTGATGTGGGAGGAGTTGATGATTATTTAAGGATGTTGTGAGTACTGCTCGAGAGAGATTCGGGGGAGCTCTCACTTGTGGGGAAACGCCAGACGGCCGCTCGGGATGATTAGTGTCTCCGGCGGTGAAGATAGACAGTCAGTGGGGGGTAAATGTGACAGATAGTTAGGGACGCGACTTCAGGCTAGGAGAGCTCCTACTCGGTGTGATAATTGCAAGCAATAGAGAGTTTGGAGAACCTGATACGGGCAGCCGAGTGACGCGACCGAAAGGCTCCTGGGTATCCTTTTTTCTGAACCTCTTGGATCCTCTTGAGTCTGCCTGCTGACCAATGGATTGAACAGAGATTTCCTGTGTATCCTTCTCGCCAGGACGTGAGCTTGTCTGCTTGTGGATCAATATACTGAGCAAGGGGGGTAATGTGTTTTATGAGCTGACATTGTTTTAACCATTAATAAAGAGTGGTGTGTTAACTGCCATCCGAGTGGGCTGGTCTCTGTCTCTCCCGAATACTGTGCGGTTGTTACACTGGTGGCAGCGGTGGGGTTTAATCCCTAACGATAATAAAACAGCCGGACGATGGAGGGCAGAGATGGGCACCGGGATGTGTCAGCGACCCCATCTACCTCAGCAACTGTTACGGCACCTTCGGTTTTAGCCACAGCTGCATCATCAAACGTGTCTATGGCACGTCCGGTATTTATGCCGGAGACCTTTACCGGCACGGGTCGGGAGTGGTCTGATTGGAAGGAACAGTTTGAGATGGCAGCTGTGGTGAATAATTGGAATGACGGAATGAAATTGAAATTTATGGCACTTTTATTATCGGGGCGCGCTCGAGATATTTATAGTGGCCTTTCATTAGAAGCCAAACGCAGCTATGTTTTATTGAAAGACGCTTTAGGTAAATGTTTTGAACCATGTGAAACTGCAGAATGGAATCGTGTTAGTTTCTCGTCCCGCAAGCGCATGCCGAACGAAACTTTACGTGAGTTTGGTAATGCGCTGCGGAGGTTGGTGACTAAGGCATATTCTTCAGTAGGTGCAGATACACAGGATTTATTGGCTAGAGATCATTTTATCGCGCATGTGGGAAATGGGGAGATTCGTATTCAATTACGCAGTGTTAAACCGATCACTCTAGAAGAAGCCATTAATATTGCAAGTGAATTCGAACTTATTCAAGGGTTAGAACAATGTACGAGTACCCCTGATGCTCGAGTGCGGGGTTTACAGATGTCCGCGGCAGAAAGTAAGGTAGATGCGCTGACGGAGGTGGTGGATGCGCTCCGTAATGAAGTTCAGACGTTGCAAAAATCTGTTCAACAACTTTGTGAGGCAGTTCCAACATTAAGAAATCGCATTGTTGAACCATCAACTATAAGTGGGGTTGGGAAAAGGCAGGTGCAACCTTTAGGAGGTGGTTGTTGGGAATGTGGATGTAATCGGCATATTAGGAGAGACTGTCCCTACGTGCAGGGAAACGGGAGGGGGCAGGCATTATAGGCCAAATGCCTGCCCCAATACAAGATAATTTTTTTCAGTTGGCCCCATCGGTCCAAGGCAGTTCTGGGATTTACCTTGCTGCTAAATTAGGTGGGTGTGACGTCAAACTTTTAGTCGATACAGGTGCACAAGTCTCAATAATACCGAAGCAGAGGTGGCTTACTATAACGAATGGCGGGGCTCACCTTGAACATCATGAGGGCGTGGTTAGAGTGGCCAATGGGGGGAGGATGCAGAGTTTCTTGTGGCAGATTTGGAGTCTCAGGAAATTCTGCTTGGCTCTGATTTTTTGCTAAAATATGGCGCTATTATTAATCTCGATCAAAAGAGCTGTCGGTTGATGGGAAAACAGATTCCCCTCTTGTTTGGTAATAATAATGGTAGGCAGCCCTGTGACGTGATCGTGTACGTCGATAAAGCTGTTCCACCCCGTAGTGAAGTTTTGATTACAGGAGCGGTGGAGGGAGCGTCTGATAGTTTACAGGGCATGTTAGAACCGTCTTCCTCCCTTTATAACCATTGCGACCTTTTGGTGGCAAGGGTAGTGTGTAGGGTGGAGGAGGGTATTTTGCCCGTTCGTGTAATTAATGTCACTGATGACACTCATATTTTAAAGCGTGGGATGAAAGTGGGTAAGTTATTTTTTGATGTTGTGGTAGAGGGAGAGGACGTGGCTATGGGTAATAGGCCTACATTCTCTGTGGATATGCTTATAGATCGACTAAACTTACATGAAAAGGGCTTTGGGGAGGCTGAAACGCGTGCAGTGCGTGAGTTATTGTGCAAGAATTTGTCCGTTTTTAGTGTTAATGACGCAGATTTAGGGCGGACACAATTAATTACGCATCAGATTGAGACGAAGGATGCCAAACCTATTAAATTACCCCCGCGCCGTGTTCCCCTTCATCTACAAGACGAAGTGACTGAGCATATTAAGGAGATGTAGGTAAACGGAATTGTACAGCCGTCGTGTAGTCCGTGGGGCGCGCCTGTGGTCCCTGTACGAAAGAAAGACGGGACCCTTCGATTTTGCGTTGATTATAGGCGGTTGAATGATGTAACGCAGAAAGATGCATATCCGTTACCGCGTATTGATGATGCGTTGGATAGCCTTGCCCATGCTCAGTGGTTTTCCACTCTTGACCTGGCCAGTGGATACTGGCAGGTCGAGGTGGATCCTAGAGATAAACATAAGACTGCTTTTGTAACACGACAGGGGCTATTTGAATTTAATGTTTTAAGTTTCGGGTTGTGCAACGCACCGAGCACATTCCAGCGCCTTATGGATTTGGTGTTGGCGGATTTACAGTGGACCACGTGCCTTGTTTATCTAGATGACATTATTGTTTTTGGGAGAACATTTGGGGAACATCTACAACGGCTGGATGAGGTCCTCTGTAAATTACGGCATGCGAACCTGAAGGTTAAACCATCTAAATGCGCATTGTTTGCCACTCAGGTTCGTTATTTGGGGCATGTTATATCAGCTGATGGAATACGAGCGGACCCAGTTAAAATAGATGCGGTGAGACAATGGCCTGTACCAAAGAATCAAACTGAAGTTCGGAGTTTTGTGGGGCTGGCATCTTATTATCGGCGATTTATTGAGGGGTTTGCTGAAATTGCGCGACCATTACATCGCCTCACAGAGAAAGCACGGAAATTTAAATGGGATGGTGAGTGCCAGCGGGCGTTTTTACAGCTTAAAACAGCCCTGGTGACAACGCCAGTTCTTGCGTATCCCGACCCGCACAAGGCATTTATTTTAGACACTGATGCAAGTGATATGGGCATTGGTGCAGTTTTGTCACAAGAGGTGGATGGCTTGGAGCGGGTTGTGGCGTATGCTAGTCAAGCTTTAACGAAACAGGAACGTAGGTATGCCACCACGAAAAAGGAGTTGCTTAGTTTATTTACTAAGTACTTCAAGCATTATTTGCTTGGGAAAGAATTTATATTGCGTACTGACCACAGCTCCTTAAGGTGGCTTCATAATTTTCAGGGGCTGGAAGGACAGCTGGCTAGATGGATCGAACAGCTGGCCAGTTTTCAGTATAAAATTGTGCACCGCCCCGGGAAAAAGCATGTTAATGCGGATGCGCTTTCATGCTTGCCATCATTCGGCGCCAAGTGCGAAGGGTTTTCAGATCCACGTTTGGAGGTTAGTGCGTCGGTCTGCGCTGTATGTGAAATTGCTCCTTCAGGGGTTTTGAGGATGAGTTGGTGGGGGCGCAGAAGAAGGATGCCGTTTTACAGATTGTAGAACAACTGTTGTCACGGGGGGAGGAGGGGTGTGCTGAAGCACAGACCAAAGCGGAAGTGAGAGGGTTTTTGCCGGTGTGGGATCAGTTGGAGGTTGAGCAGGGGCGGTTAGTGCGTAAACCGCCCCTTAATACAGATGCTGCATCAAAAATTCAGGTGGTCCTTCCGAAGGTAATGGTCCCGGAGGTTTTGAAAATGTTGCATAATTCTGCTACGGGCGGTCATCTAGGGGTGCAAAAATTGCAGGCGAAAGTGAAAGACCGGTTTTATTAGCCCGGGTGGTTTGAGGATGTAAAGAAGTGGTGTAGGGAATGTGCAGAATGTGCATCTCGTAAATCTTCAACGCTGAACGTTCGTGCCCCTTTGCAGCCTTCTTTTGTTTCTCGGCCTTTTGAACGTGTTGCGGTAGACATCTTGGGCCCTTTGCCCTTAACTGGAGAGAAAAATAAGTATATCCTGGTAATTGGGGATTATTTCTCAAAGTGGACAGAAGCGGCCGCGCTTCCAAATCAGGAAGCAGTGTCCATAGCGAAGGTTTTGGTGCAGGAGTGGGTGTGTAGATTTGGGGTCCCACGCAGTATTCATTCGGACCAAGGTCGAAACTTTGAATCAAAGTTATTAACAGTGCTGCAGATGCATAAAACAAGAACTACAGCTTATCATCCGCAGTCGAACGGGATGGTGGAGCGGTTTAATCGTACTTTACTTTCCATGCTATCTTTGTTTGTGGATAGTAACCAGCAGAATTGGGACACACTCCTGCCATATGTTATGATGGCTTATAGGAGCAGTATACATGCTACTACAGCGTTTTCGCCATATAAGGTTCTGTTTGGACGAGAGATTGTTTTGCCAGTGGATGTTGTGTTGGGAGTAGGGGAGACAGAACGTTTTGATTCGGCAAATGAGTATGTGGAGAAAGTGGCTGAAAGCTTGTCTTCGGTAGTAGAGGCTGTAAAAGCTCATCAACTGAAAGCATCAGGAAGGCATGTGATGCCTTCTGTTTCCACCCTGTTGCCTGCCCCTACAGTGGATGTGCCTGCAGCCCTTTCTGGTGACAGCTCTTGTGTGGCTGTACCTATTGAATCTGTAGGCCGCGAGTCGTGGTATGGGACAAATAATGGATTTGCTGAAGGACGGTTGTCGCGGGCTAGGAAGGTACCGGCCCGGTTGTTGGACTATGATTTATCGGCTTGACTCGAGGACGAGTCCTTTTCGCCTGGGAGGGGGGTAGTGTGATGAATAAGGAAATGATTGGAATTTAGGTGGGATTAATGTACACGCCCCTCTTAATCTAAATGAATGAGTGTTGCGTAATTGACTTAAAAGGTACAGCTGATGTGGGAGGAGTTGATGATTATTTAAGGATGTTGTGAGTACTGCTCGAGAGAGATTCGGGGGAGCTCTCACTTGTGGGGAAACGCCAGACGGCCGCTCGGGATGATTAGTGTCTCCGGCGGTGAAGATAGACAGTTAGTGGGGGGTAAATGTGACAGATAGTTAGGGACGCGACTTCGGGCTAGGAGAGCTCCTACTCGGTGTGATAATTGCAAGCAATAGAGAGTTTGGAGAACCTGATACGGGCAGCCGAGTGACGCGACCGAAAGGCTCCTGGGTATCCTTTTTTCTGAACCTCTTGGATCCTCTTGAGTCTGCCTGCTGACCAATGGATTGAACAGAGATTTCCTGTGTATCCTTCTCGCCAGGACGTGAGCTCGTCTGCTTGTGGATCAATATACTGAGCAAGGGGGGTAATGTGTTTTATGAGCTGACATTGTTTTAACCATTAATAAAGAGTTGTCACCGGGTGACGAACCAAGCGGAACTATTGTTCCCGGAAATGTTCCCTAGTGGGAGCGGATTTGGTGCGACACCTGGCTGGTTCCGGGGTTTTCCCCATGTATTGCGTCCGGGCGTAACTTCTAAATGAAGAGACGAGCGTCAGCTGTGCGAGAGGAGGAAAGCTAACGGCGATTGGGACACGAATCCTTTACAGGGATTATAAAAAGGCCATTCTGGCGTGAAGGAGGGCAGTACAGAACAGGAAGGATTAACGTGGGAAGGCAGCCCTTTATGCTCGGCGCTTCGGGAGACTGGAAGGATGGATTCATAACGTAAGAGGGACAAGGATTAAAAGAAGGGCTGAGCATCCACATCGTCCAAGCAGCATCGTAATCTTCACTGCGCTGTATATTGGATCCATCAATGGGAGAGGACGCCGGCTGGGACCGCGAGTGGGAGCCTTATTCACTGTGAGTTGATGTGTACTGCAGTGCTTAGTGTGAAGTGAACACGTGTGGCTCTTTGAAGTGACTCATTGCGTGCACAAGTGTGGGTGTATGGTTATGTTCCCACCCGTTAGCCCCAGTGGGCAAGTCTGCGAGGTTGGAGCTGGAGAGCCCATCTAACCATTGTTGATACAGCTTGTGTGGTGTAGGAACTACTGTAAGGATTTATGGTCATCGACTGTTGATGTCTGTTCCGAAGAGAAGCGGTTGAGTGAAGGTCTGTTCCCATTAATTGTTTCTCTATCCATTATCTGCCCTCTGTTCTCCAGCCTGCTCTGAAGTTAAGCTGCTGTATGAAAGACCATACCACAGTTTGTTGCTATGTGTTCCGAAGAGCTGCGGGGTGAAGATTTGTTTACCATTATCTGATTCTCTAACTCATCTGCTGTCTGTTCCACTGCCTGCTTTGAAGTTAAGCTGCTGTACGAAAGACCCCGCCTCCGTTATTGCTGTTTGCTCAGAAGAGAAGCTGCTGGGTGAAGAGTTGTTTACCATTATCTGTTTCTCCATCCTGTCTGTTCGCCTGCCTGCTCTGACGTTAAGCTGCTGTATGAAAGTGTCTTACCACAGTCTGTTCCAGTGTCCGTCGCTGTCTGCTCCGAAGAGAAGCGGCGGGGTCAGGATCCTCGACCACGTCTGTTCCATTATCTGCTCTCTGTTCTCCAGCCTGCCCTGACGTTAAGTTGCTGTACGAAGGCCCTTACCACCGCCTGTCGCTGTCTGTTCTGAGGAGGAGCCGCTGGCCTGCTCTGAAGTTAAGCTGCGGTATAAAAGCGTCTCACCACAGTCTGTTCCATTATCTGCTCTCTGTTCTCCAGCCTGCCCTGACGTTAAGTTGCTGTACGAAGGCCCTTACCACCGCCTGTCGCTGTCTGTTCTGAGGAGGAGCCGCTGGCCTGCTCTGAAGTTAAGCTGCGGTATAAAAGCGTCTCACCACAGTCTGTTCCATTATCTGCTCTCTGTTCTCCAGCCTGCCCTGACGTTAAGTTGCTGTACGAAGGCCCTTACCACCGCCTGTCGCTGTCTGTTCTGAGGAGGAGCCGCTGGCCTGCTCTGAAGTTAAGCTGCTGTATAAAAGTGTCTTACCACAGTCTGTTCCATTATCTGCTCTCTGTCCTCCAGCCTGCTCTGACGTTAAGCCGCTGTATGCAAGTGTCTTACCACAGTCTGTCCCAGTGTCTGTCGCTATCTGCTCCGAAGAGAAGCGGCTGGGTGAGGATCTCCGACCACGTCTGTTCCATCCTCTGCTCTCTGTTTTCCAGCCTGCTCTGACGTTAAGTTGCTGTACGAAGGCCCTTACCACCGCCTGTCGCTGTCTGTTCTGAGGAGGAGCCGCTGGCCTGCTCTGAAGTTAAGCTGCTGTATAAAAGCGTCTTACCACGGTCTGTTCCATTATCTGCTCTCTGTCCTCCAGCCTGCTCTGACGTTAAGCCGCTGTATGCAAGTGTCTTACCACAGTCTGTTCCAGTGTTTGTCGCTGTCTGCTCCGAAGAGAAGCGGCTGGGTGGGGATCTCCGACCACGTCCGTTCCATCCTCTGCTCTCTGTTCTCCAGCCTGCTTTGACGTTAAGTTGCTGTACGAAGGCCCTTACCACCGCCTGTCGCTGTCTGTTCTGAGGAGGAGCCGTTGGCCTGCTCTGAAGTTAAGCTGCTGTACAAAAGTGTCTTGCCACAGTCTGTTCCATTGTCTGCTGTCTGTTCTCCAGCCTGCCTTGATGTTAAGCTGCTGTATGAAAGTCCTTATCACCGCCTGTCGCTGTCTGTTCTGAGGAGGAGCCGCTGGCCTGCTCTGACGTTAAGTGGCTGAACGAAGGTCCTTACCACAGTCTGTCGCTGTCTGTTCGGAGGAGGAACTGCTGTGAGAACCCCGTGCTGTCGTTGCTGCAGGTTTTGACCACTGGCGGGTCGGCAGAGGAACCACCATACCCATCATCGACCGCCTCTAGGAAGGAATTGCGGAGACCTCATAGCACTAACTGTCCCACTCCGTACCATCGGCTGCTCCGAGGAGGACCATCGTGGGACATCCCCCTTCTCCTCCTCACTGTTGCCTAAAAGGCTACTTACCAGTCCTCACGGAAGACGAACGATTGCACTGACTCCCCTGCTTCATTACCCGTTGGGTCGCGACTGTGGCATCAAGTCCTCCCCACCCTTGCTTCACAGAGGGGAATCCAGCTGGAACTCCTCCACCAAGTGTTTTAGTAAATAGGATTTTAATTCAATAAAATTGAACTTTTGTACTTACCTTGTTGTCCGTCTGTGGTGTCCCTGGGTAAACTCCTCGAGGTGGTATATAAACAGGAGGGCCTGTACAAGTGCCCGTGACAGAGTGGTGTGTTAACTGCCATCCTAGTGGGCTGGTCTCTGTCTCTCCCGAATACTGTGCGGTTGTTACAATATAACTACACAGATGCAATCGATCTAACTAGCTATCTTCGTTGCCGGACAAACCCTAACGGCAAGGCCGGACTTACCATTGGGCTTGACTGGGCTCAAGCCCATGGGCCCCGCCAAATAGGGGGCCCCGCCCGTTTACGTTTGATTTTTTCAAACATATGTCAGTCATTTAATTTTTCATTTAAAGTTTGTTGATTGGTCTAGCATTGTTACCTGGCCCTGGCCTGCAATGAAAAATGTATTTTAAGTAGCTTATGTTTCAGGTCTGTGGAGTGGGCTATAGCCTACGAGTTGTGACGTTCGCGAACGAACCGATTCTTTTAAACGGCTCATAAACATGAACGATCGGAGCCGAGTCGCGGCTGGAGGGGAGCCGCTCTTTCTGTCGTTCTTTTTTTCCTATGCGTGTTTCAAGTTCACACAGATGCAAACAAATTATCTCCTCAGTTATAGGGGAAGGGGCACACCCAGCGCAGGGGTGCTACTGCTAACAGCAAGATGATAGTTGTGCACGCGCGCGCATCCTTTACGTGAGTACTCCAGTGAAAAAAAAACCCTACGTGCCTCTGTCATTGGGTAGGAGCGGAGCCAATGACTGGTGCACGCTGCCGTCACATGGTTACTCCAGTAAAAAAAAAAAAAGTATCTACAGTATATATTTACAACTTTAAATATTTTTTGTTTTTTATCAAAATGTTCTTGTGTGATAACAATGTTCTTGTGTGTTAGTGTTTGTAGTAAAAGCTGTTTTGCACAGAAATTCATTGCAGCCGGCTTTGTTTTTGATGTTTATAAGTCAACATAGCTTTACACATACACACACTTTGTAAAGGTAAATCCAAAATAGTGATGTCACTTTCTAAGCAGAGGGATTTTGTGCAACCCTATGGAATATAGTCCACACATGACAAATGAGGTATAATCAATATTTCAAAATAATTCAAACTCAGATATTGGTGTGTGATATCTGAGTTGTAATTATTTGACTACAAATCTCACCTTATCATTCCTCCCAGTGATTATTTCCAGGATAAACTGAGATGCCCCCAACCTGGCTTCTTAAAACTGACTAAATATTTAAAAAGAGCCAAAAGAGCCGTTCTTTTGAACGGCTCTTTGAAAGGAACGGATCGCCAAGATCCGGATCCCCTCAAAGAGCCATAAATCCCATCACTAGTATACGCTGAGTTTCGGTATATTTATGAGACGCGCTTCAGTTCACGCGCCGGCGCCTCCGTGTTGTGATTATCAATAATTGTCTGCTTTTAGTTCTTATTTATTAAATCCAGGCAATTGGTTGATGAAACATTGATTAAAATCAAGATAAAATGAATACAAAACGAAATTCACTTTAAAGAAGGCTTTGCGCTTTTCTGTTTAAGGTCTGTGAAAGTTTTAAAGCAGTCTTAAGTGCCGCTTCAGAGCGCTCGCGTCCGTAACGGAGAACTGTCAGTCTGTAACTTTGTTTTTTCCTCATAAATCCAAACACTTATCAGGAACAGGTTTTTTTTAAAGATTTATACACTCATAGATTTAGCTATTTATATGTAGCCTAATACAAATGATTTGTTATGATTGCAAACTTACAGGGTATTTGTTTGTTTTTCAATATGTTTTCCAGGTAAATAAGTGTTTTATTCTCATTCTGACAAAAGACATTTGTACATTGCAATAAACACATGATCACTTATTTATTTATTGGAAAAAAAAAAACTGTTTTAAGCTTCAATCAGTGGTCATATAAATAAATTATTATGTTTTTTTACATGTAACTCTGTCTATGGTACCAGTCACCTTTTGCACTTCAAATAAAGATTGGATCGATTATATTGTGACTTAAAAAAACATTTCTCATTGAATCGTTCATTCAAGAGATTCGTTCAAAAATGCTGATTCATCTATGAAACAAGTGTATTTGATTGAGGAATTGAATCATTCAAACCCAAGGTTTTTTTAATAATTCAGATTAATTAAACATTTTTAATTGACTTCAGCAATTAACATAAATTATGTTATTTTGTTAAGTTGTTTGTTCAGAATCGTGATCTCTATTTTTATTCTCAAATTATCCAGAATTGTGTAGCTCTAATACATAGCTTGTGTATGTATCATTTAGTTCAATTTAAAGCAATGTATAAGGTAGGGCCCGAAAGTGACTCAAGCCCAGGGGCCTCCACCACCCTAAGTCCTGCCCTGCGGCTAACGGTCTCGAGCAACACAAAGCGTCCCCGTTTCCTTCCCGAGCGCGACAAGCCAGACACGTTCCTCGCGTTCTCTTCTCTCACTTTTCTTAAATGTCCTCACTCCAGGTGAGATCAATTATCCCTGCCTTCAGGCCATCAACGAAATGTGCTCCAGACAGGTTCAGATGGGCCAAACAGAAAAACAAATCCCCAGCTTACGAAGTAGCTAACATACGAAGATATTCAACTAATAAACTTCATCGCTGGCAAAAAATATGATGCATTTGCAGATTTACTTTCAAGACTGTACTGTAGACCGCCACTTCATACAACGCTCTTGATGTTCTTAAATCTTCCTGTTACGACTCCGAGACGATTCAGTGCGTGCAGGACACTGAACAGATCATTCAAACTGATTCGCGAACCGATTTAGACAGATCTGCCCAACTTGTTTGATGAAGTCTTTGAACAGAATCGACTCAAAAGAGTGATTCATTTGTGAATTGAGCATCGCTCATGCCCAGAAAAAAGAGAGAGCGCGCGCTTAGAATAAACTACGCTTTTAACAACATATTGCATTAAAATTAAGTAACGAGAGGAACGTCGCCCAGCGTAACGAAGTAAAAGTACAGTTTTTTCATTAGAAATGTACTCGAGTTAAAGTAAAAGTACCCACAATTAAATCTACTCTTAAAAGTAAAACATTTCCAAAAAAATACTCAAGTAAATGTAAGGAAGTAAATGTACTTCGTTACTACCCACCTCTGCTCTTTATGATACTGGCAACTAGCTGTTTTTTTTTTTTACAGATTGTTTGACAGCGTTGCTTGTTCCTCAGTTATAATGGAAGAAAGCTTTACTGGCATTATGCCACTTTTTTTCTTATTTAAGCAGTATTTCAAGCATTTATACACCATGGTCTAGCTGATTCATCATGAAACTTTTGTAGACTTCCATTCCATCAAATGTGACATTTTCTATTTAAATATATTTTAGGATGCAATTTATTCCTGTGGTATCAAAGCTGAAATTTTAGCAGCCATTACTACAGTCTTCAATGTCACATGATCCTTCAGAAATCATTCAATATGCTGATTTCTTATTATATCATCCATGTTGGAAAGAGTTGTGCTGCTTAATATTTTTTGTGGATAAAAGGTTTACTGCCATTATGCCACTTTGGTCTCCTTCAAGCAGTTTACATCATGGTCTTGCTGATACACCCCAAAATTTTCATATGCATCCCTTCTATTAAATGTGGCATATTTATCAAATCCAATAATGAAACATCATAGCTTTAAAAATGCCACTTTTGTCCTCTTATTTAAAAACAGCTAACTTTATTAGTAATCTTATGAATTTTAAGTTATGCACCACATTTGCTACTGTAGAAAATAAAAAGGACAAATAGACAATACAATAAAGCATACATTTCTATTTCCATTTTTTAAATCCTTACAGTATGCTTTTCACAAATGGTGAAACTTTCCTCCGATCTCAATGTCTCAGTTACACACAAATGGATGTATTCTATAGAAAACACCATTTACACTGAGATCTGGAAAGCAGTACTCTCATGGACCTCAAGACCATACAATTAGAAATTTCAACAAGCTGAACATTAATGTACAAACAAGCTTGTAAAGGATGATTAAAACATCCATTGAAATAAAAAATAATAATTCCTGTTTGAATCATGTTCAACTTTCACGTAAAAGTGTTTCTCTGCTTTGACCAAAATTTGGAAAAGGCCACAAGCTCCAAATACGGATCTCTATTTAGAACAGTGGTAATCGATCCTAAAATACAAAATACAAAGAATACACGTCAAAACCTCTAGGCAGAGTCACCATAAAAGTGTAGAAGCATCACAGTTATTTGAGATGGCTTGGTTGCTAACTGCAGCAGTCAGAATATAAGAGGGATTCTGTTACAAACCCCAGCATATATATCCACTCTAAAAGGATATTTAGACAAAAGAGAGAAAAAAATGCAAATGCATGACAAGGTCTTAGAAGAAGTGGTGTCTGAAGGTGTATACCATTATTAATGCTAATCTCATTGATCCAATGATCCAGAATATGTTAAAACTGTGTTTTTTTTATATCCATGTCATGATTGCGAGCTTTATCTCTCTGTAATCTGTGTGATTTAGAAAACCAAAATATGGGAAATCACTTCCAAGAGTTTTCTCTACAGATACCAAACATATTCAATTGAAATTGAAATGGACAAACAGGCATAAATTAACCATTTATCGACTATTTTAGATGGACTAAACTAACAACTGCTCTGCTTATACTGGAATTAAGTCTTATAAATTCACCAATTTTGGGAAAAAGATCACTAAAAGAGCGGTCAGCAGCCTGTGCGCATAGAGAGAGCCAAGAAAAGACAGAAAGAGAAAGAGACAACATCCCCTTTCACTCTTCAAATACTGAGAATCCCCAGAATCCTCAAATCTGCCCCTCTTAAAGGTGGACGTCAGGTCATGAAAACCACAAAGACAATGAAAAAGATGACGAGGATTAGGAACATCTTGATTAGCAGCCAGCGGTTGCTGGACACCGACTGGAAATATTTGAGGATCTCTGTGTGCGCTAGGTCCACATTCATCTGAGTGTCTTCTACATTAGCATCAATTCTGTCAGAGAAGAGAGAAGTTCAATGGAAAGAATCACTTTTTGTTCATTCAATGTAAACACACTACTGTTCTATGTAGTAAATTGTATGTCTCATAATGCTCACTAATGCTACATTTGTTTGATTAAACAGAAATAAAACTATTTTGTAACATTCTAAAAGTCTTCGTCAGTTTTGATCCTGGAGACTGTGTCTTAAAGCTTGCCTCGCTGCCCTATCAGACAATGACTCTTCAGGCAGCGTTTGCGAATAATGGAACCTCACAAAACTGATTTCGGACAGACTTCTGAGGCAGTGTAACGGTTTAATGATCTACCTCAAAATAGAGAAAGCTTTGGTGAAAACTAATAATATTTATTACCACAATAATAATTTTTTGCTAGAAAATGACATCAGAAGTGGAAAACGTTGGTCAAACTGACCACCAACCACAACTTTCAGAGGGCATCTTTCTTTTTTAGCTCAACTGTCACAGAATGCAAAGCTCAGGATTGTGGGATATCAAAGGCAGCAAAGGATATCTCTATGCTGCCTTCAAAAATCAATCTGATGAGGGTAGCTAACAATGGATTCGGACGTGCCTTGATGGCCTCCTACCTTGGAATGCATCCTCCGAAGGCAGCATTTTTGAGCTTTCAGATGCAGCCCCACTGTCCTGTAGAGGTCAGCTCCAGCCCTAATCAAACACACCTGAACCAGATAATCGAGCTATTCAGGATCGCTTGAAAATCGCAGGGAAGTGTGCTGAAGCAGGTTGGAAATAAACTTTGCAGGACAGTAGCTGCATCCAAAAATCAAATACTTCCCTACTATATAGTATGCGAAAAACAGTACCCCAAGAGTAGTATGTCCGAATACATGGTATTAAAAAAAAAAGTCACCGGATGAGCTTCTACTTCAGCCAAGATTCTGAAGTGTGCATTTGATGGACACTTTACTGTCCCACGAGTCCACGGGAGAGATTTTATGAATGGCAGTGACGGTGGTAGGTCACGTGACTGTAACAACATGGCGGATATAGTACCGGTATGTCCGAATTTCATTCATAATACCCATAATCATACTATATAGAACATACCTTTTTAACGGTCATGAAGTAAATTAAAGTGTAGTACCTACTCAGACAGTATGTATTTGCTGTCTCTAGGAGCAGGGTTGAAGACCTCTGCTTTAATGTATCCTTGCTGAATAAAAGTGTTAATTAAAAAAAAAAAAAAAAATACTGACCCCAAACTTTTAAACCGTAGTGTATGTCGGAAGATTCAGGAACTGCAGGCTAACTGTTACTGAGGCAGTAAAAGTGCCGATTACAATGGCAGAAAGCTTTTCATTATGGTCATAGACCATAATGACCTGACCACAAATGGAGAAAATAGGGAAAAACACACTTGCTTATTGATTAGACACTGAAAATGTGGAATAGAAAAAAGCTTGTGGAATAGAAAAAGGCTTGTGCTTGAATTTGACCTACATTTCTGGATATAGGTCAGTGTTATTTTATTTTTAATTATTTAGTATTTACTTTAAAGTATTTAACTTTAGTAAGTGTGTAATGTTGCTGTTTGAGCATAAAAAAGATCTGCAAGGTTACAAAGCTCAATGTCCACTCCAAAGGGAGATATTTTATAGATAATATACTTCATACTAGAATCCACTTTTCAGGAACTACAAAAAACTACAACGGGATTTTTACGGGCTTTGTGAAGTCATAATGTTCCACATTTAAATAATTTTTATATTGTTGCTACGCATGCTACACATATTACTATGAAAGCATATTCTAGTACACCCAAAAACAAAATCAAGACTTCGTAAAAGGGCATAATAGGACCCCTTTAATATTTTGAATTAGCTTTTATTTTAATATTTTCAGTTTTCATTTTAATTGTATTTGTGCTTTTGTCATTTTTATTACTTTTAGTTTTTTTAATACATCTATTTAGCTTTAATTTATTTTATTTCGGTTTAAGTTTATTTGATTGTAGCTTTATTTTAAAGGCACACTGTGGAACTTTTCAACCTTTATAATATATTACCAAAACCCATTGAGATGCTACATCGACTTACAATAGGTTGAATGACACGTCTGCCGTAGCCTGAAGGTGTCTGTATCGCTTTTACTAGCACTATGTAACTTCGGGGTTCGGGTAGGAACCCGAGCACAAAAAGAATTACAAAATTCGATCGCTTTACGGCATACGCCACTTCCCCAAATTCTAACATGAGAGCTCAACTCGCATTTGATTGCCGTCTGTATGTTGTCGTCATGGCTGAACCAACAGCTACTCGGAAGAAAGCAAAGATTTTGTAAGAGGACACAAAAAAAAAGAAAAAGGGAGTGATAAACTAAAAGCCAGGACGAGGATCAACATTGGTTCAGCGTTCGCTCGCTGGCTAGAGGAGGAGGAGGGGTGCCCGACCGATGCTGACCTGGCCGTCATGCTTTTGGGCTAACTTAGTAAGTTAAATATATTGCTTGCACAATATCTCTATTTTTTTCGAATTTGTTGTCTGTCTGGCCATGTTACGGAATCTATCTTGTCCTCCATTTAACTTCATGTATCAAGAAATGGTGGTAGAGTAGCGAATTATCAATCTGGTAGCTAGTAGGATGCTATAAGTGATATAAGTCACAACATACTGCTGTTATTTTGTTTGCCTCATATTTGTATGCGTGTAAAAGGACAAACAAACTGAAGCCTACAAATAACGGCAGTATGTTGTGAGTTATATCAGTTTTGTTACACGATTTCCCGACAATATTTCATCTCCAACCCTGATCAAACACACCTGACTTTAATTTTAAAGAGATCCTGAAGACGTTAATTGTTTGCTTCAGGTGTGTTTGATTAGGGTTGGAGATTACCTGTGCAGGACAGACGATCGGCAGGAGCAGGATTAGGCAACTCTTGTCTATGCGACTTAACTGATCAGACATGTTTTCTGTGTACTTTTGTTCAATTTTATTTTCTTTGTATAATTTATATTATTAATCTTATATTTATATCATTATTTTGTTCAATAGTGAATCGATTATCTTTCTTCAACCGACAAGTCAACTACTGTCTGCACACACATAATCTAAAGACACGGGAGGCTGACTTTGTGGACTTTTGCGACAGTGCTGCGGCGCTTGTGGCCTCTAGGGGGAAATTACAGGTCGAGCGCCACTAGTGGCCAAAAAGTTCCACAGTGTGCCTTTAATTAACTAAAACGATTTGCAAGTTTTTGTTAACAATAACAACACTGGTATAGGTGAAAATATGGAGCAGACAATGTCAGAAAATCTCAAATCTAAATGGACCTAGAATACCTCCTGATGAAGAACCTATCAAATAAGATCCTTCCAGACATAAAAAGACAAATATTTTTTCCTCACCTCTGTACGGTCTCTTCCTGTTCTTTCACCATGTGAGCCAGCTGCTGAAATATGGAGCCGAGCTCCACAATGGTGGACTCTATATTCTGCATAGTGTCTGCACGGTTCTGAATGTATGAATCCTGTACACACATCAACAGTGATTCAAACATTTGAATGAGTTTACCTGCAGCTGTACTGTTACAACACACTCGCTGAACAAATAATACCTGTTCATTGATTAACTGCATCTGCTGACTGGAGTTGAGGTCCATATCTATAGATATATCAGTCTTCTTGGAGTCGTCCTGCATAAGAACTGAATTGTCTGTTAAAAGAGAAGCAAAAGGGAAGAATAACTACATGAATGTATAAAGGCGGACCTTGTCTTTGCTTTTATTTGAGTGGAGATGCTCTTACTGAAGCTGTTGGCATGGAAAGAGGATGATGGGGCAGGAGTCTGAGAAAACTCCTCTTGTCTACTTCTCTGCTGCTTCAAGTTCTAAACAGAGAGAAAAAAAAGACCCCAAACATCTTAAAAATGATCCACAATTAAAAATGCAGCATCCCACACCAGACAAGTAAATCAATTACCTCTGTTCTGACCTCCAATACTGACTTGAAGTCACTTGACATCGATGCCAGTTTGGACTACAAACAGAAAACAATGTTTCATTCCAGGCGAAAGTCCAGTAGACAACTTTACTAAGTTATTGAGCACTAAGGCCAGAGGTTAATACCTGTAATGAGACTACGATGGTGTTGGAATGTGTCTGAAGATGTCTGCCATTCTGTCCACTCCGGGATCGAACAAGTTCCTGGAGGCCAGCTATCTGCTTATTCAGACTGTTGATGTCCTGAATGAACACAGACCGTTATGAATAAGATTACAGTATGAAATGGACAGACAGAATAATGTGTTCTTGGTGAAGGGGAAGAAAGAATCATCCTAACCTGTTTCACAATGTAAGTGAGTTCATCAATTTCAGTTGCTTTGTCATCAAAAAGGGACTTTCTTTTGGCAACTGCAGATGTAAACAGATTGAGTTACACGTCGAAAACTGTCCACTGTGGTACATGTGTGAGATGGCGAGGGATACAAGATACTTACGAATTGTGAGCTTCTCCAACTTGGCAAAAGTGTTGCTGAGGTCTCTTCCAATTCGCCTGTTAATAAGATGTGGTCAATATCTGTCATAAGGCCAAGTCGATGAAATAACACAGACCATTAAAGCTTAAGTAGGTCTGAATAAATTATAGGTCAAGTGCAGCATCTCGGTGCCCATACTAAATACAGTTGCAGGGAAAAGTCTGTGAACCCTCTGGATTTTCCAGGAAATTGGTCATAAAATTTGATCGGATCTTCAACAACAATGCTATCTGCAGTCAGAAGTCGGCTAACCTGGAATCCAGTCAGTCGCTCTGCCCTATAAAAATCATTCATAAGTTTTGAGTTTGACTTTTGGGTCAATTACATGATGCTCATTTATTTATTTAGTCCAGATTAATGATTTATAGACAAATGCATTAAAATGCATCTCATACTTACAAGGTCTTGAATAAAGTCCAAACTGTCAGTGTAATTCAACTGTCACAATGGAAGTCATAAAAAAAATTATTCTTGAAAAGAAAATCTTCGTAATTAATAAAAGTAGTTCGTAATAATCTTTTTCTATTCCTTCTTAGAAAAAATATGTACACCACCATTCAAAGATTTGTGTCAGTAAGATTTTTTTTTAATGTTTTATGCTCTCTTATGCTCACCAAGGATGCATTTAATTGATCAAAATTACTGTAAAAACAGTAAAACTGAAAAATTCTATTCTATACTGTCCATTCAATTCTATTCTATTATAATACATGTAACTAAATGTAACTTATGTCTGTGATGGCAAAGCTGAATTTTTCCAAAGTCTTCAGTCACATGATCCTTCAGAAATAATTTGGTGCTCAAGAAAAATGTCGTCTTATTTTCAGTGTTGAAAAAAGTTGTGCAGCTTAATATTTTTGTGGATTTTTTTTTCCAGGATTCTTTGATAAATATAAAGGTCAAATGAACAGCATTTATTTTAAATAGAAATCTTTTGTAGAATTATTAATATATTTCCTGCTACTTTCCTTGCTGAATAAAATGAACTTCTCACTGACCCAAAACTTACAAATCTTCCTAACCCCAAACTTTTGAACAGTAGTGTATACATTTATATTAAAAACTGTCACTTTAAAAATCTAATGATATTAAGAATAATATAATGAATAATAATTCATATTTGTAAAAATTATATTCACGAAACACATATCACACTTGAAATTGAATGTGTGTTATTGATTTAAGCAGACTGTGCATGTGTGTATTGCTGTTACTTATTTGAAGATCAGATAAAATTTTATGACCAGTCCATTCCTGAAACCAGGTAAATCCAAGCTTTCCTTTTGAACTGTATATGAGTGATTAAAAATTTGTTTTACTCACTTAGCAAAGAGCGTGAATTCACTCTGCTCTCTGACTGCACTGTTGACAGCACTGACAGGCTGTGCTCCATTCTGGAAGAGGACAAAAAAATCAACAATTCTTTGTTTTTTTCAACTCATGCTACCACCAGTATGAACACAAACTCCACTAAAAGGAAACTATATTGTTGAACCTATCATCAGCCACTCGCAGGTTCCAAGTATGAATCAATAGTTATTGCACCTGTCTCCCCAGCAGGGACTTGCACACAGACTGAAACTCGCTGGTACGGTCTCGACAGGACATGCTGAATGTGTCTATGACGGGGGCGATGGGTACTGGGACAGCCAGGGGGGTTTCCAGCTGCTGGACCAGCTGGGACTGGGTCTGAGAAGGCCCAGTGTACACCCCGTCCTGGCTGCCTCTAGGACCGTGACGGCGACGTGCATTCATCGATGCACCAACTCATCACCTTAAGAGGGGCAAAGAGAAATCAATCAAGGTGAAAGTGTATTAACAGCAAAACAAACTGTTCACTTTGATTCTTCTGCCAAATGATTCAGATGCAGATGCTTGTTTAATCATTTACATTTTTCATCTGTGGTTGTCACATAAAATAGAAAGCATCCAGACAGCACTGGGAATGTGTCTATGATATAATGTTCTGATTTAAACATTTCTTATAATTATCAATTGATAACAGTGCTACATGTTTTAGTGGAACCCTTGATACATATTTACATGATTATTTGATGAATATAAAGAAGATACAATAATATAAAATAAAGATTTGAAATAGAAATCTTTTGTAAGATTTTCAATGTCTTTACTGTCACTACAATTTAATATCTCTCTTCAAAACAGCTGTCTAGCCTACGTATACAGAATGTCTAGAGTACAGCAACTCTACTGTTGTGATTGTCCTCATCTACGAAATGTCGCCGTTATAAAAACAGAAGAATGCGATAGTATGACAGGATGTCACCTGCGTATCTCATTAATTTTTACAATAATTTCGATATTCTTTGACTGACAACCAACTCTAGCTAAGTTAGCTGCTAAGCTATGTAGCAGAATGTGTGATTATAGATGTTTTCATCGGTCAAACAAACTTCACACGTATCTGAATATGTGAGCAGCGCTGACGTGAGTCCCGAGGTACTGAGGGGGAAATGACAACATGTGAGCTGAAAGATATAAGGATTCATTTCTCACCACTCTGCCTCTCTGATGGCTGAACAACTGTGCACTGTGTGCAGGCTGAGAATAATATCCGGGTCTTAGCACATATATTGACGTCACTGCCACGTATTCCTTAAAAGAGATTCTCTCTTATTATGTTCAACACAAAGTGGCGCTATGTTTTAATCTCAGCAGAGGTAGTGGGTTGAAGTTATGCAGATGGGCACTGAAATCAGTCTATTATGGTGTTATAAAAATTACAAGTCATGATTATGCTATACACATAATTGAGTGAAAGTCATCTATTAATAAGAAAGCAATCAAACAGAATAAGTAGGCCTATGTTTGACATTCTTTCTTAATGTTTTCACGTCAACGTGTGACTTTTCTTTTTCTTTTCTTCTATTAGGCTAATTCCTATCTTCTTTTTAATCTTACTTATTATCCCTTAATAATTAGCCTACTAATGAAATTGACTACTTTGACTTGATAGTGTCTGTTCTCGTTTCTTCTTATTTATTGAATTTGCATTAAAAAATTAAATTAAATTAAAACTTTTTAAAAGTAATTGAAAGAGGGAAAAACTAATTGTAGGCTACTTAAGTGAACAGTACATGTTTTTCTTAGCTTTTATTCTTAGATTAAAAACAAAACAAACAAAACAGTGTTTTTACATAATCTTAAACATATACAGGCTAAGTAATGTTGTCAATTATACTTTTATCACTTAAAAGTATCACTTAAATAATTGTATAACAATTCATATTGCAATATCATGATGTCATGACTGAGCTGTTTCAAAAAAGCATCAGTTGATCTCTGAACCTGTTATGAAGAAAAATATTAATTAATAATAACGATGATAATTATTATTATTTAAACATCATAATAAGTTAACTGTCACATCTTATTTCTTTTGCAAAGTTAATGTTTAAGAGAGTAAATGTATGCAATGAATGATTTTAAGGAAGCTCTATGAAAGTTTGTTCAGCAAAAACGACAATAGCTTGTAATGTGAAGTCATAGACTTGTGCATTACCTGCATTGACACTCACTGTGTTCAACTAAAGGCAGCTCAATAATCATCTCACCATGTACATTCTTGGCATACTGCTTTAACTGTAATTTTGTTGGGGAAAAAAGCAAAGGAGGAACAGATATGTGATGATGAACTGAATCAATTACATTTCCATATTCAGTATGTTTCTGTTCGTACCTGCATCATGGTGGTGTTTGGTCACGCTGACACACACCATAGCCTCATCTGGGCAGCAGCAGCCACCACAGCGCTGCACAGACACGCATGAGGGCACCACACCTTTGTGCATCACCTCAGGGAATACATGCTCAACTTTAACTAAAGTTTCACGCGGCTTACAAACGCTGTTGACAGAGCACTAAAAGTGAATGAATGAATGAACACAATGAATGACATAGGCATAACTGGCTGATGTCATTTCAATATCTCTATTTGAGTTCTCTAAGAAAAGCATTGTTGAAAACTGTTCAGTAAAAAAACAGTGACATAGTACACTTAAACCACTGAGAGAGAGAGAGAGAATTACCTTCAGTAGAGATATGACTGATATATTGGTTGTGAGGATGCTGTGGGGTTAAATATAAAACAATTTGGTTAATTACGTAATTTATTTTATTTATTCGTGGTTACTAACTAGGCTAATGTTGATTAACTAATTCCAACTGCTTTTGCAGAGTTCTGGCACTCATTTTCATAATCACCAATAGGTGAGTCGCTCAGTTTTGTCAAAATTCGCATGTACACATTTGTATGTTCGGTTTCGGTAACACTTTATTTTAGTCTCATGTGGGCTATGCATAATTACAAAACTAACCCTAAACCTTATTATATAGCTAAAGACTACATGTGGTAAGTACATATGTTAATTTATTAATAGGGTGTATTGTCCATACAGAGAGACTGACTGAAAAGTTAAACAAATAAGGATACGTATGGAGTGTACATCTATCCTGACCCTTATTGCACTAAACTGATGACAGTAAGCACGAACCCCGCATTAAATGTCATCAAAACACTTATTACGCTGTTTTTACAACTACACATAACTGGAGAAAGCAAGTCTCACACACACAGTGACAAAGAAATATTATAATTTAGTCACAATCGAAATTTACTATATACATTATGTTCCTGTAGTAAATGTAAAAGAATCGGAATTGCTGAACTTTACCTGATCGTCCGTCCCAGATGTCAGATGATACAGGACGAGATAGAGGCGCACACACAGAAAAACACGCATTGCTTTACTTGAATGTCTGAAGCCTCGCGAGAAATGTTAGTCTGATAATACAGATTCTTTATTTGAATCCTATCTCCCGATGGAACTGTTACTCACTCACCATAACCTAATAACGGGTATTGCAAAATATATTCTGAGAATTTTAGTATCATTTTCAAAGTAGCTGTTATGTGGTACATTTAGTGCGTCTCAACAAAAACAGAATATATGCATATATAGTTTTTCAGAGGAAAAAAAATCAAAAATATGAAACATCAATTAAAACCATAATTAGTTTTGCACTTTATTTTTCAAAAAAACAGCAGCAAATGAGTTTGTGCACTAGATGGAATGCAATGTATATCTGTGCATGTGCAACTTGTTCATAGATTCAAAAGCTGTGTCTGAGTGCACTAATCACTGACAGAAGGTTAACAGTGCCCTTTTTTTTTTTTTCAATATCACAAAGACTTGTGTGTGTGAAAGTCCCTTTTGGCATTTCAAACCACGTCAAACCAATCTTAGAGTATACACAAACCCTGAATTAAAAAACAAACAAAAGATTTAACGCTGACGCCCTCACACTTGATCACATAAAAAAATAAAAACAGTACATGACCATCTTAAAAATCAGTTTGGTTTTATCCACCAAATAGCAATGAATACGGTCATTTAAATGCTCAGAGTGCTAAGTTTGATTTTAAGAGATATACAATAACATGACACCCTTCAGTCTGAAGTTCTGCAATTCATCACTTTCAGACAGACTTAAGCCAACTAAGAGTGATTGACAGAGGTATGTTCTGAGCAGCTCTGGGATGCGCTTTGAAACAAATGGGTACAAGTCAGGGAATTACGAATGCAGGGAAGCGGGTCTGGTGCTCAGACCTGACCTCTATACACAATGCTGGTGTTCACTTTGAGTGGAACATTCAGTGGATTTTAAACCCATGGTTAGTCTTAATCTCAGCGCTGATGCATAAAAGAAAGTTCTGGTCCTCCAACAGTCATGACGACAGAAGTCCTAGCAGACCATCAAATGAAGTTCAGTCTTTCCCGTTATCCTCGTCAGAACAGCTTTATCATGCTCTCTCTTGACTTGCCAACTCCTACCCACTTCACTAAAAAGAGAAAATATTTTCTAATAATCATTTTGTCATTTCTAAGCATGTCAGTACAGGGTTCTTGCACACTTTTTGAAATTTAAGGCTTTTTAAGACCTTTTTAAGACCTGAAGAAATCAAAATTAATACCGTACATTAGGAGTGTGCAATATTGACAAAAATATATCTCGATATTTTAAACGTTTTGTTGATAATAATTAGATGATATTTTACTGATTGTGTTTTTGTGCTGGTGCATTGGCTGGTTTATGCCTGTTGTTGACAGCAGACTCACGAAGATATTCATATTTTTCATATTCTATGCAGTGGTCAGTTCACAGTAGTGACAGAAATGATTAATTAATGTGCAATATTTGCCACCTTAAATTGATTTCCAGGGGCATTTTCACCTATTTGTGGACATTTTTTCTAAACTTATTTAGAGTTATGCATCACCTTTTATGTCAAATAGCCTACTAACATTCAAATTAAATTGTACAGTAATTATACTTATTTATACAATAATACTTAATTACACAATTATACAGTAGGGGGCCTACCACCGTTACCAGTCAAATTAAATTATTCAATCAAAATCCATCTTTGCAGTGCAGAGGTCACACAGAAGCGGCATCAGAAGTGGCATTAATATTTACACTCCATTTACAATTGCATAAATAAAGCTATGACAGTTTTTTTTTATATCAATATTCAATATTTAAATGTGAAATGATTTCTAATTTTAACGTTTTAATTAAAGGGTACTTTAAATATGAAACTAAAACCGCCAGTAGGCGGCGGCAAGTCACTGTCCTAATACCGTAAGCGAGTTGAGCATACTGTCTATCTATGGAGTTGAGGGATTCATTCATTCAACCGATTTGTTCAGACGGCTGATTCATTCGGGAAAGAAACAAGTGATTGTTCATTGAATCGTTAAAATGACTCGTTCAAAACGTGGATTTCAGTCAAGAAATCATCGCTGTCTGTTGCATTAAGACTGCTGCGGTTTCATTTTGAAATTCTAGTCGGCGAAATAAAGGGAAAACAAACAATATTGACAATATGGTGTCTAAAAAGTAACATGTTAATTTATTTTTAATTTAACTATTGTATAACAAATATATCACACTTGTGCACGGGAAAACGGCACTCTTACTGATGTGATATTCTAATATAAGAACAGAATATGATATAAATATAAGACAAAAACTAATTTGGGGACATAGGCCTACAACTGCACTGACACATCACGCAGTGAAAGCACGAGAGACAGATGCGATGTCAGCTCACAGTGCCTCATACATCGTTAAAACAATGATTAAAATATCATTATAGACAATACACATCGCACACCCCTAAGGACATAAAGAATGAACTTACGACTGAACTGACATTGCCAACTTTCTTCTTCTCTCCTCTCTCGCGTGCAGGAGACAGACTTTATTCTGCCGCGAATGTGATGCGAATTGTCACGTGAACAAGCAAATCCACAAAGATAGAATAATAAAAAATAATACTACGCTAATTAGATAGTTTTAATTTGGAAAACATTTAGATATGTCTAAGTCGAAGTGTCATCTAAAATTTAAGACCTTTCATAAGTAAAAATAATACTTTTTAAGACTTTTTATGGCCTTATATTTTAAAAATCTAATTTAAGACTTTAAGACTTTTTAAGGATCCGCGGGAACCCTGCAGTAGGACATATTTCTTTCGGTTGCTGGCTGCATATGTCAGTGGCTAAAACATTCTAAATTAATAAATGATATAGTATGTGTATTTTTACCTGGCACCTGCAGGAAATTCTCGATAAAGTGAATGTAAGCTTGAGCCTGTGATGGCAGCTCATCAAAACTGCGCACTCCCTCAGTGCTACAACACCAGCCAGGAAACATCTCATAAGTCACCTGAACCTTTGTGAGGACGTCCATGTTTGCTGAAATATACAAATATTACCCCTCCATTATCAGAAAAGGTCTATGCTAGTAAACGATAAATAGCATGGTAATATTGTAATGTGTGTGAATATCATTGTAATGCATGGCAAATCTGAAAATGTGTTAAAATTATAACTTACCAGGAAAACTGGGAAGAGGCTTTCCATCAACTGTGTAGGCTATGCCTATCTTTATTTCTGGCAATGTGTCAAGAATGTCTAACTTGGTTAGTGCAATGCTGAGAGAAAAAGAAGGAAAAGTGTTGTTAAATTAAACTGAACAAATCTGAAGTTCAATCTTTGTAATAGCTACAACAAAAAAATAGAAACGGGTTAAAACTGTTACAATTACATAACTTTCCCATTTGTACTATACCAAAAGGTTTGGGGTTTTAAGATTTTTTTTAAAGAAGTTAATTTTATTCAGCAAGGATGAATTAAATTGATCAAAAGTGCCAGTAAAGACATTTTTAATGTTACAGAATATTTCTATTTCAAATAAATTATGTTATTTTTAACTTTATATTCATCAAAGAATCCTAGGGGAATAATAACGTTTTCAACATTAAAGGCACACTGTGGAACTTTTCAACCTTTATAATATATTACCAAAACCCATTGAGATGCTACATCGACTTACAATAGGTTGAATGACACGTCTGCCGTAGCCTGAAGGTGTCTGTATCGCTTTTACTAGCACTATGTAACTTCGGGTTGCGGGTAGGAACCCGAGCACAAAAAGAACTACAAAATTCGACTGCTTTTTGGCATACGCCACTTCCCCAAATTCTAACGTGAGAGCTCAACTCGCATTTGATTGCTGTCTGTATGTTGTCGTCATGGCTGAACCAACAGCTACTCGGAAGAAGGCAAAGATTTTGTAAGAGGACACAAAAGAAAAAGGGAGTGATAAACTAAAAGCCAGGACGAGGATCAACATTGGTTCAGCGTTCGCTCGCTGGCTAGAGGAGGAGGAGGGGTGCCCGACCGATGCTGACCTGGCCGTCATGCTTTTGGGCTAACTTAGTAAGTTAAATATATTGCTTGCACAATATCTCTATTTTTTCGAATTTGTTGTCTGTCTGGCCATGTTACGGAATCTATCTTGTCCTCCATTTAACTTCATGTATCAAGGAATGCTGGTAGAGTAGCGAATTATCAATCTGGTAGCTAGTAGGATGCTATAAGTGATATAAGTCACAACATACTGCTGTTATTTTGTTTGCCTCATATTTGTATGCGTGTAAAAGGACAAACAAACTGAAGCCTACAAATAACGGCAGTATGTTGTGAGTTATATCAGTTTTGTTACACGATTTCCCGACAATATTTCATCTCCAACCCTGATCAAACACACCTGACTTTAATTTTAAAGAGATCCTGAAGACGTTAATGGTTTGCTTCAGGTGTGTTTGATTAGGGTTGGAGATTACCTGTGCAGGACAGACGATCGGCAGGAGCAGGATTAGGCAACTCTTGTCTATGCGACTTAACTGATCAGACATGTTTTCTGTGTACTTTTGTTCAATTTTATTTTCTTTGTATAATTTATATTATTAATCTTATATTTATATCATTATTTTGTTCAATAGTGAATCGATTATCTTTCTTCAACCGACAAGTCAACTACTGTCTGCACACACATAATCTAAAGACACGGGAGGCTGACTTTGTGGACTTTTGCGACAGTGCTGCGGCGCTTGTGGCCTCTAGGGGGAAATTACAGGTCGAGCGCCACTAGTGGCCAAAAAGTTCCACAGTGTGCCTTTAATAATAATAAGAAATGTTTCTTGAGCAGCAGATCAGCATATTCTAATGATTTCTGAAGGATCATGTGACACTAAAGAGTAATACTAACTGGAGTAATGATGCTGAAAATTCAGCTTTTCCATCACATAAATAAATGATATTTTAAAATATAAAAAAAAAGAAAACCATTATTTTAAATTGTAATAATATTTCACAATATTACAGTTTTTTTTGGATAAAATAAATTGAGCCTTGGTGAGCAGAAGAGATATTCAAAAATATTCTAAAAATCTTACTGAGCCCAAATTTTAGAACGGTAGTGAATTTAAAACACTGAACATAACTCACGCTGAAAAGCCATTAACCATGTGGGCATAGCGAACCAAAACCAGGTCCAGCCATCCACAGCGACGCCGCCTGCCTGTTGTGACGCCAAATTCCCTCCCTTTGCTCTGCAGCAGATCACCAGTTTCCTAGAAAATAAGAAAATATGTTCAATTTTCAAGTACAATACATGTGAATATATGTCACAAGTTTTACCCCCTGACTCCTCTTCAAAACACACCCTGACACAGACTCACATTATCTTGCTCAGTAGGGAATGCTCCCACTCCCACCCTGGTGGTGTAGGCCTTTACCACTCCATACACACGGCCAACATGAGACGGAGGGACTCCAAGGCCTGTGCAAACGCCTCCAACGGTACAGTTTGATGAGGTCACAAAGGGGTAGGTCCCTGAGAGAGATGGAAACATCTTATGTTAAGAAGACATTTCATTCACACTGTCAAATACAAATTCCACTGTCCTCAAGGTCAAAACATTTTAAAGCACATCAGTGGATCTTCCCGTTTATGCGGGATTGCCATTCATACCAAAATCGATATCCAGTAAGGCAGCATTAGCTCCTTCCACCAGAATCTTCTTGCTTGGTCCAGTAAGGGCTTTGTGCATGAAATAAACCCCATCAGTTACTAGGGGCCGTAACCTCTCAGCATAACCCTGTGGGTGAAATGGAAAAAATACTACTGGGCAGGTTCATGATTTAGAAGTTGAACACATACTGAAAGATGCCAAGATGCTAATCACCTTCAGTTGCTCCAGCTCAGCATCAGTATCAATATTAAGGTTAGGATATGTGGTCTGAAAATGACAAGCCAGCACCCGAAATCTGCAAAGAGATATTTACAAGTTTCTATCTGTCTTCATGAAGTCCTAATTTTCACAGAGAAAGAAAGTCTAACAAAAGCAGATTTGATTATTAAGAACAACACACCGAATTCTATGTAATCAAGTAGTTTTTTGAAATTTTAAATAGAAATCTATCATTATGCTCACTTTTCCTCAAATACTGAGAAGTCTGAGACCAGATCACACACTCTCAGTCCATTACGCGCTGCTTTGGAGGAATATGCAGGTCCAATGCCCTTCTTAGTGGTGCCCAAACTGTAAAACAAAGGAGGGTGAACTCAATATCAATCTGATAGAAAACTATCTGCAAATGTGAGCTTTTAAAAGTGCCAAAAAAGAAGAAAACAACCTACTTTTTCCCTGCCTGCTGCTGTCTCAGCTGCTCCTGTATCCCATCAACAGCCTGATGGAAGTTGAACACTACACAGAAAAAGAGAACAGCTCTAATTCTAATGTCATTGATATAAATTACCTGGTTACCGAGACAAAAGCAGTACATAGTCAATGTCATCCGGAATATGTCAAAATGACTCAAGGCCTCATGAAGTCAAAACAAAACTGTACCAATATGTGCTCTGTCAGATATCTTCAGTCGTTCCTCCCATCCTTGAAGTCCTAAAAGAAACAAAGGCAAAAAAATAAAACTTATTAACCACTTACTAGACACCCCCCATTTTGGCAAGTGGGGCATATATGAGTGGTCATCTGTGTTCATTTTGACCACGAACGCTGTCACTTTAATTCTGCGTTTGCAGCACAGCAAAAATAGACTCGGTGCGTAAACGATCTCTGCACTGCTGTATACGCACCGCAACTGGAACGGATCGACGGACTGCATTCGCGTGCAGTGTGAAAGCTCTAACCTGTTAACATTGGTACGGAAAAAGATACGCACCGCATTCGCACTGCAAACGGATTATGTGTGAAACGGGCGTTAACTGTTTTTTTCCTCATAAATGCGAACTGTTTTTTTTTTTTTAAGATTTATACACTCATATATTTAGCTATTTATATGTAATACAAATGATTTGTTATGATTGCAACCTTACAGGGTATTTGTTTGTTTTTCAATATGTTTTCCGGGTAAATAAGTGTTTTATTCTCATTCTGACAAAATACATTTGTACATTGCAATAAACACATGATCACTTTGAACTTTTTTAATCATTATTTATTAATTGGAAAAAACTTTTTTATGCTTCAATCAGTGGTCATATAAATAAATTATTAGTTTTTTCAACATGTAACACTGTCTATGGTACCAGTCACCTTTTAAAAGTAGCTTTGCACTTCAAATAAAGATTGGATCGATTATATTGTTACACCACCAGATGGCGACAAATGACTTAAAAAACCATTTCTCATTGAATCGTTCATTCAAGAGATTTGTTCAAAAATGCTGATTCATCTATGAAACAAGTGTATTTGATTGAGGAATTGAATCATTCAAACCCAAGTTTTTTTTTTATATAATTCAATTAATTAAACATTTTTAATAGACTACATCAATTAACATAAATTATGTTATTTTGTTAAGTTGTTTGTTCAGAATCAGAATCGTGATCTCTATTTTTATTCTCAAATTATCCAGAATTGTGTAGTTCTAATACATAGCTTGTGTATGTATCATTTAGTTGTATTTAAAATAATGTATAGAAGGTAGGGCCCGACAGTGACTCAAGCCCAGGGGCCCCCACCACCCTAAGTCCTCCCCTGGTCATGCTTCATTTCAAATTTGAGGATTATGTCTTTAAAACTATGCATTTTATGAATAATTTCATAAGACCATGTTATGCGCTTTTAGAGAAGGCTAATAAAAATGCTAATGAAGTTATTTATGGTTAACATAACTCTCCTGCACTCTAATGCCTGGCACGGAGAACTGCCCATTCACGACTTCAGATCAAGTAAGAGTGGGATGTTTTAACGTGCAGTGAATGTTGAACAACAATAATCTGGGCCCGACTGCGATATTTGACGTAAAAGGGTTAAAGAGAGCTGGGAAAAAAGCAATCAAAAAAACTCATACATATATATTTTTAATGCTACTATCCACACATTGCAAAATTTTTGTATTTGACAACCTTATGCGGGATTAAATAAAAAAATGCAATATTTTGACAGTGAAAATCATTGCGACGGACAAAAAAAATCTGATACTGTATGTCCGAATAGATCCGCACATGAAGTCTTGCAAACTAATAGACTGACCACTTGTTCTATGTAATGTGTGTGATGCTTCTAAGCTGTTTCTTTGTTCTACAAAATACTGACTTTGTTGTTGCAACAACCACATCTTTTTGTAAGGAAGACTGCACTTTTTGTATAATTTTCACTTTTGTAATTTCATGTTTTTATATTGTACGTTATTATTATAATGTATGTTATACATTATTGTACATGGCACGTTAAGTACCTTTAAGTTAAGTAAATATGACTTAAATGTTCCTTTTGTGTTCGTTTACTAAAACAAAAGTACTTTGTCACCACTAGGTCCAGATTATAATTTAAGTTCCACTGATTTTGCAGTAAACCATTTGTACGTACTTTGTAACAATAGTTGTTCAATCCAGATCATGTCTTTTTCATTTGCAAAAATACTTAGGTATACATTTTTAGCTACATTGTCCAGCCCTGATATGTAGGTATCTTAAATACATGGAATATACATTACGCAAATGATATCACAATGACCTCGTGTTTAACATTGTTGTGCATTTCACTCCATATACTGAACATTTTACCATCGCCTTTTTGCAAGTTCTTCTCAGCCTCATCAAAAAGTCCTGGCAGGTGTATCACAACACCATTTCCTGTGGGACAGAACAAGAGAGGATCTCAACAATCACAACAGCAGGTCAAAGGTTAACATCCGATTCCAAACAATACAACATCAATGAGAAATGACTGCGTTTTAACGGAGTCATAAATACATAATGAAACGAACACTTAGTAAAAACTAGGGGCAGTAAAGCAACATGTGATTTAATAGGAAAATCAAACAAAACATACCAATAAATGAGATGGCCTTTTTGTTGAGAACGCCACTAGGAAGCAGGTGAAAGTCGTACTCAACCGAGTCCACGACCACTGTGTGTCCCGCGTTATTTCCTCCCTGATAACACACAGTTAATGCAAACATGAGCGCAAGTATCGCGATAAGATAAAAACCGAGCCTCAGCCTGGAAACGTTACATCACTTGTCCTGCCGCCAAAAAGTGGCGATGGCAACAATAAAGGAAACTTTGGCTTCATTGTAAGGTTAGTGATGCGTCTTCTGAAAGTGGGTGTTTCGTTTTCGCTTTTACCTCAATTAAACTGTGTAATAAACGCAATCCTCAGACAGCACAGACATGATGTTTGCTCATAAACTCTTATAAACACAAATTGATGCGCGGTTGGATACACACCTGGCATCTGCATACAATGTCGGCGTCCATTGCCAAGAGGTCGACCACTTTCCCTTTCCCCTCATCTCCCCACTGAGCTCCCAACACTACGGTCACTTTATTCTGGGGCTCCCGCAGGATCCGCAGCGAGTCCACGCTGTCTCTGGAGCGCTTGAGCACGGGTTCACCGTTCAGCGAGGCCGTTTCCTGACCATTAGACATTGTGCTATCCGCAGCCATACCGAGTGTGTGTGTGAGTGTGAAGAACAGCGTGTAAAGCAGCTACGCTACTGCAATAGGGAAGCGCACGAGATTGGCCTTCAAAATAAAAGTGCGGTAGCCAATAACAACAAAAGAGGCGGTGGAGTTTGAACACACGACCTTGAAACCTGCACTGATGAATGAACACATGAGGTTTGTAAGAAAATATCGGAATTAAATCAGTGTGTGAGACATGCTATTGTAATGACACTCAATTAAGTTTATTCCCCCCCAGGTTGTTGACATTGGCAGTTTACGCTTATCATATCTTGCTTCACATGGGTATTTTGGCGGGTAAATTTTGTGGAAACATAACTATTTTTGCATTTTTGTGTCTTTTATTACTTGTAAATAATGTTTGTGTCTATGTTAATATTGTTAATACTGACAATACCTTTGGCTGGGGCTTCTTTTGTTCAACCATAACATCTGTCAACTTATTTACGATCTAGTAAAATTAGTAATCTGAATGTATTTAATATAAACAAATCGGAATATTTATTTAATATGAAAAAAGTTTGACTCTATAAACTTCTTAAAAACAGCCAAACCACTCTGAGTTGCAAATCCAAACATTGGTAAATTATTGGATTTTAAAAAGTATAAAGTGTATAGCCACTTAAACTATTAAAACATTTTAATCATTCAGTTGTTTAAAGTATAACTTAGTTGACCAAAAGAATAACGTTACATGCATAAATTGGACAAAAAACATGCTATCCCACTACTTTGCTCGAGCTTGATAACAGAGTCTACGTCATGAACTGCAAGCAGCTTGCTCATTATCTTATTTTCAGACAGCAGCATGTTTCTTTGGAATAACGGATGATGTTATCAATCAAAACCTTCTCAGAGACTTTTTAAGGAGAGTGTTGGATTATATGTTATGTGTTGTTTACTGCTTGTATGTTGGGAGTTTGTATGTATGGAGGCCGGGCAGCTTACCCAGGTAGTGATAAAGCTGTATGTGCAAAGCACTGGGCTATTATTTCTCTAATTGAAGAACAGTTCAGTTGCAGGTTAAAATGTTTCAATTATGTACATTCTTTTGGGATAATCCAAACACAATAAAAAGGCGTTTCACAAGTGTTTTGTGTGTGTGTCAGCTGTTTCACCACTGGTTTTACTGGCATGGACTCATCACATGAAAGTCAGGGTAAGTGTGAGCTGCATGCCAGAGAGATCCATGGATAATTCAATATTTAGGTACTTTCTAAAGTGTTAAGAGTATTCTTTTTTAATTTATAAATGTAAGTTAATATAAATACAATTTTTTACTTGATCTAATTTAATATGATGTACTGTATGTTTGGACTTGTTACAGCCTGAGCCAAGTCCACCATTGTGGGCCCTGCTTGGCATTCGTCTAGAGGGTTTTGTGCCTGCCACTCTGCTGCCGCTGACACTCACTATGGTATGTTATTGCTGTCTTCTATTTAGTTGTACCTCTTCCCCCCACACACAAATATATATATTACTAAGTGATATATGTCATGAACTTATCAAATTATTTTAAAAGGAAATAAAGCAATTGGACACAAAAATATGCACATCAAGTCATTGACCTTTATATAACACACACACACACACACACACACACACTGTATATATATGTGTGTGTGTGTTATATAAGGGTCAATGACTTAATGTGCATATTTTTGTGTCCAACTGCATTATTTCCTTTTCGAATAAACTGCATTATTTCCTTTTAGAATAATTTGATAAATTCATGACATATATCACTTTATTATTTAAATCTTTTTATTTTTAATTCATTTTTAGTACATTTAAATAATACATTTTATGTTTTGTAATCTTAAACCCCCAAAATGTCAGGTGGTGCAACTGTCCGAACAAATAAACAGACTAAGAAAACCATTTAAAATGACCGTAACAATATAAAATTTAAAACTAAATACTATGGCATCATTTTAAGTTCGAAACCTTTCATATAAACAAATTTGATAAATATTAGTAGTTTTAAGCTGTTATGGTCATTGAAAAACTTTTGTCCAGCAATTTTTATATTCTCAAATGTCAGAGTGGCACAACTGAATTGGCAATGTAATATCAGTAAACTTGATAATGCATCATCCAGAGGAGCCCAACTGATCCTTTTGGCAGAGTGAAAAGGTTTGTAGATCTCTCTGAAATACTGGTAAAAACTGCTCATTTCAAGTATGGGTAGGTTGGTACACTTTCCATGTAATATGCCTGAAATAAAAACACTTTGAAATGTTATTTAACAACTAAAACTAGTTTAAACACATTGTTCATGACTAAAAAATTAAAAAGATATGCATTACATTCGTTTTGAAAAAATATACATTGTTTTTTATAAGCTTTATTTGTCAATGACCCATAAACGTACAATAACTAGTAACCTGATGGTTACAAACCGGTGCCCGGTTGCATAAAGCATCTTAAGTGTTATTTTCTCTTAAGAACGCCCTTAGGTTTCCCTTAAACTTAAGGGTGTTGCAAAAAATACCTGTTAAGTGTTACTAAACCCAAAGGTTTACCTTTTAGTAGGTATTCAATAATAATAATAACAATAAAACAATATTACCACCATTGTACACTTAAGCAAGCATTGATTCAGACACAGCTTCATGGGAACCCTTTCCTGAGAACCATAATACATGACTTTTCTGTTTTTATTTTTGTATTTATTTATTTATTTTGAGCACAGGTGCTTTTCCTTGGACCTCTGACCTAATTGGCAATTGAGAGCCCAAGAGGACTTTTTCATGATGTTAAAACAGCCTTGTGTGAGTATGAATATATATTTAGAATATAGAATATTTAGAATATTTTAAATAAAACAATTGAATAAAAAAATAAATATAAAAAACGAATATATATATATATATAATACATGTAAAAAGAAAATCTCCCATAAATCATGATTATTTGCTCACAAGCAGATTCTCGGTCTTGGAGCAAGTGTGTGAGAGATTTACGATGGCTTAGGAACCAGGTGGTGGCTCCATTAACAGAGGAGTTAGTTTTTCGAGCGTGCATGATTCCCATGTTGGTGCAATGCATCGGTCCCTCTGCTGCCATCTTTATCAGCCCTCTCTTCTTCGGTTGTGGGTAAGTTAAAACTACCCACAAGACGATAATGTAGAAATATGTTGTTCTTCCAGCAGATGGCGAGGTCGAGCTCTAAGAACAAACAGTGAATGTAGGCTTGCTTGTGTGTATGCTTTTAAAAGGTATTATATAAGTGTTCAGAAATATTTAATCAAGTCAAGTCACCTATAGCACTTTATACAATGGATGGTGTCAAAGCAGCTTTACAGTGATAAACAGGAAAATAAGATTCAATGATGCAAACAGAATTAAACTGCTGTAAAGCAGCTCTAAAAAGACATTAGTAAACAGTAGTGCTGCACGATTAATCATATCGCAATCGCAATGTGAAGCCTATGCGATTATATGACGCAAAATGCTGCGATTTTATGAAATAAATAAATGCATGAATTGGCATTGACAACCCATTCTCTCTAAGAGCGGTTTCCTTTCAAAGGTCTCGCAACACTGCGAATATCGCTATGGGGTGTTCCCCTTCGTCGTGGACAAATGTCTGAAGCCCTTATACCATCACGGCAATTTGATAGGCCAATAGTGCTTAGCACCACCCTAAGAATACCCTAAGTATGCTTGATATTAGTGTGCTGCCCGCTATTTCCTCAGATTCCATGACGAAGGAAGCACTATTCAAGTATGAACCACAGGGGACGCTGCTGCCATAAGACCCATCAGTCTGCGGCACAAACCCACCTGGACTTGACATCCCGTCCTGAATTAACTCAGACAGTACTGCAATGACTGAACACGTGCGGGAGACAGCCGTGCCCGCATCGTGTGAGAGTCTAGATATATGTCCAGAAAAGATGCGTGTTGACATGGCAGCAACACACTCTTTTGAAGGTTTATGCGTAAACCCAAGCTCCTCAAATGGCTGAGTACCAAGTTTCGATGTACTATTGCCAAGTCCTGAGATTGAGCTAATATCAGCCAATCGTCCAGGTAGTTTAAAATTCGTCCAGAGCTGCTTCCATACACTTTGTGAACATTTGAGGAGCCAGAGCCAATCCGAACCAATAAGAATACCCTAAGTATGCTTCATATTAGTGTGCTGCCCGCTATTTCCTCAGATTTTATTCCTTCAGGAAGCAGATTTTCTGCCGTGAAAAGCATGTTTGTCGTGTTCTTTGCTATAATTCAGAGCAGTTTTACCACTCCTCTCAAGCAGACACTATGAGTTTCAAGAAATGCATCGACCCGTGTGTGACAGGCTCATCGCAGGAGGAGACACTCATGACAAGTGCGTGCAATGTCTGGTAGAGCTGAAGATCTTTGCCCGAACCCGACAGGACCCGATGGGGTTCGGTCTTAATTTCTATAATTTTACACAGGCTTGGGCCGGGCTCGGGCGGTAAATAAGCGGTCAGGTGATGCGTTTCGATTAGCGCAAAAATGGATGCTTCTTTTTTTGCAAAGAAAGCAAAGTCTGAGGTGTGGAAAACTTTTGACCATGTGCATAATGAGAATAATGAGCCAGTGGGTTATGTGAAATGCAAAAGATGTGACATTCTGTTAAAGTACGGCAGCAAAACGACAGGGAATTCGACGCTGATAAGGCAAGTTAATCGAAGCTGTTTAACACCTGCCAGTACCCAGGATCAACCTACAATCACATAAGCCGCGTTTCCACCGCAGGAACTTTCCCCAGGAACTAGGAACTTTGGGGTGGTACTCCGTGTGTTTACACCGCAGGAACCAGGGTCTAAATGAAGTTCCGGGTAAAAATTTCCCCCCCAGAAAGTCCCTGCTGGCGAGGTAGTACTTTTTCAGAGTTCAGGAACTTTCGGGGTGGGACTTGTGCGCTGAACATGCTGATTGGTTCTTTTACCTTGTTCTCTCTGCCGGATGGCGCGCGTTCGTCCCATCCATCTCACGGTCATGTCCGCTATAGCTGATAACAAACGTTGTCTATCTAGCATTACGAGCTTTCTGAAATGAATACGCTTTGGTATTAGTGTTCGTCTCTTTTCTGCCGTTTTATTAATTACTGTAAGGCTGGTGCCGGTATGTCTGATCGACCCCTCAATGTGACAAAAGGCCCTCCTGGGAATTAACACTTGAACTATCCCTTGAATATGTAACTCCCTCTTGCATATGTAACAGGAACTTCGGAGACGCAGCACGCAGTGCATTTCACACTTCACCCACACCATCTCCCCCACATCCCCCTCCTCCTCCTCACCTGAAATACACTAAAACCTTATGCAATGTTATGTGTGTACAAAAATGTAACTACTCATGTTTGGTGTCTTTTGATGTATCACAATGCGCCTGGTGACATGGTCTCATTCTCCCAACTATGATGAAAAGCTAAAAGAAGTTATGAAATGTGAGAAAAGTGATGTGTCCCATAATAGCCTCATTCAGACTACCTCCTGTATGTAAAATCAGGCAGACCTCACAGTGTGAGCCCCTGAATAAACAACCAAAATCTAATTATAATGACAGACATCACCATTTGGTAACAATTGAATTATCTGGGTTTATAAGGAAAAGAGCAGAAAAGTTCGGGGAGTCTGTAGGTTGACTGCCCACACAACCGCTGTGTGTAATTTTGTTGACAGGTAATAATTTCTACAAATTCTGTGATTTCTGAATTGATATGCTTAACTGATGATTTTATCCTCTGAATTGGATTTGAAATGATTACATCATTACCTGATCAATAAATTGTAAACGTTTGATTTTATTCTAACCGACTCTGAGAATTGTTTTTCCCCCGAGTAGATTATCGGATTCGTATATTTCCACAAGTTTGCGTCAGAGTTTAGTGACGACTAATATCTGATATCAGATTCAAGTGTACTTGAATGAGGAGACGGGTAGTTTCCGTCTAGAATCAGCTGTTTGATCTAGATTTGGGTACGTCTAAAAACCTCTGTTCTAATTTAATGTTACTTTAGATAAGTGCACGCTACTAAAGTAAGTTATTGAATTAAGTTCCTGAGGTGGCATTCAAGGGGGCTGTGTATGTCTTCGATTATGTACGTGTGAATTACGGCAAATCCCAGACATTCAGCCAATTACCTCTGTTTTGATAATCGGAAACTGACGAGATTGTGCCGGAGACCTGGTGAGGAACTCGAAGTGATATAGTTTCCTGATCTGAGCGGATAAAATATAATCAGAGTTTAAAGAATAAACAAACCTTCGCTAACGTTTAATGATGCACGGATATCATTAAAACCTTTTCATTTATGGAGTCAGATAATAACGAGATAATACATGAGAAAATATATTGCATTTAATCTTGTTGTGTTGCGTGAAAGGAAAGGCAAGTAATACGCAGAGTAACCTTCTACCGCTGATTGGATGCCGAATTTGGACCAATCGAGCCGGACTTTACATTACCTCGTTAGTAAACCAATAGATCGCACACAAAAACAGCACAGCTTGAATCTCCTCAATACTTAAAACTCAAAACAAGTACGCGCAGACTGGGAGGAGCAGTCGCACGCAGTTCAACGTCACCAGACTAATCTTCCCGGTACTTTAGTCCACGGTGTAAACGCAGTGAGCAACCGTTCTGGGGCAAAAAAAGTTCCTATGAAAAAAGTTCCTGGGACAAATAGTTCCTGGTAATTGCGGTGGAAACGCGGCTATAGTTTGTTACAGCATCAAAACCCATCCCTGCAAAGGTGAAACAAACGGTGACGGAGAAGTGTGTCAGCTTTTGTTGTAAAGACATTAGGCCTTTTAATATCGTAAATGGCAAGGGGTTTGAAGAGCTGGCGATAGAACTAATAAATGTCGGGGCTGCGTATGCGAGGGTTTCCGTAAACTCTGTTATTCCCCGCCATGTGACAATTAACCGTTCCGCCGCAAATTGCGTCTCGGGCGGTTTCGGGCAGGACTTCCTTTGAAGAGCAGCACTTCAGACACTCCACGCACTCACGCCTTCGAAGTTCCGGGAAAAGCCCTAGGGTCACGGGCGCGTGTCCCATTTATGACGGCGTTCAAAACCCCCACGTTCGACGTGGTGGGCCAGCCCGATTGGGCGATGAGACAGTTCCCTGTTGTAGAGGTTTCCGCCACTTATGCGCCTTAGAACCTTACGCAGGGGGACCAGTCTATGACTACCGTAGTCACTCCACTCGTACTTCTTGTTTCTGTAGACGCTAAGGGCTTTCTACAATCAGCGAATGTACTGACACCTGCAGTTAGGCATGTTCCAGAGGAAGAACAGCTAACTCCCCTAGCAGAGTATTGGGCCACGTGGCATCGCCTGCCCCAAGTCTCACAATGGGTGTCACATACCATTTGACATTGTTACACCATCCAATTCAGGAAAGGCCCATCTCCTTTTGGCAGGATCCTTTTCACGACAGTGCGTCCTGGGGAGATTTCTACTCTGAATCAGGAGATTGTGTCACTCCTAGAGAAGAAATACCCCTCACTCAGAGTCAGGCTTCTACAGCCGCTATTTTGTTTTGCCCAAAAAGGATGGTGGCATGCGTCCAAAACTGGACTTATGTCGCCTAAACCTTGTGCTCAGAGTGAGCAGATTCAAAATGCTGACGTTGAAGTGTCCACTCACTCATGTCCCAACCGGAGATTGGTTTGTGACTATCGATCTGAAGGATGCGTATTTCCACATCCAGGTCGTCAAGGAAGAACGTCCCTCAGGTTCGCCTTCGAGGGCAAAGCGTATCAATACCGTGTTCTTCCGTTCGGATTGGCTCAGGCTCCTCGAATGTTCACAAAGTGTATGGACGCAGCTCTGGACGAATTTTAAACTACCTAGACGATTGGCTGATATTAGCTCAATCTCAGGACTTGGCAGTAGTACATCGAAACTTGGTACTCAGCCATTTGAGGAGCTTGGGTTTACGCATAACTTCAGAAGAGTGTGTTGCTGCCATGTCAACACACTTCTTTTCTTGTCATATATCTAGACTCTCACACGATGCGGGCACGGCTGTCTCCCGCACGTGTTCAGTCATTGCAGTACTGTTGCAGTACTGCAGTACAGCAGCGTCCCCTGTGGTTCATACTTGAATAGTGCTTCCTTCGTCATGGAATCGGAGGAAATAATAAGGACACTAATATGAAGCGTACGTGATGTATTCTTAGGGTGGTGCTAAGCACTATTGGCCAATGAAGTTGGCGTGATGGAATAAGGGCTTCAGACATTCGTCCACACCAAAGGTGTTCCCATAGTGATATTCGCAGTGTCTCTTTCCCTACTCAGGGAACAAATGTTACATACGTAATCGAGACGTTTTCCCATTTTCTACACCGCTAATAAAAAGAAGACCAGTCAGTTTCAGTTTAGGCAGTGGCGCGTATGGTCATGCCGTGACTTTTTTCGGTGTGCAGCACGGAGAACAGGTGAAGATGGATGCCGAGCAGACCGACACTGAACTGGAGGCCAGAAAAAATTCTACCTCTGTTATATGGCGATATTTTGGCTATAAGATAACCGACACTGAGCCAGAGAGAGCAGGGCTGTCAACTCGCACTCATTCAGTGAGACTCACGCAATTTACACTTTTCACACGCTCTCACACCACACTTCCATTTTCTCATGCAGAGAAAAATCGTGAAGCACAGAGGACACTGACACCAACAGACTGGACAGAGCAGGCTACTTTTGATGGGAAACAAATTCTCAGCTCTCAGATTCTGTCAATTTTATTACGAAATTCAAACAATAGCGTTTTGGCGCTTGTAAATGTGACGTGACAGACAAGGTTATTTTCGTAAATGAAAACTGAAACTAAGACTAAAATTATTTTTTTAAAAACATTTTCGTAAACTAAAATAAAATAGAAATAGTCAACATAAATGAAAAGATAAAACGTAACGAAACTAACAACAGTTACTGAAAAACTAACTGAAATATTTTCGTAATTAATAAGCTCTCATCCTGTACCGGAAAATCAAGTTTTTCTATTGGACTGCACTACTTTATTTTTCAGTGTAAACAAGATGGACAAGTATGACCATTGCGGCTCTTTTGCAGCCTTAAAGGGTCACTCCACCCATTTCAACGTTAATCTTTATTGAAAGTGGGTATATATGTAGTCGAAATGTAAAAGAAATTTTGAATTTGGTGCCCTCTTGACCGAGAAAGGACAGAAAATAACTTTAGGGTGCATTTGTATGTAAGACAACAACTCCCACAATGCACCACATTGCACAGCTCCGCAAGCCACTCCCACTAATCCAGAACAGCGCGCAAACATCAGAGAAATCACTCTTCCGTCTAGAAGGCTAGCTGCCAAAAGAGTTTGAAATTCATTTCACACAAAATGTCTAGTTAGTTGGCTGTGGGACGAGGGACGAGGGACGTGAGAGGACGCCGCGAGTGATAATGAATGACACCTGTGAGACGCAGCGGTCTCATATCTCTCACGGAGGAGCGGAAGCACAAAAGGAACAGGCCTGATTTTATGTTTTGTTTCTGTTGTGTGTGGCCAGCTGGCTTATACTTTTGTTTTGTAATCTCATTAGCGAATTACTCCTCGTTTGTATTTCTTTCTATGTGGTGAATTATTGCATGATACCTGGATGTTCAGTCAGAACATATGCGGTGCGACACTAGGATGGTTCACAACACAAACGTCCGTCTGCTCATCTGATTCAGAGATTTCGTCCAGGAGAAATTGCCATCGTTGAAATTCTCTGCAGCAGACGGACTCTATCTGTGTCCGTAGCGCACAGCGAGAGCACAGGCACCAGCAGTCTGCCCAGCTCGAGCCCGTCCAGGCTCCTCGTCCGCGACAGGCAGCCGCCTCCTGTTCCTCCGTCAGCCTCAGCTGCTCTTCACTATATAGCGGCTCGTAAAGAAAGCCACGAACAGCGGATTCGAGCAGCAGAATTTCAAAATCCTCTACTTCCATATCATGTTTAGTTTCTTCCATATCGTGTTTAGTTTCTTCCGTCATTGTCATAACTTCCTATCTCCACAGCGCTTGTTAGCTTAGCTTATAAACAAGATGGCTGATATTGATTTCAGTATCTACAAGTGAAGTCCCACCCACTGATCTGTGATAGCTCTGTTAGCGCATTAGGTCCAACCTATGGGCGGGTTTGAAAGGGTGGGATCTAGTGCTTGTAGTCTTTACATAAATCCCCCCTCTTACACTTCCTCTTACAATGACGTAAAATGACGATTTTTGCGTCATTGTAGGAGGAAGTGAAAAAGGTAAATAGCGGATTTCTCTCGTCTCAGGGGAAAATGAGAGAGTGTTGCACGGCCATTCAATAGTATGATTAGGTTTCTAGCTTAATGCAAATGCTTAATGCAAATGGGTGGAGTGTCCCTTTAAGAAGCCGAAATGGCCAAATAAGTAGGCCTTTTCCATCATGTCTAGACTGTATGCAAAAACCTTAATTCCAGGTAAGATAACCATCTCATGTGAAACTTAATAATCAACAAGATTAGACAGAAGACCACACTGATGAGAAAAAGAAAAAAACAAATAGCATATCTAGCCCACAAATATACAGACATTTGTCAGAGTAGAAGTAAACTATGTCATGAATACGAGTATAACTAAGTATATGATATTAAAATATACAATAGACAAAAAGCATAAATGGATCAATAAAAGAATAATATTAGAAAGGATTAATCATAGAAATAACCATAAAAGAATAATCATAATTATCATACGCATATTTTTCGTTCTTTTTCTTATACACCACGTTTAACAAGATTTCATCTTTAATACGAATGAGTATGAATACATTTTTACTTTTAAACTTTTAAGTTGCATTAAAAGTATATACTCTGCTGCGCTTCGTGCCTAACAACGCCCCTTAGCTGTTCAAAATTAACTGTAAAACACGGCTTCTCGGGGCTTATTGCTTTAATAAATAACTTACAGGTTTTTTGTATGAAGCCTGATGTAGACTCTGGAAGGGCGGCCATGACAGGACGAGACTCTGGAAGAACGACCATGACAGGACGAGACTCTGGAAGGGCGGACATGACAGGACGAGACTCTGGAAGGGCGCCATGACAGAACGAGACTCTGGAAGGGCGGACATGACAGGACGAGACTCTGGAAGGGCGGCCAGGACGAGACTCTGTAAGGGCGGCCATGACAGGACGAGACTCTGGAAGGGCGGCCATGACAGGACGAGACTTTGATGACGTGAACAGTCTCTGGCTGGGCAGGCAGGATGTGAACAGTCTCTGGCTCTGCAGACGAACAAAGACTTTGAAAACAATATACCAGAGCCGGGGCGTAGAACAAACAATACCTGACAAAGACATAGGGCAAACAAGAGGGCTTAAATACACACAATACTAACGACAAGACAAGGGGTACCTGTGAACAATTAACAATAAACCAATTACAACATGACACAACAGACAAGGGAACACATGGCAGGATCACAAGACTAAAACCAGGGGATCACATGACAGACAAAAGACAGGAACATGAAACAAACAACCAACACGTGACAATAGCCTAGCAACAACCACATTATATTTAATTTGAGTTGTTATTTTTAACCTTTAATAATAAAACCAGCTGACAGGGCTCTCTGTATGTTTACAGCATTAGGTGAGATATTTTTTTTCTTGAGAAAAATTAACATGTATCTACTGTAGATAATATTTATCCAAATGAATCGATATTGAATCAAGATCGGAATCAAATCACAAGATTTGAATTGAAATCGTGAAATTTGTAAGCTACCAGTCATTGTACCATGATGTAAACATTGTAACATGTTGTCACTAAACTTAACAAATTTCTGTTTAGTTACAAAATGTTTTGACAATTAGAATACACATCCTGCTTAAATGTCACTGTTTGTCTGGACAGAATGTTTAAAATATCTTATTTTCATGAGCATACTTGTTCTTATTTATTGTTCTATTTATTTTATACTATTGTACTATTGAGACAAAAACAAGTTTGCAGTAATGCAAAGATGTCGTTATTTAATTTTGTAAAAAAATATTATTTTAATTTGAAAACATTTTGCATTTAGTTGTTGTTGCTAGTTTGAGTTGAGAAATACACATTTCAGCATTATTACTAATCAATATGTGCATTTTCCTTGAGACCCAAGCAAGTTTACTCATGAAACCATTTATTTATTATATCGCAATCGCAATATTGACATCAATAATCGCAATATGCCATTTTCCTCAAATCGTGGAGCCCTACTAAACAGTAATTATTCAGTTCAAATCAGTTCAGTGTTGATTCATTCCAGTTCAGTAACTGTGTAAAGTACATCAATTATGAAATGAGTTTAATTCAGCTATAAAGCAGCTCTGCAGAAAACAGTGATGTTTTTGTGAGATCCAGCTAAGTTGAGTTCTCATCCAATAGTGTCAGTGCGGTCAAATCAGTAACATTGCTGAATATTAAGTGTCCCCAACTGACCAAGTCAGAGGCGACACTGACTGGGAACACAAACTCTATCAGGTGACAGAATAGAGAAAAGAAATTTGGGAGAAACCTCAGTCGGGGAGCCAGTTCTCCTCTGGCTAATGAACTAACATGGTGTGATTATGATTAAAAACTCAGCGTGACAGTGAATGTGGAGTTAAAATTTTCCATTATATGTTCTGATTTTCCTGTGTTCTTTCTGTCCCACATAGCCCATTTCCATCATATTATTGAACAGCTTCGTTTTGGACAAGACAATGTGTTTGAGATCCTAATTTGTGCAGGTAAATGCTTTTAAATGCCTAACATTTGATGTTGTCTCATCTAACAATTCATAACATGTTATCTTTTCAGCTTTCCAGTTCACTTTTACCTCCATTTTGCCTTTATATTCATAAGAACAGGCGAGGATCCGTGACATGTATAAATACAGTGCCATCTGGTTTGTGTCTCACCTCAGATCAGGTCATCTGGTGGGACCTGTGTTGTGCCAGTCGTTTTGCAACTGGATGGGTTTTCCTGCCATTGGCTCAGTTTTACTGCACCCACAGAGGCCTGTGATTTTGTTCTCCTACCAGATGGGTGTTCTGCTCTTCCTCATCCTCCTCTTCCCCTTCATAGATCCTGCTCTCTATGGTATGACCCCCATCTGCAGTCTACTGCTTACACCTCGCTCTGACTGCACATGACACATCTTAATGGTGCCTGGGTGGAAATGTACCTGAAAGTCTTAAAAAAACATGACTGGGGCAAGAGATCCCTTCCTGAGAGCATGAAAGACAGTAAATGAAGCATATTGCTTTCATGCAATGAAGTGCAATCCACAATTATTGAAATTGCACAGAAACATAGTAACATACACCAAACAAAAAACGAGAGAAAATGAGTAAATGTTTATCAGAAGGAACTGTCAGAATTGCCGAACAAAGAACAGAAGCCAAAGCTGCCGGACAGAAACAAGGCTAGAAGGTTAAATGCGGAATTTCAAAGAGCAGCAAGGAAAGACAAAGAGCCATACTGGAAGCAAAGTTGCATAAAATTGGAGGAGGGTTGTCAAAGGTGTTACACCAGGGATCTCTTTACACAGGTCAGGAAAATGCGAACTCTCTTTCAAGCCCGTAAAGGAATGATAAAAGACGAGTATGTATGGACGAAGTATGGACGAGTCTTGACTGACCAGCAAGACATTAGAGGCAGGTGGCAAGAATACACTAGAGAGCGTTATATAAGCACTAGCAAGCAATAGAGAACAACCTAACAATGACCCAGTGGAAATAGAACCAGCAATTTTAAATGAAGTTATATGGGCGATGCAGCAATTAATAAACCACAAGGCTCCTGGTTTCGACTGTATCCCAGCAGAATTGTTGAGTCCTATTCCACTTGCGGCCATTAAAGCAATTTGCCAAAAGATCTTGGAATCCAGGAACTGGGCAAAAGATTGGAAAAGATCAGTTCTCTTACGAGAGGTTCTCTCGTATTGCGTAAGTTAGCTTACGCTTCGGGAAAGATTAATCTTTTCGAGATATTGAAGCCAAAAAATTATCCTTAATTTTGTATTCATTGTCAACACAGTGCAGCAGCTAGCAGACCTAGAGCAGGCGCCCTCATCGCGTCTTAGCCCGCCAGAATGGGCGTGGCTTAGCGTATATAAGCGGGGCTCGGAGGCTGTCTCCCTGATTTTCATCGCTTCAGCGAAGCTCTCCGCATCGCTGGACTCCGAGAGAAGCTGCCGCCGTCTGAGGAGCGAACAGCCAGCTTAGGACAGCGCCTGAAGAAGCCGGCCGCCTTCAAGCCATCCGTGCAAGCTACGCTATCCGGCGACGTATCCTTTTCCTCTCAGAGCTCTATCTCCTGTGTGTGTTCGCCGCTGCAACACCACTTTCTAAAAGAGCAGCGAGACTTTTTCAAGATGCCTTGCACTTCCTGCGGCTCGTGCAGAGCCCCGCTCAGTGCCGGAGACCGCCATGTGATCTGCGCTCTCTGCCTTGGCCAGGAACACGCAGCGCTCGCTCTCTCGAGAGGGAGGCTGCGAGCACTGTGACGAACTTTTGAGGGTCTCTAATGATATCCTACCAGGTGTTGATTCTGGAAACCGTGTTGTTTTGCTTTTGTTAGATCTTACAGCGGCATTTGATACAGTTGATCATAACATTCTCATTGATCGTCTTAGGGATCAGGTTGGTATTCAAGGCTTAGCCCTGAAATGGTTCTCTTCCTATTTGAAGGATAGGACTTTTTCAGTCAGGTTAGGGGATTATTTTTCTTCAGTTTCTCCTCTTGTGTGTGGGGTTCCACATGGCTCTATACTGGGACCAACTTTATTTTACCTTTATATGCTCCCTCTAGGTTTGATTTTTGAGAAATTTGGGATTCAGTATCATCTGTATGCGGATGATTCTGAAATTTATTTACCACTGAAACATGGGCATGAATGTGCCATTCAGTCTCTTCATGCATGTTTGGCCGAAGTTAAGTGTTGGTTTGCAAATAACTTTCTCCAATTAAATGAGGATAAGGCCGAGATGATTTTATTTGGAAATAAGGGGTGTGTGGTGGAGGATGACTGCCTGGGGTTGTTTCCTGGGAAAAAACTGTCTAACGTGAGGAACCTTGGTGTCTTTTTTGACTCTGAGCTTAAATTTGACCGGTAAATCAATGCTGTCGTTAAGAATAGTTTTTTCCATCTTAGATCAATATCTAAATTGAAATCTATCCTTTCATTTAACGATATGGAGTAGGTTGTTCATGCCTTTGTGTCATCCCGTTTGGATTATTGTAATGTGTTGTATCTGGGTGTGAGTCAGGCTTCTCTCTCTCGTTTGCAGCTCGTTCAGAACTCAGCTGCCAAACTTTTAACGGGTACTAAGAAGAGAGAGCACATTACTCCAGTGTTAATTAAATTACATTGGTTACCCATACGTTACATAATTCAATACAAAGCGTTGTTGTATGTTTTTAAGTCTCTACATGGCCTAGCACCTGAGTATGTTACTGATTTAATCAGCCGCTGTCAATCCAGTAGATCTTTGCGCTCTAATAATCAATTGATTCTCATGGTTCCGCGATTCCGTTTAAAATGTAAAGGTGATCGGGCATTCTCTGTTGCAGCTCCTAGGCTCTGGAATGACCTTCCTCTGTCTGTAAAAACTTGTCCTTCATTGGGTGTTTTTCAGAGTGCGCTTAAAACTTATTTGTTTTCTTTAGCATTTGATAATGCTTTGTAAGTTGTGTATATCATATGTTTGCATTGTTTTATGTTTTTGTTTTTATTTTCTCTTTTATACCTTCTGTACAGCACTTTGGTTCCACTTGTGGTGTTGAAAGTGCTTTATAAATAAAGTTGAGTTGAGTTGAGTTATCCGGCTCACGCCGATGGTGTTTTAAGTGTAGAAAAAGTGCCCACATGTCAGTGTTCACCCCTACACACAATCACAACACTTCCCGTGTCACCCACAGAGCCCACTCTCATGAAGCTGGTAAATGCCGCTCGAGTGTTAGATGTAGGAAATGTGCCCACGAGCCCGTGCTCACGCCTACTCTCTGTCCGCTCTATCACATGGCCAAAACTGCCTCATATCGGTCAGGTTATGAACATAAGTCCCGTGCCCGCTCACGAGGGCTCACGCTTATTAACACACACCTCTCCCCAGACGCTGCCCGTGCGTCTCGAAGTTGTCACAAAACGCTCCCCGTCCAAAGCGATCGGGGCGTCATATATGAATATAAGTCCCGTGCCCGCTCACGCTTACTAATAAACACTTCGCCCAAGGCGCCGCTTGCGCATCACAAAGTGATCACAAAACGGTCCCCATTCATAGCAATCGGGACGTCACATTCGAAACAGCCTGCCACCGCTGTTAGCGAGCCGCCGTGTTCAAGCACCGAGGGCGCGCGCTGCGCCCATACCTCCGGTTCAGTTTCTCGAGCCCACACAGTGCGGCGATCAGAACGCGGAGGCCATCCTGCCCCTAGCTACACGTATTAAAACGTGTGAAGCGATTCCCGGGGTATCACAATGGGTGCTAAGCACAATAAGGCAGGGCTATTCGCTACAGTTCGATCGCCGTCCCCCGCACTTTCGAGCACGTATCGCGACGACAGTGAAAGTGGTAGTAGCACATCTATTCCGCGCAGAAATAGCGAAGCTGCTGTGCAAAGGGGCCATAGAACTGGTACCGCCTTCTCTGAGCGAGTCAGACTTTTACAGGCATTATTTTCTCGTACCGAAGAAGGATGGGACACTCAGACCTATTTTAGATCTGAGACATTTGAACAAAGTTCTTGTGAAAAGACCGTTCAAAATGCTTACGACAAGAAAAATCCTCGTGCACGTTCGCCCGAGGGACTGGTTTATCAGATTCAGATAATACCCCATCACAGGCCATTCTTGAGATTCGCCTCCGACGGTCGGTTATATCAATACACCGTCCTGCCGTTCGGCCTGTCTTTTAGCACCCCGTACATTCACGAAGTGCATGGACGCGCCTCTCGCCCCCTTGAGAAATCAGGGCTTGCGAATTATGAACTATCTGGACGATTGGCTGATTCTGGCACAGTCAGAGATAGAACTTTTATCTCACAGAACAGTGCTTCTCAGTCATCTGGAAAGCCTGAGTCTCATAGGTCAACTGGACCAAGAGCTCATTACTGCCCAGCCAGTCAATTTCCTTTCTAGGAATAGAACTGGACTCTGTGGCTATGACGGCTCGTTTATCGACACAGCGTGCGCGCCGTGTTCGACGCCTGGCCGCGTCTTTCCAGAAGGGCAGCATCGTCCCCCTGAAATCATTTCAGAGGATGTTGGGTTGTATGGCCTCAGCTGCTGCAGTGCTCCAGCTGGGCTTAATGCGCATGCGCCCGCTACAACGCTGGCTGAACGTTTGAGCGTCTCGCCGAGCTTGGGCCTCCGGCCGCGAACGAATCAGAGTGACTCAGAGCTGCATTACGGCTCTGCAGCCCTGGTTAACGGCCGACTGGTATCAGCGGGGAGTGATTATGGGAGCTGTCTCATATCGGAAGGTCATCTCGACAGATACGCCCAACTCAGGTTGGGGCGCTCTCTTCGAGGGTAGACCGGTCTTTGGCCTGTGGTCAGACCAAGAGAAGCTCCTTCACATAAACTGTCTGGAAATGATAGCGTGAGAACGCACTGAAACACTTCCTCCCGTTCATACGGGACCACCATGTTCTAGTCCGTTCGGACAATATGTCTGTGGTGTCCTACGTGAACCGTCAGAGCGGTGTCAGATCCAGGAACATCTGCGATCTAACAGAACGCCTCCTCGTTTGGTCTCAGCATCATCTGCGTTTGCTGAGAGCTGCACATGTGCCAGGCCGCCTGAACGACGGCCCAGACAGACTGTCCAGGGACATTATTCCCCCGGGGGAATGGTCCCTGGACCCCCAAACAGTCCAGTTACTATGGCGCCTTTTCGGCAAAGCGGAAGTCGACCTTTTCGCGTCAAAAGACAACGCTCACTGCCCAATGTTCTTTTCGAAGAACGAGGACGCGCTAGCCCGCTGTATGCTTTCCCTCCGGTCTCTCTGTTGCCACAGGTGATCAAGAGGATCAGGGAAAACGCGCCACTCGGTGCTCCTTATAGCCCCGCGATGGGAGAACCAAATTTGGTTCCCGGAGCTGGCGCGGCTGTCACAGACAGCCCCGTGGCCGATTCCGGTGAGGGAAGATCTCCTCTCTCATGCTCGCGGCTCGATCTGGCATCCCCATCCAGAGCGCTGGTCTCTGCACGCATGATTGATCAACGGATACCCGTTATCCTGCCAGAAGGAGTGATGAACACGATTACGCAATCTAGAGCTCCCTCTACTAGAAAGCTTTACGCGTCTAAATGGTCTGTGTTCTCCAGATGGTGCACTGACAAAAATCTGGACCCACGTACGTGTGGGGTCTCGCGGTTGCTTAGTTTCCTCCAAGAGGTGTTGGATAAGGGGAGGTCCCCCTCCACGCTTAAAGTCTATTTGGCGGCCGTTGCAGCGTTCGCAGAGTCGACGCGTGGCCGATCACTAGGAAGGAACGAGCTTGTCATCCGCTTCCTTAGAGGAGCCAGGAGGATGAACCCCCCGCGCCCCCCGTCGGTTCCTATGTGGGATCTTTCTTTGGTCCTCGAGGCCCTGAAAGCATATACTTTTGAACCGTTAGATTCCGTGAATCTAAAGTACCTATCACTCAAAACCGTTTTTCTGACCGTTCTGTCATCAGTCAAACGCGTGGGGGATTTATACGCGCTGTCTGTCAGCGCTGCGTCTTGAGTTTGGGCCGAATGACTCTAAAGTCATCCTCAAACCTAGACATGGCTATGTCCCAAAGTGATTGGCACTCCGTTCAGAGCGCAGGTCATCTCTCTATCGGCTCTGCCAGCATCTGATAGCGAGAGCGATGTCAATCTCCTCTGCCCGGTCAGGGCGCTGATGGCTTACATTACGCGCTCCACCCCTTTCAGGTGCTCGGAGCAGCTCTTCGTTTCGTTCGGTGGGCGCACCAAAGGTCTCGCCACCTCGAAACAAACCCTGTCCAGATGGATAGTGGACGCTATTGCAGCTGCCTATGCGTCAAAAGGTCTGCAATACCCTTTGGGCGTCAGGGCTCTTCCACTTGAGGCATGGCCTCGTCGTGGGCATGGTCCAGCGAATTTCTATTCATGACATGTGTGGCGGCGGGCTGGGCCTCCCCATCCACCTTTATTAAGTTTTATAACCTGGAAGTTCCCGCCCTGCAGGCTAAACTTCTGTTAGTATAAGTTAGATGTATGTTCTGTCCAGATCTGATCGTGCGCAGGCTACTCTCACGCAACTTGGCTCTCCTGGTTGAGCTGCACTATATTGGGTTAATATGCTATATGTTTATACGGACCGGCAGTGCCACTCTGTATTCCCTATGAGTACTTATGTACTTGTGCCGGCCTGCGTTGCTGGCCGCCTTATTCCCCGCTTTAATCTGGGATCCCCCGGGATTCCCTGGGACTCATGAGTGGATGCTTGGCACGCACGGCGTTGACAAGGGGTTCCCGTAGCGTAAGCTAACTTACACAATACGAGAGAACCTCTCGTAAGAGAACGTATCGGTTACCTAACGTAACCTCGGTTCCCTCTAGAAGAGGGAACGAGTATTGCGTAACCTGCCGTGCTCGCGCCACGAGCGACTTTCGCTTCAGTCGATGAAAACCAGGGAGACAGCCTCCGAGCCCCGCTTGTATACGCTAAGCCACGGTCATTCTGACGGGCTAAGACGCGATGAGGACGCGAGCGCCCTTCATTGGACGTGACGTCACGCCAGGCTCAGTGGTAGGCTGCTGCAGATGCCGCAGGGGAGCCAATGAGCACGCTAGACAGCCTGCTCTAGGTCTGCTAGCTGCTGCACTGCGTTGACAATGAATACAAAATTAAGGATAATTTTTTGGCATCAATATTTTGAAAAGATGAATCTTTCCTGAAGCGTAAGCTAACTTATGCAATACTCGTTCCCTCTTCTAGAGAGAACCGAGGTTACGTTAGGTAACCAAAACGTTTTCATACTGTCGTGGAAATTCTTTATCGACTTTAAATAACTTTAAATAATTATTGAAGGACAACTGGAGATCTCGAAAGTTAAAAGCTTTTATTTCTTGCAAGAAAGGCAGTTCACACACAGACAGAGTCTGACATGAGAAGGGCGAAGAGGCTGGTCCTTTTCGCCAAGTTATATAGGCTACCCTAAACACATCCTGTGTAGGCTGTTTCAGAAGATTGCCTTTGTTGCCTTAAAAGGAAATGTGTTTGTTCAAGATCTCTTGTTGGACATAAATTTGTCTAGACAGACCAATGACATCTTCGTTAAGGTTTCCTGTTTTTAGCTACTGCTCAAATTCACACCTTTTGCCTATCTCTTGTTTGATCAAAAGCTGCACACATACATTTCACACTTGAAGTACACAATAGGTCACTGGCTACTTGGTCTTCTGTAGCCCAGAAACATTTTGTTCCAGAAAGCTTATCTTAACTTATGCATTTCTAACAGCTTGGTTATATCTTTAATAATGTCCTTTAATACTATAAACATCTTCCTTTAAATATATATGAGTACATAAATCTTCAACGTTAATCAAAAGTTGCACACATCTAAAAGATAAAAGAACACATCTAAAAAGTAAAAACACATCTAAATGTAAAATTTCCATTACATTCCACCCCATGTTCATTTAAAGAACATACACACAATTTGACATTTACTTCTCCATAATCATAGTCTATCCCCTTTTGAAAGTCTTTTTCTATTTTAGCAATTGGAAACACCTAAAATATATTTAATATTATTATTCATTCATCACTATAGAAGTTTACCCAATTATCTATTCAGGCCTAATTCGGCAAAGTAACTTATCACCTATTCTCTCTTACAAGAGCACAACTATTACAACTACTAAATTTTATTAGCATCTATGATGTCTCTTTTTTTTCTTCAGTTCTGTACTTAGAATCCCTATAATCTACAAAATTAAAAGATTTTCTTCTTCTTAATTTATGTGTACCTGAAATATTTTCAAATTAATCAAATCATGAGATCTATCTCAAAACTCAGTCGTACAGTTTGATTGAATCAAATAAAACATCAATAAACATTACACAAATAAGCTTAAACCATTAGTCCTCTCGTTGCCCCACGGACGTTCCATCTTCACCAGAATGATTCTTTGCGAACCATTTCATGGACTTTCCCGCGTTGGCAAGGGAGGTACGTTACCAGCACGTCCTTGATCCCCCACTTCACGCTGTGCGTTGTCGTCGGCGTTTGGGGTTGCTGAGGCTAGTTGGTGTAGCTTAAATTGAGATGCTTGGACGGAGATGTCACGCTCTCCAACCCTGCTGATAGTTGCAAGATTCCCTCAGATCACAACCGCACTCCACTGGACCTGGTTTGTGGAGTGTGCCATTTCCTGGCTGCTTTCACCTGTTAATGGAGACCTTAACTATTTTTGTTAGTGACAACATGTATTAACATAATCTGCTTGTCTGGCTGGTCGTCCTTTTTTGATGAGACCTGTGAAGTTTAATGTTAAACAGTAACAAGAAAACATTTTATACATTTGGAACAGAATCAGTTCTGTTCGATGGATTCATCATGACATCCTGTAGAAGGAAGAAGTTAATGTGGAGTTGACAAGGCAAGCTTTCTTGCTCTCTGCCTTCCCAAGGTTATACGCTGCGCATGTGTGGCACTGTTTCTTTCTGCCACAACAATAACCCATATTTGATTGACATCATTTATTTGTCTCTGGGTTTCTCAGAACACCTTTTTTCATACATTCACATTCATACACATTCACACACTTTCACACACCCCTCTTTGATCAGAGCTAATTCAATATAGTCAATCATGACATGATTAAAAGGTTTGTCTGGGCTTGGATGCCCCACTAGTTTCATTGCCCCACCCTTACCCACATTATTTGTAGCGCAAATCATGCATCTGCTGCAGTACTCCTGGGCCACTGTGGAAAAAAAAAACTTTAAAACTGTGGGAAAAAAAACTTTAAAACTTTTGTAAACCAGTTATTTTGCATACATCTCAGCATTCCTCCTTTTTGACATGTGGGCCAATCCATGTGTCAATCTTGCATAAGCTGAAAAGAAATGTTTAGGTAAACATGGTTTTCCATCAGGTCCCATCCAGACACCTGCAATGTAATTGACCCCTGCTTGTTTCCAATGTTTCTTGTCTATGTCTGAGCTGAATTGTTGCATAGCCTGAATTGCACCCAGGCATTCTGGGCGCTCAGCCAACTTAAAGAGGTGTTGCTGAAAGAGGAAGCAGAGCTGCAGCCTTTGCAGCTAGGTCCGCCCCTCCGTCACCCTCAGACACGTCATCCCCTCAAGTTGTATGAGCTTAACATTTACAAACAGCAATAGCAGAGGATAATAACAGAGCGTCCAACAATTCTTTTACCAAGGAATGATTCAGGATCGGCTTATCATCAGCGTTCATGAACTTCCTGTGTTTCCTTAATGCCCCAAAAGCATATCTGCAGTCGGTGTATATGGTGACACGTTTATCTTCAGCCAGGGTACATGCAGTGGTGAGTGCCACCAACTCAGGCCCCTGAACTGAAAAGGAAGGAGGCAAAGCTTCCTGAGACAGGATATCGTTGGATGAGACCACAGCGTATCCAGCTCTGTTTTTTCCAAACTCGTCACGACTCGATGAGCCGTCCACGAATAAGATGAGATCAGAGTTTACCAAAGTCTCACTCTGCAAATCCACTCTTGGGTTGCAAACTTCTTCCAAAACACTAATACAACAATGAGGCCCCCCCTCCCCCTCGATGGGTAGAAGGGTGGCATGATTTAGCACTTTATCAGTATAACCTGAAATAAACCAAAAAAGGACATAATTTGTTTCTCTGTTGTAGGTTTTGGAATATTCTGAATGGCTGTCACTCTTTTTCTGAGAGTGACTTCCCTGCAGCTGACAGGACATGGCCTAAGAAGGTGACAGACGTCTGTGCCACCGCCACTTGACAAGGGTTAACCTTGTGTCCCTGTTCAGCCAGGTGTGTCAACAGAGCCATTGTTGCAACTTTGCATACCTCCATAGATGGACAGCATAGCAAAATGTCATCAACATAATCTCGTAAATGTATACGGTTTAGCACCAAAATTGAAAGCGAACCAGAACTGAGAGTCTCTATCAACTGGTACACTGAAGAAGGCATTTGAGATGTCCACCACAGTGTAACAGACTGTCTTGGGCGGAATTTGAGACAGTATTGTATAAGAATTTTGGTACGTTCGGAGCTCTGGCCTGAACAGCATTGTTGACCGCATTGTTTTTTTTTCACAGGAAAAATAGGTGTTCTGACAGGTGAATCTGGACACGGCACAATCACGCCCTTTTCCAGTAATGAATTGAATACTGGGGTGATACCATCAATAGCTTCCTGTTTCAGAGCATATTGCATTTTCTTAGGTCTGTAGTCACTTTTTGGAGTGACTTCAACAGGGTCACACCCTTTAATCAGACCTACATCGTATTTGTCACGTGCCCAGAGTCCCTGTGGAACTGTTTACACACCCTCCGGAATAGAAATCTCCTTTTTTTATATATATATATATATTTTTATTATCACACAACACTTCAACAGTCCTAATTCCCTTAATGTATTTTCTTAGTGACTGTTCGTAAAACCCTGTGCTCTCAGATTGTCAGACATTTTTGTCAGTGGTTTGAAACCAATCTGTTAACGAGTCACATTGTTTTACAAAAGGCCCCAAGTCTCTCCACTCTGCAGTCTGTGGTTTTGCAAGTGAGATGTGAGGGACGGCCCCCTCCAACTCATACAGTGATGCTTGGCTATCTGTCAATTCAATCTTCACCCCACACCACTTGTCTGACCAAAATAGTTCCGAGGTCTGCAGTTCCTCAATCTCCACTTCAGTCCACTTTTCAGCAAAAATTTAATCTGGCTCACTGCTAACATGACACTGTACAATGCAAATTACTTTCTTCCATGAAATCATGGTCAGGAGGCATCTTATTTGTGGCGTTTTTGGTTAGACCACATTGGGGAGTGCTCCATTCAAACGCATACATTATTTCAGCAGGCATTCGTATCATAGTCATATCAGCAGTGAGGCCACTGTCATCACAATACAAGTTCAACTCTAATTTACACATTAAATCTCTAGCCAGCAAATTGCACGCAAAAGCAAAAGCATGCGAAAATGAGTGATCTCCAATCTGACAAGACAAATCTGCTGTATATGGTTCCCTCACCAGATGCCCTGTGGCACTTCTGGAGGTTGTCCATTTATCAGATAGTACAGTTAAATCAGGCAATTGTTCATGTTTAATTATGGAGTTTGTTGCGCCGCTGTCAATTAAAACTTAATTTTCTTTCCCTCGACACTAATGTCAATCATTGGTAATTTTGCAAATGCTTTATACATTTGTTCAGTGTTTGCAAGCAAGATTTCTTCATTGCAAGAAGCAGAAATAGAAATAAAATTAGACATAGTTACCACCTGGGAGTCAGACCCCTCACCGTCGCTCCCCTCCCCCTTTCAATCTCCCTGATTCTTTGGTTGTTGTGGTTGAAATCCTCTTTTCCTTGGAGGATTTGGACAGTCCCTTCTCCAGTGTCCCTTTTGTCCGCATTTAAAACAGGCTTCAGAGTCTATTGCGGGTCTGTTACCCACTCCTCGTCCTTTTCCTCTTTTACCTCCATCTCCACCTCTTCTCCGATGATTTTCCATCATCAAACTTCCCATTTTCAGCAGAGCAAGTTGAGTGTCTTTGTCAGTCTTTTTCTGCTTAGTCTTGGCTTGATCTCTCAGCCACTGTTGTTGATGGGTTGCGTGTCGTCGGATTTCTTCCAGGCGCGCTTGATGATAGCCCACACAAGATGTTTTCACATTTTTCCCTAATTCAGAGTCCAGGCCATCTAGGAAAACAGTTTTTTTAAATATTCTTCATACGTACTTATGCCGGGCGGGACCACAGCTCCCTCGGCTGGTGGACCTGGTTCAGTCAAACCACTGCACCGGTCAAATACTGCCTTTAGTCTTTGAAAGAAATCTTCGGTGTCCTCTCCGTCTTTCTGCTTACACGCTCTGATCTTGTCGGTGTGGACGTGAGTTGGAAAAGCTGTTGCAAGTGAGGTTTTTAGCGCGGTGATTTTGCCCACGTCCTCCCAGATTGGGTTCACTGACTTCGATCATGGGTGCTTTGATCATCATCTCCTCATACTCCTCATCTTCCTCCTCCGCTGTGTTCCAATCGTCCTCCGCATTCAGGACCAGGAATCTTTTTCCTGAATCACCTCTTGTCAATGATCTGGTTTGGGGTCTAATAACTCCTCTACCTCGACCTGTCCTTGGTGGTTTGTCCTGGAGCCCTCTTTTGAGTCCTCCTTTTGTCGGTGATTTAGAATCAGCAAAACTTTGTGTTGGAGGAGCTTAGGCAGGAGGAGCAGAGGGGAAAGTAACTGAAGCTGTCAGGTTTGGATATACAGGGTGTAACTTATCTTCTTTTTCCTCTTCCTCGGGGTGTTGCCCTTCAGCCGTTTCTGGTTGTCTTTGCGGTCCCATGTCAGGGGCCACTAGCTGTGGTTGGTGGGGGGAGTAGGGAGCCGGACAGCGGTCATCCTCAGCCAGGCGGGTTTTCATGTATCTCATTTCCTCGGAAGAATAAGAAACAGAATTTAGTAAAGTTTTTCTGACTTCTATTGCCTTTGTACCTCTACAATCTGCACTTTCTAATGGTGCTAACACTGCATTTATCTGTTTTCTTTGTCTAATAATTGCCTCATTTAACCATAAATCTATGATCCGAGCATCAAGGTTATAATTATCTTTTTCTTTTCTTTTTGGACTTATTTGAGTCCAATTTTCCTTAGTCTTTTGCAGATGGCTTACACTCAAACCTCATAAAAAAACAAAAACCCTATTTTTCAAATCATCGGTGGTATCCTATGATGCCACCTTTCTTTGTTTCTAATTCTAACCCTAACTATAGTTTGCTTTCGAGAAATCCACTGTCTCCAATGACTTTTACTATTAGTACTACCCATTTTTTTTATTTCTTCTACTCAACAGTATTTATATTTGCGTATTTTTAAATTTTTCCCCCGCGTGGTCACCACGCGCTACACTTACTGTATTAACTATTTTCCCCAGCGTGGCCACCACGCATCTGCCTTTATTCGTCAATAAAGGACTTTTCCACACTGCCCGCATCCGTCGATGTAGGTCTTTCCCAAACGTGCCTCCCTTAAACTGTTCGAAAATTACTGTCAGGCTTATTTCAAACAGGCACCTATTTGGGGTTTGAGAATTCTCGAGCTTATCTCAAAACTCTGGCCCTTCTGGGAAAACATTTAATACTTATTTGAGAAATTACTATCAGGCTTATTCTCAAAAATTCTGACCCTTTTAGAAAAATATTCAAATACGCAAATAATTAAATTTTCTCTCACCGTCTCTTTGATGACCGTGTGAGTTCAGTTCTGGGAGTGCGTCCCCCTCCGGTCGTCGTGATGAGTAGAACAATTCTCTCTCCTTAAGATTTAGGATTTGAGCCGCAGAGTATGACCTCTCGGGATGATCAGTCAATTGTTCCCCTCCTCACGCCGATCGTTGGTTAGACGAATCCCATCCTCCTCGTCGCCATTTGTCGTGGAAATTCTTTATCGACTTTAAATAACTTTAAATAATTATTGAAGGACAACTGGAGATCTCGAAAGTTAAAAGCTTTTATTTCTTGCAAGAAAGGCAGTTCACACACAGACAGAGTCTGACATGAGAAGGGCGAAGAGGCTGGTCCTTTTCGCCAAGTTATATAGGCTACCCTAAACACATCCTGTGTAGGCTGTTTCAGAAGATTGCCTTTGTTGCCTTAAAAGGAAATGTGTTTGTTCAAGATCTCTTGTTGGACATAAATTTGTCTAGACAGACCAATGACATCTTCGTTAAGGTTTCCTGTTTTTAGCTACTGCTCAAATTCACACCTTTTGCCTATCTCTTGTTTGATCAAAAGCTGCACACATACATTTCACACTTGAAGTACACAATAGGTCACTGGCTACTTGGTCTTCTGTAGCCCAGAAACATTTTGTTCCAGAAAGCTTATCTTAACTTATGCATTTCTAACAGCTTGGTTATATCTTTAATAATGTCCTTTAATACTATAAACATCTTCCTTTAAATATATATGAGTACATAAATCTTCAACGTTAATCAAAAGTTGCACACATCTAAAAGATAAAAGAACACATCTAAAAAGTAAAAACACATCTAAATGTAAAATTTCCATTACAATACCAGTACTAAAGAAAGGCGATGCAAGGAACTGTTGAACTACCATTCAATTTCCTTGATTTCTCACACAAGCAAATCCTTCTAAAAATATGTTAAAAATGATACAGCAGCGCCTACATCCAATCATAGAAACAGAACTACCTGACTCGCAGACTGGGTTTCGCTGAGGTCGTAGCACACCTGACCACATAGCAAATCTGCGGTGGATCATTGAAAAATGTAATGAATATCAGAAAGGCTACATGTGCTTCATTGTCTATAGCAAGGCTTTTGATTGTGTTGAGCATGACAAGTTATGGGAGGTTCTTCAAGAACTGAGTCAGAATGTCAGGACATCTGTTATTAAGATCGCTTTATACAGACAAAAAATTCATTATGACATAATGCAATGCTGAGCATGAACCAAATCTGGAGGTGCAAAGACATCAACCTCTCATTCAGATGCAGGCTAGTCTAAGCAATTGTGTTTCCTATATCAACATACGGATGTGAAAGATGGGACTATGGAAAAAAAAACGATCGAGGGAGGATTGACGCGTTTGAGTTGTGGTGTTGGAGAAGGCTCTTAAGGATACAATGGACAGAGAGTGCATCAAACCAGAGATGTCACTTGAGGGAAAAATTACCAAATTGCGGCTCGTCTTTGGTCATCTGATGCGAACAGCTTCATTGGAAAATGTAATGATGCTTGGCCAAGTTAGTGGAACAAGAAAAAGAGGCCACCAAAAAACAATTTTTTTGGTCCCACTTTATATTAGGTGTCTTTAACTACCATGTACTAATAGTTATTGGTTAATTAATTAGGCAAATACAATGCACTTATACATGTTTTTACATTGTACTTACAGTATATTATTATAATTACCTGCATGTAATGACATCTGTAATTCAGTTCTGTATTTACAGTTATAATTACCATTCCTTTCCCTTTTAACCCACCCTTATACCCATACCACTAAAACTGTCCATAACCTTACCAATATCTGTCCTCAGTAGCAGCAAAAGAGTTTTGCAATACCAACACAATAAGTACATTTATACTTATTATTTGATATACATGTAGTTAAAGACAATATAAAGTGGGACTTTTAAAAAAAGTAAACGGCACAACTGTTTTCAACATTAATAATAATCAGATTTTTTACATTATTATAATAGTTATGAATATGTTTATTGGGTTTATTTTTATATTTTCAGTTTTCTTTTTAATTTAATTTTAAGTTTTAATAATTTTGCTATGTGCTTTTGTCATGTTATTTTTTTGTATTTTAAATTCTTTAATTTATTTTTATTTTTAGATTTAGTTTCATATCTTAAACTTTCTTTATTTCAGTTAGTTGCCAAGGCAAGTTGCTTTAAAAAAAAATGTTTTTCATCTAATATTTTATTTTAGCTTTATTTCAATATTTCAATTAATGAAAAAAATTAGTAGTTTATTAATTAGTAGTAAAAAATTTAGTAGTTCTTATTTTATTTAAAAATGACAACTCTGATAAATTACATTCTAAAAGTATTGTAAATTGTAATAATTTTTCAGAATATTACTGTTTTTTTATCATATAAACGCAGCCAAATATAACTTATAAATCATCAACGTTGTCTTGAGTGCACTTTTATGGTTTGCTTACTCGGTTTCTATTTTCATAGTTTAGTAATAGTGATAAGGGCCAGTGTATGAAGAACATCTCCCTTAGAGACATGTAGATAACTAAAACAAACAGACTCAAAGAGCTGAAAATACCTGGAAGTCTCGTACAGTTCTCTCCTGTGAGTGCTCCTCATTTATGCACTAGCCTTTCAAAATAACCTTGGGGTTTGGACCTATAATCAGCATTGTGCATCTTCCTTCTAACAAGCATTTCTGTCTATTTTGGATCTATCTTTTGTTTGATTGGGATCTTCAATGATTTGACACCCTCCAAAAATGTACTACTGCAAAACATTTCCTGCACATACAAAAATAATATCTCCTGTTTGTTGCCATTTAACTTCTCAGGTCACAGTGAAAAGAAATCTTCCAAACGCAGCTACTGCCAAATACACATTTCTGTGGAATGTTGGGTTTTGACTGTATGAGATTTCAAACCATATGGTGGGCCACAGAAGCTGTCAGTTTTCCAATAATGATTGCCAATCAATACAACACAACATTTGATGTTCAACAAAAAGGATTTCCACAAAAAAACACAGATTTTGTATCTGAAATTTAGAGTACGTGTCAGCACAGCGACGTTGAGGATGAAAAACCTGAGCCCTTTTTTTCTCCTCTGAGTGTTGCGAATAGTTCAGATTCGGCTGAGGTAGTCTGAGGCTCCAGGAAACTTTAATTCCAGGGTTCTCCTGAGGCCTGGTGGAAACCCAAACGCAGCGTATCTGGGAGCTGTAACAAGATAGGCGCAGTGGGACGCGGCAGGGCTGTCTGAGGTTTATTACCGTTCTCCAAACAAAACTGTTGCCCTTTGCTTCATCTACATTGACCCTCAGGTGTGAAGGACTGACGACATTCAGTAGCCAAGAGAGTTTGCTTATATGTTTTGTATTGTAGCATATATTCATAAAATAAAATCAGGCTCTAAAGCTTCCAAAGAAATCCAGATTTTCTGACTCTAGGATTTTCCATGATGAATTAACTGTCACCCTCAGGAGCACCGGCTGACTTTTTGCGGTCGGGGGCCTAATGCAATTCCGAGGGCAGCCATTGTGTTCTGAAACTTTGAAGCATTCCCAGGATATCTTGCCTCCCGGAATCCATGCCGATTGTTAATGTGTTCACCATTCTCCCGTTATATTCACATATGTGTTTCATTGGCCTCATGCGAATATATGGTTTTCCACTGGCAGTGTCAATGACAAAACCATCAGTGCTGGTGAAATATGGTGTTAGTTGGTGTATTCTGAAACCAAGTATCGATTTATTTTGTGCAACTGTGATTTATTTGCCATTTTTTGTGGAAGATGTTCTGTTTTTCTAATAACCACGAGCAGAAATAAGTATCCACCAACACAGATGAAGGAAAAAATGACTGACTGTTCTGAACTGAAGCTCAATTATGCAGCATAAGAACGGCAGTGGTGTTAAACATATTAAGAAACTTCCATTGGAAGAACATATTGTTTTAATGATTGAAAAAGAGGATTATTGGAGTCTGTTTGAGGTCAGTGGGTTGCCTCCAGCTAGACAGCCAGAGATCATGGAAATAATGAGAGTTTTGACATCATGACTCTCTCTCGTCCTATTCCAGACCTTTTCCTCTTTATTGGTCTCTTTTGTAGCAATTTAGCTGGCAAAATATGGAATATCTGATCATTTTTAATTCATTTTCCACTTCACACTGCTCAAAATCTTCTTGCCCCCTTCTCCCTCATAAGCAGGTGTCTGCCTGGCTACGCCTGACAGTCTGTTCAGGTGTCAAGGTGACACCTGAGACAAGGTGACACCTTTTTATCAAGGTGAAGAGTTAGAAAGACATTGATATTATAATTTTTAATTTATAATTGCTGAATTTAATTTATAATTGTAATTTGGTTGTATTTAATGATGCTATATTTAAATAAAATTGCCTTTGCCATCATGTAAAACCCAGCCATCAATTTAGTATTCCGTCATAGTGACTAAAACAAACAATTCACTCTGTCTCAGTGTATTACAGTTGTTTTACTAAAACTTAATATCAATGCCAACGGCGAGAGAATTTAGTTTTGCAGTGGACAAATCACCTTACTTTGCACGGGGGTAAAAATAAGTCTCATAAGACACTTGAGTAAACGCTCGTGTGTTTTGTGTCTTAATCAACCTTTTCCACACACATATAAATTATAACTCGTACTCATCGCTCTATCCATTTCAGCAAATGACGTTTTGTGAAGGCCTCTCCTGTTGCTTTGGTGCTTGTCAACACGCGCGTGCACCCCCTGCTGGTAAAGCCGACTACAGCAGATGGAGATTATGATCGGTAATCTACTGCTTTTCCTGCAGTTCCTGGATGTCGACGTTGAATTTACTGTCGAATTTGAACCACTGAATTTGTGGAAGCGAATTTTCAAGGCGAAATAAAATGGACCGAAAATTGCCTGTTGAATATTATAGGTTGTATTTTTAAACAGTTTGAAAATTTTGGAAGTGAAATATGAAAGGTGAATATGGATTATTGAATTTTTAATATTGAAAATGTGTTTGAAATGTTTTTAATTGAAATATTCACTGCTTAAATATTCAACCATGTTGAATTTCAGCCCATAAAAATGCAAGCCTTAAAAATACAATGGATTAAAATGCAAGCATGGTTAACGCAATGCATATTTTTTTTCAATTGGTGCAATTCAACATGTTTTTGTTTCAAAAACATTTGACATTATTTTACTTCCATAGTTTTCGGTGTAATTACAGGACGGCCAGATTTCCTGTCTGTGAGCAGCAGATGTTATTGTGATGTTAAAACTATTTTTGCCACAAACTAACACAGATCTTGATCGTTTTCGTCTGTTCTACCTCAACTGGATTTTTTTGTTTTGTTTTATCAAAGAGCCAAAGTAAAATTTTAAAGTCCTGTTTTAAATGAAAAAAGCAAAGACTTTCTGAGCTTGCTATCTATGCCTTTCCATATCATGTTACGTTGAATTCCACAAAACCCACAACATTCCATTCATGGCTTTACATATTATGTTTAACACAGACCATACATTTGATAATATATGTGTGGTGCAAGGAAACAAATGTTCCTCAAGTTTACCCTGTCATTTTTGTCCATGTTTTGAAACATGGATAACTGGAACTTATTAAATGTTCCCTAAGATGTGGCTTTGTCTTCAAACCATCCGCTTCACAATGTTAAACAGGCTGAATAAAAAAACAAAGTAGTCTGTGCATTGTATCCTGTAGACATGTGACTGTACCGTTGTTCTTTTTAAAGGGTTGGGAGTAATTCAAGAATGAGTTGGTAATTCAAGAATGAGTTGAAGACAGCTTAGATGGTGTGAGCCCTTGCAAATATCTTCTTAACGGAAACGGGCTATCCCGGTGAGATGGAAAACTTTAATGGTAATTGAGTCACCGTTTCTCAAGGTGAAATTTTCTTGGGAATACATTCTGCTGAATTCGTTTACCATGTGGTCTTGACTAATAGTTTCAGGATGTCTAATGAATGATGAGTGGCTGCTGCCTCCTGCTCAGAGGGCACTGTTGGGTTGGCCTCGCTCGAGAGCCTTGGCGCTTTGAGTCAATAAATAAACGATGGAACCTATTAAATCTGTACATACATATTGAATGAACTCAACACCTTGTTTTTATAAAACTCATTATCATTGGATGACACGTACTGCTTCAAGGTAAAGTGTGTCTAATGTATGTGTTAGGTAAAGGAGCTAAAGGCCATAACAAAGCAGATTTTATGTTCTTTTATCCCTTTTTGACATCTCACGGCCAACTGTTTAAGAATGATATAGCCTATCATCGGTTTTCAAACAGTGGGATGTGACTCGTGATGCTCTGGTAGGTCGCGCAAAGTGAGAGATGCGTTCATGCCATGTAAGAATTATAGGCCTGGTTTCACAGACAGGGCTTAGATTATATTTTATAAACGTGCCTTAGAAAAAAAAAAACAATGGCACTGACATATTTTAAGATATGCCAGTGCAAGTTGCTTTCAGTTAAAACAGCTCAAATGTGCATTTTAGTCTGGGACTAGGCTTGAGCCTTGGTGAAACCAGACGAAAAATTCAGAAATTCAATGAATAAGTTTGTTGATGGCCATAATTTGTATTTACATTTTTCAGACATGACTCACCACAAGTGTGTTGCAGATCGCAGCAGTGTTTCTTGTTTTTGGAGGAGGCGTTACTCACATGCAGCAGCACACACATACACATACAGTAGCCACATTTACATGGACACTTTATATTTCAATCGGAATACAATGCTACATGTAAACGCACCTAGTGAGTTTCCTAGTGAGTGAGACAGCTGTAATGTCTTATTAATTGGATATTTATTGAATCGATCATAGGGACCCCGGAACTTAGGTTTAAAATCTTCAAATGAATGCTTAATTAACTCATAGAATCCATTAGATTGGCTTCTGAATAAAAGTATTGCTCACTTCCTGAACTGCAAGGCCAATGCATTATTAGGCACTTGAATATAGCTCCTTGCCATCAAGAAAGCAAAAATATAGTCCTTTTTTTCTGTATGCACAGTCATGTCGTTGTTCTGTCCTCGTTTACCTTTCCATATACATTATATGCAATGAAATGCATAAGTAAGTTTATCCAATGCTATAATTTGACAAGGAAAGTTAATATATATATATTCTTCTTCTTCCAAATGTGTTCTAAAACATTCATGGTGGGTCTCAAGATTTATTATACCGAGTCTCTATATAGGACCTAGCATGAAAAAGTGTTTAAACATTTGAGTGTTCTACTAACAACACTAAGGTCATGGGTTAAATTCCCAGGGAATGCATGAACTAATAAAATGTGAAAACAATGTTGCTTTGAATAAAAGTGTCTGCCTGATGTAAAAAGGTATGGAAACCCTATTCAATACCACTCACAGTACCACCGGGGTTTCCAGATCGTTTCCATTAACCCTTAAACCTCACCTGGTGTCCTTTACTGCTCCCTGTATGGTCCAATTGTGTGTAGACAGATATATGTTATTGCTTAATAGGTATGAGGGGAAAAAAATAACATAGGATTAGTTAAGCTGCTGCTAAATACTAAGGGACTGCGTTCGATGGCAGTGATTCAAGAATTTTACAGTAGAGGGTTCCAAAAGGAGTCTGCTTAGAGCCTTGCAGTAGCAGAAGAAACATTTGATCTCAACATAGTGATACTTCTGTTAGCAATGTAATCAGACACTAAGCCTGCCAAGCACTTTTATCCCGAGGGGAGAAATGAGATATTTTGAGGACTTTAAGATCATAGACTACCAGGAGACACCAAACACTTGAGTAATTCTTTATATTTTGGCCTTTACAAACTATTTTGGGTTGTCTAGACCATAGTCAGTTTGCGATATTCAGAGAGACGTCTGTGATTCGATTCTTTTCATAAAGCATCAATGCTGAAGACTCCACAACAAAGACCTCAATCACAGCAGGGAAGAAAGCACGGTGGAATGTGAAGGTTTCTCAGTCTAAGTAAGCAAATCTACAGAGAGAATGAGCAGATGCTATCTAGATCAGTAGCAACGGGGCCAGCATATGCTATGCACATCAGTTAGAAGAGGGGCTGAGGTAATAAAGCAACTAGAAGTCATTGCAGACTTTCATACCTGGCTTGAGGACCTGAGTGAGACGGTTTTATAGATCAAAGCCTCCTACAGTCACAAATGAAAAACCAGAGAGGGAGGGATGGAGGAGGCCAGGATAAATGGCTAGATATCTAGAAGTCTTAAGAATAAAAACTGGGGAGAAAAAAAAGATGGCAGAAGAAAACACATGTTCAGAGTTCTGTAAAAGTTAGTTTGCTCCCAAGAATCTGATCTAATATGGAAAAATTAGAAGCTTATCATGGATAAAGTAGTGAAAAAAGAAGAGTTATTGGTTTATTCTCCACAGTAGGTCACAGATGTATGTTTTATTGATATTTTATCAAATAAGTAACTATGATGATTCATTTTGAACTAATAATGGAAAAGTATATACGTAGCGCTTTGACGTTGGCTACAACCACTGACTTGGAACAACTGATGACAGATTGAAATATAGGCTCAGCCTGTGTACTGAATTAGAAAAGAATTACATAACAGCCCATAAGCTTCCAGTTTTTCCAAACTCCTCTCCACCAAGCGACATGCATTGTATATTCCTGCAATCCCTTTAAAACAGCCCAAACGACCCATTTGAATTAAAAAAAACCCACAGAAAGAGCACATCCCAAACCACCCAAGAATCAATGTAGCAGTATTTTCCTGTTTATATGTGAAGACCTCATGAGCTAAAGATCATCAATGGCTAGAAAGGCTAGCAGAGATTCCTACTAAATCAAATCTACTAGTGCAGACATCTCTAGTGGTTTTCTGATCACTCAACGTGTTGATAAAATGGGAGACAGGGTGTTAAAAGAACCCCCCTTCCAAATTCACTAACCCCCGTTTCCAAGCATTCCTCACCAGGATATTCCCTTAGGGACCATCACTTTTGTGTGTATACATCGGGCAGGGTCCTTCATGCTCTGCTGGGGGCAAACATACAAACAACATCCTTTGTTAGTCATATGGAATTTGAAGCTTTGACAGTGGAATGTGGAATGTTTTTTATAATAATGTTTTTTGGAATTGCTTTTAATAGGTTAAACACTGTAGCTGTTGACTGAGTAGTAGGGCCTACAATTTTTTGAAACAAAAAACAATATAGACCAATCCAGACGAAAACAGTAAAGCAAAACATATCAGGCTAAATTAGTTATTTAATTATTTTGATTTGTTCCAATTCGATTCTGTCAAATAGGCTAAATATAAGCCTACTTTGTTTGTGGGCAATATCAGCCGTCAGAAGTGTGCAATGATCTGCACTTCGGATTCTGACCGGAAATAATAGACCATCCGGGTATCTTCGGAACACTCATTTCAACATACTACGATTTGGGACGTACTAATTCTATTTTCGAATACTATTTAGGACGGATAGTATGCGAATTGGGACGCAGCATTGAATTTAGTAATCGCTTTGAACGAATCGCTGACTGAGTGAGTTCGAGGCTGTTTCGTGAACCAGTTCACAAGAGTAATTTGTTCGCGAATCGCTAATTATCACAGTTCGTGCTGTGTTCATTGATTGTTGCGGGGTTTATGATAATGATATCCGACCGTTCCGCATTTGGACAACAAGGCTTACCCAGCTGTGGCGAGACTTTGAATGAGCCTACTGTCATTTTTTTATTACATGTAACCAGAATAACATAGCCTTGTATCTGGTAAATGCAGTGGTTCCCAAATGGTGGATGTCTGTCAAATCTTGTGACATTTAACATTCAACGTGAGAACCAATGAGCTTGCGTGAAGTTTTCTTGTGTGTGACGATCACTTCGCGCTTTTATGTATTCTCGCGTGCGGATCAGATGACAAGAATACGACTTAAAAACATTACTGTTCGTTTTTTAAATGAATTAATTCAATACATTCAGAAGACTAGAAATAATGCACACAAATCACATGGACAACCTCTCATCGTCGTGTTTCACGGACGAAAACGTCATACGGGTTTGGAGAGACAGTGAGTAGGTTAAATAATAGTGAGTAAATTGACAGGATTTTTATTTTGGGTCGACTATTCCTTTCATATTGGTCCTGTAAAGCACCATCATTTAGTATATTATTTATTAATTTATTTTTGTTATATTGCAAGAGACATATTTGTAGTGTAGCTATAGGGTACTTGTAGCCTATATTTTTTGCAACAGAAATTAACGTAGGGAAATATAAATGTGTTGGGTTTCAAACATTTTCCCCTATAGGCTTAAAGGGGTCATATAATGGTACTTTTGCACTTTTACAAGTTGATTGTACTGAAATGTGTGTTGGCAGTGCCTGTACACAACCATCATATAATGATAAAAATCTATCCAGTGTTTTTGTTTTAATCTCCTTAAATGTTTTTCCCAGTCTCAAATCCAGCCGTTTGACCGTGTGACGTCACACGGTTGAATGCCCCTCCCACGATTGTTGATTGACAGCAACTTTTCAACACATCCCCGCCCTGGCTGAGCGAGCTGTCATCATAGTCCGTCATTGTTGATACGCAGGAGCAGAATGGCGTCTAAGCGATTGTGGTGTTCTGTTCTTGGGTGTAATAACCATAGACAGTAAAAGAAATGGACAGAGCGACCCCATTGATTTCAACATTGAAAATTGAAGCCTGTTAAAAGCTGATCGCCAGGCGTACTGCGCAGGCTCAAACTGAGCCTGTCACATGAGCAACCTGTATGTCTTCTAGTAGCTGTGCCGAGTGAAATCTGAATAATTCCCTTCCGAATCTCACAGAGACGGAGAGAGTGAGTATAAGCTGTTCATGAGCTAGCAGCAGGATCAACTTTATGACTCTCTATGGGCTTCTCCCTTGACTTTATCAGACTTTATGCCTCCACGTCCCCCCCAGGGGTGCGGCCAGGGATTTTGGGCCCCATGAAAAAATAGGTACTACTGCACCCGTTCAATTAATAAAATCGATCTCTGGGGCCCCTAAAAGTGTGTGGGCCCTTAGAATCGTCCTAACTTTTCCCCCCTTAGCGGCGCCCCTGGTCCCCCCGATTGCGTTCGAGCTTCTCCTCCTGTCTATACAGTAATTTCTCTACTGTGCGACGGAGAGCTCGATTCGTTATGACGCATTCGTTAGCCTATTTTTACAAAAACTGCTTCTACGGGACCATAACGTAAGATACAAGGTAATGGAGCCTTTTGTACATTGTCGTGTTTCTTTAGAAACTTTAGTCTTTGGACGCCTCAGATGTAAAGTTATTCGCTGTCAAAGTGACAAAATGAATGGGAGTCAATGGGATGCTAACAGCAGGTGAAGTTCTGCTACAATGCCGGCTCCTGCGAGGCTTAAACTTCCGGCTAATGGATTACCCCCTTGGTAATAACGACCACAGCAGTCATTTTGATGTTCCTAAATCCGAACCGCTGAAGACATAGTTATTTTGAAAAAAATATTTGTATTCTGGAACAAGAAAAACTTTATATCAAAAAGCTGCGTTTCCTCACGAGAACGCAGTGCATGCACGGATGAGTGAGTTAGAGTGAGTGAGTGAGTGACGTTCAGGAAGAGGTGACTGACACAGGCTGCTCCACACAGCAACAGAGAGGGCTCGGCTGAGCGAAAAAACACTTAACTGCATCACTATTTTTGTTGAATAGATTTTTGTACCTTAACTGGGTTCCGGAGGCAGTTTATAACTTTTGGGAAGCGGAGATTGATCGGGAGATTATTCCATTATGCTGCATTATTGACGTCTGCAGTCGGATGCTCTCATGTTCGCTCTGTTTATGTAGCTCTGTAAGCTCGGTAATTTAGACAATAGGCTGTTGACAGAGTAACGTTAACGTTCGGTTAAAAAGGTTAAAAAATGCTTGTGTAGTTGTGTCGAATTGTATGCACTTGTGGGAGTTATATGGTACGCAGACATCCCAACTATTGATAGCGGCTCCCTGATGCCCGCAAATTAGTTCAAATCTCCCGGAATCTAACGCGCATGCGAGACAGAACATACTGTGCTCCAAACATAGACTGTTACAAATATGGACAAAGGCTCCAAACCGTGTAGCGCGCGCACGGCAGAGAGGGAGAGAGCGAGAGACCTTGCGTTATGAAAGCTAGTCCCCTCCCCCGTCAACAATCCAGTCAACTCCAAACTAGATTTTTAGGCCTATTTTGAATTTTACTTGAATACAAATACAAATACTTTTCCCCCCTCAACAAATACAAATACAGATACAAATACAAATACCGGCTGCTTTGCACACCCCAAACCTTTATATTAATCTTTGCAAATCGCTTGCACGCTTCACGATTAATGCAGCTTAGGTTTACACTCAGGGTACATTACGGCATGTTTTCTATGTACGGCGTTCTCAATATAATTCATAATCCCACGTTTATAATGAACAACGCGTTATGGTTATTGTGTTATTACAAACTGAGTACATATACATCAGTAAACACATAGCGTTCGTACATCTCACTAAGTTACTCTAACTTTACCCTGCCAGTATATACAAAGATAGATCAAAGTGACATTACGTTAACCAACCATTCAGAAACGTCCTGTTCGAGCCTTAAAGGGTTAGTTCACCCAAAAATGAAAATTAAGTCATTAATTACTCACCCCCATGCTGTACCAACCCCGTAAGGCCTTCGTTCGTCTTCGGAACACAAATGAAGATATTTATGATTAAATCTGAGAGGTGCATGACTGCTACATAGGCTCCCTAAGGGAATGACACCGGACGGCCCAGAAAGTTATTAAAGAAAATGTTTAAATATTCCATGTCACAACAGTGGCTCAACTATAAGTTTATCAAGCGACGAGAATACTTTTTGTGCGAAAAAACAAACAAAAATAACGACTTTATTCGACTATTCCTTTTCTTCCTTGTAGGCCTGAAACGAGACTTCAAGAGATTTCCACGACGTATGCGCGAGAATTGCGATCTCCTTCAACTACTTCAGTTAAGTTCTCGCGCGTGCGCGTCGTGGAAATCTCTTGAAGTCTCGTTTGTGGCTCAACCAAAGGTTAATCAAGCGTCGAGAATACCTTTTGTGCTCAAAAACCCCTAAAATAACGACTTTATTCAACTTTTTCATTTTCTTCTGTGTGGGCCTCTGAGTGAGTTCACGTAGTGTAACAGCGCAGCGCTTCTGGGTTGTACGTCAGAACGTAGGCTCACTATTGGCCGACTCTGGTCATGTGTGTGATGCTGGCCAATAGTGAGTAATTACTGACAGAATTTTCATTTTTGTGTGAACTAACCCTTTAAAGGGTTCATATAATGCCACTAATGGTCATAAAAAAACGTTTTTTTCGCAATTTGCAAAGATTAATATAAAGGTTAATAAAACTTTACACTTACTTCTTCTGGAGGTGCAGAGGGAACATAAATAGTTGGTACCGATTCTTTTTTCAGGAGCTGCTTCTTAGCAAAACCAACTTTATACTGATCCTCGTTTATAAAGCAGTCTGGTGAGAAATGATTCACGCAAACATGAAAGCATTGTCGTTGATCGTGGGGAATATTCCCTTCGAAAACAAAACTCAGCCACTGCGTCTTCAGCGGTTCGGATTTAGGAACATCAAAATGACTGTGTTCGTTATTACACCCAAGAACAGAACACCACAATCACTTACGCCATTCTGCTCCAGTGTATCAACAATGACGGACTATGATGACAGCTCGCTTAGGGCGAGTCCGTGTTGAAACGCTGCTGTCAATCAACAATCGTGGGAGGGGCGTCCGACCGTGTGACGTCACACGGTCGAACGGCTCAATTTGAGACAGGGGAAAACATATAAGGAGATTAAAACAAAAACACTGGACGGATTTTTATCATTATATGATGGTTGTGTACAGGCACTGCCAACACACATTTCAGTACAATCAACTTGTAAAAGTGCAAAAGTACCATTATATGACCCCTTTAAGTTGCCTGACTGTTAAATCGCTAACTTCATTCTGTGCTGGTGAAGGTTACTGATAGCAACATCTGAAATCCATGTGCTCATTGTGGATCAATGTCTCAGAAAAAAAAAACATATCGACAACTGGATGTGTCTGTATCTCATGAGGGTCTGAATTCAAATGGGAGAACATTAGGTTGCGGTCTTGGACAAACACTTCTCTCCTGTCTTGAAGGGGGACGCCTTGAACCTAGTGGTTTAGTTACTCCATGCAATAGGGCTTGGGCGTCGTGACGTCATTACTGGCGTGGCGGCCATGTTGACAGCTTCGCGCATGTAAACATACAGCAAGCCGAACGAGGAGAAGCAGCAGAGTTGGGATAAAGAAAAGAAAAAAGATGTTAAAATCCGTAAAAGGATGTGGAATTTACCGGAATATGTTAAATGGGGAAGCCAGAGACCGGTATGTGGACAAAACCGGCACTTTTAACGGTTTGGATCCATATGAAATTTAAATTTCCAACAAAGAGTCGGCAAACAGTGGGAACACAGTAATCCGAACAAAGGTAACGTTAAGATGCCCTCCACCTAGCTGCTAGTTTAGTAACTGTTAGTGCTAACAATCATTCACACATGTACGTTTAACTATGTGTTTCAAACGTGTAGTTAGTAACCTTAGCTGTCAACCCTCCCGTTTTTTCCGGGTTTCTCATGTATTTGAGCTCTTTTCCCGCTGTCTTTCCGTTTTAGTATTTTCCTGTAAAATATCACGAATTTTAATATTCTCATAACATTAACATTAGCCCTTCAATCGGACCTGTCAGTCTCTGTACTGTTGTCCTGTTGCTACCCCCTTGCTTTAAGCATCGTTTAGCTTACTAACTTAAGTTTTGCTTAAAACAGCTACTAACTACACGTTTGAAACACATAGTTAAAAGTACGTTACATGTGTGAATGGTTGTTAGCACTATAACTGTTACTAAACTAGCAGCTAGGTGGAGTGCAGTTTACCTTTGTCCGTATTAAGTTACTGTGCTCCCACTGTTTGTTGGAAATTTCAAATGGATCCAAACCGTTAAAAGTGCCGGTTTTGTCCACATACCGGTCCCTGGTTTCCCTATTAAACGTATGCCGGTAAATTCAGCATCCTTTTAGGGATTTTAACATATTTTTAACTTACTTTCTCCCAACTCTGCTGCTTCTCCTTGTTCGACTTGCTGTGTTTTTACATTCGCGAAGCTGTCAACATGGCCGCCACGTCCCAGAATGCAACGCGGCGCCCAAGCCCTATTGAGAAGAAGGCAATAACCACTGTGAGAAAACCTCTAGGTCTACATATTCTCACGTTTTAAAACATTTCCTTTAAACCTTGATTCAGTCCAATAGCAATTTGAGCTCAGGTGGCACTTCTGCTTTTATTATGCTTATTCATTTTAAATGGCTTTAAGAGACCATCATGATTTGTCATGAACTCATGATCATGACCTAATTGTCTTGAAAACTTTTTTCTCTTTAGTCTTGAGGTAACAAAAACATTTTAAGCATTACTTGTATTATATTGCTTTGAAATAAAAATGATAAATCATGATAAAGCAGTATATTTTATTGCATGGTTATAGAATGTTTGACAGATGAATGGTGAGCGACATACAAGTAGGTTTTACAAGAAAACTTTTGTTATGTTGAGATCATGAGAAAACAACAAAAAATATTTTGTAATTTTTTGTTGTCTTGCACAGACAACCCATTTTGACATTTGTACAATGGTCAGTCAAGAAAAATATTACACTCAAAAATAAACATTTGCTATCAAACCATCTTCTCCTCATTTACTTCACATAAATAACCCTTTCTTAGATGAAATTGAATTAAACCTACATATTCTCTAATCATGTTTGGTCGCTTTCCATTGTGAAAAGGAATTTTAATGCATTAATAATACAGCTTGGTTACTGTGATGAGACAGAATAGGCTATACAAAATAAGTTACATTTTTTTAAACCATTACTTCAAAATAATTTTATATTAAACAAAATAATTTTATATTAAAGAGTATGCTAAATTCACTTAAAATCGAAAGGAAAAACAGTCTGAGCAGCGGTGCAAAAATGAACCATAGAACAATGGAAAAAATTGAAAATCTGATCAGGATGACCCAGGATGAAGTTTTCAGGTTGGATGGATGGATGGATATGTGATGGTGATTGTTGTAGTGATTGGACGAGTGAGTGCAGGATGGGGGGACTGGGGGAGGACTTGTTGGCAGGGTCACAAACTATTTCCTTAAACAGAGTTATGAAAACCATACGGCACAAGGGAAAGCCACAGGCCGAAACTCCCCCCACCACTCAGTGAACTCATTACCCGCCCCCTCTTTTAATAACAAACGCCTGTACCCTCCTTCTCTGTCTCTCTGCAGTAAACCGACTGCAGACAAAAGTCATCCCTTTAACCATAGAGACCAGAGGTTTGAAAGAGCTCATAGATAAATTTAAACATTTCATTAGGTCAAAAAAAAAACTGCCGACAAGTAAGATTAACAGACAAAACAAGACATAGTTCAGCTGCAGAAAAAAACAGTTATGGGAATCAGGACTGTTAGGAAATGCTGTGCTGCATATTCTTGTCTTTTTTTTGTTCTTCTATATTTGAATTGGTCTAAGGGAGTCATGGGACAAAGCTTGCAGGAGCAGGATGGTGTATGCAATGCACAGGGATGCTATTCTATTCATCTCCAGCGCAAGACGTTCCGGGAGTCCTGGAGGAGCTGCAAGGATAAAGGGGGGAACCTGGCTACTATGAAAGGACCAGAAGAAGCTTCTTTGATCCATGACCTCCTATCGTCCGGGGTTAGACGTAGCCCCCGACCTAGAATCAGGCTGTGGATTGGCCTTCAGCGTCAGCCTCGGCAGTGCTCTGCCACGCGTCCTTTGAGGGGCTTTACCTGGATCACTGGGGATCAGGAAACACAGTATACGAACTGGCAACGCGATGACTTACCCAGTGCTTGTGCAGCTCATCGTTGTGTGGTCATTGCCTACAACATAGCGGACAAAAGTGGCAACGACCAGTACAACTTCAAATGGCTCGATGGGTCTTGTGCAGTGCCTGTGGAAGGATTCCTCTGCCGCTACACCTACCAAGGGATGTGCCCAGCTCTTCAAAAAGAAGGAGGGGGTCCTGCACTGTACACCACCCCGTTTGAACTGGCAAGTACTATTCTTACTCACATTCCTTTCGGCTCTGTGGCAACTCTTCCTTGTCCTGACAACGAGAAGGAAGACCAGTCAGTTCTGTGCATGCTGAGGGAGGACGGGAGCATTGGCTGGTCGAAGGATGCACCGCTCTGCTTGAAGACTGCGAGGGACTGGTGTGAACAGGACAATGGAGGATGCGAGCACTACTGCTTGAACTCAGATACCCATTACTCCTGTGAGTGCTCCGAGAAATATGTTCTGGGAGAGGATGGAAAGACCTGCCAGCTTTCGGACCCCTGCCACAGTGCCAACTGCGAGTTTGAGTGTGAGTCCACTTCTCAGGGACACCACTGCAAGTGCCCTGATGGGTACCTCCTGTCAGGTGATGGTCAGAGTTGTCTTGATATAGATGAGTGCTTGCAGAAACCCTGTCCGCAGGAATGTGTCAATGCACCTGGTACATTTGAGTGTAGATGTTACGAGGGCTACCTTCCGTCTGAGTTTGGAGAATGTGTAGACGTAGATGAATGCATGGAAGGAAAGTGCAATCATTTGTGCGAGAACTCGCCTGGTTCTTACACGTGCCGCTGTCATGAGGGATTCTTTCCACTCAGAGAAGATCCAGATCAATGCGAAGATATCGATGAGTGTAAAACTCCAGACATTTGTGATCAGGTGTGCAGAAATTACGAAGGTGGATTTGAGTGTCTTTGTGAGGAGGGTTATATGTTGCAAGTGGACAACTACTACTGTCGGATAATCGAAGAGGATAAACATGTGATGGTCGAATCAGATGATGCAACTCTGAATGATCCCAGCTTGCCTGGACTGGTAAAAGATGCCAGCCCTCTAGAGTGGCTAACAGAATCCCCAAGCATGGAGTGGCATCCGACTTACCTGAGCTGGTTAACGGAGAAGACCCAGGAAGGAGATGTAGCTACACAGGAACCTGAATTAAATGAGCATGTATCCTCAGATTCACCTTCACCTAACTTTTTGATGGATACTACAACTTCAGCTGATTCAAATGAAGACGATGCACATGAGGAGGAAATATCAATAGCAACTGGTGATACAGTAGATGTAAGGACTTCAGGAGACAAAGGACCCTCAATGGCTTCGACATCTGCGCCTAAAAGAAAGTGGGATTTTGTCATGCTCACTCCTGAAACATCACAAATACCAGAAGATGCATCAGGATCAGAACAGCGTCCAGGGGACAGAAAGAAACAGGACAAAAGCTGGCTGCTTGTGGCACTGCTTGTACCACTGTGTGTTTTTCTTGTGGTCATGTTAGCATTAGGTATTGTGTATTGCACAAGTTGTGCTGTAGAGCCACGGAGCAAAAGTGTGACAGACTGTTACCGCTGGACCACCACCTCCAAGACTGAAAAGTCAAGTACAGCAAAATCTCGAGCTTGAGTAATGTACAGTTAACTTGACTTTTTATTTTATTTTATTAAAAAAGCAGCAAGCTGTTTTGGTGTGATCACACTGTCACTTTGGTATTCTGTAGGACCCTGTGGGAAATAAGGGGAAAATAGTCACTTAGATACACAATATAACTTTCAGACATTGTTTTAGACAATGAATAAGATTTTAAAAAGCATCAACAATTCTTTCCAAATGGAAGTGGAGCAGTGACATTTTGTGCAAAGTAGGACATAGCAAACAGAATTTAGCATGCATCCATTTTTCATATAATACAATAAATGAGAATTTGTATGATGCATACAAATGAAAATAAAACTATCAACAGATAAAATGTATTTGTTCCAGTCATAGTTTATGCTACAGCCCCCCCAAACAGTGAGGTATGTAACTACAACTGTTTGCCCAGACAATCATTGACATTTACACATAAGAAATTAAACAGATCTGACTGCATCAGTTTAACTTACAGTTAATATCCCTTCATTTTATCCAGCACAAGTTATATTACTATAACATTGTGGCAATTCGATCAGACATACGCTAATACTGGAGATGCCCATGTTACTTTTATTTTGACTATTAAGGCAGAAAAAAGTAAAAGTGTCACAGAAAAATAGAACAGACCAGTAATAGTCATGAAACTAAAGAAACAGTTCAAGCACAAAACACTAATGTCTTCAGTGAAATAGTAAATGAAATAAAAGAATAAAACGTATGGCAAAAATATTTTTTATTGTCGTTAGTATTCCATATAATAGTAACCTGTATATTACATCCATAATAACAAACATTTGTTTCATCAACAAATTAGTTTTTCACTGTATCTCACTATTCTTATTTTGTGTTTATCAAAAAAGTGTTTTACTAGTGTTGAAATAAACGTTTCTTGCTGTCGCTAATAAAATTTGATTAGCACTTTCAGCATCCCAATTCTAATTCACACCTGCTGTGACCTTTACAGTCTATGGTTGTGACAGTGATATCAGCTAGAATGACTGCTGGCTTGGCTGTTTTGTGTTGTACAGGCACCGCTACACCAGTAATTGTCACTGTATGACATTTGAGTTATTTTCTATACAAACTAATGTGATTTTAATAAAGCTGAACTTGCACTATGTTATGGTACAGTGTTTTTTTCCTAATCAGTTATTGTTTTCAAAAGATTCTTTTTCACACTTTGACTTTTTTTTTCTCTCCACTGAGAACACATTTTTGTTCATGTTCTCCATTTGCTGCTCCATTTTGGAGCAGCAAAAGCATGAAAGCAAAATGAGGGTCAGTGGGATTGTTGATGTCATATTATGTGGAGTTAGCAGAATCATTTTTATATAATGACTGACTTGATGATCAGCTGCAATATTTGTCTGATTGTATTTCAAGAAATCTGTCATTAACAGTTACATAATGTATTTCTGTCTACATTTGGTCTATGTATGGGAAGCTGATCCATTAAGGAATTGCTTTAGATTGATTGGCTGCATGGACGTCAGAGTGGGATCCCTCAAGAAAGTAAAAGTAAAGAAAGAACAATGTTACTAATGACGACAGGGACGTGCACAGGGGGGTTGCTCAGGTTTCCCAGGCAACTGCCCATATGCCCTTCTTGACTCACATTGCACTTCCGAGGGAGAAAAAAAATCGTACAATGGATGCAGAATTTCAGGCCTAGATAAAAAAAAAGCCTATAGATAAGGCAAGTTGTATGGGCAAAATTCCACTGAATATATTCAGACTATGAATACAAAATAAACTACAAAAAAACTATGAACAAGTGATTAATTCAAGATTAATTCAATTCACAGAAATATTACTGGAGTGTGAGAACCATTTTATTATGCTGCAGTGTAGCAAGACAATTAAATTTTGCACCAATGCTTTTGGCCTTTTTCGCTTTCCGTACATCCAGTTGCTCTGAGGGGGAACACCACTGCTACACCGGCACCTGAGCTGAGTGAGCCTGCATGAGCGGACCTATTGATGTAGGGATTTTCTGTTATTATTAGTAGTAGTTAAGGTGATTGAGTGCTGTATTTCAGTTTTTTACTTATTTGTGTATATAAAGACCCTGTTATTCTCAGTACTTAATATAGCCCGTGAGTTTTTTAAAGGGGGGGGGGGGGGGCTTTTTTCAGGTCAGAGCAACTGCCCCTCAAAATTCCTGTGCACGTCCCTGAATGACGAAATATGATTGAGTTTTCATCTTAAAAACTGTTGTACATGAAATTACAGTAATAAAGAAACAGTACTTAATGTTTTCTAGTGTAATAAAAAATATAGAGAATTTGTGAAAATAAAAACTTCCTGGTAAGTCAATACTAACAAACTCCTGAAAAACGTACTTTCCGACGAGGATGGGATTCGAACCCACGCGTGCAGAGCACAATGGATTAGCAGTCCATCGCCTTAACCACTCGGCCACCTCGTCACATGAATGAATAGTTCTTGTGCTTATTTACAAAAAGGACATATGTAACTCATGTCGCACATTCAATCTTACTTTACTGTATACATTTTATGTAAATATTAAAACTAAATGGTTGTTGGAGCACCTTCATGTTGCTTAATCGCTACCACAACACTGTTCCAGTAAACACTAAACAGACATTAAAATTAGCAATTAGAAAAACGCATTCTAGAAAGAACGAAACTGCTCTTGAAAACCTTTGTAGACACTGGTAATAGCAATTATTCAAACTATTTCACTACAATAGACTAAACTCACAAACAACTGTTAATGACTGCCTACCTGAAAGATATAGAGACCGTAGCATAGACTGTAAAAAATAGAACCGTAGTCCCCTGCTGCCCTCTACTGGACACACTGATATTACATTTATATAATAGTAACATTTCTCGATTCCTATGCTTTAAAAAAAAAACGTACATGGACACTAGTTAGCTCCAGCATATTCAAACTTAAAAAAACGATTCATTGTGTGATATGTTATTATTATTTATTATTAAATATATTAATCGTGTGTTGCTGATCATCTATCTAAAATGTGGATCTCTCTGTCCACATCTGCGATCACTTACCATTTGAATCGAGGTTTACATATTTTAAAGATCTGAAAACAGCTCACTCAGGGTGGGAAGCCAGCCGCAGCTGAGCGCACTATAAACGTCACAACCAATGAAACAGCGGCTTCTGTGGGCTTGGCCAATCACACAATGCTCTCCCCTGCATCTCTGACCTGACCATGTGAAGCTTGCCGCGAATTTCAAGCAGTTCAAACTGTTTAGGCGCGCACGGAAACATTTAAGTTGGTTTTAGAGACTTTTGAAAAATATATAAAACAAATCAAGTGGTTTGGTGATTTATTTTATACGATAATGGCTACTCCTCCCAAGAGATTTTGTTCAAGCCTCGACGACGTTGACCTCAGTTTCGGAAAAAGGGCATTGAAGATCTCAATAGAGGGAAACATTGGTAAGTTGTTTTAATCAACGAAATAATATACATAAAATAAAACGCACTTCATTATGTAAGTGTTTTTAACACCTTGGTTTTTTTTTTATTAAACGAACCAGTAATATGCACGAGAACTTTCTTGTATTGTTATACGGTAGTGCTGTTGGCGCCAAATACTGTATATATTTTGTAGAGCGAGGCTTCACAACCATCGACTATGACTGAATTGTTTTGAAATAGTTCATCAAACTTCCCTCATGTTAGGTCATAGCATTTAACAAAATCGAAATCTTAAAAAAAACAAACAAAGAACGGTTGACAACGAAAGGATGTTGTTCCAGAGCCACGACAACCAGGCTATAGTTACGTTAAAAAACAAACATTTATGACATAAAATGTCATAATGCTATAATTTTTGGTTTAAGCATTCTTCTGGCAATTAATACAAAGATATAAACATCTTGGGAATTATTTTAATCTTTGATAATTATGAGACAACACAAGTTATGATTGTTTATTTTGGTATTGTGAATTTTAAAACCTTTATGGCTGTGCAACAGCGGCAGGAAAGTCAACTTTTGTGCGGTTGTTGGATCGGGCGTCAGAGGAATGGGAGGTCATACCAGAGCCCATTGGGAAGTGGTGCAATGTACAAACCACAGAGAACGAGTATGAGGTACAGTATGTCTGTATACAAGAGGCTTTTATTAAGGAGTGTCTTCAAACTCGGTCTCAGATGTTAATTGGAGTTCTTTTAATAATATATCGCATTCAAACCTTGTAGGAGCTCAGCACATCCCAAAAGAGTGGAGGCAACCTGCTACAGATGTTATATGACAAGCCCAGTCGCTGGTCTTACACTTTCCAGACCTACGCCTGCCTGAGTCGTGTCCGTTCACAGCTTCAGCCTCCTTCTGCCAAACTTCAGCAGGCAGAGAAACCGGTCCAGTTCTTTGAGCGTTCTGTCTATAGTGATCGGTACATACAAACAGCTTCTCGCAACAATTTATAAGACAATAAAAAAAGACATGTAAAATCGTATTGAACGTGAAAAAATGTTTTTAATCCTTCAGATATGTGTTTGCTTCCAACCTCTTTGAGTCTGGAGATCTGAATGAGACCGAGTGGGCCATCTACCAAGACTGGCATTCATGGCTTCTCACTCAGTTTGAGTCCCAGATTGAGCTGGACGCCATGATCTATCTTCGTGCTGATCCCGAGGTATCTAGCAGTTCCTTACATGTTGAATGGATCACATGTAGTAATATAAAAGTGATGTAAATGTAAGGATATACTATGATTCATTGATTTAATGCATGATCTGCAGAGGTGTATGCAGCGCCTTCAGTTCCGAGGGCGAGAGGAGGAACAGGGGATTCCACTGGAATACCTGGAGAAGCTGCATTATAAGCACGAGTGTTGGCTGTCCAACCGAATTACAAAGTTAGTGGTCAATCTAATATGTGCTAAAACTTTAATTCAGCTGTTTTCATTGATTAATTATCTAAATGGATCTCTTGTCGTATACAGGTTGGATTTTGAGTATCTTAAAGACCTGCCAATACTGGTCCTGGATGTTAATGAGGATTTTAAAAATGACAGAATTAAGCAAGAAGGTGTAATTGACAAGGTACGTATATATTGGTCTGTGGACCAATGCCATCATTAAGAGTTTTGCCTCTTATGCCTGTTTCACACTGGATGCGCAAGCAGAGCGTAGGCAGCATTTGTAGTGTGCAGCTGAACCTTGGCTTGTGTTTCTGCAAATACAGAGGAGTATCATCCATTCTGTCATGTTTTTCAGATGTTCTCCTCATGTGCTTTGATTTATGATGGGCAGCATACTCTGCCAGTAGCACCTCATTGCAGTACACGAGATCCGGGGGGTGGAGTTGGATCCAGATCTAAGAGGTGGAGATGGGTGGGGTTAGGGATCAGGGGGTGGAGATGGGTAGGTTTAGGTATATGTAAGGTGGAAGAAGTTGGATCTGGATCCAACTCCTCCCCCTGGATTTCATGTTCTGCAGTGAGGACCATCTCTACTCTGCTGCGATGCAACAATGTTTCTCTTCTACTGTCCCACACACATATTCCTATAACATGCTGTATATGTAGTTTACATAATACAAGTAATCTTAACGTTAAGATACTTCTAGTTTTAATCATTTAAACAGGGTTTTGAAGTTTGGGCAAAAACTCCTGGCAATGTTTTCGTCTATTTTATTTTTTCACAGTGCTGACTGTCATTTGGTGATTTGTGAAACATAAAACACCTCACTTAGATGATGTTATGGTGAAATTTGAGCTCGGGTCTATTTTGAATAAGAACAACGCACTGTGGCTTTAATCCAGCGTGAGCGGTGTAGCAAAAATGCGGCGTAGCAAAAATACGGCATAGAAAAATAACACGCCAAAACGATCACTGCCGCTTCTGCTCCTGCTATAAGCTGTCTCGTTGGGTGAACTATCCCTTTAACATGGGCGCCGGGGGGAAAAATGCTCTGCTTACTCGTCCAGTGTGAAACAGGCACATCAGTAAAGTGTTTTAGAATTGCCATGATTTGACGCCCCCCTCCCCCCTTTCTTTCTTTCAGGTGAAGGAGTTTCTGAGCACCTTGTAGCCTCTAAATGTAAATTGATCTGTGTGAATGATGTACATTGGTGATTCCTCACTAGTATTCTGGAGTCATCTCTCTGGTCATTTGAATGAATTTATGATTGTATTTTATTTAGCTTGTTGTACATATGTATTTGTATAAAATGAAAACCTAATTTTTTACACAGATTTTTTAAAAAACTCTTCTGCAATGTAAACTGAAGCAGGACAGGACATCATTTGTGAAGTGCAGGACATTTTTGGACAAACAACATATACAGTTCAATTTTAAACCATTGGCTTTTAGTGGAGAGATTAGTATTTATAAGTTTTGTCATTAGGTCTGAAGACTATTCCTTAAGGGAAAAGTTAATATTACAGGGTTCCCACAGACATAGGAAAGGCCAGTTTTAAAATGATGATTTACACAATTGAAAAGTTGTGGCAATAAATAAAATCTCAAAAATGCATCTAGATATTCTTTGTTCTTAAATATTTCATACTCCAGTAATTATATCTCTGTAATTCAGGCTGTAGGAATGCTGACTCACTCAGTAATGAGGACCTGCTGGCTCATTCTGTGATTTGAGTTCATTATTATAATTAAGATTGGTTTCATAATTTTTAGCTTTCATGGTCCGTGAAGTCAATTCATTTATGACCAATTTCCAGGTTAATTTGATCTATGTTCCGACTGGTTTACCCATTTAAAATTGAAGAAATGTAGCACTGTTTTAAATGTCATACAGACATATCCCTACAGCTAATTTGACATGAGAAACAATGAAATGCCCTTTCAATACCGTAATCATGAACAGGAATCATAATTGTGGCATGTACATATGTCAAACAGGTTATGTGGCCCATATTCATATTTTAGACTCAAAGTGAAGAGTATGAAGAAACTTATTTTTTTTACGATATTATGAGCTCACTCAAAGCCAATGTATGCATTGCAAAAAGATGAAACAATTGATTTAAACAAAACATTTCACCTGAAAAACCTTTCACATGTAAACAGAAACTGAGTTTTATTATTTAGAATATTAAAATGTCACATTGTTTATTGAAAAATATTGAACCACTGTCTGTCATTTGAAAACCACTGTCTGTTATTGAAAAATGTTAAACCACTGTCTTGTAATTGTTCTAATCTTTTACATTCAAAATTGAGTATGTCAAATTATTAGTCTAAAATCTTTATTCAGCTTACAATTGCAATCTAAACAGTTTATTGTGAACATTAAATTTGGCTTTTAATGCAGGAGAATTTTTTTTATTTGATTTTGAATAACTTCCAATTTGTTTTCGGTTTTAACTGCCAAGAAAAAGCTTTCCATAGACTCAAAAATAATTCCATGGAGTCATAAATATTTTTTTTAAATGAATCCAAGTTGCACACAGCTTCTGTACCAATATAAGAGGCTAAATATGTTTATGCAGAAGAATGTGAAAAAATGTCCCTCTAAAAAAATAAGAGTTTCCCAGAAAAGAAGGATATTATCCTTTGTGTACAATATTATATACGAGTCAAAATTAAACTACAAGTCCCATAATGAAATCTTCCAGAGAAATCCGGGTATTGCTTCACCCAGGTCGGTCGCGCCCTCCTCTAAACAGAATGTTATTGACACAGTTGTCTTAAGATGTTAAATAGTAAGAGTTGCTTAATATCGGACGCAAAGAGATGACAGCTACACTTTTCACTGTCAACACATTAGATATTATATTTATTAAATAATAAGACAGTTAGTGACCGACTAATCTGATGCATCTAGTCTTGTGTTACTGTAAACATGAAACCTCGGAAATTTACAAAACTTCCTAAATATGATTCTGAAACAAATTAACCTCTACTTTCTCGATAAAGACAAAAATAGGCGTATCGAGAGGGCGGGAATTTGTGACAAGCGTGCCCGCGTCCAATCGTCTTTACTAAAGGATGTTTCCTGGCGTTAAATCTTAAAGCCCTCTTGTAAACCAACCTTGACGTCGCGTGCTTTCGCTTGAGTAGCGTGCGTTGCAGCCAATCGGGTTTCAGTACTTAACTCTCGCGCCCAATAACCTACGCATATTTTGAACAAGGGCGGGACAATACACAAATGGAACGAAGTAGGGTAGGTTGTTAGAAAGTTAATGGCTTGGGGGAAAGAGATTCTCTTCTCGCTTCAGGAGAGTTTGAGGATTTTTCTGAAGTAAAACGTAATTATTTTATAACAATATAACCCCAAAGAAAGTGAAAAGACAACATTGCCTTCACAAATAGACGTCTTATTTAGGAAAGTATGCAGGATGCAGTAGCCGGGACGGCAATGCTGACGGACGGCTTCGAGGACGAGATTGACTCGGTGACTCCGCGTTCCCCTGCGTTAGGGATGGGGGTTGGAGCTACACCAGGAGCCGGACTCGGGGGCCTTGGTGGCAAGAAAGTCCGCTTGTTCGGCGAGGCTGGCGGGCCCACCACAGACAGACTTGATTTCAAACTCACAGCGGCCGCGGTGTTATCGTCAGGCCCCGGATCCGGCAGCGACGAGGATGAGGTGTCTGAGGTGAGAGCGAGTCAGCCTGCAGGAAAGTGGAGAGAGAGTGTGTGTGTGCTAGCTCACATGCTAACTCCTGCTAGCCCTAATAGGCTTCATTCCCAACCCATCAAAACCCTGGAATTAATCACCTCATCTAAAGAGGACGACTTATCACGTCCCACATTTGACAACATTTACACAACAACACCTTTGCGCGGAGCGCCGTTAGCAACTATTTCAGTAGCGTTTCTCGCGACCCACGTTGCCAGTTGCGTTTCTAAATAGCTCATATTCAGACGAGTTAGCTTAGCTTAGCACGGGCTCAGATGAAGGCTCCGATTTGGGCCTAAAGAGAACATCAGGGGGCAACGCCATCGTCTGCTAGTTAGCCATCCCAAATAATTTCACCGATTTCAACCACTTGTCACTTTAGTTTACGTCTTTAAAGTGTAACTTATCACACGTCGCGTCGTAGTGACAGTCATTTTGAAGGATGTAGAAATATCGCTAGCCGGGAGGCTAAGTGGCTCTTGGTACGTATCTAAATATTAGCTGGAAATATTAGCTTTTTAGCAAAGCTTATCTGCGTGACGGTGCCTCGCCAGGCCTTTGCACTGTGTTGGTAAACTTAAGGTTTGACTTGGATCTGACATCTGTGTCAGTAGATGCAGGATGTTATAACGTTCACACAACCTTAGTGTCAGTACTTGTACTTAAGCTCAAGACATGTAAATGTATCCACACAGCAGGATCTGTCATTTCATGGGACGCAAATGTTAAAACAACAAGTTTTAAGATTAGATATATATTCTTTGATGTCAGAGGGACAATCATTAGCCACTGTGATTATGAAGTGTGGCGCTGGGCTTCAGGGCTACTTGTCATGTGGGTTTGTACATCAAGATGCACCTGTTGGGTCCTGTAGATGTTTAATTATCAATCCCACTTAGGAAGATTTTCGAAAACTGTAGCAACGTTTAATAGAATCAAGTGCATGCTTCCACTTTATTCAAGCGTTAGTAATACTCAAACAGCCTGCCAGAGGTATGGTCTGAATCTTAAAGGAATGTATGGATTTACCTTTTGTTGACAGATGACATTCATTTGCCATGCAAGAATTGCATGATGAAAAATGAATGCTTGTGTGTAGGGGTGGGTGATATATCACAATATAGTTTGCTTCAAATTAGGTTGTTGCAATATCAAAAGTTTAGATAGTATTGAATTTAACACCAAATTTGATTTCACCACAAACTAATACTAGCCTAACTAATATCTTCAGTAAAGTTGACTACTTTTTACATAAAAGTAATTACGAGCTGTAGGACAAATAAATGTAATAGAACAGAGATGCAAATTATGTAAACAGTATTAGTTTTTCAGGTCGATCTATGGCGCGTGAATACCAAATTGAGTTATCTTTCGTGGCAAATTGGGCTTGATCTGTATAAAATCGCTTGAACTTTTAAAAATTCACCCTGTCTATATTCTAAATACATGTTCTAGATCTTATTGCGAAAAATTCATCTGATTCTATTCTATTAATATATTCTATTTGATTAATATCTGGATCTTCCGGCGTAAACGACAGACTTCTCTCTGGTCTTTTCCAATCATTTACTCCACGTAAACCCCATTTCTGCAAGATTTTGTGCACCGGCCACATATAAAAAACCGATGCATATACACCAAGTCTCATCCAAAATATTTTCTTTTTTTATAATCTGTTGCACTTGGATGTACATTACTATAATGGATGAAAATATCTGTTACTAGCACTTTTATTTGTTTTTGTTTTATTGTGTATCCATTTTTTAAATTTAACTGACATGTCTTAAAAACGCATAGAACTGATAGACTTTCATGACGAAGCATATCATGAGAGCATAAACGCAATCTATACCGGTTGACAAATTTCTTCTTATTTATTGTCTATTGGTATATCGCATACTTGCTCCACAACCAAGTGTGAAGTGTTTAAATAAAATGAACGTGTTGTTGGGTGCAGATCAACCTTAGGCCTGTTTTTAATGTAAATGACTGAAGTCAAATTAAGTTTTCAAGGAGTAAGCTGTGCTGAAACGCTTACAAACATACACAGATGTATTTCAGAGCTGCATGTGATTCGCCCCCCCCCCCCAGGGGTGTGTCTGTTGTTGCCTTTTATAACTTGTAATGGTTGCCCCCTCCCCATGTTTTGTTGGTATTTGTTTGGAATTTAGTGGGAGGGGTATTAAAGTCGGTGGAGGTACACAGAGATGATGACAAGCTCAGTTAGGACCCGCATTCCCACGAATTCCGGCACACTGCATGAACTTCCTGTTAGGTCAATCTGCTTCATCATGAGTCAGTTTGCTCTGCTTTGACTTAAAATTAGTCTAAATATGTTTAGAAATGTAATCGTGTATGTGAAAAACAAGTTTAGTCATTCTGCAACCCAAAGTATAGCTGAATCAGGATATTCAATCTGACCTGGAAGCAGGATCATGTGAGAAGATGTTACATTACATCAGTGTTTCTCAAACTTTTTCTGCCATTCCCCACTTTGAAGGTAGGGAAGGGTTCGTGCCCCACCTGTCCTCATGCAATCGCCCCAACAAAATGTTAATAAACTAGGCTTTAAGTTAAAATGTATTTTGTTAACATGACATTTTAAAAACATAAACATGACAGTAGATAAAAATAATAATGCAATTGTGTTTGTATTTTGCCTCTGATAACATCAAATTTAGAAACGGAGAAAATAAAAGTGTGGAGTAAAGGTGCTTTGCTTTATTTTGTCACTTCGCAAACTGCATGCAAAAAGAACGAACAAAATTGAAAAAGAATAATAATAATCTCAGGGTTTTGGTAAAACCCTAATAATGCACGTATTTTAGGTATTTTTATAATAATAATTGTATTTTGTATTTTTCGAAGACTATCATATAAGCTACTGTGTTTCCCACAGTATTTTGTGTGTGGTGTGGACCTCTGCACCCCTGCGGGATCCGGGGGCATGCTCCCCCGGAAGAAAAGTTTGTAGGCTACGTTTTAAAGATAAATTCATAAATATGGTGCACTTTGAAAGTTCAAAATTAAGTGATTAACTAATTTAATGTCTGCAATGAGCCTGTTTTGTAGTAGGCTACACATATATTTTCTGAACCAGAGACGGAGAGCGCTCACCGCTTGACATCACAACTATTCAGTGTTTTCAACCACATAATGTTTATTTTAGGTTTCAGACATTTAAATTCACATAAGTACTAAAAAAGCAATACATTTAGAGTTTGTCAAATACACACTTATGTCTATGGAAGGGGGAATAATAATTATTTCCATTATAATTAGATGACACGTATTATTCATGTCAAATAGTACACATCGTGTAAGTAACTTTCAAGTTTACTCTATGCTTCTCTCAGTTCACCAGCCACTTACTTTCATACTTTCATCTCGGGAGAAGTGGATAAATTGACGTTTGTTAAATCCAACAGATCCGATTCTCTAAAATCCGGTATAAACTAACGCCCATATCGCGTATAGCTCAACTAAGGTGTTTAAACAACAAAACACATCCACTTGCTCATATTTGACAATTGGAATATCAGATATTTCCTGCTATAGCCAACACATTTGTGAAATAAAAGCAGATAATCAGTCATTCAGCGCTATTCTGGCTGCGGTGTGACAAGCAATGACGCGTCACCATGGAAACCATAAAGGGATACGATCTAAATAACGGGCGCCTCTAAAAACTTTTAAACTTACGTGTGAAAAGGTTAAGTAAGGCTTACATTTAAAAGTGTCGTTGTTTTGTTTTGAGCTTATGCTCAATAAATAAAGGAATTAATAGAGATGGGCACAAAAATTACCACATTTTCTCCCGTTTGTCGCGCCCCACTTGTCATGTTTCTATTCCCCACCAGTGGGGCGCGCCCCACACTTTGAGAAACGCTGCATTACATTCATTAAATTACGAATCAACTAAACTTTTTAGGTACATTTAAATTCTTGTCAGTCTTTTTGATTGTATTAATTCTACATGGAATTCTGCAGTTGTCTACGGTCATACATTTGCATAGTCAGTTTCAGATACTGAGCCTTGTATCTTATTTGTCACTTTAAATTGTGACAGTGATTTGTTCTCTTAATATAGGCCTCTACTGCAAGCTATATTCATGGTTCTGAAATCTGGGAATATTAGGGAATTTCTAAAGTGTGATTTGCATGCTTGGGGAAAAGTATGACAATGAATGAAAATGTTACAAGGGGGAAATGGAAAATGGGAAATTTTAAAGCCAATTTAAATTGTATGGTTACACTGTTCTAATCACTTCTTGTGAGTGTGTTGTTGTTTTTCACATATTGATCAACATGTGGAAACCCACTATATGTCCTATATATTAACAGGCACAGAAGTGATGTTCTGGGTTCATTCAGAGACCCTTTGTTAAATCAATATCTGAGTCAGTCAAATGTCAGATGAAAAGAGCAGCATACTTGTAGCGGACAATTGCCCCTTTCTGGCCTCATGTCAAAATGCTTTTTCTGATGAGAATAGAAAAAGGAAAAAAAAAAACACATTTAAAGTTTGCATTGCATTTACTGATTTTAAGTCCTCGTCCTCTACTGAATCCCTCATTAGCATCTTTTTATCTCAATGTCTTATGAACATCCTTACACCACAATATTTTTGACTTATAGAAACTCCTAACATAGAAAGGTATCTCTTGTGAGCATTTGTTAGTGTGTGTGTTTTTTTTCCTCAACACATTTAATGACCAAGACCATTCACATGAGTGTGGCCTATGACACAGCATGTGTTTTCTAATTAATTGCATATTGCTTTTTGAAGAGGGAGTCAACTACACAGTCGTTACATGTTAACTCCCTGTCTTTGGGGAAAACTGTAGATATAATCGTATACAAACCTGGCAATCCCTCTACCTTGTTTCTAGTTTAGATCCTGGCTAGTGCAGCAACATAAACTTTTGGTGTCTGTTTAATAGGGGTGGGAATCTTTTGGTACCTACCTCATGATTCCATTCAAATCAATTCTCGAGGTCATGATAAAAAAAAGCAAGGCAGTCCTGAGACAAATAAAAAAACTACTTGGTACATAAATTAAATTCCTTAATACGAAAATAAGATTTTTTAATAAAATAAAATAAAAATAAATAAACAACAGTATAAATACAATAGAAAAAATATACAAATTAAATGGGATAAAATAAGTTTTTCAGGTACAGTTGCCTATTTTTTTTTACATGTCTTAAGAAATAATACAGAAATTGAATCAAATGTAAAAATAAAACTGTATAGTCTTCACTGTATGAATTAAATAGTAAAGATACTGAAGTAATTAAATCAAAAACTGCAAGTGATTTAAAAAAAAAAAGATGTATTACCATTAAGGAAACAGACGGAAATATACAAATCTCATACAAGTTTATTTAAGTCTATGATCCTCTCTAAGTAGTTTTTGTACTTTTGTGTAGTTCAGAGTGTATTTAAGTGCAACGGTTAGTTTCACGTTGCTATATATGTGAAATAAAATAATTTTTATTTTTAATAAAGGCTGTGGATGTAGTGGGCATACTGCGGCTTGAGAAGCAGCTTTATATAACCCAAGTACATACAGTACACATGCATTCAGAGCAAGTTCTCTCTTGCATTGCCAGTTTTATCCATATGTAACGGTGTAGTTTCATCATCTTGTGCCGTTCCAGTTTATGATGATTCTTTAAAAATTTTAGTTGTTTCAGCCATGCACCCTAGTATGTTAGAAACTATGTGAAGTAGCCTAAATTAGAGGTCAACAAAAGTGGATTTTACCAAGACCAATATTTAGGTTTGACTGTACGTGCCGTTAACGATTAATCAACCGATATCTTTCAAATGGATACTGTTTAAAAAAAAAACCATAACACTATTAAAATGAGAAGTTCTAAATTCTACAGAAAATAATTTAAACATTAAAATATTACAGGTTTCTTTAGCTATAACCTAGAAACATACGTACATTTCATAGGTAACACTTTACAAGTCCCATTTGTTAACAAGGATGTATTAGCTAGCTTTCATGAACTATATGCGAAATGCAATATAATTTTTTTTACAGCATGTATTAATATTTGAGCAAGACAATTGTATCTTGATCATTCATGTTAGTTCATAGTACATTAACTAAGGTTAACAGATAAAATAAAAATGAAAACTCAATTTATAATGTATTCGTAAATGTTGAAACTAACAATAGACAATTGTTTCTGTCGGCTGCATGAACATATCAATGTTGAGAAAGCAATCGCATCACTAGCTTTAAATATGCAACTTCGCTGGCTAATGAATGCATAAAAGTGACCAGCTAGGTATAAACCATAAACTGTAAAAAAAAAAATATGGACGTAGAGTCCGTGACATCACCTGTAGGTTTCTGAAGCCTAAAGTGGGCGTAGCCGGCCGTCGCCATCTTGCTGTCACTCCCGTGCTGTCACTTCACATGCTGTGTCACTCCCGGATAACAGAATATGGGCAAAGAGGCGAGGTGTGGGCGGAGCTGAGGTGCCTAGTTACTGAAACCACACCCACCTAGCGCAGACGTGATCGAGTTTGCTCAGGCTTAGGAGCTAATGCTATATGCTACTGGCCTCGCGCTACAGTGACAGCTGACTTGAAGTAAAGCCAATAGTTAAAGTTCATGTTTTTGCCCTTCGAAATACTATAATAGTTAAGATATAACTAAAAGTGAGACACTGTATCGTGATGTATTATTATTCTGCTAGTTAAAAATTTATTATCATGCAGTAACTTATATATTGCTCTGAGCTTGTGCGTGTGACAGTGATTCATGACCATACATGTCAGTCAGCGCGGCATCGCACGTCAAGTTCGTAAATAGCTTTATTCAGTCCATTTTAAAATCTGATTTTGGCCGCTTCTCAAATGGGTTAAACCAAAGATATTTCCTAATAAGTTCAAGTAAATGCACTAGAAAGCCACGCTCATTCAAGGGTGTGCATCTATTGCATGGACCGAGAGAAAGCACTGACACCTGCAGGATTTCATCTGACGGTACTTTTTATTTAACACCAATTAAATAAGCATATATAGTCTATCTGTTCCGAGAGAGCAACGGTACCGCAGAACAAGTGTAGTCTCTCTCTCTATAAATCTAAAAACTCCAAAAAGCAACGAAATTATCAGATATAAGTGCATGTTCACAGAGGAAAACAACTGAAAAACAGCGATGGTTGTTCTCTCGGTTCTCGACAACGACGGAATACAACGGCGTTGGCGAAGGTATAATGCGTGTATTAAATTGTATGAAATAATCCCCAAAAAAGCACAAACACGGCAGAGATACCAAGCTCAGCAGCTGGAATTAGCTGAGGTGACGTGACGCTAACAGACATCAGACAAAGGGCTAGCAGTGACAGCAGCGGCAATCCACCGGTCACTTAAGTGGCCCTTAATTATGCTAGGGGTGTGACGGTTATTATATAACCGTGAGACCGACGGTTATAGTTGAACACCGTCATTAGAACCCTATAACTGCCAAAACCGTGTTAAAATATTTTTTACAAAAATGTTTTTATCATAGAGAATGTTTAAATACTAATTAAAAACAATTGTTAACAGTCTGTGTTATTAATGGTCTACGTCGTTTCCAACTGTAGTTGATTCTTTGGAAAACAGCATAAGTGAGATGTGCAGATAAAGGTGTGCAGCGCAGTGGCCATAGGAATCTGAATCTGAAATCTCTGCCCCTTTACCGATCAGAGCGCGCACTGACACGGAGTTAACCCGCTATCTCCAAGAACAACCAATTGACTGTACGGCTGATCCACTAGCATGGTGGAGAGACAATGAAACACGTTATCCCTTAACAAAATTGGCACGTAAATACATGTGTATTTGTGCTACAAGCACAGCATCAGAGCGAATTTTTAGCACTGCGGGTAACATAGTTACCCTGTCAGATCGTCACTAAAACCGAGTAAAGTGAACATGTTGGTGTTCCTGTCACGGAACTTGGAAGTCGAAAAAGATTAGGAATTTAAAATGTCATTGCACTTTTTTTGTTTCCTGTATTTAGTTGGTTTAATTAAGGTATTATCACAACAGTCGTTGTTCAACTTTCTTTCTTTGATAAAGGTATGTAGATTTTATCATTTGTAATGTAGGCCTACTCATTCATTTTTATGCAGCTCTTATAGAATTTAAGTTGCATACTTTTTTTAAAGGATTTGTTTACGGTGTGTGATTTAATTAAAACAAAGCACATTCATTGCAACGTTTTTTTTTTGTTTAAGGATTTGTTTACTGTGTGATTCACTGCTAGTTGTCTTGCTGAGACTTGTTTTGCTAATTTTAAATAAACGAGTAACTAATTAGCAAGTAGCTAATCAATGTCTGCTCGTTTATTCAAACTGAGTTGTCCTATAACAGACGAATGTCACAACGCCCCGTCCCCGCAATCGGCAAACATACTGCTGTTCTTTCCCTGCTAATGCAGCATCTAGTCAACAAATTAATTACTTTATAATGATATGGCGACATGGACTGTAGTGTTCTGTATTCATACCGTTTCGCTGTCAGTGTTTTAAACAGTATGAAATATCAAAACTGAAATGCCGTTTATTTAACAAAATTGTTTATGGACTTTAAATTATAAAGAGATTATTTTCTTATATTATTCATATATAATTTTTTAGAATCCTAGATTTATTTGTTGCACTTTTTTTATGCAGTTATATAGTAAAACTAAAATACCTTTTTCAGTTTACAGTATTAGATGTGTGGTTGCATTTTAAGTTATTTTTCACTTAAGAAAGATAAATAATAGATTGCTGTGAAATGTATGTCAGATAATAAAAATACTCTAGTTCACTATGTATTTGTTCATGTTTAATTAAGGGATAAGTCTGAAACACGCCATAAAATAATTCTATCAATTCATACAGTGCTAGTATGAATTGCAGCTGTATAGCCCTCTGGTTATCTTCGGGGTCTTTTTAACCCGCAAATGACTTTTGGTCAAATTAAAAAAAATTTTCTCTTTGTCCAAATGGTATGAAACTTTCTACAGCTCTTAACACTTCATAGATCTACAAAAAGAAAATAATTTGGAATGATATCTGTTATTATGTTGGCGTGAAAAAAATAGTCACACTTGTTGTCTTCGGGGTCCCTGGAGACCCCGCATAGTAAATATATAATATTCATCATCAAAATCAGAAACAACGCAGATCACATGGACAGAAATGAAATGGCACACTTCCAATAATGTAAAAAACATCCACAATGCAAAATTATCATGCACACCACACACACACACACACACACACACACACAACCACACATACACACAGGAATACATTTGTAATGCTATAAAAAAAAAGTCTTATAATTTGTCAAATAAAATGCAGAACCACCACAAATATAAATTGGTGACACTGACACAACGAAATACACACACACACACACACACACACACACACACACACACACACACACACACACACACACACACACACACACACACACACACACACACACACACACACACACACACACACACACACACAGATAAAAACAGATAATTGAAATAAATGATAAAATCTAAAGACTCCAACATTTCTCTTTGTAACATCTTGTTCAGGTTTGATTCTAATCATAAAGTAACATTATTGAAGAACTTTTTTCAATACAAAATATGCTAAACTTTGACCAAAAGTATATAATTCTTTTTTATAATTTTGATTTTAAAATATTTATAAATGAATCCAACTCAATCCAACTGAATCCAACTTGTGAAAAGATGTATTTTGGTTAATCAAACAGCAAATAGCAAATAATGGAGCTCTATAGCAATATAGTGGTTAAAGTGAATTTTTTTATTTTAAAACTGCATTTTCCAAAAAAAGGGCAAAAGTCTTACATTAAATCATGTACAATTATCCATGTTATCCCCATAAATGAAAGTTAGAAATCTGGGTCCTTTATAAAGTGAATTTTACATAAAATGCTGTTTTATGTAAAAAACCTATTTATTTAAATATTTATTTTTTATTTTTTAGAAATTTAAAAAATATCAAAAATCCTCCAAAAACTGCACAAATGTTGAGTAAAAACATTCATAAACAGAGTAAAATTACATTTGTAAAAAAAATATATATTATACTGTTACAAAATGCAATGTTATTGTCTGGGGTCCCTGGAGACCCCAAAGATAACAAGTGTACACCCTAAATGAAGATAATCAGAGGGATAGATACTGTACACACCCAGGTATCGGATCAGTACTCGGTAGGGGTGTGACGAGACGCTTATCTCACGAGATGAGACACGAGATTGGGTTCACGAGAACGAGACGAGATTTTTGCACAATTTTTCAGAAATCCTCAATGACAAAATGCATGACAAAATAGTATGCAGGTGCATTTTGCAATGTTTAACTAATAATCTTATAAAGTAGACCTGAAATGACATGCATTATGAGAATGAATTATCAAATGCATTGAAAGAAAACAATATACAAGCACTGTAAAAGGTTTTTATTGACTGGCTTTTCTCTGTATGATTTCACATTAGTCTCTTCAGGCCTTACTGTACATTCAAGAGCTTTCAGAACTTCTGATTGAGGCTGTGTGACCTAACTGAACTCCTTGAAGTCTTATTAAGCGCAAACAATAAGTGCAAGTGCAACCATAATCAAAGTTAGCACACAGACTCTTTATAATTGTTTTCAAATTGCTGTTTTATTTTGCACCGGCGGTTATAGGGTTAATGCGGTGAGTTCGGAAAAGGCCGAGTAGAGAGAAACGAGGCTGATGTGTTTGTCTCTACAGTTGTTCTTGCGTTCCGTTTATAAGTTCAGAAACAGAGCCTCCCTTGTCTGTTGTCCTTACGACATTACAGTACTCTCTCAATATATTCGAAGTAGGGCTGGGCGATATATCGATATAAAAATATATCGATATATTTTTAAATGCGATATGGAATTAGACCATATCGCATATATCGATACGGTGCAAATATGCGCTGTGATCCTTGCTCCAAGCAAGCTGCTGACCCGGAGCTATCTGCACTGCTCCCCGCGCGTGAAACTGCGCGCTGCAGAAGCCCCAGCCGCAAGCCATCGACAACCCGAAACAGTGTTTCCGCTACATTCATTCTAGTGGTCCGCCACACCAAACATCATCCCGCCACGGCTGCAGCTTCTCAGTAAAGTCCGATATTATGCATACTATTGTGTTATTGTTAAGCCCCACTAAAGGCATAAAAGTATTGTAAAGCACCATAAAGTTTTTGTGCACTATATTCCAAGACTTCTAAAGTCATTCGATTGCATAATGTGAGGTAAAAATTAATATTTAAGTCGTTAAGTTAGTTAATGAAAACTCATCTCTCCTCAGTCATTCTCCATTGATTCAGCATTCAAACAGCGCGTTGCGTTCGGTTACGACAGTAACACGACGACACTCTCTTCAAGATCAATGTTCCCATTATTGTACTTTATTTGTAGATAAATGTCTATGGTTTGCATAAAATTACTATCTTACTGGAGTTTACTGCACTTTCTAAATCATATTCCTTTCTCCCGGGTGTCTGTTAGATTGCAGCACTGGAGTAGAGAGCGCTATAAATTGTTCTTCATGCGCACTGTAACTGAAATTTAAAACTGTTAAAAGAAAAGGCTCAATAAACTGTTGCATAGATATAATATTTCACTTTGTGCAAATGTGAAGCGCTGCACGCTGTGACTGCGCGTTGCTTCGAGTGCATCATTTTGCGCACGGGATGCACATAATCGCTTTGCCGCTCTTATTGGAGCCTTTCATATTATAATACTTAGGCAAGGTTAGGTGTAAGGGGGCGTGGCCCATGGGACTATCACTGCCACCACAGCTGGGAAAAAAATCCTAGAGGAAACACTGCGAAAAAGCTCCAGCCCCGAAACAAAGCTCACTGCAAACTTAATTTTCCCGCAGCCACCTTATGGAGCTTTGATTTCAAAAAAGGTACTCCTGTTGCTATACAGTATTTATGTTTACATTTTATTGTTATTTAAACAGCTGACCATTTAATTATGAACCAGGTGAAGAAACCTGTTTATTATTTATTTGATTTTGCACCTGTTCACTGAAATAGCCAGTTTCAACTTTCAATAAAACTAGGCTACTTGTGATGTCATATTTGGCTTTGACTTTGACTGAACATTTGCTCTCATTTTGAGGAAAAAATATCGGGATATATATCGTATATCGATATTCATCCTAAATATATCGGGATATGACTTTTGGTCCATATCGCCCAGCCCTAATTCAAAGTGCAAACTGAGACCATAGCCGCAAATAAACAGTCCAGAGATGGGTATTAGGAGACGGACTATTGTATGTTCGCGGCCTAATTTGTGCGCAATGCACATCAGGGAGCTTGTTTTACTTTCACTTTCGTGATAGCGCAGCGGTGCTGAGCGTGCATTCTACAATACATTTATCAGACGTTAGTCTATGTTGCGCAACGAATCCTCCGCCATCCTCACGCGATCAGTGAACTGTGATTCGTCCTGCACTGATTGCAACGGCAACTCGTGCTGGATGAGCAGAGCAGACTTTTACATTATTTTATAATGGTTTTTATTTTTTTTAGAAAACAGCAAAACGATAGTTTAGGCGAATGTGAGTGTAGCGGTGGAATATTCTATGGTAATCTCACCCTCACGCTCAGTCATGGCGATATCGCGAGACAGCTTTTCACTCGATGAGAAATCTCGTCATGTTTTAGTATCGCGAGATCTCGTGGCACGAGATCTCGTCACACCCCTAGTACTCGGTATCGGCCGATACCCTGAGTCCAGGTATCGGGAAGGGAAAAAGGGTATCGGAACATCTCTACTTCTCTCTCTCTCTCTCACTTACACCCTGAGGCAGATGCTTCCCAGAGTCTGAGACCAGAGCACAACAATTCCAGCCACGCCAGAGCCCTGCACATTCAAATGCTCCTGTATGCTTTTAATTACTTTTACTGCAGATGAGCTCTCTGCTTTGACCACGCCCGGCCTCGCTGCCTTACTCACCCTGCTTTTTGGGTCAGCTCCTTTTGGCAGCCCTTCATATTTATTTCATCTAAAATTGTATGACCCCTCCCAGTTCCTTGGTCTCGAAACTTCAGTACACAAAAAGGGTGATCTCTTGACATAATTATAAGAACAACCAGAATGGTGTTTTGTGTTTTGCAGTGTTTCTGGCGGCGGCCTCCTAGATTTTGGCAAGAACTAGTGGTCGACCGATATGGGATTTTTAATGGCCGATGCCGATATTGAGAAAGCAATCTGGCCGATTGGCCGATATGAGGCCGATACAGTACATGTGAATACAGTAAATGAGAGACAAAGAATATTGGTGAAACTAAATGAACATTTATTGTACATATATTTAATTGCAAAAAGAATTTTGCATAAATATTATTTACTAATTTATTAAAATGTAAACAAATGAGGTACTGTAACACTTCAATAAATAAAGTTTTAATAATTACTGCTGCTTACTTCAGGTTACAAATAACATGTATCATTAATGAACCAATCTAAACAATATTTATAAATTAATGACAAAATAGTATGTGCAATTTCATACATTTTATGTACAATATACATAGTTAAATAAAAATCTCACATAGTTTATTTACACTATTTAGTTTAAACAGGTTGTTTTACTGTAAGTATATTTAAATAATAATGATTTATGTCTGTTTAGTAGGGCCGGGACTCGATTAAAAAAATTAATCTAATTAATTAGAGGCTTTGTAATTAATTAATCGAAATTAATCGCATTTTAATTGCATAAATATTTGACCTGAGAACAGTGAAAGTATTTTTTTTTCACATGGATTTTTAGTATACCATTAAATAATGACTGAATACATAAGCTTAAGCAACAAAATGTTGTTTAAAAATGTTGTTTAAGTCCAGCAGACCAGTGTTTTTTGCCATTAAGTGTGGCAATAGCATATTGCTACACTACACTAATAGCAATAGCGAATTCCTTGTTGCATAGCTTGCACACAACCATCCTCTTATCGACGCTTCCATCCGTTTTTGTAACAAAATTTCCCATCCACCGGTCAACCAAAGCGACCTCGTCAGCTTCTTCGTCATGAACGCTAGTTGGTGCGCCAGTATAATCGGTCCGCCGAAACTCATCCAGTGAGAAACGTTCCGCGGTGCAAAAATAAGTGCGATTAAAAATATTTTTTTGTGTAATTAACGCGTTAAAGTCTGTAGTTAATTAATCTTAATTAACGCGTTAAAGTCCCGGCCCTACTGTTTAGTTTTGCTTGTTAGTTTCTTTGAAACTTTGCAAGCCGTCACATGTATTTGCATACTCGATTAACATCAAATCCGACCGGAACATATTAGGGATGGGACGATTACCGGTTTCACGATAAACCGCGATAAAATGTACTGACGGTTAGTATTATCGTTTAAAATTTAATTATCATTAAAACCGTGTTTGAATGTTTTTTTTTTTTTATTCGAGAAGGAATGGCGGAATAAGGCAGTGACCGTGCTCGGGAGATTTTCTAGCCTTTTAAGAGGACCAAATCTCAGGTGTGGTCATATTTTGGCTTTTACAAAAGTCCTGACTCCTGAGGGAAACTTAATCGAGGATGGTCACCCTGTCTGCATAACAAAAAGTCGCTGCAATAGAAACACTTCAAATCTGCCGATCGTTTTGTGTGACCATCGCAAGTCAAGTTAACTTTGACCTCAATACCAAAACTACGTGTGGGAAGCAATTGGGCACAACATGTTGTTGTGAGTGTAAATATTTTATCTTACTCACTTGAAATAGACGTGAAGCTTCCGTGAAGAAAAGTTTGCAGCAAGTGGCTTTGAGCCAAAGACGAACGAACAACTTCAAACCAGACTATTATTAAGAGTGATATTTTAAGGGATAGTAATGTATAGATTCATTGTACACTTATTACACCGATTTGTTTTTTTTTTACCACATAATTACGGGAACATATTTAATTGAGATTGAGATTAATGTGTTAAATCTTACCTGTTTATAAATCCATTTTGTACAGCGTACAAAACAATCGTCCAGACAAGATGATCACAACAATATTATCATTAGTAAACAATAAATCAACTCTGATTTCATTTTCAATACACTCAAAAACGGTAGACGCAAGACTGCAAGTTGTATTTGAATGAAACAAGAGCGCGCGTCCGTTGTGATATGGATGTGCGCTGTGTAATAATGCGTTGCTATTGACGACGGTCATTATAAAGAAGGAAATGCCACAGAATAGAATCTTGCTTACAAAACTGCATAGAGCTGCTTATTTATTTGTTGTTTGTTGATTTTCAAATATAAAACTTGTTGAAATGTTTTCAGTGTCAGCATCAGTTCTTTTTGAACACTTTCATCTCATTTGAACAAAACCGTGATAATATTGATAATCACGATAATTTTGGACACTATAATCGTGATATGAAATTTTCATACCGTCCCATCCCTAGAACATATGAAAAGGTATACTACACACAATATTACGCCAATCGTGGATAATTAAATACAGCAGATAGAGATAGTGAATAACATTTTCAAGGATTTTTTTCCCCAAACGTATTATTATTAGTATTATACTATACAGTGTTCTCTTCTCATCCACCTCGCGCGATCACTGATCTGTAGTGCACGCGACCCAGCTTTTCAGTCCGTGAGGAAACAGCGTCTAGTTTAACGTAACCGAGAACAGCGCGCGTATAGGGAACAGCCAGTCAGAGGATTTTTGACTGTTTGTTAGGTAAAATGTTTTCAGTTTTGTTTGAATTTGTTTATTACATCTGTGACCCCCCACTGGAGCTGTCGCTGGGCTGCAGATCTGACACATCACGGTACTGTTTGAATAGACTTCACTGCACGCCGGAGTGTTTTTGTGTGTAACACAATGTAGCGTCAGGTTAGAAAGCGAATGCTGATTGGTCATTTACGGTGTCTGTCAGATGTCTGCTTCACTTCTGAGTGGCTTGTCTTATGGTGCTGGGCGGAGCAGAGTGAGCGTATTCAGTTCATTCATACTCGCTCTACTCGCGCCAGTGGAAAAAAGCGCTAATGCACTGGCACAAACTGTTTTGAAATATATCGGCCAAACGGAAATATTTATATGCCGATATCTAAAAAAATCCAAATATCGGCCTCTGCGATATATCGTTCGACCACTAGCAAGAACCAAGGTCTCCTAAATTGTATAACTGTTCTGTAAGGTTTGAAATTGAGTATCGGTTCTTTCTCATAGAAAATACAAGATTTTCATCTTGTTCATTTCTAGGGGTGTCACGATTCTCCAAATCCTCGATTCGATTACATTTTCGATTCTAAGGTCACGGTTCGATTCGATTCTCGATTTTTACATTTATTTTTTTTAAAGCCGAAACCGGACAATCAGGATGCTCTCTGTCTTACATGCGCTTCATGAGGCACACACGCAAGGTCTCTCGCTCTCTCCCTCTCTGCAGTGTGTGTAATACGGTTTGGAGCACAGTTTTTTCTGTCTCGCATGCGCGCTCTTGCTCGCTCACTCTAGATTCCGGGAGATTTTAACTAATTTGCGTGCATCAGGGAGCCGCTATCAATATGCGGGAGACTCCCGGAACTTCCGCGAGACTTGGGATGTCTGCAAAGAAAACTGTGGCTTTTTTGAAGCGCGAACGTTGTCAACATAACTCACTGGAAATCCAAAAAACTTCCACACCTGCGACTTCAATGAAAGAGGAGGGGGTTCAAGTTCTGTCGATGGGTCTCCTGAATCTGCAGTTGCCATGCTATCTTTTGAATGGCTGTAGCTAAGTTAGAGGAGGTTGACCATAGACTCGCAGCACTTCAACACGTGTGTTTTTTTCCGCTTGGCACTCCGGCCGGACATGACATGGGGGCGTGGCAGCATCGACGATTCTATTTTTTTAATTGAAGTTCAAGATTGTGAATTAATTTCGATCGATTTCGATTTAAAAGCGAAATCGTGACACCCTTATTCATTTCCATTAATGCTTGTGAAATGTGTGCGTCCTTCTGCCAATGTGGGTGGAATACGGTACTAAAGTATGCGGTAGGGATGTCCCAAAACCATTTTTTCTGAACCGATCCTTTTAATGTTAATGATTAAAATGTACACAAATAAAATAGGAATGGCCTTAAATTTATTGAGGTAACAGACATTTACTCTTTTCAGTGCAAATACTGCATGATGCAACAACACTGCACTCTAAGTACTTCAAGTAACAACAAACAACATATGGTTATGAGCTTTAAACTGTCCAGTAAAATAAATTATATTAGTTTATCTAAGTTTAAATAAGTCACACTCTGTTAGGGCTTGTCCGAATATCATTTTTTTTGAGTTTCGAAGCTTCGGTAGTAATGAACATCGAATATTCGAAGTTTCGGAATCTCTATATGTCTGTCTGTCCGTTTGCATTTTGATTATTTCGAGAACCGTTCATCCAAACGACTTCAAGTAGTGCAGTGTCGTATTTGGTGCAATATAGATAGGCAGGCGAGACACGGCACGTTCAGAATTAATAAACTTTTAATAAACGTATAAAAAAATAATAAACTAATAAACTACAGAACAGCACAAGCGGGAAGCGCACGCGCCTCACGCGAGCAGAGCTTATATGCTCCGAGAACGGACATTGCACTAGTGATACAAAACACACACACACACAGGTCTGTTAACTTAAATATTAGACTACCTTATTAAAAATATTCCTTAAGTTAACAGACCTGTGTTTTATATCACTAGTGCGTGCAGTGTCCGTTCTTGGAGCATATAAGCCCTGCTCGCGTGAGGCGCGCCGCTTCTTTATTTAAATCTACCCTACTTTGTCAGTAATTTGTTAGTGAGAAAAATATTAGACTACCTTATTAAAAATATTGCTTTTCTCACTAACAAATTACTGACAAAATAGGGTAGATTTAAATAAGCGGCGCGCCTCACGCGAGCAGGGCTTATATGCTCCAAGAACGGACACTGCACTAGTGATATAAAACACACACAGGTCTTTTAAATTAAGCAATGTTTTTAATAAGGTGTAGTCTTATGATATTATTCTCACTGCCAAAGTAGGGTAGATTTAAATAAACAAAAACGAAATTTAAATAAATAAAAATGAAATTTAAATAAATAAAAATGAACGAACTGTAATAGCCTAAATAAAGAACACGGTAGCAATAACAATTTCAATAACCTCACAAATTTCAATGTATATTTCGCAGTAGATTATTTTAGATTGATAATAATGGGTAAAAAGAATAATACATTTTGTTTCTATTATTCTATTTTCCACAATGTCAAAGCAATGCAGCTTAACCCAAAACACAAGCTCAGGCGTGCACTTCTGTCCATACAAACTCTGCTATTCTGCGCTCTAGGCAGAATACTCCCGTTGCAGGAACACTTTAGTCCAAGAAGCAGCAAATATATTTATTAAGTAGCTATAACGAAGTTATATGTTAAGTATTATATTTCATCAGATTTTATAGTGTACAACATATTCAAGCGCGAAAGAGAACCGTTTCGAGGGGGATGCCAGGTGTGCAAACCCTACCCCCCCCCCCCCGCCCGAATATTCGAATGTTACTTTTCAAATCGAATACCAACCCACCGAACGAATATTCGGGTCCAGCCCTACACTCTGTCTGTCTCTCGCGCACTGTCGGACACACTCGGTGTCTCTCGCGCAGTGTCACTTCGCTTTTGTCCAGTCCGGCGCATCATAGACAGACGTGCACGTGTGTGTGTGTGTGTGTGTTAGAGAGAGACGCGTGAGTGACAGAGAGATGGAGGGAGAGCACGGAAAGGAAATGCAACTGATGCGCTGCGTGTTTTAAATGGCTTTAAACAAAATGAACGAAACGCAATATGTGGCGGCCGGTGTTGATTCTGTGGCGCACTTCCACGAATTAGTCTGTGTGGGAAACACTTCATAAAAGTCACGTGCGAACTGCTCGGCTCGGTACTGAGGGCTTGGCGTCGAGTTTTTTAACTTTTTCGCCGACGAATGCAGAGCCGTGGAGAGCCGCTTCGCCATGCTTTCATTGTTTTGATGCCGTCATTGTAGCTGAAATGACGGGAGGGGTTGTGTCGCCCAGATTTGCTTCCCCCTGCATTTTCCCCAGACATGCGTTCTTCCACACAAAAACAGAATTTCATTCCAAATATGTAAAATTCCGCTAGATTCCGCGTTAATTGGGCGATTCCGTCTGCGATTCCGTGATCGCGGAAATTATAGGGCCCTAAATTTCTATAACTCTGTGTTTAACACACAAAAGAGTGATTATCACAATCTACTTAATACAGACAACTTCATTATAAAGAACCTATAACAAAAATGCTATACTAAACTAGATTAATGGATAATTCAGCAGTAAAATTTAGTCTAGAAAAATCACAAGTGCGCAATAATTGTATAAAATCTGAACATTTAGTGAAAAAAAAAAAACTTTTATTGGGGAACAAATAAGAGACAATAAGTGTAGCACTAAATCTGGTAAAACGTTACACATTGCTCTTTGTATTGTTGTAAAATACATTAATGAAAAACAAGATAGCAAAAATCAAAAAGATCAATTTTATATAGTCTACTATAAAATTAAGAATTTTTTTAAATGTATAGCACAGCTGTTTAATGAGGCAGCAACATATGATAGATGGGGCAGAACAAAAAAGGCTATTAAAGGGCACCTATTATGGCATTTAAAATGTTCCTAATATTGTTTTGGGAGTCCCCAACAACAGTTTTACATGCATGCAAAGACAAAAAACACTTTTGTTGTCTTATAATATGGATTTTTTACCGGATTTGCTCACCGACTCCCAAATGATTCGTTCAAAGACTCATTTTTCCAAACCCCTCCTTTGCATGACGCTAATCTGCGGTGATTGGTCAGATGACCCAATCAGTTATTGTTTGCGTTAGCCCAACGGATAAACATATTGATAAAGCACTGCAGTACTACAAGGTATTGCTCTATTCTTTGACAACTCCAATAACAACGACATACATTTCACATATTTAAAAAAAATGGACATTGGAGACCTAAAAGCTGAAGCTGAGCGTAACTTACACAACACACACAAATACTTATTGAGCATGCTACAAAACACAAAGCAACAATTATTAATAATACTTAGAGGTTGTGATTCGTCGGAGGAAGCTGATCCAAATAAAATTGGTACTGAATAGTGTTGTCAAAAAACTCGGTACTTCGGTACCAAGTCGGTACTAAAAAAATTAAACGGTTACGGTCCCAGCTTTTCTAGGTACCGAGTACCGGGTTAATCCGGTTCTTGATGCGTTGTCGGAAAGATGCAGAGGTGCGTACTCTTCATAAAAACACTCTGAGACACGGCGACCGGCGCTGCTAATGCGGTGGCTCTGAATCCACTTGTTGACAAGAAAGGAGGAAAGAGCCACATATGGAAATATTTTGAATTAGGCTAATGTCACGTTGCCATAAAGGGCGGTTCACACGTTTATATAGCGCGTTTTTTTGCGCGTGCAAATTTCAAATGTAGGCGCGCGGCAAGCGCGCTCATAATAGAAGAGACGTGCGAGCTCGCCGCTGTTCATGGTTGCATAGCGGAGACACGGGAAAGCAAGCGCTTGTGGAAAGGAGAAAGCGGTGCGATGCGCTCTCCATGATGACGAGGAAGTATCAGAATTAATTGATTTCTAGCCCTTGCATTAGAAATCAGCTACAGGGTTCTCAAGCTTTGAAGACAGCCAAGAGTGACATTTTTGGATTAAATAAAAGTACAGTTAAGTCAAATAAAACATGTTTTATCTCCTGTATAATTTGGTAACACTACAATAAGACACCATTCATTAATATTACTTAATGCAACATCAACACATTGAGTGAACAACATTCACAAACATTAATTAATGTAAAATATATTTAATACAAACACTTGATTGTTCATGTTTGTTCACTTCATTCATTGTGCATTAAATAATGTTAACAGATAAAACTTTTGATTTTAAAAATATATTAGTACATTTTTAAGTTAACCCCATGGAGAATAATTGCTACAGTATATAACTGTTGTTTATTGTTAGGTAATTTTATCTAATGTTATCTAACAAATAGAATCTTATTGTAAATTGTTTTTAGTACTACAGTTTCCATCTTTGTAACCGTGATATACACTTTAATATGTGTAAATTTAATCTAAATTAAGCTTTGGTACCGAGAACCGTGGATTTTCACTGGTATTGGTACCGAATACTGATATTTTGGTACCGTGACAACACTAGTACCGAACCTTCCTTCAGTATCAACTAGGGATGCACCGAAATGAAAATTCTTGGCCAAAACCGAAAAAGAGGAAACCAAGGCCGAAAACCGAAACACCGAAAGAAATTATGCCAATTATTAGTATCATTGCATTTATGGCTATGTCTGTGTACAAACTTTACTAAAATCAAGGCATTGCAATTGCATAAATTAATATAAAATTTTCAAAGAATAAATCAATTACAAATTATGCAAATATTTATTTAGCACAATGCACAGTATAAAATAAAATTCAAACTAAAATGTTTAACTTGACCCCACTCATGTGTACATTAAATAATAATCTACTGGCCTGCAGAAAGGTTTTAAAATGAAATGTTTTCTCATAAAAACAAAGCCGAGCGCAAACTTCTCATCACACCAGCACCTAGTTTGCACATCTAAATTAGTTGCTTACATTTAAAAAAATTAGCATACAATAGCATAAAAAGCCTTTTTAATGAACAAAGGTCCATGTTTAATACAAATGTACACGAAACTTAATGAAATATGTTTAGTGAAATTAGAAAATATTTAAGAGCATTAATTTATTTGTATACATACATGTTCCCATATACATTTTTTTTTTTAATGTCACAAGTAATAATCCCAGGGGTTACTGGGTTTTACATGATTATTTTTGTATTGGTGGTGGAATACTAAAAAATAAACATTGTCATGTGTTTATCTTTCTTCTTCTCACCGATTCCTAATGGTTAGAGGACAGTTACTTGAGTGGTCCCCTGTCGTTTCAAGGAATAGTACAACGGCCAGCGGGTCAAGTAGGCCTATAAACGCCTCGACTGTTTGGAGCGGTGCGTGCGCTGTCTGTGGAGACTTGCGCTGCGGATGCAGGCGAAAGTATAAACAAGGCTTCCGTCTCCTCGCGGGTTCAGATACACTGAAATACGTCCACATCGCAGACATGTTGCTTCAGACAAGCACGTACAGGTCGCGGTTTCTGTTTGCGTCATCACAACATTTCGGCCGTATTGTTTCGGTGGCCGACTATTCGGTGCATCCCTAGTATCAACCGGCTCGCGAATCCACACTTGTAAGCATTTTTGTTTGTAAAACAATCGTCATTAAAATTAAGCGAACACAGCACAAGGTTCGGTTTATATTATTCTTAACTTTGGTAAAAATTTTGTGGCTTATTAATTTAGTCTAATCACAAATGACTGGAACAGTCATGGAAATTAAGTTTAGGAATCTCGTCTCATCTCAAGATCACTCATTTAACAGTTCATCTATTGACAAAATTATGGGGGAAAAAATCAGGAATGTCAGAATCAGATTGCATACTTCGTGCATAAATGTCTGTCAAAACCAAGATGTTGAAGGATGTTCACTAACAAAATCTGCAGATAGGACTGATGAAATTGCTATCAAAATCAGAAACTGAATGAAATTTGATAACATTGAAAGACTTCAACATTTTCATTCGACAGGTTTCAAGTTAGGTAACTTTTAACTAAAAGATCTCTTTTTGATTTTAAAAACGGCAAAGTTTTTCATTTGAATTTGCGTTTTTATTATTTTTTAGCATGCAGTGAGAAGTATTTCACTCAGTTCCCTAATCATTCCGATTCAATTTCAGCAAGTGTAGAACAAATTTATACACGTGTGCATTATGCATGTTATCGTCTCTGACAGAAGTCGAATCTGCCATTTTCTCTCTTCTCGGAAATCGATGACTCGTTCAAAAAATTGATTTTGAATACATGATTCTCAAATTATGTGGATTTGAAAACAGATGGATCGTAAGGTAATTATTTATTTCTTATCTGGCAAGTATTCATTGAATTAATTGCCCTTGAGTGTGTAATCAAAGTTTTTATTTTTAATATTCCAAACCGACAGCCAAAGTTTTTAACGTAATAATGTGATGTAGTAATGTGTGTTAAGGGGTGAACTATGTTTGATTTTTGGGTAATTATAAAATGTGCTGGAGAAGGTCTAAATGCTTTTTGCGTAGTTCATTGTATTTATTTTGTGGAATTAAGATTATTTCGTGGCTTAAATTACATGTTACTCAGAAATTGACATGTTTGGCTTGTCAAAAATGTACATTCAGCTGTCGCAAATTCGTTGACTTTTGAAAATTAAGTTCGGTATTTCGGTACACCTGTACTTTCTGAAAACTCTGCTGATGGCTTTTGAGATCACCGTGCTGGTCTAGTCTGCCCAGGTTGGTAGCCATCAATGTGCTTCTGCCTACGCTAGCAAGCAGCCCAGTTCCTCCCAGTACCTCACAGTGTGGGATGTCCTACCCTCCCTGCGGGTGTTAGGGGAGGTGTGTGGAGGTCAAGGGGACAGGGAGAGAAGAGGGAGGGGGGAAACCCGCTGATCAGCTCATCTTAATGCTTACAGTAATTCAAAGGCTGAAAGGCTCAGGGCCTAAATAGCATGCAGCTTTTTCTCCCAGCTGCGTTTGAGAGGGGTGGGCCTAGTGGCTGATGTGAACTTTGTGACTAGTGCCCTCATTTGTGTTAATTACCTGTCCCTGTTCAAGGGGACACACCATGTGTGCAGCAGCATTATTGTTATAGAGCCTCATGGAATAGACATTTTAACACCTTAAAGTCACCAAGAAAATTATGTTTGGTAAATGCATGTTAAAGATCTTATTGTACATGATTCATCCATGTATGCATTTAATAAAAAAAAAAATTGGCCATGCTATGTTTAATCACAATGACTAAGTTTACATGTGAACCAATAATATAATTATTTTCAATAATCAGAGTTTAGGATCAGATTGCTGTAAGATGTTTAGGTGACCTTTTCAAAGCGTTTCTCTCCTTTGTACATGCAATTGTCATTATTCCGGTTATTGCTGAGAATATTAAACTCTACCTTCAAGCTCTTCCAGCACACACAGATTTGTTCGTTGGTTCTTTGGTATTCGGCATCAGTCTGTTTTGTTTTGGTGACTCGTTTAAAAATGTCTCCATTTTGATGTTTTAGACCATCAATATACTGCATTATATTATTGCTGCTGTCAACATTCCCCGAAAATGTGATGCCTTTTTCACCACCATGTTGAATTGCAAAAGTATTTGTAATGATCCATAATGAATTTACCTTCAATATATTTTATTAACAAATGGAAGTGATATGGCAATAAATGTTGCGATGGAGTTTGTAATTTGCTTTGCCTTTTCTGAGTTGGGTGGAAGCTTTAAGGTTGTCCTGTTTTCCACGTCAGCGCTGTTTGATCTGAGGTCTGTGGTTTATAACAGAATTCTGTGACAAATTTGAATGCTTCCAATTAGATCTCGCTGCGACGTTATTAATTCTGCGGTGAATTCAAACGCTTTCTCACTGGATCTCCCAGCGTTGTGTATTAAGTGTTGCGTGATTGAGATTGGCCCATGGGTAAACCTTTGCTAAACGTTCTGCGCAGTTCAAACGGATAACGCAGGTTCATTTCACTTTGCGGCTTGATGTTTATCGTATGTAACAGAAGTTGCAGCTCTAATCAATTGGACAACGTGCTGGTCGCACTAGTGCGACCTCTTGTCGCTTATTTGGTTGAGGTCTGGAACACTACTTGCATAAAGTGTGGCTCTTGTGGTCCTTTTTCCCTTCAACTTCATAGAAGCCAAAATTATGCTAGATTTTAATGCAGAGGGGGCCGGTCGGGTTTCTTGCTCAACCAGCATGTGCACAGCTGCACGCCACAGACTGTCCAGGCGCCTTTTGCGTTCAGTCAACATTATGTTAAGTAACATTTAGAAAATCAAAATTTTGACATTTGTGATTTGAATCAGAATCGTTCACGTCCGCGCATCTAAGAATAGTTTTTTCCCCCCACCCCTAGCTGCAACTAACGATTATTTTCATTATTGATTAGTTGGCTGATTATTTCTTCGATTAATCGGATAAGAAGTTTTCTTTTATTTATTTTTTGGACAAATTTTCACATCCTGCCCAATGCTTTCCTTCAAACAAATGTGCTAACTAAATGCTATGAAAACGTATATAGTGCATATATCTATATGCAAAAGAGCTATAAAGCAAAATGACAGTTTAAATCCCTACATTAAAAATGAAGATGATAATAAAGATAAATCAGTTTGTTTGAGACGCCCTTTCGCAAGCTGGGGCTCATTCAGTAAAGTCTAAAGACTGACTGTCAGGACGAGCCTTCATGCAAAATGGAAATACTCGTGTGAATTTGTAACATTTACAGATAAGGATATAACTGTCAAATTAAAGTTCTGCGCTGAGGAAACATCACATTATTAAACAGCACATGCATCTGTCAAGGCGCCTGACAGGGCAAGCCATGTTAAACATCATGCTTATGCATTAGCTTGAAGCTTAAAATAAAGAATGATCATGTTTTGAGCAGCTTGGATCACATACCTTTCCAGCAGCAGCTCACTCTGTTTCCACCACTATTTTTAGATGCATTATGTGCATAGAAATGCGTTATTCGGTGCTGTAATTTGATTTGACTGGCGGAAGTTTTCCGTGCACAGTGGGCAGACGCGACTAATCGTTTTACAATCGTTGTCGATGATTTTCATTATCGATTATTATCTATTTTAGCGATTAGTTAAATTATCACGGTAAATGTCAGATCTTTATTTCTTTTGAGTTTAAAGGCTGAATTTTTATGCTCAAATGAAAGTTGTTGAAACCAGACAGTTAACTGTAGTTTTAAATGACTCTTTATTGTCAGAACATGACAAAACGATAAGCGTTCTTGTTTTATGCCAGACTTAGGGCTGGGTATTGGCAAGGGCATACCGATACGTATCACGATACATGGGCCACGATACGATATATCACGATACAATACGATGCATATTGCGATATATTGCAGCAAGTTTTTTTTTTTTAACCTCCTACGACCTGGTGTCCATCACATTTTTGCTAGTGTTGAGCATAATACTTAATTCTGTGTAACTGGAACATGTTTTTCCACAAATGCGGACACTTACACTGCCATCTGGTGGTGTCAGGAGAGAAAAAAATTATATAAAATAAAATAATAATAAATGTCAAGATGGCGGAGAACACAGGCGACATGTCACCCAGCCACACCATACCAAAACGTCCACAAGGTAAAAATTAAATAACATTTCATTGTTGATTCTTGTTAAGTTCTGGATTATAGGGTTGTATGATTAAAATGGCATGCACATTTGACACAGTAAAGATTTACTATGCTGCTAAATGACAATGGGTCTTAACTTCGTTGCAACTGTTTAAGTTGCGGCTTTGTGAAATTTGTAGCTTCGTGACGCACATTGGCTTACTCTCTCGAGCGCGCGCACACACGATCGCGCGCGTACGTACACACACACTGTGCTCACGCGATCGCACACACACTTGCTCACTCACTCGCTCACACACACTCTCTTGCTCACTCACGATCACCCGCGCACACACTCTCTCTCTCTCTTCCTTACTCGCGATCGGACACTTACACACACACACACACACACGCGCTCACTCGTGCTCGCACAAACACACACTCACTCTCTTTCTCTTTTGCTCACTCGCTCTGAAAGCTGCAGGCGTTTTTAAATTTTCCGCCATTTTCTCACTCCCGCTAACTTACATTGGCCGTAGCATGAGAGACATGAAACAACAGGACGCATCACGGAGACCGATATCTGCGCGCGAGAGAAAGCATTAGTATGCATTAGGGCTGTGTATCACCAACAATGTCACGATACGATACGTATCACAATACTAAAGCCACGATACGATATGTATCACGATATGGATCAATTTGGAATTTAAATTTCTTTTGAGCTGAGTTTAGTAACAGTAATATCTGCTTATTGTTTTTCAGTTATCACAACTGTTATAACACTGGTTATTCAATGAGTTAAATGAATAAAAAAGCTTAGAATGGCTCTTCCTTTTAAAGTCTGCTTTTAAATGCTTTTAAAGTCTGCCTCAATAACTGAAATGACAATTATAGTGAGACTGAAGCATGTCTACGCTGCTCAATGACTAAACAAAACTTAAAACATTAATAAAAGCAAAAACGGTAACAACTTAAATTTAACTTCGTTTTCTCAAACTCTTTTAAACACCTAGTATTTAACAGGTCTTAAGTGTTGGAATGTGCACCAAACAAAGTAATTTCTTCTATGTTGAAATCATTTTAAATGATTACATTTTCAAATTTTTATGCAGAAACAACAATTGATTGACATGCTCAGGGTTAAGAGAGTGACAGCAGAATATCTCGCTTAACTTCATCATACAACCGGGGAATTGCCGTTTCTGTTAAAAATCTTTATGCTTATTTAAGACATAACCAACTGTGTTTAGAGGATACTTACCAAGAGCGGAATTTTTTCCATCATTTTGCGTGTTTTAGTCTGTTAAAGCGATATAATCTCGCGAGCTGTATGTGAGGCGGCTTTACTCTAGTCTATGTATGCACGCAGAGAAAACCAACTCTCAGAGAGCGCGCAAGTAGGCCTACTGAATAGTTTAAAATCGTTTGAATGTTTAAACTGGTAAGACTTAAAGACATGCAAATGGTCAACTTTAGTCACGATGGCCCGATTATGCAAGTGAATATTCCATCATGTCCCGACTCCTAACCGTGAGCGTGTAGTTTCACCGGCTGCAGCGCTGGACTCACGCTGTTTGTGAAATTGTGTCTCACAGAAAGTTTTAAAATGACTGATTTGATTTTATAATCTGTGTGGATTCATTTACTAATACTACAACCTACATGCTAAAGTGAATCAATGTTTCCGGGAATTTCCCGCATTATAAACTGCGGGAATTATTCAAATTATGCGCAATCCCGTGCCGAAATTGGAGCCCTGAATTGGCTACATTCAAAAGCACAAAAGTATCGATACGGCAGCTGCTGTATCGATACGCGTATCGCCAGGAGTTCATGACGATATATCGTTGTATCGATATTCTGAGCACAGCCCTAGTATGCATGCGCTCTTTTAGACACACTTGGATATTTTTTTTTTTTTAAAATATCGATACTAGAGTTTGAAATATCGATACACTATCGTGAAAAAAAATATCGCGATAGTTAGCTGTATCGATATTTTTGCACAGCCCTACTTAAACTCCACTCCTCCACAATCAACTGCAAGCTCGCATTTATTTTTCAGTGCAACGTCAACATCTCAAAATCCAATCAGCAGCTGATGGATAGAAAAAAATCCTACATTTTTCAATAATCCGCTTCACTTCGATGTATGCAGGGTTCCCGCGGATCCTTTAAGTCTTAAATTAGATTTTTCAAATTTAAGGCTATAAAAAGTCTTATTTTTTTCTTTAAAAATAAAATCTACATTTCATAAGACATTTCATATTATTTTTTGTGGATTTGCTTGTTCGCGTTACAATTCGCGTCATTCAGCATATGTGACCTGATCCAGCAAAATGAGTCACCGTGACCCAAATTTCAAAATTTAGATTTTGGTATTAATGGAAAGAGGAGACCACAAGCTTTCAAATGATATCCTAGTCAAAGTCATGCCTTGAATGGTTGTGAAGATATACACATTTGAATTATGGTAGTCTGCCCTCTTTTTCCAATTGAAAACCTGAGAAAATCGCTTTTAAAGTTTTTTGCCCTTTTTTTGTTGATATCTTTCAAAATCCATTGCATTTAAAGGGATAAACTACTTATTTTACAGCTTACATTAATATATATATATAAATGCTATTAAACCAGGCTGAAGCTCAAATTATTTTAAAGTTTTTATTTGAATAAATAATTTAAAAGTACCTTTTACAAAGATTTACTAAAATCAGAAAGATTGAACAGAGGTGCTACATATTTGCTTGAGAGAGAGGGTGTGTGTGAGTGTGTGTGTGTGTGTGTGTGTGTGTGTGTGTGTGTGTGTGTGTGTGTAAGAGAAAGTGAGAGAAGCAGAGAGACAAGGAAACAGAGATCAAATAATGCTAGTCTATGCAATCATATCTTTGTGTAGGCTAGTTGACAATAACAGTGTAACAAATTCATAACGGAGATACCAACAGTTAAATTTTGGGTTAATCAAACACATTGTAATGGATTCTCCTTGCAGATAAATACACTCAATCACATTTGCACTCACTCACATCCATACACAGTAAATGCGCTCACTCAGATTCAAATTTGACATTAAATTCACCTTTCAGCTCTTTTCTTCTAAGCTGGGCAGGGAGAGGGACAACTTACTTTCTCAACTGGCGGTTTTGGGCAAATCTCACGGATATTTTTGTACAGATCTGAAATTCGCATCTGAAATTTTCGCACGTAAAAAAAAAAAAAATCGACCTCACGTTATGTCAATCACGCTTGCACACTGTCTACTTATATATATAAAAAAAAGTAAGCTTTTCGCATCCGTAGCAAGCAGTTTGAATGGTGTTTTGACAATTCGGAGCCACCGAATCACTACGAAAAAACGCATATGAAAAAAACGCGGACTCAGTGTGCAATGGCCAGGGGGCTTGATGACGCTTTGGCAACTTTGCTCTCTTTTGACAGCGACATTTCTCAAATTAATAATATTTAATCTTTCTGAGGAGATCTGCTAGCTTGTTTATTACACAGAGCGCTCGCTGCGAGTCTGACAGGAGGGTGGCTGAACCAATCGCGTGCCGGTCAGTCGAAACTGCTTCCCATCGACAAATGATCAGCATTTGTGTACATTTCTAAGCTTTTTGATTGGTTCTATACAACGTATAACACCATTAGGAGAGCAGAGATAGTGACGTTTCAGGGGATACCCGGGAAATGCTCAGAGGTGAGATAGGAGTTGAGAAAAGCAATGTTCATTTCCAGCGAATTTAGTAAAACTTTGTATACTTTAATAGTAATTTAAATACCTTTACTCAATTATCTGGACTACTAAACTTTGGGAGATTATATTTGAATGTCTGTTCTTTGAAATTATCAACAAAAAAAAAATCTTATTTTATTTTTCCACATAATCGGCCCATATGTTAAAATGGAACGTTGCGACTTCCGACTCATTTCGCCAGATCGGGTCACATATTACGTCTGTCTCCTGCTCGCAAAAGGAGGAAAGAAGAAAATTGGTAAATGTAAGTTTAATTGTAAGTTCATTCTTTGTGTGCGATATGTATTGCAGGGCTCCAGACTAGGGATGGGCATTTTTGTAAATTTCTTATTTCGATCATTGATAGGTCTCAAAAAACGAGTACTCGATTACTCGGGGGCGGGGCCTGTTAGGGGGCGTGGCTTATTCGGGGTAGGTGGCGGGGTGTGTCAGTCATGGAGACAATGATACCAATTTAATATTTAAGCAATATTTTGGATTACAGTAGCACTTTCTGATAAAACAAAATGTTATTTTACATTATATTGACTAACATTACACTTTAGTCAGAGTAAAACTGACTTAAATTACTGAACAACACATGACTGAATATGATATCTGAATACAATTTAGAGGAAATGTCATCATAAAAATGAACACACTTGATACTTTTAGGCTACTTTATTCAACCGTAAATAAAACATTCTCTTCAGTGTTAGGCTACTTCAGCAGCATATTTCAACTGTTCTTATGAAACAACAACAAAAACGAACAGCTTAATTTTCATTTAACAAGTTTAACAAAGTAACAAACGACTGCTACAGAATCATTTATTGAAACAAACACAAAAAAAATAAAAAAAAACATTCTGTATAGGCCTATTTTTTACCACGCCTGATGAAACTTAAACAAGCTACAGCCTACATATTATTGTTCAAAAAAATAAGTTGGTCTACGTGCTCAGGTGAGAGGCGTGTTCGGAGTCTATTCACAATTAGTCCGGCGGTGGAAAAAACACGCTCCGCTGGAACAGATGTCGCAGGAACAGCTAAGTACCACTGGGCAATGATGCTCAGCTTTGTAAACCGATTCTCATTTACCTTCCACCACAGTAGAGGGTCCTGGTTTACAGAGATGCATGGCTCACTGAAGTAGCGTTCTATTTCAGTGTCACGCGAACAAATATCACTCGCGCCGGCGCCGTAATCCTCACCGAAAAGAGTGTCGAGCGCAGTAGTTGCCGCTGCTCGTTCAGGCCGAGGGTCATTTTGAATGGGTGTGACAGAATCTGTAACGCTGTCGTAAAGCTGTTTCAGACTCTCGTTTACTCTCTCTCGAAGCTCTGTGTCAAGAAACTTCAGATGTTTGTGTCTTGGATCCAATGTTGCTGCAATCAGAGGTAGAGAAACTTTCTCAGCATCCTCAGCAACAGTGACTATGCGCCGTTTCAGAGATTCTGCCACTGCTGTCTTGAATTCCGAAACTCTTGGAGACTCACCGATCTGTGTGTTTAGGTGTTTAGTGATTAGGCTATGTGTAATTGGATAGACCATTGAAACGCAAACTTGCGTCTCACTGCACATTGTTGTTGTGGCGCACTTCAGAGACTGGAGAACAGGTATCAGTTCTTCCATTATCCGCCAGTGCTCATCTTTCAAGTCCAGTGTCTTCGCATCTGCAAGTTTTGTAGTATTACGATCTGACAGAACAGCGCACACAGTCCATCTCTGTTCCAAAAGACGTTCGAACATATCGCACACAGAATTCCACCGCGTACGACAGTACTGGATCAGTTTGTGTTCGGGTACGTTCTGCTGCTGTTGTTTCTGGCGAAGTGCTGCTGTAGCCACGGTGCTGTGGTGAAAATGTGCCACCAGTCGGCTACTGGCAGCTATCACGCTTTTAACAGAAGCAACACTGAAGCCTTCGTTGATGGCTAGCTGCAGGGTGTGTGCGAAGCAGGGCACTGATTCCCAAAGTCCTCGATTCGCGAGAACCATGTTACTAGCGTTGTCATGAACACATGCTATAACTTTCTCCGAGCTTGACAGCCACTGTTCTGTAGCTCCTTTTAGGTAGTTGGCTATGTTCGTAGCGGTATGTCGTTCGTCGAAACTGCGCGTCTCCAACACTGCACTATGTATTTCCCATTCAGAAATGTAATGACAAGTTAGTGTTATGTAGGACTCAGTGGTCAGCGAGGTCCATGCGTCCGTAGTGATAGCCATCTTCGTTGTCTTTGACAGTCTGTCTCTCAGTGAAGAAGCAGTCTTTTCATATAGAGCCTCTATTCGTCTCGTGACCGTCTTGCGCGATGGGATGTCATACTGGGGCTCAACATAATTCATCAAATTTTTAAACCCTTCTCCTTCGACAAAACGAATGGGTAGCAAATCTTTCGTTATCATTTCGATGATTAGTTGTGTCATCTTTTCACCTCTGGCCGCGGTGCATTTCTGTCTGACGATAAAAGATGCGATGCCCGTCTGAGTTGCGTCTTTGGTGGTATCGGAAGACATTTTATGTACAAATACAAGATGATAACGCATTGTACTTGTGGTAGATTTGTGTGACAGCTTGGCGCTGCATATTTTGCACTGAACTGTTTTTTCATCTGTTTTGTCGAAGTGAAGCCAGACATCACTACGTGACTTTGACGCCATTTTCTCTGTTTTCCGTTTGGATTTTGGACCGCGCTCTTTCAAAGCTAACCATTCGGTGCCGCCCAAAATGCTGCTATAACCAATCAGAAAAAAAAGATTTTTTTTAAAAAAAAATTCAGATCATCGTTTTTGAGATCGATCGTCGCTGTCACGTTCGAGTACTCGAGTGATCGAGTAATATGCCCATCCCTACTCCAGACTAACTTTTTTCACCTACCGTCCTGAAAAACAATTTGAACCGTCCTAAAGTGAATGTCAACCGTCCCAAAATAAAAATGTTGTTTCTGTACTTTGTTATTATCATCTATAGTTGTTAGTCACATAATAAACACCATTAAAGTGTTTATGATATATATTATTATATTTATTTAGCTCCACTCAAAGTAGTTATCTGTAAATAGATAAAACACAGATTTAATAAAAATGTATCTATTAACCTGTTAATATGAATGATTTTAAAGTTTGAACACGCAATACAGATACAGATTTAACTACTGTGACTTAAAAATATCTTAAAATGAAATAAAACCACTTTTCCTAGAGTAGAACAGTCTTCTTTCAATTAATGATATTTGCATTATTTTTAACTACTTGCATTCATCATTCTTTATTTTTTCAAGCAGCAGACATATTTATTTGAATAAATTAAATATAATGAATCCTTATTAAAGCTATTAACGAGCAGTGAATGCTTTTCTCTTTTTCTTTTGTTGCTTGAATATTAAGGACACAGACCGCATTAGGTTTATAACCCACTGTCACTTTAAGACATCGGATCATGTCCAATGACGTGCGGATACAAATACACTGATGCACATTCGATATACTCAACTGTTTGAGACATAACCGGAATAGTTTACATGAATACTCTCCAAAACGGACATTTAGACATAATGTTGTGTGTATTTGTCCATTCAGACATGAAAGAGAGCTCAATTCAGTACTCGCGCGGCGTGGGCTATAGGTGTCTATGGCTGCACGCTTCGGTCGTGTGTGCGCGCACAGAAAACCTCACCGAATATAGCTTTTTTTTTTTTTTACGTCGTCACTCTTATGCAGATCTATATGTGCGCTTAACTCATTCTCCCAGACGTTTACATTTTTTAACGTTTTATGAGACATGCAGTGCATGCCAACTCATGTGCTGCTGGGTAGATCAGCACGTTACAGTAGGCTACAAATGTGCGCATCTACCACAAACGCAGGACATCAGTTCTGACTGGATCTCTACCCAAATCGTCACTATCTAAAATTTTTGTCTAATTTTTATTCGTTGAATATCTGTTGTTTAACCAGCGCAACATATTTGCGATGTCATTAAGCCATTTTATAGTAGCTTAACAAGTCTCCTGGTGAGTAGCCGGCCAGTGATAGTAACTATAGTAACAGCATGAGAAGACGCGCTCCGTTGTAGTCAGCGCTTGGTCGGTTAATTTTGGCATTTTCGAAGTAAGTTAGCCTAATAGGCTAGTAATAAATGAACACGCATACAAAAATGTCTTTCGTCCTGTAGGCGCCCTGGAGAATATTTCTGTTCGTCCTAAACACATTTTCTTTTGTCCCCAGGACGATAGGACGCTGTTAGTCTCGAGCCCTGATGTATTGTCTTTGATGATATTGTAATTGTTTTAACGATGTGCGAAGCACTGTGAGCTGACATCACTCGTCGTGCTTTCACTGCGTGATGTGTGCAGTTATAGTATGTCCCTAAATGAGTTTTTGTTTTATATTTATATCATATTATATTGTTATAATTAGAGCTGTCAGTTAAACGTGTTATTAACGGTGTTAACGCAAACCCATTTTAACGGCGTCAATTTATTGCGCGATTAACGGTCTTTTTGGCCTAGCAAACTTTGTCGTTTTTTTCACATGCTGTTACAACAGGACGTGCCGCTGCGCTATGAAACCCATTCATTTCAATGGATTGCGTCGCGCGAGGATGTTTTGTTGCTTTGTCGACCAAAGCGCAAGCGGATCTAGCTAGACCGGAAACAAAACAACAGGCTCGCCGCACACACTTGTTTGGACTTGCGAGCCGGCCAAATAGTTGGTTAACGTTACGTTTTGAGTGGATGACGTGCGCGAGACGCCGAAATGGATGCCAATAAGATTCTGAATGAAAAGTTTACTTTTAAAAAGTTGCCAAATTCCAATGACAAGACCAAAGTGATCTGTGTGTTTTGTCATTGTGAACTGAGCTATCATCATCGCAGCGCGTCCAGTCTGAAATACCACTTGATGGCCGAGCACACACACACACACACACACACACACACACACACACACACACACAGCTGATGCGAATTCTCCGCCCCCTCGTCAATATCAGGACCTCGTCAGTATTTCTTTCACCCTTTTATTAATGGACAGTGCATTGAGAGATTATTTGCTCCAAGTGAGAATGTTAGTGTGAAATTGAACACAGTAGGGATTAGGGTTGGGAACCGAGAACCGGTTCTTATCCATAACCGGTAGTGTTTTTGAAAAAATACCGGAACCGTGCAAAATTCCTAAGTTTCGGTTCCGAAAACGGTTCTGGTGCGATATGTGGGCGAAGTGCTGGGAGTAGATTATCCTTTAGCGTCTCCTCAATGCGCAGACAGCGAGAGAGAGAGAAAGAGAGTAGAGCTGCATGATTAATCTTTAAAGGTCCCGTATTATGCCCCTTTTCACAAGATGTAAAATAAGTCTCTGATGTCCCCAGAATGTGTATGTGAAGTTTCCGCTCAATATACTCAACAGATCATTTTTTACAGCATGTTTAAATTGTAATTTTTTGGGGCTCAGAAAAACGAGCTGTTTTAGTGTGTGCCCTTTAAATGCAAATAAGCTACTGCTGCTGGCACAGGGGGCGGAGCTACATGAGCTCGCGCTCAGTCTCTCAGGACAATTTCATCTCACGGAATGATGATAATATCAGAAACTCTCAGTAACGGTGTTCATTTCGAGTCGGACAATAATGCCTACAGAGTCAGAGTGCTGTATAGAGATGGAACAGGTATAGTTTAGTAGTTTAATTACGGTTATTATAACGTATTTGTCATCTGCTTGCATGTATCCATTATTTATTAATATCCTACAAGTCTGCTGTATCGGACGAGGTCCGAATGATAATCAAACATATACTGATGAGTTTAATAAAGTTTATTTTACATCACACAAAAGATGAAGCGTCAGTTTTACTTCAGAAAATCACTGTAAGAGCTGCGTAAACACTAAGTTTTAAGTGCGCGAGTTGAGGGAGTTGAGGGAGCATTCCTGTGGGCGGACGTTAGTCAAAAAACTGTTCTATTGATGTCATTAAAGAAGGAAGTAGAGGGATGTAGTCCAAACGGGCTGTTCGATGTAGGCTACTTCCGTTAAATAAAATATCTCGCTTGGCATTGAACTTAGAGTATAAATAATATCTGTAAAATTATAAAGCTCAAACAACAACATTACACACTAACTAAAGTTTAAAACATGGGATCACGAAGAACGGGACCTTTAAAAGATTTCGATTCAAACACCCACGCCATCTTATTCCTAAATGACAAAAACTTCACCCCTGAAGTTGCGGATTGCTCTCACACGCGCTGCATTTGTCACACACACACACGGCGCGCGCGCGCCCAGTCACTATCTAGTAGCCGACATTCAAATCTGTTTGCGCTGAGAGAGAGCAGTTGTCCATATGAAACTGCTTTACAATCACACAATAGTGTGTTACAAATATTCAAATGATTAATGTTACAGAAGTACTGAGATAAGTTTATAGTTTGAGGTAGTCAAAACAGATGCAGTCCGTAACTTTTTTGTGTTCAGAATTTACAACATGTAAGTTATACAATGAGCGAGTGCATCATGAATGCCTTTTTTTCAAACCATGTTTTTGTCTTATCTTGAATCACTACGTTAAGCCTGTAATAAGCGTTAATACTCGGACTTCTTGTTTAGACTGGCCGGCGGATCGCAGCCGCTGCGGAGTAGACCAATGCCTGCGTGACTCGTCATGGACATAAACAGAGAAAAGTAGCTCCGGCAACAATGTTCTTCCGCAAGACGCATGCAGTTCTGTTAGAGCGCCGATTTATCCAGTAATTAAATAAGTAAAGTCTTTATGAATCAATCATTCAAACCGTTTAAAAAAAATAATCTGTTCTATACACATCTTTCATGTGTGTTCAAGCATATTCTACCCCTTCTGAGAGGGTATTCTTCACTGTTGGAGATACAATAAGCAAGGAGAGGCCCTAAATTATTCTAGAGAATGCAGAATTTTTTTTTCTTCAGAATTTTTTTTGCAAAAATTGCTTGATATGTTGAATTTGTTTACATTACCAGTCTGTTAAACTCATTTGTCAAGTACTATAAGAAATAAACGCAAAAAGGATTGTGGATTTTTCTCTTACTAATATTTTTTAATGAATGGGAACCGGAACCTGGAACCGGAATCGTTTGGCGGAACCGGAAAATTTCTCACGATTCCCAACCCTAGTAGGGATGTCACGGTACCAAAATTCCAGTAGTCGGTACCGATACCATTAAAATGTTACGGTTCTCGGTACCAATTTCGGTACCACAGCAAAATCAGTTTGAACTATTTTTTTTTAATGATTTATTTAACTATTTGAAAAAAAAAATATATATTCAATTCAATGACTTTATTATTTATGATGGTCAATTTCTGAAAGGATTTAAGGCTACATGCGAAATATTGCTTATAAAAAAAGTCAAGTGAAAAATAAGCAACCTTCTATGCACACATTATTATTATTAGTAGTAGTATCTTTAATTAAAGGAGACGTAGTTAAATCTATTGTTCAGTAGCCTAATATAATTATTTCTGTCAATTTCTTTAAGTTAAACCAAACTTTTATTTTGACGGGTTGCCTTGAAGACCTTTGAGTTTCTGTGCGTGTATGATATGACGATAGTTTTTCTCAAATGAAACGGTAAAATGCTCATGAAGTGACTCTCGGAGATGAATGGAATCATGAATCATGTCATCATATCGTGAGGCAGCAGAGACTGAAAACAGCGCGAGCGTCACGTCGTGCTTCAGTGTGTGTGTGTGTGTCTGTGTGAGGTAACGTTTAATGAAACCGCGCGTCTGCGCCGTTCATTCACACAGAGACAAGCAGAACATGAAGGGGTTCATATTTAAATAGTCGGTTTGCAGTTTAATATACACAGACACCACATCAGCAGCGCCGCCGGTCGCCATGCATGCGCATCCAGAACTGGGTTTGACTGGGTACTCGGTACCACCGGGACTTGGTACCGTGACGTTTAAATTTTTTTAGTACCGACTTGGTACCGAAGTACCGAATATTTTGACAACACTAGAACACAGTATATTTCAAAGTTGTTTTCAATAAAAAAACATTTGCACAAAGCAAGTCGATCCACTTTTCCATGTTGATAAGAGCATTAAAATGAGAAAAAATCAAGAGACATTTAGAATAGATAAAAATAATTGTGATTAATCGCGAGTTAACTATGACATTAATGCGATTAATCACGATTAAATATTTTAATCGTTTGACAGCCCTAGTTATAATACAATATCACATGAGCAAGAGTGCCGTTTTCCTGTGCACAATTGCAAATGTGATATTTATTTTATACAACAGTTAAATGAACATCAAATTAACATTGTTACAGTTTATAAACAATATTGTTTGTTTCCCCTTTATTTCGCCGACGAGAATTTCAAAATGAAACCGTAGCAGAGTCTCAATGCAACAGACAGTGATGATATTTTTTTTGGACTGAAATCTGTGTCTTGAACTAATCAATTTAATGATTCAATGACCCCTTGCTTGCTGATTTCCTGAATGAATCAACCGTTTGAACAAGTCTGTGGAATGAATGACTCCCTCAACTCACTTAGTGACAGTGACTTGCCGTCACCTACTAGCGGGTTTTGCTTCATATTTAAAGTACCCTTGTCGTGTCCTATGTTATGTGTTGCGCTTTGTACATGGTGCTATAATCCCCCCTTCAGTAATGTACCCAGGGTCTCACTAAACGGGGTGAATAGTTACGCTATTCATAGTTACTGTAATAGTAGTAATAGTTACTTGAATAGTTACTGTATATACTTTTATTGTCTGTATTGTAATATATTGTGTATATATTTTTTCTTGCTTTTTTTCTGCTTTAGTAAAAATAAAGTTGTCCTCCAAAGAGGGGGGGGTGGTGGCGGGCAAAATATAAATAAAAATAAAATAATAATCAAAAAGTACCCTTTAATCAAAACGTTAAACTTATAAATCATTTCATATTTAAATGTTGAATAATAATAAAAAAATGCAATTGTAAATGCAGTGTAAATATATTAATGCCAGTTCTGATGCTGCTTCTGTGTCACGTCTGCACTGAATAGAATTTAATTTGAATGTTAGAATTTAACGTAAAAGATGATGCATATATCTAGAAATGTCCATACATGGGTGAAAATGCCCCTGAAAATGAATTTAAGGTGGCAAATATTGCCCCTTAATAAAAAATGTTAATTTCTGTCACTGCAGCTGTGAACTGACCACTGCATATAATATGAAAAATATATATATCTTCGTGAGTCAGCTGTCAACAACAGGCCTAAACCAGCCATGGCACCAGCACAAAAACACAATCAGTAAAATATCATCTAATTATCATCAACAAAACTTTGACATATATTTTTTGTCAATATTGCACACCCCTAATGTACGGTATTAATTTTGATTTCTTCAGGTCTTAAAAAGCCTTAAATTTGCAGCAACTTTTCTTTTGTATTGTGACATACAATACAATATACAAAGATCTGCCACTACTTTTGTTAATTCACGACTTTAATAACACTTTAAAAATTAACATGTCTAATCATGCCCCCTGACTTTCATACAAAGCTTCAAGTGTACCTGGGTTTTATGCATACTTTAGGGTATGCATACAGCATGCGTCATTGGCATAGCATCTGCCTAACCGCATGTATTCTGTACGTTCGTCTTCTATATGGAGTAGCCTAAACTTTGAAATGCAGCTGGAAGCATAACGTAAAGACTCAAGTATACTACTTTTTCTGCACAGTTGAGCGTGCAAGTCCACATGGACACAAAAACTGGGCTGCACACTGATTTTGTGCACGGACATCAGCATTATGTACCGATGACTGAGTGTAACATGGACAAGGGAAGTATACTTTTGGCTTAAGTGTTTGCATCAAAACTGAAGTATTCGTTGGACTTAAGCATGTCTTTGTGAACGCTTCAGCTGCTACTACAGGTGACACACCATCAAGCCACACATACAAAATGCATGAGCTAAATGCACAGGTCACGTTTTGTTTTCAAAGACAGCTGGACAATGCAAAACAACATCGGGTGTCTACAAATAATGTAGGGTTGTCGAGACGTGCGATTCAAAGATGAACTACATTTAACTTTACAGTGTTGACTTGACAGAAAAATACATAAAAAATATATATTTTTATATTGTAATATTAATAATTCAGATGCAATACAACAACATGTCTACTTAGACAGATTGACAAACGTTTGTGGCATATAGTCCATATTGTACCAATGAAATGGGCATATGTTGACTTTGTCATGTTTATTCAATGATTTTGTTTACTTTAGAGTCTTTTCTCAGCAAATGTTGATATACCAATTAATCAGATTGAAATACTTGCATGTCATTCATTCAACTGGAAGTTTGACTAAAGGGTGACTAAAGGTTTTGTTCCTTTACCAGAAACAACTGAACTTTGCTGGTGTCAGTAAGGGTATGGTTTACTTTATCTGAGGATCAGTGTGAAGCTCTTGTATCATTTCAGCACTTTCTGATGTATGGTATTGTCAGACTGTGGGGTCTCTGTGTTCACTGGAGCACAGCAGATCATATTCATTTTTCACAATTCAGGCCATAGTCTGCAGAATCTGATAGACACAAATGCTGCCCATTACACGGAAGATAATCTCTTTTTAAAACCAGATTTACTCCTTCAGACTAATTGAAGTTGCTTTGAGTTTATTTTGCTATATAAAACTGTGTGCAAGACCACATCCTTTTCTTTTTTTCTTTTCTGGTTTGGTAAACATCATAAGCAGACAGTTGCTGACACTGACTCTTTCCATGCAGGTGGAATCGTTCATACTAGACCAGGAGGATCTGGATAACCCCGTACTAAAGACAGCTTCAGAGCTTCTCTTATCCAGCGCAGCAGACGGAGCCGACCTCCGAACAGTAGACCCAGAAACACAGGCCCGGCTCGAGGCATTACTAGAAGCAGCAGGTACATCCTCCGGCCAACCCTGATGTGATCGCATTAAGCCTAATGATTTATCCTGTGTCTCTGCATGCATGTGCTCACACTTGTTTATTTAACATGTCTTCACAGTGCTGAGCATGAGACGTGCATTCGTTTCTTGTGTTTTAGGTTTTAGAGCAAACTGTTACAGAGATCCTTTAAATGGCTTTTTCTTGCCACAAAATTCCCCACAGAATCATAAATATTTATAAATCTAAAATTAAGGACAGTAACAACTAGTGTTGTTTTTGGCGGCCTGTTTTAATTTTAGTTTTAGTCTAGTCTTTGTGTCAAGCTGTCATTTTAGTTTTTATTAGTTTTAGTCGACGAAAACTGATGACATTTTAGTCTAGTTTTAGTCGGCGAAAGACATAGTCTAGTTTTAGTCAATGAAAATTGTATTTTAGTCTCTTTTTAGTAATGCAATTCTATTTAACCCAGTCAATAAAGTATACGTACCTAGTAGTATAGACGAAACCAATATTTTCTTTTAGCCAAACCCATTTCAAACAATCTTATCTTCTTATAGTTATCTTATTATATTATTGTTACCTTATAGACTCAAGAATACATCCATTCCAGACACGGAAGATGCTGTTTTGAATTTACAACATATTTATTTTACCATCCAAACAATTTTTCCAAACAAAATTATTACATTTATCTTGGCTAAATGTTTGCGCTCATTGCATTTTTACAATGGGGTAATATTGTTGTTAAGAATTTACACATCACAAGGAAGCTTGATTTAAATTGTTAAATTAAATTGAAAAAAGTAGCACAAATAAATACAATAGAATAAAGATACAAATAAAGAAGTTTTTGAATAGGTTTAACACTAGTATTCATATACAGAAACTGAATAAAGTATCAAATGGAAAATAACACTGGGTAGTATTTTAGTCCTGAATAAATTAAATACATAGGCTATTAATCCTGATTCCTTTAACTTAAAGCTATCTTTTGTTGTTTTGATAACAAAATTAATGACAGACACATATGGCTTCCGTCACTTTAAGAGCTAGTGCACGATCCAGGATCCCTGTGTTCATTATACTGGCATGTGTTTTATGCTTAAAGACAAAACCAACTATGTTTAGAGTATACTCACGAAGACCGAAATTGACAATTTTGCGTGTTAAAGCAATATAATCCGCGAAAAATAACTTGCTGTTTTTAGGCGGATTTTCTATGAATGTGCGCATAGAAAATCATCTCAGAGAGCGTGCGAGCACTGATTAGTTTAAAATCGCTTGAATGTTTAAACTGGTAAGACTCAAAAAGACGTGCAAATGGTAAACTTCAGTCACAATGCACTGCTGGCCCGATTGTGCAAGTGAATATTCCGTCATGTCCCGACTCCTCAACGCGAGTGTGTATTATCGCCGCAGCGCTTGATGCTTGCCTTGCACAACACATTTTGAGAGAAGAGACATTTTGAATGATTTGATTTTTATAATCTGTGTGGATTGCGATTGTGGGAATTTCCCGCATTATAAATGGGAGACCTGCGGGAATGATTAGAACTATGCGCAATACCCGCAATCCCGCGCCGAAATTCGAGCCCTGAAAAGTATCATTGATGTTTAAACAAATAATATATTTTAAAAAATAAAATCAATCTCATAACATTATTTATTACAGTTGTGGGTTAGGATTTAATGATCATATGTAAGAATTTCACATGAAAGATGACAAATATTTAACAAGGTTTACAAAATTGGCCTTTAATAAAGGTAAATAACGCCTTGGGTAAAAACCACAAATATGCAGATTTAAGTATGTAAAAGCTGATAGAACACTGATGAGAATATTGCTTTTATTATTATTTGTTTTTTACTTGAAGCAAATGTATTTTTCCTTAATTTTCTTTTGGGCTGGACCCGAATATCCGAATATTCGTTCGGTGGGTTAGTATTTGATTTGAAAATGTGACATTCGAATATTCGGGTTTTTTTTGCACACCTGGCATCCCCCTTCAAACGGTTCTCATTAGTTTTAAGCTATAAAATCTGATGAAATATAATACTTAACATATAACTTCGTTATAGCTACTTAATAAATATATTTGCTGCTTCTTGGACTACTAAAAGTGTTCCTACAACAGGAGTATTCTGGCTAGAGCGCAGAACAGCGGAGTTTGTATGGACAGAAGTGCACGCCTGAGCTTGTGTTTTGGGTTAAGCTGCGTTGCTTTGACATTGTGGAAAATAGAAAAATAGAAACAAAATGTATTATCCTTTTTACCCGTTAATAGCAATCTAAAATAATCTACTGCGAAATATAGGAGACTTTGAGATTTTACTGGGACGTCACGTCACAATTTCGTTTTTCTTTATTTAAATTTCGTTTTTATTTTGTTATTTATATTTCGTTTTTTTTATTTAAATTTCGTTTTTATTTATTTAAATCTATCCTACTTTGCTCTCACCAATTCTCACCCTACAGTGAGAAAAATATTATAAGACTACACCTTATTAAAAATATTGCTTAAAGTCGGCATGAAATCAAATTTGACAAATCTTTTTATATGTAATATTGTAGTGTTTATTATAAATGATTTATCTGTGCACTTCATTATTTTTTTTTAATTCATGTACCCTTATTATCTTTAATCAAATACATTACCCTTTCCTCCCCCTTTGAAACGACCTCTCTTCTCTTTCGGTCACGTGCCATGGCGAAAGGGTGCGGCCAGAGCCGATGAGGGTGCGGCTATCGGTGCACCGGCTCTCGGAAAACCTGCTCATCTTGGTTCGTGGGAGGCTCGTATAAATATGGGCTGATTCCTGCCTGAAAATTTTGCTGCTCGTCCTCGTTCTTGTCACCGGGCTCCCCAATAAAAAATCCTTCATGGGAGGGTAACGGTGGGGAGTCCGGTGGAGAGAAATCCTCCACAACTGAATGTAAACTGGCATTCAAATCTGCCTCCATTTTGTTTGCAACGCCCAACCTCCAACGATCCAATCAATTCCCGAAGGACGAAATCAAGCCCCGCCCTACATTTTTTTTCTAATTTCAGAAGCCGTTTCACTCGGATATACGTCACAACAAGGAAAAAATTACAATCTCAACTTCCGTTTCATGCCGACTTTAAGTTAAAAGACTTGTGTGTGTGTTTTACATCACTCGTGTGTCCATTATCGGAGCATATAGGCTAAGCCCTGCTCGCGTGAGGCGCGCCGCTTCTTTATTTAAATCTACCCTACTTTGTCAGTTATTTGTAAGTGAGAAAAATACTAGACTACCTTATTAAAAATATTGCTTAAGTTAACAGACCTGTGTGTGCTTTATATGACTAGTGCAGTGTCCGTTCTCGGAGCATATAAGCCCTGCTCGTGACACTGCACTCCCTTTGTGAAGTCGTTTGAATGAACGGTTCTCGAAATAATCAAAATGCAAACGGACAGACAGACATAGGCTATAGAGATTCCGAAGCTTCGAATATTCGATGTTCATTACTACCGAAGCTTCGAAGCTCAAAAAAATGGTATTCGGACAAGCCCTAATTTTGTTGTCAGAGTGCACCAGAATGCTTAATTTACATGTTAAAATCACAAAAATGATCTCATGGGGGACGATGCCCTCAGACCCCCTACAACAATTTACTTCGTAAACGTCATTTTTTTCACCACTTTTGAGTTTGCAGGTCTGCATAATATATATTGCAGTACTGTTATTAAAAATACAGATTTTTTTATATGTATTGATACTGAAATAACTAAAATGATTCCAATACTCATTTTTTGCAGTATCGATATATGATACCAGCTGTTTTCTTGCTCTCTATTCTGTCCGACAGCGAGTTCACAGACACCATCCTCCTCTCACTCATCTCGCTCCAGTTGAATAGTGTTGGTGTTAGAAGGCATAAATTTCGGCATGTGAAAGCTGGGAGTGTGCTTTATTTTACTCATTTGCGCAGGTTTTGCGCTCACATTTAAAGTGTGCACACATAGAGCCGCCTCTCAAACAGCTTGTGAGTACCAAAGTTCTTTTCCGTGGCTTGTTGTACTTAAAGGGAAAGCTCACCCAAAAATGAAAATTAGCCCATGATTTACTCACCCTGAACTTATCCTAGGTGTATATGACATTCTTCTTTCAGACGAATACAATCGGAGTTGTATTAAAAAAATGTCTGGCTCTTCCAAGCTTTATAATGGGAGTGAATGGGTATATTTTTTGGAAGTCCATCAAAGCACATCCATTCATGATTAAAGTGCTCCATGCGTCTCCGGGGATTAATAAAGTCCTTCTGAAGTGAAGGCATGCGTTCGTGTAAGAAAAATATCCATATTTAAAACTTTATCGACTAAAATGACTAACTTCCGGCAGACGGACTACGCAAGTCGACTTATGCCAAATTGATTAAAGGCGCAATATGTACGTTTTTTTCCGCCACAAGAGGGCCCAGTTTCCAACAATAACAAAGGCATAGGTTAATGACGCAGTGATGAGCTGAATGATGGGACTTGCTGTCAAGCTCATGGATCTAATAATGTTTATGCATGAGTGCAAACATTCATGTTTTTTAACATTTTACAGTGATATGAAGCAGGTCGCGATTGCTAAAGAGACAGATATCACATGCGAGTCCCGCTGATATAAAGGAATAAGGACATTTAATTCTACCCAACTACCCGCAAGTGCTGGATTACTCAGACAGGTCAGTTTTTAGACGAATTAAAGATGTGAGGTAACGCAGCGCTGCTTCACTTGGTCTAACGTTACACTATCACACTAAACGGCATTTAAATGTGTGTTGTAAGTTATAATGTTATACTACGCATTCGTTTGTTTGCTATACGAAACTAGCAGTAATGTAGATCAACATTAGAATAACATACTGATCATATTCTAATATTTCATCATGTTGAGCTAACGTTATACAACATTGATTTGTTTTATGTACATTTGCTCACCTGTCTAATAAAGCTGTCAAATAGTGACTCGTGAAGCTCTGTCAAGTCCAAGTTAGTCGCGGACGTGGAGCTCTCGGCATCTCAAAAACGCCACGCTGATATTGATCCTCATTTTAGTTCTCCTTGTTTGTCCCAAAGTCTGCTTGCCATGGTCTATGTTTGAAAGAAACAAAAACTGCGTGCCGCTAAACGTTACGCACTACGCAGTTGTCCACGTCTGTCGCCATGGTTACGTCATGGCTATGGCAGTATGAACAGAAACCGAGGATAGCGTGGATATTGCGTCATTGACAGGCGAAATTTTTTTCCTGGACCGCCACTTATTTAAAATTGGAATTTCTCTAAAATAAAAAATCTTTGGAGACTTTTGGGATATTGTAAGTACACAACTGCAGGAAATATATCACACTGTGCAAGTGATTTTGGGATATTTTATTACAAAATTCTTACATATTGTACCCTGTGAGCTTTGACACCTCTCACGGTTCAAACAAACCGGGCTGGGCAATGTGTTAGTCATTACGTTGTGCGTCAAGTTCAAGGGTTACTCTTTTGGCATAAATCAATAAGTCTGTCTGCCGGAAGCTAGTTATTTTAGTTGATAAAGTTTTAAATATGGATTTTTTTTTTTTTTACAGTATCGCAAGAAGACATGAAAGAGATCAATTCAGTATTTGCATGCTGTCAAGACGCGGCTTTCTGGGCGTGCGCTTTGGATGTGCGAGTTATTTTCGCGTCTTCTTGCTCTTGAATGTTTAATGGAGTCCTATTATGCTTTTTCACTTTTTTACCTTTAGTTAGTGTGTAATGTTGCTATTAGAGCATAAACAAAATCTGCAAGGTTACAAAAGTCAAAGTCCACTCCAAAGGGAGATATTTTATTTAACAGAATTAACCATGTTTTTGTGATCGATTACTGTTTGTAGTTTTATGACAAAGGTCATGATTAAATGGTGGATAACATCGTATCTATAATGTATAAGAAAAACATACCACTCTGAAACGTCTTGTGAAATCCATGCTTGCACAGTCGGTGCATGAAATCCGATCTGGACGATCCTCTTGTTTAACAATAACATTGTCAGGGTCTGAATCAGGCTTGAATTTAATTGAAATTGCCGCCACCCATTATATTTACACTAGAGCAGAAGAACTCGCAGTTATGGAGGGGCAGGACATTTCCAGAACACGTGCTAAGCACTGCCAATCATAGAAACCGGAAATAAATGATGCGTTCGCAACAGACTGGGGAGAGAGGAGCTGTAATGTACAATTTGGAAAATGATTTTGAACAATCAAGCATGAAAGCATATTCTAGTATACCCCAAAAACAAAATCAAGATTTCGTAAAAGGGCATAATCGGACCCCTTTAAAATGGCAAGGCTTAAAAACACGTGCAAATGATAAACTTTAATTACGATGCAGCACTGGTCCGATTGGGACAGTGACAGTTCTGTCAACTCTTGACCAATCGGGTAGTAATGGGTGAAATAAACGATGTGCAATATAAACGATACAAAATTGGTCTACGATAAAGATTTTTATTATATTGCAGTATCGCGATTTATTATATTGAAGCAATCTACCCGCAAAATTTAGAGCCGCGAGCTGCAACGCATCATCATATTCGTCATGAGTAAACATGGCTGAAAGCGAAACGGAGGAGCCGGTGAAAAAGACCAGTGCAACATCCACTATTTGGACTTGGTTCGGATTTAAGCCGTCCGACGAGCATCAGCAAACTATACTACTCTGTAGGGGCAACGGTTCTGGCTAGTTCCGCCTTTTTCACAAATACTCCGTTTGCAGTGCATATGCGTGTGTATTTTTCCGTACCCATGTTAACAGGCCTGCACACGGATGCGGGGCGGCAATCCGTTCCAGGTGCGGTGTGTTTACAGCAGTGCAGAGAGTGCAGCGATCGTTTCCTTTCGATGATTCATTTTCCCAAACACCTCCTTTGCGTGACGCAAATCTGCGATGATTGGTCAAATGACCCAGTCAGTTGTGATTGGTAAACCGTAGGCAGAGATTGTCGGAAATGGAACGCCCATCACCATTAATGGATTATAGCTTGTCAAGTGTTGAAAATTGTATATGACCCAGTCAGTTGTGATTGGTAAACCGTAGGCAGAGATTGTCGGAAATGGAACGCCCATCACCATTAATGGATTATAGCTTGTCAAGTGTTGAAAATTGTATATGACCCAGTCAGTTGTGATTGGTAAACCGTAGGCAGAGATTGTCGGAAATGGAACGCCCATCACCATTAATGGATTATAGCTTGTCAAGTGTTGAAAATTGTATACAGTGTATGAACAAACTTGTCATCAATTTTCCTTAAAAACGTAGAAAGTGCAATTTCCACACGGTCCCTTACTCGCGTCTCCGTCAAGAGTGAGCTTTCACGGGGAAACTCACATTGCGGCTGCTTTTGAGGGGCAGTGCTTATTATATATAGCGGAAATACGGAAAATTAAGCTTGTGAAACATTGTTAGCCTTGCCTTTTTAGCGGCAATGGGGTTTAAATTATTTTTGGCCAAGTCGTTTAGGAGGTAGTGCCATTTTTCAGCGAATGTCTGGGGAATATCGAAAACAAAACTAACTTTACCCCGCTTAGAAGCTGCGCGGAGCGCACACAACAAAATGGAGGACGAAGCTGATCCATATACACTGGGTAGTACTGAGCCCTCCTTCAGGAACAACCGGCTTGCGAATCCACATTTGAATTCATTTGATTTTGAATGATTCATTAAAATGATGAGAACACAACACAAGGTTCGGGCTATACTGTTGTGGTATCGTTTCAAATATGAACTCTAACCACTGATTCTTCACATGCTCGTCCCTGGGCAATGAAAACAAAGTGGCTGAACTATCTTTGGATTGTAGAACACAGCGTCTTGTCATGATGCTATTCAGCTGAAGTATTTGAATGTGTTCTAGACTTCAAGTTTACACTTCCGTCTGCGCACGCAGTAACTGGGCTCGGCCAATATGCTAATGTTTCGTATCTACGTCACTACGAAACAGTTAATGACTCGTTTAAAAAAACAATTCATTTCATAGACTCAGAGTCGACTATCACTTTTGAAAGACAATAACTTTATATACGGTGCACTTTCAGATATAAATCTTTGCAGGATGTTTTCATTCCCTTAGAGCTATATTCCACACTACATGAACAGTCATTTTCAAAAATCCATGATAAGGGCTCTTTAAGCTTTTTCTTTGTAAAAGTCCCTGCTGCTAGTGTACTTAAATTTTATTCATCTGCAACATTATGTAATATAATTACAGTGTTGCCTAATAAATGTTCTCAAAAGTACATAGGTTTCTTTTAAAACCAATACATTTAGCAGTTTGGCTTTCCTTATGGTCTATCTAACCTGTTCTGAAATGGTTCTATTATAATTTATATATCGTGATATATATCGTTATCGCAAGAGGCTGCAATGTATATCGCAATATGGATTTTAGGCCATATCACCCATCCCTACCATCGGGCAGTCCTTATTGTCGAGCCCTGTATTTAGATCTAGCGCATCAATTCTCTTTATGTGGCATGTGTATGTCTTTCTCTTTCTCTCACATTGTGTTTGTGTGAGAGAAAGCGACAGAGGGCGCTCTCAGCCAAGCAGCAATGAAATTGTCTGCGCTAAACTTATTTTTTGCCTCTAACTCAATCACAGACATCTGAAATTGTACAATTAACTAGCCATTGGCTTTGGCTAATTAGTCGTCTAGCGTAAAATTTGTTCTCATGTGAGTTATTTACTGGCAAATATTTTGAAAATCTATCAGTCTGTTAAAACCCTCTACAATGCAAGAAGTTGCAGCCCGAACAAAAAAGCAGTTCTTTTTCAAAACTACAGAGTGCAGCCACAATGTTAATTGTTTCTCTTAAATGTAAATTTATTATGAACAAAAAGCTAGCGCTGTATCTGGGTCTCATACAGTATATATAGATCTACCACTGATTGAGCAGCACAGAGGTTTTTTGAGATCACACACAGAAATATCTGGATACAGAGAGCTAGCACTTAATATAGCCCTGCAAATCCTTAAACGGGTTTATTTTTACATTCTGTAGTGTGTTTTCTCCTTATGGCTCACTGTGAGCTTTTGTTGCATACAAGTGCTGATGGGCTCAGTGTCACATGGTTTGTGTGCATAACATTTTATAATCGTTTTATTATAAACTAGAAAACTGGTGCCATGTTCTGTTGAGCTAGTCTGTGTTGTGCCGTTGTGCGTGTTTGGGATGAGTTGGTTTGGGTGAGGCCCAGCGTGTTAGGCCTGATTCTCTACACTAGCCTGCCCTGCCCTGTGAGCGGATAGTTATCTCGCAGTAGAACCAAAGGGGAGATTAGTGGCAACAATGAATTTCCATACAGCAGCAGCAGCATCGCTCATGACTCAGCACTGGCCTTTAGTACACTTGTGTACTGTCTGTGTGTGTGTCTTCATCTGTGTCCATGAGCATCACTTGCTTTTTCCAGCTTGTGAACGTGTCTTTTTCTGTCTGGATGTTTGTTTCTTTGTGCTTTGTTATTGTCTGTCTTGCTCTTAATTGTGCGCCTGTTATGCTGTTCATAAGTTACCTACTGTTTACACATGGTTTTGACTTGTTTTCATTCCACCTGAACCACACTATTGTGACTGAACACATCTATACCACGTGTTTTACCTGCTACCACGAGCATTGTTTGTTTTACGTCATCACAGGAAAGCAAATACTGCTCTTCCTGTTTGGTTACATCACTTGAAATCTACCACTGTACATTTGGCTAGTGGTTTATGCTCAAATACAGCCGTTTTCATGAAAATCCAAGGTGGAATTAAAAACAACCTGCTAATAAAATTTGAGAGTTGGGAATGGTGCATAACATACACATTTCAAGGCGTAAACAGCCCTTGTTTGACAGTTTAGAGGTCGACCGATTTCTGCCAAAAATAGCTTTTATAACTTTCAGCAAAAATTAAGACTTTTTTGTATGTTTTGCAAATCCTGTTTGCTGTGTCTAAACCTAAATCATCTATATTTTTATCCTCACTTTAACACGTCTGTATGGATTGGTCATTGAATCATTGACTCTCGCGATTCATTTATATCCGCAGATTCAGATCAGTAGATCAGATTTTTGCTGGCCCCTTCTATATTTTGACTGGCCCTGAAAGAAATACAAGGAAAAGCACTTTTCCAATAAACTGTATTTATTGTATACATTATGATTAATCAAAACAGTGAAGGGAGTTCAGGAATTAAGAGAGAGCCCCTGCAGAGACATGCAAAAATAACCAAATTTCAGCGTCCAGTAGATTATTTGTCAATACCTGCTCTCTCCTCATCTCGATCACTCTCTCTTTTTTTCTCAGTCTCCTCATCTTACTTATTAAAGCTAAAGTTATTCGTTCAAGAGCTGTGAGTGATTTTCTTTTTGCCTTTTGTTGTTTGATTCGCAGTAATGGCGCAATCGTCAGCATGTTTATTAGACTGCTTCCCCTTTAAGAACGAGTGCAGATCTAATAGTCTACTGATGCACCATATTTTCTCCCAACTATTTCCATAACTGCGTCCATTTTAGACAAACTGTTTAAGTGAATCTCCAAGCCAGTCATTTTTGACATATTTTTTGTGTACATTTGATCGTTTAGCCGCGCACATGAAGCCCACGCGCCACATTGGGAACAGTATCTCTTGCGCCGATTTTTGTGCTTTTAATAGCTCTTTTTTTTATTAAATGCGCCCCGCAATTTAGCAACAGAAGAGACTGCATTTTACAACAATCATCGATCGTGCTGATTCTGTCTTAAAGTTTAAGTTATGGAGAAATGACAGCGTGCGACTGTACTGCTGTGTTGGGAAGGACGTTGCGCTAGACAGAATGCAGTTTTTTTTTATTTTTTTTTTTATTCTCTTTATTGAGTTTTTTTGCATATAAAATACAGAGAGACAAAAACACAATAACAAACAACAGACATCAGAGGACATCATTGCCATTGCCATTGCCATGCTAAACAAATCAATTATACATTCTCACCAAAGTAATCTATAAAAGTTTGCCACGTTGAATAAAATATTTCAGACTTCTCCCTCAGCAAATATTTAATTTTCTCCAATTTCAAATGATCCATTATGTCTTTCATTAAGGCTGACTGAGCAGGGGGCATTTTCTGTTTCCAACACAAGAGAATCAATCTTCGCGCCATCAAGGTCACAAAACAAACCATGCTGTTTTGGGTGTCCGAAAGTTGTACATTGACTGGTTTGTGGTTTCACACCAAAAAGAGCCCAGATTGGTTCTGGCTTAAGCTGTTTTTTTTTAAGATCTTGGAAAGGGTTTGAAATATAGTGTTCCAATAGTTCGTAATGCGAGGACAATTCCAAAACATATGTGCAAGAGAGGCCGGCCCTTGTAAACATCTATCACAAGAAGGACTAATGGAAGTAAACATCTTTGACAATTTCAATTTGGATAAATGTAATCTGTGTAGCACTTTGAACTGCAAAAGACCATGTCTAATACATACAGAGGTAGAATGAACATTTCTTTGCGCTTTTGACCATTGATTGTCTGTAATAGGAAGAAACAACACCTACATTGGGCCATTTGAAAAATGCTTGGCAGGATGATCTAGGGGTGACTGTGTTAGCACATTGTGGATTTTAGCAATTAGCCCTCTTTTAAATGGATCAGACAAAAACACTGTTTCCAATGCGGAATTTGGGGGCTGATTAGGGAAAGCCGGAAATAATCCCTTAACAAAACTTCGGATCTGTAGGTATTTGAAAAAATCTTTACTGTCCAATTTGTATTTGCTCTGTAATTGTTTGAATGTGGGAAATATATTTTCAATAAATAGATCTTTTATACATCGAATACCCTTATGTTCCCCCTGAAGAAATGTGTTTAAGACTGACGGAGGAAATGTGTGATTATTTATCAATGGACTTAAAGCAGATGCGCCTCTCCATCCGTAATACATTCTAATCTGGGACCAGATTTTAACTGAATGAGAAACTACTGGGTTCTCAAGTTTTTGTTTTGAAATAGGCAAAGCTGAATAAAGTAATGCTTTTAACGAGGAGGGAAAACAGCTTTCATTCTCCATCCTACTCCAATCAGCCCCCTGAGTGGACAACCAAAAGGACATTGAGCGGATATTACATGACCAGTAGTAACGTCGAAAACAGGGTAATCCCATTCCTCCCAGACAAGTTGGTCTTTGCAAGAACCAACCACGTTGTTAGAGTCAAAAGGGAGGTATTGTTTGATAGAACACTTTTCAATTTTTTGGAAAATATAAATTACATTACATTTGGACATTCTCCTGCTGAGAAATACAAAAAATATATATAATTTTTATTATGATTTTGCATATATTTCTTGTTTGACATGGAATAACTCTGGAAGGAAATATGGTAGCTCAAAAATTCTTTTTTGGTGAAGTCCCTCTACAGGTGACCTGCATCTGGATCAAATTTTGTGGTGATTGCATAAAGTACTCAAAAGTTACAGCATTCTGAACAAAGGTAGCCTTTTTGTTTAGTCCTCACACATTTGAAAGGCAATAAAAAAATTTTGTTTTCTGAGTGACACAAAACTAAATACTCATAACTCCAAAACTATAGCAAGGAGAGTCAAAAGGTAGGTATCGTTTGATAGAACACTTTTCAATTTTTTTGAAAATATAAATTACATTACATTTGGACATTTTCCTGCCGAGAAACTGCTCATAAATTACAAAAAATAAATATAATTTTTATGATGATTTTGCATATCTTTCTTATTTGACATTTAATAACTCAGGAAGGAAATAAGGTAGGTGGAAAATTCTTTTTTGGTGAAGTCCCTCTCCATGTGAGCTGCACCTGGATAAAATTTTGTGGTGATTGGATAAAGGAATCAAGTTACAGCATTTGGAACCAAGACAGGCTTTTTGTTCAGTCATTGACGCCCCCTAATGGGCATTTTTAAAATTGTTCCTCCATGGAGAATATCTTGTCATAAACGCAATAGATTATGTTCATTTTGGTCTCATTTTAATTGTAATAGTATGCTGTAAAAAGTGATGTGCCATTTTCAACGATCTGTGAATGTTTCATGAGCTGTATTATGTTTTTGGCACATTGCAGTACATAGTACAAAAAAGTATTTTATAGATTATGAAAAAAAATAAATTCTATTTATCAGCAAATAACTAAGCAAAACTTAGGAGATTTTCAAATTGGCTACATTCACTGTAAAGTTCAGACTCTAAGCTTTCAAATGACACCTATTTTGTGTAAATCAAGGCAATATTTTTGAAAAATATGATAATTAATATTTTCGCAGCCAGGTGGCCCCCGCGGGCGGTGCCCTCAGAGTTAAAGGGACTACTAAGCACTCGTTCAGAGTTGATCGAAGTTGTTTGATGCTTTAAAAAGCTGAGATTCTAAGCTTTAAGATGATACATATTTTGTGTTATCCCATGTTTGAAAAAAGCACGGATGGCTCCGGAAACATTGGAAAACACATTGCATCCCGAAAAGATGAGACATGTTTTTTAAGCCAAGCATGCATCACTTCGTAAGGTATATCTCGCGATCAACGCAATGGATTATGTTGTGTTTGGGCTCTTTGTAATCGTGAGAATCTGTTGTCAATAAAGATGTTTGATTTTTCACAATCCATGCATGTTTCATGGAGTTATGAGCTGAAACGTCACATCAAAGCAACATAGCATCACTGCTACTGCTACTTCATTGGTGCGCATAGGCAACTTCATGTGTTAGAAGTCCATAAGGAATATCTTTAGATCTGAGTGATGGATTATGGTGAGTTTGGGCTCTTTTTAATCTTAACAATCTGCTGTAAATAATCATGTGCCATATTACACGATTTATGCATGCTTCATTGAGTTATGAGTGAAATCGCGGCATTAGTGCTCCATCTATATACAAGGCTCTATGTGCGCCTGTGGGGGTTCGTGTGTTACAACTCCATTAGGAATATCTTAAGATCTGAGTGATGGATTATGCTGTGTTTGGGCTCTTTTTAATCGTGAGAGTCTGCTGAAAATAATGTTTTGCAATATCTTACGATCTGTGCATGTTTCATGAAGTTATAAGCGAAAAACCAACGCGAGTGCTTCACCAGTATATACTTGGCTAGGTACGTCTGTGGTATTTTTTGTGTTGGAACGCCATGAGGAATATCTTTAGATATGATTTATGGAATATATTGAGTTTGGGCTCTTTTTAATCGTGAGCTCCTGCTGTAAATAACGATATGTCATTTTTCATGATCGATGTATCTTTCATGAAGATACGAGTGAAAAGGCCAAGTCTAAGCTACCTTGCTTGGCTACGTGCGTCTGTGGATTTTCTTTGTGGTAGAAATCCATGAGGAATATCTTTAGTTTTGAATGATGGATTAAGTTTGGACTCATTTTAATCGTAAGAATCTGCTGTAAATAATGATGTGTCATTTCCCACAATCGGAGTATGTTTAATGAAGTTACGAGCGGAAATGTGTCTTAAATTATGCATCCTTATATGATTTACATATGGGTCTCTTGAGGGGTTCTTGTACAAAACCTCACTCAAGTTTAGTAAAAAGCCCGAAACAATTTTGCTTGTTGTATTCTACTCATTGAGACCTTTCAAATGACATATGGCACATGACTATCTGAGCTGTATGATGTATTTGACATATTGCAGTATGTAATACAAAAAAGTACTTCATAAATTATGAAAACATTTTTTTTCTATTTATCAGCAAATAACTCAGCACTACTTAGGAGTTTATCAAATTGGCTACATTCATTGTAAATTTCAGACTCTAAGCTTTCAAATGACACCTATTTTAAGTTGATCAAGGTAATATTTTTGAAAAATATTATTATTATTTTTTATCGCCGCTAGGTGGCGCCAGCTGGTGGTACACTCCGTTTTAGAGGAATTACTCAGCACTCGTTAGGAGTTGATCAAAGTGATTAGATGCATTAAAAAGCTGAGATTCTAAGCTTTAAAATGATACCTATTTTGTGTTATTCCATTTCAGTGGTTGCTTAGAAATTTGAATATGAAATTTTTTTCGCTAGGGGGCGCCCCGTTGCCCCCGGTTGGTTCTTAACAGGTTAATATCTAAGCCTCTGTAGCACTTAGAAACATGAAATAAAATACATTTGAAAGGTAAGAATCACAGGTTTTATTAAAACATGCTCCCTTAGCACTAACATAACAAAAAAATATAAATCAAGTATATAAACTATAACAAATAACATTTTAAATATGCCAACACACTGAACAAGGCATCTTGTTATGAGAGAGAGTGGGGAAAGTCCTGAGGTGGAACTGGGAACAGTCTCAGTCTCTGAGCTCCATGGCTCACATCTCTGGCTCATGCATCGATGTTATCTTGGAGATGGAGATATCTGAAAATGCATATGATATAAATAAATAAATACATACATACAATGATGGCAATAAATGTTATGTTATAAATTAATTGTATGCATTATGTTATTTGTGTACTTATATTTATTGTTATTTATTCATTATGCCATAATTATATGACTATTATGCTATTTATTAATTATGCCAGTATTGTATTTATATATTAACATTATTGTATTTATTATTAGCATTATCAACCATCATCACATAATTATATTATTATGTATTATGCTATTTATTCATTATGCCATTATTCTATTACTTATTATGCTAGTTATTCATTATAAAAACAAAACAAAACACAAATCATTACCTCAAGATCATGTCGAAGCGGTCCCTTGCCATGGCCTTGGGGACGTTGGTCTGGTACAACCATTTTGTCTGCCTCCAGAAATCCCTGCGTGCTGGCAGTATAAAAATACCGAAGGCGAGACACAGCCCGACAAATGTCTTCATCTCCGTGTTGGTGGAGTCTGACTGCGCGTCTGTTCAGCGTACCGATTAGTTTCCATCACCAACATCTTCCAATGCGCGCGCGCGCACACACACACCACCTCTGTCTTTGCCATTTTCTCGCTTGCGATCCAAAACAAATGCACGTGTATGTCTGATTGATTGACGTGATTTTCAGCGAACCACAGTACATTTGGGTGATCACGTGGTCTTTAAAAAACCAACAAGTCCCACCTGATGTGTATTTGAACCAATGACAGTGCGTTCTATGCTGCATGCGTCATGAAAAGGATGACGAATACAAAATGCTGCGCCACGCAGCAGCCGGCAGGAGGTTCAGAGTTGCGCAACACAGTAACCGGCGGTAGATGTAATGTTTCGCCGCGCAGCATCCGGCACAAATGGGTTAATACAGTGTATACTTTTTTCTTGATTTACCCCGAAAGAATGGAAGTAAAATGTGACAACATGCCCCATAGACATGACAACATGCCCCGCACATTATAACGTGAGGGGCACATTAACATGACCATATGACAGCTTAAAATGCTATCTGATCTAATCAAATCTAAAATACAATTATTAGGCATTTTTTAATAATTGAAAAAAAAAAACTATTTTTTTAAGTTTGACAACAAACACACTGGAAAACACAGCTATACACCATACTTCAAAACAAAATAATAATGAATAATTTCTTAACATTGACTCTCAGTATTTATTTACATGTTTCTCATGTTTTCTCAATAGAATTCATAAAAGTATAGAATATAATAGCATATTTCTCATAGGGACACATTGTAACGCAGTGTTACAACATGCCCCAACTGCACAACTGGGGTTTAAACCCTGCTAGTGTCTTCTGCTAGTTAGCGAAGCATTAAATAACCATATCAACTGTTAAACAACATATTGGAGATTAAAATATCAGATTTGTCTAATTTTAAATAAATGCAAAAAATAGAGATGAAAAATTAACATTAGTAAGAAATGTACTTTTGCTATGGTTAAATAAATGTTCAGTGATATCTTACAAATATTTCTGAATTTTGGCGCAATTTTTTCTCTATATAGCAGACCTGCAAACTTGTCGCTTTTCGGCGATAATCGCCGTTTTCTTGGTCAATTGGGTTATTCACGTGAATCGCGTAGAACCGGAGAGTTTTTTTGGGTTGCTTGGTGTAGGCTGCCCTTAATCTGCACGCAGGCTAGAATTGCGAAACATTATTGGATAATTCTTATAATTTACATTTCTCTTGGCCAATCGGAATCTTAGCACTTGCGTCAGAATCGCCATTGGATGAGACACCTGGCTACCACGCGAGTCTGATGGAAACTCATTACGTGAAGGAATCTAATGTGAAATTCGAGGTAAATCAAGCTTTTTTTGAGCAAAAACAGCTAGTTGTTTGCTTGATTCAATTAATGTTAGCTACCGCTTTGTTATAGAGAGAGAGAGAGAGAGAGAGAGAGAGAGAGAGAGAGAGACTCACTGTATTCAAACTGCCTTCCTCTCCCTCCATCGCGCATATTAATCAAAATCTATTGAGAATTGACACGATAGTAAAAGATCAAAAGAGCAAAGTTTCACGTGGAGATTTTTTTCCTGAATTACCGCTGGGTGTGAATTGCAGCCTACTAAAATTGCCCTATCCTCTCTGAAAAGCGTTCCGCACATTCAGCTGACAAAACCTATCCAGTGATTAAATGTTTTCTGTGTTGAGAGTTGAGACAAATCTTGTGCGATGTCCTTATCTGCTGGGATAATCACACAACGCTAGCCGTGTGTGTCAGCTAATGGCACGTCTGATTCGCGAACTAATGACTCATTTGAACCGATTTACTTTTATGAATGGTTAAAATAACTGATCTGTCCAACATCTGTCTCTTCAAAAGAGATCTGAATCGGTGTATAACAAATCGATAACACCAAACTAGTTAATATTAACTATTCATAAACTGCACTTCTTAATCTTTATAAATTAATAGCATTTATTAATCTTTGGTAATGTTAATTTCACTATTTACTAGTAGCTTTATTACAATTAAAAGTTATATTTGTTAACATTAGTTAGCCTAATGCTACTGTGAAGTAATATGAACAAACAATGAACAGCTGTATTTTTATTAACAAAGAATAATAAATACAGTAACAAATGAATTGCTTATCATGGTTCATTTATATTTTACTGCCTTTTTTCTCCTTTGCCAATCCTATGATAATTATATATACAGTATAGTGTTCATCCAGAACAACATGTAACTGTGTAACCAACCACACCCTAGCAACTGTTTAAAGCTACCTAGCAACCATATTGCAACATATAGAAGCCATATTGCAGCTCCACAACATCGTTAAGACATTGTTGTTGGCTCGTATGCAATCATGTACAACATTGTAGCAACTATCCTAGCAACCGAGCGGCGAGTTTTGCCACTGCAAGTACCTTCCATAACCACCCCCCCCCCCGCAACACTGTCACCTTTTCCTGTCACCAGGAGTTTGCAGGTCTGATATAGTGTTGAAATGGCAACTAGTAAATACACAAAGTTTCGTCATGCTGGCATGTGTGGAAGTATTTAAAACAAGTGTGTTACAACTGGCCCAGCGTTACGTTGTGCCCCGCGCTCCCCTATTGGTAAATTTAGTATAGGGTGTGAAAATTGTACAGCTGTGAATTTTGTATAGAAGATGTGTGGATTTTGTAAGAGGTAAAGAGATTGAGCTCCTGACACTCTGACAGCAATGTCTTGTGTGGCTCAAAATTGTGTTGAATACATGCTGTTCATTTGTGTCTTCTGTAGTCTGTTGGCTATTTAGGTTTTTTCCTGGCATAAGTCACTTACACATTTTGCACTTACTGCGGATTCTTGTGTAGACTGTTTACATATTTGTGCCCATATCTACATTTTATGTAGCTACTGGTGTTATTGTTGAATACATTTTCTAAAATTTTATGTTTTTGAGTTATTACACAATAGTTTTTTCAGACCTTTTTGAATCTTGCCCCTGACAAATAACCCAAATTACAAAAAAGACTAAAACTAACACTAAAACTAATAAAAACTAAACTAAAACTAAGCATTTTCAAAAAATAAACTAAACTAGCAAACCCACTTTAAAAACTAATTAAAACTAAACTGAATTTGAAAAAGTCAAAACGAAATAAAAATAAAAACTAATGAAAAATAACTATAATAACCTTGGTATGAGAGGTGCTTTCTGTATTTAGTTTTCCAATCAATATGCTGTAAACAGATCTGTTATACGTACGTTACACGTAGGTTTACTGTACTGCCCTCCACAGTCACAGTGTGTATCAGTGCAATGCCAGTCACAAAAAGTTACATTTTGACTGTACTCTCTGCAGATGTTCATTTACTTTGACGGTGCTATCTGCAGATGTTCATTTACTTTGACTGTACTCTCTGCAGATGTTCATTTACTTTGACGGTGCTATCTGCAGATGTTCATTTACTTTGACTGTACTCTCTGCAGATGTTCATTTACTTTGACGGTGCTATCTGCAGATGTTCATTTACTTTGACTGTACTCTCTGCAGATGTTCATTTACTTTGACGGTGCTATCTGCAGATGTTCATTTACTTTGACGGTGCTATCTGCAGATGTTCATTTACTTTGACGGTGCTATCTGCAGATGTTCATTTACTTTTTTTGTATAAGCTGTTTTTGATTGTGGTATACAGAAACAATTTCAATTCATAAGTCTTAGACTCATTATTATTATTTGTGTATAAGAGCAGCTTTGTATGTTACTAATTATTCAGAATATGCGTCAAGCAATAAGTCCACAAGCATTATTTTTCTATGAGAGCTGCTGGTACAGCATTGTATATTTTTGTATGAAAACTAGTGCTGCACGATTAAACATATAGCAATCACCATGTCAAGCCTATGCGATTATGATGCAAAATGCTGCGATTTTATATGAAATAGCCTAAACAAATTAGGGCTATTAACGCAATTAAAGCAGCATCTGTTCATTTTTGTCATTTGGCTAGTGTTACATGATCCCGCATTCCCGCTCTTATTCATGCAAATGCTTTTAAACCATTCATGCGCGACAACAAAAAAGAGCGCTCCGCCTGTGAATATCCTGACAGTGATTCACAGAAACTCACATTTTTATCCAGACATCAAAGGCTTATTGGTCATTTATAGGTGTTATCAATCATTTAGTAGTTGTTGCTAGTTTGAGTTGACCATTTTCCTTGAGAGCCAAGCAAGTTGAAATGGTCGAACTATTTTATTATATCGCAATCACAATAGGCTATTGACCTCAATAATCGCAATATGACAATATCCCCAAATCGTGCAGCCCTAATGAAAACTGTTTGTGATTTTGCTACAGCAAAATGTTTTGTTTTTTTTGTCTCAAAGGATAATTCCGGTATTTAGTTCTTTGAGTCTATTTTCTAGTTTGTTTTGGATGAACTAGAGTGATGGAGACAGAAATTTTGACGATGGGTCCTTTCTCGACTTTTTGACTCTTTTAGAATCGCCTTTGACCGCTTCAGAGTGGCTGTCTACCGGCATGCACAAACATGTCCTTAAAACAACCCTTAACGTTCGTTTTCAAAACTGTGCAACTCACGAGTGGTTAGTGGTGTTCGTTGATGTTACAAAACAAGTAGTGTAGCGAAATAGTTTCTGTCTTGTTTTATTTGGCATTTTGTAAAATCGCTTTGATTTCTGTTGGAGGACTCATTGCTCGTTAGTATTACTGCACTACCGGAAACGGAAAAGGGGACTGTTTACATTTGGTTGTAGTCTTTTCGCTCGGTTCTCCGTCTTTCAGAAGGCTAGCGTGAGCTAACCCTTCAGACTCAAATATCGGGTGGAAGTTTACACGCGGTTGTGAGATATAAATAACAATGATATCATACATTGCGCCGATATATTTATTTTTAATCATCAACAAACACCACTAACCACTCGGTGAGTTGCACAGTTTTGAAAACGAATGTTAAGGGTTATTTTAAGGACATGTTTGTGCATGCCGGTAGACAGCCACTCTGAAGCGGTCAAAGGCGATTCTAAAAGAGTCAAAAAGTCGAGACAGGATCCATCGTTACCAGGCATTACCCAGACCTAGTTTATATAAGTTTGCTATTCTCCTGTTTTCTCACTGCTCATACACACACACACACACCCCTACACACACACCCCTATTGATATAAGGCCTTACACTTACTGAACACACAGACGCATTTTTGCAATCTTCTTTGCACTTACAGGCACGAGCCTACTTAAAATTTCACAATAAAAATGGACTCAATTGGCCTTACTTATTAAAAAAAAAAAAAAAATTACAATTACAAATTTGCAGCATGCTTGATTGCTAATCGATAGGGACAGCCCTGTTTATTGACAACCATTTATCTGCTTGAGTGCTGCAGGGAGCAAATATATTTCAGAATACAAGTCTGCTGTATTTTGGTCCTTTTTAAAGTTAGTAATCACATTGAGAACAGAATCATCTTTTTGGGATTTTTATTCTCACAATACTCTGCATGCATTTTGGACTGAGTCTCTGCCCCATTACTGGCATACAGAGATATAGAAATAACTAAGGAATAACATATTCAAAATGGACTTTAAATCTAGCATCCAGTTAACTGGAAATTGTTTTCTCCCCCCCCCCCCCCCCCCCCCCCCCCCCCCCCCTGGTTATTGATATCAACAAAATGCATTATCGGTCAACCTCTAATAAATATAATTTATTTTATGGGAAAATCATAATTTATTTGAGCATTTAGTGTCATGCCATTCTGAAACTCTGTGGGAGCTTTGAAATGTAGTTTTAGACATAAGTTTATACATTACTAAAACTGCATGGTGTGAATTTGGCTAACCGACCATTGTATTTCCTCTGTGTGAGCGTGTTGGGCCTGTACTAACCATGGATGCGTTTGTTCTTGCTGGATGGCGTGTGGTGCTGGTGTGGGGCTGGATGCTGCAGGCATTGGTAAACTCTCCACTGCCGATGGCAAAGCCTTTGCAGATCCAGAGGTGTTACGCCGCCTGACGTCGTCGGTGAGTTGCGCGCTGGATGAGGCCGCCGCCGCCCTCACCCGCATGAGGGCCGAAAACACACTCAACGCCAGCCAGGCTGACAAGTAGGCATCTTTTCTCACACATACAATTTCTTCTCCTGTGCCCACACATCATGATGCAACACTCATGTTCAACCAGCAAGAATTACTACATTTAAGCTAAAAGCTGAGCAATATTAAATGTGTTTTAAGCTTTGTCTGAATGTTTAAAGTGCACTTGACATTTGAAACCTCTGTAATTAGACGCAAGCAGCTGTATGAGTCTTCTTGTTCCTCCTTGAGTTAGAGTAGTTAGATTAGCTTCGCCTGCACAGTCGCAGTAATTGTAGTAGTCTGGTTATTTTTAGCCGTAGCCTGGCTGAGGCCTGCTCGGACGGCGACGTGAATGCGGTGCGGAAGCTGCTAGACGAGGGACGCAGCGTCAACGAACACACAGAGGAGGGCGAGAGCCTGCTGTGTCTGGCCTGCTCAGCTGGATACTATGAGCTTGCACAGGTACCGTGTACAGACTCGGACACAGTGTTTTGTGCTACCAAACTTCCAAGCCTGAAGCTTTCCTTTCAGTTGCTAACGGCCAAAACTGTTGTCAAATGCATGAATGATAAAAAATATATATTAATAATTAAAATCAAATAAATAATTTAAATGTTAAGTTAAGGTTGTGTAATTTCAGCACTTGAAGCAGCATTGAATGAAAAAAAAAAATTCAAATCAATTTTAGAAACATTTCCCTTCTGCCATTTTTTCAAGACAAACAGGTAGTTATATCATTGCTAAATGTATATCTATTGTCACATCTATCTATATCTATTTTAGCTCTATATCTATGTATAAAGTTGAATATATAGTTTGTCCAACTTTATCCACATGCATTCTGGACACTCACAGAGTTTGATATATACTGTATAGCAAATCTCAACTGCTTGTATTGTCGCAAAATGTAAGCTATATTATCGCCCAGCTCTTATCTTCTATATGCGACTAAGGCATGACGATATTAAGATATTACAAACATTAACGTCATGATTTTTTTTGTAAAGCTTCTTTGAAAACTGTGTGTATTGTAAAAGTGCTATACAAATAAACTTGTCTTGGCTAGTCTCTGTTTATTATCTTATGATTTATGAGATTCTTATATTGAAGGGTTAGTTCACCCAAAAATGAAAATTAAGTCATTAATTACTCACCCCCATGCTGTACCAACCCCGTAAGGGCTTCGTTCGTCTTCGGAACACAAATTAAGATATTTATGATTAAATCTGAGAGGTTGATCACTCCTCCATAGGCTCCCTAAGGAATTGAAACCTGACGGCCCAGAAAGTCATTAAAGAAAATGTTTAAATATTCCATGTCGCAACAGTGGCTCAACTATAAGTTTATCAAGCGACGAGAATACTTTTTGTGCGAAAAAACAAACAAAAATAACAACTTTATTCGACTATTCCTTTTCTTCCTTGTAGGCCTGAAACGAGACTTCAAGAGATTTCCACGACGCGCACGCGCGAGAACTTAACTGAAGTAGTTGAAGGAGATCGCAATTCTCGCGCATGCGTCGTGGAAATCTCTTGAAGTCTCGTTTCAGGCCTACAAGGAAGAAAAGGAATAGTCGAATAAAGTCGATATTTTTGTTTGTTTTTTTGCACAAAAAGTATTCTCGTCGCTTGATAAACTTCTAGTTGAGCCACTGTTGCGACATGGAATATTTAAACATTTTCTTTAATGACTTTCTGGGCCGTCAAGTGTCATTCCCTTAGGGAGCCTATGTAGCAGTCATGCACCTCTCAGATTTAATCACAAATATCTTCATTTGTGTTCCGAAGACGAACGAAGGCCTTACGGGGTTGGTACAGCATGGGGGTGAGTAATTAATGACTTAATTTTCATTTTTGGGTGAACTAACCCTTTAAGTATTATCAAGGCTACTATCCTTTATATTTATACCTTGATACCTCAAATAGATAAGAAAAAAAAACAAACAAAAAAACTTTACACCCTATTTCCAGACCAATCCTCCCATTCCTGACTGCAATTAGTTATGGTGCTGTTAGTGGTGAAGAAATTGCATGCTTTACCTTTAACTTTCAGTTTTAATTGAAGCATGTGCTGTGGTTATCTGAGAAGAATGTCTGTTGATTTGAGTTTGGGGTTGTAGGTCTTGCTGGCCATGCATGCTAACGTGGAGGACAGAGGGATCAAAGGAGACATCACGCCACTTATGGCTGCTGCAAGCGGTGGTTATGTTGACATCGTCAAACTGCTCCTAGTGCACGGAGCCGACGTTAACGCACAGTCCTCGACAGGTACAACAATATGCAACCATTTTTTGTAATAAATAAAAACAACAGTGTGAAATGAAAGTGGGCTGAAATGGACCAAAAAGAGTAGAGGACATTTTTACTCTTGTGCAAGCCTACAAATGCATGCTTGCAAATACACCTTGTTCATCCATTGCCTTTCCCTTTCTTGCAGGTAACACAGCCTTGACATATGCATGTGCAGGAGGCTTTCTGGATGTAGTAAAGGTGTTGCTGAAGGAGGGTGCTAACATTGAGGATCACAATGAGAATGGTCACACTCCGTTAATGGAGGCTGCCAGTGCAGGCCACGTGGAGGTCGCTCGTGTGCTCCTGGAGTACGGCGCTGGAATCAACACACACTCCAACGAATTTAAGGAGAGCGCACTCACACTCGCCTGCTATAAAGGTGCGTCTCATTGTATCATAGACTGTTTACATGCATAAGATAATAATCAGAAAATGGTCTTATTCTGGTTAAGGGAATCAGGTTAATACTCTAACAATCAGACTAAGAACTTAGAAATCTGAATGATAAAGTAGCCATGTGCCTGTATTAATCTGAATTTTGTATGTTGTAAAAAGCTTTTTCAGAAAATCCACTGTAACTGATCATTCATGTTTACCTGCACATTGAAACGAAGGTAAATCTGGGTGGTGATAATTAAATACAAGAACAATTTTCCTAATGCCATTGTAATTGTATTTCTAGTAAAAACCTTTCATATCTTAGTTTATTTGAAATATGATGTGTATCGTACCGTTCAAATGTTTGGGGTCAGTAGGGTTATTTTTTTCCTTTAAAAAAGAAAGTTATTCTTTCATTTATCAAGGATATATTAAATTTATCAAAAGTTACGGTAAAGACATAATGTTACAAAATAAATTTGTTTCATATAAATGCTGTTCTTTTGAACTTTCTATTCATCAAAAGAACCCCTAAACTTGTCTACTGGAATATTCCAATATCTGCGGAGCATGTTATTTCTGTCCTTTCATAATAAAGACTTAACCAGAATATAGACCTTATATGGACAATGTTGTGCATGTAAATTCTGTTCATTGAAATAGTATGCTGAACCTATATTATGAAATCAATCAGTTCGGTACATTTTGGAGTGATATTGACTGTATCCTGCCTGTTCCTCAGGGCACTTGGACATGGTCCGGTTTCTCTTAGAAGCAGGAGCCGACCAGGAGCACAAAACAGATGAGATGCACACTGCTCTCATGGAGGCCTGCATGGTAACACCAGCTTTTATGTTCACAGTTTTGTAGGTACTTCTTCTGATATTGTTCTGATCGTTTGAGTTGTTATTCTCATGGCTGTCTTGTGTAGGATGGGCATGTGGAGGTGGCACGGCTGCTATTGGATAGTGGGGCACAGGTAAACATGCCTGCAGACTCATTTGAGTCGCCTCTAACGCTGGCTGCCTGCGGGGGTCACGTGGAGCTGGCAGCACTTCTGATTGAGAGGGGGGCCAACCTGGAAGAAGTGAATGATGAGGGCTACACTCCACTGATGGAGGCAGCTCGTGAGGGCCATGAAGAGATGGTAGCGCTGCTCCTGGCACAAGGTACTGGGGTCATCTCAGTTTCGCAGACTTCGCTCTTAGGATTTAAGTCAATAACACAACCAGAATCCAATTAAAAAAAGTAAAAAGGGATAAATTAGAAATACAAAGCTTGCATTGCTAAAAATGTGAATGTTAAGTTTCCTTTGCAAGTTCTTTCTTGTTCACAAACTGAAAATTGGTCTTTATTGTTTGGTTTTAGGTGCAAATATTAACGCTCAGACAGAGGAGACGCAGGAGACTGCGTTGACTCTAGCATGTTGTGGAGGTTTCCTAGAGGTGGCTGATTTCCTCATCAAAGCTGGGGCGGACATTGAGTTGGGTTGCTCAACCCCACTCATGGAGGCTGCACAGGAGGGGCATCTGGAACTGGTCAAATACTTGTTGGCTGCAGGTAAGGCTTTGCTTTGGATGTAATTCTTCAAATTTCTTTCTCCTGCATATGATGTAATGTGTTCACAGACTTTTCTCTCTCTGTTCAGGAGCTAATGTCCACGCCACAACAGCCACGGGTGACACAGCTCTGACATATGCTTGTGAGAATGGACACACGGATGTGGCCGACGTGCTGCTGCAAACAGGGGCTGACCTGGTTTGTGGATATCCTGATTTACCATGATTGCATTTTTATTAGATTTTTTTTCTCCTTTTTTTCCATTTTGAGATTTATACAATTAAAGTCTGTTTAGAGGTGACTGGTCTCTTTGTTTCTCAGGAACATGAATCAGAAGGGGGCAGGACTCCACTGATGAAAGCAGCCAGAGCAGGACACCTGTGCACTGTGCAGTTTCTCATCAGCAAAGGCAAGTTGTGACGTCCCAAACTAGGGCTGCAACAAACAATCAATGAGATTGACCCAATTAATTGGGTCTTTGCAATCAGCATAGTGAACATTTATCAGTGACACCAGTTTGCTGTAGAAAATTACTTGCATGGGGTCACTACATGTTAAATGTTTAAGGTCATGAGCTTATAGTTTGGGCCTGGTTACACCTGGTCACTTCATGTGTTTTTACTTATCGAATATCTCTGATTTGTTAAAACGGTTCCATTTACACGGCCATATAAATGAGTCTCCACAAAACGAATATAAATCCAATCTTCAATTCCACCGCTATATGCAAATTTAACGGAGTTCACATCAACGAAAGCAACAGATATGAGCTGCATTTTATTTATCATCAGCTAATTTCAAGATCAAAGACCGCTATAGGAGAGAGCGTGGCATCAGTACTGGTAAGATCATTTAGTCTAACTACTTTTAATGAAGGTGATTGTGTTTTGATCGTCTCCGACTTTGTTTCATTTGTGGCAGTTTGCGCATCTGCTTGCTGAAGAGATACTCAGCTACTCATCCGTGACAATGTGTTGCATTAGCGCTGTCATATCTGACTATAACATGTCATATAGCCTATAACGGGCGCTCACACGTTTATTTTTTTACTTTCCCGGAGAAGTAAAATTTACATATGTGGTTTCAACAACCAGATGCTAATCCAGTTTCGTCTGGAATGTGTTAACTCCGTCTCGAAAGCGTTTCGGAGGGCATTTACACCTGGTCTTTTCACAATCGGATAACTATCAGATCCGTGAAAACGCATGAAGTGACCAGGTGTAAACAGGCCCTTTAATTTTGCCATGTCGCTCATCCCTGCAAATAAACATCACTGTTTTTGTCACATAAAAAACAACAAACTTTTCAGCTGTGTTTTAATGTTCAAAGCAGTCTCTAGTGCTCAACAGGACTCTATTTACATGATCAAAATAAAGTGAAAACAATGAAATTGTGAAATTAATATAATTTAAACTAGATGTTGAAAGACAAAATAAACGTATAAAGTTCATACACTACACGGTTGAGTACATAGTGTATGAGTACATAGTGTATGAGTGCATAGTGTATAGTGCGTCATTTGGTACACAGCTATTGTTTTTGTTGTTTATGGCCCATATAACCATGCATTATAATAAATAAGGTTGACATTTTAGATACCAAGGATTTTTTTTAATAACTATCAAATGGTGAACCACTATAAATTACATTTTATGTCAGCTTCTGCCCCCTTTGTTTCTTATTTTACATTGTATTTTGAAATTCAACCACACACTTTTGTCTGCAGGTGCTAATGTTAATAGAGCCACAGCCAACAATGATCACACAGTGGTTTCTCTGGCTTGTGCGGGGGGCCATCTGGCTGTGGTGGAGCTGCTGTTGGCCCATGGTGCTGACCCCACCCACAGACTGAAGGTGAGGATTCCAGAGAATGACACTGCCCAGATGCTAACGGGTGATATGTGGTCACACAAACTTTGGTCAGTCCCCTGTGTTAATCAGAGTTTCTCTTCTACTCACAGGATGGCTCCACAATGCTGATTGAAGCTGCTAAAGGTGGTCACACTAATGTGGTGTCCTACCTGCTAGACTACCCAAACAACATCCTGTCAGTCCCTGCCCCTGACATGTCCCAACTCACACCGCCCTCTCATGACACTTCTCAGGTGAGCAGAAACATGCTTTACACTATCCAACAGTCTAAGCATCACTACAAATTACCCTCTTCAATTTACCTAATGCTTTGAAAGACTAAAATACCTATTTGTGGAGAGCCAAGTGTATGCAACACATGTATATTATATAATAGTTTAAAATTTTCTTTAATTGTCAATTTTGTTTCACTTGCAGGCCCCTCGAGTCCCATTTCAAGCCCTGGCTATGGTGGTGCCCCCCCAGGAGCCAGACAGAGTGCCCTCCACCATCCCCACGCCCCCACCCGTTACAAGCAAAGGTTAGTTTGACTAGAATTTCTGGTAAAATTATTCTAATCAACTGGATGTTTTACTCAAGATGATCTACCACTTATCATAGTGGCTATAGTCTTATTGTTCACTGTCAGTGCAAATCTGATTTTTGTTCATATCCAATTCAGAATCCAATCATACATAGCAAGTGTGAATGGCAAAAAAAGTGTATTTAGCACATCATTGCCATAGAAACCAATGAAAGAAAGAAAACGAAAGAGTGCTACATAACACACAAATCGGATCTGAACAATTGCGATACATAAAGACAGTCACTTATTTAGATCAGATTCCAGTCGGATACACAAATATTTGTATTTGGACACGAGTATCGAAATGCTTTCAGTTGAGTAGAATAACTAGACTGTGTTGATGAGTTGCACTGTATGCATGATGTCTGGTTAATATCAGCTTTTTGGTTTGAGCATTAGTTTGGTTTTTCTCTTAGGTGTGTCCAAGCAAAGGCTGACATCCCTTCAGAGCAACTCTGTGGCTTCGGGTGGCTTAGACGCTGACCTGCTGCCGCCCTTTCACTCGTACCAGCCTCTGGAGTGCATCGTAGAGGAGACGGAGGGCAAGCTGAACGAGCTGGGCCAGCGCATCAGTGCCATCGAGAAGGCCCAGCTGCAGTCACTCGAGCTCATCCAGGGTGAGCCGCTCACCAAAGACAAGATCGAGGAGCTAAAGAAGAGTCGCGAGGAGCAGGTGCAGAAAAAGAAGAAGATCTTGAAGGAGCTGCAGAAGGTGGAGCGGCAGTTGCAGCTGAAGACGCAGCAGCAGTTCACCAAAGAATACATGGAGACCAAGGGGCTCAAGGAGGAGCTGGGCCAGGCGGCAGGGGTGGAAATGCCCGGCACCCCCCTGCCCCTGCAGGCCACACAGCTGGGCTCTGACAACGAAAGTGAGGTTAATTGCAGAGAGGAGGACCACAGGCCCACCCCTACCAATGATGAGGATGAGGAGGACGAAGATGAGGACGAGTATGAAGATGACGTTGACTGTGCCAAGCTGCCACAGGTGGATACCATTCTGTACAGAGATGCAACGCAGCCGCCGCCACCTCCGCCACCTCAGAACCAGGCCCTCCAGAGTCCCCCTCTGCAGACCAGCTTCGTTCCCATCCAGCCTCTGGCCCTGCAGCAGTCCACAGACTTCAGTAACGCAGAGTACCCGGGAAGCAGCAGCCCAGACCTGCAGAGGGTGTTGCTAGGTCAGCAGCTGACAGGGTTGGGGCCGGGGCTTCTTACACAGGCACCCGATGGACTCATGGTCGCCACACCCGCACAAACGCTCACAGATACGCTTGATGACATCATGGCGGGTAAGCTCACTGTAACAAATGGCTGCCTTTGCGTCCCTTCAGGATGACAACCAGTGATAAGAAATGAAATACTTGAATTGCTATTGGCTAATAATCAGTCTTTTGGCTTTTAGCCTACTTTGATTATACTAAGATTTATGCATGATTGACAACATTTATGCTTGTCTACTCCCAAAAGTTGACTAAATTATCTTTTTAGAAAATGTACACATTTAAAATTCAGACCAAAAATAGTTATGACCACAAATAGTTGTATATGAATTTATGGCCAATCAAATGCTTTCGAGAAGGGGATTATTCCTCCACTAATATAAGCTGCGACTGACTAGCAATACCTGATCATGATTAATGACTTTCATGCAAACTAAAATGTTTGGGAGTATAAAAAAGGGGATGAGGGAATGTCCTTCCCCAACTTGCTTTATCTCCCCCCCCCCCCCCCCCCCCCCCCCCCCTTATTTTTATATGCTTTTTATTTGCAATTGCAGTGATTTTAGTACAAGGATACATTATTACAGGAGTCACTGTTGTTTAATGTGTCTGACTCAAGCGTTGCTATTGTTAACTAAACTATTAAAAATCGTTTTGGTAAGTGAAGCTGGAATAAAATCTAAATATTAGACGAAAAACCTCAAATTAAAAAAGTTAAACAAAAATGAGAAATTTCCTTCCTTTTAATAATTTTAGTACTTCAACAAACTTATTTCAGTTAGCAATAAGTTTGTTGAAGTAATACAATTAATAATAATAAAGCTGAAAAATAAAGCTAAATAGAAATATTAAAAAACAAAACCTAATACAAATGATTACTAAAAATCACTAAACAAAATGAAAAATAAAAATGAAAGCTATATATATATTAAAACAGTATATTAATAATACTAAAATGCCACTGGTCTGTCTTTGTCTTTGCAGCTGTGAACAGCCGAGTGCCCGTGGTAAACACTACAACTTCGCCCTCCCCTCAGCCCTCCATACAGATGCCCATCAACACAGCCTCCCCACCCTCCATGCTCCCTCTGTATCCCTCAGTGGACATTGACGCACATGTAAGACCATTTTCTCCGCATGTAACATGAACACAGCAATCATATAACACAAATAACTGCTGTGGAGCATTTGTAGACATGATAAAACTATATATCAAATGGCCCATATTTGTCTTTAAGTGACATATTGAAGCGTCTTCATCTTTTTCCCCTCAGACTGAGAGCAATCATGACACAGCACTGACCCTGGCCTGTGCAGGTGGCCATGAAGAACTTGTCTCAGTGCTCATTGCACGTGGGGCCAACATCGAGCACCGGGACAAGAAGGGTAAAAGGCTCCTTAATATGTTGTGTGAAGTCTTATCTGTATGATACGTTTACAGAGATGTTGAGTGTTGCTCTTCATGTCTGCCTACAGGGTTCACTCCCCTAATCCTAGCGGCTACTGCGGGCCATGTGGGTGTGGTGGAGATCCTGCTGGACAAGGGAGGGGACATTGAAGCTCAGTCTGAGAGGACCAAAGACACCCCTCTGTCCCTCGCCTGCTCAGGTGGCAGACAAGAGGTACCCTAACAGTTTTAGTTCCTCCTCTTTACCAGATAAGCTTTTAAAGCCTCCAAAATGCCCCAAAGACTTGGAAGTTTGTTAATTTATCTCCATCTTTGCAGGTGGTGGAACTGTTGTTGCTTCGCGGGGCTAATAAGGAGCACCGTAACGTTTCCGACTACACCCCGCTCAGCTTGGCGGCCTCAGGGGGCTACGTCAACATCATCAAGATCCTTCTGAATGCTGGTGCTGAGATCAACTCTAGGTCAGAACATCTGCTGCTATTGGTTTAATCAGGTGTCTTAAGACTTGTATTAGGAAGCATTAAGACACTGTGTGAACTATTGTCTCTTTTTTTTCTCTCTTTTTATCTCTTCTCTCGTTTCTCTTTCAGGACTGGCAGTAAGCTGGGCATTTCTCCGCTCATGTTGGCGGCCATGAACGGCCATGTGCCTGCAGTGAAGCTGCTGTTGGACATGGGGTCTGATATCAATGCACAGATTGAGACCAATCGTAACACAGCACTGACCTTGGCTTGCTTCCAAGGCAGAGCAGAGGTTGTCAGTCTGCTTCTGGACCGGAAGGCCAACGTGGAACACCGTGCCAAGGTACATAATCACCTCAGCACATTGTTACTTGGGCAGTGAGGTCCCTGAGTAGGGCTGCACGATATTGAAGAAAACTGCATAATACAATAATAACAATAATGCGTTGTGTATGAAATCATTTAAATATATTTAAAAACTATGGAAGCTTGTTTCCGCCACAGAATAAAAAATAATCTCACAATTCTGACTTTTTTCCCTCACAACTACGAGGTTACATTGCTGAATGCGATTCTTGTGTGTAAAAAGTAATTACACATAAGAGATGGAAAGATGCAGATAACTATACATTTAATTTTATTTCTATTCGTTATGATATTAATATATGTATTGTTGTTGTCAAGTAAGCTTCATAATGCTTTCCCCGTTGTGAGCATGTGCACTCCTCTGAACTGTCCGGGTGCTGCACTGATCTCGCAGTTGACTTCTGTGCATTTTCCCCTGAAAATATCACGTTATTAACAACCCTTTAGAAAACCTAATCCCTTTGTGGATCCTCCTGATCTGCTCGTTTGTCTTTTTCCATGTTTCTTTGACAAATCAGTGTCTCAGTTTCACTCACGCTGCACATGAGTTAACCACACCCACTTATTTACATGTCGCGGAATAAAGAATAAAGAATAAATTATATCTAAAATGTGCACTCTAGGACCAGGATTGGTAACACTGCAATATGCATATCGAGATTTGTACATTTGCGATATTTCAATATATATCAAGTAGCCCAATCATGTGTATGAGTATAGATTTCCTATTGTTTTGTAAACTTAAGATAGTCTGGCTTTAAAATCCATACCTAAAATGTATTCAGTTGATGCAAAAAAAAAATAAATCTTAAGTGGTTATATTATGAAAGAACTCTTTAAGAGATGTCTAACGATGCAAGTTGAAAACCTAGCACAAGTTGATTTGTAGCAGAATGTTTGTTCATTGCCTTAATATTAAATGTAATGGTAAGGGGGCCTTTCCTTCCTCTAGACTGGCCTCACCCCTCTCATGGAGGCTGCGTCTGGCGGATATGCTGAAGTGGGCCGTGTGTTGTTGGATAAAGGGGCAGATGTCAATGCCCCTCCAGTTCCCTCCTCTCGTGACACCGCCCTCACCATTGCTGCAGACAAGGGCCACTACAAGTTTTGTGAGCTTCTCATCAGCAGGTATGTTTTTAAAACACTGGTAGTGTTCAGTACCAGTCAGTCCCCTCTTCAGATTGTAGTGTCTCATGCTGCTCTTTCTGCTCTGTTAATGTAGAGGGGCTCACATTGACGTGCGAAATAAGAAGGGGAACACCCCTTTGTGGCTGGCTGCTAACGGTGGCCACTTTGATGTGGTGCAGCTGTTGGTGCAGGCTGGAGCCGATGTGGATGCAGCCGACAACCGCAAGATAACCCCCCTCATGGCAGCGTTCCGCAAGGTGAGCGGTGTGCCATGTCATTTATAGGATTGATTGATATCTTTGCTTGTTCACTGATGCTGTGCTGCTCTTTTGTTGAAAAATAATGATAAACTGCCATAAAACACTGTAATATGTCCTTTTTAGGGCCATGTAAAAGTGGTCCAGTACCTGGTGAAGGAAGTAAACCAGTTCCCATCTGACATTGAGTGCATGAGATACATTGCAACTATTGCAGATAAGGTATAAAAGACCAAAAACGCAGAGACTGCCTTGGAAGATACCCTTAGGGGACTGTTTGCATGATTTGAGAAGCTATTAATTGATGTGTCCACTCTGCAGGAACTGCTGAAGAAATGTCATCAGTGCATGGAAACCATTGTCAAAGCCAAAGATCAGCAGGCAGCTGAGGCGAACAAGAACGCCAGCATTCTGCTTAAGGAGCTTGATCTGGAGAAGGTTTGTATCTTCAGATGACCAGTTAGACCAACTATTGAGCTACAGTTGGTACTCAACGGAATAATACTTTTACCGCCGCCGTTCCCGTAATTCGGGTGTCTATTTGCTGCCTTTTACCGCTAAGATGCGCTACAATCACAGACTTTGAAAAGTGTCAGTTTATTCTCTCTATTGTGTAATCGCCACTGCGGCATGGCTCGTTCAGAGCGATTGAAAGCTGGTAGCAGATAAATTCAAGTGAAACATTGTAGTTAAATGAATTCATAATCACAATACTGAAATTAAATTGAATAAATAATGAAAACATTTCAACATAAAACATTGCAATAGAAACATATTAGGCTACATCAATTAGGCTTTGGAAGAGGATAAGACAGTTTAACAGCTCAGTGGTTATCGCAACAACATGAGCCTCACAGAGCTTCAAGCAATTCGAGATCGAATCTCAATGTAGCCAATATGCTGTTGGCCAACCCCATGTTTTACCGTTTTTTATGCTTAAATAGGTAACTGTTTATTAGCGAGTTTATTAACTGTTTATTTATTTAATTATCAATGGCACATTACAACATAAATTTGCTACATTCCAGTTGAGCCACTGCACAGACGACAAAACTGATGAGGGAAGATTAGCTGATCGTGTCAGAAAATAAAAATAATGAAGCTCTTCTTCAATCTGCTAAATTATTGTATTGCTCTGCTCGCTTGTCTCGGTCCGCTCTGGCATCCTCTGTGAAGGGCGCTTTTTCTTGTGCGGCTCGAGCAGAGAGAGAGAGAGCGGGAGCCGGATCGTCGTTGAAAACGGCCAGACGACCCCGCAGGGTGGTTAAATCCATCCCATCGAACTCAGAGCAGCCGCAGTCATGGCCAATCAGGAAGCGTATATATGCCGGTCTACACCGACGAGCGGGCCTCTACACGAGGCACAGATGATGCGAGGTATTTGGAACAACGCCTCAGAAATTTGCTCTTAAAATTTTCTGTTGAAAACCAGATTTCCCCCCCAAAATAAGTCTGGAAAATGGGGGGGTCGTCTTATATTTAGGGTTGTCTTATATTTGTGTATATATGGTAATTTTCTAACGACTAATCTTTCGACGAATTTTTTGATTAGTCGACTAATCTAAACGACTAATAAAAAAAAAAAAAAAAACATTTTTTGTCATTTCGTTGTGTCCATTTTATTTTGAACTCAACTGAAGGGCCAAAATATAAAATGTCACCTGTTGAAAAACATTGTATTAACAATCTAAGCATAAGTATCTGCATTTCCATTAGGCTATACCATATTAGTCAGAGTCCTAATCTAATCCTCTATTAACAAACATGCATGTATTCATTACTTAAATTAGCTCTTTGTTCTGCCTTAAATTAATACATTAGCTTACTGTACATTTTTATATGTACATTTCTGAAATGCATAACTGATAACATCATCCCTCTGAATTGTAGGCTAAAGTAGATGCAATGCATGCATTTTAGGTAAAGCTATTTAGAAACAATATGTATTGTGAAAAGCGCTATACAAATAAATTGGAATTGAATTGAAAGAGTCTGGACTAGCCTACTACGCTTAGCTCTGCCCTATAATGAATCGCGCTGAAAGCAGGCAGGCACGCAGCTATGCAGCTCGCGTTTACACTTGAGTGCATGCCGGGCCTGTGCCGTGGTTCGCGTGAAGGTGAAAGCAACAGACTCGGGTGCGCGTTTTAGCTGATTATGTATTTAGTTAAATAAAACACATGTAAGGGATGATAGTGTTGATGATTTACCTTGGATACGAGCGAGAGCGAGTCTGCAGTGTATTCGCGCTTAGCGCGTGGAATCAGGGCAACAAATTTGGAAAAGCAGTCTCCTCAAAAGAGTCCGTTTGCAAGCAGCAGAAGTCCACCTTATGTGACACACGCACATGTGTTGTTCACTCAGCTGCGCATAATAGCACAGAATTAATTAAAAAATATATATATATATATTGACCCGGGTTCTGTTTTCTATCATGCGTCGTGCACGTTTGCGATGGCGTAAGATGGACGCAAACACACCAGGGTTCGGTAGAATTAAGTTGAGTGAAACCAGACCAGTGCTGCGGGGGCGCCGGGAACAGTCGCGTTCGGGCTCGGACCGCAGCAAACGAGCCCAGTGTGAAAGCACCGTCACCTGCCTCCGCAATTTTTCATATCAGAGGGAAGGAAGAGGATAGCAGATTAACCAGCAGGGTGCGCACAGACTGGTGTGTGGAGGTGAATTACAGTGAGCCGTTTGAGACGGGAGACCAAAAATAAATATGCGGTCAATAGTAAAACGACACGTCGACTAAAAAATTTGGCGTCGACTTATCACGGCAGGACTAGTTGCATCGAGTTTAGAGTTTATTTCCTTTGCGATGCAAAATAAGAAACACAATCTTATTCTTGCGACATTTTAAATTTGTATTGCCAAAGAAATTGCAGCTAAATGAAAACAGTACAAAACGAAAATAGTCCAAAGCGACATAAATTAAGAACATGCGTTTTTCTTTGCCTCTCTCTCACGCTGGATCTCTTTTTAGCAAGTTTATTTTGTCTCCCTCCCTCCAAAAAAAACTAACAAATGATTTAGCCTTTGTTGCTTCAAAGACACATGAGCATGCCTTGCTGAATTCACCTTACAATAAAACGAGGTTGATCACGAATAAAAGAGCTCCGTCTGCTGATCACTCGCATTCGTTTCTTGGCATGAACGTGTTTCGTCAACAGTTCATGTTTAGATAACGCCAGATTGTTGACAATCATACACACTGCTCAAACATTCTAAAACTCTACAAAACAAGTTGAAACAACTGGTTTGAACACTTTAATGTAAATTTTGTGTAAAAACTTTAAATACAATAAATTTTATCCTTAATTTATCCTTAAAAGATTGTTGCTTTTGCCTGCTCATCAGGCTGGCTATCCGACATCTCCATATGAAAGACAGAACATTAACACCTATTGTCCTGCACACACGATAAAGCAACTGTCCCTCCAAACCCCCCACAAGCTATCTGAGTCTGAGACTGACTTAAAACAAAGAGAAGTCGCAACTCACACTTAAATCACTATTCTATAGGCCTACATTAGCATTAGGCTATTAAAGTGTTGATAATGAAGGAATTAAATAATTTAAGCTACATGTAGTGATATTTCTGTCATGAAACTTATACTAAATATTTACTTTAAATAATTCATTCAATTTAAAAATTTTTTATTCAAATACATCTCGAACCACAATGCTTCGTGGTGCTGCTGTTAAACTAAATAACATTTATAGAATAATTATGAAATTAAATGAATCAATATCGCAACATTTCAACAAATACATTATTTTATCTGTTTTTACATTTTAATTCAGGGTGATTTAGACATTTTAATTTCAGTCAGTCACACACACACGCACACACACTTGCAGTCAGAGACAGACTGTCACTCGACTGGCTGAAATTAGTTCTCTTTCACGGTATACTGCGCTTTTAATCATTCTTTTTAGTACCATCGAGCATATCATACTTTTTGTTATGTCATTCAATCATGTTCAACGCGTTAATAAGTTTGCCGTACTGCCCAATGAAAACCTGGGCGCTGAGAGGGCAGGAGAGACGCTTTTTCTTTTGCAATGTTTCTGACAGACCGCTCACAGACATCACGCGTGCGCAACATCTGTATCTACGTAAAAATGCATTGAAACTTTAATTAACTAGAGACATTTCAATTGGGTGATTATAATTTAATGTTTTGTGAGGTCTTTTTTTGAATTTTTGTGATTATTTTGCGGTTAAATTAAGAATTATGCAGGATCGCAAAAAATTGCGACATTTTGTTGATTTTGCGTTGTATTCATCGATCGCAGAATCGCGAAAAACTGGAGGGACTGATATAAAATGCATTAATAGGCTAATACAAATTTTACAATAGTCCAAGTTTGTTTGGGATTTGAACCCGTGTCATCTAAATGATCGAACCGTAAGTTCTACCACTCGGCCATGAATTTACTCTCTGGGAAATGCCCAAACGTTTGTTTCTCCAGTGTGCGTTCGCTCACATGATGAGCGAGAAAACGTTTTATCGTTAGCCTATTGTAGACCTTTTATAGTTTTAAAAGATGATATCTTATCTGTATGACCAAAAATTGCGGAGTAGGCTATAGCCTAAAAGTTATTTTAGCTCTTATGAGAAAAAATAAATTCCAGTGAAAGCGCCGCCACGTTTGTCGAACACTAATTCAACATGCCAGAATAAAACCCGATTTTAGAATAATGCATAGCGCCACTCGGCATGGTTTTGAACGAAATATTGAAGTTTATAATTAAGTGTTTTGGCACACCATCTCAAAACGCTTTGTGACATTTTGAAAAGCCGTGAATGTATTAAAGGGATACTTCAGGATTTAGCATTAAGCTTTGTATTAATTTACCGTGCTTTCCACCCTCATATCCCCCTGAGACGAGAGATTTATGTATGTTTTGTCTGGAAAAAATCCTCAGATGACGCAAAAATCGTCATTTTGCGTCATCGGAGGATTTTTTGGCCAGAGGCTAAAGACTACCCGTCAGTAATAGGGGCTGTCCCACATGTTCTCAACCCGCCCATAGAGGGTGGGATCTCACTCACAGTATGTACACATAGTGTCAGCCATCTTTTTTGGAAGCTAAGCTAGCAGGCTCTTGTTCTGTGGAGAAAGCTGAGTAGTAGGGGTTACCATCCTCTTTTTCCCGGACATGTCCGGCCGTCGAGATCGTACACAATGTCCGGGATTCAGCTTTTGCTTTCTGCAGTCGCCATTCATTGTTTACATGCACACCTTTTCTCCCGCGGCCCTTAGTGTCGTCCTGCTCGCCACAGTAAACATAATGAATGGCGACTGTAGAACGCAAAAGCCGAATCCCAGACATTTTCACAATCCCAGACATAAATCCCCCACCGGCAAATCCCCCACCGGCAAATCCCCCACCGGCAAATCGCACCTTGTTACAACCATGTTTTTAAAAACTCTTTCTGTAGCCTATATGGAACCAAAACAAAACTGGTTTATTTTTGTACAAGTCAAGGCGGTAATAGGCATTCTGGTTGAGTACCTGCTGTAACTAATTGTTTTTTATATTAGTCACAACATTCTGCGGCATGGTGCATCACGGTGAACTTGGTTCTTCTCAAATTATTTCTTAACAGTCTCGTGAAGAAAGCAAAAAGCAGGCTCTGGCAGCAAAACGAGAGAAGAGAAAGGAGAAACGCAAGAAAAAGAAGGAAGAGCAGAAGAGGAAGCTGGAGGAAGAAGAGGCAAAGGTGAAAGAAGTGTTCTGTGAGATGGAGGATCAGAAGGAGGACTCTACAGAAGGTGAGAAACACCTTGTTGGTTTGTCCAGATATCCTAAAAAAAAAAAATCAGTAAAGCTGAAGATTTCTAATGAAAGAAATTACGACCTTTTTAGTGATACACTGAAATGCCAACACAGCAAAAAATGATTTTTGGAGTGCCAAAATCAGTGACGTTTAGTTGTCGCTTTGCCTATACCGCATTTTGACTCATCTATTTTGTGCACATGTGGATAAGCTAAAAAACATGCCATCTGTGTGAATGCTATGGCTAGGTTGAAATTATATGTTTCTCAATTTCAGTCTATCTTTATTTTGATTAAACAATTTTTTTTTTTAAATCCCAAGATCAATCTTTTAGTCTATGCTATTTTGTTGTGTAGGGATGCAAATTATCGATTAATTCATTAATCATTAGTTGATCAACCTTATCGATCGATTAACGATTAACTGATAAGTGGCTATTTTCCTGAGAATGTAAATTTCTCACGGTATAAATTTAACATAAAAAGCAAAATATTGCTTATATGCTGAATAAAAATGCATGTCAATTGATGTTTTATTGTAACAGTTGGGATACGTTACAGATTATGGCATTTATGTAGTTTAACAAAAATAAATTATGCACAGAAAATTAAAATGCATAAAAAATAATTGTGCACTGGCTCACCTGTTGCATGTAAAACATTAAGCAACATAAAATTAAATTTAAAAAAATATAAAAAAACTTGAAACTTTAGCAGCAGCACTTATAACATAGGCTGAGGGGGGGGTCAAATTTACAACTTGTAACGAGTGGAAATAAGGCGTGGGCCCTTTAAGAGCTGCGCGCTCCCTGTTGGAAGTATCGGCAGTATTGTATGTACGTGCGCCTCGAACACCCCTTTTACTGTATGCGAACACCCCATGTATGCGGGTAATTTCTGTTTGATGCTAATTTTTACCTTATTTTGTTTATTAAGTAACGATGTGGACGGTAGAACGTGTGACAGACAGTTAGACTAGTTTCCCGGGAAAAATAACAAACCGGGAGGGTCCGGCAGATGGGGCTAAAAAAACAGGAGAAACCCGGGAAAAACGGGAGTGTTGACGGGTATGAGCTAAGTCATTGTTAGAATACAGCTGGATTTTCGATGTTAGCACGCTGTATAGCTGGTATTCAATATCAATGAACTCCACTCCGTTTTGACCGCCTCATGTTTGGTTTCTTTTTTGCCGCCTCAAGTTTGTGTCGGCTCTCTCGCGTGAGAATCTCGTATCTGTTTCGCAATGTTCAATTAGCCGACAATTTAATTTAATCGAGTAAATTATTGCGACAATTAATCGATAATCGATTAACCGTTTGCATCCCTAGTTATGTGTGAACAAAACTTCACTAAACATTATTTTTAGTGCATCTCTCATCCAATAAATGTAATAAGCCTTGTTACTTTTCATTTGAAACAGTCTCTCCTTTCCAATTTATCACGAAATTCAAACAATTTTTTTGCCGCTCTTTAATATATGGTGTGACAGATTGTTGTAGCTGACTCAAGTGACCGCAACACCAAATCGAAGTAGAAACATAATTATATAATTTAAAAGTTTACATTTAAAACTGCTTTGTGCATTGTAATTGTCAACAACTCAGTTTTTAATTTCAGTATTTTGTAGAAATTCTGTGACTTGATGGGTAGTCACTAAATTTGGCTGATTCAAATGAACCGATCGCGATTGCATAAAACCATAATAAGTTGCCGCTGACTGCCATGTAATCAGTGTACAGATGAGAGTTTTGTGCCATGTTCTGCTTTGTAACTCCATGAAACATTAGTAAACCATAGTAAATCACATCTTTATTTCGAGCTGGTTGTCTCGATTCAAATGAGCTCACAACAAAATGATGCGTAGATCTTGAGAAAATGTATCCTCGGCGGGGTCAATGCGTTCTTCAAAATGCAGCCGTCGTCGTCCGAGTTTCAAATTCCTCTGAGGAAAAGGTGAATCCTCGCTGTCCAGTAGCGTGCCATTCTCAAAACGCGATGAACTATCAGTGAATCTGATGAAGAAACTTCGTGTTGTTATGGTATTGATTGGGGGGCGTGTGCGATGCGTAACGTTAGGCCTATTTACCATGTGAAAAGCTCTGGGGGTGTGGCGGCCTCGGCTCATTAAAGATAATGAAGGGAGAACGAAAAAACTGTACCTCTCCTTGGTTTCAAACGGATTACATAAACTGGAAATATGTATATTTTTAAATAAATTACTTCATTTAAAAGAAGAGAATTTCAGCTTCATAAAGAGAAATCTCTCATATCTCTGTGACAAGTATTGACTGAATTAGTTATTTTATGGACGCGTTTCAGAATGGACCTCACTGACAGAGAGAAGGCAAAACGCGCATCATGTTTATTTTTCTTTATTTGACGAAAAGCACAACACTTTGTTTTTATTGTGAGTACCCACAAAAATAATAGAGACTTAACATGATCTAATGATGTACAACACTTATATGTAAGATCAAAATCAACAGAGTCATTTGATTCTCTTTTGCACTGATAAGGAAAAAATCGAGCTCGTCGCGTCGGCGCGATAGCCGACCTCAGAGGGTTAAGTAAATTTGAATAACCATTAAATGATCAAATAAATGCTTTTCAGCTAAATCTCCATTTCAAAAAAACTTTTTTACATGAATAACCTTTTGTCATTATTTTATCCTGCAGAGGTGGAGGTTCCCATCGAGCCCCCAAGTGCTACCACCACCACAACCATCGGTATCTCTGCTACCTCCGCAACCTTCTCTAACAGTTTCGGCAAAAAGAGAGCCAATGTGGCCACCACACCAAGCACCAATCGCAAAAACAAAAAGAACAAGACCAAGGATTCACCTATTGAATCCATTATTCTTCAGGACCCGCAGGTGGCACTGGCACAGCAGAAAGCAGACAAAAATAAGATCCACGGAGAACCTCGAGGGGGTGGGGCACCGGGAGGAACCAGCGACTCTGATAATCTAGATAGCACCGACTGCACCAGTGAGAGCAGCAATGGCAGTAAGAGTCAGGAGCTCGCTGACCTCCCTTCATCATCGTCCTCTTCCTTCTCTGCCCCTTCAGTACTTGCAGGTTCTAACCAGTTCCACATCGCAAGTGAGAAGAGACAGGGGCCATCGCTGCCGGGCTGTCGTGAGGAGAAGGTTACGGTGTCCATCTCCAAACCACAGCTGAGGTAAGAGTTAATATACTTCTGCTTGCCACTACCACTTACCACACTTATCATTATGCAGTTTAAGACAAATTCACTTAATGCAAATTTTAATCATTACCTCAGCAAACTTGCAAAGTTGTTTATTTTCTTGAGTTTTGGTAGTAAGAGTTTTAGTCCGACAAATGATTTGACAAGATATTGCATTTCCATTTTGCAGATTTTTGCAAAAATTATTTTTGGGGAGATGATTAAACTACTTGTTCTATTCCCTTTTTTTTAACAGATCTCATGACCTCAACAGTGACCTGACTCCCAGTTCCCTGCCTTGCTCGTTCAAGACAATTTCATTGCCAGTCACCTCGCCCAACATTAAGATGAACCTCACTAGCCCAAAGAGAGGCCAGAAGAGAGAAGAGGGATGGAAAGAGGTGGTTCGAAGGTGAAAAAATCTAAATTATTTACTGTGAAGCAAGGATATAAGCCATATCTAGGGATCAAAATATATCAGAAATATAGGGACACTATCTTTAGATTTAGCAATGTACTAAAAACATTTCTCAAATTGAAATGTCCTGGCAAACACCTAGCACTGTCATTGAATTTTTGGCCCTTTCTCCCTTAGATCCAAGAAGCTGTCTGTACCTGCCTCTGTGGTGTCTCGGATTATGGGTAGAGGTGGCTGCAACATTACGGCCATCCAAGACGTTACAGGTGCACACATTGACGTGGACAAACAGAAGGACAAGAATGGAGAAAGAATGATCACAATCAGGTAAAAATGATGCTGAAAGTTTTTAAGACACTAGTAATGATTGTAATTTTAATAATTATTGTTCACCCTGCTTGGATTTCTTACATATGCTCACTCTCTTGGTTTGCAGAGGTGGCACAGAGTCCACACGGCATGCGGTGCAGCTGATCAATGCGCTAATCCAGGACCCAGCCAAAGAGCTAGAGGACCTGATCCCTCGTAACCACATCCGGCCGCCTGGCGCCAACACCAAAATCAGCTCCACCTACACAACCTCCACTGGGGCCACAAGCACTACTGCAGCCAGTTCAAAAGGCCTGCCATCTGTAGTGCCCTCCCCCAGCATGTCGTTCCAGTCCTCCACCAACTTTACGGCTCAGCAGGCTAGCAAGTTAGGCAAAAGTATGGCACCAGGTGTCAGGCCCCCCTTCGTTTCTTTGCCACCACTTGCTTATGCTCATCCTCAGCTGGCCCTTTTAGCAGCACAGACTATGAACCAGATCCGCCACCCTCGATTGCCCATGGCGCAGTTTGGTGGCACTTTCTCATCCTCTCCCAACACTTGGGGTCCTTTCCCTGTGCGTCCAGTGAGCCCTGGTAGTGCTAACAGCTCACCCAAACATAGCGGGAATTCTGCACTGCGTCTCGGCAGCTCTACTTCGGCCCACACTGAGCATCCTGTTGCCCCTGTGTCCAGCACCTCGACTCCCACTGCTTCCACCACTTCTCCCACCAGTGCCGCACCTGTTAACACCCCCACACCTTCTTCTGTCAGGAAGCAGCTTTTTTCAACAGAGCCCAGGTCTGGGGGTAAAGTTGTTGTGGCCACTAGCGGCAGCAGCGCTCCCTCTGCCCAAGTTGCTCCCTCTCCCATCAGCTGTGCTCCCACAACCCCTACGACCCCTCCATCTCCATCTGCGCCCATTGCTACACCTCCACAGCATCCTCCTCCCCCCAAGCCAGAGCCGGCCAGCCTTAGTACCCCATCTAAAGAGAAGCCTGTCACAGAGCTCGCCGCACCTGCCACAGGAGCTCCATCTGATGGGCCCAGCCCCTCCGCTCCCCTGCACTTCACTTCATCTTCCTCAGGCCCATCGATGCTTCCCGCACAGCCCGACAGCCGGCAGCCGATTGCGTCACATTTCACCTCCAGCTCAGAATCCAGTTCCTCTTCCTCAACTCAGCCAGGATCATCTCACCCTGTCACACGCCTGCCACCTCCAACCTGCAGCAGCACAGTCACTAATACCAGCAGCACCTTACCTCATTACGCCACCCCCACTGCACCTGGGGTGACTTCCCGCATGCAGCCACCCACACCCTACTACCCCATGGCTTCAGGGGCCCTGCAGGAGCAGCAGTCTGTGTTTGTGCCTCAGGGTGCCTCACAGGAGCCCCTCAAACAGCAGCAACAACAACAACAGCCTCCCCCTCAGCCAAACCTGGCTCCGACAGGCATGCCACCTGCCTCACTTCCAATGTCCTCCACCATGGGCATGATAAACGGCTCTCAAATGCACCTCCACAGTGGAAAAGCGCAACTGCCCCCCAACTTTGGCCCTGCGGCTCTCTTCAATCACTTCAGCAGCATCTTCGACAACAACCAGGTGGGCAACAACCAGGTTTGGGGTGCCTGCCATCTACCTACACGTACTCCAGCGGAGCAGCCCTACAATGCCCCACCTAATGCCTATATAGGAGGAATGGGGCAGATGGAAAATGTCATGCCTCCTGATGGCTCAAAAGCTCCAGGGTATCGCTGCACCTCCCAGCGGATGGTTTCCAGTCCCATTGGTGAGTACAACCTTTAAATCAAGGGTGTCCAATGGTGTTCCTGGAGGGCGACCTTCCTGCGGAGCTTCACTACAACACAACCACCTGGAAGTTTCTAGTATTCCTGAAGACCTTAGCTAGCTGGTTCGGGTGTGTTTAATTAGGGTTGGAGCAAAACTCTGTTGAGCAGGATTGGACACCACTATTGCTGATGACCTTGCATCTATCTTTTGAGATTGGGGTCAAATCCTCTTGAGTAATGCTATTCACTATGTTCCACAGGAATACACCCCATGGACAACTCCATGTCCTCATCCACTGCGCTCACCAGCTTTACAACAAGCATATCTGCCAGCCCTGTGTTCCTGTCGGGTTCTGTTCCTGTGGGCACACCCTCTTTCAGCCGTCAGCACTTCTCTCCCCACCCCTGGAGTGCCTCCACCTCGTGTATGTCAATAAGTTATTTTAACGCAAATGCACCGAGCACAGCATCACGATTTATAAGATTATAGTGCTCATGTGTTCATTCTGATAGTCCCTTCATTTCTCATTGATTTTAGGTGAGTCTCCAGTGCCCTCTGTGTCTTCCGGGGCATCCTCACCTCTTTGCACATCTACGGTGACTCCTGCTCTTATCCAGGCAAAAGCAAGTTGCTCCAACCAGCAGGACCGCAAAGTGCCCCCTCCCATTGGAACTGAACGCCTGGCCCGCATCCGGCAAACTGGCTCTGTCAACCACACCATGCTGCCCACCAGCTACACCCCACCAGTTGGACAGGGTGGCATCTGGTCTTTTGGAGTGGGCAGTGCCTCCGGTGAGTCTATGACTGAAATGTAATAGGCATTCACGAATTGTTCTACATGTTACGAAATGGAACATATTTGCATATTGAGTTACAATTGTTTTCGCTTGTATAACTAATTGCACTAAATGTGGAGAGTTGGTATTGGATCTAAAGAACTTAATAAATATGTCTCTGTTTTTCACAGAGACAATGTCAGGCTGGTCTCAGCCCCTGATGGGAGGGCCAGTGATGCACCAGCAGATGCAGGAGCCATCAGCTTTCTCTCAGCACCAGGCTATGGAGCGAGATGATACTGGGATTGTGGCTCCTTCTAATACTTTCCACCAACCTATGCCCACCAACTTCATGGATTTTCAAAAGGTACACTCTACAGAGACTCTTTAAGAATTTAATTTTTGTTTGTTTTATTAGTTCCATTCAATAAGGAGAATTTTAATTTGTAGCTCCACTGACAAATCTTGTTTAATGGACTGTATAGGGGCTGCCAATGTCAATGTACGGTGGCACGATGATCCCTCCTCATCCTCAGATGGCGGAGGGTCCTGGAGGCCCTGTATACAATGGTCTTCACACTTCTGACCCTGCCTGGAATCCCATCCTAAAGGTTGTTCCCAACTCTGCTGAGAATTCAGACCCACAGCAGGTAATTGCTCTTAGCTGGCCCCAACTGAATGTTTGCAAATTAGAGCCCCATTTGTTGTCTAACTCTTGAAATCCTTGTTGTTGCAGGTATGGCCAGGCACTTGGGCCCCACATGTGGGAAATGTGCATTTGAATCATGTCAACTAAACAGTGATCGAGAGGCCTAGGAGCAGTAACAAGAAACACGTTAAAAAGAACAAGATAATTACCTAATTACTGAGACGTGGTATTAACCTAGATGTGTCCCCCAAAAAATGTTAAACAAGTTAAGAAATTTGAGAGATGGACACCCTCGATGTGCCTAACTAAAAAGAAAGAATCCAGTGTGGGATTTAACGAGTTTACCACTGTCTATGAACAAATCGATTGCCTGTTCAACAGGATACATTCTGAGTAGTATAGCCATTTTGACATTTAAGCCCCACGTAAAAGTGTTCTTGGTCGGCAGGGCTCAATAGGACAGTGCGCTATTTATACTTGGCCAAGACCTAGATGATTGCGTAAAGAATGAAATCAGACCTTTTAGAGTGGTAAATACCTGTATAATTGTTTACATACTGAAAAAAGGGTTAAAAATGAGAGTAAATTTCATGTCGTATAGTGGCTCTACTTTATGTAGCCTGTATTAATGTGAAATATTTACCTTAATATTCAATAAAAAGTTGGAAATGTATCTGGTGTGTGAAAGTTATTTTGATGTCAATTGATTTTTCATGGGCTACCACTGACAATCTAAGAATGGAAATGCTTGCAATGGGCAATCTATTGTATCTGTATATGGTAAGGCACATTGCATATTACTGGTTAAAGTAGTAAAACTAGTTTTGGATGGTAAGTCCAAATAAAGAAGTTTTTTCTTGGATGTAACTAGATGAGTTTTCACATTTTGAGTTGACTTGTGTTGTAAAAATCTGACCTAAATCTCAAGAGCTATGAGAAATTTAAACATCTTAAAGACATCTTAGCACAAGGGCAGCACATCTTGTAAAACAGAAAAAGACTTGGGATATAAAACACGTTTTCATGCAGGAAAATGCCAAGATGCACTGCCGATATGGGGAGGCATCCATAACATTAAGAGTGGAAAAGTCATGCTTTTAGTACAGCACATATTTTGTCATATAGTCGTTTTCATATCACGTGCTCAACTGAATCACTCAGAAAACCTCGTGCAGTTCGAAGAGTTTACATTCCATGAAATGGCTCTAAACACTTGCTCCCCACAGAGGGCCTCAGCGCTGTCGTCAGAGGGTGGATTTGTCTTTATGATTGGATGGTTTGCAGCGAGTGAGAAATCTCCTCCCTCGACGGAACCAACATGTGGTGGAGCGCACAGACACGCAGCGCTAGTGCAGGTCAACAAAGTCTTTAGCGTGTGTTCATTAAAAGATCCGATTTAGGTTCAGTCATGTCAACCAGCTACGAAGCTTCGTATAACGTTACCTGCCCGATTCCGAGCCGCTCCATCCATGAGAAAAGCTGGTCTCCACTCTCGGACAGCTACAGTCAGACTCCAGGAGGAACTCTGTTTTCAACAACTCCTGGGGGTAAGGTGTACACCATGTTTTGAATATTTTTGGACTAGTACTTTTGCTGTGTGTGTGAGTTTTTGCACATGTTGCTCGAGCACACATTTTTTATGATGTTCCCTGATCGTTTGAACTGCACAATCAACGACAGAGGCAACACGACGTTTACAAGCTGCCTTTTACTCGTGCATCACAGGAGAACTGTCATTTTACTTCTCTGAAATCCATTAACGTTTTCACCACATCAAACATTGTATTATGTTCAATAGAATTTTGTTGTAATGACAAGAATTTCTAACATTTTGACACTACTTTAATACAATTTGTATAGGCTATCGTAAACACAATATGTTCGCGTTCACATTTTTCGTGATGTTAAAGTAGACAATAATACCTTGATCGAAAATGATACATTACAAAATATATAATAATATTTACCTTTAACATTTTATATTTCCTATGTCATCGTCATGGCAAGACATCGAAGACAATGTTATCGTCTTCGCAAATAAGTAGGCTACATTAATTTTTGCAGAACTCAAATAAGTAGGCTACATTAATTTTTGCAGAAGTTTTAGAAGCGGGATTGTCGGTTATGGTGGAGATGGCACAGAATTGTTCGTAATTTTGTATTCAGAATGAATATTGAAGTTATTTCACACTGTGTGGAAAATGAAATGTTTGAATTATGTAAATGGTATTATGTCTGTGTTGGGCAAAGATGAAACATTAAAATGGGTTCTTAACAGTAAATTCATAAAACCATTTTAAAAATAATTAGGGCATGGTAAAGAAAAAAAAATCTTCTACACAGAACTCAAGTTCCTGCAGAATAAACACCCATACAGACTATATTGTACCACCTCAATTGTCAATATCGATCACATGGCTATTTAAAGGTGCAGTGTGTGATTTTTAGCGGCATCTAGCGGTTCGGTTGCGAGTTTGCACTAAGGGCTCAGCCCACTGCACCCTTCCCTTTCGAAGAAGCTACGGTGGCTAAAACGGGACAAACATATCGTCGTCTGAGACAGCAGAGAATAGCCAGAGTAAGCCAAGAGTGTGTAACATTGTCACTGTTTCTGTACCACAGTCCATTATAAACCACATCATTGATAACGTTTTCAAAGCCATAGTCAGGTGAGGATCAAGGGTCTATAATATAATAATAGTAATCAGCTGATTGTCTAAACCCATAATACAGCGAGGGAGAAGAACCACATTAAACTAGGCAACTATATATTTTTCTAACAGGGTAAAAGTTAGCTGCTAGTAAAAGTTTAGCTGGCTAATATGAACTGTTACTGTGGCTGAGCTGGTTAAAGCGTAAAGCCTTGTTTATACTCGACACGTCCGCATGAGCCCAAAGGTGCGCGCGGTAAAAATGACATGATTATAACAGCGCGCGCGCCTCCGCATCCCCTAGACACCATTTACCACACACAATAGGCTTTTTTTCTCTGATTTTGAAAACTCTTCGCGATCGACTTAAAATGCTTCCAAGATCGACGGGTTGGTGATTGATTCCTGTAACGTTACTGTTTTATGGTCAATGACAAGAGTACTAACTTAAGCTGTCTCACGAACGTAACCAGCACATGTATCCCCACATAGCAAAGCCATAACACAGCGAGGGAGAACTAAGTTACATGAAACAATCCAACTACATATTTTACACCACTGACAAGTCACTACTCACGGTGTTTATGGCTAGCTTCTAGGTTTCTGCGGCTTCTCTTTCAAGGTAGTGACGAAACGCGCTCTGTAGCGCTGTTTGTGCGCGTTCGGCTACGGTAGAAACATGACGTCACAATATGTCGACCTTCATAGAAGGGGGTGCCCGCGGTTATGTAGATATAAATGTCTCATTCTAAGGTAATAAAAACATTACGGTTTATTAAGTAAGTTCTTTATGGATGTCATTTTGCATTTCTGTTAATAGATACTCAAAATTTTTACTGATTGCACCTTTAAAGCTTACATGGAGAAATGTTTGAGACTAAGCCAGTTATTCCATCAGTCGACTTTGTAGTTACAGCAAATTTTTTAAAATGTTAAAACCCCATCCTGCTTGGAACCATATCTCGTGTGCGCTTGGGTTACCAGAGGAGATGTCCAACAAATCAAATTGACTTGAAAATATAGTCGTATCTAAGAACTAAATAATTTCTTATTTTGGGTTTGAAACTTCCTTATTTTAATCAGTGTTTTAGACATTGTTGACCCAGAGCTCAGTCTGTCCAATCACACTGGGTCTTTATGCAGCAATGGGTGATGTTGCAAAATGTTCTTGCTGCTTGGGTTACTACAGGACATCTAAACAGGGACACCTTGTTTTCACCTGCTTGCATTTAGAAAGCACCCAAGTCAGTTATTCACCCCGTCCCCGTTTCTATTACTCCAGCATGATCTGAAACAAACTATAGGCTTTCACTTGAATGACATAACATGTTTTTCAAACAGAACACAGCAGGAAGAAAGTCCCTCAATGCAAAGAATGCTATGAACTTGTGCCATTTTTTTTTCCTTCTTTTTTTCTTTTTTTTTTTTTTGAGACTGAACCTCTTAAACTAATATTGGTATTTTCCCTGCAGGAACTCGCATAATCTATGATCGAAAGTTTCTCTTGGAATGTCGAAACTCCCCAATCGCACGCACCCCACCCTGTTGCCTCCCTCACATTCCAGGGGTCACCAGACCCTCACTGCAACCAGCAGAGCAGGAGCAAGACAGCAAAGAACTATCTGGTAATTCCTCCACCTGACCTAAGAAGCATGTTATGTTTTGTTTTTTAAATAACCTCATCTGACGTCTCTCACATATGGCCTAATGTAGGCTATACCATTTTCGATTTCCAAATCAACAGCCTCAAGCAAAAGCCTGAGGAACGGTTTTAAGCATGGTCTTAAATTGATTGCATCCTTTCTTCTTGCTGCAAGTCGATAAATATACTTGCATTGCACGTTATGGTTGTCTACTGGAATACAGTATGACAGATAAAGTCTCGTGTGAATTTCTATATAGTATATGGGTCAGTGACAAATGATAGTGATCATAAGGATAAGGAAAGATCTTTAAAAAACATTCTTAGAAATGTACTCTTTATATCTATGCTGGTTTCATTTGATTTTGAAAAACCTTTCATTTTCAAAAAAGGATAATCAAGAATCAGTGCTGTCAAATCGATTCATCGATTCTAAAATAAAAGTTTGTGCTTATATAATGTGTATATATAATGTGTGTGTGTATATATATATATATATATATATATATATATATATATATATATATATATATATATATATATATATATATATATATATATATAATATATATATATATATATATATATATAATATGTGTATGTGTCTGTGTGTATATTGTTACGGCCGGCTCTGAGCTGCTACAAATGAGGGAGGCAACGAGAACAAAAGTGAATCAAAAAGTATTTATTAACAAAAAATAATGTTTACAACTCATAACTAAATAAGAAAATACATCACTATGGAAACCATTCCGCATGGAACATCAACGTAAATAAAGAATAAGCTACATAATTTACACAACCACAAAATACACGCTCCAAAATACAGGCCTGCAAACATAAATTCCCGAACTAAACTAATACTAACAAGCATACGAATAATAAACAAATAAAGCAGCAACTCAAAATAACAGAAGACAAGAGGGTAACCGAAGAGAGTGAAGTCAGAGAACCATCACCTTTTATAATTCTCTGCAGGTGTTTCACATTATGATTACCTCAAAGTCCCCCCCACAACCCGCTATAGTAGTAATGGCCTAGAGGCACGTCACAATACACACACGCACACGCATTTATTTATATACTTGTGTGTGTATATATATATATATGCATACATATGTTTATGTGTGCACACACACACACATTTATATAATATTAATATAATAATATATATACATACATATATAATATAAACCCAAACTTTTATTTTAGAATCGATTAAGCGTCATTGCTTAATTTCACAGCACTATCAAGAATACATTACACGTTTTATTTATAAGAAAAGTTTTTAAAATATATTTTAACAATTTTTTTAGTAATTAGTATTTAATCTGGTCCCCTTTATAATATCGCACATGACTTTTTAGTGTTTTATTACTTTTTATAGTTTTATTACTATTTGAAATTATTAAACATTATGCTAAACTATTAAAATGTCATTCTTGTAATGAGGCTTTTCCCCCACATTATTTTCAACACTTTCCCCCAGTCATCTCAAATGCACAAAGTGTCCCAATCTACCAGAATTCACCCTATCAAAATAATTAATTTAAAAAAAAAAAAAACATTGAAGAGGTTTATTCAAGTCATTTTCATTTTTTAATGTATTTTTAAGTAAATAAATCCATCTAGATCACATAAAAATAAATAAAACTACAAATGTTTCCAGGTGGAATAGATACTCAAAGTTATATTAATGAAAAGGTGAACTGAAAATGTGCCACTTTTCTTTTTTAAGCTCAAGGTCACATTTTGGTGTCAGTGAAGTCACTTCATGAGAAAAGCAAACAAAAATGCATCTGACCTGCTCACTGTTGGCAAGTCTGATTTCCATATCAGGGAACTGTCCACAGGGTGTACCTTTGTGTGAAAGGGGTGACACCGTTCAAAGGATTTTTAAAAAAGGGATCACATTTTCAACCCTTCTAACTCTCTCTCTTTCTCCCCCTCTCCCTCTCCCTCCTCAGTTGATGACAGCCAGTTTGTGATGGATATGTGACGGATGTCTCCAGCTCCTGTGGAAAAATGGACTGTCTCAGCCTGTTCTACCAGTGCTCATGATCTGAGGGAAGATCACTTCATTATTGCATCCATGCTTTATTTTTTCTCTACCTAAATAATTAAATGCTCAGAGCAAGTGTGTCTCTGTTGTGGGGAGGAGCATTTTGAGTTTGGTGGATAGTATGTTGAAAATGCAGCTTCCGTTTTAGCTGCGATTCAGTGCCTTCCTTTTTTTAACCATTCGGAAGGTGACTAAACGTAATCTACATTTTTAATATCTGAGAATAGTTCAAATGCAGCCGTTTCATTTTTCGTTTTTTTTTTTTTTTAAATGACACATACTGTATATCATGTGGGGTTCATACATTACATTCAAATTGTTTAAAGGAATTTCCCCAGTTTTAAATAAATCCCCAGCATTTGTGGTATGGTAATAACAAAAAGTGTTAATGTATAAGTTCTTTTCTTCAAAATAAAATAAAGTAATGAATGGGGCCATCTTTGGTTGCACTTTACTTTAGTATGTACTTACAGTGTACCTAAGAAGGTTCTGGGTAATATAAGGTTATTCATGGGTTAAAGTTAGGTTCAGGGTTGGTACCTAGTTATTACCCATATAGTGCAATATAATAAGTATACTGTATATGGGGGAAAAGGACAGTAAAATAAAGTGCTACCCCAACTTATAGGACGTAAAAGCAGATATGAATTTACATTCATTCTTCTGTTTTTTTTTTATTTTTTTATTATTTGAGCTGTAAAGTTCAAATAATTTTATAGGTATTTTAGTTTTTTTTTAGGTGTTATGTTGTCTAGCAACAAAGTTGTAAAATTAGGTATAACTACACAGAACGGGTTAGCAAGCATTTATTTTCACACTAAAATCAGCGTTTCTCAAAGTGTGGGGCGCGCCCCACTGGTGGGGAATAGAAACATGACAAGTGGGGCGCGACAAACGGGAGAAAATGTGGTAATTTTTGTGCCCATCTCTATTAATTCCTTTATTTATTGAGCATAAGCTCAAAACAAAACAACGACGCTTTTAAATGTAAGCCTTACTTAACCTTTTCACACGTAAGTTTAAAAGTTTTTAGAGGCGCCCGTTATTTAGATCGTATCCCTTTATGGTTTCCATGGTGACGCGTCATTGCTTGTCACACCGCAGCCAGAATAGCGCTGAATGACTGATTATCTGCTTTTATTTCACAAATGTGTTGGCTATAGCAGGAAATATCTGATATTCCGATTGTCAAATATGAGCAAGTGGATGTGTTTTGTTGTTTAAACACCTTAGTTGAGCTATACGCGATATGGGCGTTAGTTTATACCGGATTTTAGAGAATTGGATCTAGACTGTTGGATTTAACAAACGTCAATTTATCCACTTCTCCCGAAATGAAAGTATGAAAGTAAGTGGCTGGTGAACTGAGAGAAGCATAGAGTAAACTTGAAAGTTACTTACACGATGTGTACTATTTGACATGAATAATACGTGTCATCTAAGTTAATTATAATGGAAATAATTATTATTCCCGCTTCCATAGACATAAGTGTGTATTTGACAAACTCTAAATGTATTGCTTTTTTAGTACTTATGTGAATTTAAATGTCTGAAACCTAAAATAAACATTATGTGGTTGAAAACACTGAATAGTTGTGATGTCAAGCGGTGAGCGCTCTCCGTCTCTGGTTCAGAAAATATATGTGTAACGTTAGCCTACTACAAAACAGGCTCATTGCAGACATTAAATTAGTTAATCACTTAATTTTGAACTTTCAAAGTGCACCATATTTATGAATTTATCTTTAAAACGTAGCCTACAAACTTTTCTTCCGGGGGAGCATGCCCCCGGATCCCGCAGGGGTGCAGAGGTCCACACCACACACAAAATACTGTGGGAAACACAGTAGCTTATATGATAGTCTTCGAAAAATACAAAATACAATTATTATTATCATAAAAATACCTAAAATACGTGCATTATTAGGGTTTTACCAAAACCCTGAGATTATTATTATTCTTTTTCAATTTTGTTCGTTCTTTTTGCATGCAGTTTGCGAAGTGACAAAATAAAGCAAAGCACCTTTACTTCACACTTTTATTTTCTCCATTTCTAAATTTGATGTTGAGGCAAAATACAAACACAATTGCATTATTATTTTTATCTACTGTCATGTTTATGTTTTTAAAATGTCATGTTAACAAAATACATTTTAACTTAAAGCCTAGTTTATTAACATTTTGTTGGGGCGATTGCATGAGGACAGGTGGGGCACGAACGCTTCCCTACCTTCAAAGTGGGGAATGGCAGAAAAAGTTTGAGAAACACTGTACTAATGAAACAAATAGGCTCCATTCAGTTCAGATGTAGTCCTCTAACATATTTTTATGCTTTTTTTTTTTAGATTAGGCGAAGTAATTAAAACTTATTGGAACATTATCAGTTAATTGGACGCCTTAGTTCCCATCACTGTAACGTAGAACGGTCACCTGTAATATCCGGTAATATCAGCATTGCTTTTGTTCGTGGTTAAGGTGCCTGTTTTGCATTTAACCTAGTTTTGGATAAAGCAAAATATTTTTAAAATGACGATGCAGAATAAGACATCTTCCAATGCATGCAATATTATTAGCTGTAATGAGGACGTGAAGAAGTTTTCTTTTGAACTTCCACCCATCCATTGTTTGGTGTAATGTCCTCTCAGTCTTACCACCTTCAATACAGAAAGTCCTGAGCACGCACTTTGTCCTAAGCATGAGAGAACTTGGCCACACACACCCTGTCCTGTTCCTAAAATGCCACTTTGTCGATATTGAGAAATAACGTATTGCACATTCTGTCCCTGAACGATGACCGGTCTAGCCAGTCCTTCTGAAAGCAGTTTGTTTCTCATACAGGAAACGTGTCTGAGAATGATACTTAGATGATTGTTTTCGCTGTTAAATGGATCTGACATAGGCTATATGAGTCCATTATAAAGAAAAATAAAAAATATTTTAAAATTCTAGTTTAAAAAGTTCACAGAAATGTACTCTTTCTATTTATGTTGGTTCCATATGATTTTAAATTAAATTTAAAAATCTATTTTTTTTAGACAATTTTCAAGAAAAGTTTAAATTAAATGACTAAAAATATTATTTTGATGTTGCCATCGGGTAAAACATAGGCCTAATATATTCAACCCCCATTGTAAATCAGGTGCAATGGGGTGCAATGTGGCAAAATGTAGACTTTCAGCTGTTTGCAATAAACAAATTGCAACACAACAAATGTTTCAAGTGGTTTCCCCAAATTTAACTGAAAATGCAACTTACTGATTTCTGCGGTCTCAAAATTATTCAACCCCCTGAATAGAATCTCTCACAATAGCAAAAATCTGCACAACAGGTGTTGTCTCAAGCACACCTGATGCAACTAATCAAGGGCTTCATTAGTTGCACCAGAGGGCTGTAGCTGTAAACACGACTGGGATACAAGCCAGGGCTGCGTTCAGCCCCGACAAAAAGTTGCACAACGTTTTTTAAACAGAAACGGTGATGCATTGAACTATGATGACGCAAGAGTTGCAACTATGGCAGCTGAGAAGGCCATTCTTTGTGTTCTTTGGGAAGAATTTTCGGAGCCTGATGAAGTCGGTATAAATATGTGTTTAATTTAATACTACAAAATATGTTACTGCACTTGCCGCCCAGAACACAAGAGAACATCCCAGTTGAGTGAAGGGATTTGTGGAAACTGAAATGGAAGCACACATCTTACCTAATTCAGACTAAAACACATCTATTTAGCCTCACATACTGACTTTATTTGTTGTTCATACTGTTTTAATACCCTGTATTTTCTTTCTCATTTTTAGGAAAAGCACTTAATTACCATTGTTTATTTCTATACCAAATGTCATACACTTGCAATTAAGATGAAAATATAAACAACTACATCATTATGTTGATATCCTATATTTTTACAATAAAACTTATGACAAACTAATATCCTCAGTTGTTGCGCATACCGAGCTGCATCGAACACATTTGTAAATTAGCCTACTTTCCTTGAACCCATTGTGCGAGTTCACTTTAATACCGCGTTCTTTATATATGTTGCTGCTGATTGGACTGCAGTTCTGACACACCCACCAAACAAGAGAAAACTCCCAGTTACGAGCTCTGACGTCACATAGCCCGCGAAACCATACAAAACAGCAATGGTTTGTTTACATCTAGCTACCACAATTCATTGCGCACAGGTAATGTGGCGTGACTGGCTTGGAACGCGACAAAGTCGTGAGTCGTTTGAAGTGAATTACTGCTCAAAAACCTGCCTGTGCAGCATTATTGTCGGTTGATTCTGATTCATAAAGCAAACTTAACCCCTTAGCTGTCACCCCCCTTTTTGAGAATGGGGGTTATAATGCACTATTCAAACTTAAATGGTTGTAATTCAAGAATGCTTTGGAATATAGACCTAAATTTGGTCTTGTTTTAAAGGAAACACTCAGCAAATTATTGCTGAAGTGAAAACACTTAAAAAAATGAAAGTATGAAAAAGTTATGGAAGTTTAAATTTACAGTAAATCAAATATACTGTACTATATATTTTTTATTTTTTATAAAATATATATTTTACAAAATATGTTTTACTATAAAATTACTATAAAATCAAAGCCATATATATCTAACCAAGTTATGTTCCAAATTTGAAGTTGATATCACAAAAATTGAAGTTCCCATGAGATTTTGTTTAGGCGTAGTACCAAAAATAGCCACCGGGAGACATACATTACATTGAATTTAGTTGTATACATTCTGCCTTAACAAATTAATAAATTTCTGTCCAAATATCAATTCTGTGACAAAATTTGGAACCTTGAGACTCAGACCTTTCTGACAATATGTGTTTTGTCAAGATTAGAAAAGGTTTTGAATATTTCATAAATTATGAAATATAATGATGCCCAAAAGGGGAGGAGCCTGATAAAATATTTTAGAGTACCGTTTCTATGGTAACACAACGTTTAATTTCAAAACGGGTTTCACAGGATAAAATCTGAGTTTGTAAGCTTTCAAATGATACCTAATTTATGATAACTACTAAAATATGTAATATAATAAAAAAGGCGATAAAAAAAGATATAATATTTTAGAGGATAATATACATATTATAATTTTTAGAGGATAATATTATATTGTAATTTTTTATTCAAAAATACTAGATTATATGTTTTATTATGAACTTTTAGCATGAAAACCAAAGTTTCTATTATTAAAGGTGTGTGCGTCAACTTTTTGTGACAAAGGTCAGAACTCCTGTTATGATGCAGATTTTTTTGAGGTGCACTCTTGTCAAAAAATCATCGGTTACTCTTCCTACATAATTTGTAGCAAAAACAGCAGTCAAATATATATTTAGCAGTCTTAGACCTTTCCAACGATATATAGTTTGTCATAATTAGATTAGGTTTTAATAGTAACATAGCAAAGTAAATTTAGATATCCCGTATACGGGATGGTGACAGATAAGGGGACCTATTACATTATGAAAATTCACTTTTCCATGGTGTTTGGACATAAATGTGTGTTGGCAGTGTGTGTACGCAACCACCCTACAGTGATAAAAATCCACTCACTCCTTTTTTTTTTTTTAAATCCCCATAAATCATAAGCTGTGTCTCCCAGCGACCTGTTTTCAGAAAACGGCTTTAGTGGCATCACTAAAGCCACAGGCCCTGCCCACGAGTGTTGACAGACACTGCCGTTTTAACGGAACCGCCCTGATCGAGTTCACGTCGAGTAAGTTGACAGTTGCACACATCCGCCATTGCTGCACTGACGAGAATGTGTCCCAAGCGTTGTCGGTGTTGTGTAGCTGGATGTATTAATCCACATAGCTCTATCTATTTACTAAAAAGTTGTTACTGAAGGATGTAGCAGTGCCAACTGTTCGTGATCCAGCTAACGTTACACATCTTAAGTAAGTATCACGCATTTGTTTCCCAAGTTGCCTTTGAAGTTGTCAAGCTCATAATAACATGTTAGACTTATAAAGTTGTGGTAGCATGTGGTAGCACCATGAGTCCGTCCAGCTATGTTTTTTTTTTTTTTTTATCACGCTGATAGTGGAATCTTTATTTGTAAAGAACAGCACATCAGAACAGAGCAGCCAAACAAGAGATAGACGCAAAACCGCTGACCAGGTCTGTTGGTAAGTTACTCAGTTATCAATGAAGACGTTTCATGTTCGCTACAGGAGTTCAGGTATGTTTATGTATTACATGATACTGCTCATACAGAGGACCTCTCTCATCGGAAAAGTGGGGCGGGAGCAGCATCTCATTAGCATTTAAAGGGAAACTAAAACGGTGCGTTTTTGCACAAGCCCAAATTTGCCAATTTTAAAATGCTATAAAAAAATATCTGTGGGGTATTTTGAGCTAAGACTTCACATACACACTCTGGGGACATCACATATTTGTTTTACATCTTGTGAAAAGGGGCATAGGTCCCAGTTATTCTGGCAACTTATGCTTGGAAACTAACCTGCATGGTCCAGGTCAGGCTAAGCCTGAGTTGTTACACCGTTCCTCTAACACTGACCTACAGGAATACAATGATATTACCACTGGCACTCTCTTGTACCATTATTTGACTATTAACCACTATCAGTCCAAAAATAAATATACAGTATACAGAAAATCCATTTAAAAGGCTACAATGATAAATGAGAAAATATAGACCTACAAATGTGTACAATATATACAATTATATTGTATATGAAATGTTTATGTTAACGTTATATATATATATATATATGTTAACATAAACATGTTATATTATATAAACTTTCTCATTTATCATTGTAGCCTTATTTAAGTTGATTTTTGATGGTGGATCAATTTGATCCATGATCGACCTCTAGGGCTGCTTAAAGGGGTGGTATAAGGCCCCTTTTTTACAGGATGTAAAATAAGTCTCTGATCTCCCCAGAGTGTTTATATGAAGTTTTAATTCAAGTCGGTGTTGGAGTTTAGTCCCTGCTTTTCTTAGCGTCTTTTATGAAACAGTCCTCAGGTGTGCTTGAGCTAGAACACATGAAATACCTGAACTAGCTAGGTTTGTTGAGTGCCATGTTTGACTAGGGCTGGGCAATATGGCCAAAAAAAATTATTACGATCATTTTTTTATATCAGTCGATATCGATAATTATCACAATAAATGTCAAATCAAGTTTAAAGGCACATTTTTGCTCCTAAGTGAAAGTTGTAGAAACCAGAGTGTCAGTTGTGGTTTTAAACTTCTCTTTATTGTCAGAACATATCATGACAAACACTTGCCAAACAGGAACATTTCACAAATCTGAGGTAGAACATTCAAACATTTGTCATTTTTCCTTAACAAAATAAATAATATTAATAGAAAAAAATCTTTCTTAGTTTCTGCATGTGCTAATTTTTATTTGGTAAAATGTAATATTCTGACTGTTTGAGTTTTATTAAAATTAACCATTGGTCATCCAGCATCATGCATTTAGATCATGATAACCACAGATAAAACCTGGCATAGCCTACAGCACCTTTGCCTGGTTAAAACCAGACCATTCTCAGTTGTAACTGAGTTATGGTCTGGCAAAGCGTCATAGACAAATCATTTCTAGAGGGGCGTCACCAACGGACGTCGCGGATAGACCTAAAACCAATCAGAGCGATGAAGGAGATGACGTATGTAGAGCGGTGGAGAAACATCTCCGAGTGTTGTTCTTTGCTCTGTTTTTAACAAAAAGGAAAGGTTCAAATCGCTTAAAACAGACGCGATAGCTGATTTGAATGAGTGATGTTCGACGGCGGAATCCATCTTTGTAATGTAGGCTACAAAATCTGCTTCAAAATCCCAGTGCTGTCGTCATCGTGTAAAGCCCGCCCCAACGTTTCTGATTGGTGCCTCGATTTCGGCGGATTGGAAATGAGCTTGAATGAGCTCTTTGCCAGACTAACTTTCAGAGCAAATCTAAATTTGCCGGAAGTTGTCTGGGTTTTCCCAGGCTAACAGCACCTCACTATCATGACAAAATGTAACTTTATGGTTTCTATGGTATTTGTATGAAAAACAGTAGCCTAAATACATTATTAAATAATGTAATTATATTCCATTAGTCCTTTAATACATTGTCTACATTAATAATATAATACAATTCAATATGTATATTCCACATTTCATAGTGCAGTTAATATTAGTAGGCTAATGTTACAGTAAATGCGTGATAAATTATGGGAATTTGTAGATGGATAAGCCTTCTGACTGTATCGTTGCGCACAGTGTTTCTCCTGTTCGTCAGCGCTGTTTCATCTGCATTTAACCTGGTTTAAATCACTGAGACATTTGTGTTCTTCGCTGAATTCAAGCACTTCTCACTGGATCTCGTGACCGAGACCAATCAGAGTTATCGCATCTGCTCTACTGAGCTCACGCTGCCGTTTGGACTTTGAGCCGAGCGGATAAACAGTCCGTGAGGCGCGCGGTTCAAATGAGTTTCGTTCCGCTTTTGGTGCATAAACATTATCGAACATTTATCGAACTCTTGATATCGTTTTATCGAGAAAAATTATATCGCGATAACTATCGTTTTATCTCCCAGCCCTATGTTTGACTGCATGTTAGAAATAGAGAAGATATCATCACCCTTCACAAGCAAGGAACAGGATACAAAAAGATAGCGAAACTAAATGTTCCTAGAGACACTGTTGGAAGCATAGTTTGCAAGTTCAAAGTTAAAGGAACATTGGTTACACTACCTGGATGGGGCAGAAAAAGGAAGCTGTCAACGGCTGCAACCAGTTTCTGAGGCAGGTTCAGAAAAACCCTCGAGTGACTGCAAAAGACCTGCAGCAAGACTTGGTGGCCACAGGCACTGAGGTTTCACCTTGCATAGTAAGGCACGTACTAAACGCATGTCAGAACTCCAAGACGTACACCACTACTGACCCAAAAGCACAATAAAGTCTGCTCCAAGTTGCTCAAAATCATATAAATAAGCCACAGAAGTTTTAGGATTCTGTTCTGTGGAGCGATGAAACAAAACTGGAACTTTTCAGCCCTATGGATTAGCGGTATGTCTGGAGGAAGAAGAATGGAGCATATTGTGAAAAGAACACTGTCTACAGTGAAGCATTCTGGTGGCTGCTTTGCATCCTCTGGCACTGGAAACCTGAGTGTGTGGAAGGCAAGATGGATTCATTTGAAGTATCAGGAAATCCTAGGAGAAAACGTCATGCTGACAGTGAGGAAACTGAAGCTTGGGCGTCATTGGACCTTCCAACAGGACAATGATCCCAAGAATACCTCAAATTCCACCAAGGCTTGGTTGCAGAAGAAGTCCTTGAAGATTCAACAGTGACCATCAGTAGCCGTCACCTGACTTGATCGTCATTGAAAATCTCTGGTGGGATTTGAAGAAGGTGGTTGAAGCACGCAAACCCAAGAAAATTACTGAACTGGAGGCCATTGCTCATGAGGAATGGGCTAAGATTCCTCAAAAACACTGCCAGAAGCTGCTGTCTGGTTACATCTCGTTTGCAGCAGGTCATAACAGCAAAGGGGTGTTCTACTAAGTACTAAAGATACTTGGGTCGAATAATTTTGAGACTGCAGAAATCATTAAAAGTCGCATTTTCAGTTGAATTTGGGGAAACCAATTGAAACATTTGTTGTGTTTGATTTTTTCATCAATAATTTCAATCACAACTGTAGGCCATATTCACTGCACCTTGAATAAATGTGAGTGGACACATCTTAATCATTAGGTGTTCAAGCACGAAGTGCTGAAAACCTATTGTAATTGCTATTTGAAAAAAAAAAAAAAATCCCCTAAAACGCATCGTGCAGCCCAGACCGTAAGGCCTAGAGACTTGAAACCTGGCCAGATGGTAGGGCCTCAATATGGGGAGAACCTATCAGAGAATGAGCCCGATTGGCCCATAGGTGGCGCTACAGCAACCAAAAGTACTAAATTGTTCATAACTCCTAGACCGTTTGACTCAGCCTCAAGATTTTTACACCACTATGATCCTTGGCTCAAGACGGACAAGATATCTGTGTTGGTTCTTGTCACTTGACCTAAGGTGCGCTTGCGGCATTATGAAAAGTAGAGATGTTTTGATCTCGATGCGGCGCGGACGCGCTTGGAAAAAACGAGCGCGGGGATTTTGTATATCTCCAAAATCGATTTAGGCCAGAAAAATTTTCCGCTATGTCGAATTTTGTCCAAAACCTACTTTTGCGAACTAGTCCCTGGTTTTTCGCCCGATCGGAACCAAACCAGTCTAGGCCTATTCTCTGGACTCTCTAGATCAATAATTATCGAAAAAAAGTTGAAATTTTTGCAATTGGGTGGCTGTAACAGGGTCATTTAGAAAGTGGTCCGTGGCAAAATACACTCAAAACCCTATAAATCATAAATAAAAACTCAGAACTTCACTAAAATTGATGAGCATATGTGTCATAACATGGTGAAGAAGCATGCAAAGTTTCATGGAGATCGGACCACAGGTGGCGCTATAACTGTCAAAAAGGTCTCACTATTATTAGGTGTTCAAGCACGAAGTGCTGAAAACCTATTGTAATTGCTATTTGAAAAAAAAAATCCCCTAAAACGCATCGTGCAGCCCAAACCGTAAGGCCTAGAGACTTGAAACTTGGCCAGATGGTAGGCCACACTTTTGGGGAGAACCTATCAGAGCATGACCCCGATTGGCCCATAGGTGGCGCTACAGCAACCAAAAGTACTAAATTGCTCATAACTCCTAGACCAGGGGTGCCCAATCCTGCTCCTGGCGATCGACTGTCCTGCACAGTTCATCTCAAACCCTAATCAAACACACCTGAATATAATTTTCAAGTGATCCTAAAGACCTTAATTGGTTGCTTCAGGTGTGTTTGATTAGGGTTGGAGATGAACTGTGCAGGACAGTCGATCGCCAGGAGAAGGATTGGGCACCCCTGTCCTAGACCATTGGTCCTAGCATCAAGCTTTTTACACCACTGTGATCCTTGGCTCAAGACGGACAAAAAAATCGATTTAGGCAAGACAACTTTTCCACTATGTTGAATTTTGTCCAAAACCTACTTTTGCGAACTAGTCCCTGGTTTTTCGCCCGATCGGAACCAGCCCAGTCTAGGACAATTCTCTGGACTCTCTAGATCAATAATTGAAATTTTGCATTTGGTTGGCTACAACAGGGTCATTTAGAAAAGGGGCGTGTCAAAATACACTTTAAGCTTAAAAGCTTAAAGCTATTTTTTTTAGTTTTAATATAGTTTTATATTATTACATCACAAAGAAATATTTGAAATGCATGCTTATAGACCATTAAAAGAGATTTTCACAATAACATATCCCAAGTGTGTGTGTGTGTGTGTGTAAGCATGCATTATGGAGTTAACATGAAAAAACTGGTTTGCTTTAGTGCAGAATACTGGTGAAACCAAGTAGTTCAAAATGAAAGTGAGCCAATAAGTGGTCTTCTGCTGAATTTGCTATATCATGGTAAATCATCCTATAACATGGTAAATCAAGGTAAACAAAGATCAATCATGGTAAACTATGGTAAATCATGCTAGAATCATATTAAATCATACTAGAATGTGTTCAATTGTGGTAAACTATGCTAGAACAGGGTACATCATGGTGAATTATACTAGAACTACTGGAACATGGTAAATCATGAAACATCACACTGAAATGTGGTATATCATGACAAATCATACTAAAACATGGTCTATTACATCTATGATGTCAGTGGTTAAATGCTTGCTACATAAAACTTAATGTCTTTTGATACTTTTGTGCTTAAAGGCCTTAACTGCTTGAACACCGCTAAATGCTGCTTGCAGCTTTAATTATTATTATTATTATTAGTAGTAGTAGTATTAGTATTATTAAAACAACAAAACAAAGTTTTTAGGGAGCATCTGACATTTTACAACCTAAACTAACCAAACTCATTATCTGGCGGTTATTATGAGAGACTTGTTTACATTGTCCAGGTCATGCCAAACTGCAGATTGATTTCCCGCATGTTTCTTTTTTGGTCACGTCACACAACTTTTTCTTTTAATTTAGAATTTGATCATTTTGTTATAGCCTATTGATAATGTTTCTTTTGAAAGCGGACACGGCCATGGCTCAATGCCAGTTTGGCTGAAGCACGTGTGATGTGAACTCGCATGATGTCAGTAATAGTGAGAGACCTGCTGATAATGTCTTTGGTACACAAAAACCACCTGTTGTTTTGTTTAACACTGTTCTTATCATTATTCTCGTCCTCAACCTTGAGACTCAATCCTGGAAGTGGTCTAACTGGCATCACGTAGGCTAATGTTTACACCAGATGATGCCGATTTATTTTTCTCAAGTTATTTTACAGTAATTTGCGTCAGATTGGCTGTCAATACTGAGTTTGATTGCTACTTCATGACTAGGCCTATACCATTTTGAATGTTCATGTTTATTTTTTTTTAGCTAAACAGACTGCATCTCCTGATGTGACTTTATTTAGCATGTAAAGCCTTTTAAACAAGCTGTAATGTACTCATGCTTCATTCAGTGTGTCAAAAAGTATATAATACACTGATCCACCAGAGTCGGCATCACTATATTACATTTCATTCCTTCACAAATGCTGAAACCCAGATGCTTGCAATCTGTCTACGTAATAACATTATATAAAGTTATAGGCCTATTATATTATATTATATTATCATGCCCACAATCCTACAGAGGACAAGCGGTTGGGAGAATGTATAGATAATGTAAGACTACATGCTACAAGAATGCATGTGTGTATATATACACTCACCTAAGGGATTATTAGGAACACCATACTAATACTGTGTTTGACCCCCTTTCGCCTTCAGAACTGCCTTAATTCTACGTGGCATTGATTCAACAAGGTGCTGAAAGCATTCTTTAGAAATGTTGGCCCATATTGATAGGATAGCATCTTGCAGTTGATGGAGATTTGTGGGATGCACATCCAGGACACAAAGCTCCCGTTCCACCACATCCCAAAGATGCTCTATTGGGTTGAGATCTGGTGACTGTGGGGGCCATTTTAGTACAGTGAACTCATTGTCATGTTCAAGAAACCAATTTGAAATGATTCGAGCTTTGTGACGTGGTGCATTATCCTGCTGGAAGTAGCCATCAGAGGATGGGTACATGGTGGCCATAAAGGGATGGACATGGTCAGAAACCATGCTCAGGTAGGCCATGGCATTCAAACGATGCCCAATTGGCACTAAGGGGCCTAAAATGTGCCAAGAAAACATACCCCACACCATTACACCACCACCACCAGCCTGCACAGTGGTAACAAGGCATGATGGATCCATGTTCTCATTCTGTTTATGCCAAATTCTGACTCTAGCATCTGAATGTCTCAACAGAAATCGAGACTCATCAGACCAGGCAACATTTTTCCAGTCTTCAACTGTTCAATTTTGGTGAGCTCTTGCAAATTGTAGCCTCTTTTTCCTATTTGTAGTGGAGATGAGTGGTACCCGGTGGGGTCTTCTGCTGTTGTAGCTAGGGATGCAGCGATTACCGTATTTCACAATTAACCGCGCTTTAAAACGTCACGGTTAATTAATCGTAAAGACTATGCTACACCGAGTGTTCTGCACGGAACGGAACTTTTGCACCTAACACAAAACGAAAACAAAGTTATACCAGCGGTGCACTAGTCAACCACTATGGCAGAGGGACTAGCAGCGACGCTCTATTTCCACCGAAAAAACGCCGTAATTGCCTGTTCACATATCGCGCCTTTTGCGCGCTCAAGTTTGTTATTTCAAATGTAGGCGCGCGGCATGCGCGCTCATAAGGGAAGCGACGCGCTCGTTTTTTCCAAGCGCGTCTGCGCCGCATCGAGATCAAAACATCTCTACTTTTCATAATGCCGCAAGCGCACCTTAGGTCAAGTGACAAGAACCAACACAGCAACGACAGACGCCTCCGGAGCGCAACCGCCCTAGCGCTTTGGAAAAAGGAGAACGCGGCGTGCAACTTTTAGCTTTCAGTGCAAAGTAAAAAAACAACAACAAAAAACAGTGGAATCTTTTGTGTTCTGTGTTGTTTTTTTCTGTGGAAAACAGAATGTGACGTCCTCTCAAGAGTTTCAGCCAGTGAACATTTAACTTAATATCCTATTGCTTTCTTCTGTAAATGTTTGGCTTTGTAGTTTTAATATGCCCGGTGTAAAACACTAACATAAGATTAGGGCCGTGTAGACTTCTAGGACTACCAATTAACTGCATTTCAGTTATTAATAACACTGCATGAGAGATGTTCTCAGTTTCTTTCTATAATTTTTACTTAAACTTCAAACAAACCAAAATAATGAGATTATAATAGATGATTTTCTAAAGGCACATGTAAAATTTAAATTAATAATTAAAAAAAGAGTATTAAAATAAGTACAATAATATTGGAGTGGATAACATTTGGACTATATTTGTTTTCTTTTAAAATAAATACATAGTTAATATTTAGCTTACATTTAATTCAATAGAGCCAAATACTTTGTGTATTCTTATTTTCATTGGGAATTATCATCCCTTTATTTGTTTTTAAGTCAAATACCAACAAGATATTGTTTTCATGTTTTCAAGCTTCAAGTTTTCTACCTCAGGTTGAAAATAAATTTAGAACAAACTAAACACTTAATCATTTTGTGATCTATTTCAATCAAAGAGCCCTGCAGCCATTGACTTAATTTGTTATTTTTAAAAGAAAAATTATGGATGTTTACAAAGCACTTCTCTTTAATTCCAAAGGAAGAGATTGATTATTGTTTGTCATTTTATAATTTTGTACTTTGTTGTGGCAAATAACACATTAAAATCTAGTGTTGAGTGTTCATGTGATATTATATATATATATATAGTGTTGTGAAATTAATTGATGCATAATAATCGTGATAATCGTTAAATCGTGATTATTTCTCAGACAATAATCGTACTTACAAAATCTGTAATCGTTGCATCCCTAGTTGTAGCCCAAACGAGCCCAGTGTAAAAGCACCCGCTTATTCATCTGTGAGACAGTCTAACAGAAGGATGGCCGAAACCAGTGAAATATTAACTGATTTGATAGCTCTAAGTTATTGTCATGTTTTATTACCATTTTGTAAACTATAGCGCATAAACTGTGATAATGTGAGAAGTGTTGAAGGTGTCTGAATAAATTTTGGTTTGACTGTATATCCATATGCTACTATACCTAAAATACAGCTGATGCAGGTCAAACCATGTCAAAATATTAAATTAGTATTTAATAGGCTATTAATTATAAATAGTATGTAATTGTTCACTAATAATTTATAATTATCAGTATTGGGTGTAATGCATTACAATAATTAATTAGTTAATTCTGATGTAATTGAATTAAATGCTGTATTGATAGACTATAAAACCATCCTAAATAAAACAATAGTGGATTTAATAGTGGATTTAATTAAAAAATGTAACCTAATAATAAAATGATTTTTTTGTAATTAGTACAGTAATCTACACAGTTGAAGATTAGTAGTAATTAGTAATTAGTGGTAAGTAAATGGGTATTTTTTTTAGAGCAACTTACCCAACACTGATAGTTATAGGCCTACATTTAGAAACAAATAGCTGCAGTAGTTGTGAATGGCAGAGAGTGTTAATCCTGTTCTATAGTGCCATCTAGTGGTAAAATGAGGCGCTGTGTCAGCAGTTCGGAATGCATTATTTTACTGATAAAATTAAATAAATGCCTATATTCGTTTGGTTTGGAGACGCGTTGTTATTACCAAGAATTTCTTGACGCATTTTGCTAATACAACGCGATTAAAACATCTTCAGAATATACGTTTGGAATAACCAGTGAGTAATTTATTTTTATACACCTGTTTTCTTACCCCTCTTCATGTTTCGCAAGTTTATGGTGAAATAACCATAATGTTAATTTCCGATGAGGATGGGATTCGAATCCACGCGTGCAGAGCACAATGGATTAGCAGTCCATCGCCTTAACCACTCGGCCACCTCGTCATGCTTTTTAAATATTTTATTGATTTTTTTTCTGTGCACATTCGTACATTTTTATTTCATTCTCGAACAAACAAACAAATCTATAAAACCAAATACATATCAGTTACTAGTTAGATTCCTCTCAAAGTCTCGTCTCTGTTGATCTCAGCCATTCACTTCACTCTTTGCTGTGACTTCAGTTACAAACATCAATCATGGCGTGGACTCTCCTTGCCTCTCCTGTTCAATAGCTACAGAAAGAAAGACAGACATTGAGAAGTTTTTGAAGTGATTTAAGATTAAAGTTATTTTATTTTCTAGAGCAAGAGAAAAATAAGTGAAATTGCTTGAGTTTCATTACTGTACGGTATTTTTTTTTTTTATAATTACTTTCCAAATAAAATTATGGGAAATAATGGATGATTCTAGATCATTTCACATGCAGTAGGTTTCCTGAGCCTAACTGTCATTATAAGTTTTTAATTAAGACAAACAATATAGGCCTACTTAAACAATGCACAAAACAATGCATTGATCTTAACATGATCACAATGACATACTTACTTTCTTTGGTTGGCAAGGGATTCTTTTCTTGGGTCTCTGTTTTCCTGAGTTTAGTTTTATCAAAAGATGTGATTTCCGTCATGTTGGGTTTGTCAGCCATGTTTTTACACTATAGACAAAAATAAAAAAATCCAAGTTTAATATTTGATTTGTGTAATATTACTGGCACAAATACATTTATATTCGTTTAGTCCCATCCATTAGTTTTTATTTTAATTGTGTAAAAATATAAGAATTAATTTAATCAATAAGAAAATGCAGCTGCTTATATTTAGGAACGTATTTCTTAATAACCATTGCCAATCTGATAAGTGTGATGACTGTTGATCATCCTTTCTTTCTGGGAACTGGGAATGTCACGCCTCTGTCTTTGTTCTTTGCCCTGCTTCTCAGAGTCGTTTCTCTGCTTCTCACTGTGTATCTCTTCACAATTCAGACTCTCTCTCACAGAAAATAAGTAGAAAGAACACAAAGACACCTCTAAAAGCATCCAGAAGTTTGGAGTGTAGAAAGGCTTACCGTGATGCAGCGTATGGACACGAGAGCTGAAGGAGAAAGTGTGTGTGGATGAAGCAGCAGGTTCTGCCTTGTGCGTGTGTATGTGGGATGAGGAGGGGGTTACACCGCCTGACTGTCCAAAGGGTTATTTGATTGGCTACACCCCCCCTTTGTCTTTCTTTTCCCCTCACATGCCATGAAATATTCATGAACTTGGAAGGGAGGGGCAGATTTCAAATTGTAAATCTGCTGACCTTGCACATGCAGAGGGGTGTAGCAGATTTTATTCAGTTACGGAAATGAGACACAATTATGTGAAAGATTCAGGGAGTGGACAACCAGAAAGAAAGAAAGAAAGGAAGAAAGAAAGGAAAAAAGGAAGAAAGGAAGAAAGAAAGAAAGAAAGAAAGAAAGAAAGAAAGAAAGAAAGAAAGAAAGAGACAAAAACAATAGTGTGAAATATTATGATTATATATACATACATGTGTGTGTATATATACACTCACCTAAAGGATTAATATTAGGATCACCTGTTCAATTTCTCATTAATGGAATTATCTAATCAACCAATCTCATGGCAGTTGCTTCAGTGCATTTAGGGGTGTGGTCCTGGTCAAGACAATCTCCTGAACTCCAAACTGAATGTCAGAATGGGAAAGAAAGGTGATTTAAGCAATTTTGAGCGTGGCATGGTTGTTGGTGCCAGACGGGCCGGTCTGAGTATTTCACAATCTGCTCAGTTACTGGGATTTTCACGCACAATTTCTAGGGTTTACAAAGAATGGTGTGAAAAGGGAAAAACATCCAGTATGCGGCAGTCCTGTGGGCGAAAATGCCTTGTTGATGCTAGAGGTCAGAGGAGAATGGGCCGACTGATTCAAAAGCATTTGTGAAGCCACAACACGCACAAACTTGAGGCGGATGGGCTACAACAGCAGAAGACCCCACCGGGTACCACTCATCTCCACTACAAATAGGAAAAAGAGGCTACAATTTGCAAGAGCTCACCAAAATTGGACAGTTGAAGACTGGAAAAATGTTGCCTGGTCTGATGAGTCTCGATTTCTGTTGAGACATTCAGATGCTAGAGTCAGAATTTGGCATAAACAGAATGAGAACATGGATCCATCATGCCTTGTTACCACTGTGCAGGCTGGTGGTGGTGGTGTAATGGTGTGGGGTATGTTTTCTTGGGACATTTTAGGCCCCTTAGTGCCAATTGGGCATCGTTTGAATGCCATGGCCTACCTGAGCATGGTTTCTGACCATGTCCATCCCTTTATGGCCACCATGTACCCATCCTCTGATGGCTACTTCCAGCAGGATAATCCACCACGTCACAAAGCTCGAATCATTTCAAATTGGTTTCTTGAACATGACAATGAGTTCACTGTACTAAAATGGCCCCCACAGTCACCAGATCTCAACCCAATAGAGCATCTTTGGGATGTGGTGGAACGGGAGCTTCGTGCCCTGGATGTGCATCCCACAAATCTCCATCAACTGCAAGATGCTATCCTATCAATATGGGCCAACATTTCTAAAGAATGCTTTCAGCACCTTGTTGAATCAATGCCACGTAGAATTAAGGCAGTTCTGAAGGCGAAAGGGGGTCAAACACGGTATTATGGTGTTCCTAATAATCCTTTAGGTGAGTGTGTGTGTGTATATATATATATATATATATACACTCACCTAAAGGATTATTAGGAACACCATACTAATACTGTGTTTGACCCCCTTTCGCCTTCAGAACTGCCTTAATTCTACGTGGCATTGATTCAACAAGTTGCTGAAAGCATTCTTTAGAAATGTTGGCCCATATTGATAGGATAGCATCTTGCAGTTGATCAGTGTTTCTCAAACTTTTTCTGCCATTCCCCACTTTGAAGGTAGGGAAGGGTTCGGCCCCACCTGTCCTCATGCAATCGCCCCAACAAAATGTTAATAAACTAGGCTTTAAGTTAAAATGTATTTTGTTAACATGACATTTTAAAAACATAAACATGTCAGTAGATAAAAATAATAATGCAATTGTGTTTGTATTTTGCCTCTGATAACATCAAATTTAGAAACGGAGAAAATAAAAGTGTGGAGTAAAGGTGCTTTGCTTTATTTGGTCACTTCGCAAACTGCATGCAAAAAGAACGAACAAAATTGAAAAAGAATAATAATAATCTCAGGGTTTTGGTAAAATCCTAATAATGCACGTATTTTTATAATAATAATTGTATTTTGTATTTTTCGAAGACTATCATATAAGCTACTGTGTTTCCCACAGTATTTTGTGTGTGGTGTGGACCTCTGCACCCCTGCGGGATCCGGGGGCATGCTCCCCCGGAAGAAAAGTTTGTAGGCTACGTTTTAAAGATAAATTCATAAATATGGTGCACTTTGAAAGTTCAAAATTAAGTGATTAACTAATTTAATGTCTGCAATGAGCCTGTTTTGTAGTAGGCTACACATATATTTTCTGAACCAGAGACGGAGAGCGCTCACCGCTTGACATCACAACTATTCAGTGTTTTCAACCACATAATGTTTATTTTAGGTTTCAGACATTTAAATTCACATAAGTACTAAAAAAGCAATACATTTAGAGTTTGTCAAATACACACTTATGTCTATGGAAGCGGGAATAATAATTATTTCCATTATAATTAGATGACACGTATTATTCATGTCAAATAGTACACATCGTGTAAGTAACTTTCAAGTTTACTCTATGCTTCTCTCAGTTCACCAGCCACTTACTTTCATACTTTCATTTCGGGAGAAGTGGAATTGACGTTTGTTAAATCCAACAGATCCGATTCTCTAAAATCCGGTATAAACTAACGCCCATCCCGTATAGCTCAACTAAGGTGTTTAAACAACAAAACACATCCACTTGCTCATATTTGACAATCGGAATATCAGATATTTCCTGCTATAGCCAACACATTTGTGAAATAAAAGCAGATAATCAGTCATTCAGCGCTATTCTGGCTGCGGTGTGACAAGCAATGACGCATCACCATGGAAACCATAAAGGGATACGATCTAAATAACGGGCGCCTCTAAAAACTTTTAAACTTACGTGTGAAAAGGTTAAGTAAGGCTTACATTTAAAAGTGTCGTTGTTTTGTTTTGAGCTTATGCTCAATAAATAAAGGAATTAATAGAGATGGGCACAAAAATTACCACATTTTCTCCCGTTTGTCGCGCCCCACTTGTCATGTTTCTATTCCCCACCAGTGGGGCACGCCCCACACTTTGAGAAACGCTGCAGTTGATGGAGATTTGTGGGATGCACATCCAGGGCACGAAGCTCCCGTTCCACCACATCCCAAAGATGCTCTATTGGGTTGGGGGCCATTTTAGTACAGTGAACTCATTGCCATGTTCAAGAAACCAATTTGAAATGATTCGAGCTTTGTGACATTGGTGCATTATCCTGCTGGAAGTAGCCATCAGAGGATGGGTACATGGTGGCCATAAAGGGATGGACATGGTCAGAAATAATGCTCAGGTAGGCCGTGGTATTTAAACGATGCCCAATTGGCACTAAGGGGCCTAAAGTGTGCCAAGAAAACATCCCCCACACCATTACACCACCACCACCAGCCTGCACAGTGGTAACAAGGCATGATGGATCCATGTTCTCATTCTGACGCCAAATTCTGACTCTACCATCTGAATGTCTCAACAGAGATTCGAGACTCATCAGACCAGGCAACATTTTTCCAGTCTTCAACTGTCCAATTTTGGTGAGCTCTTGCAAATTGTAGCCTCTTTTTCCTATTTGTGGTGGAGATGAGTGGTACCCGGTGGGGTCTTCTGCTGTTGTAGCCCATCCGACTTAAGGTTGTGCGTGTTGTGGCTTCACAAATGCTTTGCTGCATACCTCGGTTGTAACCAGTGGTTATTTCAGTCAAAGTTGCTCTTCTATCAGCTTGAATCAGTCGGCCCATTCTCCTCTGACCTCTAGCATCAACATGCATTTTCGCCCACAGGACTGCCGCATACTGGATGTTTTTCCCTTTTCACACCATTCTTTGTAAACCCTAGAAATGGTTGTGCGTGAAAATCCCAGTAACTGAGCAGATTGTGAAATACTCAGACCGGCCCGTCTGGCACCAACAACCATGCCACGTTCAAAATTGCTTAAATCACCTTTCTTTCCCATTCTGACATTTAGTTTGGAGTTCAGGAGATTGTCTTGACCAGGACCACACCCCTAAATGCACTGAAGCAACTGCCATGTGATTGGTTGATTAGATAATTGCATTAATGAGAAATTGAACAGGTGTTCCTAATAATCCTTTAGGTGAGTGTATATAAATATATATATATATATATATGTGTGTGTTTTCTAGTTGAATATATTTTTTAATGTCACTTTTGATTAGTTTAACGAGTCCTTGATTTATAAAAGTATTGTTAATCAATTGTTCACTCTAGGCAGTAGCAATTTAAACAATATATTTATTTGTGAACTGATGTTCCGCTGTTCTTTTTAATAGTCAACTTATTTTTATTATCAGTCATCAAGCTCGGTAAACACTGGTCACATGAAGATGTACCTTTAATTTCACCACGCAGATTTTTCACACAAAAAAACCCATAGTCAATCTCAGGGGCGGTTTCTTCATTAGGGCGATTGGGCGACGCACCACCAAAGTGTGAAAGTGATTTTTTTCAATCACATTCACAATCTCATTCAACAACAGAGTTACGCTAGCCGTCACTATAGTCCAATCAGCGTCATGTCACGTTCTGTGGAGTACCGCCTCTTTTTGGGCGATTTCACTCTGGCTGAGAATCGCCCCGAGTGTTCCCATAGAATTCCATTCAAAGATGTTTTTTTTCGAACTGGAGGCACTGCAATGCATTCTCTATGGGTTCCGGGAGGGCTCGCACTAACGTGCTTACGTCATCATACGTATCCTTAACTTGTGCAGCGATTGGTGGGAAAAAACATACACTATTAAATATCTTTAAGATTAAGTGACAAATAATATTTAAAAACAATTTGAATTTGAATAACAAGAAAAAATGAAACACTACAATAATATCTTTATCAAATGTGATTTAAAAAAAAAAAAAAAAAAAAAAGAATGAGAGCGAGAGCTTGAGAAACTGTTGGGATAGGGATCTCGCGACTCGCGCGTTGAGGCCAGCTGAACTTGGACAACGTCATGGCAAACGCAGTCATAACGCAGTCATTTATCGTGTCATTAAAATAAATACCAGTCAGCCCGTCGTAGTAATCAGCATACATTGAGCAGGAGCAAGTAGCAACAGGAACAACAAAATCTAGGCGGGCCTTGGGAGAAGAAGACAAGCGGAGGCTGTCTAAAGAGGTATTGCTGAACGTTTTAATACTCGAGTGTTGAAAAATCTCACTTTGTTTTTACAATCAGTTGAGGAAAGGATGGTAGCAGTCTTTTTTACTCCTAGCATTTTACTTTGAAATTTGTACATTTCCATTCGAACACCAACACAATCTTGTATGTCCAAAACTGTTACTTTTCAGGAAACGAAAGAAAACCTTTTTTTTCCCCAAAATAATTTCCAAGCGCTTTTAATGCTTTCCATTGGTAAAATATTTATAAAACACATTGACAGATGTAAAGGGTGACCAATAGCATTAATTTTTGAAAAAATAGGGAGATAATACAATATGGATTCTGCCTGATACATTGTTGCTGTCGGGATGGAAACCTTGTATCTCTATATTTATATTATAATAAATAAATTATTTTATAACTAAAATAAATGTATTTATTTTGTCAGGTCTGCGACACAATCTTAAAGTAGTGAAGTTGCCTTTACATGCTTAAGCTGTTAATTTATCCATTGCATGGGTGGACCTTATCCTTATCAATCATCCAAACATTTGCCCCCCCTGAGAGATTTTCCAGGAGCCGCCACTGGTCAATCTGTTTTCAGGCCATTTTACGATTGATTTTGGTTATTTTCACATCCAATTTCATTGAGGAGACACTGCCTCCCATGCCTCCTAGAATGAAAAGCCCCTGATATAGTCAGGTGTGGGTCGAGAATTGTGAGGACTCCGCAGAGAGTATTGAAGGGCTTTATTTAATAAAAAATGAAACAAAACATGACTTAAACCTCCACAATGGGGGAAAAACACAGCACAGGGCAGCAGGACTGGAGCAAGGCACAACAGACAGACAAGGCTTCCACAATGATGATCGGGCTCTGGACAGAGAATAAAAGGAGAATAATAGGGAAGGAAATCAGAAGGGTAACAGGGGCAAATGAACCAAATAATCAGGTAACAAGAGGGCGGGGCCAAGACTAGAGACTGAAAGAATAGCACATGGCACACAGAAACAAACAAAAAGCACTCATTTTGCACATGGCAAAACAAACATGACAGAAGCAATGCATGTTCTCTTTCACACACCACAAGACAGAGCAAAAAAGAGAAGATGACAGACAAACACGCTCATCCACCATGTGCCCAAACAGAAAACAAGACAGACGTGCACAGAGTATGGATGTCAGGACCCCGACACCAAAACTGAACCAAGACTAGACCGAAGTTTCAGGATCCAGACAGCATCCCCCGAACATGCAAGACACACACATAAGATCGCACGGCCCAGAGAACAACCCTAAAGCCGTACACACACACAAACACGAGACAAACACATGAGTGTCAGGATCCTGTCACCAAACTAAGAACAAGGCCAATCTAGGTGACAGGATCCTGACGTGTGTGTGTGTTTACGCACATACATGTATAATGAAATATTTGCTTTATTTGGTAAGTGGCCCTTTTTTATGAATTCAGACAAAGGATGTCTCGACTTTCATGACTCTCTGGGCAAACATAAGGTTTAGTGTGTACATACATGAACCAGTTCTGGTTCAGACCACAGAGTGGTGTGTCTCCCGGCTCAGCTGCTGCGTCCCATACACAGAGAGAGTCATCAACACCAGACGCATGGTGCCTCAGAGCAGCTGTGTCTGAGCTGATCCCTATAGGGAGGAAATGACCAGAGATCTATATAAACATCACACAGCTGTTCCTGCTCTCCAGGGCAAGAGACAGACCTTTGACCTTTCAGAAGGCCTAGAGAAATCAGATCTCTTTCAGCATCTTTGTCTGAATTGATATTATTTGGAGGATTAAATTTTTTATACATTTTGAATACATTATGTAAGCAATGAGGTACAAGAGGCTGTGCTGTATCGTGAATAAGTGACGGCTAAAAGGCGTTACAACCCCTTCAGCGGTGACTTATTCACGATACAGCACTAGCCTCGAGTACCTTATTGCTTTCATAAAACAGTTACCATACAGTAAAAATATTAAAGCCAAAAGATATGTATCAATGCAACTTTTATAAAGTAAATTCAAATCACTAAAAGCCTTCCTTCCGCTGGAAAAAATAGTCCCTGGCTGTGAACAACAACAGAAGTTACATTATTACGCCATTAGATGGCGGCAAAGACTGTCTTTATGAGTGAAGTCAGTCAGTAGCGAAGACTTTTATATTGAAAGGACCGAAAGTTGTCACACGGAGCAACTGACAAATACTTTGACTCTTGCTTTGACTCTGTCAGGGCAAGGGAAAACCCATTAACTGTTAAAAGGACAAGATATCTCAGTGGACATTCAAACTGATTTTTTATTACGAACTGACCTGAAGGAAAATGCTATATCTAAATATACTGTTGGTAATACACTCGCTCACTCGATCTCTCACAATACTAAACTCTAACGTTACATAATAGGCCTACAGTAAACATCAATCAATTAAATAAATAAATGAAAACAAACATATTTTTACGTTGCTAAGAGTGGTTGCTAAAGGTGTTGTGTAGTGATAGGCTACCTATTTTTAGTGATACCTGAACTTACCATTTTATATATATGTGTGTGTGTGTGTGTGTATAGCATCCACCTAGATAATGCGACGGTAGCCATACGCCCACCACACACCAGCTTATTGGTGGAGAGGAGACAGAGTGATAAAGCTATTGAGTATACATGGGGGATGATTAGGAGGCCATGATGGACAGAGGCCATTGAGCTAATTTGGCCAGGAGGAGCTGGGGTTACAACCCTACACTTTCGAAAGACATCCTGGGATTTTTAATGACCACAGAGAGTCAGGACCTCAGTTTAACGTCTCATCCGAAGGACGGTGCTTTCTGGAGTATAGTGTCCCCGGCCGTCACTATACTGGGGCATTAGGACCCACACAGATCACAAGGATAGCACCCCCTGCTGGCCTCACTAACACCTCTTCCAGTAGCAACCTGGTTTTCCCAGAAGGTCTCCCATCCAGGTACTAACCAGGCTCAGCCCCCACACACACACACACACACAGGTTCACAAAAATGTATTTTCCCATTCTCACCACCAGATGGATCCAGAGAAACACAAATGTAATCATTTGTTTGTTATTACACAGCATGTGCATGATACTGACATTCTCTTCACTATCCCCATACCAAGGGTATAATTTACAGTTTATGAAATAGAACCAATTAGTTCAACATGCCTTTGGTTGAAATGACAGGTGTGGGTGAAGCCCTTGGGAAAACAGCTAGCCAGTAGAGGGAGATGAGGTGGCCAAATCATTAAGGTGATGGACTTAATCTATTATGCTCTGCATATAATTGTTTAGCATTGCTCACTGCTCTTAAACTTGCACATTCAAAATGACCCAAATCACTCCAAGTTTATAATCCTGGAACAAAGGAACATGCTTTTTATGTTCAAGCTAAAATCCTCACAATATAATCTGCTTTGTGGGCAGCTGGTCCAATGGCAAATTACTGAATATAGCGACCCGACTGACTTTTAGTCACAATTAAAGAGTTGAATGGAAAGAGAGAGTTTATTCATAACCTTTGAATAACCCCATAAAAGCCCTGGGGCTGCGTTAAGAGGTTTGTCCTCACATTTGCAGAAAAATCGGCCCCTTTCTTCCTCCTCGCTGCCGCTCGACGTGCCACAGCTGTGCTCAACAGAGCATTGCAATGTTCAACCTTTTTAAAGTCCACTTCCCACATGAACCGTGCCTCCACACCTGCACCTCTTCATCCATACAACATCAACCATCGTCATTGAGAGTGTCGTCTGTAGTGCATCTTAAAAAATGATTTATAAACTCCAAGAGCAACAACTTGATAAGTCCTTTTTTTAAATTGTCAATGGCAGACTATAAAAGGAGTGACGTGTGAAATAATGCTTAATATAACTAACACAGAGCTCCAGACCTGCAATCAATGTTTTATCCATTGGTTGGTCCATTTATCCATTGGTTTGTAAATGAGATTACATTTTCAAGGCCCAATTCAGTAGCCTATAGATGGAAACAAAAATGCAAGTTCTTAAATGCATTATGGGAGTTGAAAGTGCTGATCTTCATCACAGAGTAATAAAAGATTTGAAGATGAATATTATACTACTTATACATGCAGATACTTATGCAGCTTGCATCAATAAAGAGTGCTGAATAGAAACAAACTTTCACAAACAAAGCAGTGAAGTAAATCACCTATTAACCGCCAGCTCTCTGCCACAATATTTCAATTGCTTATTTCAGCTAAACCTGTAAAAACACATGAATAGGTTTCAACGCTGGAAGGATTGCCTTCTGGTACAATTACTCTGAAACAATTTAATCTCAGTGAGCATTTCATGGACATCAAAATAACCCTGTTTATTTGTGCAACTGATGCCTTAGAGAATATTCCGGGTTCAATAGAAGTTAAAGTTCACCAAAAAAGTTTAAATCTGTCATTTACTCTCCCTCATGTCATTTCAAACCTTTATGACTTTCTTTCTGTGGAACCTAAAATATTAGCCATTCACTTCCATTGTATGTATGGACATTTCTCAAAATATCTTCTTTTGTGTTCTGCAGAAGAAAGTCAGAAATACAGGATTGTGGCACGTGTGACATAATGTTGATAACTACAAAAATGTATTTCGACTTGACCCTCAAAAAGCAAAAATCTGGGTTACAGAGGTAGGCCTACTTACAATGGAAACGAATGGGGCCAATCTGTAAATGGTTAAATATTCACTGTTTCAAAAGTATTGCTACAAGAAGTAAACAATATGCATGTTGCATAATTTTAGTGTGAAAAGTTAAACTTCTTTTCATTGCCAACATAATGCGTAAAAACCGGAAACATCTAAAAAACTTTTTAAAAAGAAAACGAAGAACAAGTCAGAAGTATTTTTGTGGTGATCAACATACCCCACAATGCCTTAACTTGTACTTAATCTGGAGTGTTCCATGAACTCCTGTTAATTTGTACCTCAGTTAGCATTAAAAAGTCTCCTGACCTTGTACTACTGAAATAGCTCAAACAGATTTAAAACAGCTAACAGGTGTGAATCACAAAGTGTTCCGCTGCTTAAACTAATCTAGGGCAGCACTGACGTGCGAGTCAGTCTGCGCCAAAAAGCTTCGTTTAAATCTCAAAAAAGCCAATAGAACATCCATCCTTGGAAACCGTGGAGAGCTTTCATAAGAGCCAGTTGTCATGGCAACTGTGTACTAATGGAAGTCATGACAAAGGGATTGCACATGCCGTCCAGGTCTGACGGAGTCACATGCAAGCGGCTGTGAAGGACAAAAGCAGAGTGGAAATGGTGAAGAGGCTGGTTTTGTGCAAGACTGTGTCAAAGGCTGGAAAGTGTTTGTAACCGTATTGAACGGCCAGCTGTGTTCAGATGGATTTTTTTAGTGGCAGAAAGGAGACGAGCAGTCTGAGCGCATGCAGATCAGAGTCTGTGTCTGAAGTTGCGTTCTCTCACTCACGGTTACGTAAACGCGCTGTGGATGTGAAGGAGGTTTACATAAGTGCTGTAGTGCAAGGCTCCGTTACAATGCTCCATTGGGCCTGACATATCACACCATGTTCCCCCTGCTTATGAGACGCATCCTGTCTTTCTTCATCTCCTGTCAATTGGAGTAACGGGGGTGATTTGCCTAAAGTAACTCAGACATCTCTTTCCCAACTATCCCTGAAGAGTAAGGCACTTGTTGGGAAACGACTCGTGACTGATTCACAGGAGAGAAGCATTCACCTGCAAATTTCTCCAGGGGTTCAAAATGGCACCCCGGTCACCGGCCTTTTCTTTCTCCCTTACGGCAACGTTTTCAATTAGAACATGGGTTTATAGACACATACCTTGGCTAAATAAAAGTACAAATCTATAGCTGGTAAAATCCTACTCTGAAATCTGAATCTGAAACACAAGAAAGTGATTTACAATCTCCATGTGGTGCAGTTGGTGTAAAGTGTCTTTTTGGCTACTTTGTAGTTTACTAAGAATCAAAGATATTAACAACTTTTACTCTCTACTCGACTGTATTTTTGAATAAGTATATGTATTCTTTACTCCAATACATTAGTGATGAGTAATGCAATTACTTGTAACATACGTATTGCATGGTACCTAACTTTTTCTGCTGCAGTTTATTTCTGCTACAAAAGAAGTGATATCGCCATCTACAGGACATTGAAGGTACTCCTTTGTGTTTTGCTCAAAATCAAGGCTACTTTAATGTATTTAATGTTGTTTTTTTACTTCAATGAGAGGGCATTAGCAGGCTGTTGTGTCTACCTTGATTTATTTTAATATTGGTGTTTCATTTTGTTTTTATTTTAGAAAAAAAAACATGTAATTGCTCTCCTCACAAATCAACTGTTTCTTGTTTTCACTGGCATGTCTCTTAGGTTGAGCCGTATACATTCAGTACTAGTAAAATATTTAAATACTGTTAAAATCAGATACTTTAACCTCTGGTTTCACAGACAAGACTCAAGCCTAGTCCCAGATTAAAATGCATGTTTGAGCGGTTTTAACTGAAAGTAACTTGCACTGGCATATCTTAAAATATGTCACTGCCATTGTTTTGTCTCAAGATACACACCAGTAGTTTTTTTCTAAGGCACATTTATAAAATCTAAGGCCTGGTCACAGACAGGGCTTAGATAAAGTCGGATTAGGCTCTATAGTTCAATTAGGACATTTAAGTAGCTTTTATGAATGTGCCTTAGAAAAAAATATTACTGGTAATTGGTAAAATCATTGCATGACTGCAGCTGCCGTTAGAAGCTCTCGGACTTGTAACCTGAAGGTTGCGGGTTCTATTCTCAATACCGGCAGGAAACAAATGAGGTGCCCTTGGGCAAGGCACCTAAACCCTATTGTTCCCGGGCGCTGCTGCAAATTGCTGCCCACTGCTGGGTAGTAATAATCATTTAAAACTTAGCAAACTGCAAGCCCCAGTAGTAATGAAAAGATTGATCTTGAGCTCTGTCATGGAAACTTGCATGTATAAACCTTAATTAAACAATTTCACAAGTTCACACTTACAAATAATTAGACAGAGTAAAAGAGTATGTGTTTGGCGTGCTGTTCTGGTGCAGGGCTCCAAACTTGGAATGTGGCCCGAACCCAGAGTACTCCCCCGTATGCCTGGCTGGGATAGTACTAGCTGAGAGTGAGTTGTCTGGGTGGCGGAGTGATGTAGAGGAATGAAGGTGAGTCGGCTATATATAAGCCTCCAATCGTATTGATTGGGTAGATCATTTGAACGTGGTCCTCCTGAACTTTGTTAATAAAATATCAGTTAATAATCAATTTAAAAGGAATTTATATATGTATGATATTACGCTGTAGCCACATGGACCAGCGGTTTGGAAAATGCATGGATGGATGATTCAGCTGCTGGCGCCATCTTCTGGTCAGATGCGGGAATTCATTCGGTGCGATCGTTACAGTGTGTTTTGGGTATTCTCTAGCTGTTGAATGTACATCGGTTGTACACTCCTTATTGCAGTCCATAATGGAATTGAATGAGTGGACTCGATAATGTCCACTACGGTTTCGGACACCACTACAAATGGCTGTCCCCTTATACAGTGCCCTAAAGATAATGATTTCGGACACAGTCTCAGTGTTGCTTAGGAATGCGCATGTACAATGGCTGGTCCAGCCTGAAAAATAATGTTTTGAGCGTTTAGAAACAAAATTTATTGGACAGTTGTTGTCAGATTTCATTGGTGAAACAATGAAATTTAATCATAAGCTTGGTGAAGAGCTTTGGATAATTTGATGTTTCCCTATTTAAAGAGATGTAGCGGCACTTGCATGACTGAAATAGCTGCCCGGGAGATGGAAAAGATGGCCGCTGAGTGAAATGACTTGCCTGAAAGGAACTCTGTTTACGGTCAGCTTTAAGGTCCTTTGGTTGCTCAAACTGCCTGATGCACTTACACAGAAACATCTGTTCTTAGAAAATACCCACAGGGATGGTGTCTGGCAACATCAGAAACACAAGGTCCCAGGAGTTTTACCTTTGTTTCCCCAGGAGAGCCTTATGGTCTGTTGGCAAATATGTTCAGGGACTGAGAAAAAGAGAGGAGAGACACCATGGTATCCTATTCAAATCTCCCTGGAGTTTACATTTCACAAGATTGGCTTAGATGAACTTGCATGAATGTTATAATGAGGGCATAAATTTGTGTCATACAGGAATCTTTTGTTTCAGGAAGTGCCTTTCAATCCTATTCATAAGCACTGCTGAGTCTGACTTGAAAGATGGCAGGAAAAGGCCACCCTTCTTAAAGAACGATAAAACAAAAGCATTCAAAAGCACAAATGTGTGACTCACAATTAAAACGCCCACTTCGTAAAGAATCTATGGCTGTTATTATCAAATCAAAATGACTCTGCGTCACAGCTCTCTGGGAGGCCCTACAGGGACAGTGATGAAGAAACATAACATCCCATTGCTCAATACCTTTCAGCTGCATTTTTGTGCAATATGCATAATCACTGGTTATAACATCAGGGTCCTTCGCGAGAAGACAAAGCAAAAGAGCGGAAACTGTGATTGCTCCAAAAAAAAAATCTATCATCCCAAAGTGTCAGTGAACTTCCTGCCACCTACTGCTCCACATTTTTCATCTGACTTCCACAATGAACTATAATATCACAAAGAAGACCATTTTTTTGAAAAATGACAGGAAGAAGTGTGGGTGTGTGAAATATACACTCACCTAAAGGATTATTAGGAACACCTCTTCAATTGATCATTAATGCAATTATCTAATCAGCCAATCACTTGGCAGTTGCTTCAATGCAACTGCAAATGATCCTGGTCAAGACAATCTCCTGAACTCCAAACTGAATGTCAGAATGGGAAAGAAAGGTGATTTAAGCAATTTTGAGCGTGGCATGGTTGTTGGTGCCAGACGGGCCGGTCTGAGTATTTCACAATCTGCTCAGTTACTGGGATTTTCACGCACAACCATTTCTAGGGTTTACAAAGAATGGTGTGAAAAGGGAAAAACATCCAGTATGCTGCAGTCCTGTGGGCGAAAATGCCTTGTTGAAGCTAGAGGTCAGAGGAGAATGGGCCGACTGATTCAAGCTGATAGAAGAGCAACTTTGACTGAAATAACCACTGGTTACAACCGAGGTATGCAGCAAAGCATTTGTGAAGCCACAACACGCACAACCTTGAGGCGGATGGGCTCCAACAGCAGAAGACCCCACCGGGTACCACTATATCCACTACGAATAGGAAAAAGAGGCTACAATTTGCAAGAGCTCACCAAAATTGGACAGTTGAAGACTGGAAAAATGTTGCCTGGTCTAATGAGTCTCGATTTATGTTGAGACATTCAGATGGTAGAGTCAGAATTTCACGTAAACAGAATGAGAACATGGATCCATCATGCCTTGTTACCACTGTGCAGGCTGGTGGTGGTGGTGTAATGGTGTGGGGGATGTTTTCTTAGCACACTTTAGGCCCCTTAGTGCCAATTGGGCATTGTTTAAATCCCACGGCCTACCTGAGCATTGTTTCTGACCATGTCCATCCCTTTATGGCCACCATGTACCCATCCTCTGATGGCTACTTCCAGCAGGATAATGCACCATGTCACAAAGCTCGAATCATTTCAAATTGGTTTCTTGAACATGACAATGAGTTCACTGTACTAAAATGGCCCCCACAGTCACCAGATCTCAACCCAATAGAGCATCTTTGGGATGTGGTGGAACGGGAGCTTCGTGCCCTGGATGTGCATCCCACAAATCTCCATCAACTGCAAGATGCTATCCTATCAATATGGGCCAACATTTCTAAAGAATGCTTTCAGCAACTTGTTGAATCAATGCCATGTAGAATTAAGGCAGTTCTGGAGGCGAAAGGGGGTCAAACACAGTATTAGTATGGTGTTCCTAATAATCCTTTAGGTGAGTGTAGACCTCATTTTATATTGTGAAACTTGTTGACAGGTAGATGATAAAGCAGCTGTACATCAGTCAACTCAGAGGCTGCGTGTGGTTGCAGGTGCCTTTCATAAAGAACTCGTCTTTGCTTTTAAAAAAAAATGCGAGACGTGCCAGTAAGGAATGGAAAAGATTGCAGGGTGTTGAGGCACTTCACACGCATATATGCATCCAAATATGCATACTTTCCTACTATAGCCTGTAAATAGTAGTATGTCTAAATTTACAGCATTCATAAAACAATAGGCAAAAAGTAACAGGATAACCTACTATTTCCGGTGAGATACTAAATTGTGCATCCAATGACACTGTACTATCCCATGAGGCCACGGGTGAGGATAACATGATAATGTCACATGATAATGACAAATGTACAAGTAGGCTATGTCCGGATTACAGACCTTAGTCAGGTAAGACACCATATTGAATTTAACGTAGATGAAAACAAGACTGTGGGGGATAGACAGTCTTTACAATGGCATGCACTCTTAGGTCTTAGATCACGTAATTTTCACAACTCAGAACTTTTAAAACAGTTTTTTTTTTTTTGTCTATTGAAAGTTTTTTTTTTATTTTTTTATTTTTTTATTTTTTTTTATTTCATGTTTATTTGACAAAACGGTGGAATGGTGCAACAGTCAAAAGCAATTCAGATGAGTGCAACTTAGAATTGCGTTGTGAGTAATCCAACTCTTTGACTCTTCTTTCTACTGTTAGCGATTAAACTAGAAATGAGAAATAAATGGTCACACAATTGGGAATAGGCCTACTATTTCAAACCTATCCTTTTTATCTTGCATAATCTAATTTCAATTCAGGTAAATGGCGTTTGAATGCTGTGGTTTTCTGGCACTGTCCTGGTAGACCAACGTGAATAGAAGCAGATGAATTGGGGTTCTGAATTGCTTAGACTCACTCTGCCCTAAATCGGATGTACCCAATTACCAGAGCCACCGGAGCCTGCCCTCCAGATTAAGAGCAATTGGAAGGACATTTGTTGTAATTTGGAATGAGGGAGGCCAATTTAGTGATATTTTTCAGAAATCCATCAGGCTCACTGGTGCCACAGTCCGTCTCCCTCTTCGATGCTGACCATATATGGTTGGCTTTTCTTTAATATAGATGCAATTGTTTGTGTTACACATGTATTACAAATTATATGATCAACTTAAAAGTGCATGGATTTTAGAATGTCTATTTGTATTTTCTGTATTATTGACAGCATCATTTAAACTGTATAAACTCCACAAGTTGTGTAAAACCTGATGATCTCCAACATTATACACATTTGACTTCCTTTAGACATATGAAAAGGTAATGTTAGACAAAAAACTACTAGTGTTTTGACTTCAAGTCACTTTATGCATAAAGCCATTGATACATTCCCTTTAAGAAAATGACAGCCAGAGAACTTCCATACGTGAGCATTTGTTCTTTTGGTTTTAGACTGTGAAACTGACTTGATGGAGAAACGTTGACAAGTCTGCCAGGGGGAGGTGCTCAGTAATCCTGTTGTGGTGAGTGACAGGGGAATTAACTTGGTACCAACTGGAACATATAGTAATATATGGAGTTCACATAATCTGTTTATATAGTGACTATTATAGGGGGTTATTAAGTTTTATGTTAAAGAAATTACTCTCTCCCTATATTTATACCCCATATATATATATATATATATATATATATATATATATATATAACTTTCTGAAGAAGCCAGTACTTGCTGAGCATTTGTTGTGGTACTGTTGGTAGCCAATTTTTTTTTTTTGCCCTGCAGCTATGGCTACAGATAGAGCACATACTGAATAAAGATGTTCCCTCATGCCTGCAGATGGGCTAAGATGCACTTCTGAGGAGAGCATATGCTTCATATGGAGAAGTCTGTAGCTCCAGGACTGCAGCAACTGAAATGTAGTAATATTTTCTTAAAGGGATTATGCCAATGCTATATGCATAAATTGGTATTAGTAGTTTTTCTTTGGTAACGATTACAGCCCGGAAAGCATTGCGTAATTAAAGCGATTTTACAGTATAACTTTCTGTAATTATAGTGTACCTATAAAGTACTTACATGTAAGTATAAGGGAACAATATGTAAAGTTTGGGGAATAAAGGGGTAACAACCAGGAGAATAAAACAAAATATTTAAACTGTAAGTATTATAGAACTAAGGGGTAGTTATTCTACTATTATGATTCAAAAATTTAACATTTGAGAGCAATTTAGCAAGAACACTGCGTACCTTTTTTTTAATAATGGTGTACCAATACATACTGTATAGGCTTTTTAAAAATTACAGGGTACATGTCAATGCATTTATACAGTAATCTTTTTAACAAAAGTGCACTGACAGCTAAAATATTGGGGAAATATACTCTTGTTTCATGTAGTGGTGCTTTTTACCATGAAGAACTGAATAAATATTGTGAATGTTCTGATCCAATCTGACTTCTGACCTGTAATGTTCCCTGAATCATAATCATACAGTTTGTTCGTAAGCCAGAGGAGAACTGGCCCCCGACTGAGCCTGGTTTCTCCCAAGGTTTTTTTCTCCATTCTGTCTCCTGATGGAGTTCTGGTTCCTTGCCACTGTTGCCTTGGCTTTTGGCTTGCTTAGTTGGGGACATTTAATATTCAACAATATTATTGATCTGCCTTACTTCAGGTGGACGATGATGCAATTTTCTTTTAGAAACAAACTTCTTGTATTATTTTCATGCTATCACTGTGAAGCTGCTTTACAATCTGTATTGTAAAAAACACTATATAAATAAAGGTGACTTGACTTGACTAGCGCTTCCCAGCTCACCCCGCTGGCTCATTCAGACAATTAGACTCAGCTACGCGATTCAGTTCACCCGATGCCCCCTGCATCAGCGGCATCCTATTTACCTCGGTGGCAGGCAAAGACATCTCTGTCCTGCAAGCAGAGATTTCGGCCCTCTTGGCAAAGGATGCAAGCCTGTCCGTCCAGGCGAGATGAAGTCAGGGCTTTAGGGGTGTGAATCTTCACTGGTCTCACGATTCAATTCGATTACGATTATCATGTCTTCGATTTGATATAGTTGCATCCTCAATTTTCAATATTACTGCACATGGCTACATTTTCGTCAATGCAAGCAGTCAGATGTATGAACTCCCTTTTTATTTTATCTGCTCCAAGAAAGTACACTTCCTGAATGTAGTAAACATCAAACAAAACTTAAGTCTGAAAATAGCAGACAGCAGAAGCATTTAGAACTAATAAATACTAGAAAATACTAAAAACACATGAAACTGTCAAGTAGTGTACTTTAATTACAATAACTCTCACACACACGCACCCCTTACAAAAAATAACTGCAGTACAATGAAGTACAACTGCAGTAAAACTGCAGTTTAAAGCAGTATAACTGCAGTACAATGAAGTACAACTGTAGATTTGCCGTATTAACGAAGTATAGATACAATATAACTGCAGTACATTGAAGTACAACTGCAGTAAAACTGCAGTACAAAAAGTACAACTTCAGAATAGTGAAGTAAAACTGCAGTACAACTGTAGATTTGCAGTAAAATGAAGTAGCCTATAGATACAATAACTGCAGTTCAGTGATACACTTTAAAAAGTGATAGACTTAAAAAAAACCTCAAAGTCAGGGTCTCAGTAATTTCACTTTAATGGCAATGAGATCATTTTTGTTGCCATTAAAAAGTGAAATTACTGAACCTAAATAAAGTAGCTTTATGAAAAAAAATCAGATGAACTTTTTGGTTTTTGCATCCGAAGTCTTGGTCTACCATTAATATTACACTGTAGCCTACTGCAGTTATGCTGTATTGTGCGACACTAACTTTTTCACCCGCGTATAGCCCACGTAACCAGAGCTTCCTTCGCGCGAGCGCACCGCGGTCGTTGTCCTGACAACGAGTCTCGAGAGCAGCTGATGCTCGTTACGGCCAGCCTGCGTCTTTTCCCGTGGTGTCTGCTCCATAAAATACGGTTTGGTTAATTTCCTTACTGAAAATATCGTTCATATACGTTCATATTTATGGACTATCACAATTAAAACACAAAGACATTACAGCATTACAACCCGTGGTGACGGTCATTCACAAGTGGGACGGAAGAGAAGCGTTTTCTGGAAGAAAATAAGTTCATTAGCTACGCGAGGTGGAGTGTTGGCCTTGTCAAGTCATTCAGTTTAGAGGTGAGTATAACGTATAATGTCCTCATATCTGTTTATTTTAATTTAGATTAGTGTAAAAAAGACTTTATATGTTATTCAAACCGGTGAGCAAATAAGAGGAAACGCCGCTTCCGTACTGTAGCGTAGTTTTACACTGTTTACCTTATTTTTTAGAGCTGCGTCACGGCAGATTGTGTATGTTTGCAGCATTATTTTCTTTATCACTTTTAATGCATTTTTTTAAACTATCTGTATTGTATAAAGCGCTATACATAATGGTGACTTTACTTAAATTGTTTCAATTTAATATTAGGAATATTTGGAATATTAGACACTAACTTACTGGATATACACAAAAATACAAGCAATTATGTTTAATAGTTTGACATTAATGGGCAGAAAAGGATAAAAAAAATACTTTTTATGGTGTGATTATTTAGGAAAATGCACTGGTAACAACTAAAGATCAAAAATGTAATTGAACAGAAGATAATGGCTGCTGTGAAACAAATATGCACTCACAAAATTAAAAAATTGTGTCTTTCTGCTTTTTCCCAGAAATGCATGTTATTGGGCAAATTGCGTAGACTGTCAATGGAGTGACAGAAAGCTCTCAGATTTCATCAAAAAGATCTTCAATTGTGTTCTGAAGATGAACGAAAGTCTTGCAGGGTTGGAATGACATGAGGGTGAGTAATTTAACTTTTTATCTGGAGTGTTCAAACTCATTATTAATGTAGAACAATAAACCATAAATTAACTGGAAATAGTATGAATACTTTCCACAAACACTTGCAGACACCAAGTTAAAGGAACACGCCACCTTTTTTTGAAATAGGGGTTATTCACTGTCTCACCTACATTTAGATAGGTGGGCATATGCATTTTTGTCTATATGCATGTATTGTCTTAGTCTGGCAGCGCCGCCGCTAGCTTAGCTTAGCTTAATGAATGGAATCATTTGTTGCCGGATAGCATGTTGTGAGTAAAAGTGATAAAAAAACCAGCAACTAAATACTACGCTGGCCTGCGTATTCACAACGAGTACAAATAGCAATGCAGATTAAGACCAGATTAAGCACGGCTATTTGGGCGCAGAGATATCACGCAACACCTGAAAGCTGAAACTTTTCAAACTCAACACAATCCAAAAGCGAAGATACTCAGTGCAGGTCAGGCCTGTATGTTGATGAAAGTATGTTGCGTGATATCTGTGCTTCGCCTGTGCTTCACCTCAATATAGTCAATAAGTCAATATCTGCCTAGGAAATCGCCTAGTCTTAATCTGCATTGCTATTTGTACTCGTTGTGAATACGCAGGCCACAATGAGTAATTAGGTTTTTTTTTTTTTTTTTGGATAACTTTTACTCACAACATGCTATCCGGCGACAAAGGATTCCATTCATTATGCTAAGCTAAACTGGCGGCGACTCTGTCAGACTAAGACAATGCACGCACTGAGACAAAAATGCGTTTGTCCACCTATCTGAATGTAGGGGAGATGGTGAATAATATGTAGTTAATATTGTGTCATAATTAAACAAACAAATCCAGCATTTTGCAAACAAAGTCGATCTGCTTTGCAAAGGAAAACTCGACTCGCAAACAAACAGAAAGCAATGTGCAAGTACAAAGGTCAATTTGAGCGAAAATGTAGTGGAGTAACACATGCATTGTGTTTTGCAAATATAAATAAATGAGCCTAGGTAATATTTCACAAATAAATACAAACCATCCTACAAATTGCTTGTAACCTTTGAACAAATACCAAATCTAGTGCATACAAATGCACATCTGTCTGTTATGCTTGTGTGAGACACTTGGCTTTTTATGAGATCTCTCAGCTCGATTTTCTCACAAATGCAGTTGAGCGACTTCCTCTTCTAAAACAGTAGATGGCGCTAATATAGGGGATTCATTTAGCGCTAGTCTCCCAGGAGAAGCACTGATTTGAAACGCGTGCTTGCCTTTGCATACAGCTGTGGAAAATGAGCGGTGAACAGGTGTGTTTACTGTATCTATAATGAACCTTTTTGAGGTTTTCTTTTGCAAAATGTTATTACATATCTAGACAGAAATCCACATTTAGCACTTAGTAGCACTTCACTCTCTCTAGGATAGAGGAATAAGCTGAAAGCTCTGCCATCATATGTTGCATTTTTACATTTTTGTAAACGTTACATTTACTGAACAGTCTATTGCAGGGGTCTCCAACACGTTGCTCGCGAGCTACAAGTAGCTCGTGGCCTGATTGGAGGTAGCTCGCCAAGGGTCCGTTCACATTAACTGTTCGTTATTTCAAATGTAGGCGCGTGGGCAAGCGCGCTCATAATTGAAGCGACACGCTCATTTTTTCCAGGCGCAGCGAGATGAGAAAATCTCAACTTTTCAGAATGCCGCAAGCACACCGCAGGTCATGTGACAAGAACCAACCAATCAGCTTCACCCTTTCCGTAACAACATTGAAAGCTCAGTCAACATGAAGGATGGGGGTGCACCCAAACACTACGGGTGTTTTTCTCTTCTCCGTAAATAAATCTTACAGCAAGCGTTTTTCGGTCGTGGAAATCCATTAGCTACTAAAACTTCTTTGTCGTTGTGGAGAGCGCAGTGCAACGACAGACGCCACGGGAAAATCGGACCGACTTTTACTATTAATAATAAAAGATAAGCTAATGTGCATTGTAAATGTCAGTAATTTATCTTTTTAGACTCATTCTTTGTATAAAACTGATTTAAAGGCTAAAATATGTGAGGTTTATCTTTTTATAAAACCTTTTTTGTCAAAACTTTATTTGAACTTGTACATGTTAGTAGATCACATGTTGCAAGACACTCCTTTAAAATCTGGCCATCATTTTTAATGTTATTATTTAAATATTTATGCAAACAAAAAGTGCATATTGATACTATTTTTTTGTTATTTGCTGGTTTTCGACATAAAACTTGGTGAATTGATTTTATTTAGTAGTATTAATACTTTTTGAACAGGATTCTGTGATAACCGTGATCATTTTGGTCACTATAATCATGAAATGAAATTTTCATGCCATTTCATCTCTAGTTATGATCCACTATAAAATCAACTATAATTATGTGTTTACAGTATAATATGCAAAGTACAATTTTCTATAAAAAAATAATCTCTGATTCTGTTCTTTTCTCTGACATTTAAGGGTGACATATATAGGCCTACAAAAACTCTTTTAGGTCTAAAACAGTTTGGATAGCTGTTAATATGAGAGTTATGAGACATTATTTAAGAGATTTAAGTATTGTATTACATGAGTAGCTCTCGGCCACTTTCATTTTTAAAAAGTAGCTCTCAATTGAAAAAAGGTTGGAGACCCCTGGTCTATTGCTTTCGTTCTCCATAAATTAATGACAACATTTCCCACTTATGTATTTAGTTGGAATTCAGTCAGCTTAACTGTTAATGTAATAAAATAATGACTGAACAAAACAAACAATATAACCTGCCTGTGACATATGCAGTGCCCAAATTATTATTTTGGACAAATGAAACCCTCCTTTCAATTAAATTAAATGTTGTCATTAATTTATGGAGAACGAAAGAAATAGACTGTTCAGTAAATGTAACGTTTACAAAAATGTAAAAATGCAACATATGATGGCAGAGCTTTCAGCTTATTCCTCTATCCTAGAGAGAGTGAAGTGCTACTAAGTGCTAAATGTGGATTTCTGTCTAGATATGTAATAACATTTTGCAAAAGAAAACCTCAAAAAGGTTCATTATAGATACAGTAAACACACCTGTTCACCGCTCATTTTCCACAGCTGTATGCAAAGGCAAGCACGCGTTTCAAATCAGTGCTTCTCCTGGGAGACTAGCGCTAAATGAATCCCCTATATTAGCGCCATCTACTGTTTTAGAAGAGGAAGTCGCTCAACTGCATTTGTGAGAAAATCGAGCTGAGAGATCTCATAAAAAGCCAAGTGTCTCACACAAGCATAACAGACAGATGTGCATTTGTATGCACTAGATTTGGTATTTGTTCAAAGGTTACAAGCAATTTGTAGGATGGTTTGTATTTATTTGTGAAATATTACCTAGGCTCATTTATTTATATTTGCAAAACACAATGCATGTGTTACTCCACTACATTTTCGCTCAAATTGACCTTTGTACTTGCACATTGCTTTCTGTTTGTTTGCGAGTCGAGTTTTCCTTTGCAAAGCAGATCGACTTTGTTTGCAAAATGCTGGATTTGTTTGTTTAATTATGACACAATATTAATTCCATAGAATAACCCCTATTTAAAAAAACGGTGGCGTGTTCCTTTAAATTTAAGAGATTAACTTGCAGATTCATTTTAAGCATAATATATGCCTGTGGGGAAGAGTGTAAGGCCGGTGACACACTGGCTGCGTGGCGTGAGTGTGGCGTTTCTGTTGCGTGGCGGCTGTGTCGCGTTTTCTGTGTCTTTGCACACCAGAAACGTGTCAGACGCGGCGCTGCTGCCTGGTGACTATACTTCATGTTAAGCATAAATATAAAGCCTACTGAAAAAGACACTGTCAGCAGTATTGACAGCAAAATAGACTACAGAATATTTCATTCTGTATTGACAGGTGCAATATTTGAAAATTCATAATTATTTATTTATTTTCAAATTATAGTTATATCTGAATTTGTCAATACCTAGACTTTCAACCATCAAAATGTAATTTATTAATATGTATTCGTGTACAAAATAACATATAAACATCTTTTCCTATTCTATTTTGCCTGGAAACGTTTCCAATGCGCTTGCGTGTCCCGTGAAAAATAGGCATCGGTTCTATTTCTAGCATGCACGCATTTTCCGCGTGCCTGAGACATGCGTGTCATGCAGGCAGTCTGCAAGCTCTAACCTGTTAACATGGGAGCTGAAATAAACACGGACACGGCACGCAGCTGAGACGCTTACGCCACGCAGCCAGTGTGTCACCGGCCTAACTGAAAAGAGTGTCTCTGATTCTTTTTGTTTGTTTGTTTTTTACAGACTACATCCACAATCGTGTTTCCACATCTGAGATGAAGGCAGTTAAAAGAACAAAGTGGAATAATGAGAATAAGCTCTTCAAAAAAACACAACTTCTCTGAATAATGTGGAGGAAGATATATGCATGATTTGTGAATAAACACTTTAAATACATTGTCTAACTCTCAGCCTGTTATTTGAAGTAAAAAAAAAAAAGTAAAATCACATTATTTGTTGCATTGCAGTTTAAGACATTCACTGTTTTGTATCTTAATTCATTATATTGCAGATGTGTGAAAATAACATTTATTTAGGATATTCTGGTTGTATTTCAATGGTATTGTACAGCATTTTATTAGTATTGCATTTCAGTAGTATTGTAGTAGTATTGTACTTTTACTTTAGCTGTATTATGTATTGCAGTACTACCGCAGTTATATTGCAGTATTATTGTAGTACTACTTCAATAATACTGCAGTATTTCTGATATGTAGTACTACTTCAGTTGTATTGCCGTAACTGCAGTTGTACTCCAGCTATACTGCAATATTGCAGTTTTTTCATGTCCAAAAAACTGCATTTTTCTACATGTAGCAAAAACTGCAATATTTTTTTGTAAGGGACATGCTCGCAAACATGCATGCACGCACGCATGCACACACTCTCACACACACACACACTCGCGCACACACGCTGTAAATGTTAAAATAGTGGGTGTATTTTTTATTACTCGGTTTTGTGTTTTGCCTCCCTTCGCCATTTTAAGAAGTGAGTATGCGACAAATGCCGTCAGAGAAACGTCAGTTGGTTATAATCAATTATTACTGCGCCGATGCAAAATCGTGTGCATCGTGAAGTATCGTAGAAACGATTAATTTCATCACCCCTAGGTTTTACAGCCCTTACTTCATCGTACCCAAGAAAGGCGGTGGGTTATGGCCGATCTTGGATCTGTGAGTTTTGAACCTGGGACTTCACAAGCTCCCGTTCAAGATGCTAACGCAGAAATGCATTCTCACATGTATTCGCCCCAAAGATTGGTTTGCAGTAATCGACCTGAAGGACACGTACTTCAACGTCTTGATTTTTTCAGTTTGCTTTTGAGGGTCTGGCGTACCAGTACAAAGTCCTCCCCTTTACACTGTCCCTGTCTTTCCGTGTCTTTACCAAAGTATTGGGGGCTGCCCTTGCCCCGTTTAGGGAAGTGGGTGTTCGCATTTTCAACTATCTTGACAACTGTCTTGTTCTAGCTCGCTCTTTAGATCTGTTGTGCGAACACAGGGACCTGGTGCTCAGGCACCTCTGCCCTCTGGGGCTATGGGTCAATTGGGAGAAGAGCAAGACCTCCCCTGTGCAGAGCATCTATTTTCTCGGTATGGAGTAAGACTCGGTCAATATGACAGCGCATCTGCACATCAGCAAATTAGCACAAAAGGGAAATATGAATAGTTAATTATAACATGTTATAATTCATTATAAACATTTAGATCAGCTAATAGAATTAACTTGATGTAGCTGAATTAAGATTACCATCAATTAATCTATTTGTCCAGCGAACACTATTGATCGTCTATCAACACTCAGAAAGGACTTTTTTTTTTGTTGCAACAGAAAAATAACTCATTCTGAACATGTAGCTGTGATCGCATCGTCAAAGGGATGTTGATTTTCAAGTAGTGACCAGAATCAAACAGGTACACACAATCAGGCATGCATAGTTAAAATGGAAAGTGAAAGGGAACCGAAAACAGAAACAGGGTAATGAAGGTATGGACAACAATAATTTAACCATCCAAACAGAACCATCAGTCTCTTATTTCAAAGCACCTTTTGAACAAGGGGTCTACAGCTTACACCAAACCTCTGATTAGTTAATGTACAATACTTGCAATGCCTTAGCCGTTGAATGAGCATCCAGCTCACACACACTCGTGTATATAGTGTGTGTGTGTGTATATATATATATATATATATATATATATATAAGAAGGAAGAATAGTCTTGCCATATATTTTCAAAGGGTCCTATTATGCCATTTTAAGTCTTGATTTTGTTTTTGGGGTGTACTAGAATATGCTTTCATGCTTGATTTTTCAAAAACATTCTTTTTCACATATTTTACACTATTACAGCTCCTCTCTCCACAGTCTGGTTGAACGCGTTGTTTAGTTCCGGTTTCGATGAAGCCCCTCCTTTCGAAATACGAAATGTGCTGTGATTGGTTTGCTGGCCCAGTGTGTTGTGATTGGCACCTCTTAACGTGTGTTTGGGAAATGTCAAGCCCCTTACCATAACAGCGAGCTAAATATTAACAATGGCGTCAATTTCAAACCAATTCAAGCCTGATTCTACGGTGGCCGAGAAGGGTCACAACACATACAAACGCCACAACAACTACATATTCAGAAAACACATACAAATTCAGAAAACACATGCAAACAACGCCACAACAACTACATATTCAGAAAACACATACAAATTCAGAAAACACCTTCGTCGATTTCACATCACGTACGCTGCAAATATTCGCACCACGAGCAAATATGGAAACGAACTGCAAACTGCAAAAACACAACGGAAATGTTTCCTGGGGGGCCATAATCAGTGACGGACCCGCATCCATCCGGTTGTCTACGGTAGAGGTAAGTGTTTCTCTTTCATTATGAGAGACTTGTCGATGTGCTCTGATACCGAAGTGGTTTTGTGTGTTTTTATTCATTCATTTTAACATAATCAGTTATTGTCCCCATTACGTATTAGTCCACGCAGATCATTGTTAAACGTTCTGCCAACGTTGTTAGCTGGAAACTAGCTGGCTAGCTCGCGTCTGGTCACTAAATAGATGCATTACTGGCGTAATGAATGATATCTGAACTATTTATTTATTTTTCAGTTTGAAATTGAAATGCCGTGCAACTGGGGGACGCTCCCAAGTTTTGCCCGTCGTATGGTCTGAACGTGGGGTTCCTTACGGAGCGTCAGCCTACAGGCAATAATTACTCGAATCCTGAAGGGGGCAGATGTACAATGATCAACTTGGACTAATACGTTATGGGGACAATAACTTAATATGTTAAAAACACACAAAACCACTTCGTATCAGAGCACATCGACAAGTCTGTCATAATGAAAGAGAAACACTCCCTCCTGGACCTGCTTCAAATTAGCCCTCTGCAGGTCTATCTTGTATAACTTCCTTATTGATGCTGAAAGGACCGTAAAGGGGCTTTACAGTTTCTTGACCCAGGACCAGAGATGATGAAAGAAGACCAGGAGTCGTGAGGTTCAATCAAAGAGTAAAATTTACTGAAGAATAGTTTGCAGTTTAATTGGTAGAGCCAGCGTCAAAGTCTCCCGAGGAGGTCGCAAGCTAACTCTACCTTACATAAAAATCGTACACCAGTTATACTGTTTTCAAGGGCATACATTACATAAACATTCACTTCTGATTGGCTCAGAGGACATAAAGTCTAAACAATGATACATAGATAGACGGGTACGTCGACATCGATCAAGATAGCTGTCATCCAAGTCACGAAAGCTCCAGTAATGACCTCGGAGGGGCCATCGAAAAGCGTCATGAGACCAGCCACCCTGTGTCTTGAGACCTGCAACATACTGATAAAACCTTCCATCCTCAGAGAGAAGAAATAACAATTACTTTATTTCTTGAGAGATATATGTATTAAAGAAGTACAATTTTGGAAACAAATCATAGAACCATACAGAAATGTACCCCTGTCCGTTAATGGGGTCAGAAGAGAAACCTAATCATATGATGAGGTTCTCTTTAGGCGCAACACACTGCTCTGGCTCAGGGCCACAGAAGATTAGTCACAGACATCATGAGACCTTCATGAAAGATATGCATTCAACCAACCTTCACTAAAGAGATGCATTCAACAAAGTGTGAATAAAAACCCATATGTGAATCACTTTATGGCATATAGGAATGATTATATAATTTGATTAGTACTTATTATAGGAATAATGTAATCATAAAAAAAGATAAACATATAGTTGAATTGAAGAGGCAAGGGATTCTGACCACAACCCTTCAATGCATTTATTGTGAGTAATATGTAGATTTATTTAAGTATGTGAGTATACAGATGGATATATGTATAAACTGTATAGACTACTTATATAAATGAAAAGAAATTGACAACCATACATGGGAAGAGGGTGGGGGGTGGGATGGGAAATGTTTATGTAATATTTGCTTTTGTTTTAATATTTGATTTTATTTACTTACTTTTTATTTATTTTACGTCTGATGTTCAAAATTGGAAAATGTTCATTCCTTGTACTTAAGATATAAGTAATCTATCAAACTGTAGATCCTTTGTACACTTTATTAACATCTTGTAAGTAAATATGTTAATAAAAACAAATCTATATAAAAAAAAAATGAAAGAGAAACACTTACCTCTACCGTAGACAACAAAAGCACACATTCAAAAAATAGCGCTAAGACAACCGGATGGATGCCAGTCCGTCACTGATTATGGCCCCCCGGAAACATTTCCGTTGTGTTTTTGCAGTTTGCAGTTCGTTTCCCTATTTGCTCGTGCTGCGAATATTTGCAGCGTACGTGATGTGAAATCGACGAAGTTGTTTTCTGAATTTGTATGTGTTTTCTGAATATGTAGTTGTTGTGGCGTTTGTATGTGTTTTCTGAATTTGGAAGTGTTTTCTGAATATGTAGTTGTTTTGGCGTTGTTTGCATGTGTTTTCTGAATTTGTATGTGTTTTCTGAATATGTAGTTGTTGTGGCGTTTGTATGTGTTGTGACCCTTCTCGGCCACCGTGTGATTCAAACTTCAGGGGGTGCGTTTTCCGAAAGCATCGTTAGCCAACTATTCAAACTTCAGGGGGTGTGTTTCCCAAAAGCATCGTTAGCCAACTATGGTTCAGCCAGCAAGTTCAGTCGTTATCAGCATAGTTCAACGACTCTGTGTTTCCCGAAACTGTAGTTCCAATGAACATTCGCAAGCAGCATCGCAAAGTTGTGTGGTTGGAACGACAGATCTCGACCTGTGGTTAGAAGCATAGTTTCTTGTTTGCATGCCATGTGGACTCAATAAATCCTTATCTTGAGCCAAATAAGCAAGCTGACATTCAGTACAATCTGTATCTTTTATTTAGAATACATACAAATGTCATGTAGTTTGTCAAGAGATTTTTTGAAGAGTGCGCATGTGCGTACCTAATACGTAAGAACTAGTCTATGATATAATCTGGAAATAAAGCAAAATAACTGAGAAAAATTTGAAATAGTCCTCATATGTCATGTCCGTAATTTATAGCAAAACATCTAGCATTAATTCGATCTCAAACAGACTCATTAAAATAAGTTATTACTCCACCATGTGCGTGACATCATTAACCAATGTGGCGACCACTATGCGACAATATGGTTTTGGGAAAGAGTCGTCACTGGCTACTTGTTTTCTTCACTGATGCATCGTACTACAGTAGTTAAGCAGCGAGTTACGTCATTGTACGGGAAACGCACACCCTGAATAGATTTGGTTTAAAAAAAAAAAAATTCTTATCCATTTCAGATACGATGTTATACATTATCATGATATTTGTCGGAAAACTGGTTAATTTCCCTATGAGGCTTACAAAAGCTACAGTAAACACTATATCAAAACTAATGTTGGCTAGTAGGCGAGCAGAGGCAAAGCTTTGGCCTTTGTTTACATCGTAGCAACAACATAAAACTTATAATTGGAACTGTTAATAGAAAACTGTCAGGAACCACTGGAAATAACAGGACCTAAGCGCAGAGATGAGCGGTGAATGGTGATTTATTAACAATAGGGTGTAATAGTTGCACTGTCCAGAGACAGTCCACAACAGAGGTCTAGACAGGAGACTCGAGCACAGGATTGAGCAGTAACCAGCAGTCAGTCCGGTCTCAGGCTAGGCAGGACAGGACTCGAACACACACAGACGCAAGACACAACAGGCGAGAAACAAGACAAGAACAAAACCACTTAAACATTAGATAAGTACAAGGCAGGGCAAACACTGTAGTTAAGTAACTGAAAAACATCTCGGGTTACGTATGTAACCCTTGTTCCCTGAGAAAGGGAACGAGACACTGCGTCGGTGACGACACTAGGGGAACGCCCTTCAGCAGCGCGTCTGAATTCATGAATGAAATCGAATCCAATCCTATTGGCTTTGCGTGATGACGTAGCGAGTGACGGCATACGCGGATGTGTATAAGAGCACACCGGCACAAGCAAAGTCAGCTCTTTGCTATGAAGCAAGTGCTCCCGGCGGGGTGAGGCGTGGCGAACCGACGCAGTGTCTCTTTCCCTTCTCAGGGAACAAGGGTTACATAAGTAACCCGAGACGTTCCCTTTCGAGGGAACTTGAACTGCGTCGGTGATGACACTAGGGGAACGAGATACCCACTATACCACAACAAACCCCGCTCTTCTTAGTGTGAAGCTGTCTTCAGGCACAATTTAGGACGAAAGCACTCGTGCACTGGGTGTAGAGGGAAGGTCCAGACTGTAAAACCTCCTGAATGTGTGCGGAGTGGCCCAGCCAGCCGCCTCACATATGTCATGGATAGAAACCCCTGAAAGGAGGGCTCTAGAGGACACTATGCCCTTGGTGGAGTGAGCCCTCACGGCCCTAGGTGAAGGCAGATTGCGCACCTGATAGGCCAGGGAAATAGTCTGAACGATCCAGTTGCTGATGGTCTGCTTAGAGGCGGGAAGCCCCTTCTTGGGCGACCCAAAACACACCAGCAACTGGTCCGACTTCCGCCATGAGGAGGACCTCTGGATATAACACGGCAGAGCAGATGAAGTCTCTCCTCATCTGCCGTCACATGAGGTGGAGGATGAAATGCCTGCAGAACCATAGGCCGTGCCACATTAGATGGCACCTTGGGCAAATAGCCGGGCCTAGGATGTAGGATGGCCTTAATGTTGCCTGGAGCAAACTCCAAGCACCCCAAGGAAATAGAGAGTGCCTGGAGATCTCCTACCCTCCTCAGATAAGTAATGGCCAACAAAAAGACCACCTTAAACGAAAGGTTCTTGGCCTCAGCCGACTCCAGTGGTTCGAAGGGGGCCTCGGCCAGCCCTTCGAGAACCACCGCCAGGTCCCAAGAGGGAACCCTGGTGCGAGTTGGAGCGGGGGCTGGATGTGTGAGGGAGAACCACAGTGGAGAGTGTGATGTCTCTCGAGACGCAAAATGGTCCACCTCCACTGGGCCGAACCTCTCGCATATCAACTCCACCGTCTCGGGGTGGAGTCTCCATTCCCCGGGCCTCAGCCCCTGCCTCCACAGTACGTCTGCTCCCTGGTTCTGGTCCCCCGGGACATACATCGCTCTGAGAGACGACAGTCTCCGCTGGGACCACAGGAGGATCTGATGCGCCAGTCTGCACAGAGGGCGCAACCTCAGACCGCCCTGGCGGTTCAAATAAGACACCACCGACAGGTTGTCGGTTCTCACGAGGACCAGGGAGGTCTGGCAGGAAGCTCCCCAGAGCCCGGTACACCGCCAACATTTCCAGGCAATTTATGTGCCAAGAGGAATGATAGTCCTGCCAGAGACCTCACAAAAAGCGGCCGTCCATGGCCGCGCCCCAGCCCGTGAGGGAGGCGTCTGTCGAAATAGATATTCGGCGACCTGACGCTCCCAACTTGGGACCTTGGGACACGAACCAAGGCTTCTTCCAAATTGATAGGGTACGAAGGCATCTGCGCGTAACCCTTATCAAGCGGAATGGATTTCCCCTCGGGGAAAACCCCTTGGCTTTCAACCACCACTGCAAGGCTCTCATGTGCAGCAGGCCAGAAGGTATCAAGCTGGACGCTGCTGCCATGAGACCCAACACTCTCTGGAAGTGTTTAACTGTGATGGTGTGGCCTAGCTTCACCCTGGATAGTGTGGTCAAAATGGACTCTATGCGTGCAGGAGACAGTTGTGCCTGCATCGTCGTTGAGTCCTATACCACCCCCAAGATCGTAGTCCGACGGGCGGGTGTCAACACGCTCTTCTTCGTGTTGAGCCTCAACCCCAAGCGCTGAATATGGCCAAGGACGACATCTCGATGCCGAACTGCCATCTCTCGAGACTGGGCCAAGAAGGAGCCAGTCGTCGATGTAATTCAGCACACGTATGCCCTAGAGCCTCAGAGGGGCCAGAGCTGCATCCATACACTTGGTAAATGTGTGAGGGGAGAGTGCTAGGCCGAATGGAAGAACCCGATATTGGTAAGCTTCGCCCCCCCCGAAAGCGAACCTCAGGAACTTCCTGTGAGATGGAAGGATGGAGATGTGAAAGTAGGCATCCTTTAGTTATATCGTGACAAACCAATCCTCGGATTTGATTTGACTCACAATGATAATAGTGAGCATCTTAACCCTCTGAGGTCGGCTATCGCGCCGGCGCGATAGTCTCGCTTTTTTCTTATCAGTGCAAAAGAAACTCAAAACACTCTGTTGATTTTGATCTAACATATTAAGTGTTGTACATCATTAGATCCTGATAAGTGTCTATTTTTTTTGTGGATACTCACAATAAAAACAAAGTGTTGTGCTTTTCGCCAAATAAAGAAAAACAAACATGATGCGCGTTCTGCCTTCTCTCTGTCAGTGAAGTCCATTCTGAAACGCGTCCTAAGATTATTTTTAATTCCGCGAATACTTGTCATACAGGCACGAGTGTTTTTCCATAATGAAGCTTGAACTCTCTTCTTTTAAATGAATGAATTTATATAAAAAAAAACAAATATTCTCAGCTTATGTAATCTGTATGAAAAGAGAGAGATGTCAGTATTTTTCTTTCCAGCTCATTACACCTAATTACGCGTTAATGTGCCACGCCCACGGAGAGCGCGCGCTATTCAAACGCAAATGATCTAAGACGAGCCGTTCAAACATGCCAACGCCCACCAGCTGGATTATAAAACACATCGTGTTTAGTAAGTATCTTGTACAGCTGTGGACACAGCGTATCCTTTCGCTGTGAGGAATAATACTATCTAATCCTGGAAAATGTACCAGAAGTGCTGGTAGTTTCATTTCGTGGAGCAACGGATCCAGCTGATGTAGTAAGTCATTTATTCTAGTGCTTTGTTCTAATCGTGATATTGAATTTGTCGGACTGTAAACCGCAAAAAGACTGTTTAAATATGAATTGCGTGTCTGTGTGTAGGCTAAATGATGAGTGAACGGCAAAGGCGCGTGCGCTTTGTTTACTACAGTTATACAGCGCGTGTCTGTGCCGTTCATTCACTCTCGCACCCACATTAGTAAACGTTATGTTTACATGAACAACACATACAAACTATATTGCTATAGCCTACTAAGATGAGTAAAAATAGACTGAAATATGTTGAAATAAAATGTCTGAATAAGCAACAAGCTGCAAATTCACTTGTATATACTAATATATCATAGACAATATATTACAGACTAAATATGAATATTTAGACACGGTTTTGTGATTAGTTTTGGATAGATTATAAAGTTTTGACTGTAAAAAAAAGACTACTGTCACATTAAATAGGTACGCTTTTGTTCACCAATTTCTGCTCATAGTTAAATATACTATAGTATGATGTTTTGTCAAAAATAAAGTAGGTATATTGAATTATCAACTAAGATGTTATTATAGTGTTTGTTCCAATATTCAAACTAATGAATCCTTACCCTTTTTTAATACGTATGATAAAATGTATAGTTTTTACAAAGAAATACACTTGAAATATTGTTAAAATTGTAATTATTGTTGTAATTGTAACCTATTTGTAATTGGTTACAATTTCTAATTGTAAAATATGTATAGGCTATATAGATAATTTCTTTTGTCCTTGCATTCTTTGGGATCCTGTGACACACCTGTGTGAAAGGGCTAATTAATATGCAGCTCATTATGCGGCACATTATCCGGCCTTTGTCTTCTCAGGAGTGAGCACGCCTCCACGCATATTGCCTTTCCAAACAAAAGGTGTCTAATAAAATTTAAATCAGTGTATGTTTTTGTGTAAATGATTAGGCAGGATGATTTTCAGATCATTTTGAAGCAAAAATTCTAGGCAACAACACTGATTAGTCAAAAGTCTTGTGGACACATATTTAGTATGTGTTTTGTGGCCTTATTTCAGACACTTTAAGTTTTAGTTTTTTCAATAACCATGCATAAGTAATATTCTCTCAAAAATACAAACATGTTTCATAATTGTTGCTGAGAAATTCCGGTAGCCCCGTTTGTGCTATATTGAGTGAATTTACACCTTTGCCATTAACATGTTTATAAATAACTGAAAAAAGCACAAATGTCAGAGCATGTCAGAACACCTCAAGGACCCCAAAAATCCTTAGACCTCAGAAGGTTAAACCTGAATCTCTTCAGAGACTGGTTCAGAAGCCTCAGATCTAAAACGGACGCAACCCTCCATCCTTCTTTGGAACTATGAAGTACCGGCTGTAGAACCCGGGCCCCCTGACTGGTGGGGGAACACGCTTTATGGACCCTTTTTCCAGCAGCGAGTGAGCTTCCTGTTCCAACACCAGACCCTGCTGTGGATCTACTGCAGTCCAAACCACCCCGTTGATACTTACCTTGGTGGGCGGATCCGGAACCGCAGCCTGTATCCAATTCCTACAGTGCGCAGGACCCATGCCTCAACAAAATTCAGCAAGGGAACCAGCCCCCTCAGGGCTGGTTTCAAGTGTCTTGTGAGAGAGGGGATCTTGATCACTCTCTTTCTGGGGGACAGTCCCTCCAAGGTCTTACACCTTTCTCCCGACGCCTTCCTGGCCTGAAGGACAGTCCTCAGATCCGTCTTCTCAGGAGGCTCTGGGCAAGAGCACCGCCTAGAGTCCCAAGCTCAGATATTATCTTTATATATATATATATATATATATATATATATGTGTGTGTATATATATATTTCCTAAGGGGGACCTCTAGAGCGATACTCTCCTTCAGATGGTAGGCTGAATTAAAATATCTAACCAAGTTTTAAAGTCAGATACAACTTTTAATTGCTTTAACTCCTCGGAATTAAATGCAGCCATACCCCTGGATAAGTGAAACACGGTCTGAATGGTAGGCTGTAGGAAATAAATGCAGCCAAAAAAAAACAGAATACTGTTTTATATTTAATTTAACGATCTTGTAACCTTGGCAAACGCGAGATTCGAGACGTTATAATTAGGGCTGTCAGTTAAACGCGTTATTAACGGCGTTAACGCAAACCCATTTTAACGGCGTTAATTTTTTTATCGCGCGATTAACGGTCTTTTTGGCCTAGCAAACTTTGTAGTTTTTTTTCCACAGGAAGCGGCATGCGCGGCGCTGCGCTATGAAACCCATTCATTTCAATGGCTTGCGCCGCGCGAGGACGTTTTGAAAGCGCAAGCGGATCTAGCTAGACCGGAAACAAAACAACAGGCACGCCGCACACACTTGTTTGGGCTTGCGAGCTGGATGCGCGAGCGCGAATCTCTCTGCTCGCGCGCGGAATATAATGTGCCGAGCACGAATCTCTCTGCTCGAGTCGCGCGCTCTCAGATACACGCTACTCTTGTAAGAATTTTCTCTGGGCTCGCTCAGAGAATATGTACCTGCACTTAAAACGTGTTCAGTGCAATCGCAAATCTCTCCTCTTCCCCAGCTAACAATTTTAGGTTATAAGAACGTTTTCATAACGTTCCCATTAAGTTTTTAAAACGTTATTTCTGAATGTTATAGGAACGTTCAAAACGTCCAGTTTTGAGTGGATGACGAGCGCGAGACGCCGAAATGGATGCCAATAAGATTCTGAATGGAAAGTTTACTTTTAAAAAGTTGCCAAATGGTTCCATTGACAAGAGTGATCTGTGTGTTTTGTCGTTGTGAACTGATCATCATCGCAGCACCTCCAGTCTGAAACACCTATTGATGATGGCCAAGCACACACATACACACACACACAGCTGATGCGAATTCTCCGCCCCCTCATCAATATGAGGACCTAGCCAGTATTTCTTTCACCCTTTTATTGATGGACAGTGTTACATTGTGTGAGAGATTATTTGCTCCAAGTGTGAATGTTTTAGTGTGAAATTGTGCAAATGTTTTTTATTGAAAACAATATTGGCATATACTGTTCAAAGCAAGCCGATCCACTTTTCCATGTTGATAAGAGCATTAAAATGAGAAAAAAATAATGGGACAAAAAGAAATCAAGAGACATTTAGAATAGATAAAAATGTGTGATTAAATGCGATTAATCGCGAGTTAACTATGACATTAATGCGATTAATCGCGATTAAATATTTTAATCGTTTGACAGCACTAGTTATAATTTGGCTTTCATCCCTCGAGAAGAAAGACAACAGTATTATTATCAGATCGTGTGTGTCCATTTTATTGCAGACCCGTAACGCGCTGCCTTAGCAAACGCGAGATTCGAGTCGTACACAATAAATTTGCCTTTCATCTCTCGAGAAGAAAGTCAACAGGCGCGAGGCCAAGACACCCGAAACGCACGTGTGCGGCAAGTTTTTTTTTTTTTTTTTAATGAACACAGCCAGCACCCTCAGGAGCTGATCGTTCATGCCTCGCACCCACACAGCAAGCTGCAAAGTAGACTCGTAACCTACATGCTGCCTCGGCAAACACGAGATCCGAACTACTAGATTCTATATTGCAAGGCAAACTTAAAACGTACGTGCTGCCTCAGCAAACGCGAGATCCAGCCACAGAATCTTATTGCAAAGTACACTCGTAATCTAAGCGCTGCCTCGGCAAACGCGAGACCCGAGCTACTAGATTCTGAATTGCAAGGCAAACCTTAGACTCACGCGCTGCCTCAGCAAACGTGAGATCCCAGACACAGAATCTTATTGCAAAGTACACTCGTAATCTAAGCATTGCCTCGGCAAACGCGAGATCCGAGCTACTAGATTCTGTGTTGCAAGGCAAACCTAGACCTACGCGCTGCCTCGGCAGACGCGAGATCCCAGACATAGAATCTTATTGCAAAGTACACTCGTAATCTAAGCGTTGCCTCGGCAAACGTGAGATCCGAGCTACTAGATTCTGTGTTGCAATGCAGACTTAAACAGGACATACAACACCAAATAGGACCGATTGTTTCACACATACAATGAGCGCTTGCTGAATAGCAAAAAGCTGACTTTGCTTGTGCCGGTGTGCTCTTATACACATCCGCGTATGCCGTCACTCTCTACGTCATCACGCAAAGCCAATAGGATTGGATTCGATTTCATTCATGAATTCAGACGTGCTACGCTGAAGGGCGTTCCCCTAGTGTCGTCACTGACGCAGTTCGAGTTCCCTCGAAAGGGAACTAAACCTTTACAGATAAGAGAAGAAAACGAACAAAACACTAAAGTAAAGAACTAAAGTAAAACAAATCCACAACAGGAGAAAGCTAGGTTTTAGATAAATGAAATCCCAGGCTAAATAATAAATCAAAGAGAAAAACAGTAACAGAAACTAACTCTATAAATCTGAGAGACAGAACCAAACAACAACTAGAATAGCTCAAGTAAGACAAGAAAACTAAAGAAGGCTAAATAAAGGGAAGTTAGTCTAATATAATCCCAAAGTAAAAACTGCAAGGATACAAGAAGCTACAGAGAGAGCTCTGGACAATCATATATGACACGATACTTGAGAAAGGTCTTGGACATGAACACAAAACAACGATCCAGAAAAGACAAGCAGCAAGGAAGCACAATATAAAGGGAGTGGAGCAAACGAGGACCAGGTAAACACAATTAGTGAACAAGGACTAAACTAGGAGGCAAGACAAGGGGAGCACATGGCCAACATAAACAAATACAAACAGAGATGTTGCTCTGTCAAACCTTCGTCGTCGGTTAGGAACCTGGGTGTGCTCTTTGATACCAATCTTTCATTTGAAATTCACGTTTCTAGTATCTGTAAAACAGCATTCTTCCATCTTAAAAATATATCTAAATTACGTCATATGCTCGCAATGACAAATGCAGAACAATTAGTTAATGCGTTCATGACATCAAGGCTAGATTATTGTAATGCCCTGCACGCTTAATGAATAAACTACAGCTGGTCCAAAACGCAGCAGCTAGAGTTCTTACTCTGGAACAGTCTTCCTAATATTGTCCGGGAAGCAGACACACTGTCATTTAAAATCTAGACTAAAAACACATCTCTTTGACCACGCATACACATAACACATTATAAATTTATACAATTCAATGTTAGGCTGCATAGATTAGGTCAGCCGGAACCGGGAAAACTCCCCATAAATCCTGATGTACTCGTTACATCATAAGAAGAATGGCGTCTACGCTAATATTAGTCTCTCTGTTTATCCCGAGGTTTACCGCAGTCCGCTGGATTCAGGCCGTATCCAGATCTGACGAAGGACCTGCGGCTGGACACGACAACAACGCAGTCCTGAAGTGTCAACTAGTCTCTCCCCTTTGAAGGGACCCTTCTCCTTCCCTTTACCTCTGTACAGATAAAACGTTGTCAAAATAGTTCTGTTTCACATGGCTACTCAGAAGCGATAAATAATTCTGTATCATAAATTTTTAAGGCCAGACAAGTAATTTGTGTAGTTCAAATTGCAAAGAAAGACTACACGACTGCACACATATATATTCAAACGTGCATACAGACTAAACGCGTAATACGCATGTGCATGCCGTCAGCGTTTTCACAGGTTTGCGTTTTTAAAGCTTGCGCATATATATATATATATATATATATATATATATATATATATATATATATATATATATATATATATATAATTATTTTTTTTCTCCTCTCTTCAAGGCTTGCAACTTGGAACCTATTTCAAGGTTTGCGTTCTCGAGCCACCATGCACTGTTGTTGTGCGAATGAGCAGCAGGAGCGCGTTAAGGGTTTTCTGCTAGAACGGTGTCGTGTAAGCGGCCCCTAGGTTAAACTAATGATCTTTGCAACGGAAGTGAATCAATCAAAACTAGCTATAGCTGGACAATAACTTTATTCTAGAGCTGCTGTAAAGCCAAAACAATCTCTTTTACTTTAATTTCCTATTATCACTGTAAAGCTGCTTTGAAACAGTCCATATTGTTAAAAGCGCTATATAAATGAAGGTGACTTGACTTGACTTGACAAAGCCATGTGCTCAACCACAAAACAAACATGGAAACATTAAACAAAGATACAAGAGACAATGTTGCCAGGGCAGAACCCTGACAGAAAACGCAGCTACAAATAATGAGACATGCTTACAAGTTGTGATCCACAAACACCAGATTGTCCCGACATTGGGAACTGCTCCATTTCAGGAGAAGCTTTTGTGCGTAGCCTGCAATGTACTCTCTTATGGCGCTTTTCCACTACACAGTACCAGCTCGCCTCGGCTCGGCTCGACTCGACTCGACTCGCCTTTGTTTGCTTTTCCACTGTATAAAAGTTGTACCTGTACCTGCTTTCGGGTACTTCTTTTCGTACCACCTCCGGCGAGGTTCTAAGCGAGCTGAGGCGAGCTAAGGCGATACTAAAATGTGACGTGAAACAATGCCGACTGCTGATTGGTCACAGAGAATCTGCGTCATCATTGCACGCGGCAGATGGAGTATCCAGAATAAATAACCCCGCCATTTTTAAATAGTTTGGCCAGAGATAGTTACTAAACTTACTACTATTATTATGGCAACTCGGAAGAATACGCCGTGGTCAAACGAGGAGGTGCAGACATTCCTTTGTTTGGTTGCCGAAGAGAGGATCCAGCGAGAGCTTGATGGGGCAACGAGGAACGAAAGGCGTCGCTATGACGACCGGGTACTATTTGTGGCGGTACTTTCTGCAATGGAAAACGGAGCGAAAAGCGAGTAGAGTCGAGTCGAGCTGGTACTGGTAATGGAAAAGCGCCATAAATAAGGTGTCCCTTTATTTTGGAACACCTTAATTCAGTTCATTTTCATCTGGGGATTAGACCATATCCTCCAGTAATAACATTTTCATGATAATTTTAGGCACCAGCCTGTCTCCTTTTTAGCCTACAAGCTTGGTACTGTTATTAATATACGAACAGGAAACCATTTGAGAAGAGGATGCCTCTCCACAGTTCTGTCAACAAAGAAACAAAATGTTTGTTAAGCCCCTGCCTCCTTGTACACCTATTTCAAATCATTTTCCATTCTGTGCTGTTAATCTGGTTGTGCCTTGCTCTGTGTGCAATGCTCTGTATTTGCATGTAAGACCATATATTATTTTCTGCTGAGATGAATGTGGGCCATTTGGCACTCTATTGATTCGGTGATTAAGGTAATGAAAATAAATGGCTCTGTTGGTTCACAGAAGACTATTTCTCACAGATTTACTGAGAGTGTGCGAAGTAGAAGCCAATTTGTTTAGACAATATTTGGATGAGTCATTAAAGTTGAAGGCACCAATTTCAGTAGCCAGTACATGCTGCTATTCTTCTTTTTTATTGCATTTTCATGGCTGGGTTAACTATAATAATCTGAAATCATAAGTTTACAAAGGGGAGTCTAGACATTATTCATCAACATTCTCACTGATCAATGATGAGGGGGTCAGCTGCAATTACATATTGTACTCCGAAAAGACAGACTTTGAATTTGCCAATTACTCAGCGTCTGCGTGTGAGCAGTTTCTGTGGGATGATAATGCTATGTTGCTTTCTTTACTTAGCTTGAACAACAACCAAAAACTGTACATAAAGTCATTTTTGGTCTTGATGCAGAGCTACGCACGTGTTTGGACATACAAGCACCTTACAGGCAGTATTCCTGCTACAAATCTGCACACTGACTTTTTCTTTACAACCGTGCTTTGAGAGGATCAACTTTGATGGTATAAATGGACTGCGGTGAAATAACTGAGTCATGCTGAAAGCTTCGGCAAAGGCTTCTCGGAAATATTTTCAGAGGCATAGATTAAGTGGAGCCATTTTGATCTCGCTTCCCGAACAGTATGCTCCCAGTGAGATATGAATAAAGGAGGAGGAACAATCAGAGTGTTGCATTTAATTTGTCATCTGCATGCTTGTGGGTGAGACTGAACTCATAAAATGATGCACAAGTAGGTCTATATCGGAGCTCTCTAATTTCTTTTCAAAAATATTTATTCATGCTTCTGGTGTATAGATTATTTCCTGTTTTGTTTGCATTTGATAAGGACGGAATTTCATCCAGCTGACTGGAGATAACCAGATGGCTTGAAAACTTTTGAATGGATAATATCTCAGGAAACCATAAAAAATGTTTGGATTGGTTTGAAAAAAAAACCCCCACCATCATACTATTGTCACTATAATGGGGATTCGTGCTCCTTTTTGGCATTAATCTTTAAACTCCAAATACACTGTAATTTAAGTATATATGGTAAATATGTAGGCCTACTTGACGTACATGAGTCACAGTATACAGTAGTCATTTTTAATTGTAATGAATTGACAACTTTTAGCCACAAATACATATACTGTAAATTCGCACCCACAGTGATCTTCTTCAGAGCCATATACTCGATACATACACTAAAAAACTATTCAGAGTATTAGGAAGAATATGAAAACAACAATCTTAAGCCTACGGGATATGCCATCTTTTATTTATAAATGGAAGGAAATATTGAGTCTGAAAGAATAAGACTGACTGCAACAAAAAAGAGTAAATATAAACCAAAACAAGGCTAGCATAAACCTGTATATAAAAACTATTTTGCAAAAGTATTGAGATTTGATTTTATTAGCATGCTTGAACATCCTGCTTCATTTAGCTAGCCACTTTCTGGCTAATGATGTATAAATATGTCACTTAATGCAATATCACTATAGTTTTCTTAAATATCAGCAAAATAAGTGAAATTGTTGCCTAAAATGTTCCTAGACTCTCAAGTCAAGTTGTTGAAATTCTGCTCTCACTATCTCTCATTATACATTCAGTATATTAAGCAGCTCTGAAGTTTTCATACTCTGTTCCCTTTACACCCAATGACAGCTGCAAAAGTGTGAAATGTCACACGGTCAGGTTTGTGTTGTGCCTAAGAGGCTGTTCATTTCACTTTCTGTTATCTCTCTCAAGGGAAAGATGCTTGAAACATTGCCATACTGCTTAAATCATCAAAACATTCACCACTGCTCCCCGTCACCATTTCTGCTTTGGTTGCATGGTGTTGCAAGGCGCTTGCAAACACAACAAAATAGTGGCGAGTTTAGAATTTGAAATTTGACAACAGACACAAAGCCTGAATAGTAATTGCAAATTCTCCCAAAACGTTTCTCTCTAGATGAATACCTGCCTTGTCATAAAAGTTGTCAGATAATCTGAAGTGTGAGAAACCGCCATTGAAGCTTTCAGAGGCCTTGTCTCGCCTTTCCAGTAGGTTCTTCTTCCTGTCAGAAGAGGAACTGTATTGACCTGAGTTCCTCATAATTTGCAACTTTCACACTTTTTTTGTTGTGGTCTCCAGAATCTATTTAGTAATTATCTGTTTAGGTATAGGTAATATGAATTAAATGTATAGCATTTAAATGGATTTGCTCTTAAAACTAATTGATTCTTCATTCAGCATTGATCTCATATTTGATAGAAGCTTGTAGGAAAGATTCTGGGTTATGAATTCAAAAAGAAAACCCATGTAAGCCCGCGCTTAATCAATCCAATGGCGGCATTCGATCAGCGGGTGAAGGTCTCTGCGTGTTACTGTCTTTTCGTGTGGCAAAGTAATTTGATTAAATGAAATACATTTTTTCATGTACTAACTCGTTATTTCATCTGACTCCATAAATGAAAAGGTCTCGGCGACTCTCAGCATTCACGGGCTGATCTGGGGTGCTGAATCGCGCCTGATCCTCTTGTTGCATTTCATTATATAGATAGAAACTTCTTTCACATGGAAACATCTGCTAACAATGGGAATTTACATTCAGAGTTGACACCTTTTGGGAGTCGGAGGCCATTTGTCTGGAGACCCACCCTCCTTTGTGTGCCAGTTATTTCTAAATTCTTAAAAACCTTATTCCCAAAGAAGTAAACCAAAAGGTAATGAGACCTTTATACCAGTCGCACTGAGACATTTCAAATGATACCAAACATGTATAATACTCTATGATAATTATTCACATTAAACCATATATATTTTTGGGTGAATTTCATGTGATCTCAGCATGAGAGAGTGGGGGAAGAGATGTATTCTGAGGTGAGACTTTGGGTTTCAAATGGTGATGCTAACTTCACAAGAGTGAGTTCAAATGGGTTAATTTCCTTTGTTCTCTCAGAGAGTAGCTATCTCTTCCAGTTTTTCCAGCCTTACAGCCATGTGAAACAGAACAAAACTGTTTGATAATTTCAGAGTTGTTCTGCATATTTTGCACAGGAAATTAGATGTGGCATGCTGATACTCTTGAAAATAAATGTTCTTTATTTGCATCTGTGGTTTCCTTTAACATCCATTTAAATCTTTCCATTCTACAAAAAGTTCTTTTATAGTCATAAAATGTTTTTAAAATGTTTTTTTTTTTTTAAACTGATCACTGAAAGGTTCTTTGGGGAACCAAAAAATGTTCTTCTATGGCATCACTGCGAAAACTCCCTTGTGGGGTTATGATTGTACAAATATAAAGGTTTTTAAAATGTCAACTGACAATGTAGATTAAGCACTAGATTAAGATATACATATGTCAAGCTTTTGGGACAAGCTTTTGACATGTTTGATATGACATGCTTTTCTTCAACAGGGCGTTTTGTGGCTGCATTTCTGTTATAACAGCTCTGTGATGTAGAGCGTTTCAGCATATAGCTAATGTTTGCATTAAACCATTACTGTCTTTTTTATTCCTCCATTGTTCTAAGGTCACGTGTAGGGCATCAGCCCCTGTAGAGTAGCAATAATCCATGACGGCGAATGTCCTTGTGCTTCATCTTCGTTCAGTCGCGCATATCTTGTGTGTGCAGTAACCGCATGCCGTCTTCACAGGCACAATTCAAGACCGAGAAATAGATCCCAGTGGGACTTTCTGATCATAGATGTGGACTGTGGTCCCATCATGCCTGTCTATTTTATGCTCTGTTGTATCAACTAGATATAGGCTAATTTCTCTATGGTGTCATTGACATTGTATTACTTGGTTTTATTACAGAGTGGGCTTTAGAGCTGGTGATGGTATAGGAAAGATGATAAAGACTGGCAGTGAGGGCTGTGTATCCCAGGCAGCAATGAGAGGTTGGTGTTTGTTTATTTCTCTGATGCAGTGTTTTCTGGAGTATGAATAGATCAAATCATATTAATATATTTTTAATATGAATAATGTAAATACAATAATTTACCTATGGTGAAAAAAATCTAGTTTTTAATGTTGTTTATATGTCTCTGTTTTTTTTTTTTTTAATGCTTTAAGACAAACCATGTGCAAATTCATGTCAACACAATTGCTGAGTATTTTCTCTTTAAAACTGCAGTGAAACAAAGCAGCCCAGTCTCATCCCAAGACGTCATATGACTGACGCTTTTGACCATACGTCAACATCCGACGTTTTAGGGTACCCTTTAACGTCAGGTAGATGACGCTATCTAATCCTAACCCTACCCCAGACCTAAACCTACCCGCGTCATCTAACTGACGTTAAAGGTAAAGCGTCAGTTGGATGACGCCCCAGGATCATCATCTAACTGACGTTAAAGGGTACCCTAAAACGTCGGATGTTGACGTATGGTCAAAAGCGTCAGTCATATGTCTTGGGATGAGACTGTGTTAAAGACAGTCTCAAAAACGCGGTTTGAAATCGCTGGTGTTTCTTACGTCACAAACTACCTTCTAACCAATCACGTCAATGTGTGGGCGGGATCATTAACTACATCTTTCTGATACATTGACTTTGTCAAGCCACAGACGACCCTGTATAATTCACTCTTCCACTTCCTCTGAATCAGTTTCTAGTTCAAACATATATGGCTGAATTAAACCAGTATTTCCATTTACAGTAAAGTTAACCGAGTGGATCTCTGAGCTTGTTTGAGTGGAGGAGGGGCTAATTTGCATAATTATGGATCTGCGAATACTAAATGAAGCAAGGGTGTAGAATTACAATCAAGCTATTTTAAGGAATGAAGAATTTTTTTTACAGGTAAAAACATTTTGGTGATCAAAGATGAGTTTTAAGGGATACAATTATTGATTACTGACAAGCCAAAACATTATGTCCATCCATAGGTGAAGCAAATTTGGTTGATTATCTCCCACCAAGGTCACATGTCAAGTTCTGGGTATAGATTAGATGGTAAGCAAACGATTTCTTGTAGAAAATATGATGGATCAAGAAGAAATGGGCATGAATAAAGATCTAAGCAAATTTGACAAGGGCCAAATTGTTATGGCAGGGCAACAGAGTCAGAATATCTCTGAAACGGCAAGACTTGTTGGTTGGTCCCAGTCAGCAGTGGTGACAATTTACCTACAGTGGTCCGAGGAGGGACAAACCATGGTGTTAGGCGCCCAAGGATCATTGATGCACAAGGGCAACGAAAGCTAGTCCAAGCCAACAGAAGGTCTTCTGTGGCAGAAGTCAAACAAAATTGAAATGGTTTTTGCGAGGAATGTGTCATAACACACAGTGCATCGCACTCTGCTGCATATAGGGCTCCGTAGCCGCAGACCAATCAGAGTACCTATGATGAACCCTATCCACTGTCGAAAGGGCCTACAATAGGCACGTGAGCATTGGAACTGGACCTTGGAGTAGTGGAAGAAGGTCACCTGGTCTGATGAGTCCCATTTTCTTTACATCACTTGGATGGCCGTTTATGCGTGCACTGTTTACCTGGGGAAGTGATGGAACCAGGATGCACTGTGGGATGACGACAAGCCAGTGCAGGGAGTGTGATGCTCTGGGCAATGTTCTGCTAGGAAATGGGTCCGGCCATTCATGAAGATGTAAAATTGACACGTGCCACCTATCTAAACACTGTTGCAGACCAGGGACACCTCTTCATGACAGCGGTGTTCCCTGGTGGAAGTGGCCTCTTTCTGCAGCATAACTCACCCTGGCACACTGCACACATTGTTGATGAATGGATTGAGGAACCATTAACTGAAAGAATGAATTATTGTTTCTATAGAGTGAAGATTTACAGTAGCTCATACAAACAATTTCTTCCTCTTAGCTGCCTTCAGATCCTCTTGTAATTATCATACCTAGGAGCCAAGACGGTGACCTGGAAACGACTGTCTGTGATTTCATTTGGGACAGGAATATTTTCCTGCAGGTTTCATCTGTGCTATTTTTCCTTATGCACCTCAGAGAAGTGGTTTTAAATGTTCTGACACCTGAGTTCTCCAGTGCTGAAGCTGCTACAGATGTTGCGGGGCTCAAGTCCTCTGAGAAAGCAGCCTAGGCTACTATTACATTCCAGGCAGGCGGCAGGTGAACAGAAGCTCTGTGAGGGCAGCATGTGGCCCTGAGATAGAGCAGAGGATCACAGAGCTACCGCTGTTCATACTGCTCAGCAAATAGAGCATGACTGGCTTTCTGGACAGAAGTCAACGTAGAAACACAATAAGTGGCTTATAAACATAAAAAATTTAAATGTCTGCAGCTGGGAAAGTCAGAGAGGGATGTCATGAGATTAAGTTAGTCTCGTGTTTACTGCCTCGCTATAAACAGTCGTATCATCCTCATCACTGAGCAGAATGTGCTATTTCCTTTGTTGTGCTGATCAAAGAAGTGCCAACTTACCCATTCTATACATTGCTTCTGGTTTCCAGTGACTTCTGCGGCTATAATATCTCTGCAGAGCAGGACTATGTGCAAATCAACACATTAGAATTGTAAATTGAACTCTTGCCAACATATTAATGACAGCATCTAGTGTGGATTAACTTTCACATTTCTCTTTCTCCATGTAAAATGACAAGTGCTGCAAAATGCAGTGAAAGAGAGAGAGATAAACAGAGACAGGCCTGTATGCTCCTCCTGAAATATATATGCGAGTCACGTCCCTGTGCATAAATATTAAGCACCATGTATCATAACGTGTGTCCCACTTGCACATCACTGTTTTTCACATGTCCTCCAGCAGAATAACACCATAGGTATTAAATAAATTAAGTTTTAAATTAAGTATGTTTTTTTTTTTTTTTTACTATGATATTTGGTCCACATATTTGGATATTTTGCGTTCCAACTTCTATGGAATATGCTGTTGAATTATATTTCATTTTCTGTGAAGAACTTTCCAGAGAAATGTCTCAAAGACCAATGAAATGCACTGTACCTCTATTTGTATTCATAGTCTCACAGCTAGACAAAGATTTCATTTTTTGGAGGGAAATCAGCCATGTTCAAATCTGCAGGCCTCTGTTGTCTTTGATTGATCTTTGCAATCCCCGAATGAACCTGCTGTCTGTTTCCTCATTCCTTTTTGTTCCTTTGCAAACTATTTACTTAGCAGCAGTTCTCAGACTCATCTGAAACCCCCTCTGATAGCTTATTCTCGTCTTAACGTATTGTCCAATAGTAATACAGATCACTCCATTCTCAGTGTTGGGAGATGAGAATTATTCATTGGCTTTTAAAGACAGATGAGACGAGTGATTCTTTTTATTCACAATTAGTTTAATTGTTTATTTTTTTTTAAATACTCATATTAGATAATGCAGTAACTAACAATGAGCAATGCATCTGTTACAGTATTTATTAATCTTTAAAACTGCTATTGTTAGTTAATGTTAGCTCAGAACCATTAAATATTTTAACAGATATAACTTTTTATTTCAGTTGTAAATGCTGAGATTAACACTAATATTAATAAATGCTTTAGAAGTATTTTTCATTGTTAGTTCATGTTAACAAAAGTTAGTATTACAGATAAGGGTATAAATGATAATTATTATTTTTTATTAATACAATGCTTTATTAATACATATTCATTTATTTATAGAGATATATTATTTAGGTTAAATGGTATTGTTCTAGATTAAAACAAAAAAATAAGTGTTTTGATGTTTGATGAATTGAGGGGAAAAAATTATTTGCCGTGATTAGTCAAAAGTAATGATTTAATTATATGTTTTATCCTTTTTGTTTGTACTAAATTCTGACAAATTCCTGTTGTGTAGAATTTCTTTTAATTGCAATTCTGTAAATTCTGCTTCCTATCATCCCAATTCAAGTTCCAATTCAATGTCCTGTGGAATTGGATATTCCAACATAATTGAATGGGAGCTGCTTCCTCAAATTCTCAATTTTGCTCAATCCTATTGCTGAAATTAAAGATGGAGAATAAGCTAGAGGAAATATGAAAGCAGTTAAACAACTTTGAATACATTTACACAATCCTTCCAAACTTTCCAAATAAAAATATTTTAGAAAAAAACCTATGCAAACGTTAATCTGTGTGATGTTTTAATGGATAAAGTAAGGGAGAAAAATGAAATAACCAGGCCCTTTTAATGCAGTTCTTCTCGTTGAAGGTCATGTTCTCTGAAGTGGGCGTGGAGAGCTGCACCAGTCACCACACTTTCCATATAGAAATGAGTGACATATCTCTACATCTGATTGCATGCTGCACCTGGGAATGAACACTTCAAATTACCACCTGCACTTCTGTCACCCACAAAATAATTGAAAGAAAGAGCCTCTTCCACCCACTTTTTGGCTGTTTTAGCTGCATGACAAAAGCCGGGACCATTGATCTGAGTTATAATGCATGGTTTCATAGACAGTGAGTGAGTAAAATCCACCACCGCTGCACTCCCATGTCCTGAGACCACAGCTGTAATGCAATTTATCTTGGTACTTACAGCCTGAATCCAAAACTTTGCAAGTGTGCCCTAGTTAAACTCATGTTGACCATAATTAGCCCCTTGTGTGTTGTCATGGTGACGGTCAGCTGTGATTAGCATGGACAGATTTAATTACAGGAGGGCTTGAAAAGATGACGGTGGAGTGTGAGCTTGTCTCATGTCATGTTTCTCTGAGCCAGAGGGCAATGGTTTTACCTAATGAGCCAATGAGTTAAGGACACATTGGGCCTCTGGGGAAACAACGCTCGGATTGCTGTGGCATGTGACAAATGGCTCGGCTTGGAAATGAAGTTAAAAGTCACAGAAAAGATGAGAAAGTGATAAAAAAGTCCAGTTCATTTGTATGTAAAGCCACCGTATATGCCAGGGGTATAAACAGTGCTATGGCAAGCCGTTTTAACTTTTAATCATATCCAGGATATGAATTCTTGATATCAACAATTCAATTTTCACTAGTTAAAATAATAGTTATTGATATCAGGAATTACATTTCTTCTAGTCACAATGGCAATTTTTGATATCAGGAATTACATTTCAACTAGTAAAAATTTTCATTCTTGATATCAACAATTCAATTTTAACAAGTAAAAACTATAATTCTTGATATTAACAGTTGAATTTCAACCAGTAAAAACTATAATTCTTGATATTAACAATTTATATCCTGGGAATGGCAATAGGCATATGGCATATTGCAAGCCGTTTTAGCTTTTATTCATTTCCAGGATATGGATTCTTGATATCAACAATATAATTGTTGATATCAAGAATTGAATTCTTGATATCAATAATTGAATTGTTGATATCAAAAATGTAATTGTTGATATCAACAATTCAATTGCTGATATCTGTAATAGTATTTTCACTAGTGAAATGTCACCATAGGCTGCCATTCAAAATGAATTGTTGATATCAAGAATTGATTTTTTACTAGTAGAAATATAATTTTTGATATCAATAATTACATTGTTACTATTAAAAATGTGAATTCCTGATATCAATAATTAAATTGTCACTAGTTGAAATGTCTATTCTTGATATCAACAATTCAATTGTTACTAGTAAAAATGATCATTTTTGATATCTGAAAATGTATTTCTGATATCAATATTATTTCAGATATCTAAAATGGCTTTCTTACTAGTAACAATCACATTCATGATATCAGAAATTAAAATTGTCACTAGTAAAAATGTAATTATTGATATCAAAAATGAACATTGTTACTAGCAATTCAATTGCTGATATCAAGAATAGACATTTCAACTAACAATTGAATTCTTGATATCAAAAATAAAGGTTTTTACTAGTAATAATTGTATTTCTGATATGTGAAATTGGAATTTCAAATAGTAAGAAATCAATTCTTGATATCAACAATTGGTGTTGAATGGATGCCTATGGTGACATTTTACTAGTGAAAATACAATTGTTGATATCAAGAATTCATATCCTGGAAATGAATAAAAGCTAAAACGGCTTGCCATAGTAGGCAAGCCGTTTTGACTTTTAATCATTCGCAGTATATGAATTCTTGATATCAACAACTACATTTTCACTAGTTAAAATGATACTAATTGATATCAGGAATTAGATTTCTCCTAGTAACAATGGCAATTTTTGATATCAGGAATAACATTTCCACTAGTAACAATGCTAATTCTTGATATCAACATTTACATTTTCACTAGTTAAAATGATAATTCTTGATATCAACAATTGAATTTGAACTTGTACAAATTATAATTGTTGATATCTGTAATTGTATTTTCACTAGTGAAATGTCACCATAGGCTGCCATTCAAAACCAATTGTTGATATCAAGAATTGATTTCTTACTAGTTGAAATACCAATTTCACATATCAGAAATACAATTATTACTAGTAAAAACGTCTCAGGTTACGACTGTAACCATAGTTCCCTGAGATAGGGAACGAGACGATGCGTCATCGACGCCTTGGGAACGCCCCCAGCGTGAATGCGTCTGAGCATCAATGTCAACTAGTCCAATGGAAAGAATGAGCGTCACGGGCGGGTGACGTCATGACCAGGAAGGCATAAGAACACATCCGGTGAAACGCGGCATTAGCTTCCAAAAGTCGAAGCAAGCCGATCACAGGGATGCAGGAAGTATGGCAGGGTGACGCATCGTCTCGTTCCCTATCTCAGGGAACTATGGTTACAGTCGTAACCTGAGACGTTCCCTTTCGAGGGAACTCGCGATGCGTCATCGACGCCTTGGGAACGAGAATGCCCAAAACGCCAGAATTCCAAGTAACCGAGTGTCAGACTGTCATAGCTAAACACTAAGCACCTGAGAACCTGGGGCAGCATCCAGGTCCAAACTGTAAAACCTGACGAACGTGAGCGGTGAGGACCAGCCTGCCGCATCACAAACGTCTTGGAGAGAAACCCCACATAACAAGGCTTTAGAGGCCGCCATACCCCTCGTAGAGTGAGCTCTGACCACCAAGGGACACGGATGGTCAGAGTACTCGTATGCAAGTGAAATAGCCTCGACTATCCACTTACTAACCGTCTGTTTAGAAGCAGGAAGACCCTTCTTAGGTGATCCAAAGCAAATAAATAACTGGTCGGACTTCCTCATTGAAGATGTCCGATGAACATAAGTATCCAGTGCTCGCACTGGACACAAGAGGTTCAGCCTTTCCTGGTCCGTAGACGTAAAAGGAGGAGGACAGAAAGCCTGCACCACAATAGGCCTCGGAATCAAGGTCGGCACCTTAGGGACGTATCCCTGTTTCGGATATAAGAATGCCTTGACCATCCCCGGTGCAAACTCAAGGCAGGTGGGGGAAACCGAAAGGGCCTGAAGGTCTCCAACTCTCTTAAGGGAAGAAATAGCTAGCAGAAAGATAGTCTTCAGGGTAAGAAATTTCTCTGAAACCGAATCTAAGGGCTCGAACGGAGCCCTAGACAGGCCTTCTAGTACTATAGCAAGATCACAAGCTGGCACCTTAGTGCGAGTTGCAGGCCTCAGCCTCAATGTGCCACGAAGGAAACGTTTAATCAGGGGGTCTCGACCCAACGATATACCCCCCACCAGGGCGTGGTAAGCCGCAATGGCTGCCACGTAGACCTTGAGCGTGGAAGGACACAGACCTGACGTAAAGCGCTCCTGCAGGAACTCGAGTACTGTGTTCACAGAACAGTTAACTGGATCCCACTGATGTCGGTGACACCATACAGAAAAAATTCTCCATTTAAGCGCATAAAGTTTCCTAGTAGCTGGAGGTCTGGAGCTTAGAATGGTCTCAGCAGCCTCAGCTGAGAGACCACTCTCTATGAGTTGGACCCCCTCAGAGGCCAAACCCACAAGTTCCAAATCTCTGGTCGAGGGTGAAATATTGTGCCCTCGGCCTGAGACAGAAGTACTCTCCTGATCGGGATCTCCAAGGGAGGACCGTCTAAGAGATGGATCAGGTCCGCAAACCAGATCCGACTCGGCCAGCGTGGTGCTACAAGCAGTAGACTTATTCCGTGCTGGCGGACTCGTTCCAGAACTCCTGGGAGCAGAGCAACAGGGGGAAATGCGTACAGACGTAGCCTCGGCCACGTCTGCACCATAGCATCCAGCCCCAGGGGGGCTGAGTGAGTAAGGGAGAACCAAAGTGGACAGTGCGTCGTGTGCTGAGACGCAAACAGATCCACCTCTGCTTGGCCGTAAAACTCCCAAATTTTCTCCACCGCCTTGGGGTGGAGTCTCCAGTCCCCTGGCCTCAGCTCCTGCCTCGACAGGATGTCTGCCCCAATATTCTGGTCCCCAGGCATATACACTGCCCTCAGGGAGAGTACCTTCCCCAGAGACCACAGGAGGATCTGGTACGGCAGTTTGCAAAGCGGACGCGACCGCAGACCCCCCTGACGGTTCAGATAAGAGACCACTGATGTGTTGTCTGTTCGTACAAGCACATGATGGCCCCTCAGGTCTGGGAGGAACTGTCTCAACGCATTGAAGACAGCCATCATCTCCAGGCAATTGATGTGCCACGAAAGATGATGACTTTTCCACAGACCCTGAACCGAGCGGCCTTCCATTACCGCTCCCCAGCCGGCGAGGGAAGCATCTGTCGAAATAGTAACACGATGGCAAAGAGCTCCCAATACCGGACCCTGGGTTAAGAACCAATGTTTCCTCCATATAATTAAGGCACGAAGGCACCGCCGCGTGACCTTGATCATACGAAGTGGGTTTCCCCTTGGGGAGAACCCTCTGGTCCTTAGCCACCACTGCAAAGGTCTCATGTATAGCAGGCCAAAAGGTATCACGTTGGACGCTGCTGCCAAAAGACCCAACAGTCTCTCGAACTGTTTCACAGTGCGTGACTGGCCTAGCTTTAGCTCTTTGGTGGCTGTCAGGATAGCAGCTACACGAACGGGCGATAGAGTGGCCCGCATCGTCACTGAATCCCATACCACACCAAGGAAAGTGGTTCTCTGTACTGGAGAAAGCACACTCTTCTTGGTATTGAGCCTCAACCCCAACATCTGCATATGAGCGAGAACGACACCTCGGTGCCGAACCGCCAACTGCTCTGATTCCGCTAGAATCAGCCAGTCGTCGATGTAGTTCAGAATACGTATGCCCTGAAGCCTGAGATGGGCTAGAGCTGCATCCACGCATTTCGTGAACGTGCGGGGTGATAAAGCTAGACCGAAAGGAAGAACCCGATATTGGTATTCTTTGCCCCCGAAAGAAAACCTTAGGAACTTCCTGTGCTGAGGGAGGATGGAGATATGGAAGTAAGCGTCCTTCAGATCTATCGTGACAAACCAGTCCTCGGATCTGATTTGAGTCACGATCTGTTTGAGCGTCAGCATCTTGAACTTGAGTTTCTGTACTGAACGATTTAACAGACGAAGATCTAAAATGGTACGCAACCCCCCATCCTTTTTTGGAACAATGAAATAACGGCTGTAAAAACCCGACTGCTCGGGATGCACCACTGTGGGCAGCACCCCGTTGTAACGAGGAGGACGAGAACCAAACTGGATTCTGTATCCTTTCTCTACCATCTGCAGGACCCAATGAGAAATATTCGGCAGAAGCTTCCACGCTGCCAGAAAATTTACTAAGGGAACCAGCCTCTCGAGGCTGGTCTCTGGTGTTATCGAGACAGCCAATTCCGGAGCCTGAAACATAATGGCAGGAACTACCTGAACTGGCCGCTCTAAAGCCCCCCTCAGAGGGCGCGAAACAAGCTATGCTGTGCCGCAGCATAGCATCAGCGACTCGCTGGAGACCGCTGCGCCCTGAAGCACCGAGGGTGGCAGGGTTGGCAGAACGGTCTCGTGAGGACCCCGAAATGGAATGGGCACCATATAATGAGGTGTACACCACTCTATTTCGGTCGGGGCTGTCCTCAAAGGCCTGATGCATGAACATCAGGACCTTTTTTTTTTTTGAGCCGAAGTCTTCTTCGCCTGAAGAACGGTCCTCAGATCCGGCTTCGACTTAGAAGACTTTGGTTGAGAGGGTTGCGTCTGTCTCCAGTTTCCACGTGGAGGTGCACGAGACGCAACACTCTCTTTCTGATGCACACGATATGATGAGCTTGACGGCTGGGGCTGCTCACGCCCAGCAGCCCCAGGGGGCTGGACACGGCAAGGGATAAACTTTTTAAAAGCGTCCGCTTGCTTTTTTGACTCCTGAAATCTCTCGACGACCGTGTGGACTGCGTCACCAAAGAGACCAGAAGGTTCAAGCGGAGCATCTAACAAAAAAGCACGATCTTTTTCTTTAATCTCAGAAAGATTTAACCATAAATGTCTCTCAGTAGCTACCAAGGCTGCCATAGACCGCCCAATTGCTCTGGCGGTCTCCTTAGTAGCCCTGAGAGAAAGATCGGTAGCCTGACGAAGTTCTCGAATATCGTCATGACTGACTCCCTCACTACTATCCAGATCCCCCAGCAGGTCAGCTTGATAAGCCTGAAGCACTGCCATAGTATGCAGACATGCTCCAGCTTGACCTGCTGCCGTATAAGCTTTGCCCACTAACACCGAAGTGGCTTTGAGTGGTCTAGTGGGCAAAGCCGAGGCTCTCAGAGACGATGCGGGACCAGGGGAAAGATAGCTGGCTAAATTCTGTTCCGCCTGGGGCATCGCCTCATAACCATACTCTTTCAGCCCTCTAATTCTCGAATAAATATTAACTTGAGGGCTGAAAAGTCGTGATGAGTATGGTTTATTCCATGATTTCGAAATCTCATTGTGAAGATCAGGAAAAAATGGAAGACCTCGTGGTGGAGATGAAGCAGTAGAAGATAAAAAGCGCTCATCTAATTTACTTTTAGGACGAGCGCCCCTCTTATCAGATGGCCATTCAATCTTTAATTTTTCTACAGCCCGCGACATAACATCCACCAGCTCATCATATGCTGGGGAAATAAATTGTGAATCCCTTTCCCCCATGTGTGTGCTTTCACTCTCCAAACTCATAGCATCAACCTCCTCGGAGGAAGAGCAATGAAGTAAAGGAGGGCTCTCTCCCCGGGCGGAAGAAACCGCAGAGCGTGCTTCCGACACCGGGGGGGGGGGGGAGCGCTGGATCTCTCGGGTAAGGAAGGAGAAAAGGCCCTCGGACCCGTCTCCAACCCCTCCGAAAGATCCTTTTGCGATCCCCAGGAATGCATTCTCCGCACTGCCTCGGCAGACGCGGGTCCTGATCCCTGAGGATCGCGAGCCTGCCCACTCTCAATATCAAAGAGTGACAGGCGAGAGCGGAGCATGCGAAGCGGTAACATTTCACAATGTTGACACTCAGCCCCCTCAAAGGCTGAGACCGCATGCTCCACTCCCAAACAAATGACACAAAGCTCGTGTGTGTTCCCACCCGTTAAATAACGCGGGCAGGGAGAAGCACACTGTTTGTACACTTGTTTCGCTTCCATAGCTTTTCCGCAACAGACAACAGTAAATAGAGTAGACAGAGACAAAATGACACAGATCGCTTGCTGAGACACAGAAGCTAATGCCGCGTTTCACCGGATGTGTTCTTATGCCTTCCTGGTCATGACGTCACCCGCCCGTGACGCTCATTCTTTCCATTGGACTAGTTGACATTGATGCTCAGACGCATTCACGCTGGGGGCGTTCCCAAGGCGTCGATGACGCATCGCGAGTTCCCTCGAAAGGGAACCTTTATTTTTTATATCAATAATTTAATTGTTACTAGTTTAAATGTCTATTCTTGATATCAACAATTGAATTGCTACTAGTAACAATGTTCATTTTTGATATCAAAAATTTAATTTTCACTAGTGACAATGTTAATTTCTGATATCATGAATGTGATTGTTACTAGTAAGAAAGCCATTTTAGATATCGTCTCGGTTACGTATGTAACCCTCGTTCCCTGAGTACAGGGAACGGAGACGTGTCGTCGGGGGAGTTCCCTGACGAATTGGGATCACGCTAGGGAGCCTATTGCCTTTGAGAGAATTAAAACGAGCCAATGGAATTGGCATGCAAAATTTGCATTCCGCAGCCCGCCTACCAGCGCGGGTATAAAAAGCGGAAGTAAATATTGCGTAATGCTTTTCGCTGAGGAGCCGAACAGTGTCCAGTCCTCCGCGAAGGTACAGCAACATGGCGAAGGGACGACACGTCTCCGTTCCCTGTACTCAGGGAACGAGGGTTACATACGTAACCGAGACGTTCCCTTTCGTCCTGGGAACTCCGACGTGTCGTCGGGGGAGTTCCCTGACGAATTGGGATCCCTAACAAAACGCCATGGTGCTGGCCCCTTCCAGCGCCCAGCTAAGCTACCCAAGCAGTTTTACAAATTACGGGAGCTAGCAAGGGAATCGCACTGCTGTTCCGCAAGACCCGCACAGTGGATAGGATAACACTGGGAAAGCGTGCCCAACCCGTAAACAGGGGAAGGGAACGCTGCGGAAGCCAGATGCCTGAAGAAGGCCTGGAATACACATATGTACTAGCCCAGGGGGATAGTGAAACATATGGCAGTCCCTGAGGTAGTCCCCTCCAAGGGGAGTGGGAGCGTACTCAACAGGGACGACAGAACGAGTCTGTCAAGGGGAAGACACGGCTAGACTGCACGTGGCATAATGGGTCACCGAAGAGACCACTGGACATAACACCCAGTCTACACAACAACTCCCATAGAGGTAGTAGACCTGGCGCCGGCGGTCCGCCACGCCTGGCACCGAAGGGGTGATGGAGGAACTCACGAGGCTAACCAACGTATGGCGCCAACGGAGCGAAAGACGCACGTATCCGGCTGAGGCACGGAGTGGCGTAGCAAGCCGACACAACCTATTCCCTCGCACCACTGGCCGTAGCGAGTACTCGGGAGGAAATAGGTTCCACACGTAGGCTATAGAATCTAGCGAACGTGTTCGGTGTCGCCCAGCCCGCAGCTCTACAAATGTCTGTCAGCGAGGCGCCTTGAGCCAACGCCCAGGAGGCGGCAACACCTCTTGTAGAGTGAGCACGCAACCTGGGAGGACAAGGCTCACCCGAAGCTTCATACGCTTGGGTGATAGCATCCACTAACCAGTGAGCTAACCTCTGCTTGGAGACGGCCTTCCCCTTCTGCCGGCCTCCGTAACAGACAAAGAGCTGGTCTGAGGTCCTGAAGCTTTGCGTTCTGTCAGTGTAAACCCGCAGGGCGCGGACTGGACAGAGAAAAGCTAGGGCTGGGTCTGCCTCCTCCTGGGGCAGCGCTTGCAGGTTCACTACCTGATCCACGAAGGGAGTGGTAGGAACCTTGGGCACATATCCGGGCCGGGGTCTCAATATAACGCGAGAAAGGCCCGGCCCGAACTCTAGGCACGATTCGTCGACCGAAAAAGCTTGCAGATCCCCGACCCTCTTAAAAGAGGCCAATGCCAACAGGAGCGCTGTCTTAATGGACAGGATATTCAGCTCGACTGTCAGCAAAGGCTCAAAGGGAGGACTTTGAAGAGCTCTCAGTACCAGAGCTAGGTCCCAAGAGGGTACAGAGTGTAAAACACGAGGTGGATTTAACCTCCTAGCACCCTTGAGGAATCTGATGATCAGGTCGTGCTTCCCCACGGACTTACCTTCTACTACATCGTGATGTGCGGCTATTGCGGCAACATACACTTTGAGGGTGGAGGGAGACAGCCTTCGCTCCAACCCATCTTGTAGGAAGGAAAGCACGACTCTGATCGGGCAAGTTCGGGGGTCCTCCCGGTGGGAGGAACACCATTCGACGAATAGGTTCCATTTCAATGCATAGAGGCGCCTCGTAGAGGGGGCTCTAGCAGAAGAGATGGTGTTTACCACTGCCTGTGGTAGACCACCTAGAACCTCCGCGTCCCGTCCAGGGACCAGACATGGAGTTTCCAGAGGTCTGGACGCGGGTGCCATAGAGTGCCCCGTCTCTGAGAAAGGAGGTCCTTCCTCAGAGGAATCGGCCAAGGAGGGGCTGTCGTGAGGAGCATGAGTTCCGTGAACCAAGTCCTGGTGGGCCAATAAGGCGCCACTAACAAGACCTGCTCCTCGTCCTCCCTGACCTTGCACAGAGTCTGTGCAAGAAGGCTCACTGGGGGAAACGCATACTTGCGCAGGTCCCGGGGCCAGCTGTGAGCCAGGGCGTCCGTGCCGAGGGTCCCCTCGGACAGGGAGTAAAACCACTGGCAATGGGTCGTGTCCGGAGAGGCAAACAGGTCTACCTGTGCGAGTCCGAAAACACTCCAGATCAGCTGAACCGCCTGGGGATGGAGTCGCCATTCTCCTGGCAGGGGAGGCAACCGTGAAAGCTCGTCTGCCACACAGTTGAGCTCCCCTGGAACATGAGTGGCGCGAAGCGACCTCAGATGCTTCTGACTCCACAGGAGGAGGTGGGAGGCGAGTCGCGACATGCGGCGGGAGCGTAGACCACCTTGTCGGTTGATGTACGCAACGGTCGCAGTGCTGTCCGTACGGACCAGTACGTGCTTGTCTTTGAGGAGCCCCTTGAGGCGGCACAAAGCCAAGCGTACTGCTTGCAACTCTAGGCAGTTGATATGCCAATGCAGCTGGGGCCCCGTCCACAGACCCGAGACTGCATGCCCTTTGTACGTGGCCCCCCACCCCATGGCAGAGGCATCTGTGAAAACCACAGCATGCCTGGAAACCTGGACTAGGGGCACTCCGGCCCGTAGAAACGCAGGATTCGACCACGGGGAGAAGGTTTGGCGACAGTGCGGGGTCACTTTGACCCGGAACGTGCCGCTCTGCCACGCCCACCTCGGGACTCGATCGTGAAGCCAGTGCTGGAGCGGTCTCATATGTAACAGGCCGAGCGGCGTTACTGCGGCTGCGGCTGCCATATGCCCCAGGAGCCTCTGAAATTGTTTCAGTGGGACCGCTGTCCTGCCTCGAAAAGACCTGAGGCAGGTGAGCACTGACTGGACGCGCTCCTCCGTGAGGCGCGCTGTCTGGGCGACCGAGTCCAACTCCATACCGAGATAAGAGATCCTCTGCACGGGGCAGAGTTTGCTCTTGTCCCAGTTGACCTGAAGCCCCAACCGGCTGAGATGCCGTAGCACCATGTCCCTGTGCTCGCACAACACATCTCGCGAGTGAGCCAGAATGAGCCAGTCGTCGAGATAGTTGAGAATGCGAACGCCTTGTTCTCTCATGGGAACAATGGCCGCCTCCGCGACCTTCGTGAAGACGCGGGGTGACAGGGCCAGCCCGAAGGGTAGGACTTTGTACTGATACGCTCGACCCTCGAAAGCAAACCGAAGAAACGGTCTGTGACGAGGAAGAATCGAGACGTGAAAGTACGCGTCCTTCAGGTCGATCGCTGCAAACCAATCCTGGGGACGGATGCACTCGAAAATGCGCTTCTGCGTGAGCATCTTGAACGGGAGTTTGTGCAGGGCCCGATTCAAAACTCGCAGGTCCAGGATTGGCCGTAACCCACCGCCTTTCTTGGGTACAATGAAGTAGGGGCTGTAGAACCCGGACCTCATCTCGGCAGGAGGGACCGGCTCGATCGCGTCCTTCGCCAGCAGGACATCGATCTCTTTCCGCAGGACAGGGGCATCCACTGACCGCACACGGGTGAAGTGGACGCCCCTGAACCTGGGAGGCCGGCGTGCAAACTGAATTGCATAGCCGAACCGGATGGTGCGGATGAGCCATCGAGACGGACCCGGAAGCTCTAGCCAGGCTTCCAGGTACCGAGCCAACAAGCCCACCCGAACCACCGGCGTACCCGCGGAGGGGCAGCGAGGTGGAAGGCAGGGACCCGGCTGCAGTGGCGATGTGGCCACTGGAAGCGGGGTCTGGGCGTGGAGTTTGCCAGAGACCTGCTTCCACCGAGGGGCAGACGGCAGAGAGAGCGCGTGGGCTTTCTGCTGCGGGCTGCCCCTTGGCGAGAGGAGGGGAAGAGACGAGGTACGAGGCCCTGCCTCCTCGTGAGCTGGTCTCTGCCCCTCTGGGCCCAGCCGCCGAGAGGAGCGACGCAACCGAGGAAGCGTTGCCGCTCTCTGCAGACTGGGAAGAGGGGAACGGGAGCGATGCTGCTCGGTGACAGCATCCACTGCCATTCTGACCCTCTTGGACGGAGGAGACTGCGTGCCCACCAGTCTCGACCGAGGATGACCTGAAGGAGGAAGGAGAAACTGCTCTTTTAATGAATTTTTGGGTACCGCTGACCGAGTGGCCAGCGGCGGAACAGAAAGTTTTTTCATACAAAACAAAAAATTCTCCGCCCGGCCCTCCCCCGGGGGAAGGAGGCGTGCAGGGGCACCCTCCTGAAGAGCAGTCATCTGGTCCTCCTTCAGGTCGCCCGTCTCAGGAGCGCTTCCCTCCCTTCCTTTTACGGGAAGGGGCCGGGGGCGTCTGAGCGGGTTTGGCCGACCTCTTACGACCAGACTTCCTCACTCCAGGGTTGGAAGGCTGCGCTGGAGGGGGAGCTGGCGCAGGAGGACGGCCTCGGCGACGGGAAGCAGCTGGAGGTTCAACAGGAGCAGAAGACGGACCCGCAGCAGCCCGTCTCCTGTGCAGGACGTGCCGTATCGCCTCCGACTGCTTCTGGGCGGCGGAGAACTCTTGGGCTAAGGTCTCCACCGCGTCGCCGAAGAGGCCGCCCTGGGAAATGGGGAAGTTGAGAAGTCTGTTCTTCTCCGCTTCCCGCATCTCAGCCAGGGTCAGCCATAGGTGGCGTTCCTGGACCACTAGAGTGGACATCGCCCGACCCAGCGAACGTGCGGCGACTTTCGTCGCCCGGAGGGCGAAGTCCGTCGCCACACGCAGCTCCTGCAGCAGAGCCGGGTCAGAACCACCCGCCTGCAAGTCATGGAGCGCCTTTGCTTGATGTACTTGCAAAAGCGCCATGGCATGCAGGGTGGAAGCGGTGTCTCCACACGCCACGTAGGCATCCTTGGTCAGACCGGAGGAAAACCTACAGGCGCGGGAGGGGAGTGAAGGGGCACCCCGCCAAGCGGAAGCGGTCTTAGGACACAATAGCATCGCTACCGACCGCTCCACTGGGGGGATTCCCTCGTACCCGTGCGCCGCTCCACTGTCCAGGGTGGTGAGGAGGGAGGAGCGAGGATGTCCACGCCTGGACGCAAAAGGTGCCAGCCAAGACTTCCTCAACTCCTCATGCACTTCAGGGAAGAATGGGACTGGAGCAGGCCGTGGGGCAACAGAACGGCCCGCCCCAATACACCAATCATCCAGCCGCGAAGGTTCGGGACCCGGCGGAGGGTTCCACACAAGCCCGACATTCGCAGCCGCCCGTTCGAGCATAGCAGCCATTTCTGGATCCGGCTCAGGCTGAACCACCACACCCGAAGGGGGCAGTCCTGCCGAGTCATCACCAGAAGATGACCGCTCCTCCTCCGATGCCGCGATCGACATCTGATCCTCAGGTGGTGCTCCGAAGGAGACAACCGGAACCGCCCGAGGGGGCTCCGGCCGCTCCAACGGAAGCGCCGATGGCCGCGAGCTACTAGAGGTGTGAGGATGCCGATAGGATCTTTCACCAGTCGAAACATTGCTCACAGTAATCCTCATACGCTCACCAACAGGAATCACAGAAGTAGCCGCCTGCCGAACTGAATCGACAGGTGAACTAGATCTGGGATTTTCTGAAGGGACTCCCCCATGTTTCAGGGTTCTCAGTCTCGAACGCAGCGTCGCGAGAGTCATATTCCCACAGTGAGAACATGACTCGTCCACAAACGCTGCCTCAGCGTGCGCTAAGCCCAAGCACGAGAGGCAGTATTTGTGGCCATCATCCCGAGGGAGAGATCGACCGCATCCAGAAACGCACGGGTGAAACGTCATCCTGAAAAGGACGCGAAACACCCGTGATGCTCTTTTAGAGAAAGGAAAAAAAACTCTTTAAATGTGCCGAGGCACAGAGGGACCACCGCGGCAGACAAACGGGGAAACTGCAAGCCCGAATGCTGCACTCCAATACCAGCCGTTAAAACAGCTTTTTGTTTCTGTTTCAATCCAGCCGCGGGAAGCGATGGTCGCTCGAGTGCCGTGACGCCAGCAGCAGAGGATTCCTCTCTTCTCCAAAAGACGCTCGTTCTGTTCTTCTCTTCTTCAAAAGCTTTTTCAGAGGACACAGCAGCTCAGAGAGACACACTGGAGGCTCCGAAGCTAAAAGCATTACGCAATATTTACTTCCGCTTTTTATACCCGCGCTGGTAGGCGGGCTGCGGAATGCAAATTTTGCATGCCAATTCCATTGGCTCGTTTTAATTCTCTCAAAGGCAATAGGCTCCCTAGCGTGATCCCAATTCGTCAGGGAACTCCCCCGACGACACGTCGGAGTTCCCAGGACGAAAGGGAACTAAAATTATATTGATATCAGAAATACATTTTCAGATATCAAAAATGGAAATTTTTACTTGTAGCAATTGAATTGTTGATATCAAGAATAGACATTTCAACTAGTGACAATTTAATTATTGATATCAGGAATTCGCATTTTTACTAGTAACATTGTAATTATTGATATCAAAAATGATATTTCTAGTAAAAAATCATATCAACAATTGATTTTGAATGGCAGCCTATGGTGACATTTCACTAGTGAAAATACAATTACAGATATCAGCAATTAAATTGTTGATATCAACAATTAAATTGTTGATATCAACAATTACATTTTTTGATATCAAGAATTCAATTGCTGATATCAACAATTGAATTCTAGATTTAAAAAAATGTAATTGTTGATATCAACAATTGAATTATTGATATCAAGAATTCATATCCTGGAAATGAATAAAAGTTAAAACGGCTTGCCATACAGTGCAGCAGAATCAACCGCTTTCACGTTTCTGCTGTTTCACTGCATTAAAAAAGTCCAGTGAAACATTGTAGATTTCAAGCAATTCATAATTTGATGTAGTTAAAGTGCTCTTTTTAAGTAGTTAGAAAGCCAATAAGGGAGCAATATCTTTTTAGATTATATACCCTTTTGTAATTAGAACAGTGTTATTTTAGTATTATTTATATACGATTATATTATATGCTTTTATTTTATATCTTCAGTTTTCAGTTTAGTTTTAGTACTTCAGCATACATGTATTTATTTCAGTTAGTTCCCATGGCAACATTTATAATTGTAATTAAAATGTTTTAAGTTTAATGTTTTTCATTTAATATTTATTCAGCTTTATTTCAATTACCAAAAAAAAGGAGGATTTTTAATAGTTTTAGTTAACAATAACGATGCTGATCCAAGTAGTATTTAATATGAATACTACTCGAAATCTTATTTATGACAACATTAAACTTTTTTAACACTAAATAAAACGGGTAAAACTATTTAAAAAAAAAGACAGGACTCTAAACGAATTTTTGTGTCGGGACATGCAATGAATCTGTAAGTCTTATTTTTGACATTTATTTGAATTATCTGAACAAATCAATTGACAAAAACTACTAATAATAAATAATAACAATACAAATAAAAAATAACAATACATTTAAATTAAATATTAATATTTGAATATAAATTAACACTAATAATGAACCTCGCCAAAAGTATATTGTTACTGGAAAATCTGTACTTTTTTTAAAGCAGTAGAGGTACTGTTGCACTACTGAAAAACAGTCAAGTTTGTTAGTGTTCACTGCTTCAGATGCAACTCCTTTGTTGCAATTTCAGTGTTCAGTTCAGAGAAAACAATGCTGTTTATAATATCTACTTCAGTCATGAAACTCTAGAGGGCACCGTCTGGACCTTTGCATGTAATCTGCAAGCAATCACTTTACCATGTGGCACAAGCTTATCAGCCTCTACTGATCCTGCAGCCAATGAGATTGCTTGCCCAACATTGAAATAGTCTGTTTCATAGTGATCTGCTGTAAGCTAGTCCTGCAGAGCGTTATCAGAGTTCATCTGAAACCCTCCACCTCCCCCATCTCCACCTGCCTAGATCTGCTACAGGATTTATGTATGTCTATTCATGAAGCAGCAGCATATCTTGCATGCTCACATCAGTGTGTATCTGTGTATCTATAAGCAGTAGCAAGTCCATACTTGCTCTTTAGCAGCAGCAGCAATAATCAACAGCAGTAGCAGATATAGTCCGCCAATACCAATATCATGCTAAAACTATTCCAAGAGTTGTCATGATTGAAATTCTGTTAAATGAAGAGAATTGATTTGCAGTCCGAATGGAACCAATCCCTAGTTTGAATCTGGATTGGTGACCACTGATATTGTAGTTCAGGCTCACAGGAATGTACAGCAGAACACACTGTACTGTGCAGTTGGATTCCCAGTGGCTCACAGCTGTCATTCTGTTTAAATTGCCCTCAAAGATTCTTCATAGTTTGAATTAATACTTAATGAATGTCACCTAACATGTGAAGCATTCTCATTCCTCACCGTTCTAAGCATTGCCTTCATGACTTGACAGACATGAATAATGCCTGCTACAGTCACACTGAAACGGCACAGAAAAAGCAGCCGTCGGTTTTCCTCCCCGTCTGAGCTCCGAAAAGCATCTCTGAATTAGAACCGCGCTTTGAATTTCAGCGAGGGGAAAGGAAATCGTTTGTGCCCTCAATTAAGCCCTAAATAAGTTCTTAAGGACCCATTTGCAAAATCTCTATGAAGTTTTTAATAGATGCTTTAAAGGAAAAGATGTGTATTTGCTGCCCTCAATTATGAATAGGTGACAAACACTGAAACTGAATGTGACTATGACTACATTAGCTTTGATGTCCTCTGTGAATGACCTATGATCTACTGTCACTGATCCTCACAAATGTCAGCTTACGTAAATGCCTGCCAGAGAGGGTTTATTTATATCCAGATCAATACTGTGTTATAGACGACCTCAAGTGGGATTGAGACTTGTGAAGCAAATGTCTTTCGAATGTGACTTGTGTGTCTTGTTGACTATGACCGGAGGACTGCAAACTGAAATCTCATCCCATTCAGACTTTGGCGACATTCAGAACTGAATTGAGAATGCCTTTTAAATTCCATTTCAATTCCTGAATTTAAATTGACAAGCAGGATGCAGATTTGCAATGCGAATTAGAATGTTATAATGTAAAATAAATTCATACTGCTTTAATGAAAAAATTCATCATGACAAACTGTTTTTTTTTTTAAGTATACAAGAAACCTGTCCCTAACCTACAAATCCTTAATTTCACTGAATAATATCATTCAAAAGTCATGTGAGTTCACCGCTAATAAGTAGCTATAGATTTTTTTATGTAGACAAGTGTAAAGACTATTTCTAATATTTGTATCTAGGCAAAATCCCACTCTCAAGGCTGCTGTCAATGTCCCTAAGCTTTGTTCACTTCACATATTCGTATTTTTGAAACTGGGCAGATGTTTCACACAAGCGATTTCTGGGAAACCCTGTTAAAAGTAGATCGGGCCGAGCATCGCAACACAACACACTCAGCAGTAGGGGGCTTGACTCATGATGGGGGAGGAGAGAGAGTGAGCAAGATGGAGATTTGTAGAAAGACTGTAGAAAGAATGACGGCTGAGAGACATTACAAAAGCGAAAAGTTCAGAGGAATATAATTGGAAGAAGAAGGGTTATGATCAGGCAAGAGCTTTAGGACCCGCGTTAATATTAGAAAAGCTTTCCAGCACTGGAGAGACCTATAAGTCTTCATAAGTGAGTAACATTGGTTTCCTTTCTGTCAGGTACTTTCCTTTTTTGTCAGTCACTTTCAATGTTTTTGAAATAAGGACATGAGAGGTCACCCTTGGGAGCCCCAAATACCTCTGAATTATTCAGAAAAGGCCAATGGAATTGGCATGTGGAATTTGCATGTCTGGCCACGCCCCCCAGACATAAGGTAGCCGGCGTGCAAAACACACACTTCAGCTTTGTTCTTCAGAGCTGAAGCACAGAGTCTTCTTACTTCATAAGAGAAGTGAATTTCTAGACAGACAGACAGACAGATATATAGACACACATAGATAGATAGATAGATAGATAGATAGATAGATAGATAGATAGATAGATAGATAGATAGATAGATAGATAGATAGATGTTTGAAATGCAACATACAAATTGGTTTTTAGTTCAAATATTTTATCGCATTTGAACATTAACTTTTGAATACCAGGGTGTGAAATTTCAAATTTAGCAAATGTCTACTCTTGTCATTCCAATTCAGTTCAACTTCTTGTGGGATGTGAATCAATTCAATTCAAAGTTACACTCATGAATTGAAAAGAAGCTGAATCTTCACTTCTCAATTCTGCACAGCCTTGCTATTCCGTTCTATTGTCTGCCTTGTATCAACTCCAACTCCCAGAAGAACAGTGTGGTGGCATCAGGAGAGTGTTATCTGCTTCCTGACACAAAGAGCCTTTTTTATGTGGGGAACAACTGCAGTGTGCTGCTCTGCTAGTCATGTTATGGACTGCTAAATCTCTTTTGAACACAGTATTACCACCTGCTGCCAAGTCTGTGTACTCAGTTCCACAGTTTGACCGCTGTAGGAATAAACTGCATCTGCGTCTATCCATTAAAACATCTTCAAATAGGCCTGAATGTGAACGACTTCTCAACTCCGCTCAATTACTGGGTTGCAGCTGGTGCTGTTGGTGATGGCTGTTTAAATCAATGACCACTGAAGCGCTATCCACACTCTCCGCTCAGACACTTATTATTCACTCGTTTAGATCCAGCACTGTTTTTTCCTGTTGGCACAATCCAGTAAGCTTTCTGAATGTCTTCATTTCCATTTGTGTGACAGATCATCTTTGACAGTGATGTCTTATCTGGCAGTGGCAGAGCTGCTGCATTTCAGACCTAAGCACTGATGTTTATTTAATCTCGGACTGGACTATAATGCTCTTTCCTTGCATTTCCCGCTGTTCTTCTCTTCATTATAGCAGCAGTCTGGACAGACACACTACAAAGGATTATGGGAAGAGGATACAGGAAGCAAAAGACTAAAAACATGATCCAAGCAATAACAAAGAAAAGGAAAACCGGGGATCTTTGTATCAGCAGGACATTTCTTTGTGCTTGTGTGTTAATGGAGTGAGTGGGCGGCCAAATGAGTTTTCTCTCACTATTTAAGTAGCAAGTTTCAGAAGCATTAGAACATTAGACAAAAGAAGACATTATTAAAATTGGTCTATTAATTTGTGATAATGATTGACTGGCTATACATTAAAGAGATCAACCAAAAATGAAAATTCTGTCATTGTTTACTCACCCTCATCTAATTCCAACCCTGTACGACTACTTTCTTCTGTGAAACATAAAAGAAAACATTATTTAACAAGATATTTTGAAGAATGTTTCAACTGTTTTTGGTCATACAATGGATATTCTTCAAATATTGTTATTGACTTTCATTGTATGGAAAAAAAGATGGTTTCCAAAATAGCTTTGTGTGTGTGTTCACTGTAAAAAAAAAAAGTATTGTTGGTTTAACTTAAAAAATTAAGTTGCCTTAAAATTGAGTTAATTGCAATTAAACATTTTTAGTTAACACAACGGAGATTGGTTTAATAAATAGAAACTCAAAATATGATGTTATCTGAACCACATTAATTATCTAAGTTGATTTGACGAAAGAAAAAAGTTGCGATAAATCATGAAAATAATTATTTTTATTTTTATATCTACAGAAGATAGAAAGTCTCAAGACAGTTTGGAATTACACGAGGGTGTGATCAAAGAATTTTCATTTTTGGGTGAACTCTAATTTCTTCTATCCTTCTACAGTGGGGGAAATAATTATTTGATCCCGTGCTGATTTTGTAAGTTCGCCCACACTATAAAAAATAAAATGGCATTTTTACGGTAAAATACCGGCAGCTGTGGTTGCCAGAACTTTATCGTCAAAAATATGGTACAGACATTATTGGTTTTACAGACTTAACTTAAAATTTACAGTAATATACCGTATTTCATTATCTGATATAATGTTAATTTACCAACCTATTTATGTATTAATATCTGTTTTGTACCAGTGTAATACACTGACATCCAACAATCATCACAGCAGTGATGAAGGTCACAAGATAAATCAAAGCTTATCACAAGTAGCTCTTCCACGGGAAAGTTAGTACAAATATATAGAAGCTGCATAGTGTCATTCGCACAAATACTAAACAGCATCATGGTAACACATGAAATTTAAAAAATGCAATAAACATTAATTTAACAACATTAAATGTAACATAAAACTCTAATGTACATAACTGATAAGAAAAGAACTAAGCAAACTAAGAAGAAACATAATTATTTCAACAAAAATACATCAAATGTCAAGTGTCCGCAGGGAATTGTGGGAATGTCAATTTACGTTTTTTCACTGTAAATTATACAATGGGTTGTTCTTTTTCACTTTCAAAAACTGTAAATTTAACGATATTTTACAGTAAAATTACATTAAATGTACCATTAGATCTATCACAGTTATGTATCGTATATAGTAAGGAAACTTTCTGTTAACCAATTAACATTTTTTTACCGTTAAAATCACGATAATTTTTTACAGTGCACTTATAAAGAAATGAAGGGTCTATAATTATGATGGTAGGTTTATGTTAGCGGATTTAATGGATAGAGACAGAATATCAACTAAAACATCCAGAAAAAACACATCATATAAAGGTTATAAATTGATTTGTATTTCAGTGTGTGAAATAAGTATTGGATCCCCAAGCAAAACATGCCTTAGTACTTGGGAGAAACCTTTGTTGGCAAGCACAGAGGTAAGACGTTTCTTGTAGTTGGTCACCAGGTTTGCACAAATCTCAGGAGGGATTTTGGTCCACTCCTCTTTACAGATATTATCTAAATCCTTAAGGTTTCTTGGCTGTCGCTTAGCAACTCAAAGTTTCGGCCACAGATTTTCTATAGGATTAAGGTCTGAAGACTGGCTAGGCCACTCCATGACCTTAATGTGCTTTTTCTTGAGCCACTCCTCTGTGGGCTTGGAGGTATGTTTTGGGTCACTGTCATGCTGGAAGACCCATCCACGACCCATCTTCAGTGTTCTGGCTGAAGGAAGGAGGTTCTCGTCCAAGATTTGACGGTACATGGCCCCGTCCATCGGTCCCTCAATACGGTGAAGTCGTCCTGTACCCTTAGCAGAGAAACAGCCCAAAAGCATGTTTCCAACTCCGTGCTTGACTGTAGGGATGGTGTTCTTGGGGTCATAATCAGCATTTCTCTTCCTCCAAACACGGCGAGTTGAGTTGATGCCAAAGAGCTCAGTTTTGGTCTCATCTGACCACAGCGCCTTCTCTGAATCATTAGATGTTTATTGGCAAACTTCAGACGGGCTTCTACGTGTGCCTTCTTGAGCAGGGGGACCTTGCGGCCGCTGAAGGATTTCAATCCATTGCTGTAGAGTGTGTTACCAATGATTTGCTTGGTGACTGTGGTTCCAACTGCCTTGAGATCATTAACAAGCTTCTCCTGTGTAGTTCTGGGCTGATCCCTCACCTTTCTCATGATCATCCTTACCCCATGAGGCCAGATCTTGCATGGAGCTACAGACCGAGGGCGATTGATTTTTCATTTTGTATTTCTTCCATTTCTGAATAATCACACCAACAAGTCTCCTTCTCTCCAAGCTGATGATCTTGTAGCCATTCTAGTATTGTGCAGGTCTACAATCTGGTCCCTGACGTTTGACAGCTCTTTGGTATTGCCCATGGTGGTGGAGAGGTTGGAATGGAAGATACAGATTCTGTGGACAGGTGTCCACATTAGGAGTACTTTCTTAAAGTGACAGGACTAATCTGTGTTTCACATGGGCACATAACCAATCCGTGTGAGGCAGAATTCTTGCCGGTTGATTGGGGATCAGATACTTATTTCACTCAATCAAATTCTAATCAATTTACAACATTTATATAATTTGTTTTTCTGGTATTTTTGGTTGAAATTCTGTCTCTATCCGTTAAAATAAACCTACCATCAAAATGATAGACCCTTCATTTCTTTGTGACTGGGCGAACTTACAAAATCAGCAGGGGATCAAATAATTATTTCCCCCACTGTATAATAGAAGCAAATTAATATCATAAAAATGCATTGCATGCTGATGCTTTACACCTTACCTGCAACGTATTTCAGTAGAGCAGATATAAAAGAACATTTTAGGCTCCAAGTCCATCATATTGTCCGCTCAACTGTTATTCTTGTTTATACTAAAAAGTTCACAATTTTAAGCCTTACGCTGCCAGGCTAATGGGTAAAAATGCATTATTCATTTGTTATTAGCCACATTGTAAGGTAAAACTCCCATCTACTGTACATGTAGCCAGTTCATCAAATTCACTAGAGGCTTTTGTGATAAATCAATGAGGTCAAAAGGATAAAACTCCTTAAATAGAAGTAGACCTGTTCTGTAAGTCTGTTATTGGTCTGTTCTTGTGTTGTTGTGGCCTTTGACCGTTTTTAATATGAAACTCAAATAAGTGAGTTGTAATAGTTTGTCACAATGACAGTATTGATCAAATGCATACATTTTAAAATACAAAGAATATTCTTTTCAATTTATACCATCATCCTCAATATCAAATCTGGCTAAATTTGTGAGAATGAATGCTAAACTTTTTTTTTCTGGGCTGTGAAATGCTTTAATCATCAATTGTGATTTAATGCAGTATTTATTTACTTCACTCAGACATGCTTGTAGTCAACGTTGGTCAGATTTTTGTGCGATAGAGTGCTTTTCTCTGATGATACACATTAAGAGAACTTAGATTTTCAGCTGGGACTCGTCTTTGAATGCTTGTTGCTATGGTTACCACTCTTCATGAGACACTCATCATGAGTCTTTTTGCTTCTGTATTGACCCACCAAATTTCATAATTTTGCCAACACTCACAGCTTGGCATTTTGTTGACCCGTATGACCTGAGACAAGTAATTTTAGGAAGTCAATAAATTGATTTTTAAACCCTGTTCCAAACATAAGCATTTTCCCCATAAAGTGCTAGCCTATAATGTTTTTGAGATGCACAGATACAAATGTAATATTCGACTGAGAAAAGAGTGAATTAGCTCAAATAAGTCGAATAAATCAGTGATGTTTGTCCTGATCACCTGATGTTTGTATTATGTAATCCCATATATATGAGTATGTGCATGTGTGTGACTTTGTTAAAGTGTAAATTGCAGGTAAAAATTTTCACGAAGATAATACAATGTGCTTACTAAACATAAAGATAAGAACCGCCCACCATTGTTGTTTTTTTGTTTTTTATACCAAAATGCTGAATATAATATGAAAAGTTGGTGCGTTTTACAGTGGTTTTAAGCACGCCCCCTCCCTTCCACTAGGCTGGGCGTGACGTCATAAAAGGTACTCCAAGCTTTTACTGTCTATTCCAGGCCTGGAGTTACATTATATTGGAGACCTAGCTAGCAAAAATGGTTAACTATTGTGTTTGTGCGGGATGTACGAATACATCAAAAACGGGGGAGAGGCTCCACAAGTTCCCCAAGGACAAACTGCTGATTCGTGCCTGTAAGTGTTAGCATAACCTACCCGAGGTATAGATCGGGCCCAAAAAAATCAAGCAAGACCCTATCCGAGCCCGGTCCGGCCCTGCCCGACACATTAACTGTAATTATGAGCCCGAGCCCGATTTAAACTCGACCATTTTTTAATACGTGGATCATTATTATAACTGACGTTCTCAACTACTTTCTATATTACTTTCTCCCAGCCGCAACATTTATGTTTTGTCCCGCTCCCGCCCGCAAAAAGACCTTTTTTCTGTACCTCCAAATAGCCTACGTGTCGCCACCATACACATCAGCATAAATGCTCCTGATTTGTTATAAAGCATTAACACACAAACCACTGTTATAACATAAAAGCAAGCGGGCTACTGCGCGCATGGTTTGGCATGACTTCGCGCAAAGTGCGCTCCCATAATAATTCATAAAAAGCTGACATCAGTTCATCACGATTTCACACATCTCTGTTATTATCAATGAAGCTTTCATAATATATATACTATGTTTGTTATAATTAGAGGATTTGCCAGCTTACAGAATTCAGCACTGAACAAAAAGTCAGTTTTGAGCGGTGAGGGAAGTCTATCGTAAATGCTTCTGAAATCAACACATGTGTCTGTGATTGGCTACATCGCTCAACGCTGCAGACATGTTAGAAATAGAAACTTTGCCTGTAAACCGTTTCTATTTTGTTTTAGTTGTTCTTATTGCTTTTCTGCAACAGATGAATAAAAATGTATTAGTTTTTATGTTTTATTCATAGATATTTCTAGTTTGCTGGAGTCCCGCGAATCGTTTTATTCTCCCTCAACCGGCACACACAGAGTGAGTGCATTACCGCCCGCGCTCCCTTTTATGATGTCATCACCCAGTTACGGTAAAAAACTGCTACCTTTGAAGAAACCCCACTAAATGTTATTTTAACGCATTTTAAGACAGAATTTTTTACATATATACACATTGAGCACTTTAATTTACACATTAATTGGTTGTGGTGGTTAACCTGCAATTTACACTTTAAGAGAGTTATATGTTCTCCTGGTCTAACACAGTCTCATCCCAAGACGTCAACTAACTGACGCTTTTGACCATACGTCAACATCCGACGTTTTAGGGTACCCTTTAACGTCAGTTAGATGACGATCCTGGGGCGTCATCCAACTGACGTCAGTTAGATGACGCGGGTAGGTTTAGGTCTGTGGCAAGGGGGTAATCCATCAGCCGGAAGTTGAAGCCTCGCGGGAGCCGCCATTGTAGCAGAACTTCACCTGCTCATAGCATCCCATTGACTCCCATTCATTTTGGCGTCACGTTGACAGCGAATAAGTTTACATCTGAGGCGTCCAAAGGCTTAATTTGTTGATTATTTAGTTCTAAAGAAACACGACGATGTATAAAATTCTCCATTACTTTGTATCTTACGTTACGACCCCGTAGAAGCCGTTTTTGTAAAAATAGGCTAAAGATTGCGTCATAACCACGGAACTTTCTGTCGCACAATAGAGACATTACCGTATAGACAGGAGGAGAAGCTCGCGGCAATCTTTTACTGTCTATGAGGCAATCGGGGGGACATGAAGGCACAAAGTCAAGGTAGAAGCACATAAATAGAGAGTCCATAAAAGCAACGGGACAAAATACTTCAACAACGCTTTTGAGGAAGTAGGTGATTCAGATTTGTCTTGGCACAGCTACTAGAAGATTTTCAACAATCAGACTGTCGTCACGCTCAGTTTGAGATTGCGCAGTAGCTCAGACATCAGACAGGAAGTGCAATAATCGGGCTTCAAGTCTTCTCCGTTGAAATCAATGGGGTCGCTGTGTCCATTTCTTTTACTGTCTATGGTCTGTGGTAGGGTTAGGATTAGATAACGTCATCTAACTGACGTTAAAGGGTACCCTAAAACGTCGGATGTTGATGTATGGTCAAAAGCGTCAGTTGTTTGACGTCTTGGGATGAGACTGCGCTGCCTGGTCTTCATTTCCTGTCAGCTTACTGTCTGAACAGTACTGCCTGTCCTTGGCAAATTTTCACCAACCAATAACAAATCCATCCTTTCTCTTTCCAGTCTAGCGTCAGGGAGAAGTTAAAAAGGTTGCAGTCGGAGCTCCTTCTCCCATTCCAGCACTTCAAGTTCACGGTGAGGTTTTGCAAAGCCAAACAAACCATTTAATTAAATGAAAATTGCAAAACAATTTTGCTATGGGGGAAGTCATCTATCTGTTTGAAAGAGAATTTATTTGACCTGATTAAGAGAAAAACACAAATAAATGGAAACTATGGTAGCAGCTATACCTTTCTGGCAAACAACAGGTGAAAACAATGTTGCAAAAAAAGAAAATTGCACCCAGCCCCTAAATTGCACTCATTACGGCCACCTTTTACTTCTGTTTACAACAATCTCAACGAGGAAAAACAATTGAGAATTATAATGGAGTCTACCGAACTTGAGGCACTTTGCCATTCAAACAAAGCGAAAACACAAAAATAGCTACACCAGCAGACGGAATCAGGAGAAGGGAGGTTTAGTTGTAATGCCGGTTTAGTGTTTGCAGGGTGTCATTTTCCCTGACCAATCACACCAGGGGTGTCATCATCACTGATGTTAATAAGTGTTATTTAGAACCAGAAAAGAGAACAAGCAAGTAAACATCATTAACACTATAAACACACATTGAACAACATCACCCTTTTGCTCACTTGCTCACTATACTGATACCCACACACGCAATATAATAGAGTAACATCTACATCCAGCATTTTAAGACCATTTACAAATTCTGCTAAAATGCATTGCAATGGTGCAGACAACAATAAAGTTTTGGATTTACCGACCTGTGAGAAGATTTCAGAGTATTCAGAAATGAATTGCAGAGTCAGTTCTCAAAAATTGTGAGAGTGGTCAGAAAGTTTCCATAACAACAACTGAACTCAATATTTTAAAAAGAACAAAGTTGTACAGTAGCATCAAAGAAGTCCCAAACAAACACAGGATAATGTGTGAGTGTCTGCAGACGCTCCTGATGAGGCTGACAGCAAGAATGTCTGAGGCGTCACAAAAGACCTCAGCAGAACTGATGTTCAGCGTAGGACAATTCGGAAGAACTCTGTGCTTCCAGAGAGAGACAGGGCGAGCTCCTGTCAAAGGCTGGTCAGAGTGCACTGACAGAACTACTGTGTGTCTCCCTCCTGCTGGCTACAAAAGATGGGCAAAGAAGACTAGCAGTCAACATTGCAAAGGTTTAGTTCAAAGTAGAGGTGATCCAGGAACTGCTCAAATGAGTTACCTTGTTCCATACAAAGAAAAAAAATGCATTATTCATTTACATAATATACTAATTTTCTTGTGTGTAAAATAAGTTGAATAAATGAATGTTGTATGCCTGTACACCTAACTTACGTGACTTGCGTTTTGTTTGACGCATGTAGGCCTACTTAATGTTTTTCCGGTTCAATGGGACAGGCTGCCTGATTTAAAATGAAGAATTTAGGTTATCCTACAATATAAATGCCTGTTCACACTGTTCATGGGCCTGCCTACTTTAATGTGGTTTAGTATTTTTTTTGTTTTGTGTCAAGATTTCATACATTTTGAGTTAAAGCTTTCATTTACATATCAGTAACGTTGATTGAATAAAATCAATTCTCGACGTTCTCTCGAGTTGTTGGAAATATTGCTATGCAAATCCTCTCTGGATGTCTTAAGTGGTAGGAAACATACTACAAAATAGTGTCGCATCATCACCCCAGTTTATTGCGTTTGCAGACGCTGCGGTTGAGTTTCTGCTCTCCTATACAAAGTCCATGAATATTTAATGAGGTAAGAACTGAGGCACTCACGATTGGTTGTCTGTCTTTCCCGAATGGTAAATAAGCCAGCCAGGTGAGCAATATTTCCTTAGGGAAACGCGGCGTTCTCTCTAATCACTACCACCTGAGTATCAAATTCAATGCAATTTATCAATGTAATAAAACCAAGCAATTAGGACAAACAGAATGGTTTATTAATATTTTTTGATGAGTTGAAAACAAAAAATGCATCTGTTTGTTCCTACACAAGTTATAATATTAGATTTAGAATCACTGCATATTACACCATCTTTATATCCCAAATGTCCCATTAACTGGATAACTAACCTTGAGCAATAATTAAGCATGTCTGAAATGGCCTACTCTCCATATTTCTCGGTTCTTGATTACAGTCATTAGAGAACAGGGACGAAATTGCGTTCCCTCTGTCAATAGTGCATACATTTCCATCCCTTACATCGTCCACCCACTCACGTGACCAAAGTTGTTTAATGAGTGGAATATATGATCTTTTTTTTAAATTTTTTTTACTTAAATTAATCTATGGATGAACTAAAGTAAAAAAAAAAAAAAAAGGATTATATTTCAAAGTCAAAAAAGGTGTTGTATGCAAAGATAATCACTTCCCTGCCCCACATTCTAGATAATTATTAAAAAAAAAAAAATTATAGATATTTAATCTAAAGGAGTGAAGGAGCAAAACAATTCATGATTTCATAATAATCCTAATTTCATAGTCCAGAAAGGGAGTAGGGGGAGAGCAGGGTAAGTTGGCACATGGGTAAGTTGTCACACTGTTCATAACTCAAATACTAGAGGCTCTATCTCAAAAATCAAATAGCCACTTTGTGTGACTTCTTCTTCTATAGTCAACTTCCTGTTCATATGCGGTCAAGATCACTTTAATCTGAGGTTTGCACAATTTTCTTTTTTTTTCTGGTTAAAAAGTAAAAAAATTGCACTTTACATTTTATGCAATACAACTTTGTTAGGTATGAATGTTAAAAATAATTATTTTGCACAAAATAGAGGAGACAGTATCTTTTGATACTTTAGCTAAAGTTATGGGAGCAAATAAGAGACATAACTATTTGAAATTTAACACCCACTGAATACTTAGTTTTGAAATATTTTATTTTAAAAAACATTTATATGAATTGATTTGCTCTGAATTCCCCCCTTTGAAATCATTTTACTTTGGAAACCATGTATCTGAATTACAGCGATCAGAAGTACAGCGAAGGATTTTGACCTAAATTACAGTACTCTGACTCGGTATTGTCAAAAGATTACCAGAGAAGAAATTGAAAGTCAGACAGCCATGCCAACAACAATGATTGGTTATACAAAGCCACGGAAGATTTTTTCACCTGATTTGGAAAAGCAGCTTGCTGAGTATATTACTAGATCAGCTGACATTTATTTTGGTCTGTCGCCAAGTGAGGTCAGAAAGCTTGCCTACCAGTTTGCTGTGGCACATCAGCTGAAGTTTGCGCCTTTGTGAGCAGAAAAAGAAAAGGCCAGCAAAGAGTGGTTTACAGGTTTCTTAAATGTCAATGTCATACAACGCTGTCACTGAGAAAGCCAGAGGCTACTAGCCTTGCCAGGGCAAGTAGCTTCAACAGAGAGAATGTTAATGCTTTCTTTGACAACTTAGAGATTGTGTTACGCAAATATGAGTTTGGACCAGGAGACATCTGGAATGTTGATGAAAGTGGGGTCACCACTGTACATAAACCAGAGAAAGGGGTGGCCAGACGTGGATTCAAACAAGTAGGGTCACTGACCTCTGCTGAAAGGAGAACTCAGCCGCCTCAGCCACAGGGAATAGTATACCTCCATATTTTATTTCCCCCCGTGTCAATTTCCGTGATCATTTCCTGATCAACGGATCACCTGGCAGCAAAGGAGGGGCAAATTCCTCTGGATGGATGAAAGACACGCACTTTGTTGACTTCCTGAAACATTTCAGTGAACATACAATGTGCTCAAAAGGAGAAGCCCTGTTTACTCCTTTTGGACAACCACGAGTCTCATCTGTCCATTGATGGACTCAATTATGCCAAAGAAAATGGCATAATCATGCTGTCATTCCCACCCCACTGCTCACATCGGCTCCAACCATTAGACAGGTCTGTCTACGGGCCACTAAAGAGGCACATCAACAGTGCATGTGATGCCTGGATGAGGAACAACCCCGGGAAGACAATGTCAATTTACGACATTCCTGGGATTGTGGCAATTGCCTATCCCCTGGCTGCAACCCCATTGAACATACAGGCTGGCTTTAGGGGGGCTGGGGTTCAACCTTACAACAGAGATGTATTTCTGGAAACTGAGTTTGCACCATCCTATGTCACAGATCGCCCCATTCAGAACCCTGCCCTGCCAGGCCCCAGCACTAACTCTGCTTTGCCAGGCCCCAGCACTAACTCTGCTCTGCCAGGCCCCAGCACTAACTCTGCCCTGCCAGGCCCCAGCACTAACTCTGCTCTGCCAGGCCCCAGCACTAACTCTGGTCTGCCAGGCCCCAGCACTAACTCTGCCCTGCCAGGCCCCAGCACTAACTCTGCTTTGCCAGGCCCCAGCACTAACTCTGCTCTGCCAGGCCCCAGCACTAACTCTGCCCTGCCAGGCCCCAGCACTAACTCTGCTTTGCCAGGCCCCAGCACTAACTCTGCTCTGCCAGGCCCCAGCACTAACTCTGCCCTGCCAGGCCCCAGCACTAACTCTGCTCTGCCAGGCCCCAGCACTAACTCTGCTCTGCCAGGCCCCAGCACTAACTCTGCTCTGCCAGGCCCCAGCACTAACTCTGGTCTGCCAGGCCCCAGCACTAACTCTGCTCTGCCAGGCCCCAGCACTAACTCTGGTCTGCCAGGCCCCAGCACTAACTCTGCTCTGCCAGGCCCCAGCACTAACTCTGCTCTGCCAGGCCCCAGCACTAACTCTGGTCTGCCAGGCCCCAGCACTAACTCTGGTCTGCCAGGCCCCAGCACTAACTCTGCTCTGTCAGGCCCCAGCACTAACTCTGGTCTGCCAGACCCCAGCACTAACTCTGGTCTGCCAGGCCCCAGCACTAACTCTGGTCTGCCAGGCCCCAGCACTAACTCTGGTCTGCCAGGCCCCAGCACTAACTCTGCTCTGCCAGGCTCCAGCACTAACTCTGCTCTGCCAGGCCCCAGCACTAACTCTGGTCTGCCAGGCCCCAGCACTAACTCTGCTCTGCCAGGCCCCAGCACTAACTCTGCTCTGCCAGGCCCCAGCACTAACTCTGCTCTGCCAGGCCCCAGCACTAACTCTGCTCTGCCAGGCCCCAGCACTAACTCTGCTCTGCCAGGCCCCAGCACCAACCCTGCCCTGCCAGGCTCCAGCACTAACTCTGCTCTGCCAGGCTCCAGCACTAACTCTGCTCTGCCAGGCCCCAACACCAACCCTGCTCTGCCAGGCTCCAGCACTAACTCTGCTCTGCCAGGCCCCAGCACTAACTCTGCTCTGCCAGGCTCCAGCACTAACTCTGCTTTGCCAGGCCCCAGCACCAACTTCGGTCTGCCAGGCTCCAGCACTAACTCTGCTCTGCCAGGCTCCAGCACTAACTCTGCTCTGCCAGGCTCCAGCACTAACTCTGCTCTGCCAGGCCCCAGCACTAACTCTGCTCTGCCAGGCTCCAGCACTAACTCTGCTTTGCCAGGCCCCAGCACCAACTTTGGTCTGCCAGGCTCCAGCACTAACTCTGCTCTGCCAGGCCCCAACACCAACCCTGCTCTGCCAGGCTCCAGCACTAACTCTGCTTTGCCAGGCCCCAACACCAACTTTGGTCTGCCAGGCTCCAGCACTAACTCTGTTCTGCCAGGCCCCAGCACCAACCCTGTCCTGCCAGGCTCCAGCACTAACTCCGCTCTGCCAGGCCCCAGCACTAACCCTGCCCTGCCTAGCAGGCCCAGTTATGCATCTGCATCACCAGCTCACCCTTACCCAGCAATGCTATTGCTGACAGCGGGCTACCTACTCCAGAGGACATCCGGCCATATCCAAAAGCTGGCCCCCGAAAACTAGCCAGCAAAGGAAGAAAACGACACAAATCAGGAATTCTTACTGACACGCCAGTGAGGCAGCAACTAGAAATAGAAAAGAATAAGGCTCAATCTAGCAAAAAGCTGTTCTAAAAGAAAGGGAAGCAGAGTCAAAATCTGGACCTACAAAGAACAAGGCAGCTAAAAGAAGAAAAATCATACAAGAGTCGAAGAGTGCTTCTGCCTCATCTGTGTAGAGCCATTTTCAAACAGTTGTCCAAAGGAGACCTGGGTAAAATGTGTAAAATGCAACAAATGGGCCCATGATGCTTGCACCTCCGGCCAGGCAATTTATGTGTGCCAGAATTGTGACTCTGGAGATGAGTCTGATTAGTCAGATACAGGGCATCTTTTTTGTTTAGAGGTTAAACATGTTAAGTTAAGCGAGTTATCTGCAGCATTACATTCAGTTATCATGGATCTATGTGCAAGCCAGACAACGTTTGAGTTTAAAGCTCAAAGTTAAGTGGTCTTGCCACTTAATGTGTTTTGATTGAAATGTGCATTGTTTGGATTTAAATAATTGTTTTTCCAGATTCTCCAGGCACAAACAAAAGTTTATATTTCCAGTTCTGGTTTGAAATAAAATAAAATCATAAATAAAAAAATAAAAAATAAATAAATATTAACAATTAAAGGTATTGTAGGTAGGAATTTTATAAACACTTTTTTCCAAATTTGTTTAAACTTTCTGTATATATCAATGCATAATTAAAATGTAAGTACTCTGATAAAAAGAGTATAAAAATCGAGTGACTCTAGACCGTTTAATCTGCACTAAACACAGCTCATTATTTACATTCGGGACGAAACAAGGGATTGGCTTAGGCGACTCTCACTCTCTCGCAACCATGGCAACCACCCTTTTGCCACACAGGACCTGCCCACTTGCGCGCGCATCAGTTTGATTTGAGGAATTCAAGAGGCACGGAACCTAGGAATAGCAAAACAATGGCAGAGATTAGAAAGACCAATCAAAATTCACATATGCAGTTCGCGAAGGCAAACCAGGCAAAAAAAGGAAGACAGTAACGTTACTAGAAAAGGTAATGAACAAAAAGTCTTTGGATAAACAACAAAATAAAACGCATGTCAATATAGGCGTGGCTTTCCAGCGATGGCGAGAACTGAGAGACCTCAAGGGGCTGAAAAGTGACGCCTGGATGGCTATATTTCTGCTGGACAGGTAAATATTTCTTTTTGTACTTTGATCATACATATTTTTTTCTTTATGTTTTCATGAAGCATGTGTCATTAGCACACGTAGCTGCCTAATATAGCTAACATAACATTACTTAGCGAGCCGTACTAGAAATGATAAATGATATATATGCCTAGCTCAAGATGATAGCTATAGTGTTGAATTGTGCATAATTTTGCTTTAGATAACTAAATACATGTTTAACAGATAGTAGGCTGATCCGCATCCAGGAACTTTTCTTAGAATTATATTTACCCTCTGTCTAACTCTTTTACCATGTTCACCTGGAAGTTTACCTGCACGTTTTTTTCGCCTTTGTTTTGTTTTTAAACAAAAAATCCCTCGACCCCGGATCTGTCCTCGACCTGACGATGCGGTACTTGTCTCTGGAGTGTAGTCCTCATCAGAGTCAACAATGCTTTCATCATGGAAACTCTTACATGCAGAACACCATATATGTTATGAATGTTACACGAAATTCATCTTCATCACAGTGTAAATGATAGCAATGGAAAAACGTGTATCATGCAACCTGTTTTTAGCTTTGCCTTATAGATAACTAGCTCGTTAGCGAATCAATAAATATATATTTTAAACTTTACCAATATCAATATGCTACTTGATAGTGAGTACTAAAATACATTTTATTTGTTTATCTTCATAATGATAGTTTTATTACATGTGATTCTGACATGATGTCACTACATGCACTGCGCTCCTTCCTCTCTGCTCGTCTCAGGTAAATAATGCGTCTTCAGCTCAGCGGTCGGAGTCGCGCGTTCATGTGTTTTGGAGGCGTGGCTTTGGAAGGAGCCCAGAAGGGAGGGGGTGGAGTGAATGGAAATAATGAGCTGTCTTTAAAACAGTCGTGAGAGGTCTACAGACACTCGATTTTTATACTTTCCTTTTCAGAGTACTTACATTTTAATTATGCATTGATATATACAGAAAGTTTAAACAAATTTGGAAAAAGGTTTTTTTTATACAATTCCTATAGGAACAATTCCTTTAAGTAGTTGTGTTCTTATTTTGAGATAATCTAGTGTGACAATTTACCCGCCGATGGGGCAAATTGTCTCAAGTGCACACTCTCTATTCTACAGTCTACAACTCTAATGAGATAAGATATGAAGATGTTATGACAACAACATAAGTGCCCAAGACTTCCTTCTTTCATTTGGTATGACATTTATACCATTGTGATGGTGCTCAGTAATGCACAACATGTAGGCACCATATATTTTTATTGGATATTTAATTTTGTCTTGAAATGGTCAGTTACGTTGTGAATACTTGTGAATATCCATTTTTTTATCTTTACTTTATAATGTTACAATGCCTAAATTTTCTTGTAGCATTCAAAATGACTGATTTTAGTTTTAATTTATTTACTAATTTACTAATTATTTACACATTTTCATATTTATCAGTTTTCTACCTGAACATGAAAATAATTATGGACTGATTGATATTACCCATGGCATCAATGCACAATGCATGTGCTTAGTGTCATAAAATGTAATGAACATGAATTAATATTTATATCATACTGTACATTAAGTTGTGATGCCTACATTTACTTTTTAAATGAATTATTTGAGTTTTTAGCCTGTTTTATTTTTAATTCATTTTGACATAATAGTATAGAATTTGAATATGGGCTATTTAACTGTTATCACCACCAACAAGAAAATTATTATTGACTTGAATTTTAAAATCAGTGCATCTCTAAACATAGAGTAGTTTATACATAGCTGGTGTATAAAACAGCCTTTTTCTTTAGTCACATGCATTTAGCCTATTTGCAGGTGGCGATGTCCCTGTGGGTTTAAATGAGCATTAACTGTGATAGTTAACAGCACTATGGCATATAGTCTGCAAATGTAAGGCTATATATGGATTAAGGGAATGGGCAGCTCAGGAACCTATTACCCATTCAGTCATGTCAGGAAATGTTGCTGAGCGGCACCACATCTCCTGACACACAAAAAAACAAAACACAAGGAGCCCCTCTCCATCTGTGAGCAGTGCTGTAACACTTCTAAAATAAAATGTGGGAAAGCCATTAGAACAACATCTCTGGGGTTATTTATCTTTTTTTTCTGTCACATATAGCGTTTGGATGGTTTTTGGCAGCTCTTGGACTTCATCTTTCCATCTCTTTTCCGTGATCTTTTTGGCTGTCGAGAGCATCGCTGCCCTCTTTTTAGTTCTCACTTCTGCACGGACAGATTTTCTGAGGGTTGGTGAAGAAGATGTGTCATGCTGTCAGCAGATGTTCCATTTCCTGTTATGATTCCACTATTTCTGACTTTCTATCATTGGCTTGACGTGAGGGACAGAGAGCTGACTCGGCTCCAGGAACTGTCTGCCAGAGGACCCGCTGAACTTCTTAAGCTGAAATTTCAGTCCGGTTTCAGGTGGCTTGTGCTTTGAGAATGCTTAAATCGCATAAGATCAGCATGTGTAGCAGGCCAAACTGTTTCATGTATTTCTAATACTTGGCCTACTGCGGGAGCTAATGGACTTTTAGTTTCTTTAAAATAGTTGACAAATTTGATAATTTCCCTTATTTACATTTTTCAGATGCTTTTGGTTGCTAGCGGCTAGGAATTTGGATGTAGCTAATGATGACAGTCAGAGATCATCTCAATCACTGCCAAATAGCACAATTATTTTCCTGTGTTCTGATTTCATTTTTTTGTTTATACTGAATGGAATGTGATATCATATTCTGTAGCTGATATTGTTATAACCTATGGTGCTTCCAACATTTTTGAGGCCATAAAGACTCACATACATAGAAAATGAGATGCAAGAATAGTAAAAAAATAGGAGAGCAAAATAAAAAAAAAGATGAAAATAAAATGCAAACCTAAGCTGAGAAGAGAACTGAATTGCCTGAGGAAAAGCCCTAGTAAACAATAATATTTATTCACTGTCTGGCCACTGTTAGCCACTGTTGTGACATGGAATATTTAAAAATTTTCTTCATTGACTTTCTGGGCCGTCAGGTTTCATTCCCTTAGGCAGCCTATGTGGTAGTGATCCACCTCTCAAATTTAATCAAAAATATCTTCATTTGTGTTCCGAAGACGAACGAAGGCCTTACGGGGTTGGTACAGCATGAGGGTGAGTAATTAATTAATTACTTAATTTTCATTTTTGGGTGAACTAACCCTTTAAGTAAAGAGAAGTGCCTCTGTTTTCAGTGACATCTTGGCGTTCTACTGCTCTTATGTAAGGCTGTTTTTTTTTTAAACTTTAGTCAAGACTGGACGAAACACAATGCAAGGCTAGCAGGACTCCTTCATGTCGACTTTTTTTTCTTGTTTGAGCGTTTAGAGCTCCACTGGGGTCTCAGTGTGTGGTGAGTGGTGTTCTGCATGTGTGGCACTTTCTTGCTGTAGAAATGCTTTCCTAGACACTTTCTCGATTATGATTCCTTATATTTCACCTGAAGGAGAAATGCACACACATCAGCTTTGGACAGGCTCTGAAATCCTGTTATGCTCTGTAGAGAATATAGAGCACATAGGTGTACAAACAGTAAAAGTGGAGGGGCCAATAGGTTAAAAACTACTGGTGATTCAGGAAGCTCCATCCGTCCCTATTTCCGTCTCTCTGTCATGTAAACAGAAATGCACATAGGCTGAAAAAAAGAACACCAAGAATAATTTTTAGTTTTAACATGAGGCATTTAAAATGCTCTTTAGAAAACTAGCATGAGCTGCTAGTACTGTAAATAAAATGTATAAATAAAGGTTCTTGCTGATGTAAATACTTGGGATGCACAATATAGCGCTACCAAATTGGTTATCAGAGATATTTTTTTTTCTGGTATTAACAAGGGTACATATGTTTTAGACCACAATAATTTGAAATAATAAATAAAATAATAAAATAAATAAAAATAATTATGGGCTTATCAGTATAGATCAGAATTGTAATATTAATGCATTCCTAGTAAAGACAAGGCTAATTTGAATGTGGTGTAATGTTGTCTTTCGTTTCGTGAATGAAGTAAACATCCATAACATCCATAATCTTGCATGAGCCAACGTGGCTGGTTTGGCGACACATGCCACATTCAGCAGTTCAGATTCACTGTAGCAAGAGATTTGTGTTTTCTAGATGTGGATGATGCCACATTTTAAAATGTAATCTTCTTTATGGCTTCTGTTTGAGATGAAAGTGCTGTTTGGCCCTGCACTAAAGGGATATATTGGTTAAAATCAAGCAGAACATGATAGTGACCTTCACATCATTCTTGCTTAATTTTTCACCTTTGAATATTTTGTAATGGGAGCTTCCTTTGTAGTTAAACACAACTGTGATGTTGGTCACATTAGGGAATGTAAATGGCATCATTTGCAAGTCAGATCTGTACATTTGAATTTTGCATGTTAATGAAGAGACAAGGTGTTTAAGAGTTCTCAACAGTCCTTTTGGAGGAGAAACAGCCATCATAAACAAAAAGGTAATGACAGAGAATAGGTTAGCAGGAGTATTATGCTTCAAAAGTCCTTGACTGGGAACTGTTTTGCCAAAGAAGTGCATTATAGTGCTTTAATTGATTATTTTTTTCTTCTGTTTGTTACCCTTCAAGTAGCTCAATGATTGTAAGTTTTATCTATTCTTAAAAGCCGGCTGAGTTAAAATGTCCCACATATCGTTCCACAGAGGTTGTAATGGGCTCTGATGAATAAATACAACATCAAGAGAGGATGGCAAGACTCATCTGGTAGCATGAAGATCTATTTCTTATTGCTTGACTGCTTCAACATAGGCTTTGCTGCAGTCAAGTCAAAGACACTTTGCACATTCTGTTTTTTGCAGTTCTATATGCATTGCGGTTAAAATATTTTGTTAAATTATAACTATTTTGAGTCTTTTGAAAGATTCAGTTTGGAAGACTCCATAACATCATGCATGCTGAGCTTTGAAGTTGTGTACCTTTGTACTCTGCTGAACGTTTCCTCACTTAATGTGAATAATACATTGGGTGAATAATGCATTTGCTTGTGATTGCATAAAATACACAGTGCCACAACAATGGTACTTACATCTGGAAAACATTCTCATTCCATCATACAAAAATGGTAAAAGATATTGACCTTTGCTTTAATATGAAATGACCTATAAAACTGTATATAATCTTTGTTTGATGTAAAAATTCTGGTTTTATTTTTTGTATGTCCTCATTAAACATTTTTTCTGAATTTTTTTAATTACGGATCAGAGATACTCCTCGTTTCCCCAAAAAGGGACTCCTGGTTCTCTCGTGGGTTAGCATTGATGAAGATGAAAAGACTCTTGGTGTGATATTCATAATGAAGGATGGTAAACAGCTCAGCTGGGTGATTATTATTACAGAAACTCTCATTACACGTGGTCACAGGAAATCATTTGCAGTATATTAGTGACTGGAGAGCTATATAAGCAACTCATTATGATTTTCTGGACAAGAAGAGCTGATGCATCACTATGGTGACTTTGTCCATCCTTTCTGAATAAAAGTTTACCACAAACTCTTGAACAGTAGTGTTTGTGTGTGTGTGTGTGTGTGTTGTTCAGGTATACCCTACGACCTACGTCTATGGAATGTCCCCATAAAATACGAAAACCCAACATATGTGTGTGTGCGTATATACACTCACCTATAGATTATTAGGAACACCTGTTCAATTTCTCATTAATTCAATTATTTAATCAACCAATCACATGGCAGTTGCTTCAATGCATTTAGGGGTGTGGTCCTGGTCAAGACAATCTCCTGAACTCCAAACTGAATGTCAGAATGGGAAAGAAAGGTGATTTAAGCAATTTTGAGCGTGGCATGGTTGTTGGTGCCAGACGGGCCGGTCTGAATATTTCACAATCTGCTCAGTTACTGGGATTTTCACGCACATCCATTTCTAGGGTTTACAAAGAATGGTGTGAAAAGGGAAAAACATCTAGTATGCGGCAGTCCTGTGGGCGAAAATGCCTTGTTGATGCTAGAGGTCAGATGAGAATGGGCCGACTGATTCAAGCTGATAGAAGAGCAACTTTGACTGAAATAACCACTCGTTACAACCGAGGTAGGCAGCAAAGCATTTGTGAAGCCACAACACGCACAACCTTGAGGCGGATGGGCTACAACAGCAGAAGACCCCACTGGGTACCACTCATCTCCACTACAAATAGGAAAAAGAGGCTACAATTTGCAAGAACTCACCAAAATTGGACAGTAGAAGACTGGAAAAATGTTGCCTGGTCTGATGAGTCTCGATTTAGTCTCGGTAGAGTCAGAATTTGGTGTAAACAGAATGAGAACATGGATCCATCATGCCTTGTTACCACTGTGCAGGCTGGTGGTGGTGGTGTAATGGTGTGGGGGATGTTTTCTTGGCACACTTTAGGCCCCTTAGTGACAATTAATTCTTTTCAATTAAATGCCACGGCCTACCTGAGCATTGTTTCTGACCATCTCCATCCCTTTATGGCCACCATGTACCCATCCTCTGATGACTACTTCCAGCAGGATAATGCACCATGCCACAAAGCTCGAATCATTTCAAATTGGTTTCTTGAACATGACAACGAGTTCACTGTAATAAAATGGCCCCCACAGTCACCAGATCTCAACCCAATAGAGCATCTTTGGGATGTGGTGGAACGGGAGCTTCGTGCCCTGGATGTGCATCCCACAAATCTCCATCAACTGCAAGATGCTATCCTATCAATATGGGCCAACATTTCTAAAGAATGCTTTCAGCACCTCGTTGAATCAATGCCACGTAGAATTAAGGCAGTTCTGAAGGCGAAAGGGGGTCAAACACAGTATTAGTATGGTGTTCCTTAAATCACCTTAAATTGCTTAAATCACCTTTCTTTCCCATTCTGACATTCAGTTTGGAGTTCAGGAGATTGTCTTGACCAGGACCACACCCCTAAATGCATTAAAGCAACTGCCATGTGATTGGTTGATTAGATAATTGCATTAATGAGAAATTGAACAGGTGTTCCTAATAATCCTTTAGGTGAGTGTATATATGTATATATTATGCAAAATATGATGTGATCATCGCAACTGGCCCACCTTTACAGGTACTCTGCCCTGCCCCATCTGTGAGTCAGTGGTATCGGTCTCTCCTGTCCTTCTCTCTTCCTTTCAAGCAGAGTTTGGTGGCTACAGCCGGTCATCAGATGGGCACCCCCCTTCCTTGGTAATTCGTCGATTTAAGCCCACAACACCTCGTGTGGGCTCGACAGCAGATCCAGCGTCCTGGACCTACCCCTGCTGACCACCACCCAACTCTATGCTGACATTATATATATATATATATATATATATATATAAAGTAGTATATTTTAAAAAAAATCTGTTAATATAGCATTTGATATACAGCATTAGCATATAATTTAATCCTGATATGGCATATATTCAATATGTTTTATATAAAATCTACTTGTAAAGAGTGTGGGCTCAGACTACTCCGGAAATATTGTACAAATATGAAGGATTTCCTATTTTGTGACAGTTACATGATCAGATTTGAGCCAATAATCTGGACAAAAATCTTCTGAGCATCAGAACACTTCCTTCTTTCATTTAGCCAACTTTAGAAATAGCTATGTTTCATTGGCATGCTTCTACCTGCAGATGGGAAAGGACAGAAGCAGAAACGAAACATGTCTCAGCCCAAATTTAACCGCTATCCAAGTTCTGAATGGTGCTATTAGTGATAATGACATAATTATTGGCTCTAGTTGGTAAAACAGATACCTTTGTGAACACACACTGCGAACAAATTATCACCCTTCCTACACATCTTTAAAAATGTATAAGAGTCTCAGGCTGCAGGGCCAACAACTTGATAAATTCAGTTTCTTTTAACACATTTTAGAATATGTGACGAAAGAACTGGTAATGAAAGAAAATACTTGCATGTGTTTTTTTCCAATACTTCAATACTTTTCATACATTTGTCAATGCATTAAACATTTTTAGTTAAATACATTTTCCCACAATCAAAAAATGTAAATCAACTAGTTTGATTTGAGTTGATTTACTGTCTGGCTCCTAATTACATGTGTGATGAAACAGAACTCATATGGCAATTAATCACACCATTAAAAAAAAAGACTGACTGGCAGTTCTTGCATGCCAGAAGCATTTCTTTTCTTTTTTTTAATCTGTTCTGTTAGGTGTGTGCGTCCCTGCATATGGCCATCTGAGATCATTTCTCAGCAGCCTGTACTAGATAGCTAATTCTATGAAGGCCCCCATAAGGAACTGATGGACCATTACATGACAACAGCCTCTGACTGTCAGCGCTCACAATAAAACATATTCGCTCCAACCAAGTTCCTAAACATGATATTAGTCCCCTGTGCCAAGTTTATATCATGACTGATTGGTGTCCAGAATTGTTACTTTCTTTTTAGTGAAAGAGTACAATTGATGAGAAATATAAGGATATTTGTGTATTTTCTACATAATTTATTTATGTTTTTATGTATTGGAAACTAATGAGTAATTATAAACTGTTGTAAGAAACTGATTGTTCTTAATAATGTTCTATTACAATGGCTATTTCTAATAATGTATGTATAATGTGCTTATTTTTAAGAGTCATTGTATTGTAGTAGGATAAGCAAGAATGAGCAAGTGACAATTTATCAGGCCCATATTACATCAGCATAGAACTCAAGAGGGTTTATCCATCATAATAATACAAAATTATGATGAATCCGTTTCTAAGAGTAACCTCATAATTTATCATTAGTTCCCAGGTTATATTCATAATCTAGACTCCCTTTTGAGGGAACTCAACGCTGCGTCATAATGTTGACGCTATGGGAACATTAATACCCACTTCCTCATGCTACACAATTGCCTGCCTCACTAAACTGTGAAGATATGCACAATCATAGTGAGCTAGCACCAAAATTCAGGCACATCACCGTGACCTCTCGAGGAAGGGCATTATTAACAGCAACCCATACCCAGGGGAGCCTATAAACCCCACTATCAGCCAAAAATGCTTTGGGAGGACCAAGCTCTAATCCTTAGCCTCATCAGCTAATGATTGCCTGTTCCCATAGCTCCAGCGAAGAGGACAGAGAGTAGGCCGCCACAGCACAATGCCACTTTTACACTCTGTCTTCAGACTCGTCACAGACCTTGTGAGGACCTTGGGTATGTGTTTCCTAGATCCACTATGTCCAATATAGCTGCAATAGAGCTGTTCTTAAACTTCTCCATGGGAAAAACCCTGCGGGTCCATGAAAGCCGACCCCAACATTGGCATAGGCTGGAAGCCTATAAAGCGTGAGTGAAATGTTTCCTCCACCTCTGCTACATATTAATCCTTCAACCATCACGGACCCAGAGGGATACATTTCCTTAAAGCTACACTGTGTAACTTTTTTAGTTTATTCTTAGCTAAAAACACTTAGTTCTTTCAAAAATATATGTGCTCATTAATGTAAATTTACTTCGTTCAAGTAATAAAGTATTCTCGTGAGTGTATAATATGCCATTGAAAATACATACGGGTGAGGGGTTCTAATGTCGGTCGCCATGTTGCCCCTCCATCTTGAAAGTACTTTAGCCAAAGAGGGACATCAAGCTTTGCATTTCGCGTTTTAACACTCGATGGCACCGTGTCGAGGAGGTCGTACTGGAAGCCATGTTAATCTTGGACTTCATTGTCCACCGTAGGAGTTAAAACGAAATCGAAATTGAGAGGAACAGAAACTAATATTCACTGGATGGGCATACCTTTTCACCGCTAGATGGGGGTAAAAATCACACACTGTAGCTTTAAAAGTTGTTAGCTGAGTCCACACCTCCGAGAACTTTACTACAACCGTTTTGCAGGCAGTCTGAAGAAGCCAGAGTGCAAGATCAGAGCATCAAGGAGAAAGATTGCAATTCTTCTTGCGGGCTTCCTTGCCATAAAAGCAATGGAGCTAAGAGGAAAAGCATGAAAAAGGTAAACTTCTCAGTCAAACTCATCCACCAGTTTTATATCCGCGGTCCCTGCGATCGACACAGCACGTGCGAGGTGCAGATGCTCAATTCTGATCCCTCAAGAAAAGAATCAAGCGAGAGCAGAGCTTCCCCACCACGACTCCTCGCAGTTATTGCATGTACAGTTTCCTCAAGAGCTGACAGGACTCAACCTGCTCTCAAGCTTACCTGCAGGCAATACCTTCACACGCACACACTTAGACAAGCGGATTCTTGAAGACAAAAAGGCTGATGACGTCTAAGGCACGCACCCTTTTATACTCATGGGTGCGCCTTGTGATGTCATAGGCCTGCCATCTGCCAATCAATTGGCGTGTTTTCACGCATGCTTCAGACACGGTCACGCAAGGGGCGTTCCCATAGCGTAAACGTTACAACGCAGCGTTGAGTTCCCTGAAAATAGAACCTTTAGTTTTATATTTGAAATCCTACGTTACCAGTTTAAGCTTGGGAAGCCGAGTATGACCCAAAGCTATGAGAAGCATCTACATTTGTTCTTTGCATGCACATAATGTATTTGCCAGGTTGCTTGTGAACTCATGTGCAGAGGAAGTCGTTTGGAGAACATCCTCTCTGGAATTGTTTGGTCTGTAGACAATTTCACACAGGCTTGATTCTACTCTAGCAAATCTATAATCTTATTGCGATCATGTTATGCTGTCTGTTTCTCTGTGTGACTTGCCTGAGAGAGAGAGAACGAGAGAGACAGAGATGGGGAGAATCTGCTGACAGAAGGAAATGGGGGATCAAAGCAGGATTCCGTCCTAAAAAAACATTCCAGTGGGAAATGCACACACTTTTGATCTTAACAACAGACGTGTAATTCTAACATGACTGAGTGTTTGAGTGTAAAATGAGAAATGTGTTCTGGTGAGAACAGAGTCGTGATACAGTTGACTTGATGTGAACAGACACTTAAATGGGTCCATGAGGAGCATATGCTTAACTTTGGAGGAGCTTTTGAAACTGAGCAAATGTACTAACAGCCAAGCCTTAACTCATAATTAATTTTTTTATGACATTTTGATGTTTTGACATCTTTTATTAGTATACTTACAATTTTGGCTCTCCGGACTCTTAAATCATACTTTTCACACTCTCAATTGCCAGTACTGAATATACATAATAGGAGTAAATACATAATAGGAGAATTACAAAAAAGAATTCTTTCCCTTTATTTATTACTGAAATGAATTAAATTTCCCACCACAGTGTCATTTCCATCACATCTCAAAAATCTGTGATTTTTGAACTCTTTTGTCTTGCTAAGTCTAATAACTAGCATTTTATGTATCTTAAAAAAGCAAATGATTAAAAAATAATATTTGCACACTTTAAATTTACAGCTTGGCTGGAAATACCACAAATTCTGCTCAAGGGTGTAACAATACACTTGTGTCATGATTCAGTTCGATACAAAAGACTGATCACACGTTACTTTGAACAAAGCCAAAATATAGTTACATTTTTTAATCATTACTTCTAAGACATATGAGAAACAGATAACTGTTTGTTCCCTATCGGCCAGTCACTACAACGTAGGTCAGACTGACCAATAGGAATCTCGCTAGAGAACCAATTTACTTCGAGTGAATCTAAAACAAGCCAATGCACATTGGCGTGCAATCATTTGCAACAGCTGCGCGTCCTCGTCAGCGCGGGTATAAACGAGCGGCTGTGTGATTGCACTTCAGCTTTTTGCTTCGGAGCCAAAGCTTCATGCCTCTACTCAGAGTTGAATTTCTTCAAGCAAGCCTTTTGGAAGATCTCTCGCTTCGTGGCACGGGTGATATGGCACTTCAGCATGAGCAGCTCTCTCTCTCTCTCTCTCTCTCTCTCTCTCTCTCTCTCTCGTGAGCAAAACCCAAAAGCTGTTTTCACAGCTGGTAAGACGACACTAAGAGAGAACCACCGCACGTGCGGGTGCACATTCCTGTCCGTGTCCGCTTCAGCTGTTCCCCTGTGTGCTTCAGTGCCAGCGAGAGCAGTCCCTAAAAGAGCTTACACAGATAGTTCGCGTCTTTTTAAAGATGACGTCCTATCTGTGTGTTTCTGGATGCGGTCGTTACCTGGGATCGCGGGATGGTCACGAACGCTGTATTGTGTGTCTGGGCATTGACACGCACAGTCGGCGTTCGTGGATGAGTCATGTTCTCACTGTGGGAATATGACCACCTTGGAGCTGCGGTCGAGACTCTCGCTCCTGCAAGGGGGCGGAGTCCCCGTGCCGGCGCCCCGTTCCAATCCTCTAACGAGGGTTGCTTTGGCCGCTGGCGCGGGTGACCAGAGGATAACGGTGAGCGCGCCAGTCGTATCTTTTGGCGCTCCCCACGATGAACAGATGTCGATCGCGGCATCGGAGGGTGGGTCAGATATTTCCGCGGACGACGTGTCGGAGCCGCTGCCTCCTTCGGGGGTGCCAGCGGTGCCCGATACAGACCCGGAGATGATGGCCATGCTTTCCCGGGCCGCCGAGAGGGTCGGGCTTGTGTGGAACCCTCCACCGTGTCCCGAACCCTCGAGGTTGGATGATTGGTATCTCGGGGTGGCGCGCGCTGGTTCTCAGCAACCCACCCCAGTGCCATTCTTCCCGGAGGTGCATGAGGAGCTCACTGGGACGTGGACGGCACCTTTACTGCCCGAAACCGTTCCAGTGGTTCCTCCTCCCTCACCACCCTTGACGGCGGGGCAGCTGAGGGTTACACGCGTGTCCCGCCGGTGGAGCGGGCCGTTGCTATGCAACTGTGCCCTAACTCCACTTGGCGCAGAGAACCGTGTCTCCCTTCCCGGGCCTGTAAGTACTCGTCGGACTTAACCGGCAAGGCTTACAAGGCTTGTGGGGAAGCTGCCTCTGCCGTGCACGCTTTGGCTTTGCTCCAGGTTCATTAGGCCAAGGCACTGAAGGAACTGGACGAGGGTGGTCACGACCCACTGGTGTTCCAAGAACTCCGGCGGGCGACGGACCTCATGCTTCGTGTGACGAAGGTTACCGCTCGCTCAGTGGGCCGTGCGATGTCCACATTGGTGGTCCAGGAACGCCATCTCTGGCTGTGTCTGGCTGACATGCGGGAGACCGACAAGCTCCGGTTCCTCAACGCCCCCGTGTCCCAGACCGGCCTCTTCGGCGATGGGGTCGAGAACTTTGCCCAGCAGTTCTCGGCTGTACAAAAGCAGACTGAGGCCATTAAGCACATCCTACCACGGCGGTCAGCTGCTGCCTCCACCCCATCGCCGGCGGCTCCTCAGTCTGCTCGTCGCCGGGGGCGCCCGCCTGCGCCCTCCCCGGCTCCCGCGCCGCAGCAGCAGCCTCCACCGAAACGGCGCCGTGGATCCAGTCGCAGACAGGACGCCCCGCCCGTCCGGGCCCCCGCCAAGAAGGCCGGCAAAGCCAAGAGCAAGCGGCCCTAGGACGGGAAACCAAGAGATGGCCGGGACTGCTCTCCAGGAGACGATGACCGCATCGCTCCTTCCCCCGGAAGAGTTCCGGGTGGAAAATTCTTTGTTTGTTCCGCCGCTGGCCCCAGAGCCAGCAGTACCCAAATTTTCAATAAAAGAGCAGTTTCTACCATCTCTGGGTCCGAAGAGGACTCGGAGAGCAGTGGGGGGACAAAATCCTTACCACTCTCATCCTCCTCTTCTTTCGCCAGCTGGCATCAGTGTACGGTCCGAGAACGCCACCGAGCCGCCTCCTGCACCTCCTGACCCGTGGAACCAGGTAAGCGCTTCACAGCACACTCAGATCCCGCTGGGGGCTGCCTCCCAGAGAGAGCCCCCTCAGCCAGGTCCCTGTGTTCCACTTCGCTGCCCCACTCCGGGTACGCCTACAGTCCCCTTGGTCCCGCTTGTACGGTCTCTGAGAGCCTGGTTAGCGCTCCCCAGTCCGTCTCGCTGCCTCATCCGGACCATCAGGCTCGGCTATGCGATTCAGTTCGCCCGGCGTCCCCCCAAGTTTCGGGCCATCCACTCCACTACAGTGAGAGCAGCCGATGCCCATGTCTTGCATGCGGAGATCGCAGTCCTACCGGCGAAGGACGTGATAGAGCCGGTCCCTCCAGCCGATATGAAGGCAGGGCACTACAGTCCCTCCTTCATTGTACCAAAGAAAGGTGGTGGGTTACGACCGATCTTGGACCTGCGAGTTTTGAATCGGAGCCTCCACAAGCTACCGTTCAAAATGCTCACGCACAAACGCATCTTCGAATGCATCCGTCCCCGAGATTGGTTTGCAGCGATCGACCTGAAGGACGCGTACTTTCATGTCTCGATTCTCCCTCGACACAGGCCGTTTCTGCGCTTTGCGTTCGAGGGTCGAGCATATCAGCACAAGGTCCAACCCTTGTGGCTGTCCCTGTCCCCCCTGTGTCCTCACGAAAGTCGCGGAGGGGGCCCTCGCTCCCATGAGAGAACAGGGTGTTCGCATCCTCAACTATCTCGACGACTGGCTCATACTAGCACACTCTCGAGATCAGTTATGCGATCACAGGGACCTTGTGCTCAGGCACCTCAGCCAGTCTTCGGGTCAACTGGGAGAAGAGCAAACTCGCCCCCCGTGCAGAGGATCTCTTTTCACGGAATGGAGTTGGATTCGGTCGCACAAACAGCGCGCCTCACAGAGCAACGCGCTCAGTCGGTGCTGGACTGCTTGAACACGTTCAAGGGCAGGACAGCGGTCCCACTGAAATTCTTTCAGAGGCTCCTGGGGCATATGGCAGCAGCAGCAGCGGTAACCCCGCTCGGCTTGCTTCATATGAGACCGCTTCAGCACTGACTTCACAGCCGAGTCCCGAGATGGGCGTGGCATCACGGCACTCACCGGGTGGCAATCACACCGGCCTGCCGTCAGACCTTCAGCCTGTCGTCAGATCCCTCGTTCCTTCGGGCAGGAGTCCCCTTGGAACAGGTATCCAGGCACGCTGTGGTATTCACAGATGCCTCTGCCACCGGCTGGGGTACCACATACAACGGGCATGCAGTATCAGGGGTGTGGACGGACCCTCATCTGCATTGGCATATCAATTGCCTCGAGTTGCTAGCAGTACACCTCGCTCTGCGCCATCTGAAAAGGCCGCTGCAGGGCAGGGATGTGCTGGTCCGTACGGACAACACTGCGACTGTTGCGTATATCAACCGGCAAGGTGGTCTACGCTCCCGTCGCATGTCGCAACTCGCCCGCCATCTCCTCCTCTGGAGTCAGAAGCATCTGAGGTCGCTTCGAGCCATGTATGTCCCCGGCATGCTCAACCGTGTGGCCGACGAGCTATCACGAGCTGTGCTCCCGGGAGAATGGCGACTCCACCCCTAGGTGGTTCAGCTGATCTGGAGAGAGTTCGGGGAGGCTCAGGTAGACCTGTTTGCCTCCTCAGAGACCTCCCACTGCCAGCTGTTTTACTCCCTGACCGAGGGAACACTTGGCACGGACGCACTGGCACACAGCTGGCCCCGGGGCCTTCGCAAATATGCGTTTCCTCCAGTGAGCCTTCTTGCACAGACACTGTGCAAAGTCAGGGAGGACAAGGAGCAGGTCCTTCTGGTGGCTCCCTACTGGCCCACTCGGACCTGGTTCCCAGAACTCATGCTCCTTGTGACAGTCCCTCCCTGGCCCATTCCTCTGAGGAAGGATCTTCTGACTCAGAGACGGGGCACCCTATGGCACCCGCGTCCAGACCTCTGGAAACTCCATGTCTGGTCCCTGGACGGGACGCGGAGGTTCTAGGTGACTTACCACCAGAGGTACTTAACACCATCACTTCAGCACGGGCTCCGTCCACGAGACGTGTCTACGCCCTGAAGTGGAACCTGTTCGTCGAGTGGTGTTCTTCTCGCCGAGAAGACCCCCGAAGATGTTCGATAGGGTCTGTGCTTTCCTTCTTGCAGCAAGGGTTGGAGCGAAGACTGTCTTCCTCCATCCTCAAAGTCCATTCTGCTGCTATTTCAGCTTATCACGACCACATCGATGGCAAAACAGTTGGAAAGCACGACCTGGTCGTCAGGTTTCTTAGGGGGGCGAGACGATTAAATCCTCCTCGACCCCCCTCCATACCCTCTTGGGATCTTTCCCTGGTTCTCCGAGCATTTCAGGACGTTCCCTTTGAGCCTTTGCAAACAGTGGACTTAAAGCTTTTTTCCATGAAGACTTTGCTACTGGTTGCATTGGCCTCTGTCAAGAGGGTAGGAGACCTGCACGCATTTTCGGTCGACGAATCGTGCCTAGAGCTCGGGCCGGGTGACAGCCATGTGGTATTAAGACCCCGGCCTGGCTATGTGCCCAAGGTTCCTACCACTCCCTTTAGTGACCAGGTAGTGAACCTGCAAGCGCTGCCCTTGGAGGAGGCAGACCCAGCCCTGGCTTTGCTCTGTCCCGTTCGCGCTCTGCGTATGCACGTGGACAGAACTCGAAGTATCAGGACCTCAGACCAGCTCTTTGTCTGTTACGGAGGCCAGCAGAAGGGAAAGGGTGTCTCCAAGCACAGGATGGCCCACTGGATAGTGGATGCCATCGCCTTGGCTTACCAAGCTCAAGGCGTGCCCTGCCCGCTCAGGTTGCATGCACACTCCACGAGAGGTGTTGCATCCTCCTGGGCGCTGGCTCGTGGCGCCTCGCTAACAGATATCTGTAGAGCTGCGGGCTGGGCGACACCTAACACGTTCGCTAGATACTATAGCCTACGTGTGATGCCGGTCTCCTCACGTGTTCTCACCCTAAACAGGTAGAAGCACTGAGAGGCCCGGCTCTGTCGGCTTGCTGCACCCTACTGTGCAACCTTATTGCTCCAGAGTGAAAAACCTGTCAAGTCCTCCAACACCCCTCGGCCCGGACATGGCGGAGCATCCGGAGCCAGGCCCCTGTCCGCTGAATCCTTGAGAGCCGGACCCGGGCTGGGTTCCATATGTGCGACCCTTCGGGGATCCCATATGTGTATATGTTCCACGGCTGCTCCTAAGTCGGAAGCCCGTGTCTTTCCCTTGGGCTAAGTCACCCATTATTTCATATGCAGTACAGCCTTCGGGTTAGTCCATATGTATGTCCACATAACTCTCTGAAGAAAGTGGCTTCCGCAGCGTTCCCCTCCCTCTAAGGGCACGCTTTCCCAGTGTTATCCAAAGTCTCACTGTATGGGTTGTAAAGGAACAACAGTGTCAGACACTCTCTGTGTAACCCTCCTCCTATCGTCCTTCCAGGCAAGAAGGTGTAGAGGCTTGCATGGGGCGCTGGATGGGGTGCAGCGACTGTGGCGCTTTGATAGGGATTCCTATTGGTCAGTCTGACCTACGTTGTAGTGACTGACCGATAGGGAACGTCTCGGTTACATATGGTAACCCTCGTTCCCTGAGGGAGGGAACGGAGACGTAGGTCCCGTCGCCACATCTGCTGCTGCCCGCCGGGGGGCCAGCTTCCCAAGTTTGGCTCCTCAGCAAAAAACTGAAGTGCAATCACACAGCCGCTCGTTTAAACCCGCGCTGACGAGGACGCGCAGTTGTTGCAAATGATTGCACGCCAATGTGCATTGGCTTGTTTTAGATTCACTCAAAGTAAATTGGCTCTCTAGCGAGATTCCTATTGGTCAGTCTGACCTACGTCTCCGTTCCCTCCCTCAGGGAACGAGGGTTACCATATGTAACCGAGACGTTAAAAATGGTAAATTTGTTATTACATCAGGAATGGACTTGAATAGGCTTGGATTTTTTTCCTTCTCCTCCATGCACAGGGAAATGATGAGACCAGAATAGAAATATTCATGATTCTGCCTAGCTGAAAATACAGAATTATGTTAGACACTCAGTCACTGACTGCGCACATTCAGTTTAAATATTGTATTTTATGGAATAAAGCATTTTATTTTTAATTTACATGAAATCTCAAATGTGTGACCTTCTGGGTTTACCATATTTTATGTGCCATTACAATATTTGATGCTAAATTAAACCTGTACAAAGTAATGTGTAAATTGGGTAATGTGATGCATATTGTCGCTATCCACGTTACATTTTTTGTTTTGCGATATAGCCTATTGTTACATCCCTATATTGATTTTTCTTAGAAAAATGAACCTGACGTCAAGTTGATGTCAACATCCGACGTCGTACAGACGTTGGATTTTGGCTGGAAATGAAAGTAGGGTTGACGTCGTTTTTCTTTTGATACTTAAGATACTTGTTACTTTAATACTTTTAAAAACGAGTACTTCTGTACTTTTACTTAAGTAAAAATCTCTTTCAAACTTTTACTTGTAACAGAGTAATATTTGACCACTTTCACTCAAGTAAGGAAGAGTACTTTGAGTACTTTGTCCACCTCTGCTCATATTCATCTCAAGCATGAGATAATGGTTTGTTTATTTCACTCTTTATCTATCTGTCTATATAAGCAGGCTGCAGCACAAGTGTTTTCATCATTGATAATATTAAGAAATCTTTCTTGAGCACCAAATTAGAATAGAATGATTTCTGAAGGATCATGTGACACTGAAGACTGAAATAATGATGCTGAAAATTCAGCCTTGCCATCATAGAAATAAAATATATTTTAAATGACAGTATATTTGGATAGAAAACGTCTCGGTTACGGATGTAACCCTCGTTCCCTGAGTAGGGAACGGAGACGTTCCGTCGGATGACGACGAATGGGGGTTTCGCTTAGAAAGCCTATCCGCTTCGAGTAATACAAAACGAGCCAATGGCAAAGAAATGCCATGGGTCTGCAGAATTTGCATGGAGCAGCTCCGCCCCACCTCGTGGGTATAAAGGGCGGAAATTCCAGCAAAGCAGTATGTTTCCTCGCTGAGGAGCCAAGACTGAGCTCAGGCGATCCCCGCGGTACAGCGGAAAGTGGCAGGAAGACGGAACGTCTCCGTTCCCTACTCAGGGAACGAGGGTTTAATCCGTAACCGAGACGTTCCCTTTCGTTGTCACTCCGAGTTCCGTCGGATGACGACGAATGGGGATACCAGTCTAATCATGCCACCTTCTCGGCTGTCTTCCAGTGCCCTGCTTAATCTGAGATCCCTGTTGTGAGACAGCACGGACGAAGGACTCCTATTAGCACAGGAATACCAAGGTACACTGGGGAGCATATCCCAAAAATGTTAAGGGAATACACAATTACTGCCAACCCAGAGGGGGGGGGGGGGACTTAGAGAATACACATATGACCCGAGGGATGCATATGGGGAATCACTGGGGTGTCCAGCAGCAGGTGGAATATTTCAACCCCAGGGGTGGCAAGGTGGCTTGCCAAGGGAAAGACACATGCTCAAAAGAGGCTTACAGTGGAAATACACATGTGGGGGTAGCTCAGAGGAGGTACCATGCACACGGGAGGCACCTAGCCGACGCGCAGCCAAGAGACACTGGCGCCAGCATCAGGAGTGCTGGAGGAACTCAGGGCTTTCGGGGAAGCTCACCTGAGGGGAATATCGCACGTATCCAGTCCGTGGAGTGGAATGGCGAGCAAGCGAAGACACCTGAGTGGGTCCGGTACTAGCTGGTTGAAGCGAGTACATGAGAGGACACTGGCTCCACTCGGAGATTGTAGATTCTGGCGAATGTGTTGGGTGTCGCCCAGCCTGCAGCTCTGCAGATGAGCCCAAGAGGACGCCACACTCCGGGTGGATTGGGCAGTCACACCAAGGGGGCACGGTCGACCTTGCTGTTGGTAAGCCAAAGTAATGGCGTCCACTATCCAGTGAGACAACCTTTGCTTGGAGAGAGCCTTTCCCTTCAGTCTCCCACCATAACAGACAAAGAGCTGGTCTGAGGTCCTGAAACACTGCGTTCTGTCTACATAGATGTGGAGAGCACGTACTGGACAGAGCAGTGCCAAGGCTGGGTCTGCCTCCTCCGGGGGCAGCGCTTGCAGGTTCACCCGGAAGGGAGTGGTAGGAACCTTGGGCACATATCCAGGCACATATTCAGGCCGGGGTCTCAGGATCACGTGAGAGTAAGCCGGCCTGAATTCCAGGCACGCTTCGTCAACGGAGAATGCGTGCAGGTCCCCTACCCTCTTAATAGAGGCCAATGCAGTCAGAAGCGCTGTCTTCATTGACAGGAAGTTAAGCTCGACCGACTGCAAAGGCTCGAAGGGAGCACTCCGCAGGGCAGTTAGCACCACTGCGAGGTCCCAAGAGGGTACGAGAGGAGGGCGAGGAGGATTCAGTCTCCTCGCTCCTCTCAGGAACCTGACGATCAGGTCGTGCTTCCCTACGGACTTACCTTCTATAAGGTCGTGCTGTGCGGCAATAGCGGCGACATAGACCTTGAGGGTGGAGGGAGACAGCCTTCGCTCCAACCCATCTTGAAGAAAGGAAAGCACAACACCGATCGAACATCTCCGGGGGTCTTCTCGGTGAGAAGAACACCAGCTGACAAAGAGGTTCCACTTCAACGCGTAGAGGTGTCTCGTGGACGAAGCTCTAGCGGAAGTGATGGTAGCCACCACCGCTGGTGGTAGGGTACTCAAACCTGCCTCGTCCCGTCCAGGAGCCACACGTGGAGGTTCCAAAGATCGGGACGAGGGTGCCATAGGGTGCCCCGTCCCTGAGAAAGGAGGTCCTTCCTCAGAGGAATCGGCCAAGGAGGTGCTGTCGCGAGGAGTACAAGTTCGGGGAACCAGGTCCTGGCGGGCCAGTAAGGCGCGACCAAAATGACCTGCTCCTCGTCCTCCCTGACCTTGCGCAGGGTCTGCGCAAGAAGGCTCACTGGGGGAAACCCATATTTGCGGCCCCGCAGCCAGCTGTGCGCCAGAGCATCCGTGCCGAGCGTGCCCTCGGTCAGGGAACAGATCTATCTGTGCGTCCCAGAACTGGTCCCAAATCAGCTGAACCGACTGGGGATGGAGTCGCCATTCTCCAGGGAGGGGCTGAAACCATGAGAGCCCGTCTGCACAGTTCAGGGCTCCAGGAATATAAATGGCACGAAGCGACCTCAGATGCTTCTGACTCCATAAGAGGAGGTGGCGGGCGAGTTGCGACATACGGCGGGAGCGCAGACCACCCTGACGGTTGATGTACGCTACAGTCGCGGTATTGTCTGAACGGACTAGTACATGCTGGCCCCTGAGCACGGCTCGGAGGCGGCACAGGGCGATCTGTACAGCCAGCAACTCGAGGCAATTGACGTGCCATAAGCGGTGGGGTCCTGTCCAGGAGCCCGCGGCAGCACGTCCGTTGCACATGGCGCCCCAGCCCGTGGCAGAGGCATCTGTCGTTTCAACAACATGCCGTGAAGCTCGTTCCAGAGGCACTCCGGCTTGTGGAAAACTGAGGTTCGACGATGGGGTGAAGGTCTGACGGCAGGTCGGAGTAACTGGTACTCGGAGGGTGCCGTGATGCCATGCCCACCTCGGGACTCGGTCGCGAAGCCACAGCTGAAGCGGTCTCATATGAAGCAATCCGAGCGGGGTAGTCGCGGCTGCAGAAGCCATATGCCCCAGGAGCCTCTGAAAAAGTTTCAGTGAAACCGCACTCTTGCCCTTGAACTGTCTCAGGTAAGTCAGCAGTGACTGCGCGCTCGCTCGTAAGCTGCGCGGACATGGCGACCAAGTCGATGTTCATACCGAGAAAAGAGATCCTCTGGACGGGGCAAAGTTACTCTTCTCCCAGTTGACCCGAAGGCCCAGACGGGCTAAGTGCCGGAGCACTAAGTCCCTGTGTTCGCAAACCTGGTCTCGAGAGTGAGCTAGGATCAGCCAGTCGTCGAGATAGTTCAGGATGCGAACCCTGTGTTCCCGAAGGGGAACAAGGGCTGCCTCGACGACCTTCGTGAAGACGCAAGGAGACAGGGCTAGCCCGAATGGGAGAACCGCGTACTGATATGCCTGCCCCTCAAAAGCAAACCGTAGGAACGGTCTGTGTCAAGGGGGAATGGAGACATGAAAGTAGGCGTCTTTCAGGTCGATCGCTGCAAACCAATCCTGGGGCCGCACACATTCGAAAATGCGTTTGGCAGTGAGCATCTTGAGCGGTTCAGCACGCGCAGGTCCCGGATTGGCTGTAACCCACCGGTTTTCTTCGGGACAATGAAGTACGGGCTGTAGAAGCCAGACCTCATTTCGGCTGGAGGGACAGTCTCGATCACACCCTTCGCCAGCAGGGTAGCAACCTCCGCACTCATGATAGGGGCCACCGACCATAGTGGAGCGGACTCCCCTGCGCGGGGAGGAGACCGCGCGAACTGAATCGCGTAGCCGAGCCTGATCGTTCATGCGACCCAGCGGGACAGGTTGGGAAGCTCTAGCCAGGCTACCAAGAACTGTACCAGCGGGGTCACGCGAACCACAGACTTCCCGTCGGTGGGGCAGCGAGGCGGTATGACTGGCCCGGACGTGGACGGCATAGCGGCCCGGTGTGGGGGCACAGTCATAGACCGCGTCCTGACAGAGGAGACCAGGGAAGGACGAACGTTCCACGGGGGTCTGCTCTGCCAGGGGTCTGGCGACAGAGGAGGATGAGAGCGCCACGGTCCGGGGACGGCGCGCACTGTCATCTGGCTCTGGGACAGAGGAGGACGAGGGGTGCACGGCCCGGGGGCGGCGCACCGTGCCGTCCGAGAACTCTGTGTGCTCAGAAACGGGAGAGTCAGTTCTTTCTGAATAGGAAAAGGAAGGAGTGGCCCTGCTACCAGCTCCTGGAAAGAACTGAGTCCCATCTCTGAGGAGCCCATCTCAAGAGTGCCGCTTAACCCGGCGTATAGCGGGGGGCGGGGCTGGAGAGGGCTGTGGCGTCCCCCTGCGGCTTCCAGAGCCAGCCCGGGTGAACGGGCGGGGTGGGAGCCGCAGGAGGGCGCCTTCGGCGGTGGGCAGACTGAGGGATCAGCTCGGACGGCGGGGCCGTCGGGGCAGAATAGGCCTCAGTCTGCTCGTGGGCGGTTGAGAACTGTTGGACAAAGCCCTCAACCGCACCGCCGAAGAGGCCGACCTGGGATATGGGGGTGTCAAGCAGATGGGTCCGCCCGACATCCTGCACATCGGACAGGTTCAGACACAGAATGGTGTACATCACCTGACCCAGGGAACGTACGGCCACTTTCGTCGCTCGGAGAGCAAGGTCAGTGGCGGCGTGCAGCTCATTGAAGAGCCCTAGGTCAGTCCCGCCCTCGTGCATGTCCGTGAGCATCTGGGTCTGGTAGACCAGCAGAATGGCCATGGCATGCAGTGAGGCGGCTGCCTGTCCTGTAGCGCTATAGGAATTCGCCACAAGTGTAGACGAAAAACTACAGGCTTAGGACGGGTGCTTAGGATCGCGCCGAGAGGAAGCACTCTGAGGACACAGTAGCATCGCAACAGAGCGTTCAACCGGGGGACCCCAGTGTACCTATGGGCGGCGGCCCCGTCGAGGGAAGGAAGGGCGAAGTAGATCAACGAGGGATCGCTGGAAGACATGGGGGTCTTCGAGGATTTCGAGATCTCCTGATGCACATCCGGGAAAAAAGGTATTGGAGTGGACGCTGACAGGAGTCAGCGGCCACACCCAAAAACCAATCGCCCGGGAAAGCATGGCCGTCATCTCAGGATCTGACTCGACAAATGCCATATGCACACCCGAAAGTGGCAGCACTGTCAAATCTTCACTTCCTGAAAATTCTAGCCCACCCTGTGATGCTGCGATGGACAACAGATCCGATTCTGGAGCGTCAAGGGAAACCCGCGGGGCATCCGAAAATAGACCCGGGGAATCCCCTGAACACTCGCGGGTTGCGTCACTGAAGAGGGGGGCGTGGTCCACGGACAAACAGTCGGCGGATTTGTTCCACACACACACTCTCAGGTCACCCTGGCCACCAGCCGAAGTAGCACCTCACGTGGAGAGTGTTAGATCGGGGTGTGGATGAGGGGACTCTCTCTCTAACGAGATCATTGAGTCTCGACCGTAATGACGCGATGATCATGTTCCCGCGGGGAGAACGTGAGTCATCCACAAACGCTGCTCTAGCGTGATGAAGCCCAAGCACGCAGATTAGAGAATGTGCCCATCAAAATCGGAAATGAGTCGACCGCAACCAGAAATGCACGGGCGAGCCGTCTTTAAAAAGACGTGCCGCGTGCGAGCTCTTTTGTGAGAGGAGGAAGAAACTCCGCGATGTTGAAGCGAGCAGGGAGAAACACACTCATTGGCAGATCACTGCACAGATCAGCAGGCAATGTGAACTCGCTGCAGACTGCCGTCACACCAACACCGGAGAGAGTGGCTCGTCTCGTAGAGTGAAGTCAGAAATGGCTGTGGAGTGAAGAGATACTCTTGACTCCGAAGCGAAAACATACTGCTTTGCTGGAATTTCCGCCCTTTATACCCACGAGGTGGGGCGGAGCTGCTCCATGCAAATTCTGCAGACCCATGGCATTTCTTTGCCATTGGCTCGTTTTGTATTACTCGAAGCGGATAGGCTTTCTAAGCGAAACCCCCATTCGTCGTCATCCGACGGAACTCGGAGTGACAACGAAAGGGAACTAGTTCTTTACATATTTCAAATTCTAATATTATTTCACAATATTTCTGTTTTTACTGTATGTTTGATGAAATAAACGCAGCCATGTTGAACATAACTTACATAAGAGACAATTTTACCGACCCCAAACTTTGAAAGGTTGTGTGTGTGTGTGTGTGTGTGTGTTTGGGGTCCCAGAAGTCCCAATAATTTCAGTATGAAAATAATAATAGTAATTTCAAAATGAACCTCTTATATTCCTTTTAAGCTTCCTCTGACCTCATTTGACTTGATACTCGATTACTTAATTATTTTGTCGTATAAAGTAAACATGCACGTTTCATAAATGTGACTGTTATCCCATACTAATAGGCTTTATGCCGAGCATCACGTGACCAAACCGGAAAACGGGTCTCATTGCATCCGCTTGTCAGAGAAAGTGTTAACGGCTGTAAGAACTAACTACGATATCTATGGATTTTTAAGGTAATCAGCTAACCTACTAAGTTCACTTTGTTTTTGGTGTTTTATGCTATTTAAATATCTAAACGTTAGTGTGAAGAAGAAAAATTAAAAAACTTTTAAATATCAATCTGCACATGCGAGGGACATTGGTTATGCTGATTTTTGCTTGCTCCTTTTAAGTTATCTTGAGTAAAACTGCAAAACAATTCATGAAGCACATACAAAAGACCTGAATCGGAAGCGATGTGATCTGTTTTCCGGCTTGGTCACGTGACGCTCGGCATAAAGCCTATTTCGTTTCTGTTTAGGGTCAGTTTGACCCCTGTTTAGAAAAAAAGACAATAAAATATATCTTAATAGACAACTGGCTACTGCTGTAGAAAATACTGCTTTCAGAAAATCTGTTGAATGTGATAATCTCTAGCAGTTCCATTTGTTGACACCAGTGGCACATAAATGACACATTTCAGCTTTAAACAAAGACTTTATGAAAGTTTTCCTCAGTCGAAATATTACCAAAGAAACCATATAAGCCGGTCTGCCACTAGAATATAAAAACTCAAATTCGACATCTGTATATCTGCCAACCCACAAACAGGGCCAGCCGTTGTCACAAAGTCTTTTTTCCACCCTGTGTTCCGGCAGTGGGTTGCGTGATGAGAATAGGACCCACTATGGAAGATACTCTGTTTTGGAATTTCTTTCATAAGAATGTCACACTTGCTCCTGATTTGGCCGCCCATTGTAACGTCTTACTGTCTTCTTCTGTCTTACTGTGACTGTCCCTGTCCGTGGTCCTGAATACAGCGCTGTGGAGAAGAGATAGCGCCGTGCTTGGCGGAGCTGCAAGGGTGAATCACTGTGACAATTCACCGTGACTGAAAGCCCACTCAGCTCCGTCCCACATGCTTGTGCAGACAAGACTCTCCCTGGGTCTCTGCCCAGAGAACTGACTCAAATAAGACACAATCCAGGAAAGCTTTCACAAGGCGGACAGCTGCTTGTTCTTGTGGTAGGCTCTCTTTTGTGGGATATAGGAAGAGTGAGGTGATAGATGAGGTATAAATAGAGTAAATCTCTTCTTTTCAGCACTATAATAAATTGTGTGTATAGATCCCTTTAAATGCATAAACAGTTGTTCTTGTAATATCCTTTTTATCTCCCTTGAGGTTGACTTTAAACTTCCGTTTCATGTGCTGGTTATTAGAGGCAGAGTGAGGACTGTGAATACTAAATTCAGATTCATGAAGGTGTTCGTGCATTGTATGACGAGAGGTGTCTCTATTTAGCAAATCTGCCTTGTCAGAGGTAAAAATGATTAACTCACTTGTATGCAGATGGCTTGAAAGGAAATTACATCTGACAGAGGCTGATGAGCCAAATAAAGTGCAAAGGATATGTTCCTTAATTGGTTTCATCTTCATATGCCACGTGATTCAAATGATTTTTCAGTCTTGGTTCCTTTTTAAATTAAGCATGGCAGGCATTCTTGCATGGTCCTAAAAATGATCTGTTCAGCCTAGAGTATGCAGGCATTTGCCTTTATTTTCTTTGCAGTTAAGTGACTATAAACACATTTATAAATTATTTTCAAACATTTTTTTTTACCACAGTTTCCACAAAAATATTAAAGGATTAGTTCACTTCAGAATTAAAATGTCCTGATAATTTACCCCCATGTCATCCAAGATGTTCATGTCTTTCTTTCTTCAGTTGAAAAGAAATTTGAGGAAAACATTCCAGGATTTTTCTCCATATAGTGGACTTTAACAGGTTGAAGGTCCATATTGCAGTTTCAATGCAGCTTCAAAGGGCTCTACACGATCCCAGCCGAGGAATAAGGATCTCATCTAGTGAAACGATCTGTCATTTTCAAAAAAAAAAAAAAAATGTATGTACTTTTTAACCACAAATACTCTTGCACTAGCTTTACATAATCACGTTAATAATAATAATAATACATTTATTTATAGAGCACTTTCCATTAAAGTGCTTTACAACAGGAATAAAGATTAAAATGCAAACAATACAGTAAAAATTAAGTGAACATTAAATCATTGAACATTCAGGACTCATACGCAGCAATGAATAAATAGGTCTTAAGCTTAAATTTAAATTTAAAAACATCAATTGAACTTGCCAGCCTAATATCAGCTGGTAGACTGTTCCATAATGTTGGAGCACGAAACCAAAAGGCTCGCTCACCAACCGTTTTCTTCCTAACCTTTGGTACAGTCAGAAGTCCTGTCCCGTGGGAGCGCAGCAACCGCGTAGGCACATAAGAATTTAAAAGATCAGACAGATACATTGGTGCAAGGATGTTAGAATCAGATTATTATATTTTGTAGAGTAATTATCAAAAAGTTTCATTCAAATTCCACTCAGCTCGAAACACAACACAAAAATAAGTAACGGACTGACCTTTGACTAAATGACATCAAGAAATAGCAGTTTCAGACTTCCAAGAACATACTTTGAGTGAAAATACACCCTTAACCCAATTTAACCAATCTGTCCCTGTACAGCTGGGTAGAGCAAATGCAAAAACAGCGGAAGGCATTTCCCTCCTAACTTCATTTTCATCATTTGGTCTGACAGACTTTCTCTCAAATCATCCATCTGTTTTCTATGAAGCGAAAGATGACGAACAGCTCGGTACCTGTCTGAAAAAGTTTTTCGCTCTCTACAAAATCTGACAACACTAAATATATTCAAAGGGCACAGGACAGATGAAGGTGATCTTATAAATAAAACCAATCAAATTACATACACAAAGACCTAGTTTGTAAACAATTATTAGCAAGTTATTTGCAGGGAACATAATATTAGCTATAAAATATAATTATTGGCATTATTATTATTTTAGCAAGTGTAACTGTCACAGGCCAGTAAGAATTGTGTGTGTAAACCTCACTCCCCTGGCCTCAAGAGCCGCGCTAGCGAATGATGCTATATCGGCTGCGGTCTTTAACGTCCTTGTTATCACGCCAGCCTCCCACGCCGGAGACCCGGTTTGAACACCGCCCGGAGCGGGACGAGTAGGACCTGTTACACAAGGATCAGAGATATACAATAGGGTCCAAAAATCATACCATTGATCCTTTGTACAGATGGTAAGATGATCCTGCTTTGATTAAAGCAGAAGGTGCTCTTTGAATCATTCTAAAATCATTCTGGAGAACATGATGATTAATCCAATTCATGTTAGATTAAGTGTGGCTGTTTTAAAAAATATTCTGAAATTGATGTTCAATTCTTAATTAAACTTTCACTCAAGTTATGCTAATAATAAAATTTGTAATATATAAGAACTTTCCCTAGTGGTTTCAGAATTTTGGGACCCACTCCCCCCCCCCAAGATATACTAGAGATTATAAAGAAGTGAAAGAGAAGAGGGAGGAAGGTTAAGAGTAGCTCAATGCTGCTTCTGCAGCCCAGCCTACGGGGTCACAGCTGGGAGGTTCTTCTGCTCTGCCCTGGGCCTTTCGTCAGTTGTGCTTTTACACACACGCACACACACTTTAATGCATAGTGCCAGTAGCACTGTTCAGCAAGAGCTAATTAGAGCTCCGAGTTTGAACAGAATTCACTAAAGCCTCAAGTTCAAGTTTCCCTGTGGTCACCACTTTTAAAATCTCAGTTCACAGCTGACCGTTCAAAAGGTTAATGAGTAGCTCCACTTTAAACCATGGGGATGTTTCTTTTCGTTTCTTACAGTAATCAAAAAACGGGGTGAAAACAGAACGTGTTTTTGTTTCAGTCGACTGTTCCTACAGGAACATTCTAAGTCACTGTGAGTGAAGCTCAACTGACAGCATTTGTGGCATAATGTTGATTATAAAAAAAATATTTTTCCACCTTGTCCCTCATATATCCTATTCTGAAAAAAAAAAAAAAAAATCTGGGTTACAGTGGGACATTTACACTGTAAAAAAAGGCAGTAAAAAAACCTTTACAGTAAAAAAATACGGTTGCAACATTTTAGGTTTTCTGATTGAAAAAAGTGGCTGAAATAATGTTAATATACCAGTCTACTGAATTACTATCTGTTTTAATCTGTTTTGTATATTTATAATATACTGGCAACCACCATAAAATGAAGAAACATAATTATTTAAATGAAAAACCATTAAATGTGAAGTGTCACACAGGGAATTCTAGGAATGTCAAATTTGCGGGGGGTTTTTCGCATCTATAAGATGACAAAATGTTGTCTGTTAAATTTAACAGTATTTTACTTTAAATTACATATAATGTCATGTTGTTATAGAGTGCAACAGTACCTGCCCCCTTTTTCAGTGGTGCTGGTTCTGAAGTATTTTTTCATAAAAAAATTTCGCATAGGGATTTTGCAATAGTCTTTGTTAAAGAGTTATAAGCCATGAACCAAGACAATTAGCTAGGAGGTGAATCACAACATTGCAAACTTTGATTTGAAGCAAACAATAAATAAATAAATAGAAAGACAAAAAGACAAAGGTACAAGACTGTGTACTTAGAGAATTAGAGAATTATCCCATAATTTACTTACCCTCAAGCCATAGGTGAATATGACTTTCGGCCAAACACAATTGGAGTAATATTAAATAATTTCCTGCTCTTCCAAGATTTATATGGGAGTGAATAGTGCCTGAGATTTTGAAGCCCCAAAAAAATGCATCATAAAAGTAATCCATACGGCTCCAGGGGGTTAATAAAGGCCTTCTGAATCAAAGCAATGTGACGATTTTGTAAGAAAAATATCCATATTTATAACTTTATAAACTACAATCTGCTTCAGTTTTCAAGCTCAAATAGGCTAATACACACATTTTAACCTCAGAAGAATTAATTTAAGTGCTTTTATTATTTACTTCCTATGAAAATTGGCCCCATTTACTCCCATTAAAGACAATGAGGGACAATATATATATACAGGGTTCCCACGGGTCCTTGAAATCCTTGAAAGTTAGTGAATCTGACTTTTTTTTTTCAAGGCCCTGGAAAGTTTTTGAAAACAAACATAATAGATACAAGTCCTTGAAAGTGCTTGAATTTATTTTTTGCAAGGAGTTTTCTGGAAAAAATTCCATATTATTCCCTCTGGTCCGCGGTGTTATTTCGCCAACACTTTGTGGCCTATGCATACTAGCTTGCTTGATATACGTTAGTTACTGGCATTTACGTGTTACTATAAGGGGTAGTTCACTTTAAAATGGAAGTTAGCCCATGATTTACTCCCCCCTCAAGCCATCCCAGCCATTACATAGGGAGCTATATAGTTGGTTACAGGACATTACACAAGTTTTTATTTTTTTAACGCCTCCAAGTGGCACTTTTCTCACTTCAATAAATGGATTTTAAAGGCCTCCACTCTGTTTTAATGTGAAATATTGCATTTATTGAAAAAAATAATTATAAAATTAGTTCTAATGGAAAAAATAGCTCATAAAAAAAATATAAATATTGCATAGTATTCCTTCAAATTCCTTCAAAATTCTGAATAATATCATCAAAAAATATTATTGAACAAAAATATAATACATTGGTTTTCCTGAAAAAAAACAAAACAAGTTACATTTCAAGGCTGCGGTCGCTTTTGACTGTGACGGAGCCAAGTGTGACCCCTAAAAGAAGAGGACCAGAGGGTTTAGTCCTTGAATTTGAGGGTATTTGACCTGGAAAGTCCTTGAAAGGTCCTTGAATTTCAGGTTAACCAAGGTGTGGGAACCCTGATATATAGGTCTATATATACTGTATATATATTGTGGTGATCGCTATTATGCCACAGATGCTATCGATAAACTTAACTTGTGCTGAACTAGGAATATTTCTGTGAATGGGAACAGGCATGACGCCATATTGGAGGTTGTGTACAGTAATGGGTCTCTGGAAGTGTAATTAACTTCAAAGCATGCTTGCTAATGCTGGTTAATTAGAAGCTCTCTGGAATGCAGAACTATCAGGAATAAAACTGCTGTGGATGAAGAGATTAGAAAGATCACAATTGGAGAAGGAGAAGCACATGACAGATGATCTATAGTTTTAATGACCTGATTATACAACACATGCTCCAATTAGACTGATTAGGCTACAGAAGGCTTGTTTAATCACTTCATTTTTCTAAAATATTGAGGAATTTGCAGGATGAGAGTGTGTGGTCCTTCTCTAACACCCAGCTTCAGAAGTGTCATGCCCACTCAAACATCACTCTAAGAATTTTATTTTTTTGCTGCAAATTGATTTTTGTATCTTTTGATTTTATTGTATAGGCTTATGTGAAAACAGAGTTTAATTAAAATGCTGTTGCTGACATAACACTTTCAAACATCTAGTCGCACTTTCCACAGATCATTTGCTTTAAACTTAAAACTGTTATCATCCACCTTCATGTCGCTCCAAAGTCATATGCCTTTTTTACTGTGAGCAAAATGTCAGATCTGCCCGTTTCATACAATGAAAATGCAAGTTGATCACTGGTTGTCAAGTTGCAGTTTTGCTGTTCATAAAAAATAAAATAAAAAAAAGTTAGTTCCCATTCAAAGATTAGCAAAAACCACGAGACTTTAAACTTAAACAAATTAACAAACAAACAGATTGTTTGTTATAGTATATTTATGTGAGAGAAAACACTCTTTTGTGGCTTTGCAAAATAAGATAAATAAAAAAATAAAGAAACAATAGGGTGCAAAAAATGACATTCTTATTTTCTTGAGCAACAAAAACATATTGCAATGCACAGATGTCTTGAACCGTGGCTGGAGTTGTGAGAGATGTCTGAACTGTGTTTTTGTCAACAGCTTAAGAAAAAACAAGGTTTAAATAAGTGACTGAACCAGATCTTATGTTGTGTTGCTCTTGTTTCTACTCTGTTTGCATTCTGCACTGTTGAGCATGCAAATTGGATTAGATTAAACACAAACTATTAGGACACACAGATGCTCCTTGTCCTAAAAGTTCTAAAATAGCACTCATATGCATCATATTTTTACTTTTAACACTCTCTTTAATGGAATAAAGGCCTTTTTCAACAGCATAGGCCTATAGTTAAATGATAAAAACGGCTAAGATCAAAAGTATTTTTTTTATATTGATAAGCTTTTATGAAGGATGTAATATGATAGCTGAAATGTGGTCTATGTCTGAATCTGCTGTGCGTATACATCTACCATTCATTGTATGTGTACTCTAATGCATAATGCATTCACACACATTATCTGTTCCACCACCACAGAAGTTTTTGTGACACAGCCGATGCGTGAAGAAAACTCTTGAAGACACACTTTACCCATAGTGTGTGTGTGTGTGTACTACCTTCCCAACAGACTAGATGGCAACTTTGCTCTGCATTTTTTCATTTTTATGGAAGTTGTTCATTGGTCTCTCCCCTTTTTATTTGCTGCTGCATTTTGTTGCTTCATGAATACAATAACATTAAAAATAACATCACCTCAACATGGGCTTCAGCCGAGAAACACATTACTAATTGTCAGATTACAAATTATTCATCACATTATTTGATGCATTATGCATTACATATGCAACCGTAGCAGAAGTTGCGGAGAGGAACAGAGGGGAGGATCTGGAGCTTTGAGTGTTGTGTGCCCGAGCTCATCTCTCGCACAGACAGGGCTGACAGCTTCGCTGGAGGAGGCTGGAGAACTAAGCATAAAAACACTCTCAGTAGTGCCATTGCTAGCTTTCTAATTGGCCATACTGACAGATCCTTAAAGTTGTATTCATCCCATGAGGATATCGGCTTGCTTATCAACAGCCTCCAATTGAATAAAACCAGAACTTGCCATCACCTTTTCTAAATGTCCTTCCATCTAAACTGTAACAATTCATTAATTGAATCTGAAATATACATGACACTATGAGAAACTGTCCAATTAATGTCTTAAAAAGCATTTTGCAGAATGTCTTCATAACTGGCTATCACGTGAACTTTTTATCTCTTAACTGTTGACACTGGTAAATAACATTCTGTTTTTTTTTATATATATTTTTTTAAAGTGTCATGCTTTGTGGTAATGGTCCAGAAATGTTATGCTGACCTATGTATAAAACCATGCAAAACTATATGTCTATGTACAAAGCCCATTTTACAGTATAGGTTAATAGAGGTTAAAAAACGATTTTGGAAAATCTCATAAATCCTTTCAACATGTCATACATTTTTTTAAAGGGGTCATGATGTGTTTCCCATAGGATTTTTTTCTCTTGGGGGGGGGGGGGGGGGGGGGGGGGGGGGGGTGATACGTGGTGTAAATTTTTTAGCAATCAAAAAGCATGTCTAATTAATTGAAATAATGTATTATGAATCATAAAACTTATACAACATTTAAAAACTTATACAACATTTAAAAACATTTCACACTAATTCTGTTTTTTTTTTCTGGTAATAAAATGAAGACATAAAACACAAATTTTATCATTTATCATCAATTTTAATCATATGAAATTAAATAAACTTTTTGTCAAATAACGTGCTGCACAATGAGAGCTTTACTGTTAAAATTAAAACATGGATTATTCCTTAAATTCAGTTTTGATGATAATTTATTTGGATTAGTGTTAGTATTATTACATTGGGACATATCTAAATTCTACTGTACAACAGTAATATATTTCTGTCAAGTTGAACCGAACTTTTATTTTGACGGGTTGCCGTGAAGACCTTTTGAGTTTCTGTGTGTTTATGTCATGAAGATAGTTTTTCTCAAATGAAGCAGTTAAATGATCACGTGACTTTCGGAGTGGATCTAGAGCCTGGAGAGGAAATTCATGCATTCGTGTCCTCATATAGGCAAAAAACAGCGCAAGCGTCACACGTGCTTCAGTGTGTGTGTGTGTTTGTGTGTGTGTGGTAAATGAAACTGCGCGTCGGCTGCACCATTCATTCACACAGAACATGCAGGATTCGTATTTAAATTGTCTTTGTGGTTTAATATTCACACACACTAGTCTACATCGCGATTTGATTTCAAGTGTACTGAACTGCTTTCTATTTATTCCTCCAAAAATTTATAAATTCCGTGAAATTCCGCGTTATACAGTAAATTCCTTTTTTATGATTGGATTTCGTCAGCATTTTAGGGGGGGCGGCCCACCCCCCCAAACGACCCCCCGCCCCCCCAAAACAACGGTAGGGGAAATGAGAAACCAAATTTGCCTTGATCTTTTGGTATTTAAGAGGTCTTTGTACCATTAAAACCTCCTGCAAGTTTCATAGCTTAAGACGTCCTCCCCATTATAAACGAAGCATTTATTTAATCAAGGTCTAAATACAGCTCGTTCTAGATCCTTTGTTCTTAGTGACGTCACGGTACGAAGTGACGTACCAGTCGTTTGCATATGACCGCCTCCAGCGCAAGACAACTACGCCTCATTTCGCATCATCGCATACGCTGTCGTGTAGCGAGTGACTGGATGCCACGCAGATGCTGTTCCTGCTGTGGACAAGCAACATGTTTGAATGCTGCCGTCCGAACGATCCAGACGTCAGGGAAAGCAGTTGGACGCAGTTTATTTGCAGCATATGCAGCCCGCCAAAGCCTTATTTGTTCGGTGAGTGATGTAGATGAGTGTGACAGGGCGCATTTGAAAGAACGACAAGAGAGAGAGAGCGCCCCGGCCGCGCGGGCGCATTCAAACTGTACTGCTCTCTCCCTCTCTCTGTCTCTGTCTCTCTCTCTCTCTCCCTCGCGCATATGAATCAAAATCAATTGAGAATTGACACGATGGTAAAAGATCGAAGACCGAAGTTTCACGTGGCGGAGCATTGTGTAGCCTACATGTGATAAAAATGATTAACGTTAATAATTTATGCATAAGGGGGAGAAACAGGGTGGAAAAAGGTCATAAATCACTACATTTTAAAATTTTTTGGTACAAAAAACTATAGTAATACTATAATTGCACCTAAGGGAACATAATAAAACAAAACAAAAAACCATGTCATGACCCCTTTAAATTTATTTTAAGATTATTTTAATTAATACATTTCATTTAATACATTTCATTTTATTTTAGTGGGTGGTCCACGTGCTAAAAGGCCCGTTCACACCAAGGACGATAACTATAAAGATAACGATGAAGATAGTTCTAAAAATCGTTCTCAATATTAAAGAACAGCAGAGTTCACACCACAGCTATAACAATAACGACACAGAGAACCGATATCGTTGGATTCACTTTCAGAACGATTTTATCCACCTGATGAACGATAAAAACATTGACAGGCAATCAGAATCCATCCTTCTGTAATAAACTCGAGCATTTAGAGCGGCAGACAAACAGGTACTTAGTAGAACGATATTGTCCACTGGTGTGGACGCTATTCCGCTAATATAGTTATTTATAGTTATTGTTGGTGTGAATGGGCCTTAATTGTCATGAAAGTAATGTTTTAAAGCTGCCGTTGGCAATTTTTTTTTTTATCATATTCAGTGAAACAGTGAAATCGACACTATAATCCGACAGAACAACATAAATAAAGTGGTTTTAGAAAAAAACCCGAGCTTCTAACTCCACCTGGAGCGTGTTATTTGTTTTGCAAAAATCCACAGCTCCGGATCATCGGGTCCAATCAGCGCAGGGGGGTGTGAGATCTGACTGTCAATCTCAGATCGGGCACACGCGACCCCTTGCGCACGTTACAATCACATGCACACGCCGGAAGTTCGTACAGTAACGAAGAGTGAAGTAAGCTCATTTAGAGTATAAATGACGTTAGCAATTGCAATCTATCAGTAGATTAGCCAGGACAGCATACCTCAAAATAACCCATGGTGTTGATGGATGCTGATGAGACGGGCGCGTTCACTGAAAATCTGGTGCACACGCACTGACAAGCATGAACTCGGTGGGAGGGTATCCGTTGATAGTGGGGGGGCCATGAGAGTTGTAAACATTCAAAATTGTGCCTAAATCCACTCAATCTGCCAGACTTGCCGACTGCAGCTTTAATACAATAAATCTTAAAAAAAATATTTTCTTTATGTAATAAATATGCGACAAATAAAATTCAAAATAATAAAATATGAATACATTTAATTATATATATATATATTCATATTTTTTTTCTGATATTCACCCTTTTCACCACTTGTTCTTGCCAGTAAACCGCACCTGTGAATAAGCAGTGGGTGAATTAGTGAAAACACATTGCAATTAGTGAAAGTCCAAAGCTGCAGCAGTTTTGGCTAATCATTTTTTTTTTATATGATTCATAATTCATTGAATTAACCAAGCTGGTAAACGCTGAGGAAATGCTGACTCTTCCGTGCAGTATTAATTGGGCTCCAGTGAAATACAATGAGCATTTGGGCTTTTCGGCTCCAACCAGCATTTTTGTATCATCACTTTGTAATATTTGTTTCAAGCTGACATGTTCTTCAGAGACACAGTGGGGGTGAAAGTCATCACAGCTTTTCTTTTTTTCTTATGTTGCTGATACAGTGCATCCGGAAAGTATTCACAGCGCTTCACTTTTTCCACATTTTGTTATGTTACAGCCTTATTCCAAAATGGATTAAATTCATTATTTTCCTCAAAATTCTACAAACAATACCCCATAATGACAACGTGAAAGAAGTTTGTTTGAAATCTTTGCAAAGTTATAAAACATTTTTTGAAATAAATCACATGTACAGTACATAAGTATTCACTGCCTTTGCTCAATACTTTGTTGAAGTACATTTGGCACCAATTACAGCCTCGAGGCTTTTTGAGTATGATGCTACAAGCTTGGCACACCTAGTCTAGTTCCTGCCGCTGCCACCACCATGCTTCACTGTAGGGATGGTATTGGCCAGGTGATGAGCATTGCCTGGTTTCCTCATGACTCTTGCCATTCAGGCCAAAGAGTTCAGTCTTTGTTTAATCAGACCAGAGAATTTTGTTTTTCATGGTCTGAGAGTCCTTCAGGTGCCTTTTGGCAAACTCCAGACAGGCTGTCATGTGCCTTTTGCTGAAGAGTGGCTTCCGTCTGGTCACTCTACCATACAGGCCTGATTGGTGGAGTGCTGCAGAGATGGTTGTTCTTCTGGAAGGTTCTCCTCTCTCCACAGAGAAACGTTGGAGCTCTGTCAGAGTGACCATCGGGTTCTTGGTCACCTCCCTGACTAAGGTCCTTCTCCCCGATCGATCAGTTTGGCCTCGTTCACACTGCAGGGGCTTAATGCTCAATTCCGATTTTTTGAAAAAAATATTTTTTTGCAAGGCCGTTAACATTTCCAATTAAATGCGACCTTTTGTGATCTCCTGTGTGAACGTGACATGACCCAGAAATGACCCGCATGCGCAGAAGAGTACTCAACGGTCAACAACGTCACTTGTTGTTTGCGGAAGTAGCTAAACATGGATGTCAACAGTGGAGCTCGTTTAGTGATATTGAGGTTATTTTCCCAACAGAGCCAGCACACTTACAATCTTCTAGTTTTAAGAAAAAAATTTAAAAGGAGAAGAGCAAGGTTTTTGGCCATGGCGTTTTGTGGAGCAGTGGTAGCAACGTCGGTACAGAGAAAAGTGTGGGTGCGGAGTCGCAGCCAGGAGTGGTGGGATACTGATGTGAGTGGCTTCACAAATACAGAATTCATCAGTAACTTCCGAATGTCCAGATCCACTTTCAATTATATTTGTGAGCGTCTTCGATCAACTCTGTCGCGGGAAGAGACACGTCTGCGGCGGCCCATAACAGTGCAGAAATGCGTTGGAGTTGAAGTGTATTGGCTAGCTACAGGTGCGTGCTATTGTTTATCTTCTCATTCCCGCCTACTTCAACGCAGAATTATGACGTTTGTCGCATATTAATGACGTGCGGGTCGGATACATGCGACCTGGCCGTTCAGATTGAAGTCTCATTTCAAAAGATCGGATACATATCGGATTTGGACCACATACCCAAGTGGCCTGGGTCGCATTTGAAAAGATCGGATCTGTGTCGTTCAGACTGTCATGAAAAGATCAGATACAGGTCGCATAGGGGCAAAAAAATCGTTCAGCCTGCAGTGTGAACGTAGCCTTTGGCTGTGGGCGGCCAGCTCTAGGAAGAGTCCTGGTGGTTCCAAACTTCTTCCATTTACAGATGATGGAGGCCACTGTGGTCATTGGGACCTTCAATGCTGCAGACATTTTTCTGTACCCTTCCCCAGATCTGTGCCTCCATAAAATGCTGTTTCGGAGATCTACAGACAATTCCTTGGACTTCATGGCTTGGTTTGTGCTCTGACATGCACTGTTAACTGTGGGACCTTATTTAGACAGGGCGTGTGCCTTTCCAAATCATGTCCAATCAACTAAATTTACCACAGGTGGACTCCAATCAAGTTGTAGAAATATCTCGAGGATGATCAGTGGAAACAGGATGCATCAATTTTGAGTGTCATGGCAAAGGCTGTGAATACTTATGTACATGTGATTTTTTGTTTGTTTTTTATTTTTTATAAATTTGCAAAGATTTCAAACAAACTTCTTTCACGTTGTCATTATGGGGTATTGTTTGTAGAATTTTAAGGAAAATAATGAATTGAATCCATTTTGGAATAAGCCTGTAACAGAACAAAATGTGGAAAAAGTGAAGCTTCGTGAATACTTACGTGAATACGGATGCACTGTACGTTTCTTTCCCAACCACATCAACAAATGATGGTCCAGCCTCCAAATAAAATAACAGAGGTTTGTAAAGGGAGTCTCTCAAAACCAAGACCAGCCTGTCTTCACATTCCTCCACACGCAGCAGTTCTTCGGCACATTAGTCTCTCGGCCCTTGATGTGTTGTGCTTGTGTTCCTGCACTTCACAGTATGTTTGTCGACCCATAAAGCTGAGAGTCATTACAACCCCACCGAACCCACAAAAGAGCTGCTCAGTTGCTATGACAACTGAAATAAAAGCAATTAAGGATGATTTAAATAGGAAAGGCAGATCCAAGTTTGCACATAGCCCTCTCAATTCTGCTATGCATTGAAGTGATCCTTTACACGCTTATCTCTTTGTGCGTCATCCCGTGTAACAAGACTAAAGTGCTGACAAATGAACAAGGCTACTGTTTTAGGGTGCCTTGAGCAAGTATAAAAGGAGAGCGAATAGACTTAATGAAGAATTAAAAGATACATATGAAAATAATGCTGACTGCCTGATTTTTCTTTTCTGCTAATCCTGACTTGGTAATCGTTATCCTGATTTCAGCATCTCTGTTGTACTTTTGCTAAACCATGGACATATATCTGCTAATATATATATATATATATATATATATATATATATATATATATATATATATATATATATATATATATATATATATATATATATATATAAAATGCTTGATGTAAAGCTTACCAAATATTTTTTTTACATGTTCAACTTTCTTTAGTGTGTAATGTTGCTGTTCGAGCATGACAAAGCTGAACTCCCTGAAACACCTTGAATATAGTATTGCGTAAACATCACATATTCCTCATTTAAATAATCCCCGCCCCAAAGCATATGCTAATAAAGGGGCGAGGCCTGGTTAACTTGCTTTGGTAGGCTGCATTCCACTCATAGACAGTAAAAGAAATGGACACAGCGACCCCATTGATTTCTACGGAGAAGACTTGAAGCCCGATTATTGCACTTCCTGTCTGATGTCTGAGCGACTGCGCAGGCTCAAACTGAGCGTGATGACAGTCTGACAGTTGAAAATGTTCTAGTAGCTGTGCCAAGACAAATCTGAATCACCTAATTCCTCAAAAACGTTGGTGAAATATTTTGTCCCGTTGCTTTTTTGGACTCTCTATTTATGGGCTTCTACCTTGACTTTGTGCCTTCATGTCCCCCCGATTGCCTCATAGACAGTAAAAGATTTCCGTGAGCTTCTCCTCCTGTCTATACGGTAATGTCTCTATTGTGCGACAGAAAGTCCCGTGGTTATGACGCAATCTTTAGCCTATTTTTACAAAAACGGCTTCTACGGGGCCGTAACGTAAGATATAAAGTAATGGAGCATTTTATACATTGTCGTGTTTCTTTAGAAATAAATAATCGAAAAATTAAGCCTGTGGAGGCCTCAGATGTAAAGTTATTCGCTGTCAAAGTGACGCCAAAATGAATGGGAGTCAATGGGATGCTAACAACAGGTGAAGTTCTGATACAATGGCGGCTCCCGCGAGGCTTCAACTTCCGGCTGATGGATTACCCACTTGATTCCACTCCAAATTTGTATGCCCTTTACTCGCTAACTTCCCTCTGTCTCGTCGACTTGGATTGCTTATGTTGCACGAGTGCCCACTACTGGTGGAACTTGTGCATAAGGTTTAAATGGAAGCACTAAGCTGATGGAAATTATTTATTATTTAAACCCCTTTTTTACTTATGGATTTTTCATGTTTTATGCACCATTCTATATGCATATAAGTTGTTGAAGAAAAATAAAATTACACAAAATAAGATGTCAATAATATTTAAACTTTGACTGTGAACATAAGATAACCACAAGTATTCATATTATTTGTATTAAATCTCAACATAATTAATATATTATACACTATTATGTGATTAATTCTCATAATTCTCATTATCCTACAGTTAAGCGTGATCTGTGATGTCACAATTGGTTTAGATTGTGGGTTATAGAGCTGCTTGAAGAGTACATCGGTGTAGACTCTGTCAAAAATGAGGGGACGAGGGCCTATCCACATAAACTTCCCTCGCCCCATAGTGTGCTGAAACCAAGTGTGCCGCACAAGTCCTGAAAAGTGAAGCCAAAACGTTTAGATCGCCCCCAGGTGGCTGGATGCAGTAACGGTCATAAACCTCACCCTCTCCATGTGATCTAATGGGATATGAGACAAACAAAACAATCAAATTACACTTCAGATAAACTTTTTCCAAAGAAGGTTTCTGTCATTTTAGGAAATTTTTATCACGCTGACATAAATTCAAGTGTTCGTTTTTTAAATTAGTTTTTAGTTAGGTATTTGATGCAATAAAAACAGGACTGTGGCGTCATGATTGACAGCTTCCCTGAGCGAAGTAGTTACTGAGGCACCACCTGACTTTTTTTCGGGATCTTCAGGAGGAGCTTTAACTTTAATTTCTATAACTGTTTATTTCAAACCAACATAATGAGCTTGCAATTGATTCTGTGGGAGTGTGCGCAGGGCCTTGATACCACGGCTCCACTTTATCACCTCTGCGCAGACTCGGGCTCAGAGTCTACGTAATCAGTGCAAGACGTCAGCGCCATATTGGGACATTGGCGACACTTTTCTACAATGGAAGAGAGAGAAGGTGCGTCTTTCATAGAGAAATAGGCTTCATAGAGACTGGAACTAAACAGAGTGTTACTCATAGACTGGGTAGAGAGGTGCTGCAACAATGCAAAATATGTAAACTTTTTTTTTTAACATCCAAACATATAAAACTATTCTAAAAACAAAATCAAACCTTTGTAAAAAGGCATAATGTAGCCTCTTTAATACAATAATCTGAAGAAAATCTGTGCTTCTCTGCTTTTTATGTATTCAGGTTTGCTGTTATCAGATTGGCTAACATTTGAGGATGATTGCAGAGATGGAGGGTGGTCGAATACAGTGGCTGGTGGAAGTCTGGTGGAAGTTAGAAAAATGACAGAAATGGCTTATGGCACCTTTAAGCCTGTGCAGTTGCCCAGATTCATGCCTCATGTTCCATAGAATGACACCTGCTGGAGTAATGCTGACAAAGCTGCATCCGTCTCATTCCATCAGCCACATAATTTGATGTTCCTAGTGCCCTGTTAAGTACACTGTCATCCCTGCTCGCTTGTAAAGATTAACAGAACATTTCGGAGGATGTGCAGTTTGACAGGAAAATCAAACATGAAGCGAGAGCATTCAACTCCTAGTTTGGTCAGGAAGATGCTAAATTTACTGATAAACATGACCTATTTCAGTTACTGCACTTGAATTCAAGCACATGCTGTTTGTATTATAAGTTTTTATCCTCCTTGTTTTAAACTAAAACATTTTTTATAAGCTGACTGATACTTTGAAAGCAGGATTGTTATTAATTTGATATCCCAGTAACTGTCACGGTGCGTGTGGGAATAATTCCGTGGATTCCAGTGCAGAGCGAAAGAAGTGTTTGATGAAGATAAAGCATAAAATAAACAAACCAAAACTACATAGAACAAGGCAAGGCAAGGCACAAACACAACGTAACAAATACAACGAACGAGCACAGGACAGCAAACACAGGAAGACTAAATAGGGAGGCAAACAAGGAGGGTAACGAGACAAACAGGTGGAGCAAATCAACCAATAATCAGATAACAAGAGGGAGGGGTCAAACAATGACGAGAGCACATGGCTCAACATAACAAACACCCATGTGCAACACAAGACCGGACAGACATGTGACATAACCCCCTCCCTACGGAGCGGCTACCAGATGCTCCATCAGGCCAAGGCGGGACAGGAAGGAAACATCAGGGCGGGACGGGAGGGACAGACCAGGGGGAAACGGGAGGGACAGACCAGGGGGGGGGAACGGGAGGGACAGACCAGGAAAAGAAAAAGAAAAAAAGGAACAGACGAGGGCAAAACAGAGTTCATCGGGCGGCCAGGGCAAAACAAGGTTCATCGGACGGCCAGGGCGAAACAAGGTTCATCGGGCGGCCAGGGCGAAACAAGGTTCATCGGGCGGCCAGGGCGAAACAGAGTTAATCGGGCGGCCAGGGCGAAACAGAGTTCCTCGGGCGGCCAGGGCGGTGAAGACCCCTCGGGCGGCCAGGGCGGTGAAGACCCCTCGGGCGGCCAGGGCGGTGAAGAACCCTCGGGCGGCCAGGGCGGTGAAGAACCCTCGGGCGGCCAGGGCGGCGATGCCCTCTCAGGACCAGACACCGGCTCGGGACCAAACACCGGCTCCGGCTCAGGAACAGACACCGGCTCAGGAACAGACACCGGCTCCGGCTCAGGAACAGACACCGGCTTCGGCTCTGGAACAGACACCGGCTCTGGAACAGGCACTGGCTCTGCCTCCGGCTCTGGAGCAGCAGCCACCGGCTCAGAAACTGCCACTAGAACAGAAATGATCACAAAGACAAACATAAACACAGACAAACACTGGATCTGGACCGGGCACTGGCTCCGGCTCTGGAACAGCAGACACTGGCTCCGGCTCTGGAACAGCAGACACTGGCTCCGGCTCTGGAACAGCAGACACTGGCTCCGGCTCTGGAACAGCAGACACTGGCTCCGGCTCTGGAACAGCAGACACTGGCTCTGGAACAGCAGACACTATATACTGATACTGATAAAAAGGAGCTCAGACTCTCTTCAGCCTTGATGGGAGCTGTTATTTGCTAGTGTCTGTTATTTGTGTGTGTGCGTATGACATTCTATGTAGGTTCTGGACGTTCGGATCAGACAACCCGGCGCCCTTCTCGAACCTGCGAGGCCACCACAGACCTAAATCTATTGAGTGGACGACAACAATCTTTACTAATGGCGATAGGCACCCCTATCTCCTCACATGTGTTAAATTGTTTAGGCTCTTAATGTTTCTTAGCCAATGAGAATCATTCAACCTGTAAGCAATGACGTAGCTTAGACCCTGGAAATGGTATAACTGCTGTGATCTTTGTAACTGTAAGTGAGGCGGCCTACGAACTCCTGTGTGAGTCTTGAAGCTGACTTCTGCTGATAAAACTGCAAACTATCTTCAGTAAAACTTTTCTTAATTTTTTTATAATCCTTACTCCGGGTCTTCATTCTTCATATCTGGTTCTGGGTCTTTGACTGTATACCCCTTACAATATACTATAGTATAATCCTAGACAAATATTCTTGTACTCTGTCACTGACTAGATATATTTAAAATAATGTAGACCACTTTTTACTGGTAAATAAAAAAGACATTTTGCATTATCAGGACCAACAAATATTCCCCCATTGCATTATTATACATTATATTCAACATTATATATAGTTTAATGTAGTGCTGACACTAAAACTTTCTCACACAGTATTTTTTTATTTTATTTTGGGGCGAACTATACACAATACAGATTGTCACTGTTCATGATACATATTGTTGCATTTTTGTATTGCGATATTTTGTGACACAATATATTGTTACACACCTACTAATAGCTAACGGCAAGAAATCCAGTTGGATTACTTTGACGTCTAATTCTATTGTTTTAATTAATTTAGTTGCTGCTACACCAGGCATCTGAATAGAGTTCACAGTTTAATTTAAAGTAAAGAAAACTCATTTTCAGGGTGCAGCCAACTAAATTAACAGAACACAAAATCAAAATCCTTCATAGTCCTTATTCAAAAAAATAACTCACTCTCATCTTTTGGGGTCAAACACTTGCCTCTTCCCTTAACTTTCATGAAAACAGTGCATGAAAGTTAAGCCACTGGCCAAATTAAAATGAAATGAATGACGTCTTTTTCCCCCTCTTTCCACAGAGCTTTGTTCTATGATGGTAATGGCTTCAGTGCTTCCTGTTGAAAGACCTCTCGCTTCACTGTCTGACTTCCAAAGGTGAAAAGCTTTTAAGGTATAATGGAGACGCAAATGTTACTTCCAGTGTTGCTGAATTAGCTATGCCTCATCACCTTTAACAACTAATGGGGAGAGAAACGTTGTGGACTGAGGGCTGTACCTGGGCTCAAATGGGTCTTTCTTTGAGAGAACTCCCCCTTTAAGAACACAAGTGCACAATCAAGGCTTCTGTAATAGTAAGTGTCAACTAACCTCTGCTGCATTATTAACTCACTAAATATTTAATCCACTTGTACCTTCATGTCAAAGAATTGCTGTGAACTTCAGGACAAATTGCATACATAGCACTTTTAATGTGGGATACCTTTGGCTATTTATTCTCACGTATAATCCAATATAGCTTTGGCGCCGTTTATTCATTAGCGTTAAGATCTTCAGGATCAATTGATTTGATTACTAACAATGCTTTGTCAGGTTAATTTGACTTCTCAGAAGAAGTTTGAGTGCCCAAAGATGGATAAACCAAAAAATGCTCTTCAGACAGCTAGGAGAGGGATGCTGTTGGGAAAAAGCTGAATGTGCATTACTCTTCTCTAAATCTGGTTTACAGGTATTTGAATGAAGATTAGGACAATCATAAAGCATGGTGGATTTAAGCTCACTGACAGTAAATATTCTTAGCTGATTTTCTAAGATGTGGAGTAACATCAAAGAGCAGCATTAATATTTGTTCCAGCGCCTACAAGAATATCTAGAGGATGGTTCCTCTTGTAACCAGGATGTAAATGTGCTGCTCTGATTCCGTAGTGTTTACTCAGGCCCAGCTTCGTGTGGCCCTGTAATGTTGTCTTGTTCCACCTACTGCATATGTCTGCAAACGTACAGCACCTAAGACAGAAAATCAAACACACACACACATGCACACACGCACGCACGCACGCACGCACGCACGCACGCGCACGCGCACACACACACACACACACACACACACACACACAAATTACATGAAGATTCACAACCTTCAGTAGTATTCATACTTGCTCATACATACATACATATGTGGCATCATACTGTAGTGTAAATCATATCATTTAATTTAAATTGAACAAAAAAAGAAAGAAATTTCAATGCATGTGTTTTGAAATTACACTGAAATTGTCACAAAGCTAATTAAATTCTGAAGCCATCCAGTTTACAAACATAACATAACATAGCAAACCTCACTTATTTTATTTAACAACAATGTTTTATTTATGGATGTTCAATATTTCAAAATATTTATTTCAAAATTCATTTTTTTATTTTTTGTTTCAACTAACTTGAAGTAACTCGTGTTCCCGATTCCCGTTAGGCATTTTCTTGGCACTCGCCAGTGCAAAACAAAAAACCATGGGAATAGCGGAGTTTTTCTCCTTCTGTTGGTATGCCTAGGGGACTGGAGCTCCACCACACTATAATTGGTCTGTGTCATGGATGTTAATGTCATTACATCCTGAAGTTGATGAAGCCGTCTTAATTATATAGGGCTATGTCACTGTTAATGTTAATGTATCTAATCTGAGTGGACAGTTCTCATCTTCAGCCCAATGTTATGATTATATTAAGCACTGTAGTTTTAAAAGCATACTTGGATGACTGAATATGAGTTAAATAAAAGGTGTAGAAACTAGGTGTAAAAACATGGACTCTGTATATATAAGGGCCGTGTTTTTGCTTGTACATTTCATTGGAACAGTGTAAAAAAGCCTAAATACAAAAAGTGCTGACAGATTCAGTCTGTAAGGCATTACATGTAATATAGATGTGAATACAAAAATGCATTATATTATTTATTAAAGGGGTCATGACATGAGAAACCAAATTTGCCTTGATCTTTTGGTATTTAAGAGGTCTTTGTACCATTAAAACCTCCTGCAAGTTTCATAGCTTAAGACGTCCTCCCCATCAGTGGCGTGCACAGACCTCCTCAGGGGCAGGGGCGGAGGGACCAAAAAAGGCACTAATTTTTATTTTTATTTTATTTAACAGTACCTGCATTTTTATTCTCTCTTTTCAGCCAACTTGTGAGAGGGATGCTTCCTTTGGCTGCATCAGAGAGTTCCTTGATTTTTGTTTTTATTCTTTCTTTCCTTGGCATTCTAAGAAAATATGTTTTTACAATTATTAAACTGCATAACACGTCAAATGAAAATAGGGAAATTATGATAATATTACTAAATATTATTTACTTTACCAAACAAAACAGTGAGAATCAAGAAGGTAATTATGGAAAATTCATTTTTAGGTTTGTTGATGTTGTAAATTTAATGTATGTATTATATGTATGAAAGACAGTGTTAGCTATCATGGATCAGTAACACTTTACAATAAGGTTTCATTAGTTAAATTAGTTAACATTAGCTAATAATGAACTGCACTTCTACAGCATTTATTAATCTTAGTTAATATTAATTTCAGCATTTACTAAAACATTAAAATCAAAAGTTGTATTTGTTATCATTAGTTAATGCACTGACTGTGACATAACATGAATAAACAATTAACAGTTGTATTAGAAACTAAGATATACAGTAACAAATGTGTTGCTCATGGTTAGTTCATGTTAGTTCAAACATGAGTAATGAACAAATGAACCTTATTGTAAAGCTTTGCCATGAAATCAAAGATAAGTTCCTTACAATTTAGAGTTGGACATGGACTTAAGATTTCATTTAACTAACGTTAGATGTATTTCCCCTTGCACTTTTATTCCTTGGATAAAAACGAATGACTCAGAATAGGTCTGAAATCGAGTTATACTTTTATTATAGTTAAGAATAACTTGCATGCTGCCGCAACTTTTAGAGTAGCATGGTGATCGTAGGATAAATGTAATTTTCCGTGTTAGCTTTAACGTAGTCTCAGCCTCAGACGTCACGCCCACGGAACGTTGGCTAAACGTCTGATGCATATGGTACACTTAACTGGAAACACTTCAGGAATGTCGAAGTCGTCATCTGATTGGTTGAATTGTATTGGATTTCCGGGGGGGGCGCGAGTGTCGCGTTTATTTTCGGTCCGCCGGGAAACAAAGCGCAGACGTGTGATTGCGGAAGAAAAACTGTTGTGTTTACATGAGTGACAATGAGCATTTATCAAGATCAGCTAAACGTAGAATTATCAAAAGTATGCGAGGTTCACGGGAAAGACTCTTGAAGTTTTCTTCTCCTTTTTTGATTTTCTATGCTGACTGACTTGTTGCACGCAGGTCTGTTGTTGTGGGGACATTTCCACGCACCGAAACGTGACGCTGAACGAAACGAACTGTAATTGGTTGTTTTACATGTCGGTCAAACGGCCTTATGGGCGGGCCTTAGCCAAAGAAAGCTGCTATGAATTCCAGACCTTCAGCCGTCAGTCTGAAGGTCTGGCTACGCGAGACTAGCTTTAACGTTACCTGCTGCTCTTTTGAAGACTAGCGCGAACTTCTGCGTAGTGCGTACCAGAACCGTTAAATGCGTATGAGGCGCTGCAAAGGAAACTCCGCCTACTACTTCTCCGCCAAATTTTTTTTTATATAGAGGGTATGCGCATGACGTCACCGTCGGCCGGAGTGAATGCGGTCACGCCCACAAGTGGCAAAAAGACTGAGCGCCAGCATTTGTTTTCAGCGTGAATGCCGTGAAAATCACACAAAACACATCTAAAACGGGAAAGAGCTTTGCGATTGACTGTACAACTAGATTTGACCAGAAATCTGAGGTACTGTATATTTTTACAGACTGCAAAAAGCTACAGAACAGACTATATTCTGCATAATTGGATGTTTTTAAATAAACACTGACAAAAAACTATACAAGTTTTAGGGCTGGACGATATGATGATATACAGTATAACATTAATGTAAGTGATCACTCGGATTTAGACCTATCTATATTGTATTTATATAAAACGTTTAAAGGCACATTTTCTTCATTTATTTCCCCGGCGTCGAAATCAGGCACATATAAATGTCAGGAAACACGATTCCTGGCTGCATGTCAATATCCATGGATCACTGGATCTTTGATAAGTTGTAAGGAACACTATATCGAGTCCAACTTTTAGTTTAAACTGATAATAGTTTGTTTTACTCGCGTTAACGCAGTTTCCCCTATTAACTCCAGTCACGCAGCAGCTCTTCTGCCACTCAGTCCCGCTGAGGGGGGCGTGTTCCGGCGGGGAAGTGACGTTAATGCATTCCCTCTATAATATTTGTTTGTATTATTATTGTTAGTGGCAAGGGTGTGTAAGTGTATTGTTATTTATTATAATATTTATAATAATAATAATTATTATTATTTACAATGATCAGAAAAGGGCACAATACATTTTGAGACAAAAGGGGCAGGGGCTTGAGCCCCCCCGGGCCTTATTTGTTCGGTGAGTGATGTAGATGAGTGTGACAGGGCGCATGTTACTGAAAGAACGACAAGAGAGAGAGAGAGAGAGAGAGAGAGAGAGAGAGAGAGAGAGAGAGAGAGAGAGAGAGAGAGCCCCGGCCGCGCGCGCGCCTTCAAACTCTCTTGCTCTACCTCTCTCTCTCTCTCTCTCTCTCTCTCTCTCTCTCTCTCTCTCTCTCTCCCTCGCGCATATGAATCAAAATCAATTGAGAATTGACACGATGGTAAAAGATCGGAAGACCGAAGTTTCACGTGGCGGAGAATTGTGTACCCTTCATGTGATACAAAATGATTAACGTTAATAATTTATGCATAAGCAGCACTGACGTTAGCCAATCATAACAATGGGCGTTAACACTGAACTCTTAAAGGGGAAACACCTCCAAAACAGACTGTTTGAATCAGAGGGGGAGAAAGCGGGTGGGAAAAGGTCATAAATCACTACATTTTTAAAGTTTTTTGTACAAAAAACTATAGTAATACTATAATTGCACATAAGGGAACATAATAAAACAAAACAAAAAAACATGTCATGACCCTTTTAAATCATGGAATGGTAAAGGCGCAATCTGTTCCATTCTCTTGCTGTATTTGTGTGCAATGCAATTATACGAACCTCAGATTCATTAGAGGGGTTTTATAGCATAATTTCGTGTTTTGTGGGCTCAGCCATGTGACTTTATTCCAAAAGAATAAAATCACATGTTTTGTGAAAAGAGATGTTGGGTCAGGGTGATTATTCAATGCACTGGCTCAGAGTGATGAACCTGCATAGACAGAAAAATAATTGCCTTAGTTATACTGGTTAGAATTTGGGAAGAAATCTAAAGGGGCAAGCTAAGTGTCTTGATGGCCTAACTGATGAGATGTCTTGATGTGTGTTTTTTTTTCCACCAAACTCAGTGTGGAAAGGAACCAATTGCCTGTTTGTTTACTCTATGTAAATGTAAAATTTAGGGTAATTTGAGTTTAAGATTCATAATATTAATTACATTTTTGTCTGATTTATTCCTGATTTGAAATGTGCTATTGAAAGGTAGTTTCGACAAAGAGTTACAGATATTTCAATCTTTTAATTGGACTAAATGTTGGAAATAGCTGCATAAAAAATGTGGACTTGAGGGAATTTGATTAAATTGAGAGAATTCCTTTAGATCCTCCCTCGTATATGTCAAGGTAAATGTCATTTTACATGTCAAATATGTGACATGTAATGACAAAATATCACATTTCACAAAAATCTTTTTTTTGTAAAAAAAATAGTTTTACATTGAAAAGTATGTTGAAATAGTTAAATTGTGTAAACCCGGGTGCAATTAAAGTGTTACTTTTTTTTAACTTGATGACTACTTTACTTGACACATTGACATGATAGTCAACTCAAAATGTTTGTAAAAAAATGTTTAAACGTTTTTTAAGAACTTGTTACGTTTTTAAAAAAGAATTCCCCTATATTTGGCACCCATATACAGAAAAAAATGTGGTGTGTTTGATTTCTTGTTGAATAACATTCTTTGCGCTATTCTGTTGCTCAGAAGCTTTTAACTGAAGCTTTTAACAATAATATACATTGGGAGTAGAGGAACCTAGGTCTGATCAGTTAAAAGCTTTTGTGTATATATATATATATATATATATATATATATATATATATATATATATATATATATATATATATATATATATATATATATAATGCAGCTTAAATTGAAGTATAGCTAATAATCTTACATAGCTGCACATTTGCCAATTGGAGAAAATCGTGCTGTTATAAAATGGTACAGTCTGCGCACGGATTCAAGTTTACCCAACACCCAGTCATATGCTCTTCTACTCTGAGTAGAGTAACGAGCAACCGGGAGCGCGCGGTGATGTTAAGAAAGCGATCAAGAGCGCTTTTTCTTTCTTCTGCTGACACTACAGAGAGTGTTGTGTTCATTTGTAAGTAGAGCTGTCAGAGACGCGCTTATTCAGTCACCACCGCTATTGCCAACAGGACTGACTGCGATTCACTGCGCTCTGTTGGCACTGTGTTACCGCTATGGGCTCAGTGTGAGTGAAGAGGCAAAGACTTTGGGATATACATATATGTTTGGCATTTGGTCAGTTTCTCAAATGCAAACGGAAATATGCGGCAAAGCTTCGTCTTTCTCTTAACCGGTTTGCTTGGGTTGTGTTCATGTTCAAGTTTCCCAAGTAACATCAACATAGGTGAGTACTCGGCGGCTATTGTTTATAACCGTGTCCTGACAGAGATTTAAAGTTTCAGTCGCACAGGGTGAGGTACAGTTAGCCATTTGGGTTTGAATATTCCCATTCTGCTGTTATTTTCCCTGAATTACTTTTTTGTAATCTCGACAGGAGGTTTGTTTCCAACCGACTCTCATGAATACGACGTGTTCCGTTTCGCGCTCTCTCAACACAATGATGTTCCTAAACTGGTACCACAAGTGGACATGGTGGACACGGGGAGCAGCTTTGCCATGACATACGCCTGTAAGTTCTGTATTAATATATATCTCATAGGTCTGTTATTCTTCCCAAAGCCAAACCTCTGCAGTGCGCACGCGACCTGTTTCTATCAACCTTGTTGCTTGGCTAAATTTCCGACTCTGCACAGATGATTTGTGCCAGTGAAATAGTGCAGGCTTAGTCAAGCAAACGTGCTGTAAACGTGTCTTCACTAACAGTCTTAAACCCAGCTGGATTACTGTCAAGTGGAACTGCAAAGCTGGCAAAATGTTCTAAAACACCTGAGGTTGATTTTGACACGAGACGAGCCAATGGTGTTTTTTCCCATTTCCAGATGATTCATTTGCCACAGTAGTTTGTTTAATTTCACTACTTTCATAATCATGTGCTCTTTTTTCGTGTTCACAAAATAGATTTATGCATTTATCATGCTTTCTTAATTTAACTGTTTTTGTCATTTTAATGTAAAATGTAAAAATGCAGTTACCTTACCAAATACTTTAAAACTTATATTATATTATAAACTTTTAACAAAATATTTTAACAAAATAGTATTTCTTACTAAATGTATTGCAATTTTTATATTGGTATGCAAATATATAATTTTACTCTCTTTTAGGGTGACTTTTTACCATCTGTCTAGGGACTGCAGATACAAAATAGCCTTTTGGCTCATTCTGGCATATTTACAGAAATGTTTATTAATATGCACTGTCCCTGTAATACCCCTTTTTTTAGATTAAAAAAAAAATGAACAAAACGGTGCATGTATTTTTTTGTTGTTGCTTAAATCATAATTTTATTTATAGTAGCCTACAAAACAACATTATATTTAACAAGGCAATACATTTACTTTTCCAGTAAAATATTGTAAAAAAAAATCTTTATTCATTTGTCTTTGTAACAAATTAGAAGGCACTCCCAAAAGTCCATGTTTTAAATAGTTATGTTTATCGTGTTTATATGTTAATAGTAAATAGTAAGGATATGCATTTTATGTTGTTTAATGCATTATTTTTGGCTTTAGTTTATTTCTGTTGAAACATTGCCTGAAGCATCATCACCACATTTTTTACAGCAAATTTCTGGCACCACAGTTGTTACATTTAACATGTTTTTTAGAGTGTATCAACAGATTAGACAACATATTTTCTGTCATGAATTGGAACGTATTGCTAATATGAACATTTTTAGACAAGCCAAACAGAGAAAACATCCTTATTCCTGCCTCAGCTGGCTGTCAATCACAAATGTTGCCCTTTGATGTCTGAGATTGACACATGCAACCTTTCCATGTTTGTGTTCAACCCTGCCAGCGTCGTACAACATAAAGCTAAGCATGCAGACAGCTTCTGATGAAGAGAGAGAAGATATTTCAGATGTTTGAGATACTTTGACACTAGCAGAGTAGACTGATCAGAAGTTCAGAGAAGTCATATGGGCTAGTCTCTCCCAGATGAGTACATGTGATAAACCTCTCTCATGTACACATCACTGGTGCCTTTTTAAGTGAGTTTCAGCACCTCAAAGCAGAGTATGCTGTTTACTTGAAAGCTGAGCACAGAAACTGGGGCTGCAGGGATGTTTTCCATATTAGGGGTCGGGGACTCCTTAGGGCATTTTTATAGGGTGACATGGGAGAGGGTCTTGGGAGGCTATCAAAGGAAAGTTTAACGTAAGGGCTGAGTACGTATGTTCTTGTCACAGGGAAGTGTGAAAGTAATTATATGGAGTTAATTACATCTGCATGCAGAGTTGGCTCATCTGGGGCGATTGTGCATGGCTGCTTTCTTATCCTCTAATCGGTGTATACACCATCCCAGAACTAAACCCAAGAGCACTTGAGCAGTTTGTGTGGCAGAAAGTGCAATCAAATTCAGTTTGATTATAATTTGATCATTTTCCTCTTTTGCCGCAAGAAGAAAAAACAGGACTATAGAGAACAATGAATGGGTCTTTAAAAAACAGAACAAATGAAAATCAGTGTTTTTGTCACTTGATTGATATATTCATGAAAACTCTGGAGAATTGAGTACATTTTTGTTAAAAATTACCAACCTGCAGTAATGGCAATACAGTAATGCAGACATGTACGTTTATAATTTCATGGCCATTTTGGTCTGTTTTCTTCAGTGTCCATTTTTGCCCAATAATTGATAGATGGATTAGTAATTGCCGTTTACATTAAAATATTAACATAAACAGCCATTGAAGATAGTTGGATACTTCAAAAACAGGTGAGTGTGCGGTCCTTTGCTGTTGTCTGGGTTGACATCAGGACAGATTAGCGTCTATACTACAAGTGCAATGTGGTCACATGCGTTTCTGCTGCTAATCAGATCAGCTGAAGTTGATGTTTAATATCATGTTCACTTTGTCTGTTATAGTGTAAGACTATTTTTGTACTGTCAAATAATCTGAAAAGAGCAAAGAAAAAATACAGCCTGTCATCTTTTACCCAAGAAATGTTTTTTTTTTTGTATAACACATGTAAGGGCTTAATATTTTATTAATAAGACATTTAGACATGTTCCCATAACTGTGAATCATTATCTGTTATCATATTTATAATACTAAAATAGATGACATGGCAGAAATGGCACACAGAGCAGTACAGACTCTTATTTTCTTAGATATGTGCCTGAACCAGTTGCCGAAGATGCCTTAACTCTGAAGAGCTACAGTAACCGTTTAGCACAGCTCAAATAGATTCATTTAATCTATTATTCATTGCATCATAGCCAAAGTGATTATTTTCAGGGGTTTTGATGTATGCATGTGGGAGCAGAGCCACAAAGGGAGTTATCACGAAAAATCCACTTATGTGGGAGGGAATTGACAATATTTAGCTGGACAGGTGTTCTTCTGGGGAAGGAAAATTGTTCCCCAAATTACCACATAATAGTGGGCTTTATCCAACATAAACGGTGTACAGTGTAAAATCAAGATTGCTGGAGTGTTAAGATTAGATTGCAATAGACATTATGGTAGAATACGGTTCTGAAAATGTCTTCAGGACAGGGAAGTTGAATAGTGAAAGTGCTGATAGGAAAAGAAATTAAAGCTCAATTATTGAGGACCCATGATGTAGTGTGTTTATATAGGGCCATGTGAGCCTCCTGTCATCATTTACTCACTGTCATGTTGCTTCAAACCTGTCTAGATACATTTTTGAAAAAAGTTTTGTGTCCATACAATGGAAGTCAAGAGCCCAATGTTGCTTGGTTCCCACTGAATTTTACTGTAAAGACAAAAACTGTTGAAAAATTCCTCAAAATCATTCTTTATTGATCTTTATTTACAGTAAATGATGACAGAAATATCATTTTCAGGTGAACTGTCCCTTTAATATGATCTCAATCGGTTTGAATGCTATATTTCAGCTTTCATTTGGAATGCATCATATTATTTCACAGTAAACAGTTTATCAGGATTGTCTGGGCCCTTAGATTTTTTCAAACGAAATATCAGACCACATGAAAATTGCCATACAATATTCATGTTCAAGAATTGCATGCACCTTTGATTTGAATTGTCAGTTGCACTGATGTATAGTGAGTTACATGCATTACGTTGACCTCTCCAAGACAGTTGAAATAACCAGTCAACGTCTGTCATGATGGTGATGAGTTTTTCTCCTCTCGCCTCTCTAGTTGAATAAAACCCCTCATCACATCATTTTAAATCTGGCAAACAGGCTTTTGTCTGTTGTGAATAGGACAGATTCCTTTTTCTTCCATACATGAATTATTTTAAGAACCGTTTCTGCTTTTGCCATATCACAAGCCTTTATGACAGTCAGTTTTTGGCATTAGTCCCATTCGGCCCCATGGTCCTCCTTTCAGCATGTATCAGTCATTTCATCACATTGACATGCAGTCGGGCCAAATGTCCACAGCATGTCAATCAGGCGAGCTCCAAAGAGACCCATTGAAACTCATGTCACAGCGAGTTCAGGAACAAACACTGTTTTGTGTGTCTTCCCTGTCGAATTCACATAGACCTCTGAAGAGCTTTTACCTGTGTGGTTGCCTTAATTTGAAGATTTATATACAAGTGATGGAAGACCTTAAAGGCAATAAGCTCCTACTTGAATATCCGTAGCCACGTTAGCATCAGCTGCATAGCCATTAGCAAGGACTTCCAGCCATTAGACGGATTTAAAATGATGCATTGTGAAATATGAATGGCTTTTTTGATACCAGTAAGCTTTGGATGCTTGATCGTTGATTATAGATGACGGGTATGTCATTAGCTTCAATAGCCGTTAGGAACTGGATGCAGTTTATAGGGAATGGCACTGATGTTAGCAGTGGTGATTTCAGGATATGTGCCTGTAGGGCTACATGCTCCCCGACCTTCACTGGGCTGGAATGATACAGTGATGAAAATGTACCTTATCAGATATTTCATCTTGCAAAGACTGAGGCTACAAGCCGCTTAGAGGACACCAGGGACAAAATCTGATTCTGTTAGGTGACAAAAAGAGCCCGCTTGGCTGTAATCTCTGAAATGATCTAGGTAGTTTCAGTGAAACGCTGGGCCCTAATGTTACAGAATTCATCCACCTTTTCATTCTTTTGTAAGGAGCAGTTTACCTAAAAATGAATTTTTTGGCATTAACTCACTTTCATGACATTTCAACCTTGTATTATCAGGGTTTTTCCTGGCTCAAAATGAGGCAGAGGTGGTAAAATCGTAACACTAGGGGGGTCCGGGGGCATGCCTAAGAGAGGCACTAGGGATGCTCCTTGTAGGCCTGAAACGAGACTTCAAGAGATTTCCACAACGCATGCGCGAGAATTGCGATCTCCTTCAACTACTTCAGTTAAGTTCTCGCGCGTGCTCGTCGTGGAAATCTCTTGAAGTCTCGTTTCAGGCCTACAAGGAAGAAAAGGAATAGTGGAATAAAGTCGTTATTTTTGTTTGTTTTTTTTCGCACAAAAGCCACTGTTGAGCCACTGTTGTGACTGGGAATATTTAAACATTTTCTTCATTGACTTTCTGGGCCGTCAGGTTTCATTCCCTTAGGCAGCCTATGGAGGAGTGATCCAGCTGTCACATTTAATCAAAAATATCTTCATTTGTGTTCCGAAGACGAACGAAGGTCTTACGGGGTTGGTACAGCATGGGGCTGAGTAATTAATGACTTAATTTTCATTTTTGGGTGAACTAACCCTTTAAGAAGACTTGAAATAATATAGCGCATGAGTCATATGGACCACTTATATGGTGCCTTTTTGGTGCTTCTCAGTAAAAATAACCATCCGCATTTAGGAAAACAGATGGTGAAGCTTGGACATTCTGCCTAAAATCTCGCCATATAAAGAAAGCGTGAGAATGACATGAGGGTTACTAATGCCAAAATGTAAATTTTGGGGTTAACTATACCTTCATCAGCAATGACTCATTTTAGTTCAAATATCATCAGCATAAAACCGCATCTCTGATTTAACCATGGCTGGCACAAATGGCTCCTGTCTCCATTTTGGTTTATCAGCCATGTCACAGCTCCCTTAGGAGGACTGCACATCAGTTCAAAGACCCTTTTTTTTTACCTCAGATTCTCAATAACCTAAGGCAAGGAGAACAGGGGCTGCTGGAACAGATTGATGCAGCAGAGCTCCTCTCATCTTCACTGCAGTGACTGAAGATCAGGCGAGATCACTCATACTGGACTCACCTGTCACAAACATCTTTCAGCATCGTGGAGATCACTGCAGGCAGAAAAGTTGTTTTCTCCTCCCCAACCTGACTATACATTCATACACATGCTCTGTACCCGAACACAGAGATTCAAACCCTGATACTCCTTCCAAGCAGCACATAAAAATGCGTTGTTCTTTACGACCCCCCCCCCCCCCCCCAAACCCCCCCCCCCACACACACACACACACACACTTAATCTGCGGTAGGCATGAAGAACGCTGATAAAGAAGATGTGCAGACAGAAATCTTGCGTTATCTTTCCAAATGTTTGAGATAAATGCATTGTGCAGCCTCGCATTGACTCTTTATCGCCTGTTTTAAAAGATACATATCTCGCAGTGACAGTACATTTGTCAATCCTCACTATCAGTGCTGTGGAGGGGAGAATGAGGGTCATTATTATGGGGGAATGAAGCTTAAATAGTGCATGCTGTTGTAGATGCATAGCAGAGAAAGCTCTCTGCCTTCTGGGTTGTGTTCTGAGGCTGATTTGAAAGTTTGCTCGCCTAAGGGGAAGATTTGGAGCTGAAGAATGTCACAACTGTGGCACATCCCTCATTCACATGCTCAAAGCCCCAGGGAACCAATGTCTGAATGCAAATGGCACGTATCTTCCCTGGAATTATACTTTAGCTGTAACCAATGGAAGGTGTTAGCTTGGAAACACTTTTGAATTTTAGCTGCTGAGATTTAAATTTATGGTAAGCGAGGCTCTCATATAGTTTTATAATAAATGTGCAATAATTATATCTAAAAACGTCTGCATTATTATTAATGAATGCAGTGTACAAGGGTTTAAAAAAGACAGTGGAGCAGTGAAATGTCTCAGAGGAACATTTATAATTACAGAATATAAGTAAAGGGAACGAAGTAGGATACAGTTTGGAGTTGAGGTGAAAATGTAGGATATTCAATACGCTCAATGTGTCCAGTGTGTTCTGGAGCTTTTCTGTTTGAGAAGACCCAGATTTGACACTGTCTGCAACAAAAGACTCACAAGTAAATGAAACAGACCCCCTTCTGAAGGACTGCAATACAAATCAATTGCCATGTTCTTCTTAAGCACACAGGGTTTAGCCGACTGTGAGGGGGCCGGAGGAGAGATGATTGGTGGGTGGAAGTTTCACTGTCACTGTAATTACAAAGAAGAATGCAGGGCAAGACATATTGAAGTCTTGTTTTTTTCAGGAGGAAGTGCTTTGGGGGTGATCATGACTGAATTTTAGATAACATATTGACTTGCTTTCTTGTGTAAACCCTGGGTATTGATTGAAAGATGTTGGAAGTACAGTATAGTGCTAATGAATGTTTCACTTTCACAAGTTTTATATTGTCGATGAGCCGATGTTTTAATTCAGATGTATATATGCAGGTGCAATCGCAGCAATTTTCATAATATTTTTTTTGTTTGTTTGTAGCAAAAATACCCAAACATCCTTAAAACAAAATGCGAACTTTTTTTTCAGAGAGGTTTTCATGTTTTAAGGCCAAGCACTCAAAATATGACCAGGCTTTTTGTGAGCTAACATAAACATAACATAACCTAAACATAAATTACAAAATGAAAAAAATTATTTTCAACTATAAAGACTTGAAATATTATATATTTTTAAAAAGATATAATTGGCTTGTATGTTGTCACTGTAAAGCCAGGCCAAGTTATTAAAATATGGTATGGAAAATATTTGCATTTGTATCTTTTTTTCTTTGTTTTTTTTTTTCACCCACTTTGCATATTGCTTATCACAACAGATATCGTTCCAAAGCAGCATTTACAAAAATAGTTTAAACTTAAATATCCTAAATTACCACATTAACGTTGACGGTTCTAAAACTGAAAACGGTTTTGTAAGTTTTTTACAACTTATTTTCACATTTTTCAAAAATGCATTTTATAATACAAATTTAATGTCCATTACATTAGTCTTACATTTCTTCTGTTTTCTTCCCAGTTTGTTCCCAGTTCTCCAAAGGAGTCTACGCCATAATCGGTCTGTATGACAGGAAGACCATGAACATGCTCATGTCGTTCTGTGGCGCTCTGCACGTGTGCTTCGTCACGCCCAGCTTCCCCATCGATACCAACAACCAGTTTGTGATCCAGCTGAGACCTGAGCTCCAGGATGCTCTGATCGCCCTTGTCGAGCACTACAAGTGGACTAAGTTCGTCTACATGTACAGCTCGGACTCAGGTTGGCTTTTTTTCTTGCTAATGTGCCGTTTCAAAAGTACAATAACGGAAACTGAATTTATAAGTTTTCAGGGTGAGGTAAATATTTCATTTTTTTCTGTATCTGCATTGGCACTGCAGTTGCAGTTGTGATTAAATGGTGTAATACTCTGTAAGGTTGCTCAGGATGTCACGAAGATGAATGAGTGATTTGTGATTTAGGAGCTTTAGAAGATATTGCTGGGAAAGTTTGAAAAACGTGATGATTTGGTATAATCCTGTTGAGGTGCTCTGCTTGTCTTGTAATAGGGTTATACTTTGAGATTTCCAGTGCCTCGGGTGTAGTAATTTTACTTATGGCTCCCTGATTCCTGCAGGATTGTTCTTATAATCTTTTTGAAGTTCACTGAAAGATCTTCTATTGTGATTTAAGTATGGACGAGCGCTGGCTGCACCATATTTCTCCTGTGAGTGGAGACACGTGTGTGGTGCTCCATCATATTTGCCATATTCACTCATTATCAAATCGCCATGTTGTCATTAGAGAATAACTCTAAATCATTACTGCAATCATTTATGGATCCCCACGACCAGAACAGTGCAGTGCAAATGAGAGCATCAGACCATAGGAAGTGAGTGAATCCATTTAACATTTGTGCCAATGTTGTGCACAGTATTTCTGCACAAAAACCTGCGTCTTATCCATTAACCACCCACAATCCCATTTAACCAGGTACTAAATGCATTGGAATAGCGTTGCGCCATATTTAAATAAAGTCATTGTTTTTGCACAAACATGCCTAGTTTCTTTGTAAATTAGGCTCATTATTGATTGCGCTCTCTTCACAACACTCAGTGCTATAGAACTATTCAGTCATGAAATCAATTTGTAGACAAACCTGTAAGACTAATTCACCATGGCTTCCCTTGGGAATTTCCTAAAGGGGTTTTAGAATAACAGTCTTCGATTTGTGAGTAAAATAAGGTCTGTGGTTCATGTTACTTGAAGAGACTTTAAGGTTCTGTTCTACAGCATACATTACACACAGTCGGATTCTGAAGCCTCTATATTAGGACTACAACAGTTGTCCATTCCCTCAAGCATGTAACCTCACATCTTTATGGTAGTTGTAGTGATTTGTGGCAGTTTTTTGTTTAAGATATAGTTTTTGTCTTTTGATGAAAATATTCTGTACTACAATAGCATGTCATTTTAGCTAAAAAAAAACACACATTTTAGCTGACAAGCCGTACTGGGTAGTAACTGATTACATGTAATCTGGATTACATAATCAGATTCCAAAAATTAAGTACTTAGTAAGTAATTAGATTGTTTTAAAATACTCATAATCAGATTACAGTTACTTTTTTATTGATTACCTGATTACGTTATTCTCAAAATGGCAGTTAATTGTTCCTAATTTTATACGTTTTATATGTATCCTTTTATATGTTCAGAAGGTATTCCATGCCTCAGACCAGCCACTCGTCGTGTGACTATCACTGAAAACTGAGACCCACACAGAATTTGACCACTGGATTTACAGAAATCATTTCACTTTTAAGAAGTGTTTTCTCAACAATCCAACATTGCATATATAATCAACTCCTGACGAACACATTCAGTTATATTTGAATAATTGTTTTGCTGTCTTTGTAAAGCTTTTGTCTTTCAAACACAAATGTACAAATTCATGTCACACAAATTTATTTGTGAGCTGAACCTCTTTGACCAAACATATTCACTTGATTATTCTATTCAAATCAATATGATAAACAAGTTATGTCAAAAGTAACCTAAAAGTAATCAAAAAGTAGTCAGATTATATTACCTTAAATGTGTAATGTAATACGCTGATTTCACGCAGCCGGCATTCTGAAATGGCTCCGGTGGGAAGAAAACGTCTCGGTTACATATGGTAACCCTCGTTCCCTCGGAGTGCCATAGAGAGAAACAACACAACTTAAGCCCCGCCTTGATGTAGTGATTGACAGGGCTGGAGGGGGCGTGATCGGCTCAGAATGCATTTTCAGTGTGCACATTGAATTTTGATACATTCATTGCGGGACATTTCATGAAAATGCAATCGCAAGTGTCTTGACTGTGAGTGTAAATGCAATTAAGAAAAATAACATTTGAATGATCATTTTGCCACAGTTTTTGCTTGAACATGCTACACATTTCTAATCATTTCTGTAATGCATTTTCATTTTCATTTTGCAACTTATAAAGCGTTTCAATATGCATATTAAAACTAGTGTATGAAATGGCAAATGTAAATTATGTAATTTCATTTTCATTTTCATTTTGCACCAAACGTTGCTAGAATGGTAATGTAAAATGTACATTTAAATACAGAATGCAATGCCATTTTACATATTGCATTGTCATTTTGCATATTACATTTCAAATTGAATATTGTACCCATATGCTTCCATACACAAAGAGATAGGTAACTTCTACTGGAACACAAAATCATGTCGCCGGAGACAAAAGAGAGTCACTCTTTCTGTACCCCAAAAAAGTTTGCTCGCCAATGTGTGAGTGTTTTGGATTCTGTAAAAAATATGGTGTTAGACTAGACATTTCAGTAAGTAACTGATTAACAGTATAACAGATTAACTGAACATATTTTATGTTCTTGTCGGCAGTGCCGGGTGGATAACTTTCAAATTGTAGTCGGTTACTGATTCCAAACTACATCACAAAAATTGTAGTTAGTAATGCAATCAATATGCTGATTTCACGCAGCCGCCATTTTGAAATCGAAAGCGAGGCTCCGGTGGGAAGAACCCCGGAAGTACAGATAAACAACAATGCCTTGGACTACCAACCTATATATCCAATATAGGATATGTAAATAGTTCGTTCCTGCTTCTTTTTTTACGTTCTGAATTATATATATATTTTAAAAAAATATTTATAAATGAATTTTACTGTATATAGTCTAAAATATGAAAGAAATGTATGTACATTTTTAGAATAACTAATTTCTACATTAAACACAACAATACGCCATCGCATTCGCAACTCTCCTATGATTAAAGGCGACACTTCCGGTTCTCTATCGGTCAGTCACTACAACGTAGGTCAGACTGACCAATAGGAATCTCGCTAGAGAGCCAATTTACTTCGAGTGAATCTAAAACAAGCCAATGCACATTGGCGTGCAATCATTTGCAACAGCTGCGCGTCCTCGTCAGCGCGGGTATATAACGAGCGGCTGTGTGATTGCACTTCAGTTTTTTGCTGAGCCAAACTTGGAAGCTGGCCCCCCGGCGGGCAGCAGCAGATGTGGCGACGGGACCTACGTCTCCGTTCCCTCCCTCAGGGAACGAGGGTTACCATATGTAACCGAGACGTTCCCTATCGGTCAGTCACTACAACGTTGGTAGGGATTCCTATTGGTCAGTCTGACCTAAGCGCCACAGTCGCTGCACCCCATCCAACGCCCCATGCAAGCCTCTGCACCTTCTTGCCTGGAAGGACGATAGGAGGAGGGTTACACAGAGAGTGTCTGACACTGTTGTTCCTTTATAACCCATACAGTGAGACTGGATAACACTGGGAAAGCATGCCCTTTTTTAGAGGGAGGGGAACGCTGTGGAACCCACTTTCTTCAGAGAGTTATGTGGAAAATACATATGGACTAACCCGAAGGCTGTATTGCATATGATATAATGGGTGACTTAGCCCAAGGGAAAGACACGGGCTTCCGACTTAGGAGCAGCCGTGGAACATATACACATATGGGATCCCCGAAGGGTCGCACATATGGAACCCAGCCCGGGTCCGGCTCTCAAGGATTCAGCGGACAGGGGCCTGGCTCCGGACGCTCCGCCATGTCCGGGCCGAGGGGTGTTGGAGGACTCGACAGGTTTTCCACTCTGGAGCAATAAGGTTGCACAGTAGGGTGCAGCAAGCCGACAGAGCCGGGCCTCTCAGTGCTTCTACCCGTTTAGGGTGAGAACACGGGAGGAGACCGGCTCTACACGTAGGCTATAGTATCTAGCGAACGTGTTAGGTGTCGCCCAGCCCGCAGCTCTACAGATATCTGTTAGCGAGGCGCCACGAGCCAGCGCCCAGGAGGATGCAACGCCTCTCGTGAAGTGTGCATGCAACCTGAGCGGGCAGGGCACGCCTTGAGCTTGGTAAGCCAAGGCGATGGCATCCACTATCCATTGGGCCATCCTCTGCTTGGAGACAGCCTTTCCCTTCTGCTGGCCTCCGTAACAGACAAAGAGCTGGTCTGAGGTCCTGATGCTTTGAGTTCTGTCCACGTACATACGCAGAGCGCGAACGGGACAGAGCAAAGCCAGGGCTGGGTCTGCCTCCTCCAAGGGCAGCGCTTGCAGGTTCACTACCTGGTCTCTAAAGGAAGTGGTAGAAACCTTGGGCACATAGCCAGGCCGGGGTCTTAATACCACATGGCTGTCACCCGGCCGGAACTCCAGGCACAATTCGTCGACCGAAAATGGGTGCAGGTCTCCTACCCTCTTGACAGAGGCCAATGCAACCAGTAGCAAAGTCTTCATGGAAAGAAGCTTTAAGTCAACTGTTTGCAAAGGCTCAAAGGGAACGTCCTGAAATGCTCGGAGCACCAGGGAAAGATCCCAAGAGGGTATGGAGGGGGGGTCGAGGAGGATTTAATCGTCTCGCCCCCCTAAGAAACCTGACGACCAGGTCGTGCTTTCCAACTGTTTTGCCATCGATGTGGTTGTGATAAGCTGAAATAGCAGCAGCATGGACTTTGAGGCTGAAGGTAGACAGTCTTCGCTCCAACCCTTGCTGCAAAAAGGAAAGCACAGACCCTATCGAACATCTTTGGGGGTCTTCTCGGCGAGAAGAACACCACTCGACGAACAGGTTCCACTTCAGGGCGTAGACACGTCTCGTGGACGGCGCCCGTGCTGAAGTGATGGTGTTAAGTACCTCTGGGGGTAAGTCACCTAGAACCTCCGCGTCCCGTCCAGGGACCAGACATGGAGTTTCCAGAGGTCTGGACGCGGGTGCCATAGGGTGCCCCATCTCTGAGTCAGAAGATCCTTCCTCAGAGGAATGGGCCAGGGAGGGACTGTCTCAAGGAGCATGAGTTCTGGGAACCAGGTCCGAGTGGGCCAGTAGGGAGCCACCAGAAGGACCTGCTCCTTGTCCTCCCTGACTTTGCACAGTGTCTGTGCAAGAAGGCTCACTGGGGGAAACGCATATTTGTGAAGGCCCCGGGGCCAGCTGTGTGCCAGTGCGTCCGTGCCGAGTGTTCCCTCGGTCAGGGAGTAAAACAGCTGGCAGTGGGAGGTCTCTGAGGAGGCAAACAGGTCTACCTGAGCCTCCCCGAACTCTCTCCAGATCAGCTGAACCACCTGGGGGTGGAGTCGCCATTCTCCCGGGAGCACCGCTCGTGATAGCTCGTCAGCCACACGGTTGAGCATGCCGGGGAGATACATGGCTCGAAGCGACGTCAGATGCTTCTGACTCCAGAGGAGGAGATGGCGGGCGAGTTGCGACATGCGACGGGAGCGTAGACCACCTTGCCGGTTGATATACGCAACGGTCGCAGCGTTGTCCGTACAGACCAGCACATCCTGCAGCGGCCTTTTCAGACGGCGCAGAGTGAGGTGTACTGCTAGCAACTCGAGGCAATTGATATGCCAATGCAGATGAGGGTCCGTCCACACCCTTGATACTGCATGCCCGTTGTACGTGGCACCCCAGCCGGTGGCAGAGGCATCTGTGAACACCACAGCGTGCCTGGATACCTGTTCCAAGGGGACTCCTGCCCGAAGGAACGAGGGATCTGACCACGGGCTGAAGGTCTGACGGCAGGCCGGTGTGATTGCCACCCGGTGAGTGCCGTGATGCCACGCCCATCTCGGGACTCGGCCGTGAAGCCAGTGCTGAAGCGGTCTCATATGAAGCAACCCGAGCGGGGTTACCGCTGCTGCTGCTGCCATATGCCCCAGGAGCCTCTGAAAGAATTTCAGTGGGACCGCCGTCCTGCCCTTGAACGTGTTCAAGCAGTCCAGCACCGACTGAGCGCGTTGCTCTGTGAGGCGCGCTGTTTGTGCGACCGAATCCAACTCCATACCGAGAAAAGAGATCCTCTGCACGGGGGCGAGTTTGCTCTTCTCCCAGTTGACCCGAAGACCCAACTGGCTGAGGTGCCTGAGCACAAGGTCCCTGTGATCGCATAACTGATCTCGAGAGTGTGCTAGTATGAGCCAGTGGTCGAGATAGTTGAGGATGCGAACACCCTGTTTTCTCATGGGAACAAGGGCCCCCTCCGCGACTTTCGTGAAGACACGGGGGGACAGGGACAGCCCGAAGGGTAGGACCTTGTACTGATATGCTCGACCCTCGAACGCAAAGCCCAGAAACGGCCTGTGTCGAGGGAGAATCGAGACATGAAAGTACGCGTCCTTCAGGTCGATCGCTGTAAACCAATCTCGGGGACGGATGCATTCGAAGATGCGTTTGTGCGTGAGCATTTTGAACGGTAGCTTGTGGAGGCTCCGATTCAAAACTCGCAGGTCCAAGATCGATCGTAACCCACCACCTTTCTTGGGTACAATGAAGTAGGGACTGTAGTGCCCTGACCTCTTATCGGCTGGAGGGACCGGCTCTATCACGTCCTTCGCCAGTAGGACTACGATCTCCGCGCGCAAGACATGGGCATCGGCTGCTCTCACTGTAGTGGAGTGGATGGCCCGAAACTTGGGGGGACGCCGGGCGAACTGAATCGCATAGCCAAGCCTGATGGTCCGGATGAGCCAGCGAGACGGACTGGGGAGCGCTAACCAGGCTCTCAGAGACCGTACAAGCAGGACCAAGGGGACCGTAGGGGTACCCGGAGTGGGGCAGCGAAGTGGAACACAGGGACCTGGCTGGGGGGGCTCTCTCTGGGAGGCAGCCCCCAGCGGGGTCTGAGTGTGCTGTAAAGCGCTTACCTGGTTCCACGGGGGCAGGAGGTGTGGGAGGCGGCTCGGTGGCGTTCTCGAACCGTACACTGCTGCCAGCTGGCGATAGAAGAGGAGGATGAGAGTGGTAAGGATTTTGTCCCCCCACTGCTCTCCGAGCCCTCTTCGGACCCAGAGATGATAGAAACTGCTCTTTTATTGAAAATTTGGGTTTTGTTCCGCCAGCGGCGGGCGGGGCGTTCTGCCTGCGACTGGCTCCGCGGCGCCGCTTCGGTGGAGGCTGCTGCTGCGGCGCGGGAGCCGCGGAGGGCGCAGGTGGACGCCCCCGGCGACGAGCAGACTGAGGAGCCGCCGGCGTTGGGGTGGAGGCAGCAGCTGACCGCCGAGGCAGGATATGTTTGATGGCCTCAGTCTGCTTCTGTACAGCCGAGAACTGCTGGGCAAAGTTCTCGACCGCGTCGCCGAAGAGGCCGGTCTGGGACACGGGGGCGTTGAGGAACCGGAGCTTGTCAGTCTCCCGCATGTCAGCCAGACACAGCCAGAGATGGCGTTCCTGGACCACCATTGTGGACATCGCACGGCCCACTGAGCGAGCGGTAACCTTCGTCGCACGAAGCGCGAGGTCCGTCGCCCGCCGGAGTTCTTGGAACACCAGTGGGTCGTGACCACCCTCGTCCAGTTCCTTCAGTGCCTTGGCCTGATGGACCTGGAGCAACGCCAAAGCGTGCACGGCAGAGGCAGCTTCCCCACAGGCCTTGCCGGTTAAGTCCGACGAGTACTTACAGACCTGGGAAGGGAGACACGGTTCTCCGCGCCAAGTGGAGTTAGGGCACAGTTGCATAGCAACAGCCCGCTCCACCGGCGGGATGCGCGTGTAACCCTTAGCTGCCCCGCCGTCAAGGGTGGTGAGGGAGGAGGAACTACTGGAGCAGTTTCGGGCAGTTAAAGGTGCCGTCCACGTGTCAGTGAGCTCCTCATGCACCTCCGGGAAGAAAGGCACTGGGGTGGGTTGCTGAGAGCCAGCACGCGCCACCCCGAGATACCAATCATCCAGCCTCGAGGGTTCGGGACCCGGTGGAGGGTTCCACACGAGTCCGACCCTCTCGGCGGCCCGGGAAAGCATGGCCATCATCTCCGGGTCCGTATCGGGCACCGCCGGCACCCCCGAAGGAGGCAGCAGCTCCAACACGTCGCCCGCAGAGACATCTGACCCACCCTCCGATGCCGCGATCGACATATGTTCATCGCCAGGAGCGCCAAAGGAAACGGTTGGTACACACCTCGTGGATGGTCCAGCGCGCTCCTTTGGCAGCTCACATGGTTGCGGAGGCTGAGAGGAGTGAGGGTTCCTAGGGGGTTGGTTCCCCGAAGGAAGCACGCTCACTGTAATCCTCAGGTCACCCGCGCCAGCGTCCGAAGCAACCCTCGCAGGAGGATTGGAATGGGGCGCCGGCACGGGGACTCCGCCCCTTTGCAGGAACGAGAGTCTCGACCTCAGCTCCGCAGCTGTTGCAAATGATTGCACGCCAATGTGCATTGGCTTGTTTTAGATTCACTCGAAGTAAATTGGCTCTCTAGCGAGATTCCTATTGGTCAGTCTGACCTACGTTGTAGTGACTGACCGATAGGGAACCGGAAGTGTCGCCTTTAATCATAGGAGAGTTGCGAATGCGATGGCGTATTGTTGTGTTTAATGTAGAAATTAGTTATTCTAAAAATGTACATACATTTCTTTCATATTTTAGACTATATACAGTAAAATTCATTTATAAATATTTTTTTTAAATATATATATAATTCAGAACGTAAAAAAAGAAGCAGGAACGAACTATTTACATATCCTATATTGGATATATAGGTTGGTAGTCCAAGGCATTGTTGTTTATCTGTACTTCCGGGGTTCTTCCCACCGGAGCCTCGCTTTCGATTTCAAAATGGCGGCTGCGTGAAATCAGCATATTGATTGCATTACTAACTACAATTTTTGTGATGTAGTTTGGAATCAGTAACCGACTACAATTTGAAAGTTATCCACCCGGCACTGCCGACAAGAACATAAAATATGTTAATCAGTTAATCTGTTATACTGTTAATCAGTTACTTACTGAGATGTCTAGTCTAACACCATATTTTTTACAGAATCCAAAACACTCACACATTGGCGAGCAAACTTTTTTGGGGTACAGAAAGAGTGACTCTCTTTTGTCTCCGGCGACATGATTTTGTGTTCCAGTAGAAGTTACCTATCTCTTTGTGTATGGAAGCATATGGGTACAATATTCAATTTGAAATGTAATATGCAAAATGACAATGCAATATGTAAAATGGCATTGCATTCTGTATTTAAATGTACATTTTACATTACCATTCTAGCAACGTTTGGTGCAAAATGAAAATGAAAATGAAATTACATAATTTACATTTGCCATTTCATACACTAGTTTTAATATGCATATTGAAACGCTTTATAAGTTGCAAAATGAAAATGAAAATGCATTACAGAAATGATTAGAAATGTGTAGCATGTTCAAGCAAAAACTGTGGCAAAATGATCATTCAAATGTTATTTTTCTTAATTGCATTTACACTCACAGTCAAGACACTTGCGATTGCATTTTCATGAAATGTCCCGCAATGAATGTATCAAAATTCAATGTGCACACTGAAAATGCATTCTGAGCCGATCACGCCCCCTCCAGCCCTGTCAATCACTACATCAAGGCGGGGCTTAAGTTGTGTTGTTTCTCTCTATGGCACTCCGAGAAGCTGCACAAGCAATAGAGCGACAAAGTGCAAATGCTGCCCCTGCAAATGCTTAAGCATGGCGCCTCCGGATCGAAGTGGTGGGACACGGGGTAAGTTGGCAGAAAGAGAAGAGACAAGGGGTCAGTAGTGTGACCGCAGCCGCAGGTAAAGCCGGGTGTCACCCCGTTTTTTTTTTTTTTTTGGCCAAAACGAGCACTTTTCGTACATACGCTCTATGGTCACGTAAGAGTGTGATCGTCAAATACACTCCACAGTCCAGACCCCGAGTGAAACTTGGCAACCCTAGGTCTAACCGTTTGACGACCGTCGACCGACCCCCTTGTCTCTTCTCTTTCTGCCAACTTACCCCGTGTCCCACCACTTCGATCCGGAGGCGTCATGCTTAAGCTGGACGATGGCCTTTTTGAAGGGGCAGCATTTGCACTTTGTCGCTCTATTGCGTGTGCAGCTTCTCGGAGAAGCTGTGGAACTGACTTGTCCATGTTGCCTTACTTGAACCTTCTTGACCCTCTGCGTAATACCCCCGACCAGTTCCATAGAGAGAAACAACACAACTTAAGCCCCGCCTTGATGCAGTGATTGACAGGGCAGGAGGGGGCGTGATCGGCTTGGAATGCATTTTCAATGTGCACATTGAATTTTGCTACATTCATTGCGGGACATTTCATGAAAGTGCAATCGCAAGTGTCTTGACTGTGAGTGTAAATGCAATTAAGAAAAATAACATTTAAATGATCATTTTGCCACAGTTTTTGCTTGAACATGCTACACATATCTAATCATTTCTGTAATGCATTTTCATTTTCATTTTGCAACTTATAAAGCGTTTCAATAATGCATATTAAAATTAGTGTATGAAATGGCAAATGTAAATTATGTAATTTCATTTTCATTTTCATTTTGCACCAAACGTTGCTAGAATGGTAATGTAAAATGTAAATTTAAATACAGAATCCAATGCCATTTTACATATTGCATAGTCATTTTGCATATTACATTTCAAATTGAATATTGCTACCCATATGCTTCCATATTTGCGCCATTGTCGTCATCTTTTTCTTTTCCGTTTTATGGCGGGTGGCAATACCGCCACTTACTCTTTGGAGTATCAACCAGATTAAATTATTTACAATATAATCAAATGTGTAGTATTAACATATCATCAATATTTCATTTTTTCAAAAATATCTTGGTTATCGTCAATACCAGTATATCGTGACACCCCTAATTCCATTTTATAAATTAATTTTGATAAACATCAACATGCAAAAAATCAGGCCTGATGAAATGGACTTAAATAATACAATAATAATCTTAAGTGCAGACCTCGTTTTACTAAAGTTAATTACTAATCTACAAATCTAAATGGAGTTCTCATGGGACCCCATGACTAGAAAATGCAAATTCTCTTCCCGGTTTTAAGACTACAAACTGAACAGCTCTGTTTGCATGGTGAAATTAACTTCCCATCCCATCATTACCATTCATAGGAAGCAGTTGGTACACAAGACTTCATTTAAAACAGGTATCTATGTGCATTGTCTATTCATTATGGCAGTTATTACTTATCCAATGATGGAGAAAAACGTCATAACCAGCCATATATCCACATGTGTGGTGTAGTCGAGCATTTTAAAGAGCCCCACCCACCACTCTTGATAATATAAAGTTGAGGGAAATTAAAATCTCAATCATGAAACACACCTTATTGAGTCACATGTCTTGCAGATGTTTGCCAGTATTGAACTAGGAACACGAGGTCACTGAGTGTTTTATCCACACACAAATACAAGTACAACCTCTAGAAGCCCCCATTGCTCTCCTGTTGCCTAGATACAGCAGTACTCAGTCTCTAGGTTATTTTAAACCTTTTAAGTAACTCGTGTGTGTGTGTGTGTGTGTGTGTGTGTGTGTGTGTGTGAGAAATGTTTGTCATATGTTGAACATGGTGGATAAAATCATAACTGTACTTTGTCTTTGCTGACACAAAATCTGTCAAAGTCTGTTTTTTTCCCCTTGTTTTAATCAAATTATATATATGACATGCTGATTAATTTTATGCATAGTATATTGGTAATATATCGGTTAGCGGTGATGAATATTGTAACAAATAAAATTTTAAAAATCTCTTCCTCTATTTTCATATTTAGATAATGTTTGCTGTCGTCTAACACTCACTCAGGGCTCTAGGCTGCGACCAAAAATTTAAGAGTGTGCGACTGAATTTTACACCCAGTCGCACATGTGCGACCAGTAAATTTGTCCCTTTTTTTTTTACACGTTAAACGTGGAAGGGGCTTATCAATGAATCCGGAATGTGTGGCAGGCCAATGAGTGTGAGAAGAATAGGGAATGACCACTGTATGTGTGGATTGGGAGGGTCGATAATCGAGCGCGCATTTAAACGTCTGTGGGAAGGAGACGGAGATAAGCTAACAAGCGAACTGACTCGTTCTTCCAACCTGCGGCTAGTGTGCCAGTTAAATTCACTTGCTGGCTTCCCAAATAATACATTACAACAGCGATAATCAAAAAACGTGAACAAAACGATTATTCTTTGTAAACATTTTTCAATGTGAGTGCCAAATCTCGAACATGACCTGTCATTTACTCCGTCATCACCCGGGAGTTGATAGCGCACGAGCGCAGGCGAGACCTGAACTGCAGACGTTACCATCAGTGTAAACTCATTTAAGTTTTTTGCCAATGTAAACATTCAAGAGCAAGACGCGAAAGAGAACTCGCGTCTAGAAGATTTGTGCACTTTTGTCTGTTATGAAGGTATATTTGGTGCAATACTTCTGAACGCCTGTGACAGTGGAATTTGTAGTTGTAGAGAATAGCCACACATGTGTATCAGTAAGTTTGAAGTCACAGAGAGAAATATTTTAAGAGTTGCAAACTTGTAGACTTTTTTTATCTTCCACAAACACAACGCAACAGTTACACCTTCTCAAATTCCTCATTGCAGGTGCACAAATCCTATTCTACAAATCACAAATTAAGAAACTCGTACGCTCACAGTTTTGCTACAGTTGCTGCAGTGAATATGGTGCAAAACGCATTTACACACCTGCATAAAAAAATGTGAAGTCACGAAGAAATTTTGCTCATCTGCAAATCAGTATGTGAATTCATCCAATGAGAGTTGCACACTTGTAGAACATTTTCTCACAAATGTTTTGTATATTTTTCTAGCACAAACACAAGTACATAACTACAGCTGCTTGAATCTGCCGCGACGAATCTCAAACACTGTTTTTCGCTTTCAAGTGACAAGTTTCGCACGCTCTCCCTTTTGCACCAAGTGCACCGTGAAATGCAATATTATGAAGCTGCAGACTCGGAGCCTGCATCTACAGTCCCCCACCCAGAGTCCCGCATTCTCAGACCCCTCGGTTTTTTTCGAGACAGCGCCTCCTGCTGTTCAGAAGATCGTATAACACCCGCACACAGAGTCCCGTGTTCTCAGACCGCTCGTTTTCGAGACGGCGCACCCTTATCCAAATGCATTTTAAAACAATACGATGCAATATTACGGTCTCGTTTTATTTAGTTATCCAAATAAATATTTGCGTTCCCTGCTTAATGCATGTTGTGCCAAAAATATAATTCTGTTACTGATGGAAGGGATACAATTACAGATTGAACTATCTTCTGAAAAATAGTAGGCCTATGTGATATTATATTGCAACAATGTTTTTTTTTTATTCAAATTCCAATTTTTCTCTCAGTTCAACCTATAATGGTCTAATTAACATTACCATACTAACATTACAAAACCTGTTTTTTGATATTTTGAATGCAAAGAAAACAAATAAGAATAGACAAAACACCAATAATAAACAATTCTGTACTTTATTTAACGATCACCTAAACATCATCTTCCTGTAAAGAAAAAAGGAAGAAAAAATTGTGTTCGTGACTTTACTTTTCGTCTTCAATTCCATTAAAAAACTCCTCATTTATACAGTAAGTCGCTTTGGATAATCATAAAATGAAATGTTGCTGCGTTCGGCAGGGGCGACAACAAAGGCCTAAGATTGCACGTCTTATCTTTCAAAAAGAAAAAGAAAAAATAGAAAAAAAGATACCTTCATGTTGCGCTGCTCTGTTGAAGTGTCCCTTGAGATGTTTTTGAACTTTGGACAACTTTGTGAAAGGGCGAAAGGGCGTGAAAAACATACATTAGCGGCTCAAATTTTGTTACAAACTATCTTTACAAATATTAAATGGACTATTCATATGTTGTATCGATGAGCTAAGTAGTTTGATTAAAGTAGAAATCGAATGAGTAGCCTACTACGATTCGCTAAATAAAATTGACGATACTCACGTTTCGGCTTAAGTTCTTTACATGTTCTTCACATGTTTATTCGTTACAATTTGATAGGAGGCGCTGTCTAGAAAAACGAGGGGTCTGAGAATGTGGGACTCTGGGTGGGGGACTGTAGATGCAGGTCTCCGAGTCTGCAGCTTCATACTACTCGTGAAATGTGGTGCAAAAGTCAGTTGTGCATCTGTAGAGACAGTGGGCGGAGCCTGCATTAATATTCATGAGTTTCCCGGGAACGCACGTGCAACTGACGAGCTCCAGTGCAGCTCCAGTGCACGCGCTGGCGCCTCCGTTTCGTGATTATCTGTCTGCTATATTTACTTCTTATTTATTAAATCCAGACAATTGGTTGATGAAACATTGATTAAAATTAAGATTAATTAATACAATTAATACAAAACGAAATTCAATTTAAAGAAAGGGGTTGTGCTTTCTGTTTGATGTCTCCGTGAAGTTTTAAAGCTTTCAGAGCGGTCACGTCCGTAAAGGCGGGCATACACTGTGCGAATTTCGTCCGATTTTGAGCCGAATTCTGACTTGTGCGACTCTTTTTCGGGTCGGGGCAATTTTCAGCTTTGTCGTTTGTCGTGCAGTGTACAGGGAGAAACGAGAGGCGATTAACCTCTCCCAATTGGCAATCGGATGGTCGGATGAATTTCTGGCATGTCAGAAATTTTGGTTGCTCCTCGTGACTATATCGCACAGTTGAAGCAGAGCTACGAACCGATTGCCCTAAACGTACTCGGTTACTAACGTAACCTCGGTTCTCTCTAGAGAGGGAACGAGTACTGCGTAATAGCTTACGCTAGGGGAAAAACTCTTTTCCGCGAGATATTGAAGCCAAAAATTATCCTTAATTTTTTATTAATGTAAAACGCTTTGCAGCAGCAAGCAAACATAGGCGAAACAGCTCGCGCGCCTATTGGTTGCTCTGCAGCAAATGCAGCAGCCTATCGAGAGAGACTCTGCGTGACGTAATGACCAATGGGGGCAATTCGCGCCCATATCGTCACGTCCCGCCAGAAGGGGCGTGGTCTCACCCTATAAATATGCTCGTTAGGCTGATACAAGCTGGTTTTTATCACTGAAGCGAACCAGAGCGTATTCCAAGCACGGCAAGATACGCAGTACTCGTTCCCTCTCTAGAGAGAACCGAGGTTACGTTAGTAACCGAGTACGTTCTCTTACGAGAGTATCTCTCGTACTGCGTAATAGCTTACGCTAGGGGAACACAATGCAACACGCCGTGCGTACAGGGATCCAACACCAAAGTCCCGGGGGCCGAAGCCCAGGGCTCATGTAGTGCATAATCACCATAAACTCACATAGAGTGGAGGAAGAGAGGCTGGAAGCGTCATTCCCTATAAAAAAGCACCCAGCGGGGCTATTATATGACAATAAAACGCGCAGCCAGGGTGAAAGCTTTCAGCCTGATCTGGGTGGCCATACATGTGTCAACACTCATGGGGCTGCAGTAAACTCAGCATCTGGGCCGCACAGCGGGGCAGATAGCACTGAATTTTAGACTGCCAAAAGCTTAGCTTGTAAGGCGGGTACCTCCAGGTTATAGTATTTTATAAATGTAGACGGCGAGGCCCAGCCCGCGGCCGTACAGATATCTTGCAGGGAAACCCCGCTTGACCATGCCCACGAAGAAGCCACGCCTCTCGTGGAGTGCGCCCTGACACCCAAGGGGCACTGTAAGCCCTTCGCAGAGTAAGCGAGCGCAATGGCATCCACTATCCATCTGGATAGGCTCTGTTTTGAGGTGGCGAGTCCCTTGGAACGCCTGCCAAACAAAACAAAAAGCTGCTCCGTCTGTCTGAAAACAGACGAGCGTGACACATAAGCTCTCAATGCCCTGACGGGGCAAAGGAGACTCGCATCCTCCTCCTCACTGAGAACCGGAAGGGCGGAAAGGGAAATTACCTGGGCCCTGAACGGTGTATTGAGGGATTTCGGGACATACCCGTGCTTTGGTTTGAGAATGACCTTCGAGTCATTAGGCCCAAACTCCATACACAACACGCTTACTGAAAGCGCCTGTAAGTCCCCTATGCGCTTCACTGAAGCGAGAGCCATGAGAAACACTGTTTTGAACGACAGGTGTTTCATGTCCACCAGCTGGATTGGCTCGAACGGGGCGCCTTTCATGGCCTCCAGGACCGTGGAAAGGTCCCACGTCGGGACTGAAGGGGGCCTGGGAGGGTTCAGCCTCCGAGCTCCCCTAAGGAAACGCACGACTAAGTCGTTTTTCCCCAGCGACTGGCCAGACACCGGTTTTGCTAACGTTGCTATGGCCGCCACATATACTTTGAGCGTGGATGGGGTCCTGCCCTTATCCTGTAGCTCTTGAAGGAAGGAAAGCACTTCCGAAACCCCGCATTCCACAGGTGAAAAGCTCTGGATTTGACACCATGCAGAGAAAACAGACCATTTCGAGGAGTAGAGCCGCCTGGTAGACGGAGCTCTAGCCTGCGCGATCGTGTTTAACACTCCTTCTGGGAGGCTAGCGGGTACCCGTTGATGGCCCATGCGTGCAGGGACCACAACTCCGGGCGAGGGTGCCAAATCGAGCCCTCCGCCTGAGAGAGGAGGTCTCTCCTCAATGGTACAGGCCATGGGGCAGTGCTGGTCAGCTGCATCAGGGCAGGGAACCACGTCTGGTTTGTCCAGAGCGGAGCTACGAGCAGCACTGGGCATCCGTTCTCCCTGATTCGTTCCAACACCTGAGGCAGGAGCGAGACAGGAGGAAAAGCATATAGGGGGCAGCGGGGCCAAACATGAGCCAGCGCGTCCTTGCTTTTCGAGAAAAACTCCGGGCAATGAGCGTTTTCGTGGGACGCGAATAGGTCCACCTGTGTTCTGCCGAACGTTTTCCACAGCAGCTGGACCGTCTGCGGGTGCAGCGACCATTCCCCTGCTGGAACATTGTTCCTGGACAGTCTGTCTGGTCCCACATTCAGGTGACCAGGCACGTGCGCTGCTTTCAGTGAGAGCAGGTTGTGCTGAGCCCAGACCAGGAGGCGTTCCGTCAGCCTGTGAAGGTTTCGTGACCTGACGCCGCCCTGGCGATTTATGTATGCCACCACTGACATGTTGTCCGACCGGACCAAGACGTGGTGGCCTGTTACCTGGGGACAAAAACGCCGTAGCGCTTTGTCGACTGCTATTATCTCCAAGCAGTTTATGTGAAGGAGCTTTTCCCGTTCTGACCACAGGCCAGCTAGCGGTCTGCCCTCGAGCAGCGCTCCCCACCCCGAGGTGGAGGCGTCCGTAGACACCACCTTCACACTCGAAGCGGTCCCCAGACTCACACCTGACTGATACCAGTAGGGCTCGCGGTCTTGATGCTGGCCCGTTTCCATGACGACTCGCGGACAGAAGGCGGAGGTCCACAGAGCTCGCCTGTTGCGCGGCGGTTGCGCGGGCGCCTCCCAATCGAGGCCGATGCTTTCCACGGCCTGAGAGAGCAGACGCATCAGCTCAGTCTCAATGCCGGCTCTCTTACCAGTGGTCTGGCGGGAAACGCTAGCGGAGGGGAGATCCACGGAGCTCGCCCAATCCTCACTATCGGATGCCAGAAGAGAACACGCCTCGGTGGGTTCGTCAAACTCGTGGATGGACGCGGCGGCAGGCGGCGGCCGTTGTCCGTCAGTGAGCGACTCGAGCGAAGCCGGCGAAGCTGGCGGGCGAGCTTTGGCGGGCTGGAGAAAGCTCGGGAGCGCGCTGGGCGCGGCGCTTCTTGCGGCGCGGCACCACGGCGGGCTGCGGTGAAGGCTCGGAGAATGATGGCAGGCGCGTCCTCAGAGTCACCATGGGCAAAAAGTTAGTTAACTCGCGCCATAGTTAACTCGCGATTAATCACATTTAATCGCACATTTTTATCTAATCTAAATGTCTCTTGATTTCTTTTCGTCCCATTATTTTTTCTCATTTTAATGATCTTATCAACATGGAAAAGTGGATCGGCTTGCTTTGTGCAAATGTTTTTTATTGAAAACAACATTGGCATATATTGTGTTCAATTTCACACTAAAACATTCTTACTTGGAGCAAATAATCTCTCACACAATGTAATACTGTCCATCAATAAAAGGGTGAAAAATACTGACGAGGTCCTGATATTGACGAGGGGGTGGAGAATTTGCATCATCTGTGTGTGTGTGTGTGTGTGTGTGTGTGCTTGGCCATCATCAAGTGGTATTTCAGACTGGAAGTGCTGCGATGATGATAGCTCAGTTCACAACGACAAAACACACAGATCACTTTGGTCTTGTCAATGGAACCATTTGGCAACTTTTTAAAAGTAAACGTTCCATTCAGAATCTTATTGGCATCCATTTCGGTGTCTCGCGCTCGTCATCCACTCAAAACTGGACGTTTTGAACGTTCCTATAACATTCAGAGAAAACGTTCTTATAACCTAAAATTGTTAGCTGGGGAAGAGGAGAGATTCGCGATTGCACTGAACACGTTTTAAGTGCAGGCATATTCTCTGAGCGAGCCCAGAGAAAATTCTTACAAGAGCAGCGTGCATCTGAGAGCGCGCGACTCGAGCAGTGAGATTCGTGCTCGGCACATTATATTCCGCGCGCGAGCAGAGAGATTCGCGCTCGCGCATCCGGCTCGCAAGCCCAAACAAGTGCGTGCGGCCAGTGTGCGGCGTGCCTGTTGTTTTGTTTCCGGTCTAGCTAGATCCGCTTGCGCTTTCAAAACGTCCATGCCGTGTCCTGGTGCAAAAGCATGTGAAAAAAAACTACAAAGTTTGCTAGGCCAAAAAGACCGTAATCGCGCGATAAAAAAAATTAACGCCGTTAAAATGGGTTTGCGTTAACGCCGTTAATAACGCGTTTAACTGACAGCCCTAATATATATATATATATATATATATATATATATATATATATATATATATATATATATATATATATATATATATATATATGCCTATGTGATCCAAAGTAACTAGTAACTAACTACTTGAGTAGTTTTTTCATTGGATACTTTTTTACTCTTACTCAAGTAACTTTTAAGATTATTACTTTTACTTTTACTTTGAGTAAATATTTCTATAAGTACTTGTACTTTTACATGAGTACAGTTTTTGGATACTCTACCCACCTCTGCATGTTATAGACCGTTAATATAATGATATGCCTATAATTCATTGTAATCGATCCTCATTGAAAATTGTACAAAACATTTAGGCCGATTACAATGAATTATAGGCATATAAATTGTATTATTATTATTTTATTATTCCTCGATCAGTAAGCTTCAATGTAATATTTTATTATCCTCACAGTGCATTGTGGTGATGTGCTGTGAAATTATTGCGTGGCAAATTAATTATAATAGCAGATCAATTTAATAATAAAATTAGCCTTCCCTAATACAATAATACTAATAATAATTTAATACATAAATTGGAAGTGCTAAATCATCTTGATAATGATAGCTGATGCTTGTTTTGACAATATCTCTGGATACATGATATCGTCTAGGCGTAACCCAGCACGGGGGTTTATCACAGATATTTCACACGTATAGTGTGAGCAGTCAAGTCGCAGCTCGACGTTCGGACCGTATAGTGTGAGCTCATAAATCCTGAGCTTTGGCTTTACATCGCATGCGATTTACTTGTTCAGTGTGAGTAGGTACCTTGCTGAAATCGCACAGACATCGCACAGTGTATGCCCGCCTTAACAGAGAACTGTCACGTCCGAAACATTGTTTTTCCTCGTAAATGCGAACACTAAAAATCATAAATACAAACACTAAAACTAAATAAAATAAAATGAAAATGTTATGTTCTGTGGAGACTGAGCCAACCCTATAGTTGTATCAAATGTTATCCACTTTTGTCCATACAATTTTGTTTAATTAAAGCAACGTAGGCCTATCCATGCTTGTGTTTGGTCTTAAATGATTTGGCTTATTTAAACGAACAAGAATTTTAGAACAATCACACCATGATATATATAATTTGAATCACTGTTAAATGTAATCTTTAATCTCAAAATAAATATCAATAGGTCACAGTGTACTTATAATGTTGTGATGAGTAAATTCACTTGTATTATTTAAAAGACTGATTTATTTTTTTGTGATTTTATTTCTATACTATTAGACAAAATAATATAGAATTTTAATATTGGCCATTATTGGTTATTAGCCATAACATATATATCTCTGCTTATCAGTAATCGGCTGGAATTTTAATACCATACATTCCTAATTCAGCCATATTTATTTTAATGTACATAATCCAGATGGTCGTCTTTGTCCAGTGCTTGTGCATCACTGTTTTCAGCATCATTCTTTTTCCTATTAGTTAGGTTGACATGTTCATCTAGATGTTTTTTTTTATGGTAGTGCTGTAATTAGCGTGCTGCATTTTTATATAAATGCAACATGTCATGATTAAAATAGTCCAACCTTTAGAAATGCTTCAAGTCTGTAATAGATATTTTCAACATGCAATGCAGCGGAAAAAGGTGTTTCAGACAAGGTGTTGTGGTTTCTCTGTTACCATGCGTAAACAGTGCTACAATAACCTGGTCTCTCACTAAAACGTTTACTGCATCATTTGTCAAGGTGCTCAGAGATGACATCTCAAAACCGTTGCAGATGGGACCAGCATCATCTGTGGAGCTAGCAGGAGTTTAGTGATCACAACCCCCCAAATCTACCCTTGCCAACTCACACAGATGTTTACCAAGCTGAAGCATGATGAGTCGGGTGCATGTGCGCTATCTCCTCAAAGACCCAGATAATAGAGTTAGGGCCTGTAAACACACAGCCGGCTTTGTTGAAGAAGGCAAGGAAAAAACACACTGCTTTGGACTCAAAAGGAGATGGAGGGAAATTCAATTTGTTCCTGTACGTGTGATATTTGAAGAACCACAGAGAGAACAGGTGATATCAAGCCAGTTCTGCTCTTCCAAGACAATCCATACTCTCATCTCCTTCCCTTTTCCTGCTTTATCAACGCAGTCGTGCTAGACGACACTAAGAGGAGACGGACAGAACGCACTGTCCGTTTCACCCTTCTTCTTATCTGGGGGTTAGTGCTGCTCGTGGGAGATAAAGCTGGTTTGCGCTGTGGCACAAGACAATTTCATAGCTGCCAAGATGCAGGCGTCAGGAGAGGGTAGAGCGTTGGTGTGGCCAAGGCTGGAGAGGCGTTTCGAAAGGCAATCTGATATAGTCTTTTAATGAATGCCAGTGAATGCAATGGCTGTCTCACCGCTCCTGCAATGACAAACCTAATTCTGGCTTCGGTTGCATAATAATCCAAGTACTGATTCTATAATTAGAAAATCTCTTTTTAATCTGTTATTTTACAGAGAGGTGGGGAATGAAAGATTTCTTTGGACTAATATTGACAGCAGTGAAGTGAAGAGTGTAGTATGCAAAATTATACAAAATTTCATCCTGACAAAAGCTTCAATGAAAATCATGCAGAGACCCAAGCGTATCTTTCTACGTTTGCTACAGTACAGTCCAGATTGTAGTCTTGTTTTAGTTAACGATATGCATTGTTAATATATTATGCTAATAGAATGCAGTGTGCCAAGATCAGTGTCTATATTTATCTGCTCATCTCTAGATATTGGTGGCTCTGTGCCAAAAGCATTTTTTGCTTGCTCAAAATACACGGTGTTAACACAAATGGACAAATTTTGATACATATTTTGACAGTGAAGCAAAATGCATCATGTTTTTTTAACACCAAGATTCCTAGTTGGAGACTGGGCCGTAATGTACGTGCAAATGGGATGACAGCACCAATTATTAGCCAAACCCATGACAGAAAGTGCAACCAAGCATTCACAATAAATGCAAATTCATTTAAATACATAAATTGGCTTATTAACGTTGTCTTGGATTCATTTCTTTGAGTTTATGTTGCTTTCCTGACCCATTTAAATGTGCCAGCTAGATTGCATTAAAACATCTCACTTGCTGAACTTTTGCATGGCCTAATTTTCCACTGAATGCATAGTCAGGCTTTATTAGGAGGTTGGTCGTTTGTTTTTTGGGTTTTTCTACAGCTGCTCGAACACTGATGTGTGATTATAGGGGTCCGCATTGATCTAGCTTTTGCTTTGAAAGCAGGTGCCTTTGGATGAATTGGATATTTGATGTCTTTGAATTTTAAATTTTGCTGCCTGCAGAATTCGTCCTTCATATTGACCAGTAAACTTATCATAACACTGATCGTTGTTTGAAAGGATAAAAAAATATATATTATTTTTTAAAATGGACAGGCTTTGATCCTGTTGTAAAGGACCGGGACAGGGAACTTAACTCAGTCAGCATGACTGAATGTGATTGTCTTTTGAAGTTGGGAAGTGCTGCATGACCACCCAGATCTCTTTTTAAACACAGTATATCACTTTTGGTCTGCATTTGTATTACTGATGAGATGACTTTTAACTGCGATATTGCAATATTTCGATTGCACTGTAGTGGCACTTAGCAGCGTTTTGTTTTCTATTAGTTGTTATTGGTGGGGATTTAAAACCATTGGTCAATAAAATATATAAAAGTATTCATGCTGAGGAAACTGACATTTTGTGAGGAATTTTAAAATAGCAATTTTTATGTTTGAATAATAATAATCTCTGAATTAAGTCATTTAGATTTTTTTTTTTTGTGGCATAAAATAAAAAAATCCTCATTTGATGGATGAAATTCTTGAAAAAAACAAAACAACCTTAAGCAGTTTGGAATAATCTTTAATTACCGCTCCTAAGGAGAAAAAAGAGCATTGAAGCAGATTTCTTTTTAAATATTATGAATATTTGAAAAACTTCTGTCTTCCAAATCAAGCCATATGGTGCGAATTTTTTTTTTTTAACTATTTATTTATTTATTTATTAAAATGATGTTTTTCAAGTAATCATTAATAAAGTATTTTTTAAAAACGATTTATTTATTAAATGTTTTTTAAGTAATCAAGTTATGTCATAAAAGTTTAAATTAAAACTTTTGTTGAAAGTGGTATAAATGTTTAACAAAACCATATAAGAATGCAAAAAGATTTCTGAAAGCTTAGTATATTAAACAAATTTCCTTTACTTTATCTGGTAAACTATGATTTGTTATTGACCTAGATAACAGTCTAATAAATGGAGGAATTTGCTTAATTCTGTTCAATTAATTGTTAAAACCAATAGATCTGAGGAGGCTAGGAAAGCACTCACCACAAATGCTACTAGAGGAACGATCATCTTTCATTAAACTACCTATCAATATGTCTGATACACAGGAAAAAAGCTGTCAAATTCAAACAGTTCCTTTTTGAGGAGCAATCAGTCGTTTTCTTTTATTAGTTTCTCTCAATATGCAAGATGCCATCACGTGACATGCAGACAAGCAGGTACTTGATAAACAGCCTGTAAGAAAGAGTCAAATGATCTGAAATGGTGCATGTTTATTCATTCATTGCATCTCTGGATGGCGAGAGACATACAGTGAAATTGGTTGTTCAGTTCTAATGAAATTCACAGCAAGCCTTTCAAAAGCTGACTCTCAGCAGAGTAATGTCCATTAATATCAAATGGTTTAATTTCCTCTAAGAAAAGCACGGCTATACAATTTAAACAATTGGTGGTAGTGGCTTTGATCTACCGAATTACAAAAGGCAGTTCCTCAACGTAAGGTTCTGTTTTCTTTAAAAAGATAAGCACCGGGGGAAAAACATCCAAGGATATTAGAGGATGTGATGCTGAGAATTAGGCGTAAGCAAGCTAGAAGTAATAGTAGAGCACTGTTTAGTGAAAAAAGGGAAGGTTGTGTATCTAAATACTTAATTTAACTATGATCACTCAAGGTTTTTCTAAATGTGTCCAGACTAAACTAAACTTCAAACACATCTCTACTTGTCCTCCTCCTCCTCACAAAAACACCCAGAATTTTCTCTAAGCTGAAGAAGGAACATTTGAAGTTCAGTGTTTAGCTGTTCATAATTCTAAGTAGGAGTTTCTAAGTGATTTGAAAGCAGATGTTCATCAGAGCTGGAGCAGAACAGCGGAGACCCCCTGCTGAATGTGGAGACAGAGCTTCTCCTCAGGAGTACGTGACTCAACGGAGCATGTGGGTTTTTTCCAAATCAAGACTTTACTTCCCAGAATGTTACAGTACTGTACCAAACTAAAGTGATATTCATAGAGCTGCATCACTGTCTTAAAATACTGATAGTTTGAAGAGGTACAGATGCTTCGACATATTGTGCTGCAACAAATGTGGTATCCATGCAAGCAGCTGCCTGTTAGAAATATTCAATTATAGACATATGAGTCTTTTTATTGTTTTTTTTTTTGTGTGTTTTTTTTGAAGGTCTGACAGTGCTGCAGAAGATTTTGGACACTGCTTCCGAGAAGACCTGGCAGGTGACATCCATAAACTTTGACACCCTGACAGAGGCGGCATTCTTGAAAACCATCCAAGATCTGGAAAATAAGAAGGAGTACAAGATCATTCTGGACTGTGAGCTGGAGAGACTCAATTCCATTTTAAACTTGGTAAATGGTTCATACATTTCTTAGGGTTGAACAAAGATTAGGAAAGTGTTTCATTTTTGTATCTAGTGTATTTTACAATGAACCGTTGACCCAGACAGAATTTTTACATTTTCTGCATTGATTTTGAGGGAACTAGGTAAATAATTTTAATAAAACACACCCACACCATGTCCGTATAAGAGCATTCCGCACACCCTTTTCTTTCGTTTCTCTCTCTCAGCAAACATGAAGCTCTCTAAATGCTAAAAGTGGCATCCTCAAAACAAGTTCAAACGCAATAAACACCTTTTATACAGACAAGACCTCTGATTAGCAGCTGTACATATGCATATCTGCGTCTTTATGCAGAGCTACCTCGCTTCTTGAGCTATAACGCTATTACTTTTTACTGATAGCCTATGTATGTATGTGTGTATAATATATTAGGGGTGTAACGGTACATGTATTCGTATTGAACCGTTACGGTTCGAGGCTTCCGGTTCGGTACGCATACAAACCGAACGATTCCTTGGACCATTTTTCCTGCTGACAAAATTCGCGCTGGCGCGACCACCACAACGTTGCCCAACATCAAATGGCAAGCGTAATGAAAGCGGAACGAAACTGCGCTACTCATTATGTGCTTCACGGATCGTTTATCAGTTCGGGCCAGCAACATCTGTGCAGTGCGAGCCGATCTCGATCAAGCGACACTGTTATAACACAGCGCTAAGAGATCCAGTAAAGAAAACATTTGAATTCGCCACTGAAGTAATAACATCGCTGTGAGATCTAGTGAGAAGCATTCACATTTCTCCGTTATTAACCGTAGATCTCTATTAGATCAAACAGCGCTGACGTGAAAACCAGGAGAAACTTTGTGCCGTGAATGAACTAATACTTTACGTCCACAGACCAGCAACATTCACCATGGATTTAATATAGTAGCCTACCACTAACTGTAACCAGTCTGGCTGGAATAGTGAAATGCACACATCTTTTTCCAGCACTTCAAAACTCAAATAATATATAAATAAATTTATATATTTAAATGTTATTTTTAATGTGATGACCAAAACATTATTTGTTCATCCTTCAAAGATGACCCCCATTTATAAACCTGAAAGTTTCAAGATGTAGGAAAACTCATTTACAAATATTTTTTCTTTTAACAAATAGGACATTTCTCTGGCATTTTTTCTTTTTGCTGTATCGAAAACGTACCGAACCGTGACTTTAAAACCGAGGTACGTACCGAACCGTGATTTTTGTGTACCGTTACACCCCTATAATATATATATATATATATATATATATATGAATATATATATGATGAAATATATTCAAGATCTTTATCTATGTTTAAAATGTCATCTTAACATGTTTATAAGCCAACAAGAGTATGTTGTTCTTTCGTAAATTTACAATCAATTTAAGAACGAAAGTTATTGATGAATCATGATTTGTTTTTGAAACGTGTGTACGCAGATTTCAATTAAAAATTTGTGCATACACATGCTTAGTAAATAAGACCCATTGAAAAAAATTACTTGTATAAATTGAATTAAATAAATAATATTATTATTGATTTATTTATATAATCACATAATGTTTGTAATGTATAAAATTACAGTACCTGTCAAAAGTTTGGAAATATTGCAGTTTTCTAAGAAGTTTCTAATGCTCACCAAGGCTGCATTTATTTAATAAAAAAACAGTAATATTGCAAAATATTATCACAAATTAAAAACTGTTTTCTATTTGAATTATTTTTTTAAATGTAATTTATTTATTATGACGGCAAAGCTGCATTTTCTGCATCATTACAGTCTTCAGTGTCGCATGATCTTTCGGAAAAAAGCAGCACATCTCTTTTCAACATTGATAATAATAAATGTTTCTTGAGCAGCAAATCAGCATATTAGATTTTTTTCTTAAGGATCAAGTGATTTTTATTTTCATTTTTTTATTAAAATAATTATAATAAAAACAGACTTGTATAGTAATCCCAATCGACGGGCAAATGTCACAAGTGAATGTGATGGAAATTCATTAGTCAAAAAGGGTGGAAACTGCTGTGGAGTTTCATCTGACCTTAACATTTAGCAAAGTAGGACACTGAATTATTTTTTTAACATTAAAAAAACAGACTTAACACATATCAAGACGCTTCCTATTACAACACTGTACTGGTTTACATTTATTCCTCTGTTAAGCATTTATTTTATCCGCTCTATCCCCATTTAATTTCTTAGGACATTTATGTTTTTATCTTTCATAATGCACAGTGTATTCTCTGGACTTTATTGGCTAAAAGTTAATACGTTACTCTGGGACATCTCAGTTCATTTTTGGACAGTTTGAAATTTTATGTTGAGTTAATTATAGAACATTACATGTCGTCTTAAAAAGCAGATGGTATTTCTGTACACTTTAAAGTTATAACAGGCCTTTCTCAGAGAGGCGAGAAAATTATTTGAGAAACAATTAATTCCTCCTTCAGGCACACCAAGGCAATTACTCTTCTCACTAGTAATCACCATCCAGACTGTCAAGATCTCAAAGAAACCACTGCCAAACCAAATGATCAGAAATCAGTATCCGATACAATTAACCCTGACAGTGTGCTTCCAGAGGCCCGCTGCTGGTCACAGGTGTTCCTGTGGTCTTCATGCACATGTAGTCATTAAGTCCTATTATTGGACTTCCCATGGTGACAGATGCCAAATCTTCCTTTCCTCCCTTCCTTCTTGTGTAGTTCAAACTGCCCCTTCTGATCACAGATATTTCACACTCAGTGAGCTTGGGAGGGTTTACAATTAAGTCTCGAATGATAGGACTATTCCCGAACCTATTCATTTCTATTTAGAGAGCCAGGCTAAAAATGATACTTTAACTGGCGCTGAATGAAAGAGGCCTGCCATTAGCTGATGGTGAGGGAGAGGTGCTCTTTTACGCTCTCATGCATGTTGCATTTGTCTTTCAGATTGCAGCGCAAAAAAAGAACATGAAGAACTATCACTACATTCTAGCAAACCTGGTAAGTGAAGCATCCTGTCTCTTACTGCATAAATGAACTGTGAGCCTTGAGGCTACTTGCTACTACTTGTGTTTAGATGTGTTGTCGGTTAACCGCTTGCACATTGACTGGAATCGCAAGGGAACGCTCAGACATTTTATTTTATTATTATAGCTTCAGATTTTATAGTTCTATTTCAGTTTCTATTTCAATATAATTAATACTCTGCATTAAGCAGTTCAGTGGAGTAACAAAATAATAGTTTAATTGGCTGACTGAAGAAACTGTAATACAGCACTCATGAACTGTGACTTCACAGGAAGCATTGTAAATGTATAATTGGGTTCTGTGAGGGAAGAAAAGAAAATACTCCTAACTGCAACACTCTTTTGCCAAGTGCATAATTCAGCAATGATAAAAAAAAAAAAAAGATATCATCCCATAACCAATTATGATGAAAGCAGCAAGGATGCAACACTTTGCATAATAGAGTCCCCTGGGGTTCATCGCTGCATGGGACACCCAAATGAGCAAACATACACACAAACACAGATACAATTAGCTGTTATCACACAGATAATATGATATTTACCCAGCATGCTATGTATGTCTATACATGTCAGTCACTCTATCATTAGCTCTAACACTGACTCTCTTGTATCCATGTCATATTATACTGATAACCATACAGCCCTTGGGTATTTTTCTAAGATTTAGTCTAAGAGGATGTAATTATGTCTAAAAAGTGTTCTGACTTTAATTATTTTGTAGCTCTATTTGACTATTTTCTGTGAAATTTTACTTATCGCTGCAATAGATTCTAACTCACTTACTTTACAAGAGTCGTAATACCCTGAAACCATTTCTTAACACAGTTCTGAGAATAAAATTATTGCATTTGCTTATTCTTTTTTCATTAGAGTACACAAAGTCCTGAAACTTTCTATGTTACATAATGGTATGTGAATAAATGGATGTTAAAAATGTGAATAAATGGAGATTTTGATGTGTTTGTCTTCAGGGATTTCTGGATCTTAATCTCACAGAATTCAGGAAGGGAGGTGCCAATGTGACAGGCTTCCAACTCATGAACTACACAAATCCTACTGTCAGCAGGACAATACAGGACTGGCTGGAGTTTGACAGTAAAGACTTGAAAAGTCCCAAAAGGAGGCTCAAGGTAAAGCAAGGTCTTAAAAATATGAGTCATACAAATATAATTGTAAATGTTCTCATGATGGACTTAAAAAGCTATGTATCCTGCTGAAAAGACCTTGAATTCCCATTTTGATCCAGCCTAGGTAATGCATTTTAGAGGTAAAGATGATTGATCAAGGGAATGTTGCTACTTATACTAAACAAACATACCAATATATGCGGGTCTTTTCAGCAGGGCAAGATACTCACTGTGAAATCCAAATGTTGTGAATAAATTCATTTCTTTTTTCCTAAATTTTCATTTGAAACCGTGTCTGTGGAACATCTCAGTACACTGGAGCACTCACGTATGACGGGGTGACTGTCATGGCCACTGCTTTCCAGAACCTGAGAAAGCAGCGCATTGATATATCTCGCAGAGGGAATGCAGGAGAGTGTCTGGCTAACCCTCCTGCACCCTGGGGCCAGGGCATTGACATTCAGAGAGCTTTACAGCAGGTAACCAGCCCCTTTTTTACACCAAAATAATGGTAGTTCTCATGCCAGAGCTGGTACTTGTTCGGGGGACCTGTAAACCTCAGAACTGGTCTTGTATTTCTACTGACTTAAGGACCGAATGATGAAATAACACACTAGGCTTCTATATAACCTGCCCACAAACAAAGCATCAGGGTCATCTTAACATCCAAAGTAATTTGATTCAGCGTGTTTATGCAATCACAAGCTGCTTTTGTTTCATCGGTTATCTGATGAAATTCTCGGCAAGCATTCAAAGATATGTTGTTTGTAAATACAATCATTTCAGTAAGGCTAATAGATCAAATCGAGTATTATCGATAATGAAAACTGGCGTCTGCACGCTGTGCTCGGAAACATCAGCCAGTCTCTTGTTTTCCTCAGCGCATAACTTGTATCCTTATCTGTACATGTTAGAAAGTCCCGCGAGTATTTACATTTAGCATATTCTGACAACAAGCGAGTCTTGCTAAACTTCACAGACTTCAATGAACGAGCGCCGGTGCGCGCATACGCGTCAAACAGACGGAGCGCAGTAGAATAGGAGCGCAATAAATCTTGACTAAAATATACATTTTGCTCAAATATGTTTTGTTAGAAATTAAGTGTAGTTTTAAAATTCTACATGTAACTCAAGTAATCATATTTATGAGAGCACTAACAGTAAAGTTACAATTACAGTAAAATTACTATGTAGAGTGAATGTGTGTGTTCTTGATACCTCGTACAAGTTAACAATTTGTGCTTTTTTGTTTATTATCAATTATTTAATCGTTTTTTATGTTGTATTTAGGTTTAGATTGTAATGTTTGTATTTTAACCCTTTTCTTGCTTATAATGTACAGCATAGCCTACATACATTCACTATATTTGTTTTCATAGGCTTTATATTACACTTTGTTTGGAGGACAGCATTGGGCAGGATATAAAATTGTTTAAAATAATGGATTAAAATTCATTTTTAATAATAAAAAAAATCTTTAATGTATAATATTTTTTTTATTTTTATGTCCGATTAATCAATTAATTGGAAAAATAAGCGACAGATTAATCGATTATCAAAATAATCGTTGATTACAGCCCAACATTTTAGACAAACTCCTTTTCTTATTGGGATTCTGGTTCAAGACCAAAAGTTTTTAGGGGCTTGAACAGAGCCTATTTGATCACCCGGATCTGGCCATTCAGCATTTAAAGGGTTAGTTCACCCAAAAATGAAAATTAAGTAATTAATTACTCACCCCCATGCTGTACCAACCCCGTAAGGCCTTCGTTCGTCTTCGGAACACAAATGAAGATATTTATGATTAAATCTGAGAGGTTCATGACTGCTACATAGGCTGCCTAAGGGAATGAATCCTGACGCCCCAGAGAGTCATTAAAGAAAATGTTTAAATATTCCATGTCGCAACAGTGGCTCAACTATAAGTTTATCAAGCGACGAGAATACTTTTTGTGCGAAAAAACAAACAAAAATAACGACTTTATTCGACTATTCCTTTTCTTCCTTGTAGGCCTGAAACGAGACTTCAAGAGATTTCCACGACGTGCACGCGCGAGAACTTAACTGAAGTAGTTGAAGGAGATCGCAATTCTCGCGCATGCGTCGTGGAAATCTCTTGAAGTCTCGTTTCAGGCCTACAAGGAAGAAAAGGAATAGTCGAATAAAGTCGTTATTTTTGTTTTTTCGCACAAAAAGTATTCTCGTCGCTTGATAAACTTATAGTTGAGCCACTGTTGTGACATGGAATATTTAAACATTTTCTTTAATGACTCTCTGGGGCGTCAGGATTCATTCCCTTAGGGAGCCTATGTAGCAGTCATGAACCTCTCAGATTTAATCATAAATATCTTCATTTGTGTTCCGAAGACGAACGAAGGCCTTACGGGGTTGGTACAGCATGGGGGTGAGTAATTAATGACTTAATTTTCATTTTTGGGTGAACTAACCCTTTAAAATGCACAGAAAAATGGGAAATGGGAAAAATATAGTTGAGTTTTTTTTTTTTTTAAGCTCCAAGTTGGCTGTGCTTGTGATTATTTTTAGTTGGTGCATGTTACGTTCCCAAATGCATGTTATAAGCATCCCAAACTCAGAGCACATGCAAAGCTGAGTTTGTGTGGAGCAGCATTTACTGTGTATAAATGAACACGGTGCTGCGCTTCAATCTGAAACACGTAGTGCATATATTTATTTAATTAAATCACACCCTTTGCGATTTGCTAATCGCCCTAAGCCATATGGCGATTTAAATTTTATTTTGATTAATAATGCAGCCAAAATTTAACTGTCATTTGGCTTCTTGTACAACAATGTAAATCTGATTTTACACCTAGTGAAGTTCTGTGTGTGCTAAAATGAAATTATGAACAATCCGATTATGTGTGATATTCTCTGTAGGTGCAGTTTGAAGGACTTACAGGACATGTTCAGTTTAATGACAAAGGACATCGGACCAATTTCACTGTCAGTGTGATGGAATTTGGCCCAAATGGACCCAAGAAAGTAAATCAAATCTTTTTTTCTTGGCTTGCACACAAACAGGGTTCACACTAACCAATGCATCCCAATAACCGAACATTCTTACATCTCACTCAAAATTTGTAAACGCATCAGTGCTTGACATTCTCCTGACATAAATTTGATTCATTGTGATGATACACCTGAGGTTGTGCCTGAAACTTTAGCACTGACTGTGGTGAAAGCGATTGAAGTGTTAGTCACAGGAAGGCTTAAAGAGGAGTGTATGCATTTCATGTGATTACAGCTCCTCTTAAGCCGTCAATATGAATATTTAACATTCTAAATATAGTGTCTCTGAAATTCCTGTGCACTGCTGTGATATATTCCTCCCTTCTGCCTGCAGGTGGGCTACTGGAACCAACATGAGAAATATGTGAACACAGCTACTTACAGCACTGTACTCAATGAGACGTTCGGACTGCAAAACCGAACCTACGTAGTCACCACCATCCTGGTGAGTTTTTCAATACAACTACGGCCTTGTCCACACGGACACGGGTATTTTTATAACCGTGACTTTTTTTACGCGTTTCGGCCATGATTCGTCCACACGGAAACGCAGTATCAGGTCACTGAAACCGAACATTTTTGAAAACCCCTGCCAGGGTGAGGATTTTTAGAAATGCCAGTTATAGTGTTGTCGTGTAGACAGTAAAACCGGGGTTTTTGCCTTGCGACGTCAGAGTGTGCGCCCGCGCTGCGCCGTTATCCGCCTACTGGAACCTGTAATAACTTTTTGTTAGCCTTCTGATTGGCCAACGTGGCTTTACGGTTAGGGTTATATCGCCGCCTGCTGGTGTGGCATGCTCTTGACAGCACTTGATTGCGTGTTTTTGTGTTTTCATATGTGGACGTCATCAGTCATCAGTGTCATCAAGATGAAATGGGGTGCGTGTTTTCAATTTGTGTTTGTAAGCACATACATAATGAGCCTGAGGTGAGTAACATTAAGCTGAAGTGTGCAATTTTTTTCACCAGTTCTCACTAAACAGGATTATGAACATGATTGTTTTGGTTATCCAAATGGATAGTTTCAACCCAAATTCTTTTCATTGGTTGCCTATATCGCTGTGCAAGGCTATGAATTGTTACCAGTTCATTTAAACTACAAATGACATATAGCTGTCTGTGCATTTTATATTTGTTTCCTCAAAGTAAAAATATAAAGGGTAATTGTGAGTTTAAAATAAAAGTAAAGGATATTTAAGTCAAAGTTGTGTATATATAGTTAGAGATAAAGAGTCTTACTCAGTGCTTATCGACAGTATTTAGTTTATATAAATTTTTATTTCAGTTTTAGTTATAAAAACCGTGATTATTACCTTTTTTTTTAACTAAGATTGAAATAGGTTTCAGTTATATTTACAATAGGTTCTGGGCTGCTCTCCTTCAGGTCCATATTCGCTCCCATTTTACTCTGTAGCCACAAAGAGCATTCAACAAAGACATAAAAAGCCTTAACAAGACTACTGTCACAGTGTACATTGTGATATTTTTTTGCTCCTGGTAGGTTATTGCTTTTTTCATACTATGAAATGATGCAAATTCTACAAAAATTGTCACCACATGATCCCTCTCTAAGAAGAGTTTGTTCTTTGCCTCTGGGGTGAATCACCATCCTCTCAGGAAGGTGAGAGGTAGTGTGAATCTTTTGAACCATGCTGGGTTTACTGTTCTGCTCATTACGGGCACAGTTTGAGGTTTAACTCAAGAGTTTTGAGTGGCTATTAATCTTATTTCATTGGAACTCCAAAAAGAGATACCCACTTCCGTTAAGGAGTCTTCTTTGACTGTGGTTAGTTAGGCAGCTGGAGTATTGATTTGTTTTGTTTATTATAGTGGCCTACAAGACTGTAATACTATACCTATGTTGTTCATAGTTTATAATCATGTCAACACATACATGTACAGCTGTGTTTCCTCATACACACATTTCATATATGTACTTGTATGTATATAATAGGGGTGTGACGAGATCTCATGCCACGAGATCTCACGATATTAAAATGTGACAAGATTTCTCGCCGAGGGGAAAAGCTGTCTCGCGATATCGCCATGACGGAGCGTGAGGGTGAAATTAGCATAGAATATGACACTGCAAGGTTTTGCCTCCACTGTTGTTGTTTTTTTTTATAGAAGTAAAAACCATTTAATTTCACTTGGGCAACAGTTGCCTTAATTGTAAACTATTGTAAACATCTCCTTTGCTCATCCAGTACGACCTGCAGAGTCGCACACAGTGCAGCGGGAATCACAGTTCACTAATCACGTGACGAAAGCAAGGCGAGATGACTGACAAGAAAGACCATGACGGAGGATTCATTGCGCAACAGAGCCTAAGTGTCTGATAAATGTCTTATCTTGTAGAATGCGCGCTCCGCACCACCGCTCCCTATACACAGAGTACGTGTGATCGTGAATTTGAAAGCGAAAATAAAACGCAAGCTCCCTGATGCATGCAAATTAGTCTAGGCTAAATCTTAGTCTAGTCTGTGTAGTTGTAGTTGTGCTCTTAGCCTCTTAGCACTTTGACTATTGAGAGAGTACTTTTATTATGGTTGCACTTATTGTTTGGACTTACACTGTTTTTTTTATTTTTATTTATACTGTTTTTATTTCTTTGTTCAATTTGTGGAAAGGAGGTCACACACAGCCTCAATCAGAAGTTCTGGAAGCTCATAATTGATGTAAAGTAAGGTCTGAAGAGACTCATGTGAAATCATACAGGAGAGGAGCCAGTCAGTTGAGTTTGTGGCAAAACCTTTTACAATGCTTGGATATGGTTGTCTTTCAATGCATATGATAATTCCTACTCAGAATGTTGAACTGAAATTACATTAAGATTAATTAAAACATTTAAAATAGCACCTGCAGACTATTTGTCCAGTCATGAATTTTGTCATTGAGGATTTCTTAAAAATTCTGTGCACAAATCTCGTCTCGTTTCGTTGTTGTGAACCCAACCTCATGTCTCGTCTTGTCTCATGAGCTAAGTGTCTCGTCACACCCCTAGTATATATACTGTACTGTATATGTACCTAAATTGTTTTTGGATGTTTTTTTCTGTTGATGTTGTTCTGTGCATTTTATATGATTGTGCTGAAATGCAACTCTTCAATAATTTATTAGCCAAGAAATATGCACAAAAATGCAGAAAACTTTTGATGTAGCTGATGCAAGATTTTCTTTCAAGCCTCTTCAACTACTCTGAATCATGGAGTAACCAAACAACTAGACTGATCTGGCCCATGCTACCACACGAAAAGGGAAATAACCTGTACCTGAAACATGTTGTTTGTCCTTAGGAATCTCCATATGTGATGCTGAAGAAGAATCATGAGCAGCTGGTGGGGAATGACAAATATGAGGGTTATTGCGTGGAGCTGGCTGCAGAGATCGCCAAGCACGTGGGTTATTCCTACAGGCTAGAACTCGTTGGGGACGGAAAGTATGGAGCCAGAGACGCTGAGACATTGATGTGGAATGGGATGGTTGGAGAATTAGTGTATGGCGTAAGTATCTATTATCTCTGATTGTTGTCATTTCTGTGTGGTAAGTATTTTTATTTATTTGATTATTTAAAATTTTGTGTTTGTCTTTATTTTATTTTATTTTAAATAATTGTATTTTATTTTACAGACATTCAATTCATGTCTCTAGCATACATTAAGAGCCACTTTGGCTTAAAGCTACATTTTATCCATTCCTTGGAGGTAAGATTTGTTACAGTGACAGGAATCTTTTCCGAAATAAGTAGCAAAGCTGGCAAAGAGTGCCGCAGAAAAGAGAACAGCACATGGTGTGTCCTAACCTCAATGCCTCAGGTTGAACAAAAGTTTTTTGTCTCATCACTTATGAAGTAGTTTTTCCCTACTGTCAGAGCATGTTAGTGCAATGTCTGACTCTCTGGCAATTTTGCAACATAACAAAGAGTCTTATAACTGGTAACGAAGGCAAATAGATATAATTTCTAATAGCAAAACAAAAGGTTCGCTTTTGTAGGCACTCCGTTTCTTATTCAGTGGATTTTTACCCTAAGGGTGCAGCATTAGTGGCTTTGGAATGCTAAGCGGTGTCAGATGTAGTCTGTCTTTATTGGGCTAAATGCGAACACTCCAGCTCAGTGTTGTCAAGCGGTGTTCGTTAGATTTCTCTTCTGCTTGAAGAAAATATGGCATTATTATGAAGCGTAGTGTATGAGGGATCTCTTGAGGATGCAGCATTGAGTAGAACTAACTCTGTAGTGATTCATAACACTTGAAGTTATTTATATGTTCAGCTGCTTCTAAAATGGTGGAAAATCTTTTTGTTGGTTTGCACTTGATTGGTAATTCTAGTATTTTCTGAAAACCTACAGAGGAACAGCCTTGTTGTATGCAAACTGGATCACAAAGCTTCGTGAAACACATTCTGAATGTTTGATTTCATTACTTTCTGAGAAGCTGTTGAAAACATATATGTTATGCTTGAATGTCAATGTGCATCCTATCCATGCTTAAAGATGTAATCATATTGTCTTGTAGAAAGCAGACGTAGCTGTCGCCCCCCTTACCATCACTTTGGTCAGAGAGGAGGTCATCGATTTCTCCAAGCCCTTCATGAGCTTAGGTATATCCATCATGATCAAGAAGCCCACCAAGTCCAAGCCAGGTGTCTTCTCCTTCCTGGACCCACTAGCGTATGAGATCTGGATGTGTATTGTGTTTGCCTACATTGGCGTGAGTGTGGTGCTATTCTTGGTGAGTCGCTTCAGTCCTTATGAGTGGCACGCAGATGACGAAGAGGATGGAATGGAGCAGCAAAACCAGAACCCGAACCAACCACCGTCACCAGAGGCAAACCAGTCACCAAATCAGCACGGTCAAAATCAGAATCAGCGAGAGGAGAAGCAGGAGAAGCAACCTGAACACAACAATGAGTTTGGGATCTTCAACAGCCTGTGGTTTTCCCTGGGAGCCTTTATGCAGCAAGGATGTGATATCTCTCCAAGGTAGGTGGAGATGAAAAAAAGAGCCATTTTGATCAGCATTGTCATCATTTTTTCATCTTCCACTGCTACTTTTTCATTTGGCTCATACTCCACAAACAACATCTGTGTGAGAGAAAATGGGTTGTAAAATAAAGATGATCTCTTTAATCGCCTGCCGCAATACACCGTCCCTGAACTACATCTGAAATGCACATCATGATAAAAAGATTCTCAGGTTATATTAAGATAGAAGATTTTATTTGAAGTGAAGGTAAAGATTAGATATTGACTGATTTTTATGACCAATACAGACACATATTTATTGGTGTCTGATAACCTATATGCAGAACTATTTTTATTTTATTTGAGCTTTTTGACACATAACTATTATTATGACATATACTAACTACATGATCAATGTACTACAACAATAACATTTACTACTAATGGTAGTTTGTTTATAATATAAATAGTTATATTATATTATATTATAAAATAAAATACATATGTTGATGTTATATACGGTATGCCATTATATTTATCCAATATTGTTTGTGATTTAAATATTTGCAAATATATTTTTAGATATTTTTGGCTGTCTAATTGTTAAGCTTCACATTTAAAACATTATTTAAAAAGTTGTTAGTAGTTATCCAAACAATACAGAGCCACTAAATGGTGGCATTAATTGGTGCACTCAATATTAAAGAACCAAAGCCTGATTAATTAAGGCCTTCAAAACATATAGCTCATGCATCTAAAAAGATGAAACAAATAAAAAAGTGTATTTCATTCTGTCTCTACCTCTCAAATTTCGCTCAAGGTCTTTGTTTTGCAGTAGTAGTAAACCTTTCTCTGTTTATGTCACATGTTTCTGTGGAATCGTCCGATGTAGGAATCATCCTGAGGTTCAGAATTCCCTGACTTTTCTACTCCAGACATCTTATTTGATTCTGCCCTGTCTCTTTGACTGAACTGACGCTTGTTCTCACAATTTTTTTTTTTAGCCTTAGTCATGAGGAAAGTGTAACCGTAACCAATGGTTAGGGGCTAGTGCTGACACCCCTGATAGGGTCTTCTAGCCTCATTATGTGCAGATTGGCCTTGAGCCTCTGGGTGTGCTGGCTCCTCTGCTAGTGTTTGACATTTTGGTTGGACATGTATATCCTTGGCTTGAGGGAAGGAAGCAACACACTCAAATTAGATTACACTGCCAGAGAGCGTTTCATGACAGATGTGATTGTCTGAGTCAGAGCACTCAGCTTGACAGTGTTTCTCCATGCTAGCTGAGGACTTCCATGGAAAAATTCTTCACCTCCCCTTTGAGCTAAAGGGGGAATGCTGAAGTTCTGGGTAGGAATGAGGCCGTTACGAAATCATTAGAAATTCTGTGATCTGTGATCAATGTGTGAGGGAGTTCGGTTAGATTGAATTAACATGGAACTGAATCATCATGTTATTTTTACCTAAGAGCTTTAGACAGTGATAAGGAAACATGTCCAATCTTTCATGGCCTCCAAAGTATATTTTATGCATTCTTCAATTGTTTTATGATAACTAATCTGATAACAGTTCTGATAACTGATATACAGAACAAATGATTTTTTTGTACATAAAAGTAGCTAAATCATTAGGCTATAAAAAAAATCCAATAATAATAATTATTATTGTTGTTGTTGTTAGATCAACCGTTTAGATAAAGAAACAACTTTATAAATACGACTATATAATAATAAAAATAGTAATTATTGTTGTTATTATTCTTATTAATATTATTATTAGATCAGCCATTTAGATAAATAAACAATTGTTTAATAAATATAATTGCATTTAATAATAATAATAAATTTAGCTACAAGCAGAAATACGGGGCCAAGCCCCTGAAGCAGCAGCAACAGCAGTGCAGAGCAGGAAGAGCAAAAACAGCAGAAATTGAACATGCATGAAAAAACAGCTGGTTCAGAAGTACAGGTGACAATGAACTCAAAATGAATAGAAGTTCAGCTGAGAATGAACACAGAATGAACAAAACATACTTATTTCTAATCCAAGAGAAAGAAAGATTAAATACAACGCTTGAATAATAAAGGAATCAAAATGACACAATATTCCACACAATTTTTCTAAAGTCGTCGATTTGGAAGATATTGGCAAATGTTTTTTAAGCGCTTAATCACAACGCTACACAAACAGTAAGGCGAAACCTAGCATGTTTGGTATCATTGGACTCGGCAATGATTCAGGAACCTAACCCTAACCCTAACCCAATAAGTCAACCACACCCAGAGTTATAAGCATTTGAAAAATGAATTTTACCACTAGGTGGCGCTGGTTCGAAACTTCTCCTTCAGGGCATCGTATTGATGACCCATACCGAGTTTCGTAACGATACGTTCATGCGTTCATAAAATACAGCATTTTAGTACAAAATTCGAAATGGCCGATATGGGAAAATTAGATATTAGTCGACTCGGCATGACGCCCTCAATCAAACGAGACTTTTATGATTTTTGGACAAATCGTTCAGAAGTTATAAGCAAACATAGATGTTTTCGTATCTCCGAACCAGTAGGTGGCTCTGCGCTGAAACACAGCATGTCGCCTCAGGTCATGTGATGACATGTACCAAGTTTTGGTCTGAATACGATAAAGCATTGCGGAGATACAACCTAAAGTCTGTTTTCGCATAACTTTTTGTTGGCATGGTCTGAAGATGACCTGGTTCCATTTTCGTGAAAATTGGAGTAACCGTCTAGGAGGAGTTCGAAAAAGTTGATATTTTTTTCTGTAAAACAAGACAAAACGTCTCGGTTACGTATGTAACCCTAGTTTCCTGATAGGGAACGAGACGCTGCGTCGAACGCTGCGGGAACGCCTCTGCGTTGTGCGTCATGAAGCACGTATGGAATCAGCCCAATGGAGAGATGAAACGTCATAGGCGGGTGACGTCATCGACCAGGAAACTATAAAGCACCCCAAAAACATAAGCGCAGTAGCTTCTGATAGGCCTGAAGGAAGCGCTAACGGGAGTGCCGGGAGTATGGGGGAACGACGCAGCGTCTCGTTCACTATCAGGTAACTAGGGTTACATACGTAACCGAGACGTTCCCTTTCAAGGGAACTTCGAGCTTCGTCGAACGCTGCGGGAACGCGAATACCCACGTCGCCATAGGACCAAATGACCGCCATGTGAGAACTAGCGCACAGAGGACGAGAGCACTTGTGCCCCAGGGGTAGAACTTAAGTCTAGGTCATAGAACTTAACAAAAGTATGCGGTGAAGACCATCCAGCCGCATCACAAACATCACTCAGGGAAACCCCCGACAATAGAACTTTGGAAGCAGCCATACTCCTAGTAGAGTGGGCTCGAACAGCCAAAGGTGAAGGCTGACCAGTCGACTCATAAGCAAGTGAGATAGCCTCGACCACCCACTTGCTCATTCTCTGTTTAGACGCAGGACACCCTTTCCTGGGTGGCCCGAAACATACAAATAGTTGTTCTGATTTCCTCCACAGGGCAGCTCTGTGGACATAAGCGTCTAACGCCCTAACAGGGCAGAGTAAATTAAGTTTCTCCTGGTCCGATGACATAAATGGAGGAGGACAGAAAGCCTGCAGAACCGTAGGTCTAACAACATTAGTAGGGACCTTGGGAACGTAACCTGGTCTAGGATGCAGAAAAGCCTTAACCATGCCAGGCGAAAATTCCAGGCACGAGGGTGACATCGACAGAGCCTGCAAATCTCCGATTCTTTTTAATGAGGAGATAGCAAGTATAAAGATAGTTTTAAAAGTGAGAAACTTCTCAGGAACTTCTTCGATAGGTTCAAAAGGAGCTAGGGAAAGACCTTCCAATACAATGGCCAGATCCCAGGTCGGCACCCTCGTACAAACTGCTGGCCTCAGCCTCAAAGTGCCACGGAGGAAACGAGTTACAAGCGGGTGTCTCCCAAGAGAAACTCCACTGAAAGGGACGTGGTAAGCAGCTAGTGCCACCACATACACCTTTAGTGTGGAGGGGGATAACCCTGTGGAGAAGTGCTCCTGCAGGAACTCCAGCACTGCACCCACTGGGCAGTTAACTGGGTCCTGCAGGCGTTCTCCACACCAAGAAGTGAAAAGTTTCCACTTCAAGGCATAAAGCTTCCTCGTGGATGGAGCTCTGGAGTGAAGAATGGTCTCAACAACCTCGGTTGAGAGACCAGACTCTATGAGCTGGGCCCCCTCAGAGGCCAAGCCCACAGTTTCCACAATTCTGGGCGGGGGTGACATATCGTGCCGCCCGCCTGAGAGAGTAGATCCCTCCTGACCGGGAGCTCCAAGGGAGAGCCGTCCAGGAGAGAAATCAGGTCCGCAAACCATACTCGGGCCGGCCAAAACGGGGCTACTAATAGTAGGCTGACCCCGTCCCGGCGAACCCTCTCCAGAACTCCTGGTAGCAGAGCAATCGGGGGAAAGGCGTACAGGCGTGACCTCGGCCACGGCTGCACCATAGCGTCCAACCCCAGGGGGGCTGGATGACTGATGGAGAACCACAGATGACAATGCGTGGTCTCCCTGGAAGCGAATAGGTCCACCTCGGCGCGACCGAAACTCAACCAAAGGAGCTCCACCACCTCGGGGTGGAGTCTCCATTCCCCTGGCCTCGGCCCCTGCCTCGACAGGGAGTCCGCTACCACATTTAAATACCCGGGAAGATACATTGCTCTCAGTGATAGTAGCTTCCCCTGGGACCACAGGATGATCTGACGGGCCAACTTGTAAAGCCGGCGAGACCGCAGGCCCCCCTGATGATTTATATAAGAGACCACCGACGTGTTGTCTGATTGAACTAACACATGATGGCCCCTCAGGTCTGTTAGGAAGTGTTTCAGAGCCTGAAACACAGCCAACATCTCTAGACAATTTATATGCCACGATAGATGATGGTCCTGCCACAGACCTTGGGCTGGGCGGCCACTCATGACCGCCCCCCACCCTGTGAGGGAAGCATCCGTCGTTAGCGTTATGCGACGACAAAGAGCCCCCAGCACAGGACCTGTGGATAGGAACCAAGTTTCTCTCCACATGACCAGAGCACGAAGGCAGCGCCGCGTGACTTTGAACGTGCGGAGCGGATTTCCCCTCGGGGAGAATCCCTTGGTCCTGAGCCACCACTGTAACGGTCTCATGTACAACAGGCCGCAAGGTATAACGTTGGACGCTGCTGCCATCAGACCCAACAGTCTCTGAAACTGCTTCACAGTGAGTAGCTGGCCTAGCTTTACTTGTTTCACAGCTGAGAGAATCGAAGCGATGCGGGTCGGAGAGAGCCGCGCCCGCATCGAGACCGAATCCCAAACGACACCCAGAAAAGTGGTCTTCTGAGAAGGAGATAGTACACTTTTCTTTGCGTTCAGCCTCAACCCCAACTTTCTGATGTGAGCGAGGACGACATCTCGATGCCGAACCGCCATATGCTCCGTCTGAGCTAAAATCAACCAATCGTCGATGTAATTGAGAATACGAATGCCCTGAAGCCTCAGAGGCACTAGTGCTGCATCCATGCATTTCGTGAAAGTGCGGGGTGATAAAGCTAGGCCAAACGGAAGAACCCTGTACTGGTACGCCTCGCCCCCGAAGGCGAACCTCAGGAACTTCCTGTGTTGTGGAAGGATGGAAATGTGGAAGTATGCGTCCTTTAGATCTATCGTGACAAACCAGTCCTCGGATCTGATTTGAGACACGATCTGCTTGATAGTGAGCATCTTGAATTTTAGCTTCCCTACCGAGCGATTCAATAGGCGCAGGTCTAAGATTGGACGCAACCCCCCATCCTTCTTTGGAACGATGAAGTATCGGCTGTAATAACCTGACTCCAAACTGGGTGGAGGAACCCGTTCTATAGCCTCCTTTTGGAGGAGCGTTTTCACCTCTTGTTCCATTACCAGAGCCTGCTCGGGGCCCACCACTGTGTGTAGAACCCCTCTGAATTTTGGTGGACGACACCTGAACTGGATAGCATATCCTTTTTCTACTGTCTGCAGGACCCAATGAGATATTCTTGGAAGGCTTTTCCACTCTGCCAGAAAATCTACTAAGGGTACCAGTCTCTCGAGACTGGCCTCTGGTGTAATTTGAGCAGCAAACACAGCGCCCTGTAACGGCGCACCAGCAGGGAACGACTGGTTTGACTGCTGTGAGACCCTCCTCAGAGGGAGCGAGCGTCCCTCGGGAAAACGCTCGCTGGGACCCGCCTACGCCCCGGCATGAAGGCGGGGTTGGCAGAACGGCCCCCTGAGGGCACCGAGGAAGAATGGGCACCATAAAGAGAGGTGAACTCCTTTCCGCCTCGGTGGGGACCACCCTCAGCATCCTGAACGCCTCAGCGTCAGGACTTCTTCTTAGCCGAAGCCTTCTTAGACAATATCACTGTCCTCAGATCAGGTCTATTGCTAGAAGACTTCGGCTGAGAGTGCCGTGCCTGAGCCCACTGTCCAGCAAAGCGCCATAACCATATGATCTAGCCCCCATTATATTTGAATATGTAGATATCTGGGGACTAAATATTCTATATGAAACCGGTTTCTTCCACGATCTCGACACCTCAGTGTGGAGATCGTGAAAGAACGGCAGACACCGGCGTGGAGGCTGAACACGTGAGGGCAAAAATCTTTCATCAAGTTTCGATTTCGACACAGACTCCTGTCTAATCACTGGCCATTCAATACTGAGTTTTTCAACAGCTCGTGTTAAAACCTCCATAAGCTCATCACTTTCGGGAGAGTGAGGTGGCGAATCCTCAATCTCTCCCTCCATACTGACAACATCCAGCTCCTCAGAACTGGATAGCTGTAGTACGGGTGCCTCATCCCGAGCGGAAGAAACCGCAGCGCGTGCTTCCGAACCCGGGACTGAGGCACTGGATCTCACAGGTGAAGGGAGAGATAAGGCAGCGCCCGTCTCAAACCCCGCTGAGAGATCCATCTGCGATCCCCACGATAAGCGCCGCCGCTCTGCCTCGGCAGAAGCGGGACCCGAACCGCGGGGAGCGCGCACCGAACCACTCTCGTCAAAGAGCGCCCGGCGGGAGCGGAGCGTCTTTAACGGCAGACACTCGCAATGCTCACAGTCAGCTCCCTCGAGAGCTGACTGGGCATGCTGCACTCCTAGACAAACAACGCAAAGAACGTGTGTATCCCCGCCCGTTAAATAACGCGAGCAGGGAGGAACACACTTCTTAAACTGTTGTTTATCCGCCATTCTCTCAATATAAATTGTTTGTGTGGTGCACAGTATGTAAGACAAACAATATCAGACAGGGACAGATTCACATGTAGCGCGACTGAAGGCACAGAAGCTACTGCGCTTATGTTTTTGGGGTGCTTTATAGTTTCCTGGTCGATGACGTCACCCGCCTATGACGTTTCATCTCTCCATTGGGCTGATTCCATACGTGCTTCATGACGCACAACGCAGAGGCGTTCCCGCAGCGTTCGACGCAGCTCGAAGTTCCCTTGAAAGGGAAGTACTATTTAAGAAAACGATTTTATGCAGTATTTAACAAGTTTTGGTGTTGGTGGGCAGTTGTGTCTGAAATAGCTTGAACTTTTGAATACTCTTGGGCCTTGTTTCACAGACAAGGCTTAGATTAAGCCAGGATTAGGCCTTAGTTTAATTAGGGCATTAAAGTAGCTTTTATAAACCTGCTTTAGAAAAAAAACATTACTGATGTGCATCTTGAGACAAAACCATGGCAATGACATATTTTAAGATTTGTCAGTGCAAGTTGCTTTCAGTTAAAACAGCTCAAACAGGCATTTTAGTCTGGGACTAGGTTTAAGACTTGTCTATGAAACCGGCGGTTATGGTTTTACATAAAGGTGCTTGTTGTGTGTTTTTTGTAATGTAAGACTATTTGTCAACCATCTTAGAATCCTTTTATTTAAAAAAAAAGAAAGAAGTTATTTGGCATGAGTGTTTTGGTAATGAGGATTGTGTTGGCCTGACAGAAGGCACCAGGGTGCTTACAGCATTTATCTCTGACAGAAAATGTGTTTGTCCTCAACAAATGTCAGAGCTGCCACTCAGAGTTCTGACTGTTCACATTGTTATTCACTCCAGCTCATCTGTGCCATTGCTTCATAAAAATCCCAGTTACCTCATCTAGCCTTTCTGATTCTGATTAGTTTCTGATGAGGTGCTTATGAAGGGATTTCATTAATTCATTATTTCTTATAAAGGTGCCAAAAACAAAGTCTCTTTGACGTCTCTAGAGACAGGTATCAAATAGAGAACCTACAGTAAGCACACGGGCAATCAAAGCAATTAACTCGGTTCGAGCTGTGCCGTAATCTGAACTCATGAGAAGATGGCACAGATGATTAGCAAGCGCAAAATGTGAGTAGAGAATTGCTGAAGCCCAGCAGCCTGACACAGCTCAGCTTATAAATTAACTCGACACACGGTATGATTGCTGCTCCTCTTTTAGTGGTTCACCCAGAAGTGGGAATTGCAGACTGTTTACTATGCATATAATTCATTGTCACGTCCACTAGCATCAACACTGTAGCATTTCATAGCACATTTGAGTGTTGCAGCAGCTAGGCTATGTAAACAGTATGCTTATAGGAACTGTCTTTTTAGATTCTGACTGCTAAAAACCACCTGTTAGTTGAAACCGCCTGTGTTTGTCTGCAGAGAGATGTGTGCTTTATTTGAAGCACACATCTTGAGTGCTGTAACATTAGTTTAGGGTCACCGTGATTTTGTCAAATAAGAAAAGTTCCTTGATCAACATATTTTGTTGATCCTGGACCTGGAACAACTTTCATATCCCTACCCATAACTTATCCCTAAAATCAGAGGGAAATGATAGGTGAATAGCACTGATGTAGAAGCACGTAACCCTAGCCTAAACTTGACATTAGGAGTCACAAAATACCGGTATTGAGGGTAAACTGTGATATTGAAAAAATTAAATATCGTTATCGTGTTAATTTGTTTTTGGCGACAACCGTAATATTTCAAACGAATAGTAAACGTATGATAATATTACACGTAAATAATCCAGCGCCAGTATCTGGTTGACATCCCAACGAACAGTAGGTGGCGGTATTGCACCTTATTGCTGGTTGCCACATGGAGATGGTCCTCACTGCAGAACACGAAATCCAGGGGGAGGAGTTGGATCCAGATCATAACCCTAACCAGATCTTACATATACCTAAACCTACCCATCTCCACCCCCTGATCCCTAACCCTACTCATCTCCACCCCTTAGATCTGGATCCAACTCCACCCCCTGGATCTCGTGTACTGCAATGAGGTGCTACTGGCCACATGTCATAAAACACAAGCAGTCACAGCACGCAGCTGCTACTGCCGCATAAATGCATGTCGTGGGATATGACAGACGAGACACTCTACCTGCATTCTAATAAAGTTAGCTCGCCAGTGTGGAAGTTTTATGGATTCCTTGAGTTTCCGATTAAATCTCGTTAATTACCTCAGTCTGCACCTGCCAATCAACAGTGAGCGCAAAGGGGGGCAAAACCACCAGGCTATTCATCCACCTCCGCCGCCGTTATCTTGCAGTTTTGGCCCCACACGTTAGGAGCAGTAAGTAGTGAACATACACACACTGCAAACCATGGACACACATACCCAGTGGGGAGCGTCTGTGGCGATTGGGGGTTAGGTGCCTTGCTCAAGGGCAACTCAGTAATTTCCTGCCGGTATTGAGAATCGAACCCGTAACCTTCGGGTTACCTTTTGGTTACCAGTCTGACTCTCTAACCATTAGGCCATGACTGTCCCTATCCTTTTAAATCCCTGTGGGCTTTTAGTGCAAATGTGTGCTCATTCGGACAAAAACATATTTTTATTAGTATTTTTTTCCATTTTTACCCAAAATAGGACGATGTGAGCATTATGGAGCGCTAAACTCGACAAAAACATTTGCGATCTCTTTGGCTGAATAAAACGCAGATAGAGACATTTTGACTGATTTAACATGAAGAGAATTAACACACCATTGCTATAGTATTATGGTTTAACTGTGTTCTTAAAGTCATCTCTGATATTTTCATAAGGATAATGTATTTATAAAGCCAATCAACAGCCTTTATCTCTGTATATAATAGTATAAAATAAGATCATATATTTTAATTTAAATTTGACTGATAGTATTATTTATTTATTTTATTTTTGCAAAATTTCTATAGATATCAGAATATATCGTTATCATGAATTCTTTTGGCCACGATAACCATGTAGTGAAAAATCTGATATCATGACATAAGCCCTACTTGACATGAACTGTAAACTTGTCCCTCAAATCTGATTGGTTGATTGGAATGTTGTTCTAGGATCAACAAAGATGCTGATACAAGAACATGTTGTACTTGGTGAAATCACGTTTACCTTAATTTTACAGTACCTGCACTTGTGTGTACTTGGTGTACTTGCCTAAGAAAGTACTAGGTAATATAAGGTAACTACATGGGTTAAGGTTAGGTTTAGGGTTAGTACCTAGTTATTACCGTATTACTGTACCGTAAAACTTCAAATAATAGCCCGGGCTTTTATTTTCCCAAATCGCCGAACTGCACCGGCTTGTATTTGAGACAGGCGTCTATATGAGACTTTAATTTAGTGTTGAGATGTTGTTCATTGAGTGTAGGCCTATGATAACAATCCAAATAGCATAGGCTGATAGACGGAAAGCATGACAGTCGGAGGTTACCACATTATATTACGTTTTATTTATAATTCGAATGTGTTTAACAAATCAGTTAATGTAAGAATTAGCCTACTACCGTATGTCTAAAGGGGGTTGCACACCGGACGAGAAGCACAGCGACGGCATGGCTCAGGGCCTTGTTCAAAATCCTGCCGTGCCACAGAGCGCCATTTACATAGTTTTATATTAAATTTACATTTCTTTGCCTCAAATCGTTGTTATGTATATACTGACTTCACCCTGTGCTGCAAGTTACATTTAGTTTTACATTCATTTACAGAAATCAGCTGGTTGAATGAAAATTGCTGATGTTATCGGCTTTCCAGGTGATATTCTCAATTCATTCAGTTAACGGACGCTCTGAGATAAAGTGTTCAGACTGCAGACTAAGCAACGATTGTAATTAATCGTACAGTACAATCATAACATAGTACAAACATGATCTTAATTCCATAATGTCCTTAAACATAACAATATTGCTGGCCATAAACTGACAAAGTGCGCGTCCGGTGTGCGATACCTCGAGTTGTCATAGACGCGACGCGGCACGGCGCTGCGCTTCTCATCCGGTGTGCGACCCTTTAGATTATTGGCAACATAAAAAAACGAAACGATGTGACCATGGGCTGAACAATACAAGTTACTGGTAATATCCATCGAGCCTATGAACTTGTTGCCCGAAACACATCAACAAGAAAGAATGAAGGCTACCCTGTAAAACAACTGCAATCATGTGATACAAAATGACCCTATTCATCACTATCATCATCACCGCGATCCTCAACTACAAGTTCATGGGCGAATTCCTCCTCCTCGCTCTCCTCCACTTCTCCCTCTCTGGCCTCTGTTAACTCTGCCTGCCTTTCTTGCGCTAACAGCTCCCGGCCAGATGCGCAGGGCTCTCTTGCGTGCAGAGTCTGCACCATAGAACTGACGATCTGACAGGTTTTAGAAGATTAAATACAACCTGAAACTAAAAAACAGACCAGGCCTCTATTTGAGACCTGCCTTTATTTATCCAAACCTATAGCCACACTAGGCATGTAAAAGAGACAGGCGTCTATTTGGGACGCGGCTATTATTTGAAGTTTTACGGTAATTACTATAATAAGTACATGGTATGTACATCGGGAACAGGACTGAGAAAAAGTGCTACTGTCTCGGGTAACAAATGACAGAGGATTCAGTAGTGAGTATGCAAACAATAAAGTTTATTCAGGAACAAAGTAAGAGTAGACGCTGAGGGTCAGATGAAATAGAGAACACAAGGCAAATGACAATGACTATGAATAGACAAGACTGATCAGTTGCAGCTGGCGCTGATAATCAGATCAGTGGTAATCAGCGGCCACACCCACACACACACACAGGTAGAGAGAAAGAGTCAGTGAATTCATGAACCGTGACAGTACCCCTCCCCCTAGGAGCGCCTCATGGTGCTCCCAGGAGAACTTACCCATTGATTGTAATCATCAATAAGGGAATGATCCAGAATGTCACTAGCAGGGAGTTTGAGTTGGACTGTCACCAGACTAAGGACCTTGGTGACGTTGAACAGGCCGATGAATTTGGGAGCTAGCTTGTTGCATACGGAGCTAAGAGGATTCTTCTTGGATGAAAGCCACACCTTTTGACCTACGACGTAAACGGGAGGCTTCGACTGGTGGCGATCGGCCTGAGCCTTAGTGCACGCCCCCACCTGGGGGAGAGTCTCACAGGCTCTGCTCCACGTGTGGTGGGACCTCTGGACGAAGGCGTGAGCGGAGGGGATCGCAACTTCAGATTCCAGATTCGGCCACCACTGTCTCCTTGGCAGAAGGTAATTTAGGCAAGGGGATGAAATGAGCCTCCTTCGAGAACCGGTCCACTACGGTCAAAACGACCATTTTGCCTTGGGAGGGCGGTGACTAAATCGAGGGCTATATGGGACCAGGGTCTCGAAGGGACAGACGGTTGGAGTAACCCATCTAGGGGTCGATTGGAAGTCTTACCACTAGCACAAACAGAACAGGCCAAAATAAAACTCTGAATGTCATGAGCCATTAACGGCCACCAGAAACGTTGCTTAACTAAAAAACTGGTACAGTTTACTTCTGGATGACACGCTACGTTGGAACAATGTCCCTAACGAATAACAACGGACCGTATTTCCACCGGCACAAAAAAAAACGTACCCCTTCTAAAGCTGTGCGGATCTTCGACTCGAATCTCCCATGTAAGTGTGGAGACAATACGTCTCTCATGTATAATAGACTCGGGAGAGGACGGGCGCTCCGAATGGTCAAAAACGCGAGACAAGGCATCGGGTTTGATGTTTTTGGAACCCGGACGGTACGAGAGAGAAAACTCAAAACGACCGAAAAAAAGTGCCCACCGAGCCTGCCTGGAGTTGAGTCGTTTTGCGGATCTGATGTATTCGAGTTTCTTGTGATCGGTCCAGACGATAAATGGTATCCCCGACCCCTCTAACCAATGACGCCAGTCCTCCAAAGCTAACTTGACAGCCAACCTCTCTGTTACCTATGTCATAGTTACATTCGGCGGATGACGAGCAATGGGAAAAAAACGCAAGGATTCATCTTGTCGTCCGAGGAAGAGCGCTGGGAAAGAACCGCACCTACCCCCACCTCTGACGCGTCGACCTCCACCACGAACTGACGTGACGGATCAAGGGCTATCAAAATGGGAGCCGAAACAAAGCGGCTCTTGAGGTTAGAAAATGCAGCTTCGCCTGACCAGGCCACAAAATCCAGACCACCTGAACTTCGTCCTGGAGGAGGTCAAGGCAGTCAGAGGAGCGGCTAGTTCGCTGAATTTGTGAATAAAACGCCGGTAAAAATTGATGAAACCTATAGGGCCTTATGGGAATCTGGATTTGGCCAATCTACCACAGCCTTAACCTTGTCAGGATCCAGAGTTTCCGCTAGAAAAAAGTGGTGCCGGTCATAGTGACCGGCAGAGGTTTCGTTTAACGGACATTTTGATGATATGCCGGTCAAATATCGCCTCTTAATTAGTCAATTTGAGGAAAACTGGAGGCAGGCGATGTAACTTAAAAAATCACATAATCAGGCCGTATAGAATGCAACATGTTATTATTAGCCTAACTTTCAAATAGACGGAAAAAAACATGAACGTCCGATTGGCGTCAATCAACACCAATTGTTTTTTACTATGGTTTCACACACATTCCCTTTTTGAAACATTGAGGTACAGATGTACCTAATAACTAAAATAAATAAAACATCTCCAGTTAACTAGCAGATCATTCATTTATTTTGCTATTAAATAAGAGATCTAGCGCTAAAATCAGTTGTTTTTTAAATCAAGCTGAGCGCTCGTGTCCGCTGCTATCAGTGTCATGGACGACGCGCTGTGCGAGTTGCGTAATCTTCACTCGGACGCGCGTTTCAATCTATCGCTGTTGCGGAGAAAACACAGGCGAAGCACAGGCGAAGCATAGGCGAAGCACAGGCGAAGCACTGCTACTTGGGCGCAGAGATATCACGCAACACCTGAAATAAAGCTTGCCACAAAGAACCGGCAAAAGTAATGATTATGCATGAAACATTTGAATTGTTGATAAATTGATAAAGGTGACGATGCAGACTCGCCATCTTCGCTGTAGTGAACGCGCCTAAAGAGAGAAATGCACACTTCATATGAAGTGTGCACACGCCGGCACCTCCGTGCCCTGATTATATTGTCCACTATGTTTGCTTCTTATTTATTAATTCAGGCAAATTTGTTGATGAAACATTGATTAAAATGAAGATACAATTTATACAAAACGAAATAAACTTTAAAGAAAGGCTTTCTACTTAACAAAACTAAATAAGTGGTCAAAATCTGACCTATTCCAAATGTTTTCCGATATATTGGTCATCTTATGATCCTATCTTACTCATCTCATGCGGTTCCCTTTTCATATAATCAACATAGATGAAAAAAAAAATAACAACATTATATTATTTATAAATATGAAACGTATGTTTAAGTTTTTTAACTTATAATAAGCGTCACACCGCTCCGCTTTGCTCACATTCTCTGGTGTATAGCCTAATGTGTGCGTGCATGTGGTGGAGAGGTGCGATTTTCGAATAATAATCAACCCAGCGATCTTCGAATATTATTTTTGCTTGAAAATTTCGTTTTGTATAAATTGTATCTTCATTTTAATCAATGTTTCATCAACAAATTTGCCTGGATTAATAAATAAGAAGCAAATATAGTGGACAGTATAATCAGGACACGGAGGCGCCGGCGCGTGCACACTTCTCTCTATAGGCGTGTTCACTACTGCGAAGATGGCGAGTCTGCATCGTCAACTTTATCAATTTATCAACTTTATCAATAATTCAAATGTTTCATGCATAAACATTACTTTCGCCGGTTATTTGTGGCAAGCTTTATTTCAGGTGTTGCGTGATATCTCTGCGCCCAAGTAGCAGTGCTTCACCTGTGCTTCCAAACATGCATTTGCCCACCTATCTAAATGTAGGGGAGACCGTGAATAACCCCAATTTTAAAAAAAAATGGTGAAGTGTTCCTTTTAAGGCTAGCCTGCCTGGGCCTGGCCATATTTGAAACGTCTCACTCAATCGTTCGTTGTTTAGGTCTATATTACAGCCGTTCTAGGCATGCGCTTTATTTGAAATGCAGCATGTGATGTTGTTTAATAACTTTCAAACGGTTGAGCCTGTTCCTTTATAACATAGGTAGCCAAAGGTCGGTGGATTTTTGCTTTATACATTTTAGGCTTATTCTCAAATTCATATTGTGTTAGGGGGGCGGGATTATTACGCAATTTTAATCGGACAATTTGACCGGAGAGATTTAATTTTGTCGGACATTTCATTTTTTTCCCGGCCAATGTCCGGTAATTACCGGACAACGGAAACCCTGTCAGGATCTATGCGCACTTCCTTCTGACGAGACGGTGTGTAACCTAAGAAAGAAACAGACTGTGCATGAAAAGCGCATGTCTCCGCCTTGACAAAAAGCCCATTCTCTAGCAGCCTCTGCAGCACTCGTCTGACGTGCTGAATATGTTCCTGGAGAGAAGAGGAAAATATCAATATGTCATCCAGGTAGACATATATGAACTGATCTACCATATCTGTCAGCACGTCATTGATGAGTGCCTGGAAAACCACAGGGGAGTTAGACAGACCAAAAGGCATGACCAAATATTTAAAATGCCCCCTGGGGGTGTTAAAAGCGGTTTTCCACTCATCCCCGTTCCTTTTGCGAACCAAATGATATGCATTGCGCAAGTCCAGTTTTGTGAAGATGGAAGCCCTCGAAGATGGAACCGCTCCCTGCAACCGCTCGAAGGCTGAAGACATCAACGGCAAAGGATAAGTATTCCTTACCGTGATGTTGTTCAGCCCTCGGTAATCAATACACGGTCGCATAGAACCATCCTTCTTCCCCACAAAAAAGAACACCGCCCCCGCTGGAGAAGAGGAAGGACAAATTAACCTGGCTGCTAGAGAATCAGAAATGCATTTTTCTATGGCCTCCCTTTCTGGAGCAGAAAGCGAGTATAACTTGGCCTTAGGCGGAGAAGTACCTGGTAGTAGATCTTTTGCACAGTCATAAGGACGATGTGGAGGAAGAGAAACAGCCCGGGACTTACTGAACACTTACTTCAGGTCGAGGTACTCCTCGACCACGATCGACAAATTCACAGACTCATCCTGCAACACAGAACAAGACACAAGACAGGAGGCATAGCACTGAGTACTCCAAGCTGAAATGGAACTGTGGCTCAAGTCAACCCTGGGATTGTGCTGTACCAGCCAGGGATGACCAAGGACTATAGGAACCAGCAGAGAGTCCATAAGCATGAACGACAGCTCCTCCGTGTGGTTCCCCGACGTGATGAGGGTTATGAGACCGGTGGTGATTGAAATGTCTGGAAGTTCTTGACCATTAAAGACTGACAGAAATCCTGTGAGTGAGGGGAATGATAGGAATCTGAAGGTTCTGAGCTAGAGCCATATCCATGAAGTTCCCTTCAGCCCCTGAATCCAGCAAGGACTGGCAGTGGTGAAAGCGGGTTGCCCATTGCTGTCTTACCGGGAGGAGAGTAGAAGATGAGGATTTTTCTACGGAGAGTCCGCCCGATAGTAGCCTCAGTCTTACTACCGGGCTTGATCTTTTACCGGGCAGTTAATCAGAGAGTGCCCGGCCCCACCACAGTAAAGACAAAGTCTCTTTGTTCTCCGTCTTTCTCTCTCCTCCTGGGAAAGCCGAGCTCTACCCACCTGCATGGGTTCGTGATCGAAAGCGGGGCTGACTGTATTGCTGACGCTGGACCTGGGACCTTCTCGGAGACCAAGGTATGGCGTGCTCGCTGCTCTTGTCGCTGTAGTTGAGCGTCCACATGCAGAGCCAACTCATTGAGTCCATCGAGATCCTTAGGGAGTTCCAGCGTGAAGATCTCCCTTTGAATATGGTCAGCCAACCCATGCAGGAAACATGTCCCACTGCGCCTCCTTGTTCCATCTGCACTCTGCCGCCAATGTCCGAAACTCGATGTAATAGTCTGAGACGGGTCTGTTATTCTGACGAAGGTCAGCAAATAGCTGGGCCGCCTTGCACCCTGTTACCGCACGATCAAAGACCCGCCTCATCTCCTCGGAGAGTGCTTGGAACGAGGAACAGCACTGATGTTGATTCTCCCACACCGCCGTTCCCCACTGAGCCGCGCACCCTGACAGCAACGTCATCACCAAGGCCACCATAGACTGTTCTGTAGCAAACATCAGGGTCTGAAGAGAGAAGAACAATGAACACTTGGTTAGAAATGCTCTGCAGAAGTTTGGCTCACCAGAGTACGCTTCCAGAGTGGGTATACGTGGCTCATGCTGACGGCTACTGTTCGATGGAATGGGGGGAACAGGAGGCGGGGGTGGCGCAGTGGACATTCTCAGTTGTTAGAGTTGATTGGTGAGCAAAGTAAGAGTAGAAGACGAGGGTCAGATGAAATAGAGGTGCCCGAAACAGTCTCTCTCAGCAGTGCAGGGACGTGAATGGGCAACCTTATCTTCTGTGGAAGAAGGAAGAGCGATCAGGAAGACACAATGCGTAATCCAGACACGTAACTCCGGGAACACAAAGACAGCCAGGAACATGACACGAACACTGTGAACTCCAAACGATCTGACAAACACAAGGCGAATGACAATGACTGTAAATAGACAAGACTGATCAGTTGCAGCTGGCGCTGATGATCAGATCAGTGGTAATCAGCGGCCACAGCCACACCCACACACACACACACATAGAGAGAGAAAGAGTCAGTGAATTCATGAACCGTAACAACCGTGAATAGATTCATTAATGTGATTCACATCTCTGGTCTGCATCACTGAAACTTACATTATTTGAATTAAGTGTGAAGTAACGTTTACAGTTGTTGAAATACCACCAGGAAGTACATGATATAAGCTAACTTAGCCGTGCTAACCAACCAAACATGGACGCCTTGGAAAATACTTACTGCCCCTTTAAGTGAAAATATAAGCTATTTTAGCCACAGATGTCAGTTTTTTCACCAGTAAAACCCAGTGCCCTCATTACTGTAGACAGAATGACCTCTACTGAACTACTACTGTGAATCTTGGTATGAAGAGAACTCACCATGAGGGATGGTGTAAATGTGACTTCTAAGAAAGCTGTCACATAAAGGCCCAATGAGTTTTCCAACGAGTTAAATTAGCCTGGAGCCGATGATCTGTCTGTTCACACCTGCTGAAGAATAAACCAAGAGCACTCCAGGATATGAGCACGGAGAAGTGTGTGTGTGAGACAGAGAAATAGAGCGAGTAGTTACCCCGAGGAAGCGATACATGTTGTGTGCCTTAGGAACATTATTTGAGATGTGGAGTGTGTCTTTGTGTCTGTGTTTATGCGAGGTCAGACCATCAGGCTTTCAGCGAGTTCAACCCAGGCGCCATGGTGCCCCCTTCCTCCCGCGGGCCTCCGACTGTCACTTCAGCTTCGTCCAGATTCCCTTTCCCCCATACAAAAATACTATCCGGTTTACAAACACTTCAATACGCAATGACACTAGCAGGTCACATACACATTACGTTTAGGTCACAAGCACATTAGTGTAATTTCACAATACAAACACACATACACAGCAGCCTGGAGGGAGGTCTTTCTCGGGCCTTTCCCACTGTCGAGGTGACCTTGCCATCCCGAGTGTTTGGAAATGTTCTGCAGTGTTTAACAGAACTGTGACACCAGAGTACGAAGAGATGATCAGCATGTCACAACGTTCCCAACAACGCGCTTCAGAGTTTCTGTAATGGAACGGACATTTTGCAGCATTACAATGTAGAACGACAAGGAGACTATTATTTTTAGTTACAGCTATATTTTGGGTCGTCGTGTCTCCATGGAGACGTGATTGAGTGTGTTTGAAACAGTGTTTGTCCATGAGAAGAACCTTTTACTTTGCTTTCAGTGTAGGAGTGACCCATATTCTACAGATTAGATTGATAATTCATTTTGAGTATTCATTTGGGGATTTGCATGGTATTCTTCTAATGAGCAAGTTGTGTGTGTTCAAACATTTTTGAGCCCCGTAATAGTTTCTTAAAGGTGTTAAATGACCTCTCACATATGAAAATGCAGATACAGATATCCTTCGGCTATTCTGCTTTTTTAAGATCAGATACAAAAATGATGATTTTATAGCGATAATTTTGTTTGCAAACACAATACTGACTTTGGTTACGAAGGTGGACGGACCTCACAAAACGGCTGCGCTCGTCTATTTGACAGACTGAATGGAAGTCAACTTCATAACACACTCTTCACAGCTGAGCGGACTTGCAAAAATAGGAAGACAGGTCTGGTGAGAGAGAGAAGAAAGACGAGCAGAGTACACCAGAAAGAGAGACGGTTTAAGCTGAAGTAAGTAGAGAGTCGAGACAGACCCAGAATTTTTGAGGGGTGGAATTTGACTTTATTTGTTACACTTTTTTGTTATACTATATGTATATATAAATATATACTATTTACTATTTACTCAGGACACATTAATACGGAAGCCCTGAACCGCAACATAAAAATAAAAAAAATCTAGCATTTCGAGAATAAAGTCGAAAAATTTCGAGATTAAAGTCGAAATATTTCGACAGTACGAGAATACAGTCTTCCGTAGAAGTTTGCGTGTGTGCTTGCCATTGTTTCACATTGCCGCACACACAGGCATTCATAATGGTGCATAGCGAGTGTTTCACACTGTGTGTGTGTGTTAGTTTGTGTGTTTTGTTTCAACAAAAGGAAATTCAACAGGTGCCAATCTACCAGCATTAGGCTACCATTATAGGACGTTGTAAAATATACTGCGCCGGAATAGACTTTAGCCTATAGGAAAACCAACCCGAAAAGCACTTTTCAGACTGGATGGAGATATCCAGCTTTATGAATGAATGAGGCATTTATATAGCGCTTTCATATGTCTACTATGCCTACACTCAAAGTGCTTTACAATCATATTAGAGAATCTCTCCTCAACCACCATTAGTGGTTATTAAATCTGAGGAAATCACGGGATCCGGACAAATAATTGAATACAGAATGTTGCACTTAAAATGTATCCAGAACATATTTACGGTGAAGAGGGAGTCAGAACGGTTACTGTTGTGTTCTCAGATAGTGTTGCCTAGACGAGCACGAAAACACCTCAAAAACACTGCCACATAAAGTTTGGACCAGATTGTGATACTCCGGCGGAGTCTGTGCGCTCGTCTATAACGCCATGCTAATTCTTGTTGGTAGATTAGCACCTGTGTAGAATTTTGTTGAAAGCCCAGATAAAAGTAAAAAGCTACTATTTTGTGTTGATCCATGGCAGTTCGACTTCACAAGTGCATTTCTTTACACACACACACACACACACACACACACACACACACGCGCGCGCTCTGAGCCAGTGGACGCGCACTGTTATGAATGCACACACTTCTATGTAAGACTGTATTATCACAATGTTTCGACTTTAATCTCGAAATGTTTCGACTTTAATCTCGAAATGCTAGATTTTTTTAACATTGCGGTTCAGGGCTTCCGTACATTAAATTGGTTTAAAACTTTCTGTTGGAACAGATCTTCTCAAATACTGTGATCTTTGATATTAAAAGGACATAATGAAGTCATTCATGTTTGAAAATACTCTGCAGTTCAAAAGTTTAAAGAAATTATTTTTTTTCCAGCAAGGATGCATTATATTGATCAAAAGTTACAGTAAAGACATTTATAATGTTTCAGAAGATTTCTGTTTCAAATAAATGCTGTTCTTTATTCAACAAAAATATTAGGCAGCACAACTGTTTTAAACGGTGTTAATAATTACAAATGTTTAAAGAAATAAGAGCAGCGTCAAATCAGCAAAATAAAATGATTTCTGAAGCAACATATTTTAATATTTCACAAATATTACTGTTTAATAGTATATTTTTGATAAAATAATCTTTTACAAAAGTTAAGACCCTCCCAAGTAATTTTCCTGCATTATACAAATAACCGTCATCCATTTGTCATTTTACTTTTCTCTTCACATGCTAAAGTTAAATGTGTGCTGTTTTTTCCAAGATAATAGAAGGTATAGTTCTGTTAATGGCAGTTAAGTTGAATGCAGACTTTTATTAGAAAGCATGAACTATAATTTCTGTTTTGGATCTATTAACATTCCAACAATGTTCAAACAACTTTGTAATGCAGGACATTTTGCTTTCCTATAAAAATTCAAAGTGCTTTATGGGCCCCTTTAATACAACTGATAATATCATTGGAGGCTGTGAAGAGAATGTATATTTCCCTTGAAAGTGACAAAGAGCGGAATTGTGCGCAGCATGTATTGGAAAGCAGAACTTTAGTGCAAGCTTGGCAGAACAGGATCTTTGATTAAATTTAAGACTTTCATTCAAACGGAGCATAATGTTTTTAACATTTGAGGACAGTCAGATTATTAGACGTATGTATAGAGAAGTCACAGATCAAACCGAGTCATGTCTTGTGGAAAAAGAGCATAAGGGGTATATCATGTTTTTAAAATATTATTATTATTATTATTATTACTATTATTGTTGTTGTTATTAGTTATACAAGCAAAAGTCAACTTTTAATGTTTAACTAGTTTTTTTATTTTATTTTTTAAGTTTCATACTTTTAATTTACTCAGCATTAAAATGCTGGCTTGTGGATTACCTGTCTGAATCCATGAAAACAAGCTGTTTTCTCAATTTCAATCACTTTTGATGTTGATGTTATTGCAAAATTTAATATATTCAAAATTAAAAATAATATCTAAAAAAAATGTGCTTTCAAAGTACTGGGAATTTTTCTTGTATACTGACTCTCATAAACTGTTCAGTTTCAGGATCAGTTTTACTACATCCAGCTCCTTTTCAGGAAAGAAACACAATTATACACTCACCTAAAGGATTATTAGGAACACCTGTTCAATTTCTCATTAATGCAATTATCTAATCAACCAATCACATGGCAGTTGCTTCAGTGCATTTAGGGGTGTGGTCCTGGTCAAGACAATCTCCTGAACTCCAAACTGAATGTCAGAATGGGAAAGAAAGGTGATTTAAGCAATTTTGAGCGTGGCATGGTTGTTGGTGCCAGACGGGCCGGTCTGAGTATTTCACAATCTGCTCAGTTACTGGGATTTTCACGCACAACCATTTCTAGGGTTTACAAAGAATGGTGTGAAAAGGGAAAAACATCCAGTATGCGGCAGTCCTGTGGGCGAAAATGCCTTGTTGATGCTAGAGGTCAGATGAGAATGGGCCGACTGATTCAAGCTGATAGAAGAGCAACTTTGACTGAAATAACCACTCGTTACAACCGAGGTATGCAGCAAAGCATTTGTGAAGCCACAACACGCACAACCTTGAGGCGGATGGGCTACAACAGCAGAAGACCCCACCGGGTACCACTCATCTCCACTACAAATAGGGAAAAGATGCTACAATTTGCAAGAGCTCACCAAAATTGGACAGTTGAAGACTGGAAAAATGTTGCCTGGTCTGATGAGTCTCGATTTCTGTTGAGACATTCAGATGGTAGAGTCAGAATTTGGCGTAAACAGAATGAGAACATGGATCCATCATGCCTTGTTACCACTGTGCAGGCTGGTGGTGGTGGTGTAATGGTGTGGGGGATGTTTTCTTGGCACACTTTAGGCCCCTTAGTGCCAATTGGGCATCGTTTAAATGCCACGGTCTACCTGAGCATTGTTTCTGACCATGTCCATCCCTTTATGGCCACCATGTACCCATCCTCTGATGGCTACTTCCAGCAGGATAATGCACCATGTCACAAAGCTCGAATCATTTCAAATTGGTTTCTTGAACATGACAATGAGTTCACTGTACTAAAATGGCCCCCACAGTCACCAGATCTCAACCCAATAGAGCATCTTTGGGATGTGGTGGAACGGGAGCTTCGTGCCCTGGATGTGCATCCCACAAATCTCCATCAACTGCAAGATGCTATCCTATCAATATGGGCCGACATTTCTAAAGAATGCTTTCAGCACCTTGCTGAATCAATGCCACGTAGAATTAAGGCAGTTCTGAAGGCGAAAGGGGGTCAAACACAGTATTAGTATGGTGTTCCTAATAATCCTTTAGGTGAGTGTATATTACAAAGATGTTTTATTGTAACTTCAGCAGTCCAGTCTGTTCATTAAGCTCAAAGGTGATATTTAAGACATTTTGAGCTGTGATGATAATTAAATTCTGCCATACAAAGACTGTAAATGACTTAACTTTTGTTTAAACTCTGATCCTGATCTGATTTATGACTAGATTGGCCAATAAGACTTTTTTCATCATATATATGCCTGCTGATAAAGTCATTCATTTATTAATTAATCTGTTATCTTTCCACTGTGTGCACAGCTAGAAATAGAAATCATATTAAAATTCAGACACTTCATTATGAGTCTAATTTGATAGGGATCACTGCAATATCCCAGACAATTAACCACCTGTTTGTTGTCTCTCCCCCCCCCCCCAGATCTCTCTCTGGTCGTATAGTTGGAGGTGTGTGGTGGTTCTTCACTCTGATTATCATCTCCTCGTACACAGCCAACTTGGCTGCCTTCCTCACTGTGGAAAGGATGGTGTCACCCATTGAGAGTGCCGAGGATCTAGCTAAGCAAACAGAGATTGCTTATGGAACTCTGGATGGAGGATCCACCAAAGAGTTCTTCAGGGTAAGAGAAAAAGTATGTTACTATACTCTTATTCAAAATGTGCAAAAATTTTGCTTTTATCAGTACTCAAAGATTGTGCCTTAGCTTTGTACCTTATCTACCACTAAAAGGTGCATATTAATATGTCAATGTACCAATATTCACCTCTAAGGTATTAATATGCACCCTTTGGAGAAGATAAGTTACAAATATGAGGGTACTACCATGGTGAGAAGCTTTTGTTGCCCTAAAGGTAAAATTTTTGCACATTTTATCCATACACCAAGAATACAAACAGAATTGTTCTAAATGTCCTGAATTGACATGCTGAAGGACCACGATATCAGGTACTTTGTGTACTTTAAATTCAAGTTTAGAAATGTAAAAAAAAAGAAGGACGCCTTCAGTCTATGTCTGTGTTTCACGTGGTATATTTGCTATCTTCAGTTCTGTGTGGGAGTATATAGACAGACTGTTTGTGGCAGCTTTATGTGAAGAAAAGCCAGAAATTGATGTTTTAAGATGTTATTCAATTATATTTGACATCTTTCAAACCTTATTCATGTACACTACGTTTAAAAGTTTGGGGTTAAAGATGTTTTAGTCTCTTATGTTCACCAAGGCTGCACATATTTTATCAAGAATACAGTAAAAACCGTGATATAGTGAAATAGTATTACAATTTAAAACAACTGTTTTTAATTTGAATACATTTTAAAATGCAATTTATTCCTGTCGTGGCAAAACTGAATTTTCAACATTTGCTGCTCAAGAAACATTTCTTATTATTATCAGTGTTAAAAACAGCGCTGCTTAACATTATTGTGGAAATCATGATACTTTTTTTCAGAATTCTCTGAGGTATGGAAAGTTTAAAAAAGAAGCTTTTATTTAAAATAGAAAAAGGTATAGTTGTAAAGTTATAAAGTTATGAAAGTCTTTACTGTCACTTTTGATCAATTTAATGCATCCTTGTAGAATAAAAGTAATAATTTTTTTAATTAGCCCAAACTGTAGTGTATTATTAAATATGGTACAAAACAGCAGTTCTTTTTAACTATTACTTTTGATCAATGCATCGTGTACACAAAACATATTGAGGCAAACACAGAAATCTGACTTCTTAACCTGACTTCATTATAACCCCCTTCCTCAGAGATCAAAGATCGCAGTGTTTGAGAAGATGTGGTCCTACATGAAGTCTGCAGAGCCTTCTGTATTTGTGAAGACGACAGACGACGGTGTCGTGCGGGTGAGAAAGTCCAAAGGGAAGTATGCTTATCTGCTGGAATCCACGATGAATGAATACATTGAACAGCGCAAACCCTGTGACACCATGAAGGTGGGAGGAAACCTGGACTCAAAGGGCTATGGAGTAGCCACACCCAAAGGATCCGCCCTGAGGTACACCTGAGCCCCCTAATACTTCAACCAAAAATTTCTTTTTTTGACAATGATTATGAATCGTTAAAAGCATGAGAGTTTACAATGGAGAGATTTCTGAAGCTTTACAAGTGTGTAAGAGCTTCTCCTACAAATGGCTTACTTAGCTTTAAAATTAATATAGAATTTTTTTATGTCTAATTTTAAATTAATGTAATAAAATAGCCACAACTAAAGTTAAATAAGACTTTGTCTTAGCTTAAAGGGATACTCCACCCAAAAATGAAAATTCTGTCATCATTTACTCACCCTCAAGTTGTTGCAAACCTGTATGAGTTTCTTTCTTCTGCTGAACACAAAGGAAGATATTTTGAAGAACGATTGGAACCAAACAGTGAATGACACCATTGGCTTCCATAGTAGAAAAAAAGAATACTATGGAAGTCAATGGTGCCCCACAACTGCTTGGTTCCAATCGTTCTTCAAAATATCTTCCTTTGTGTTCAGCAGAAGAAAGAAACTCATACAGGTTTGCAACAACTTGAGGGTGAGTAAATGATGACAGAATTTTCATTTTTGGGTGGAGTATCCCTTTAAGAGTTCTGTAAGACCAAGCTTATCGTTTTTCAAAGAAGCATCTCCTCTGTAACCTCTGAGTTTATGTGTTGACAGAAATTAGTTATAATTGTCTGTTTATGTTCTGTACCATCAACTCTCATTACCACAAAATGTGTACTCCTGCTTATTCTAATTCCATCATCAAAATAGCTATTTTGAATGTTTATGTGTTAATATCACGTCTCATACTTGCATCTCTCCACATTGACCAAATGCATTTCAATACTTTTGTTCTTTTACACATAAATCAAAGAACACATCCTTGAGGATAATGACCACAGCGACCCACACAGTAAAACAGTTATGCTATTACAATATCAAATAATCGTTTTCTTTTTTAATATATATATATATTTTTATGTTATTTATTCTGGAATGGTTTACTGATGCTGAAAATCCAGCGTTGTCAGTCTCCAGTGTCACATTATCCTTCAAAAATCATTCTAATATGCTGATTTGCTGCTCAAGAAACATTTCTGATTATTATCAATGTTGAAAACCAGTTGTGCTGCTTAATATTTTTGTGGACACTATGATACTTTTTAGGATTCTTTGATATCTGGATATCTATCTAAATAGATAACAGCAGTTTATTTGGAACATATATCCATTTTAATGTATCCCATACACCTAAAATACTGTCTCACAGACACTTAAATTGCATTCTTATGACTCATAAAGGCCTTTCAAACAGTAACACAAATGTTTCTCTCCTACTAGTCTAAAGCTGATTAACGTAAATTTTTGACCATCAACTTCTGGCATTTTCACCATCTTTCTCTCAAATTCTCTTCTCATGTGCTCCATTTTAGATGTTGAGATGGTTTTACCTATCATTATCCTCCCTGACATCCTTGTTGTCTTGTGCAGATTTCAGATTAATGTTCATGGATGAAGTCTGGCTTTGTTTTAGTCATCAATAAGCACATCGGCCTCTTTCTCCCCCTGTCTCGAGGGGTACAGAAAGAAGTCAGGGATTTTACAGAGAAAGACACCGCCACACATATGAGAATGTGCTGCATTAAGGCCACATTTACACATAGCCGGGTATTTAGAGAAACGAATATCCTAACGAGTAACCCCCCCCCCCCCTCCGTTTTCAATAATAACATCGTGCACACAACATCGTTTTCAAAAAAGTTGTCATTTACATCAACCCGCATAAATATGCCGTTGAGCGCCATCATAACTATGCCAAACCTATGAGCGGCAGTTTTGGGAGAAGGATAAAGCCATGCAAGCCAATCAGAATCCGTCCACTCCTTTGCCTCTGCTCCTCGATATAGTAGAGCAGTTGTATTTGCAAATGCAAACAGGCCAGAAGCGATTGCACAAAAGTAAAAATGAGTACCACCTTAACAGCATCCATGATCAGTAGCCAAACAAACTGTAAACATAGGGCGCTCACATGACATTAAGCATTTTCTGGCGCATAATGTGAGAACCTAAAACCCTGTTTCTCTCAGTTGACACGGCAACACATAACCGGCGTTATCAGAAATCTCCACTTTGGCCGGAGTTTTTAGAAATAATCGTTTTCTGTGATAAAAACGGGGTTTTCGTGTAAATGAGAGGCCAAACCGCAGGGAAATATCTGCGTCTTCCCTTCGTGTAAACGGGGCTTCAGAGCGCTCTGGGTTTGATTGCAGTGTTGGGATTTCCCAAAATATGGAACGCAACCACGGCGTATTCGATTTTCCAGAGCTAATCTACAGTAATATTGACTTTATCTGGGAATCCTCTTACGCAGACCACGCTGTGACAAAGGGCTTAAATCCAGAGCATTGCTAATTCCTCCCGTTTCCTCTCCCACAATCCGAGGTCTTGCTCAGTAAAATCTCTCATAATTTGGTCACAGTACTTTTTTTTTTGTACACTTTAGCACAACGCAAGACAACTAATATTACATCAACAAGCCCAGTAGAGCCAGGCACACAGTCAGATCAGTTTTATGTTCTGTTCACTTCCTCTACGACTTAATAGACTCACTTTTATTTGACACAACCTCTGCCTCGCCGTATCATATCACCAATGCTGACCCAGCTTATTTTATTATCATTTCAAGAAACCCAGTAAACCTGGCAGTGTTAAAACTGAACGAGCAGGGCCTGTTGGACAAATTGAAAAACAAATGGTGGTACGACAAGGGAGAGTGTGGCAGCGGAGGAGGTGATTCCAAGGTCAGCCCCAATATGAGCTATCCAGCGGGTAACCACCACCTTGGGGGGGGTAACCGGCAACCTCAGTTAACAAACACCTCGGCTGCAGTTGTACACCAATTGAACATATTACAACTCGTTTTTTGTTTAATGCGATTGAGGCGTTTAAATGATTGACAGTCAATTATAACATTGAGTATCATACTCAAAATTGTGCAAATCCGAGTGTTTTCGATCTCTTTTGCCGGTTACCCAAAGTGATATAGTAATACACATCTTGCAGTAGGGAGAAAGGTCACAAAAGCTAGATGGAGTATTAATGCATATCACTTTGGCAGTGACAGTTTTCAAACTCTGTGACTGTGCTGTTCTTTCCTTTTTTCTGCTTTTGTTTTGTTTGTTTTCTTTTCTATTTATCTGTAGACATGTAGAACAAAAAAAGTAATTATGGGTGTATGTTTGCTTAAATGCTGAATAACATAAGATAACATGGGTAATGTTATTTATGTTATTTTCCTGGTTGAAGAATCCCCGTAAACCTAGCGGTGTTGAAACTCAATGAGCAAGCCGTCTTAGACAAACTGAAAAACAAATGGTGGTACGATAAGGGGGAGTGTGGAAGCAAGGACTCCGCCAGAAAGGTCAGTTCACTCATTGGTCCTTTCCCTCACTTAGAGATACAGCTTTAGTGCTTTACTAAAGGCCCTGTCCTCCTCTCTCTCAAACACACACCACAGCCAACGCTCTGTCTCCAATCTGCCATTTACCAAGAGTCTTGTGCTTACTGTCATCATGTTGCTGTCTGGCCCCTATTACTTCCCACATTACAAAATAGATGTGATGCTTGTGGTGTATTTATAGAAATAGGCAACATAGTTTTTTTCTTCACTCACTTCAGTGCTTGGTTCTGAGCTTGCCGCATTTACAAATTATTGAGCTTTTCCTGCTCATTTGGTCGCATTCCCTAACCGTGTGTACGTACATCTTCATGTGTAAAACTCAAACCTCTTCATTCGTAAATCATGTGTTCATCAATAAATTCACTCGCTTAAGGATAAAATTGACTCCGGGTTTGAAGATTGTATTATATTATATTATATTATATGATGTTATATTATATTATATTATATTATATTATATTATATTATATTATATTATATTATATTATATTATATTATATTATAACAAATATAAAATTGCATTATATAAATGTAGTAAATTTTATATACAGTATCTCACAAAAGTGAGTATATCCCTGACATTTCAGCAAACATTTTAGTATATCTTCTCAAGGGACAATACTATAGAAATGAAATTTGGATATATTTTAGAGTAGTCAATGTGTTGCTTGTATAGCAGCATATATTTACTGTCCTCTGAAAATAACTCAACATACAGCCATTATTGTCAAAATAGCTGGCAACAAAAGTGAGTACACCCTAAGTGAACATGTCAAAACTGTGTCCAAAGTGTCAATATTTTGCATGAGTAGTCTGAGCACCATTGTTATCTAGCACTGCCTTAATCCTCCTAGGCATGGAATTCACCAGAGCTGCACAGGTTTTTGCTGCCCTCTTCCACTCCTCCATAATAACATCATGGAGCAGCTGGATGTTATGGCGCTTTTCCACTGCTGGTACGGCTCAGTACGGTTCGGCTCGGCGCGGCACGGTTCGGCTCGCTTCGCTTTTCCACTGCGTGGTACGACTCGGCTCAGCACGGCTCGGCTCGGTTCGCTTTAGATCGGTTTGGTTTTCCACTGCAGTTAGTACCGCTTCAAAATGGGTGGGATTATAGCAGTGCCCTCGGATTTCTGATTGCTTAAAAAAAACAAAAACTTGGAGGCAAAATATTTTTTAGTGATTATGTGAATTACACTGCGCAAACCAAATACTAGGCCTACCCACCGGATGAAGAAGGGTTGGCTCTCAGTCTCCACAGTACATAAAATATTCATTTTATTTTATTTTATTTTTCATGTTCGCATTTATGAGGAAAAAACAATGTTACAGACGTGTTCTCTGTTACGGACGTGAGCGCTCTGAAAGCGGCACTAAAAGATGCTTTAAAACTTTCACTTTGACATCCAACAGAAAGCACAAAACCTTTCTTTAAACTGAATTTCGTTTTATTAATTAAGATATAAGATATTAATTGTATCTTAATTTTAATCAATGTTTCATCAACCAATTGCCTGGATTTAATAAATAAGAAGTAGTAAATATAGCAGACGATAGATAGGAAACGGATGCGCCGGCGCGTGAACTGGAGCTGGTCTCATAAATGAACCGAAACTCAGCATATAAGGTAGCCTGCCCTACTTGCCTCACATGTCTACTTTTAAACAGAACAATTCAAAACGAAAGAAAACAGACTAGACTGCTCTCTGCTTATGTAATCCTTATGAAATGTGCATTTCTCTCTGGCGCGTTCACTAGGCTACTGAAGATCACGAGTCAGCATCGTCAACTTCATCTTAGCCGACAAAGAAAACACTTGTTTATTAATAAACAATTAAAATATCTCCTTGCTATATTTAACATATTCATAATCATTACTTTTGCCGGTTCTTTGTGAAGAACAGCGGTGGCTGTTACTGGCTATTTAAATCTATCGGGTTTGATGTCTCGCAAATACAATGATGCTGGTAGTGACGATTCTGTCTGACCAATCAGTGATCTGCAGTGTGTTCACGTCACATTTTAGTATTGGTACGGTACGCTTGGAACCTCGACAGAGGTGGTACCATTTAAAGCGTGCCGTACCGTGCCGTACCATGCAGTGGAAAAGCGCCACAAGTGAGCCGTGCCGAGCCGTACCGTACCATGCAGTGGAAAAGCGCCAAAGCGCGCCGTACCGAACCGTGCCATACCGTACCATGCAGTGGAAAAGCGCCAAAGCGTGCCGTACCGAACCGTGCCGTACCGTACTATGCAGTGGAAAAGTGCCATTAGACACATGGCGCCTCTCCACCTTCCGCTTGAGGACGCCCCACAGGTGCTCAATAGGGTTCAGGTCTGGAGACATACTTGGCCACTCCATCACCTTCAGCTTCAGCTTCCTCAGCAAGTCAGTTGTCAACTTGACGGTGTTTCCCATTTTCTGAAGGGAGGGCATCTTGTTAAGCTTCAGAATCTCACAGTACATGTTGAAATCCATGTTTCCCTCAATGAAGAAGCTCCCCAGTACCAGCAGCACTCATGCAGCCCCAGACCATGATGCTACCACCACCATGCTCAACTGTAGACAAGACAAAATTTTATTGGTACTCCTTACCAGGGCGTCGCCACACATGCTGGACACCATCTGAGCCAAACAAGTTTATCTTAGTCTCATCAGACCACAGGGCATGGTTCCAGTAATTCATGCTCTTGGGCAGTTTGCTTTCAGCAAACTGTTTGCAGGCTTTCTTGTGAGCCAGCTTCAAAAGAGGCTTCCTTCTGGGACGACGGCCATGCAAACCGGCTTGTTGCAGTGTGCGATGTATGGTCTGAACACTGACAAGCTGACCTTCCGCTTCTGCAACCTCCAAAGCAATGTTTGCTGGACACATGCATCTGTTTTTTGAAGCCAGCTTCTGCACCTGACGCACAGCCCGAGGACTCAACTTCTTTGATTGACCCTGGCAAGGCCTGTTCCAAGTGGAATCTGTCTTGGAAAACCTCTGTATGACCCTGGCCTGTACTGTATCTCAGTTTCAGGGTGTTACCAATCTTCTTATAGCCTAGGCCATCTTTGTAGAGAGCAACAATTATAATTCTCAAATCCTTAGAGAGTTCTTTGCCATGTTGAACATCCAGTGGTCAGTATGAGAGAATTGTACTCAAAGCACACATTTTAACTGCTCTAATACAAGATACACAAATTTGTATGGTCCTGTCAAGCTGAAAAAAAAAACATGAAAATGATGAATAGGACATGTGGCTTTGCATGGTTAAACGGCGTACAGATATTACGTAGGGTGTACTCACTTTTGTTGCCAGCTATTTTGACAATAATGTTGAGTTATTTTCAGAGGACAGTAAATATATACTGCTATACAAACAGCACACTGACTACTCTAAAATATATCCAAGTTTAATTTCTATAGTATTGTCCCTTGAGAAGGTATATACTAAAATGTTTGCTGAAATGTGAGGGGTGTACTCACTTTCGTGAGATACTGTATATATATATATATATATATATATATATATATATATATATATATATATATATATATATATATATATATAAACATAACTGTGAAAAAAAGATATTAGCGGTCACATCTGTTTTGAACTATTATTCAGATATAACATTAATAAACTATTCTACTTCAGAAAAGAGAGGTCAGGATAATGAGTATTAACCTATAGTGGCAAAAATTAAAGAGTAGCTAATCTTAATTAGCTCCATTACTCCAGTGAATATGTAATAAGCAAAGAGATATTCCGACCTTGCCTTTATTCTAGAGGAATTTCATCAATAGGCCTACATGTTAAATGGACAATACATTAAATGGACAATACATAAAATACATAGAATTTCAATAATTAGGAAAAACCAATATGAAACACTGAGGTGCTCAGTAGTGGGTTTTTTTTTAGGGCCCAAGCCTTGAAAAGGCGAAGGCCCTATTGTTTTCCTAAGGATTATTATTTATTAGGGCCCAAGCCTTGAAAAGGCGAAGGCCCTATTGTTTTCCTAAGGATTATTATTTATTATTATTATTATTAGGGCCCAAGCCTTGAAAAGGCGAAGGCCCTATTGTTTTCCTTAGGATTATTATTTATTATTATTATTATTTTACTACCTTTTGGGCACTTTTGGGGGCCTTAACGTGCTCGAAAACTCTTGAAACTTTGCACACATCTCAGAACCCGCGGCCATCAGGGCCGGGCTGAAGCTGGTACCCGGGCGTGGCAGGGGGGCTCGACAGCGCCCCCTGGAACGGGGTTTGAACACTTGGTCCATAAATCAAACACGCTTGCATGTAATAATATGAAACTCAGTACACATATAGATCTCATCGGTTCATATATACTTCATGCTCTTACTTTTTACCCCAGCCCAACAGGAAGTCGGCTATTAAGGGTTGTTTGGAAAACACATGCAATGGAATGTGAAATACTCCTCCTAGAGAATTCAAACACACGGCACGAAACTCGGTCAGCATGAAGTCAAGACACTGAGGATGAAAAATTGCCAGGGGATTTTTGATATCTCGAACGGTTTGGCCGTGGCGAGTAAACGAAATTATGGCGAGAAACGTGAAACAGGAAGTGTGTTATAACTACTGCATACATTAACTAATCTTGATGAAACTTCAGCAGTGTGTTCGTTGTAAGAGCCCGATCACATGGATGTGACTATTGTGAGTCAAAGTTATAGCGCCACCAACTGGAAGCAGGAAGTGTGTCACTTTCAAAATGCTTTTAAATCACCCTCTTATTTTTACCCGATTTGCTTCAAACTTCATGTGCATAATGTAGACACACGCCAGATGTAGACCTGTGAAAGGATTATTGATATCTTAGATACTGTTGCCATGGCAATGCATCAAACATTAATATTCCTTTTTTTAAGCTTTTTCATGCTTTTTTATGCTTTCGGGCACTTTTGGGGTTCTTAACGTGCTCGAAAACTCTTGAAACTTTGCACACGGGACAAAACCCGCGGCCATCAGGGCCAGGCTGAAGCTGGTACCCGGGCGTGGCAGGGGGGCTCGACAGCGCCCCCTTGAACGGGTCAGACAATTTGGTCCATATATCCAACACGCTTTACCCTATTTGCTTCAAACTTGATGTGTATAATGTAGACACAAGCCAGATGTAGACCTGTGAAAGGATTGTTGATATCTTAGATGCTGTTGCCGTGACAACGCATCAAACTTTAATATTCTTTTTGGATACTTTTGAGATTCTTAGCGCACTTTTGGGGCCCTTAACGTGCTCAAAAACTCTTGAAACTTTGCACACGGGTCAGAAACCGCGGCCATCAGGGCCGGGCTGAAGCTGGTACCCGGGCGTGGCAGGGGGGCTCGACAGCGCCCCCTGGAATGGGGTCCGAAAACTTGGTCCATAAATCAAACAGGCTTTACCCGATTTGCTTCAAACTTGATGTGTATAATGTAGACACACGCCAGATTTAGACCTGTGAAAGGATTGTTGATATCTTAGATGCTGTTGCCGTGACAACGCATCAAACTTTAATATTCTTTTTGGATACTTTTGAGACTCTCAGCGCACTTTGGGGGCCCTTAACGTGCTCAAAAACTCTTGAAACTTTGCACACGGGTCAGAACCCGTGGCCATCAGGGCCGGGCTGAAGCTGGTACCCGGGCGTGGCAGGGGGGCTCGACAGTGCCCCCTGGAACGGGGTCCGAAAACTTGGTCCATAAATCAAACACGCTTGAATGTAATAATATGAAACTCGGTACACATATAGATCTCATCGATTCATATATCCTTTGTACTTTTACTTTTTACCCCAGCCCAACAGGAAGTCGGCTATTATGGTTTGTTTGGAAGCGTATGCCCCTGGAATTCGATATACTCCTCCTAGAGAATTCAACCAATCGCCACGAAACTCGGTCAGCATGAAGTCAAGACATTGAGGATGAAAAGTTGCCAGGGGATTTTTGATATCTCGAACGGTTTGGCTGTGGCGAGGAAACGAATTTATGGCGAATAAAGGAAACAGGAAGTGTGTTATAACTTCTGCATACATTAACTGATCTTGATGAAACTTCAGCAGTGTGTTCGCTGTAAGAGTCCGATCACATGGATGTGACTATTGTGAGTCAAAGTTATAGCGCCACCAACTGGCAGCAGGAAGTGTGTCACTTCCTAAAGGCTTTGAAATCACCCTCTTATTTTTACCCAATTTGCTTCAAACTTTATGTGTATAATGTAGACACACGGCAGATGTAGACCTGAGAAAGGATTATTGATATCTTAGATACTGTTGCCGTGGCAACGCATCAAACTTTATTATTCTTTGTTGATGCTTTTGAGACTCTTAACATACTTGAAATTGCATGAAACCCGACAGACACATCACATTTATTAGACAGTAGACATGTGCAAAGTTTCAGAAACGGGCGTGGTGCAGGGGCTCAGTAGCGCCACCTTTTGTGAAAAAAGTGTGTGTGGGGGGGGGGGTTAGTTTCATCTACAGTTACAAAACTTTTTCAACTTGATGAAAATACATTAAAGATGCTAAATTGTGAACGGATATTGAATATCTCAAACGGTTTTGCTATGGCGAGGGATTATGTCAAAAAAAGAATCAGGAAATGTCTCATATCTTTCTAAAATGTAATTATACACCATTTATTTTTCTATAAAATTATACTAATATTAGAACTAAACCCATTGTATTCCTTTTTTTCAATTTAAGATTTATGTTTAAGTTTAAAAACAGCAAGAATGGTTGTTTAGCCAAAAAAATAAAAAAAATAAAAATCATTCATAGTGCTTTACTGCCCTCTTGTGTTCAAAATCAGGTAGGCCAATTGATGCTACTATGGGAATATTTTCCCACCGTGACTCCGCTGGGGGCTTTAAAATCGCTAACTTGAAAGCGAAAGTAACGGACGTCTCCACAAGACGTGCAGCTGTGAGCATTTTCGTTTCATTTTAAAAGAAGCCCCATTTCGGGGGCGGATTTCTTGAATGTATTTTACAAAATCACAATGTTGTGTTTGATTGCGAGTATCCAAAAATAAGTAAACACTTTGCAGTTTGAATGATCTTCTTGAATAAAATGACGGAGTAGCCAATGTTTCCACTGTTCGATCGCGGACGTCCACACGGACATTGATAATGGTGGCGCGTGCAGAGCGCTCGAGGGAATGCCTATGGAAGTAGGAATGAACTAAAAAACGTTCACTCTGTTCTGCTCGCTCATCGCCGTGGACGCGCACCGTTATGAATGTGCAGCCGCATACTTTTTAGTGTCACTTTAAATTTAGTGCAATATCGGGGGCCGATTGCTTGAATTGTGAGTTCAATAGTCTATTATTTTTCACGGAAAACACAACAAAAGAGTATAATGATAGATTCGCTTAAATAGGCGCTTTTACATAAAATAGCCTATTCCGTCATCATCTTTTCAGTCAGCTCTTCACTCTCGTGATTAATGAAATTTGACTCCTGTTGCTGATATTTGCTGCAACTTTCGTTCAGCTCACAATTTAGTAAGCAAACACGCTTCAAATGTGTTTATTTTATTTTTGTGTATATATATATATATATATATATATATATATATATATATATATATATATAGAGCTTATGTTTCAAATATGAGTTAATTAACAATCGTTGGAAAGAATCGTTTAAAGTACTTTTAAACATATCACTAAACCGTCATTAGGTGTCGCCAGGCGACCGTCTTAATGAGCGAGTCATTGATTCATTCGTTCAAACGATTCGTTCGAACGGCTGAGTCATTCATGAATGAGACTGATTATGGATTGGTCGTTGAATCTTTGAGTCAACCGATTCGTTCAAAATGCTGAATCATTCAGTAATGAGAACGCGTTGCTGTGAGATGCTCGATGGTTCTGCTGTGATCTTTGTTGAACTATTTTCGCTGCTGAAACAGAAAAAAAGTCAATATTGCATCTAAAATGTAAGTGATTTGACGTGTGTGTGTGTGTGTGCGTGTGTGTGTGTGTGTGTGTGATTGTGTCTGTTACAGTGATTGTTTAACCCTTGTTAAAGTTTAGGCTTTGTATTTTTGGATATATATCTTTTTATATATAAAAATTGCATACAACCCATATATTTTAAATGTATTGTTTGCTTTAAATTACATTGAGATTTGTATGTTTGGTAATTGAACCTGAATGAATTTTAAATGAATGTGCGATATTTCAGATCATATTTTTGTTTTCCTTAATATTTGAACTAACACTAACTTTACTCTCATCTGAATGATAGATTATTTATTTATGTATAAAATAAAAACACATTTGATTTTTCTTTTTTAATCAATGTAGAATGTGTAACTGAAAAAATAAACAGATTAGGGCTCTGTTCGAGAACAAGAAATGAAAACCAATGCAATATGATGAATGTCCAAAAGATTTTTTTGCTTTTAAACTATGTGTGTGTGTGTGTGTGTGTGTGTGTGTGTGTGTGTGTGTGTGTGTGTGTGTGTGTAAGAGATTTTGGTTGGGTGACAGTTGTAGTTTACAGTTTGGCAAAAGCACAATGTTGTGTTTTATTGCGATTGTACACAAATATAAGTAAACACTTTGTAGTTTGAATAATGTCCTGTATGAACAAAAGGACGGAGTATGTTTTTATGTCTACATTGTTCAATCACGCCTCACACACACACACACACACAAAAACTATTTTTCTAATCAGATCAGGCAAATATTCTGTCTTGGCACACTTCATGTAACTGTCAAACTTGTGTACTTATTTCATGTGTCCATTAAGTCCATGAGACCGTAGGGTGTCTCATTTTTCATTTTAGGTTTCAGAAGGTTGCTCACGCATACTTTGTGGTTGATATGTGCCCTCAATGCACACTTTTGCAGAGCCCACACTGATGCAAGCTCTACAGCACACATCTTCTCAAAGGTCAAAGCGGGGTTACGTTATTGCCCGTCACGCACAGTAACCCTAAAGGCACCGGGGTGGCGGTGCCACCGGCTTGTTTATATATATATATATATATATATATATATATATATATATATATATATATATATAAATATAGCTGCGAGCAGCGATGAAGGGCCAAAGCCGGCGGCATCGCCACTCCGGTGCCTTTAGGTAACTAAAGGCACCGGGGTTGCGGTGCCACCGGCTTGGGCCCGTAATCGCTGCTCGCAGCTATATTTATTATTATTATTATTATTATTATTATTTTACTACCTTTTGGGCACTTTTGGGGGCCTTAACGTGCTCGAAAACTCTTGAAACTTTGCACACATCTCAGAACCCGCGGCCATCAGGGCCGGGCTGAAGCTGGTACCCGGGCGTGGCAGGGGGGCTCGACAGCGCCCCCTGGAACGGGGTTTGAACACTTGGTCCATAAATCAAACACGCTTGCATGTAATAATATGAAACTCAGTACACATATAGATCTCATCGGTTCATATATACTTCATGCTCTTACTTTTTACCCCAGCCCAACAGGAAGTCGGCTATTAAGGGTTGTTTGGAAAACACATGCAATGGAATGTGAAATACTCCTCCTAGAGAATTCAAACACACGGCACGAAACTCGGTCAGCATGAAGTCAAGACACTGAGGATGAAAAATTGCCAGGGGATTTTTGATATCTCGAACGGTTTGGCCGTGGCGAGTAAACGAAATTATGGCGAGAAACGTGAAACAGGAAGTGTGTTATAACTACTGCATACATTAACTAATCTTGATGAAACTTCAGCAGTGTGTTCGTTGTAAGAGCCCGATCACATGGATGTGACTATTGTGAGTCAAAGTTATAGCGCCACCAACTGGAAGCAGGAAGTGTGTCACTTTCAAAATGCTTTTAAATCACCCTCTTATTTTTACCCGATTTGCTTCAAACTTCATGTGCATAATGTAGACACACGCCAGATGTAGACCTGTGAAAGGATTATTGATATCTTAGATACTGTTGCCATGGCAATGCATCAAACATTAATATTCCTTTTTTTAAGCTTTTTCATGCTTTTTTATGCTTTCGGGCACTTTTGGGGTTCTTAACGTGCTCGAAAACTCTTGAAACTTTGCACACGGGACAAAACCCGCGGCCATCAGGGCCAGGCTGAAGCTGGTACCCGGGCGTGGCAGGGGGGCTCGACAGCGCCCCCTTGAACGGGTCAGACAATTTGGTCCATATATCCAACACGCTTTACCCTATTTGCTTCAAACTTGATGTGTATAATGTAGACACAAGCCAGATGTAGACCTGTGAAAGGATTGTTGATATCTTAGATGCTGTTGCCGTGACAACGCATCAAACTTTAATATTCTTTTTGGATACTTTTGAGATTCTTAGCGCACTTTTGGGGCCCTTAACGTGCTCAAAAACTCTTGAAACTTTGCACACGGGTCAGAAACCGCGGCCATCAGGGCCGGGCTGAAGCTGGTACCCGGGCGTGGCAGGGGGGCTCGACAGCGCCCCCTGGAATGGGGTCCGAAAACTTGGTCCATAAATCAAACAGGCTTTACCCGATTTGCTTCAAACTTGATGTGTATAATGTAGACACACGCCAGATTTAGACCTGTGAAAGGATTGTTGATATCTTAGATGCTGTTGCCGTGACAACGCATCAAACTTTAATATTCTTTTTGGATACTTTTGAGACTCTCAGCGCACTTTGGGGGCCCTTAACGTGCTCAAAAACTCTTGAAACTTTGCACACGGGTCAGAACCCGTGGCCATCAGGGCCGGGCTGAAGCTGGTACCCGGGCGTGGCAGGGGGGCTCGACAGTGCCCCCTGGAACGGGGTCCGAAAACTTGGTCCATAAATCAAACACGCTTGAATGTAATAATATGAAACTCGGTACACATATAGATCTCATCGATTCATATATCCTTTGTACTTTTACTTTTTACCCCAGCCCAACAGGAAGTCGGCTATTATGGTTTGTTTGGAAGCGTATGCCCCTGGAATTCGATATACTCCTCCAAGAGAATTCAACCAATCGCCACGAAACTCGGTCAGCATGAAGTCAAGACATTGAGCATGAAAAATTGCCAGGGGATTTTTGATATCTCGAACGGTTTGGCCGTGACGAGGAAACGAATTTATGGCGAGAAACGTGAAACAGGAAGTGTGTTATAACTTCAGCATACAGTAACTGATCTTGATGAAACTTCAACAGTGTGTTCGCTGTAAGAGGCCGATCACATGGATGTGACTATTGTGAGTCAAAGTTATAGCGCCACCAACTGGCAGCAGGAAGTGTGTCACTTTCAAAATACTTTGAAATCACCCTCTTATTTTTACCCGATTTGCTTCAAACTTGATGTGTATAATGTAAATACACGGCAGATGTAGACCTGTGAAAGGATTATTGATATCTTAGATACTGTTGCAGTGACAACGCATCAAACTTTAATATTCTTTTTGGATGCTTTTGAGACTCTTAGCATGCCTGAAATTGCTTAAAATTGCATGAAACTTGACAGACAGATCACATTTATTAGCCAGTAGACATGTGCAAAGTTTCAGAAACGGGCGTGGTGCAGGGGCTCAGTAGCGCCACCTTTTGTGACAAAAGTGTGTGTGTGGGGGGGGTTAGTTTCATCTACAGTTACAAAACTTTTTCAACTTGATGAAAATACTTTAAAGATGCTAAATTGTGAACGGATATTGAATATCTCAAACGGTTTTGCTATGGCGAGGGATTATGTCAAAAAAAGAATCAGGAAATGTCTCATATCTTTCTAAAATGTAATTATACACCATTTATTTTTCTATAAAATTATACTAATATTAGAACTAAACCCATTGTCTTCCTTTTTTTCAATTTAAGATTTATGTTTAAGTTTAAAAACAGCCAGAATGGTTGTTTAGCCAAAAAAATAAAAAAAATTAAAATCATTCATAGTGCTTTACTGCCCTCTTGTGTTCAAAATCAGGTAGGCCAATTGATGCTACTATGGGAATATTTTCCCACCGTGACTCCGCTGGGGGCTTTAAAATCGCTAACTTGAAAGCGAAAGTAACGGACGTCTTCACAAGACGTGCAGCTGTGAGCATTTTCGTTTCATTTTAAAAGAAGCCCCATTTCGGGGGCGGATTTCTTGAATGTATTTTACAAAATCACAATGTTGTGTTTGATTGCGAGTATCCAAAAATTAGTAAACACTTTGCAGTTTGAATGATCTTCTTGAATAAAATGACGGAGTAGCCAATGTTTCCACTGTTCGATCGCGGACGTCCACACGGACATTGATAATGGTGGCGCGTGCAGAGCGCGTGCTTGAATTGTGAGTTCAATAGTCTATTATTTTTCACGGAAAACACAACAACAAAAGAGTATAATGATAGATTCGCTTAAATAGGCGCTTTTACATAAAATAGCCTATTCCGTCATCATCTTTTCAGTCAGCTCTTCACTCTCGTGATTAATGAAATTTGACTCCTGTTGCTGATATTTGCTGCAACTTTCGTTCAGCTCACAATTTAGTAAGCAAACACGCTTCAAATGTGTTTATTTTATTTTTGTGTATATATATGTGTGTATATATATATATATATTATATATATATATATATATATATAGCTTATGTTTCAAATATGAGTTAATTAACAATCGTTGGAAAGAATGATACTTTTAAACATATCACTAAACCGTCATTAGGTGTCGCCAGGCGACCGTCTTAATGAGCGAGTCATTGATTCATTCGTTCAAACGATTCGTTCGAACGGCTGAGTCATTCATGAATGAGACAGATTATGGATTGGTCGTTGAATCTTTGAGTCAACCGATTTGTTCAAAATGCTGAATCATTCAGTAATGAGAACGCGTTGCTGTGAGATGCTCGATGGTTCTGCTGTGATCTTTGTCGAACTATTTTCGCTGCTGAAACAGAAAAAAAGTCAATATTGCATCTAAAATGTAAGTGATTTGACGTGTGTGTGTGTGTGTGTGTGTGTGTGATTGTGTCTGTTACAGTGATTGTTTAACCCTTGTTAAAGTTTAGGCTTTGTATTTTTGGATATATATCTTTTTATATATAAAAAAATTGCATACAACCCATATATTTTAAATGTATTGTTTGCTTTAAATTACATTGAGATTTGTATGTTTGGTAATTGAACCTGAATGAATTTTAAATGAATGTGCGATATTTCAGATCATATTTTTGTTTTCCTTAAAATTTGAACTAACACTAACTTTACTCTCATCTGAATGATAGATTATTTATTTATGTCTAAAATAAAAGCACATTTGATTTTTCTTTTTTAATCAATGTAGAATGTGTAACTGAAAAAATAAACAGATTAGGGCTCTGTTCGAGAACAAGAAATGAAAACCAATGCAATATGATGAATGTCCAAAAGATTTTTTTGCTTTTAAACTATGTGTGTCTGTGTGTGTGTGTGTGTGTGTGTGTGTGTGTGTGTGTGTGTAAGAGATTTTGGTTGGGTGACAGTTGTAGTTTACAGTTTGACAAAAGCACAATGTTGTGTTTTATTGCGATTGTACACAAATATAAGTAAACACTTTGTAGTTTGAATAATGTCCTGTATGAACAAAAGGACGGAGTATGTTTTTATGTCTACATTGTTCAATCACGCCTCACACACACACACACACACACAAAAACTATTTTTCTAATCAGATCAGGCAAATATTCTGTCTTGGCACACTTCATATAACTTTCAAACTTGTGTACTTATTTCATGTTTCCATTAAGTCCATGAGACCGTAGGGTGTCTCATTTTTCATTTTAGGTTTCAGAAGGTTGCTCACGCATACTTTGTGGTTGATATGTGCCCTCAATGCACACTTTTGCAGAGCCCACACTGATGCAAGCTCTACAGCACACATCTTCTCAAAGGTCAAAGCGGGGTTACGTTATTGCCCGTCACGCACAGTAACCCTAAAGGCACCGGGGTGGCGGTGCCACCGGCTTGTTTATATATATATATATATATATATATATATATATATATATATATAAACAAGCCGGTGGCACCGCCACCCCGGTGTGCAAAAGTGTGCATATAAATATAGCTGCGAGCAGCGATGAAGGGCCAAAGCCGGCGGCACCGCCACTCCGGTGCCTTTAGGTAATTAAAGGCACCGGGGTTGCGGTGCCACCGGCTTGGGCCCGTAATCGCTGCTCGCAGCTATATTTATTATTATTATTAGGGCCCAAGCCTTGAAAAGGCGAAGGCCCTATTGTTTTCCTTAGGATTATTATTTATTAGGGCCCAAGCCTTGAAAAGGCGAAGGCCCTATTGTTTTCCTAAGGATTATTATTTATTATTATTATTATTTTACTACCTTTTGGGCACTTTTGGGGGCCTTAACGTGCTCGAAAACTCTTGAAACTTTGCACACATCTCAGAACCCGCGGCCATCAGGGCCGGGCTGAAGCTGGTACCCGGGCGTGGCAGGGGGGCTCGACAGCGCCCCCTGGAACGGGGTTTGAACACTTGGTCCATAAATCAAACACGCTTGCATGTAATAATATGAAACTCAGTACACATATAGATCTCATCGGTTCATATATACTTCATGCTCTTACTTTTTACCCCAGCCCAACAGGAAGTCGGCTATTAAGGGTTGTTTGGAAAACACATGCAATGGAATGTGAAATACTCCTCCTAGAGAATTCAAACACACGGCACGAAACTCGGTCAGCATGAAGTCAAGACACTGAGGATGAAAAATTGCCAGGGGATTTTTGATATCTCGAACGGTTTGGCCGTGGCGAGTAAACGAAATTATGGCGAGAAACGTGAAACAGGAAGTGTGTTATAACTACTGCATACATTAACTAATCTCGATGAAACTTCAGCAGTGTGTTCGTTGTAAGAGCCCGATCACATGGATGTGACTATTGTGAGTCAAAGTTATAGCGCCACCAACTGGAAGCAGGAAGTGTGTCACTTTCAAAATGCTTTTAAATCACCCTCTTATTTTTACCCGATTTGCTTCAAACTTCATGTGCATAATGTAGACACACGCCAGATGTAGACCTGTGAAAGGATTATTGATATCTTAGATACTGTTGCCATGGCAATGCATCAAACATTAATATTCCTTTTTTTAAGCTTTTTCATGCTTTTTTATGCTTTCGGGCACTTTTGGGGTTCTTAACGTGCTCAAAAACTCTTGAAACTTTGCACACGGGACAAAACCCACGGCCATCAGGGCCAGGCTGAAGCTGGTACCCGGGCGTGGCAGGGGGGCTCGACAGCGCCCCCTTGAACGGGTCAGACAATTTGGTCCATATATCCAACACGCTTTACCCTATTTGCTTCAAACTTGATGTGTATAATGTAGACACAAGCCAGATGTAGACCTGTGAAAGGATTGTTGATATCTTAGATGCTGTTGCCGTGACAACGCATCAAACTTTAATATTCTTTTTGGATACTTTTGAGATTCTTAGCGCACTTTTGGGGCCCTTAACATGCTCAAAAACTCTTGAAACTTTGCACACGGGTCAGAAACCGCGGCCATCAGGGCCGGGCTGAAGCTGGTACCCGGGCGTGGCAGGGGGGCTCAACAGCGCCCCCTTGAACGGGGTCCGACAATTTGGTCCATATATTCAACACGCTTGCATGAATTAATATGAAACTCAGTACACATATAGATCTCATCGGGCCAAACATTTTACCCCTGGTCAAGTTTTACGCCAGCCCAACAGGAAGTCGGCTATTATGGGTTGTTTGGAAAACGCTTGCTGTGGAATTTGAAGTACTACTCCTAGGCAATTCATTCAATCATCGCCAAACTAGGCGTGCATGAAGTCAAGACATTGAGGATGCTAAATTGCTGACGGATTTTTGATATCTCGAACGGTTTGGCCGTGGCGAGGAAATGAATTTTCATGACTAAAAAAGGACATATAAAGTGTGTTATAACTTAGTTAGATTTACCTACAGTTACAAAACTCAGCTTGTATATTCTTCTCCTCAAGCCAAACAACTTTCTAATTTACAGTCAATAGCTCCAACCCTCAGAAAGTCAGATATTGTGGTTTGAATGTGGATTTCATGAAATGGTATCTCTCTCTGTCACTCTTTGACAGAGAGAGGGCCCCCTCCCATTCTATGTGTGTGTGTGTGTGTGGCTGTCTGTGTGGGGAGGGAGGGGGAGGGAGGGCTGGTGTCTGTGTTTATATGTGTGTGTGTGGCTGGCTGGCTGTTACAGTGACATGATATTAAGCCTTTCATTGCTGTGTGATTTTTCCTGCATTAAAGGATAAAGAAATCTCTAAGGCCTTGTCTTTTTGCATAACAATTTTGTATTTTTTTTAAATTACAAAATATGCACAGAACCAAGATCTTTTAAATGTATAGTTTGCTTTAAATAAAATTAAGATTGTATTGGTAATTGAAGCTGAATGAATTTAAAATGAATGTGCTATATTTCAGAACAATATATTTGTTTTCCTTTAAATTGTAAAACACTAACTTTATTCTCATCTGAATTATAAATAATTTATTCCTGTATAAAATAAAAACACATTTGAATTTTTCTTTTTTAATCAATGTAGAATGTGTAATTGAAAAATAAACAGATTAGGGCTCTGAGGACAATAAATGAAAATCAATGCGATGTGGTGAATGTCCAAAAGATGGCACCCACAGACTGTTTTAAATGGGGTTGGATAAATATTTTTTGCTTTTAGACAGTGTGTGCGTGTGATTTTAGTTTGGTGACAGTTGTAGGTTACAGTTTGACAAGAGTTTATAGTTTGAAAAAAGCACTTTGTTGTGTTTTATTGGACGGAGTATGTTTTTATGTGTAACAGTTCAATCGCACCCGCACCTCACACACACACACACACACACACACACACACATATTGAAACCTGAGTGAAGTACAAAGCCCATAATAAAGAATAGTTTAGCATCCAAATACATCGCAAATGTTGAAACAGTTTGATTCTAATGAGAGAGTTACGTGAGCCAAACACCACTTACTTTCACTTTCGCTTTCAATTATTTCGGTTAATTCTTAATTATAGTTTTTTTGAATTCTTGTTCTGTTCTGAATATCATTAAATTTAAAGAATTGCTTGTGTAATATTTTGAGTGTATCATCAAAACAGAATAATTCTCTCGGTTTAGTGATTCCCTAGTTTTTTTTATTGTTTTCATTGTTCTCAGGTAAGGCAAGTGAGATATATATATATATATATATATATATATATATATATATATATATATATATAAAAAAAAATATATATATATATATATATATATATATGTATTTTTTATATATATATATATAATTTATATATATATATATATATATATATATATATATATATATATATATATAAATATAGCTGCGAGCAGCGATGAAGGGCCAAAGCCGGCGGCACCGCCACCCCGGTGCCTTTAGGTAACTAAAGGAACCAGGGTTGCGGTGCCACCGGCTTGGGCCCGTAATCGCTGCTCGCAGCTATATTTATTATTATTATTATTATTATTTTACTACCTTTTGGGCACTTTTGGGGGCCTTAACGTGCTCGAAAACTCTTGAAACTTTGCACACATCTCAGAACCCGCGGCCATCAGGGCCGGGCTGAAGCTGGTACCCGGGCGTGGCAGGGGGGCTCGACAGCGCCCCCTGGAACGGGGTTTGAACACTTGGTCCATAAATCAAACACGCTTGCATGTAATAATATGAAACTCAGTACACATATAGATCTCATCGGTTCATATATACTTCATGCTCTTACTTTTTACCCCAGCCCAACAGGAAGTCGGCTATTAAGGGTTGTTTGGAAAACACATGCAATGGAATGTGAAATACTCCTCCTAGAGAATTCAAACACACGGCACGAAACTCGGTCAGCATGAAGTCAAGACACTGAGGATGAAAAATTGCCAGGGGATTTTTGATATCTCGAACGGTTTGGCCGTGGCGAGTAAACGAAATTATGGCGAGAAACGTGAAACAGGAAGTGTGTTATAACTACTGCATACATTAACTAATCTTGATGAAACTTCAGCAGTGTGTTCGTTGTAAGAGCCCGATCACATGGATGTGACTATTGTGAGTCAAAGTTATAGCGCCACCAACTGGAAGCAGGAAGTGTGTCACTTTCAAAATGCTTTTAAATCACCCTCTTATTTTTACCCGATTTGCTTCAAACTTCATGTGCATAATGTAGACACACGCCAGATGTAGACCTGTGAAAGGATTATTGATATCTTAGATACTGTTGCCATGGCAATGCATCAAACATTAATATTCCTTTTTTTAAGCTTTTTCATGCTTTTTTATGCTTTCGGGCACTTTTGGGGTTCTTAACGTGCTCGAAAACTCTTGAAACTTTGCACACGGGACAAAACCCGCGGCCATCAGGGCCAGGCTGAAGCTGGTACCCGGGCGTGGCAGGGGGGCTCGACAGCGCCCCCTTGAACGGGTCAGACAATTTGGTCCATATATCCAACACGCTTTACCCTATTTGCTTCAAACTTGATGTGTATAATGTAGACACAAGCCAGATGTAGACCTGTGAAAGGATTGTTGATATCTTAGATGCTGTTGCCGTGACAACGCATCAAACTTTAATATTCTTTTTGGATACTTTTGAGATTCTTAGCGCACTTTTGGGGCCCTTAACGTGCTCAAAAACTCTTGAAACTTTGCACACGGGTCAGAAACCGCGGCCATCAGGGCCGGGCTGAAGCTGGTACCCGGGCGTGGCAGGGGGGCTCGACAGCGCCCCCTGGAATGGGGTCCGAAAACTTGGTCCATAAATCAAACAGGCTTTACCCGATTTGCTTCAAACTTGATGTGTATAATGTAGACACACGCCAGATTTAGACCTGTGAAAGGATTGTTGATATCTTAGATGCTGTTGCCGTGACAACGCATCAAACTTTAATATTCTTTTTGGATACTTTTGAGACTCTCAGCGCACTTTGGGGGCCCTTAACGTGCACGAAAACTCTTGAAACTTTGCACACAGGTCAGAACCCGCGGCCATCAGGGCCGGGCTGAAGATGGTACCCGGGCGTGGCAGGGGGGCTCGACAGCGCCCCCTGGAACGGGGTGCGAAAACTTGGTCCATAAATCAAACACGCTTGCATGTAATAATATGAAACTCGGTAGACATATAGATCTCATCGGTTCATATATCCTTTGTACTTTTACTTTTTACCCCAGCCCAACAGGAAGTCGGCTATAATGGTTTGTTTGGAAGCGTATGCCCCTGGAATTCGATATACTCCTCCTAGAGAATTCAACCAATCGCAACGAAACTCGGTCAGCATGAAGTCAAGACATTGAGGATGAAAAATTGCCAGGGGATTTTTGATATCTCGAACGATTTGGCCGTGGCGAGGAAACGAATTTATGGCGAATAATGGAAACAGGAAGTGTGTTATAACTTCTGCATACATTAACTGATCTTGATGAAACTTCAACAGTGTGTTCGCTGTAAGAGGCCGATCACATGGATGTGACTATTATGAGTCAAAGTTATAGCGCCACCAACTGGCAGCAGGAAGTGTGTCACTTTCAAAATGCTTTGAAATCACCCTCTTATTTTTACCCGATTTGCTTCAAACTTGATGTGTATAATGTAGACACTCGCCAGATGTAGACCTGTGAAAGGATTATTGATGTCTTAGATACTGTTGCCATGGCAACGCATCAAACTTTAATATTGTTTTTGGATGCTTTTGAGACTCTTAGCATGCCTGAAATTGCTTAAAATTGCATGAAACTCGACAGACAGATCACATTTATTAGCCAGTAGACATGTGCAAAGTTTCAGAAACGGGCGTGGTGCAGGGGCTCAGTAGCGCCACCTTTTGTGACAAAAGTGTGTGTGGGGGGGGGGGGGGGGGGGGGGTTAGTTTCATCTACAGTTACAAAACTTTTTCAACTTGATGAAAATACATTAAAGATGCTAAATTGTGAACGGATATTGAATATCTCAAACGGTTTTGCTATGGCGAGGGATTATGTCAAAAAAAGAATCAGGAAATGTCTCATATCTTTCTAAAATGTAATTATACACCATTTATTTTTCTATAAAATTATACTAATATTAGAAGTAAACCCATTGTATTCCTTTTTTTCAATTTAAGATTTATGTTTAAGTTTAAAAACAGCCAGAATGGTTGTTTAGCCAAAAAAAAAAAAAAAAAAAAAATCATTCATAGTGCTTTACTGCCCTCTTGTGTTCAAAATCAGGTAGGCCAATTGATGCTACTATGGGAATATTTTCCCACCGTGACTCCGCTGGGGGCTTTAAAATCGCTAACTTGAAAGCGAAAGTAACGGACGTCTCCACAAGACGTGCAGCTGTGAGCATTTTTGTTTCATTTTAAAAGAAGCCCCATTTCGGGGGCGGATTTCTTGAATGTATTTTACAAAATCACAATGTTGTGTTTGATTGCGAGTATCCAAAAATAAGTAAACACTTTGCAGTTTGAATGATCTTCTTGAATAAAATGACGGAGTAGCCAATGTTTCCACTGTTCGATCGCGGACGTCCACACGGACATTGATAATGGTGGCGCGTGCAGAGCGCGTGCTTGAATTGTGAGTTCAATAGTCTATTATTTTTCACGGAAAACACAACAACAAAAGAGTATAATGATAGATTCGCTTAAATAGGCGCTTTTACATAAAATAGCCTATTCCGTCATCATCTTTTCAGTCAGCTCTTCACTCTCGTGATTAATGAAATTTGACTCCTGTTGCTGATATTTGCTGCAACTTTCGTTCAGCTCACAATTTAGTAAGCAAACACGCTTCAAATGTGTTTATTTTATTTTTGTGTATATATATGTGTGTATATATATATATATATATATATATATATATATATATATATATATATATATATATATATATAGCTTATGTTTCAAATATGAGTTAATTAACAATCGTTGGAAAGAATGATACTTTTAAACATATCACTAAACCGTCATTAGGTGTCGCCAGGCGACCGTCTTAATGAGCGAGTCATTGATTCATTCGTTCAAACGATTCGTTCGAACGGCTGAGTCGTTCATGAATGAGACAGATTATGGATTGGTCGTTGAATCTTTGAGTCAACCGATTTGTTCAAAATGCTGAATCATTCAGTAATGAGAACGCGTTGCTGTGAGATGCTCGATGGTTCTGCTGTGATCTTTGTTGAACTATTTTCGCTGCTGAAACAGAAAAAAAGTCAATATTGCATCTAAAATGTAAGTGACTTGACACGTGTGTGTGTGTGTGTGTGTGCGTGTGAGTGCGTGCGTGCGTGTGTGTGTGTGTGTGTGTGTGTGTGTGCAATCAATCTCAGGTAAGAGGCATGAATAATGAGAATTGGACTTCTAGGAGTGAGGTTAATATTCCGGAGATGGTTCCCTCGGATTGTGAAAAGGAGGCGGCGCGGGAGTGGCCAGGCATTGCGCTACTTTAGTTTCAAAGTTTAAAACAATGCTAATATCATTTTTTTGAACGATTTCATTACAAATGTTTATTTTATATATTTATAAAATATTATAAAATATAATAACTATGTTTTGTCCTATTAACAAAAGACAGGCAATGTACTATTAACAAATGTTAATAGTTTTTTAAAAGTTAAAATGATACTTTATGCATTTGTTTTGTGTCAGATGATTAACAATATAAATTAAACAAAGCTTAAAACAAACAAAATAATAAAACGAAAACAAAGCTTGAACATTTTATTTAATTGAAAAGCCTTTTTGAAATAAAATGTGTTTTTTTCCCTCTGAAATAGCAAAAGCATCGCACACTTAGCTGTACCTGCTCTAAATAAATAATAGTATTTAAATAAAAATACAAAATCGAAATAAATAAATTATATAAAACAAAATCAAATCAAAGAAAATAAATCTTATTAAAGTTATGCAGGCACACATTTAACAATAATTTTCAAGTGACAAATAAAATCAATCAAAATTCCTTACACATGGAGTTAATCCTGACGATTCCTGAGGCGCCTTTCCTCATGACACTCGCTTTTTTTTTCGAAGATATATTTTCTTTGGTTTGATTTTGTTTTTGTAATAATTTATTTTATTTAGTTCGATTTTGTATTTTTATTGAATTACTCTTTTTTATTTAGAGCAGGTACAGCTAGTGTGTGATGCTTTTGCTATTTCAGAGGAAAACAATAATTTTATTTAATTAATAATTTTTGTTTCAGTCCACCATATAATTATGTTGTGTTTGATCTATGGAAAAAAGTTAGTTGTGAAATGGTTGAATATTAACAAAAGTTAATAGTTTTTTACAAGTTAGAATAATACGATATATATATATATATAAACAAGCCGGTGGCACCGCCACCCCGGTGCCTTTACGGTTACTGTGCATGACGGGCAATATCGTAACTCCGCTTTGACCTTTGAGAAGATGTGTGCTATAGAGCTTGCATTGGTGTGGGCTCTGCAAAAGTGTGTGTGTGTGTGTGAGGCGTGATTGAACAATGTAGACATATATATATATATATATATAAAGGCACCGGGGGTGGCGGTGCCACCGGCTTGTTTATATATATATATATATATATATATATATATATATATATATATATATATATATATATATATATATATATATATATATATATATATGAATATAGCTGCGAGCAGCGATGAAGGGCCAAAGCCGGCGGCACCGCCACTCCGGTGCCTTTAGGTAACTAAAGGCACCGGGGTTGCGGTGCCACCGGCTTGGGCCCGTAATCGCTGCTCGCAGCTATATTTATTATTATTATTATTATTAGGGCCCAAGCCTTGAAAAGGCGAAGGCCCTATTGTTTTCCTAAGGATTATTATTTATTATTATTATTATTATTTTACTACCTTTTGGGCACTTTTGGGGGCCTTAACGTGCTCAAAAACTCTTGAAACTTTGCACACATCTCAGAACCCGCGGCCATCAGGGCCGGGCTGAAGCTGGTACCCGGGCGTGGCAGGGGGGCTCGACAGCGCCCCCTGGAACGGGGTTTGAACACTTGGTCCATAAATCAAACACGCTTGCATGTAATAATATGAAACTCAGTACACATATAGATCTCATCGGTTCATATATACTTCATGCTCTTACTTTTTACCCCAGCCCAACAGGAAGTCGGCTATTAAGGGTTGTTTGGAAAACACATGCAATGGAATGTGAAATACTCCTCCTAGAGAATTCAAACACACGGCACGAAACTCGGTCAGCATGAAGTCAAGACACTGAGGATGAAAAATTGCCAGGGGATTTTTGATATCTCGAACGGTTTGGCCGTGGCGAGTAAACGAAATTATGGCGAGAAACGTGAAACAGGAAGTGTGTTATAACTACTGCATACATTAACTAATCTTGATGAAACTTCAGCAGTGTGTTCGTTGTAAGAGCCCGATCACATGGATGTGACTATTGTGAGTCAAAGTTATAGCGCCACCAACTGGAAGCAGGAAGTGTGTCACTTTCAAAATGCTTTTAAATCACCCTCTTATTTTTACCCGATTTGCTTCAAACTTCATGTGCATAATGTAGACACACGCCAGATGTAGACCTGTGAAAGGATTATTGATATCTTAGATACTGTTGCCATGGCAATGCATCAAACATTAATATTCCTTTTTTTAAGCTTTTTCATGCTTTTTTATGCTTTCGGGCACTTTTGGGGTTCTTAACGTGCTCGAAAACTCTTGAAACTTTGCACACGGGACAAAACCCGCGGCCATCAGGGCCAGGCTGAAGCTGGTACCCGGGCGTGGCAGGGGGGCTCGACAGCGCCCCCTTGAACGGGTCAGACAATTTGGTCCATATATCCAACACGCTTTACCCTATTTGCTTCAAACTTGATGTGTATAATGTAGACACAAGCCAGATGTAGACCTGTGAAAGGATTGTTGATATCTTAGATGCTGTTGCCGTGACAACGCATCAAACTTTAATATTCTTTTTGGATACTTTTGAGATTCTTAGCGCACTTTTGGGGCCCTTAACGTGCTCAAAAACTCTTGAAACTTTGCACACGGGTCAGAAACCGCGGCCATCAGGGCCGGGCTGAAGCTGGTACCCGGGCGTGGCAGGGGGGCTCGACAGCGCCCCCTGGAATGGGGTCCGAAAACTTGGTCCATAAATCAAACAGGCTTTACCCGATTTGCTTCAAACTTGATGTGTATAATGTAGACACACGCCAGATTTAGACCTGTGAAAGGATTGTTGATATCTTAGATGCTGTTGCCGTGACAACGCATCAAACTTTAATATTCTTTTTGGATACTTTTGAGACTCTCAGCGCACTTTGGGGGCCCTTAACGTGCTCAAAAACTCTTGAAACTTTGCACACGGGTCAGAACCCGTGGCCATCAGGGCCGGGCTGAAGCCTGGTACCCGGGCGTGGCAGGGGGGCTCGACAGTGCCCCCTGGAACGGGGTCCGAAAACTTGGTCCATAAATCAAACACGCTTGAATGTAATAATATGAAACTCGGTACACATATAGATCTCATCGATTCATATATCCTTTGTACTTTTACTTTTTACCCCAGCCCAACAGGAAGTCGGCTATTATGGTTTGTTTGGAAGCGTATGCCCCTGGAATTCGATATACTCCTCCTAGAGAATTCAACCAATCGCCACGAAACTCGGTCAGCATGAAGTCAAGACATTGAGGATGAAAAGTTGCCAGGGGATTTTTGATATCTCGAACGGTTTGGCTGTGGCGAGGAAACGAATTTATGGCGAATAAAGGAAACAGGAAGTGTGTTATAACTTCTGCATACATTAACTGATCTTGATGAAACTTCAGCAGTGTGTTCGCTGTAAGAGTCCGATCACATGGATGTGACTATTGTGAGTCAAAGTTATAGCGCCACCAACTGGCAGCAGGAAGTGTGTCACTTCCTAAAGGCTTTGAAATCACCCTCTTATTTTTACCCAATTTGCTTCAAACTTTATGTGTATAATGTAGACACACGGCAGATGTAGACCTGAGAAAGGATTATTGATATCTTAGATACTGTTGCCGTGGCAACGCATCAAACTTTATTATTCTTTGTTGATGCTTTTGAGACTCTTAACATACTTGAAATTGCATGAAACCCGACAGACACATCACATTTATTAGACAGTAGACATGTGCAGAGTTTCAGAAACGGGCATGGTTAGAGCAATTAGAGAATAATGTTTAAGTTTAAAAACAGCCAGAATGGTTGTTTAGTCAAAAAAATTTTTTTTCCAAATCATACATAGTGTTATACTGCCCTCTTGTGTTCAAAATCAGGTAAAAAGCGAAAGTAAAATAAGGACGTCTGCACAATTCATTAATAATGGTGCAGAGTAGAGTGAGCTTTTTCAATTAATTCCTATGGAAGTAGGAATGAACTAAACAACGTTCGCTCTGTTCTGCTCGTCCCTCACCGTGGGCGCGCAGTTATGAATGCCCGTGCAGCCGTGAGCATTTTAGTTTCATTTTAAAATTAGCGCCATTTCGGGGGACGTATTACTTTAATTTATTTAACAAAAACACAATGTTGTGTTTAATTGCGAGTGTACACAAATATAAGTAAACACTTTGACGTTTGAATGATGTCCTGTATGAAGAAAATGACGGAGTATGTTTCACTGTTCAATCGCGCTGAGCCACCCAGACCCCCACACACACACTGACACACACACACACACACACACACACACACACACACACACACACACACAAACACACACACACACACACACACAATAATAAAACATTCAACCTAACATATACAAATTACACTGCTATGTTGAAATAGTCAGTAGTACAATTTGTATCATTCACAGTAAGCACCGCTCCACTGTGATTTTTCCAAGCACATTTTTGCACAAGTGAAGAGGATGATTTTTTCCGTCGATATTGGAACGTGAGTGAAGTACAAAGCCTGTAATAAAGAATAGTTTAGCATCCAAATACATCGCAAATGTTGCAACATTTAGATTCTAAAGAGAGATTTACGTGAGCCTAACACCACTTACTTTTACTTTTGTTTTAAATTATTTCGTTTTGGCTTTATTATAGTTATTTTTTTATTTGTGTTCTGTTCTGAATATCATTAAATTTAAAGGATTTGTTGTGGAATATTTTGAGTGTATAATCAAATAACACTAAACCGTCACTAGGTGTCGCCAGGCGACCGTCTTAATGAGCGGGTCATTGATTCATTCGTTCAAACGATTCGTTTGAACGACTGAGTCATTCATGAATGAGACAGATGTTTATGGATTGGTCATTGAATCTTTGAGTCAACCAATTTGTTCAAAATGCTGAATCATTCAGTAATGAGAAAACACGTTGCTGTGAGATGCAATGGTTCTGCTGTGATCTTTGTTTAACTATTTTCGCTGCTGAAACAGAAGAACAGTCAATATTGCATCTAAAATGTAAGTGACTTGACACGTGTGTGTGTGTGTGTGTGTGTGTGTGTGTGTGCGTGTGAGTGCGTGCGTGCGTGTGTGTGTGTGTGTGTGTGTGTGTGTGCAATCAATCCCAGGTAAGAGGCATGAATAATGAGAATTGGACTTCTAGGAGTGAGGTTAATATTCCGGAGATGGTTCCCTCGGATTGTGAAAAGGAGGCGGCGCGGGAGTGGCCAGGCATTGCGCTACTTCTGTTTCAAAGTTTAAAACAATGCTAATATCATTTTTTTGAACGATTTCATTACAAATGTTTATTTTATATATTTATAAAATATTATAAAATATAATAACTATGTTTTGTCCTATTAACAAAAGACAGGCAATGTACTATTAACAAATGTTAATAGTTTTTTAAAAGTTAAAATGATACTTTATGCATTTGTTTTGTGTCAGATGATTAACAATATAAATTAAACAAAGCTTAAAACAAACAAAATAATAAAACGAAAACAAAGCTTGAACATTTTATTTAATTGAAAAGCCTTTTTGAAATAAAATGTGTTTTTTTCCCTCTGAAATAGCAAAAGCATCGCACACTTAGCTGTACCTGCTCTAAATAAATAATAGTATTTAAATAAAAATACAAAATCGAAATAAATAAATTATATAAAACAAAATCAAATCAAAGAAAATAAATCTTATTAAAGTTATGCAGGCACACATTTAACAATAATTTTCAAGTGACAAATAAAATCAATCAAAATTCCTTACACATGGAGTTAATCCTGACGATTCCTGAGGCGCCTTTCCTCATGACACTCGCTTTTTTTTTCGAAGATATATTTTCTTTGGTTTGATTTTGTTTTTGTAATAATTTATTTTATTTAGTTCGATTTTGTATTTTTATTGAATTACTCTTTTTTATTTAGAGCAGGTACAGCTAGTGTGTGATGCTTTTGCTATTTCAGAGGAAAACAATAATTTTATTTAATTAATAATTTTTGTTTCAGTCCACCATATAATTATGTTGTGTTTGATCTATGGAAAAAAGTTAGTTGTGAAATGGTTGAATATTAACAAAAGTTAATAGTTTTTTACAAGTTAGAATAATACGATATATATATATATATAAACAAGCCGGTGGCACCGCCACCCCGGTGCCTTTACGGTTACTGTGCATGACGGGCAATATCGTAACTCCGCTTTGACCTTTGAGAAGATGTGTGCTATAGAGCTTGCATTGGTGTGGGCTCTGCAAAAGTGTGTGTGTGTGTGTGAGGCGTGATTGAACAATGTAGACATATATATATATATATATATATAAAGGCACCGGGGTGGCGGTGCCACCGGCTTGTTTATATATATATATATATATATATATATATATATATATATATATATATATATATATATATATATGAATATAGCTGCGAGCAGCGATGAAGGGCCAAAGCCGGCGGCACCGCCACTCCGGTGCCTTTAGGTAACTAAAGGCACCGGGGTTGCGGTGCCACCGGCTTGGGCCCGTAATCGCTGCTCGCAGCTATATTTATTATTATTATTATTATTATTATTTTACTACCTTTTGGGCACTTTTGGGGGCCTTAACGTGCTCGAAAACTCTTGAAACTTTGCACACATCTCAGAACCCGCGGCCATCAGGGCCGGGCTGAAGCTGGTACCCGGGCGTGGCAGGGGGGCTCGACAGCGCCCCCTGGAACGGGGTTTGAACACTTGGTCCATAAATCAAACACACTTGCATGTAATAATATGAAACTCAGTACACATATAGATCTCATCGGTTCATATATACTTCATGCTCTTACTTTTTACCCCAGCCCAACAGGAAGTCGGCTATTAAGGGTTGTTTGGAAAACACATGCAATGGAATGTGAAATACTCCTCCTAGAGAATTCAAACACACGGCACGAAACTCGGTCAGCATGAAGTCAAGACACTGATGATGAAAAATTGCCAGGGGATTTTTGATATCTCGAACGGTTTGGCCGTGGCGAGTAAACGAAATTATGGCGAGAAACGTGAAACAGGAAGTGTGTTATAACTACTGCATACATTAACTAATCTTGATGAAACTTCAGCAGTGTGTTCGTTGTAAGAGCCCGATCACATGGATGTGACTATTGTGAGTCAAAGTTATAGCGCCACCAACTGGAAGCAGGAAGTGTGTCACTTTCAAAATGCTTTTAAATCACCCTCTTATTTTTACCCGATTTGCTTCAAACTTCATGTGCATAATGTAGACACACGCCAGATGTAGACCTGTGAAAGGATTATTGATATCTTAGATACTGTTGCCATGGCAATGCATCAAACATTAATATTCCTTTTTTTAAGCTTTTTCATGCTTTTTTATGCTTTCGGGCACTTTAGGGGTTCTTAACGTGCTCGAAAACTCTTGAAACTTTGCACACGGGACAAAACCCGCGGCCATCAGGGCCAGGCTGAAGCTGGTACCCGGGCGTGGCAGGGGGGCTCGACAGCGCCCCCTTGAACGGGTCAGACAATTTGGTCCATATATCCAACACGCTCTACCCTATTTGCTTCAAACTTGATGTGTATAATGTAGACACAAGCCAGATGTAGACCTGTGAAAGGATTGTTGATATCTTAGATGCTGTTGCCGTGACAACGCATCAAACTTTAATATTCTTTTTGGATACTTTTGAGATTCTTAGCGCACTTTTGGGGCCCTTAACGTGCTCAAAAACTCTTGAAACTTTGCACACGGGTCAGAAACCGCGGCCATCAGGGCCGGGCTGAAGCTGGTACCCGGGCGTGGCAGGGGGGCTCGACAGCGCCCCCTGGAATGGGGTCCGAAAACTTGGTCCATAAATCAAACAGGCTTTACCCGATTTGCTTCAAACTTGATGTGTATAATGTAGACACACGCCAGATTTAGACCTGTGAAAGGATTGTTGATATCTTAGATGCTGTTGCCGTGACAACGCATCAAACTTTAATATTCTTTTTGGATACTTTTGAGACTCTCAGCGCACTTTGGGGGCCCTTAACGTGCACGAAAACTCTTGAAACTTTGCACACGGGTCAGAACCCGCGGCCATCAGGGCCGGGCTGAAGCTGGTACCCGGGCGTGGCAGGGAGGCTCGACAGCGCCCCCTGGAACGAGGTCCGAAAACTTGGTCCATAAATCAAACACGCTTGCATGTAATAATATGAAACTCGGTACACATATAGATCTCATCGGTTTATATATCCTTTGTACTTTTACTTTTTACCCCAGCCCAACAGGAAGTCGGCTATTATGGTTTGTTTGGAAGCGTATGCCCCTGGAATTCGATATACTCCTCCTAGAGAATTCAACCAATCGCAACGAAACTCGGTCAGCATGATGTCAAGACATTGAGGATGAAAAATTGCCAGGGGATTTTTGATATCTCGAACGGTTTGGCCGTGACGAGGAAACGAATTTATGGCGAATAATGGAAACAGGAAGTGTGTTATAACTTCTGCATACATTAACTGATCTTGATGAAACTTCAACAGTGTGTTCGCTGTGAGAGGCCGATCACATGGATGTGACTATTGTGAGTCAAAGTTATAGCGCCACCAACTGGCAGCAGGAAGTGTGTCACTTTCAAAATACTTTGAAATCACCCTCTTATTTTTACCCGATTTGCTTCAAACTTGATGTGTATAATGTAAATACACGGCAGATGTAGACCTGTGAAAGGATTATTGATATCTTAGATACTGTTGCCATGGCAACGCATCAAACTTTAATATTCTTTTTGGATGCTTTTGAGACTCTTAGCATGCCTGAAATTGCTTAAAATTGCATGAAACTTGACAGACAGATCACATTTATTAGCCAGTAGACATGTGCAAAGTTTCAGAAACGGGCGTGGTGCAGGGGCTCAGTAGTGCCACCTTTTGTGACAAAAGTGTGTGTGGGGGGGGGGGTTAGTTTCATCTACAGTTACAAAACTTTTTCAACTTGATGAAAATACATTAAAGATGCTAAATTGTGAACGGATATTGAATATCTCAAACGGTTTTGCTATGGCGAGGGATTATGTCAAAAAAAGAATCAGGAAATGTCTCATATCTTTCTAAAATGTAATTATACACCATTTATTTTTCTATAAAATTATACTAATATTAGAAGTAAACCCATTGTATTCCTTTTTTTCAATTTAAGATTTATGTTTAAGTTTAAAAACAGCCAGAATGGTTGTTTAGCCAAAAAAATAAAAAAAATAAAAATCATTCATAGTGCTTTACTGCCCTCTTGTGTTCAAAATCAGGTAGGCCAATTGATGCTACTATGGGAATATTTTCCCACCGTGACTCCGCTGGGGGCTTTAAAATCGCTAACTTGAAAGCGAAAGTAACGGACGTCTCCACAAGACGTGCAGCTGTGAGCATTTTTGTTTCATTTTAAAAGAAGCCCCATTTCGGGGGCGGATTTCTTGAATGTATTTTACAAAATCACAATGTTGTGTTTGATTGCGAGTATCCAAAAATAAGTAAACACTTTGCAGTTTGAATGATCTTCTTGAATAAAATGACGGAGTAGCCAATGTTTCCACTGTTCGATCGCGGACGTCCACACGGACATTGATAATGGTGGCGCGTGCAGAGCGCGTGCTTGAATTGTGAGTTCAATAGTCTATTATTTTTCACGGAAAACACAACAACAAAAGAGTATAATGATAGATTCGCTTAAATAGGCGCTTTTACATAAAATAGCCTATTCCGTCATCATCTTTTCAGTCAGCTCTTCACTCTCGTGATTAATGAAATTTGACTCCTGTTGCTGATATTTGCTGCAACTTTCGTTCAGCTCACAATTTAGTAAGCAAACACGCTTCAAATGTGTTTATTTTATTTTTGTGTATATATATGTGTGTATATATATATATATATATATATATATATATATATATATATATATATAGCTTATGTTTCAAATATGAGTTAATTAACAATCGTTGGAAAGAATGATACTTTTAAACATATCACTAAACCGTCATTAGGTGTCGCCAGGCGACCGTCTTAATGAGCGAGTCATTGATTCATTCGTTCAAACGATTCGTTCGAACGGCTGAGTCATTCATGAATGAGACAGATTATGGATTGGTCGTTGAATCTTTGAGTCAACCGATTTGTTCAAAATGCTGAATCATTCAGTAATGAGAACGCGTTGCTGTGAGATGCTCGATGGTTCTGCTGTGATCTTTGTTGAACTATTTTCGCTGCTGAAACAGAAAAAAAGTCAATATTGCATCTAAAATGTAAGTGATTTGACGTGTGTGTGTGTGTGTGATTGTGTCTGTTACAGTGATTGTTTAACCCTTGTTAAAGTTTAGGCTTTGTATTTTTGGATATATATCTTTTTATATATAAAAAAATTGCATACAACCCATATATTTTAAATGTATTGTTTGCTTTAAATTACATTGAGATTTGTATGTTTGGTAATTGAACCTGAATGAATTTTAAATGAATGTGCGATATTTCAGATCATATTTTTGTTTTCCTTAAAATTTGAACTAACACTAACTTTACTCTCATCTGAATGCTAGATTATTTATTTATGTATAAAATAAAAACACATTTGATTTTTCTTTTTTAATCAATGTAGAATGTGTAACTGAAAAAATAAACAGATTAGGGCTCTGTTCGAGAACAAGAAATGAAAACCAATGCAATATGATGAATGTCCAAAAGATTTTTTTGCTTTTAAACTATGTGTGTGTGTGTGTGTGTGTGTAAGAGATTTTGGTTGGGTGACAGTTGTAGTTTACAGTTTGACAAAAGCACAATGTTGTGTTTTATTGCGATTGTACACAAATATAAGTAAACACTTTGTAGTTTGAATAATGTCCTGTATGAACAAAAGGACGGAGTATGTTTTTATGTCTACATTGTTCAATCACGCCTCACACACACACACACACACACACAAAAACTATTTTTCTAATCAGATCAGGCAAATATTCTGTCTTGGCACACTTCATATAACTTTCAAACTTGTGTACTTATTTCATGTGTCCATTAAGTCCATGAGACCGTAGGGTGTCTCATTTTTCATTTTAGGTTTCAGAAGGTTGCTCACGCATACTTTGTGGTTGATATGTGCCCTCAATGCACACTTTTGCAGAGCCCACACTGATGCAAGCTCTACAGCACACATCTTCTCAAAGGTCAAAGCGGGGTTACGTTATTGCCCGTCACGCACAGTAACCCTAAAGGCACCGGGGGTGGCGGTGCCACCGGCTTGTTTATATATATATATATATATATATATATATATATATATATAAATATAGCTGCGAGCAGCGATGAAGGGCCAAAGCCGGCGGCACCGCCACTCCGGTGCCTTTAGGTAATTAAAGGCACCGGGGTTGCGGTGCCACCGGCTTGGGCCCGTAATCGCTGCTCGCAGCTATATTTTTTTTTTTTTTTTTCATGGTATCTGCTTCCTCCTAAACTCCTCCTCATAACAACAGCAAAAAGCCTAAAGCCACCCGTTCATCTCAGCATGAGTAAATGGCAGTTTGGAGAGAAAAGTGTTGCCATGTAATGCCCTCTAACAGGATTGCTCTTCCCCTTAGAGTCCTTCAATGCTGTCTTGTCTCTGTCCAAAGACAATGTGCATGCCAATGGATGAGACCTCAATAAGGTCACCAAACAGATGCATGTCACTGACTCCCACCACCCCTGATGTGACGTCTCTGCCACCAGAGACGGAGAGAGAAGCCAAAGGGTCTCAATTATGACCCTTGGGCAAGAAATCTTAACACAGAAGCCAAGAAATTCTATAAACAAGACAAAAAACTTGATTTATACCTGCATGTTTTTAAATAATAAGGACTATATATTTTATATCAGAGGTATAGATATAGTTCAAATGTAAACAGGGAGATATCTTTGATTTTATTCATATTTTATTATCAAATATTAATATTATCTATTTATTTATAATTCTTTGTTAAAAATGAAACCACTATGCCAAGACAGTCAGAAATTACTGAAAGATTGTTTGTTCCAAGCTGACGCATGCGTTTGCATGATTTAGGCAGCTCTTTTCATTGCTGATTCATTTAAAATACTGTGACAGAATGAATAAAATGTTTATCATAATATAAATATATAGCGATTAGCGAATGTATAAGTATTTTAGATTTGGTTGAGTACATTAAGTGTACATTATATCTTATAGCTGTAAATATCATGTTGTGTGTTTATTGAATAGCTGTGATTAGAAAGAGATCATTTATGTTTGTTGCTGTCTTGTAGATTTGTGTGTGTTAATGTGTTTGTGTGACAGATCACAGTTCGAGTGTTTGATTGTCGTCTCTGCTCTGCAGGATAAGACCAGCGCTCTGAGCCTCAGTAATGTGGCTGGAGTTTTCTACATTCTGATTGGCGGGCTTGGGCTTGCCATGCTGGTGGCCCTTGTTGAGTTCTGTTACAAATCCAGAATCGAGTCTCGAAGGATGAAGGTGTGTAAAAACCATTATAACCCATTTAGCATCTACAGCCCAGTGTAGTATAGTAGCAGTATTTAGATCCATACACATTTAAAGGGATAGTTCACCCAAAAATGAAAATTCTGTCTGTAATTACTCACCCTCATGTTGTTCCATTCCCGTAAGACTTTCGTTCATCTTCGCTCGGAACACAAATTAAGATTTTTTTTATTAAATCTGAGAGCTGGATCACTCCTCCATAGGCATCTAAGGGATTGAAACTTCCCGGCCCAGAAAAGTTATTAAAGATATCGTTAAAATAGTCCAAGTGACTACAGTGGCTCAATCTTAAGTTTATCAAGTGACGAGAATACTTTTTGTGCGCAAAACCCCCCAAAAATAACGACTTTATTCAACTATTCATTTCCTTCTCTGTGGGCCTCGAGTGAGTTCACGTAGTGTAACTGTGCAGCGCTTCTGGTTGTACGTCACACGTAGGCTCACTATTGGCCGATGCTGGTCGTGTGTGTGATGCGTGTGACGTACAACACAGAAGCACTGTACTGTTACACTACGTGAACTCACTCGAAGCCCACAGAGAAGGAAATTAAAGGGTTAGTTCACCCAAAAATGAAAATTGTCATTAATGACTCACTCTCATGTCATTCCAAGCCCGTAAGACCTCCGTTCATCTTCAGAACACAGTTTAAGATATTTTAGGTTTAGTCAGAGAGATTTCTGTCCCTCCATTGAAAATGTATACATGGTATACTGTCCTTGTCCAGAAAGGAAATAGAGACATCATTAAAGTAGTCCATGTGACAGCAGTGGGTTAGTTAGAATGTTTAGAAGCATCGAAAATGCATTTTGGTCCAAAAATAACAAAAACTACGACTTTATTCAGCATTGAATTCTCTTCCGGTTCTGTTGTCAATCCGCGTACAGTGATACTGGTGGCGTAAGACGCTGCTGACGTGTTATCTGGTGTGTCTGTTTATTCAGGTTCAAATAAATATGGCTGGGCAAAAAAATGCAAGTCTTCCTCTGTGTGGAAATCCTTAGACATGTTTGCGAAGATTGTTTTGTTTACAGCGTGCATCTCCCTCAGACTGTAAACGAAGCTCGGGCTCACCAGATACACGTCAGCAGCGTCTTACGTCAGCAGCGTCACTGAACGCAGATTGACAACAGAACCGGAAGAGAATACAATGCTGAATAAAGTCGTAGTTTTTGTTATTTTTGGACCAAAATGTATTTTCGATGCTTCAAAACATTCTAACCAACCCACTGCTGTCACATGGACTACTTTGATGATGTCTTTATTTCCTTTCTGGACAAGGACAGTATACCGTACATACATTTCCAAAGGAGGGACAGAAAGCTCTCGGACTAAATCTAAAATATCTTAAACTGTGTTAAAAAATATCTTAATTTGTGTTCCGAAGCTGAGCGAAAGTGTTTTCAGGGTTGGAACAACATGAGGGGTGAGTAATTACTGACAGAATTTTCATTTTTGGGTGAACTATCCCTTCAATTGTGGGCTTTGCATTTGGCACTTATAATGTTTTATAACTTCTATCGTATACTGACCTCACTTCCTCTGGGGGATCTGGCAGAGGAACGTGTTGGCATTTGAGAGGTAATTGTGGGTGGGTGTAAACATCATACCACCCACTGCGCCTCTCTCTAATCCTGGAGCACATTGCTCTCGAATGCTTACAAAATTAAGAAGAATACAGTGACTTATATAGATTTAATTACCCACCAACCCATGTGGTGACTCATAAATTTAATTTATGGTCTTTCAAAGGGAAATCAGAGAGGTAATTTTAAGAAATGGTTTACGAAACACACAGCGTTGCCTAAATATACTTTTCAGACAGCATGTGGGAACCACAATTTTGGTCACACTTTACATTAAGTAGCCTTAACCTCTATGTAATAACATCAAATACCTACAAGACTATGGATTTACTGTGTAACTACATGTTGTTCTGAAAATTCCCACATTAACTGCTAATGAGTTTGAGGTATGTTTAGGTTTAGGAGTAGGGTAGGGTTACGGTTAGGGGTTAGGTTTTTGGGGTAATGGTTGTGTTACTGTTAGGAGTAAAGTTAACAGTGTAACTACAAATGTTATTTAAATGCAAGTACTTTAAATGTAATTACAATGCAACAACATGTATGTACATAAATAAACGGTATCAAATGGTTAAGTAAGGCCACCTAATATAAAGTGTGACCACAATTTTAAAATGATTAGATTGCCATGATAAGTTGAGTACATTTTCTTTTCCTGTGTTTATGTATTTCTTACTGAAACAGTACATTTTGGTGGGACATACTGTATAAAAATAGACCTAATATGACTTATTTTCTTCAGTGGAACACAAAAGAAGATGTTTAGAAAAATCTCTCTTTTTTTGCCCATACATTGAAAGTCAAGGAAATTCACTTTCACTGAATGGACAAAAATAATTGAAAGAATAGTTAAAATATGTGTTCTGCAGAATAAAGAAAGTTAACAACATGAGAACTGCATGAGGGAGAGTAAACAATGAATGCCATGTATTTCACCTTGTTTTTTTTTTTTTTTTGTCTTCTTTCCGCTATGTGACATTCTTCTTCATTCTTCAAGAGTTAAGACATTACAATCGCATAGCAGCCACATTTAAAATATCACAGCAACAAATCGCTGTTGCTTGCAGGCCAATTAGTCTGCATGAGCCTGAGCAACATAATCCCCAGCAATCCACTGAAGTGTGCTGGATTTAAATCATTTATTCGTCAAGGATGTGCAAGCCAACATCCACATCATTAGCTCCAGTTTCAAGCCTACAGGGTTTCATTATGTAAAATTGCTACATGAGAGAGTGGCTTCAAGTTAGTGTGGCACTGGTCTCATCATTGCTGCACTTGATGACTATTATTTTTCACCATTTCTTATCATGAACCATTGCCTGTACCGACTGGAGCAAATCCTTAGATCAAATGAAATATGTTTACGCGTAATTGAGGTCAGAGCTGGTGAGTACAGTTAGCTGGCTTTAAAAAAGCTCTCTCTTGTCGTTTGTGCTGCAATGCCTGTGCAATGTGCTGAGCAGCTTCTTTGTGTTTTTTTTTCCTAGCAAATCATTGACGCAGCCATGCTCAGCTCCACACTGACCAGGATGGGCAGCGGAGGTGAGAACGGACGTGTGATGGCCCATGACTTCCCCAAAGCGGCACAGACTCTGCCATGTATGGGCCAGGCGGCCGCCATGGGCCTCAGCACCACTGGGATGTAAATGGCCATCAGCCTCTCTGAGATCAGGGGACATCAGGAGACCAAGAGTAGGAGAGGATGTGAGAGACACTGTAGCGTACAGCTCACCTGCCACTAAAGTACTGCCAAACGGATTCATGGACACACTTTGGGCTCCAAAAGAATTATAGGAAATTACTTTTCTAATAATAAGATGTGGTTGTTTTTGTTTGTTTTTGGGGTTTTTTGGGGGGGGGTTTTTTTTGGGGGGGGGGGGGGGGGGGGGGGGGACTTCTCCGGTGCAATAAGGAGACCATGCGTGAGGTGTTTTTGTATGAAGCATCATTTTTTGAGAAAACTGAGTTGTCCCTCAATCTCATAAATTACTGACAATTGAACTGCAATGTTTCTTTTATTGTCTCGTTTCCCCCCAAAACACAATTTTCCAGTTGTGCTCATTTTATTATTTTCCTCTGCCTTATGATATATCTTTGACACCATCTCTGTAAGAGGAACATTTTTACACAACATTTTTCTTCAACCACAGTTACACATCATTATTTATCAAATAGTTCAGGTGAAGTGTCTCAGCTGAAGGAAATAATCCGTTATTTATCAGCTTTAATATATTGGCCAAATTTTCTGATCGGGCTTCTTACGCTAGAATTAAAAATGAACATATATTGGCCGATAGGCCTATATATAGTTTTTGTCTCTCCATTGACTGTCATTGTATGGACTTAATTAGAAACATTCTTCAAAATATCTTCTCTTATGTTCCACAGAAGAAAGAAAGCCATACAGGTTTGAAACAACATGAGGTTGAGTAAATGATGATAAAATTTTCATTTTTGAGTGAAGTATCACTTTAAGATTGAAAAAAAAATGTATACACTTCACCTTTAAGTAAAAACTATGAATGAAGTGAATGTTTGTTTGATGTCATCCCAGGAAAACTAGGAAGTGTGCTACATCAGTGTGTCAGCTTCATTGCACAGTCTACAAATGTCTTCCCTTCCAACGGGTTTGATTGGCAGGCCTCTCTAGGGAAGGTGAGTTCTTCCGTGCGGAGAGGCTGATTTCCAGTCCTGTCATTGTTACTGCTGTAGCTCACACCTCACAGTCTCACCCTTTACTTATGAACACTTTGGATCAATCACCGCTGCCCCTATCCATGCTGCTCGATAGAGTCTGAGAGTTAAAGACGTCAGAGAGAGAAAAGTGGGTGTAGACAACGCTTTTTGTATTTATTGCTTTTTATATCACTTTTATTTGTATGTTATTGTGCCACTTCCGTTCGTTCTTCCTTTCCTGGTTTACATGACATTTTTCTTTTGAAGTAGCTGATTAAATGTTTAGAACATCATTCCCACACTGAACGGCTAATAAGTTGTAACAGTATTAACAGATTCACGGGCAGCACAAGCACCCAGCAGACCGTCTACCGACGTTACCTAGAAACCCTAAAACTTCTGTTTGTAATAACATTGTCATTGTAATAACAGTTTAAATATTGTCACGTAGACAACGATTCCATAAAAATAATTGTATGGAAATCTGCCTAATAGCGGACACAGGGACAACAACATAAATTGCTCGTGCTGTGAGATTACCGGTAATAGCCTGACTCTAACAGTCCATTTGAGAGGAACAAAGCACGCTGGCTACAATCGTTGCTTTATGCACCAATAAAATGAACACACTTTTGGATACATAAACATGAAAGAAATGATGTCATTAGCAAATGATGATACTCAAACCTATTGCATCTTAAACTGACTTTTAGAATTTTGAGGTGCTACATCAGGCCTTGTGTTTCTCTACCAGACTGGACGCACTGATTCAAGCACAGAACAGGATGCGAGATGGATGAGATGAGCTCTAATGGATCTGATTATCAGATACTATGAACGAGCACAGGTAAAACTGAATGTCAATACTCTAAGCACAAGATCTTCATTCAGCCATACAGGAGAACTTTCTCTGAGGCTCAGTGGTCCATGTAACGCTTCACAATTCAATTTTCAGACCATACAATGCAAAAGCCAGACATTCATTTTTCTTGTTTTTTCAGTTACATTATCAATGGATAGGTGCCTTTTTCTCTCGTTATTTTTTTTTATTTTCCCTGTGCTTAATTGTGACTTCAGAAACAAATATTTGAATTAATGAAATCGAACTGATTTTCTGTTTTTTAAATTTTCGTCTTGTAATTTACGCCGTGGGCGGTACCATTAGCAAGGGGGTGTGGCCGTGGACTAACTTTACTATCATTTCATTGATGCAACTACTTTATTTATAGCCTACTCCATGCACGTTGAGGAGAAGTTTAAAAGACGGAACAGGACGACATTTTTCACCCGAGGTGACAGTTTTTATTGATAAACTGCACTAACCCTTGCTGTAAAAAAGGTCCAAATTCTGACAATATCATACCATTTTCCATTAAAACAGTGTTAACAGTATTTTACTGTAAAAAAAATCTGGTAAGGTCTAACAGTGTGTGCTAAATGTAGAATTCAGGTCTGGTCATTGGGAGTAGTTGAAGAAACGGTGGCCTGGCTACTTATTTCGCCCACTGCCCGTTGGGTTGTATCTAGGCTAGCTTTACTTATACATCTGGGGCCGTATTCACAAAGAATTTTAAGGCTAAAAGTAGCTCCTAACTGGCGAATTTAGGAGCAACTCCTAAAAATAATGGGCGTGTCACTCCTAACTTTAGGACTCCTAATTTTTTTGACTAAAGGCCCGTACACACCGGGACGAATATCGGCGCGCGTTATTCGCCAGCGTTTTTCAACGCGTGTTTTGTGTTCACACCCAAGCGATTTTCGCTGACGATGAGCCGAGTGAACATGCAAATTCATTCCCTGACATTAGATGGCGCCCATTTGCTCTGCAATACCACGCCATAACAGTTCTCTTTTATCAAGATTGTTGTAGTCGCTGTCGCGTTTGTCATGTAGTTCTTTATGTTCCGACACCAACGAGACCAGCAGCTCTACATTCATTTTGCCTTGCATCTTCCTCGTCTTATTTATTCCCGGCAGTGTAGACGCTACCTGGCGTATATCTTCTTCGCCGTTACGTGTGTGCTCGGCAAGACCGTTTTGTGTTTGAGCGCCCCCAAGTTGTGTTTTACTGTAACTTCAGATATTTAAGATAATGCTTTTACTTTCAACCTTTTTTGGGGCATAGTTTAGGCTACTGTAGAAAAAGGGAGAAAAAGGCAACTATCCATTGATAATGTAACTGGGAAAACAAGAAAAATGAACGTCTGGTTTCAATGTTTTATTTTTGCATTTGCATTGTATGGTCTGAAAATTTAATTGTGAAGCGTTACACGGACCATCAACCATGACATGACGTGGAACATTTGTGCTCACAAAACGGCACTTTGTGGCCTTTGTTTTCCATTATATGGGTTATTTGTTTCGTTTATTATATTTTGAATTATTTCTGGTCTTGTATTTAAAGTGAAATTCTGTATTTTAGATGTTTTCTGTTGGTTTCGCACTTCTAGTTTTAAATAGGGCTGTCAATCGGTTAAACATTTTAATCGAATGAATTACGATATGCTAATTAATTAATCGAATTAATAGCATACTGTGTATTTCCATGTGTGCTGAGAAATAAAAAGAATTTTAAATTCATCTAATTGTTTACAAATACTGCATTGTTGTGGCATGGTAGCGTTAAATTGACTTTACAAAAAGTAATTTAAATATTGTCAAGTCAGTATTGTTTCTTTCCATATCATTGGACATAAGCATTCAGTCCATAATTCATTTAGCAATTGATTTGTCAATCAGGAAACAGAATTTATTTTCATTGTGTTAATTTTATTATTGCTTATTTTAATCACACTAAATCAACGTATGACAGCCCTCGTTATTCAAAAATCTCCTCTTTTCCACATTCACCTCACAAAATACCTTTTAAAAACAGCAGCAAGATGTAATGGCAAGAACCAACATGTTGATAAGGAGTATTCGGAAATAAACTTTTCTTACTGAATGCTTTTTTGTATTCTATCATTTTTTTTTTGCTTTTTTAATATACAGTATGTCTATCTTTTCTCTTGTTTCTCTCTTCCTTCCTAGCTAGTTAATGTTTGCATATGTTTTAAGAATGAACGATACCAGAATCTACAGCCAAGTGATCTATCTGATCTATCTCTGTCTTTCTGCTCAACGTCATCAGATGAATTCATGTTCAGGACTTAGCTGCACTGATTCAGAACATCTTATTTGAGCTCTGTTGGCTCTCAGAGTGCTGTATTGATCTCGATAAATGCCACGTTTGTTCTCTTCCTTCTGTTTCCCCCATAGGCCTGGCCTTTCACTCACTCACTTCCAGCTCATGTTCAAGACATAGAAAGTGCCAGAGGCTTTTGTGCATTTGCATTTGCAAGTGTTCAGAAATTCAGCACTATCTTAACTAAGCTAATTGCGTGCTTACAGGTATGCATTCATCTCTGAGAGCTGAAGCGGAGAATTTTTAAATGGTTACTGAGGAGGTGTCTAAATTTAAGACCCAGCTTGAGCTGCAGTTCTGTTAGGTGACGTTATTGCAGCTGAAACGACAATTGGCATACAAAACACTTGGACTTGGACTTGGACTTGTCTGCATATATCTGCTTGGATTTAGATTTGAAAACATTATCTAACCATTTGTTCAAACTCTACAAAACAGATATGAAGTCATTATAGACCTTATTCAGAGCAGCGCCATGACTGGTATGAAAGTGAAGCAGTCGGGGATAGACTTATACCGTGTTTTCAATGGCATCCGCTGTATAATGCTCTTAGATCACTTATAATTTTCCACAGCTCATGTTGTCTGGGTTTTTTTGTCTACTGAAATTCCTTGGAAAGATATTTTTGCAGTGTTTCGTCAGCAGAACAATCCAAAAACACATTAAATAACAGTACAACCCAGTGAAGAGATGTATCCCTCACAGCTTCGCTTTCATTCCCTTTAAAAATCAAAGATGGTGCTGCTGTGACTTCTGGAAAAACTTGAATTTCACATATTAATTCACATCCTGCTCTCAATCACTCGATCATGTCCTGCTCTCAAAGTTTCTTAAAGGCATCAGAATATATTAAAAAAATACAAATTCCCCAAATGTTCTAAACACGACAATCCACAGCCACTTACAATAACAGAACAGCGTACAACCATAAGCAGACTCGCCTCCTCAGAAACCATGTGTCTGTGCAGGAGTGAGCTTTAATTATGCTGTTCACGCATGTATTTACCAAGGAGGTGCATAATTAAGGGTCAAGGTTTGGCTGGTTGGTATGACACAGTTAGCCCTTGCTGGTAGATGCTGTAACTACACCGTTCTGGGGGTAAAAGCCTCAAGGTTTGTAATTTGTATCATTTTAAAGTGAATGTTCTGAAATGGTATGTCACATTTATTGGGCTCAAGACAGTTCAGCCCTTATAGACTTGACGGAGCTTCACACATTATGTTTGCTTTTCCATAACCTTCCTAGTTAGCTAGAACTTGCTTTACCACTTCTGTTGCAGGGTGAATTTAGCATCCCCAAAATTCCCATCCATTTCCTTTTAAAATCAAATGAGAGATCATGTTTAAATCGTAAATATCATTTAGGTGGATATGTTTGAAACACACTTGTCATTGTCAAAAGGCTAAAGCAACCTTAAAGTAGGGTAAGCAATTTTCGGAGCGGCTAGCAATAGCAAGTTAGCTTTGAAAGCGTAAGATCCAACCCTCACTTCAGAGCGTCTCCAAAGCCACCCCTTCTTCAAAACACATGAACGCATACAGCAGAGTTTTCAATGGCGTTAAACTACCTTATGTCTCAAAGCACATAACGTTGCAATAATAATGAATTTCAGTTGCAGTACGCGGTGACTGACGTCTTCTAACTCTCCATAGCATGAAACGGGGCAGGGTGCGTATATATATATATATATATATATATATATATATATATATATATTAGGGCTGTCAATTAAACGCATTATTAACGGGGTTAACACAAAGCCATTTTAACGGCGTTAATTTTTTTATCGCGCGATTAACGGCCTTTTTGGCCTAGCAAACTTTGTAGTTTTCTTTCACATGCTTTTGCAACAGGACGCGGCATGCGCGCGCTGCTCTATGAAACCCATTCATTTCAATGGCTTGCGCAGCGCGAGGACGTTTTGTTGCTTCGTCGACCAAAGCGTAAGCGGATCTAGCTAGACCACCGCACACACTCGTTTGGGCTTGCGAGCCGGCCAAATAGTTGGTTAACGTTACGTTTTGAGTGGATGACGAGCGCGAGACGCCAAAATGGATGCCAATAAGATTCTGAATGGAAAGTTTACTTTTAAAAAGTTGCCAGATGGTTCCATTGACAATAGGGTGACCAGAAGTCCCGAAGAATTCGGGACAGTCTCGAAATCTAAGATATTGTCCCAAATCCCGAAATCGGCCTTAATTGTCCCGAAAATTATACTAAAGCAAAATCTTGGTATATAACATTAAAAACTGTCCGTGGAAGTTGAGTCGTCCTGCAGCCAGCCCCCTCAAGTTGCAGCAGCCGCAGCCGCGAGGACAGTGAATGTGCAGGCAGCCAGTCTAAACTTTTGTTTTTTTACGCGCGTCAATTTCGCTCTTGAGCGCGAATGGATTCAAAGTGTTCACGCGTATAAACTAGACGCGGTAGGCGCGAATTTGACGCGCTATTCGCGTCTGGTGTGAACGCAGCATTAAAGGAGTGATCGATTGGTCGCGTCACTGTGTGCAAAAAAATACTTCGCCCGGGCCTTAACGTCTGATGTCGGGTTACACTTGAAGCAAATCATCTACACAATTATTTAGTTTTCCTATTTAATGAACGACAAATTAGTTGTAATAATAATTTTGGCATAAGGTTTATTATCGTTAGCCTGATTTAGCCTGTGCACTGTTACAACACTTTTTCTTTTTCACAATGACATTTGAGTTCATGATTTGAATGTTTTTTTTTTTTTTGTTTTTTTTTTGGCAGACTAAAGACTAATGACAGACTGTTGATCTTTGAATAAAAATATATGTTTGGTTCAGGTTTGAACCAAAACATATTTTGAACTAAAACCTGACATATTGAACCAAAACCAACCAAACACCCCACAAACCCTTTTATTTGATCTATAATGCAATGAGTGTAAAAAACGATAGCAACATATCATGGCTTGAATACAATTTTTAAATGTCTATATTACAAAGGTTGCAACACAGAGCTGTTTTAAGCCAGACTGATGCATCACTCAGAACTATATAATCCTGTAAGCAAGCCCCCCCCCCCCCCCCCCCCCCCCCCCGTTGCCATGCCAACCCATGCAATTCCATGCCTTAACTTGGGAAAGGGACTCAGTGTTACCAACTTCTGTCCGTAAGCTGTTTTTCACGTCATTTATTTATCCTTCTCACATATTCAAACAAGCAGATTGCCTTCAAATCATTTGAGCTAAGTGAAAACAAAAACATGAATGCTAATATCAAAGTGTCCAACTTCAGCATGTTTAGTAATGATCACTCATGGATGCATAGCATTTAAAGATACAAGACTTGATTATCTAACCCAAGAGCTGCATGTGATTCATAAGGGGAGGGGATTATGCATAATAAAGTCACCTATACAGACATCAGACCTCCAATGGATGACAAGCACACTGAGGTCTGATATATAACGACCATAATATGTCTAGTGCCCTTGTCATTAATGATGTTAATTCATGTTGATTGACATTGCCATCTGACCTGCTAATAATAACCTCATCCAGTGCTGTTCTGTTATAGAAATGATGTTTGCTGTACCAATCTGTCCTATAAAAGAGTAGATGTCATCTGTGCATCTGTCTGTTGCAGTATGAATTGTTTTTCAGAGCTCGTGTGGGAGGCTGCAAGCAAGAGTAGTGCTGCGTTTTGAATGATCATGGTAATTAGTGCAACGCACACACTGAACAAAACCCATCTTGAAAATAGAGCATGCACCGACAAATTAAAGCAGTTTATTGCTATGAGTGACATTTTTCATTCTCTATCTCTGGCTAATCTGACATATTTTACTGCATGAGCATTAATAGATGGACAGGAGAGAAAAGGTTTGATGGGACCACGCCAACAACTATGTCACAGGATTGCATTGTTTGTCAAAGAGGAGAAATAAAATGACAGGTTTATGCTTAAGCATCTATCATTTGATTTGACAGACTCTACAGCTGAAGAATGAAACTGAACTGACTTTGGCCTTTTTAACTCAAACAGCGTAAACATAGCTTATTTATCCCCTTTCTGGATTCTAATGAATTTAAAATGTTTTTCAGCACCTTCTTTTAATCATGTAATCACACTAAACATTCTGTTTAGATGAAGCCGCAGAGCAGAACAAAACCCTATTCCACCCCGTGTGACCTTTAAAATAGATAGTTTAAAGATAATCTCTCAACAACAAGACAATTTTATCACCTGGTTTGACTTTAGATGATTTTCTCTTCGACAGTAGTTGAATAGCAAGGCTGAAGCTGTGTTTTCTGTCCTTTAGTCTGCAGTGACATCAGCTGGCCATTTACAGAACTGACCATAATATTTTGTCCTTTTTTCCTGCTTTTCTTTTTTGCATTTTGCAACTGGGAGTGTTGTGTTGTGTTGTGTTGAAAAAACAACTTATGAAATTCAGTGGAACATGAGGTTATCATGTAGCCAGTGTCTAGAGACTTTTGTGTGAGCACACTTGCTCTAGGTAACCAGTCTCTAGGCGGTCTTCAATGGCCCCATGTGCTCTATTTAAAAAAAAGAAGAAGAAGATTTTGACACACCCGAGAGCAACCGAATAACTGCCTACAAATCTCGTTCTAACAGGTTACACCAATCGTGTTCCTGAAATGATGGAGGGACAACAAGTGTCTAAGGGTGTTTCTGCAACTACGGGCACTTTTGATTATCCCAATTTTTTTTTTAAATCAACCTCTATGAATTTCTATTTTAACCATCACAGTCTGTAATACATATAAAAATTTACACAAAATAGAATGTAGTCGTTAAGATTTTAATCTGGAACATGTTTATTTTTTATGTTTTTCGGGTCATCTTCTTAAAAAGTGTCCGTACCGCAACGTTACAATAACGTTCATTTTATACATTTTTCTTTAGTAATTTCTATAAAAAATTTAATATATTTAAATAGCTTTTTCAAATTTGATGCAGTTTTGTAAATACTGATATATAAAAACTAATATACAAAATAGGGAATTTCATGTTTTTTTCTATGCCATTTAAAAAATGTACAGTAACCTTAGATGTCAATTGTTTCCATACACACAAAAGATAACATATTTAACTTTTTATGACAGATGTTGCAATTTCAATGTGTTAATCATCTTAGCTTAAGTGTAAAAATATTTTTTGCAAATGAAAATGTGAAAAAAAAAATTCAAATAGAGCAGTGCTGTGGTAATGACATCTTGTGTCGGTACGGACACAATGTTAAACTTGCACGACAAAAAATGGCATGTTTATATATATATATACTAATATATATACTAATATATACTTCAGTACTAATAATATACTGAATGTTTGTAATTTAATATACAGTAAACCTTGAATTTGTCTCTACCGCAACACAAGGTCTTTACCGCAACACCTAAATTTGCTGCGGTATAAAGACATGTTGCGGAAATGACATTTTGCTAATATATTATAGCTAATTGGCAGCTAGCAAGGCCTACCACATTTTGACTCTTAGCATCTTAAAGGGTTAGTTCACCCAAAAATGAAAATTAAGTCATTAATTACTCACCCCCATGCTGTACCAACCCCGTAAGGCCTTCGTTCGTCTTCGGAACACAAATAAAGATATTTATGATTAAATCTGAGAGGTTCATGACTGCTACATAGGCTCCCTAAGGGAATGACACTTGACGGCCCAGAGAGTCATTAAAGAAAATGTTTAAATATTCCATGTCGCAACAGTGGCTCAACTATAAGTTTATCAAGCGACGAGAATACTTTTTGTGCGAAAAAACAAAAAAAATTACGACTTTATTCGACTATTCCTTTTCTTCCTTGTAGGCCTGAAACGAGACTTCAAGAGATTTCCACGACGCACTCGCAAGAACTTAACTGAAGTAGTTGAAGGAGATTCTCGCGCATGCGCGTCGTGGAAATCTCTTGAAGTCTCGTTTCAGGCCTACAAGGAAGAAAAGGAATAGTCGAATAAAGTCGTTATTTTTGTTCGTTTTTTCGCACAAAAAGTATTCTCGTCGCTTGATAAACTTATAGTTGAGCCACTGTTGCGACATGGAATATTTAAACATTTTCTTTAATGACTCTCTGGGCCGTCAAGTTTCATTCCCTTAGGGAGCCTATGTAGCAGTCATAAACCTCTCAGATTTAATCATAAATATCTTCATTTGTGTTCCGAAGATGAACGAAGGCCTTACGGGGTTGGTACAGCATATACAGAGTAATTAATGACTTAATTTTCATTTTTGGGTGAATTAACCCTTTAATATACATGAATTCAACAGTAATATACATTTATTTTTAAAATGTAGTTCAAAATACACAATTATTAAGCTGAATGGTAAGGACACACAATAAATACTAGAGCAGAAAAGATGATGTTTACCTTTTTTTTTTTGGTATCTTGTGAGTGAGGTGTGGCCCAGTCTGTCAGCAATGTTCTCAAGTAATAATTTCTGTTTCCATAGAAACTAGACTTGTTTGTGTTCGATAAAATTTCATAATAAAAGCTTTTTTTCTTTGTTGCGGTAAGGACTCAAAAGTGTGGAACTGGCACATTTAGTTAAAAAATCATAAAAATGATCAGTAAATAATAGAAAGAGTTTTAAGATGCTGTAAATGAATCTGTATATTAAACAATTCCATTTGAAATAATGTCAAATTGTAATTAAATTAGCTTATTTTATGTATCTCAACATTGAGACCACAGGTGTGGGACATTAACAAAAATGGTGTTTTGAGCTATAAATGCTTAATAATATTATATTTAATCACATTAATCAGTAGTTATATTTGTTGTCAAGGTGTGTAATGGCACTGTGATTATATTTATGAAACATCAAATGACATATTTTAACATAAATCTAAAATTTCACTGCTGGGACTTAAAAGTGCCCTAGTTGCAGAAACACCCCTAAATTGATTTGCATGTAGTACTACAACAACCAGTGATCAAGCATATCACGATCCTTCTCTAAACGGAATGGACATAGTTGCAAAACAACAAGCAACATATCAAATAGCACAGAGAGAGATTAAAGTTTAATGAGTTTATAGGCCCATGCAGTGATCAAAATATGGTAAGCCTGCTAAACTGTCTCTTTTAATATATAAACAACACTTCACTGTGAACATAAGAATGTTTTTCATCATCTCTGCTCAAACCCGTTATAAGCCAAACTGGTTCTCCAGCTTTAAGGGAGAAACTTCTTATGTCAGCCAACACCATCACCACCGCATCAGGTGTATGCAAATAATTGTATTATAGGATATATAAGGGAATGATTACAACAACATTGAGATGAACGGTTAAATGAACAAAAAAATAATGAATGAATTCAAAACATAGGCAGGCCTATAGGCCTACTCTCAATTTAATATCTATTATTTATCCTTCAATAATACTTTACATTGGTAAATTTAGGCAGCTCGTGACAAAACATCATGTCTTCCCCCTATATCATATTAATGTCATGTTTAAATAGGAAGTTATACGTGTTTGAGTTCCGTTTATTGTATTACAAGGAAGGTTATTACTGTGTATTCTTATTGACAAGGCTCGCGCGTTATTACGTGTGCCTGAGACGAGGCGCTGCTCGGGCGTGGCAGTAGATACCTGTTTTGCTCGTGTCCGTTTTTGCGTGCGCGCGCATCTCAGGTGTCGTATCTTCAATGAATTTACGCACGCGGATGGCACCGATGCAGAAAGGTTATTCTGGCGAATTCAAATGAACCGAGGCGAAATGCGAAAGAAAGATGTTCCTTTCGTAGTTTATTCTGATACAAAATAGTGGTTTTGTTTTGTTTTTAAATGGCTTCATTTCGATAAGTTTTAACCCGTCGTTTAAATGAGCAATACAATGAAAGACATACACCTGCCACCCGATTCATGTATCAATGGTAAGAGAGTTTGTTGTTTGTTTAGTAACTACCGTCAGTAATATTACTTAAATTGCACAAAAAAAACTGTTCATGTTGGGTATTTGTGTGATTGTGCGTATTGTTAGAGCTCAAAGCTGCTTTGGTGACACTTTAGAATATTGTTCTATCATTATGAATAACTACGCAGGAACAAACGAGTAAAGCACTATTAACATATAACTACAATTAAGTAACAAGAAACTCCGATTAACAAATTAGTAAGTAGCCTAATATAGTGCTTAGTTGAATGTGGCAGTTCACTATTAGCTAATCAATAACTAGGCTACTAGTTTTGTGATACCTCCCGGAGAACTAAGAACTACTACATGTTTATAATTAATGTTAATAATTACTAAGTTCTTCAGAAGGATTTGCTTATTATTTGGATCAGTACTCCAAAGTGGAAAAACATGATAAATCTCTAATGACTGAAGTCATTGTAAACTGTTGAGGTTTTTGTAAGGTTTTGGATAGTAATGACTCAAGTGTTACTACATTCTTCTAATTATTTGGTTCATGGTTTTAAAGTGAAGATCATGGTAACCCACTAGTAACGACTCAAGTGTTACCAAATCCATTGGAAGTAATTACTATCCTAAAACTTACAAAAACCTTGAAAGCTTGCAATGACTTCAGTCAATATTAGGGAGTTATCACACTTTTCACTTTACAGTACTGATCCAAATAAAAGGATTTGGTAATACATGAGTCATTACTAGTAGGTTACCATGACCTTCACTTTAGAATTAATGATACATTATGCATTATTCATGTTAATTATGAACCTGGTTCTTAGTAGTCCTCTGGGAGGTGTGAAAAAAATAGTAGTTATAGATTAGCTAATAGTGAACTAACTCATTCAACTAAGCACTATTACTTACTAATTCGTTAATCAGAGTTTCTTGTTAGTTGATAGTAGTTACTAGAGTGTTAATATTACATTACTCATTTGTTCCTGTGTAGTTTTTGATTTATGATGGAACAATATTCAAATGTGTTACCGCTGAATGACATCCTGTTTATTAACATATGAAAAAATTTCTTTAAAGGACAAACATTCTTTATTGTATGGATGATGTCAGCCTGTATGTAATACAACCACATACAAAATTAACATAAACGAGACCCAACACTGAACGAAGGAAGCAATGAGAAACAAACCAAAACAAGACCTAAACGTGATGGTTGTGTACTATGTTGTGTAGCTGTTGTTAGATCCTTTATTAACCTGAATAAAAATACGTTCAACATACTAAAATGTAAAAAGAACTAAATTAAATATATATATATATATATATATATATATATATATATATATATATATATATATATATATATATATATATATATATTTACATAATACATACATAAACTTTAAAATGTTAAATAAAAATAAAAAAAATGACAAACTGTTGTGAGTTCATTGCCCTTTTTTGCCATGCTGTCAAAGACAAAATGGTGTTGTTTTAGCAATGTTGATTTAGCTGTTTCATGTAACTAAAATGTATATGTAATGTGAATAAGCTGTTGTGAAAGTTAATCAATTTAGCCTATTGTTGTAACATTCAGTTCCTCTTTCTTCTTTTGATCAGGTTCAGTAATAAGGATCTTCTGTCCCACGTCTGCTTCTGTTTGTGTGTTTGACTCGGGTGTTGGCAACACGTCTTTTAGTGTTGACAACTCCAATAAAAACTCTACAGTCAACACAGCAGTTCTTGCCATTGACAAATGGAACAACTTCAATTTCTGGATGGGCTTGACACTGGCCGTGCTCTCAGCTTTCCTCATAGGTGGAAGCATTATCCTAAAAAAGAAAGCATTGCTGCGTTTGGCCGGTACTGGGGAGACGAGAGCAGGTCCGGTCATTTACATCAGTATTTACATAATACAAAGACTTTAAAATCTCCATCAAATTCTGACAAAATAAAGCTTGTTTGATGTTTATGCTTCAATGTTCAGACAGTTAGAGTGACTATGAGGGTATTTGGTGTAATGCCAATTATTTTACTTGACTGAATAGCAATTGTGAAGTTGGTTGAAACCGGTTCCTTCTTTGTTTGTGCTTAGCTAATACTCAGAGAATTACCAGCAGGCTCTGTTTCATGATCCTTAATAAATGTTTTTTGATGCCTGTTCAGCTGAAGGAGGTCATGGGTACCTGAAGGACTGGATGTGGTGGGGAGGCCTTTTGACAAGTAAGTCCAATGCAAAGCAACTGTAAATCGTCTTCCTTTCATGATTTCTGACAGACTCAGTTAACATCCTGCTTTTCTTTTGAAGTGGGTGGAGGTGAAGCAGCAAACTTCACAGCGTACATGTTTGCTCCAGCCACGGTGGTGACCCCTTTAGGAGCTCTCAGTGTTCTTATCAGGTAACGGCACACCCTTATTTACACTCGCCAACCAACCGTATAAATAAATATGACTATAAGGGTAAACATCCTGAATTGCAATATTTTTTGTGCAATTAATTCAAATTTAGCTGAGCTAGGGCCCAGCTGAGACCCCAATGCTATAGTACTAACACTTGTGGGATTGTGGAGTTATGAATATTAAATGTAATTTTTCAACAATTTGGGGCTAAAATAAGATAGTTTCATATTTTCATATTGTCTTCGAAACATTGCTTTTGTTTTCAATTTGGGGTCTGTGCGAATTTGTAATATTTTTTGAAAGAAGCCTCTTATACTCATAAAGGCTGCATTTACTTAATCAAAAATACAGTAAAAAAAGAAATATAGTGAATTATTATTACAATTTGAATACATTTAAAAATGTAATTTATTCTGATGGCAAAGCTAACATTTTCAGCATGATCCTTCAGAAATTATTCTAATATGCTGATTTGCTGCTCAAGAAACATTTCTTCTTATTATCACTGTTGAAAACCGTTGTGCTGCTAAATATTTTTGTGAAAACCGTGATACATTTTTTTCCAGATTCTTTGATGAATAGAAAGTTCAAAACTGCAGCATTTATCGAAATAGAAATCTTTTGTGAAATAATCATTGTCTTCACTGTCGCTTTTGAAAAAAACATTTAAGGGTTAACCGAGTCAGAGGTCCAAATGATGGCAAATAATTTCCAAATCTCTGGCAAATGTAATTTTAATAGATACTATCTATATGTGTTTAAAGAACATGTCAAGTGACAATGTCAATAACAAACAGTCAGTTCATCATGAGATTATCATTATTATAAACATATACTAGACCTTTTACCTACTGAAGTCACACTATCATAGTTGAATCCCTCGAAAGTCCCTCTCTCAATGTGAGTGAATTCTAGTAATGGCGTTTAGTGTGTCTTTCTGGTGTTTTCATTGGAACTAAATGGAAAGGTATTAATGTTAATGTTTATTTACTCTCTTCAGTGCAGTGCTGTCCTCCCACTTCTTCGGAGAAACAATGAATCTGCTAGGAAAACTGGGCTGCATGCTCAGCATACTGGGAAGCACTATAATGGTTATACATGCACCTGAAGAAGAAGAAGTGACGACGCTTACAGAAATGACAGAGAAACTGCTAGATCCTGGTTAGTGTTACGATACCTTTAGTTACTGAACTGAAAACACGTTGTCATGTATAACAACGGCTTTTTCTGCTTCTCCTGAAGGTTTTCTGGTGTTTGCCAGCATCCTGATGGTCACCTGTATGATCCTAATCTTCTACGTCTCTCCTCGCTTCGGTCAATCCAACATATTAGTCTACATCAGCATCTGCTCTCTGCTCGGAGCGTTTACCGTGTCCTCGGTCAAGGGCCTCGGCATTGCGATCCGCACCATGTTCTCCGACCTTTCGGTGGTCCGTCACCCTCTCACCTGGATTCTTTTCCTGACTTTAATCGGATCCATCTTCATCCAGATCAACTATCTGAATAGGTCGCTTGACACTTTCAATACGCTCTTGGTGTACCCCATCTACTACGTCTTCTTCACCACCGTGGTCCTGAGCACCTCTGTGATTCTGTTTAAAGAGTGGGGAGCCATGTCAGGAGTGGATGTGGTGGGCACCATCGGGGGCTTCTTGGTGATCGTGGTCGGGGTGAGCATGCTGCACCTCTTCAAAGACTTGAACGTATGTTTTGAAGATCTGAGGAGCAATCTCTGTCCGCCGAGCCCGTCGAAGAGGGAGGACAAGCACATCCTCATAGAGAACATAGACATCCTGCCGCCCATGAGAGAGGAAGGGCCCAGAGTCTTCATCATCAGCTGAGATCGTATCAAATACATTTGGAATATGCAGTTTAGTAATATCCTCACGTTTTAATTGTTCATTTCCTCTGCTGAAGGCTGTTATACCATGACACAGTAGTTTGGATTGGCTGCTGCCGAGTATACATTTTCTTCAAAAAAAAAAAATTATTTTGCTGTTGTGATTGAACGAATTTGGAAATTTTTAAAGCTGCATGAAACAGCATATACAGAACATGACGGAGCAGGACTTCAAATCTTGCTGCTGAGAGCTACCACATAATTTACACAATATTTAATAATTTGATCTTTTTGTCTTGGATGCATCTGTGTGGGTAATCTTTCCAGAGAAATATCTTAAAATTGACGTGAAGTGAAACTAAAATATATTTATTTACATAAATATTTGTATGTACAAAAACAAAACAAAAAACGTCACAAGATTTTATTGTAGTTTGGCTTAAAAGAAGGTGTAAAGTTCAAAACATTAAAAAAAATATATTTTTGAATGTTTTGGCTAATTTGATAATACTTTTTTGCTTCTATAAAGTAGTATCACATTCAGCACCTGACTTTCCATATTATATTTTTTCAGATTTGAAAACAGACATCCTCTGCTTTGTGGGTTATTTGAGACCTTGTTGCCAGTGTTCCTACAATATATCGGATAGCTCCAAACATCAAGAGAGACAAGTTGAGAAGACTGTATTTACCTTTCAGATCATTGACCTGAAGAGCACTGGGTCAAGTGACTCTGTCAACAGAACTGGAGCCTGTGTGACTGTTGGCGTCTGTCTCTAGCATTTGGTTTGAACTGAAAAGATCAGTCTTTTAGATAATAATTTTTAAAGTTTTTCTTTTTCTTTTTTAAAAACCTTTACACTTAGTAATCACTGTTTGAATGAATCATTACAATGACATTTCTCTGAGAAACCCTAGTCAAATGCATTAAAATCTATTTGCATATTAGAACTTAAAGTTCAGGTTATTATTATATAATCCGGAAGAAGAACATTAAGAAAAATATTGAACAATGTTAAAGAAATATATTTGAAAGTAAAGTATACAGAATTCATGTTATTTTCACTCTGTGCTCTAGTATGCATTCACAGTCAAAGGAGTTGGAGCACCAGGCAGATTTCCCCAATAGGTCATTGCAAGAACAACAGCTCATAGTGCAAAATTGTCTTTCTCAGTTTCACCAGTAGATGGCAAACTCTACACACCAGTCAGTCCCACATCATCACCCAGGCATTCAGGTCTCCAAACTGCCTAAACAACCTATTACACAGAGCTTTGCATAGGTGTGCCTGAAAGTTGGCCTCTTTTAGCCAATCAAATTGCTCACTGTGCTTTAGTGCTGCTATGATGGCGGGTTAATACAGAGATGCTTAAGGGATAGTTCACCAAAAAAGGAAAATTCTGTCATCAAATTCGCAGCTCAAATTGTTCCAAACCTGTATACATTTCTTTCTTCTAACAGGGACTTCTTTTGTAACATCCTACAAGGTAAAAAAAGAAAAGTAAAGGATGACATCTAGTCGAGAAGACTAACTTTAATTTCCAACCAAAATCTGTACTTTACTTGAGTATTATTTTTTTCTGGAAACTTTTTACTTTAACTTCACTACATTTGAAAGACAAATATTGTACTTTTTTCTCCACTACTTTTCTGTCTAGGTCCTTGAGTAGAAAGTAGTGACGTCAGTAATCAGGGTATCTTCCGTCCATTTCATTTCCAATTTGAAATGAAATAAGCAAAAACGAGAAAACATCATCAGCAGTTTTGCATTACAGTATTTGCAATGACCACCCCTTGCCCAAAACTGAGCGTATTGTCTAAAAGAAGAGTTATTGTGACTGCTGCGTATTTACACTTGACAGAACATTGATGCTTCACCCGCTCTGTGCGGTCTAGTGCAGCACTGCACAGATTTAACTCTGCACAGCTAAATAAAACCGGCTGGGTGCAGAATCAGATTAATATTTAATATTTCTGAAATAAATATTTCTGTGAAACGCGTTAAGTTGCACAGCCCTGTACAGTTTAAGAAGCGGTACGCAGAGCCATATAGGACTATTATTTTGTTGAAAAGACCTGGGACATTACTGATGACGTCACAGGCTCAGATTTGCTTGACCAATCGGCTTAAAGGGGCGTCTCATGACCGCTCACATGTGCAAAACTGATTTGGAAGTCATTTATCCGTTTTTGACCCGTTAACCAAAAAACGAAAATTCTAGCCGAAATCTCTTTTTTTCGTTTTTTATAAAAAACGAAAAAACGAATAAAGGCGCGTTTTCTCATTTTTGCTTATTTCATTTCAAATTGGAAATGAAATGGACGGAAGATACCCTGATTGTCAGTCGGGATCATTTTGGTTGGAAATGAAAGTCAGTTTGACGTCAGAACTCGACTGATGTTGGTTTCTGATGTCAAACCGATTTTCATTTTCAACAACAATACAACGTCTGTCCAACGTTGGAGATTAACGTCAATCTGACGTTGGATTCTGACATCAACCTGATTTTCATTTTCAACGTTGGGTTTGAAAATGAAAATGAAAAATGAAAATGAAACTTTTACTTAAGTAAAAATCAGTCCTTACAACTTTAACTTGTAACGGAGTAATATTTGACTAGTAGTATCTGTACTTTCACTTTGTGAACCTTGTCCACCTCTGGTGGTTTCTGACATTCTTCAAAATATCTTCTTTTGTGTCATACTGTTTTGTGTCAAAAAGAAGAAAGAAATTTATACAGGTTTGGAACAACTTGAGCTGAGTAGCCTAGCATATGATGACAGAATTTTCCTTTTGGGGTGAACTATCCCTTTAAATCCAATTATTAAGGTTAGACCTCAGACTCTGAACTGTTTTTAATCAATTCACCTACATTTAAGTTACTTCTGAGAAAATCATGTTTTTTGGGGGGGGGGGGGGGGGGGGGGGGGGGTTTGCATCATTTGTTCTCAGATGCCACTTGATTTTTGCATTTTGCATCTAATCCAGTGACATTTAAACATTTATGTGGGGCTAAAGTGTTCCAAATTATGTCCAAATACTTTTGGGGCCACTTTATATGGCATTGAGCACAATGTTAAGTCAAATTCATCTAACGTTTGGCTAGTAAACATGAATTGAGGTAGAGTGATAATTTATCCCATATCACAACTGACACAACAAAGTGTTTTCTGTAAGCCATTCTTCCCTGTTGTGACAGTGTGAATGAAGGCATTTGATCCAGCTGCAGGACAGAGGCCATTTCTTTTATTAGGGACAGCAGTATGACTGTGAGTTTAAATGGCTTCTATTGTTCTATTGTGTTCCCACACACACACTTGCATCACTGCAAGCACAGAGCATTTTTCCTGGATTGTGGAATACAGGGAGATGGACACAGAAAGTTCAAGGGAAAGAGATATAACCATCATTTTTTTACTGTTGCAACTGTCCCACAGATATATCCATCATCAGCCAATCAGTGTTGAACAAACAGGTACTGTGACAGATACCACACCTATGATAGGCACCGGCAGGTGGAGAAAAGAGCGAGAGGGTGGAGAATAGAAGAGCCCGAGAACCGAGGAAAAAGTGGAAGAAAACAGGCGCTGCTTCAAGAATTTGACTGCGATTCATGTGGACACTGTTGGAAAGTTTAGATCAGCAAGGGAACAACATAACAAGGACTCGTTGTCCGAGAAAGGAAGAGACACAGGACAAAGTGTGGAGGATGGACACATGGCTGAATGAAGTCCAGAAGCATCCAGCCCTGTATGTCTTCTGCTGTTCTGTAACCTTCAGGATTCTTCACAGGTTCCTGCAGACTGTGCCCTGCCCCGGCATAGTGGACACAGACCCCTGGAAGACGTGGAAATGGAGGAACCTCTCAGTGTCACTCGTCCACTCACTGCTGACCGGCATCTGGGCCGTCGCCTGGTGAGCTGCACTTTTTTAAGTTTTCATTCATTTGTTTTCATTGAATTGTTTTACAATAAGAGCAACAAAGCACCACACAATTTAAATGCAGTTTCAGCATCTAAATAACTCTGTAAAGCAAAAAATACAACAAATCTTAACTTTCAATAGCCTAGGCATATATATATAGCCTATATTCTTCAAAACAAGTTTTATTATTTAGAATCTAGAATTTTAAACAATTTAATTAGACTTTTTAAAAAAAAAAATCTATCGTAGTATGTTTAGTGTATTTTAAGGATGTTTTTTACAAGGCAAAACATTGAATAAGACACGGCACGGCAGGTTCAGCACAGTATATAGTCTACATACAGAATCAAAGCATATTATAGTTGTTGTGTTGAAATCGTAATAACTTGTTTATTGCTAGACATTGCTTTAATAGCACTGTCTAAGAATAAACACAAGTTATTGAATGTTCATAAACAGCACTTAACCTTTAGTTACAGATCTTTCGGTTTAGAAACAGGAAGAACCTGCTGGACCGGCATCATGGATTCAGAGAATGGTGTTGTAATTACTTTTGTACAGAGTATGAATCACTTCACACCACAACCCAAGCAAGACTTTCTATAAGCAATGTTTTTTTTCACCTATGTTCCTCGACAGTTTTTTGCATCCCTCTGCCATTCTGACTCCTCTCTATTGGCTGGTTCCTATCCCAGCCAGGGATACGGGGGAGTAGCCTACTCTGGGTTCAAGCCAAATTCCGAGCTCGGAGCCCTCAACTCGGAGAGCACGCCACATACACATACTCTTTTACTCTATCTGATTATTTGTGTGAACTCATGAACTGTGTCTGTTACTGAGGACATGTCTGTTGTATCTTGATCCTGCATGAATCTCTGTGTGTGTGTGTGCCGACAGTGTTATTCAACATCCTGTGATGGTACATGAAATTCACTCAACCTACACCCCTTCATCCTACATGCTAGTCATCGTCTCATCTGGTCAGTAAACACGTCGTCATATCAGGAACACATGGCAATAACATACAGTAAAATGCAGCTCACATCTTATTTATCTGATGCTCATGTTCAAGCATATAGAAAATATGTCCTGCCTCTGATCTAATGAAAAGAGTTGAAGCTGTTCTGCGACTCAGGTCTTTGGAATAATGTTGTAGAAAATTATTAACACCTTAAAGCTGTGCATATACAGTATACAGTGTATATTAAATATACTGTACATGTGAGCATGTGAGAATAGATGTGTATGTATGCATATTATACATAACCATTAAAACATTTGTGATCAGTTGTTTTAATGTTTTAAAAAATTTTTTTTGGAAAGACATATCTCATGTTCACCAAGGCCAAATTTCAGTACAAACAAGAAATATTGTGAAATAAAAATAATGTATTCCTGCGATGGCAAAGCTGAATTTTCAGCATCATTTTTGGTGAATATAAAGTTTAAAAGAACAGGTCTTTACTAAAGCAATTCCCTTGAGTGTTTTACAGTGAATTTAGAACAGCTAAGGGGTGTTGCTAGGCACGATGTGGAGCCCCTTAACTGTTCTAAATTCACTGTAAAACACGGCTTCAAGGAGCGTATTGCTTTTATAAAACGGTTACTCCATAAAAATATTTTATTCATAAAATAAACACCAGCAACAAAAAATATAACGTTATAACACATTTATTCCTCCGCCAAGCAATGTAGTTCCAAAGAGGTTGCCAAGAAACACATGCAGCAACAAAGAATCTCAAACGGCAGTTGCGCAGTAATACTAGTAATGCTGTTACGGGTGTATGTTTATTGAGTAATTTACAACGGCTTCGAACGCGGCTCAACCAATCAGAATCACAGAACTATCCGTTTTATAATAAAGCAATAAGCCACGCAAAGCCGTGTTTTACACTGTTGTAAATTACTCAACATATAATATATATATTCAGCATTGATCTCTTTCAACAGGGTATTTCATTCAGGATGCTGGCGACATTATTTTTAGTGGCTACGCAAAAGCATCTTGGGAGTTTTTACTTCACCATGTTATGGTAAGTCAACACACGGTTATCAAAATAAACATTCTGACATTAGAGAGGGTTGTGGTTTAAAAATTGTGGTTTAAAAATAAAAATTCTATCAGCTAAACATTAAGTTAGCTACACTGTTTACTTCTGAAGTAAAAAAGTAGCGATTCTTTTTGAGAAATGTAGCGATTCTTTTCAAGGTTGTTATTATACATTTATTACAATGTAATTATGTGTTTATTACAATGTAATTATATATTTATTACAGTGTTATTATACATTTAATACAATGTAATTATACGTTTATTACATGTAAGTATACATTTATTACACATTACACAAGAAATCTGACCTGACGGTACATAGGCTTCGCTATATTCAACAACAGTCTGAATACCACTCTGCTTTTAACATTGCACGTAAAAACTACTATTCTAACATCATTGGAAATGCTGCAACTAATTCTAAAGCTCTATTTAAGACTGTTGACAATCTTCTTAAACCAACTAAGTCCATTGTTTACTCCTCTGTTGACCAGTGTAATTCTTTTCTACATTATTTCACTGGTAAGATTGATGATATATACAGTTCCCTTACCGCCATCACCACAGTTGAGTTAGTTGATACACTGCCTTTACATCCCCCGATCACTACTTTTTCGAACTTTGACATGGTTGGAGTTGATTTCATTACAAATACAGTTAAGTCCATGAATTCAACCACCAGTATTTTAGATCCGGTTCCTTTCTCGGTCATTAAGAACTGCCTTGGATTAATTTGCCCTCATATGCTTTCTATTCTAAATTTATCATTGAGTTCTGGATTCATCCCTCCAGAATTAAAAATAGCTGCCATTACACCAGTCCCTACGAAGCCTGGTTGTGATGTCTCTGATTTGTCTAACTTTAGGCCTATTTCAAACCTTCCATTCCTGGCCAAAGTTCTGGAGCGTGCTGTGGCTATTCAGCTAAATCATCATCTAGCACAAAATAGTCTTCTTGAACCTTTTCAATCTGGGTTCAGAGAAGGGCATAGCACTGAGACCGCCTTAGTGAGGGTCGTAAATGACCTTCTTATCGCAGCAGATTCTGGTGTATGCAGTATTTTGGTCTTGCTAGACCTCAGTGCTGCTTTCGACACTCTATGTCATTCTCTCTTGCTGAATAGGATGGAAAATTGGCTGGGTATTTCTGGAGTTGTACTCAGTTGGTTTAAATCTTATTTAGCGCATCGGGCACAGTTTGTAAGCTTGGGCATTTACAAATCGGATACCGTGCCTGTGCGACAGGGAGTTCCTCAAGGTTCAGTGCTAGTTCCAATCTTATTTAATATTTACATGCTTCCACTTGGCCAGATCATCAGTAAATATGACCTTGGGTATCACTGTTATGCGGATGATACACAGATTTACATCACCACAAATCCGGACGCACATTGCTCATTAATAACTTTGCATAGCTGTCTAGCAGAGATCAGCACATGGATGCAGAACAACTTCCTGAACCTAAATGGCTCTAAAACGGAACTAATGTTGATTGGTACAGTGGTGGCTATTCGTAAGGCTGAGCAGGTTAGTCTGTTTGTTGACTCTAGCAGGGTAACTCCCACTCCACATGTGCGGAATCTTGGTGTAATTTTTGACTCACAGTTGAGTTTTGAAGCACACATAAAACAGGTCTCTAGAACTGCTTTTTACCATCTGAGAAATATTGCACGACTTAGACCATTTCTTTCGTTTGTAGACACAGAAAGGCTCATACATGCCTTCATTACAACTAGGCTAGACTATTGTAATGCCCTGTTCTCTGGCCTTCCAGCAAAATCATTAAACAGGCTACAGTATATACAGAACTCTGCTGCTCGTGTGCTCACTCGTACCTCTCCTCGGGAGCACATTACACCGGTCCTTTCACAGTTGCACTGGCTTCCAGTAAAGGCGAGAATTGATTTTAAAGTTCTCATTCTAACATACAAGGCACTACATGGGATCGCTCCAGCGTACCTACGTGATCTTATTAGCCCTTATACTCCATCACGTTCTCTCCGCTCTGCAAATTCTCTCTTATTACATCAGCCTTTGTGTAAGCTCAAGACCATGGGGGAAAGAGCTTTTTCCTGCAAAGCCCCCAAGCTATGGAATCTACTTCCTTCTATAATCAAAAGTGCGCCAACGTTGGGACAATTCAAAGGATTAATTAAGACACATTTGTTCAAGGCTACTTTTTCTTAATTGTTTTTATTGCTCTTGCTGTATTTGTTTATTTCATTGTATGCGCTTTGGGTTTGAGAAAAGCGCATTATAAATAAAATGTATTATTATTATTATTATTACAGTGTTATTATACATTTATTACAATATAATTATACATTTATTACAGTGTTATACATTTGTTACATTATTATTATTATACATTTGTTACATTAATATTTTGTTACATTATTCTTTTTTTTTAAAGTAGCGATTCTTTTTTAAGAAGTAGCGATTCTTTCCTGAAAAAGTAGCGATTCTTTTTGAAAAAGTAGCGATTCTTTTTGGAAAAAGTAGCGATTTTTGAAAAAGTAGCGATTCTTTTAAAAAAAAATAGCGATTCTTTTTGAAAAAGTAGCGATTCTTTTTGGAAAAGTAGCGATTCTTTTTGTAAAAAGTAGTGTAAAAAATGTAATTATACATTTGTTACAGTCTTGTTATACATTTATTACAATGTAATTATACGTTTATTGCAATGTAATTATATGTTTATTACAGTGTTATTATACGTTTATTACAGTGTTATTATACATTTGTTACATTATTATTATCATACATTTGTTACATTATTATTTTGTTACATTATTCTTTTTGAAAAAAGTAGCGATTTTTAAAAAAGTAGCGATTCTTTTTGAAAAAAGTAGCGATTCTTTTTGAAAAAAGTAGCGATTCTTTTTGAAAAAATTAGCGATTCTTTTCTGAAAAAGTAGAGATTCTTTTTGGAAAAAGTAGCGATTCTTTTTGAAAAAGTAGCGATTCTTTTCTGAAAAAGTAGCGATTCTTTTTGAAAAAAATTAGCGATTCTTTTCTGAAAAAGTAGCGATTCTTTAAAAAAAAGTAGCGATTCTTTTTGAAAAAGTAGCGATTCTTTTTGAAAAAAGTAGTGTAAAATTTTTTTATTATACATTTGTTACATTCTTATTATACATTTATTACAATGTAATTATACGTTTATTGCAATGTAATTGTACATTTATTACAGTGTTATTATAGGTTTATTACAATGTGAAAGAGACAACTGACAGGAGGAAAGAGACCCCAATGGGGCTGGTAAGGGTTAGCTACCCTTGTCGGCAGTATCCAGCTCCGTGTTTACAGGATGCTGGAGACACCCGCCCAAGGCTTCTGAGAAATTAAAGAGAAAATACCCCTAGAGTCTGCGAGAGCGGGGGCGGAAGATGACTCAATGTTGGACAACATGGTTAACGACTTAGGAATGGAAACGGATATGAGTATGGAGAGTAGGGATGTGCAAAGCAGCCGGTATCTGTATTTGTATTCGAGTAAGGCCACGCCCCCTTGTTGGGTTCTGACGTTTAATGACGTAGGGCTAGCTCATTGGTCGCACGTCAGAGGCACCCGCGCCATTGGATGTGATGGTGGTAGCTGTGCAGCTGCAAATGCGTTTTACATAAAAGCTTCCATTTCCTCTATTTACTGGAAAGGAAAAACTCCTTTTCCTCGATTTACTGAAGCTTTCATGTAAAACACATTTGCAGCTGCAGCTGCTGCACAGTTAGCACATTGAGCGTCTGGCTCACTCATAGTCGGTGCTGCGGCAACTGCACATCCAATGGCGCGGGCGCCTCTGACGTGCGAACATGGAATAATCTATCGATCAAACTCCGTTTCCCGAAAGTTATAAACTGCCTCCATAACCCATTTAAGGTACAAAAATCTATGCAGCAAAAATAGTGATGCAGTTAAGTGTTTTTATTTTCGCTCAGCCGAGCCCTCTCTGTTGCTGTGTGGAGCAGCCTGTCAGTCACCTCTTCCTGAACGTCACTCACGCACTGCGGTCTCATAAGGAAACGCAGCTTTTTGATATAAAGTTTTTCTTGTTCCCGAATACAAATATTTGTAATAAGTATTTGTTCGAAATAAGTATTCGTAGAAAACACGTTATTTGTGCCTTTCCGAATACCGTATTCGGGTTCGGCTCCACCCCTAATGGAGAGTAAGACTAGTCCAAGATCTGCAGTTAGTAAAGTCATTGAACTCCAAGTTTGTGTCTGTGGCTGTAGCAAGGCGACAACGGTCAGGGGTTTGAAGGTTCATCAAGGGAAAATGAAATGCTTGAGGGAGAAGGGGCAAGGGCCTCCCATTGATCAGTACTTCTTAGGAAGTCAGTCAAGTCAGTCGAATGAAATCCAGCGACAGGAAGCAAACCACAGCTCGCAGGATATCAGCACCCCTGTCATAGAGGAGAGGAGGGCTTGCACAGTTAGTGATGAACATATTCATACTTGTGAACCCGGTCAGACTAAACAGCATAAGAGAGAAAAGAACCTCAATGGGCATAGGCCTGGAGTTAGATGGCCAAGAGCTTGTGAGAAAACTGCATGGGACACGGTAAACACATATCTATGAATTTGCATTGGAAAGATTAACTGGTGCAGTTGAAAAGAAGCTGGATAAATTTGGGGACATCATTTACGCATATGGAAGTGAGAGGTTTGGTGTGGAAAAAATGAAGGAAAAAGTACAGACTACTCCTGGAATGTCTAGACGGCAGCAGAAAATTGAAGGGTTAGTTAGAGAAAGGAGACAGCTGAGGAAGCAATGGAAAAGAGCAGAAAAAAGTCAGAAGGAGGGACTCAATCTCTTACAAAGGGCCATAAAAGATAAGCTGGCAACATTACGCAGAGCTGAGCGTCTACGGAAACGCTACAAAAAGAAGGAACGTGCGAGGGCTAATTTCTATAAAGACCCATTCAAATTCGTAAAGAAGTTATTCACCAGGGAGAAGAATGGCACTTTAAAAGCATCTAGGGTTGAGCTAGAGAGATATTTGGAGGAAACGAATACAAATGCAAAAAGGCATGAGCCTATGTCAATTCCATCAGACATACCACCTATCAACCCACCAGAATACCAAATGGAGGTCTGTGCACCTAAGTGGAAAGAGGTAGAGCAGGCTGTGAGAAAGGCAAGGGCTTCATCATCTCCAGGGCCTAATGGAGTTCCGTACAGAGTGCACAAGAGTGCTTCAGGAGTCCTGCGAATTCTGTGGAAATTGATAAAAGTGGCATGGGAAAAACAGGTTGTACCTAGAGCATGGCGCAGAGCAGGTGGAGTCTTTATACCTAAAGAAAAAGATGCTACAAGCATCAGTCAGTTTCGTCCTATTTCACTATTAAACGTCGAAGGTAAGATTTTCTTCAGCATTATTGCCCAGAGATTGTCCACCTACCTATTAAAGAATGGCTTCATTGACACTTCAGTTCAAAAGGCGGGCATTTCAGGGTTCTCAGGATGCTTAGAACACATCAATGTTATCTGGCAACGAATTCAGTCAGCTAAAAGGGAGAGGAAGGAGCTCCATGTGACATTCCTTGATTTGGCTAATGCATATGGTTCAGTGCCACATGAGCTTCTTTGGACAGCATTTGATTTTTTCAGAGTACCAATGTCAATAACAAATTTAGTGAAAGCCTATTTTGGAGATTTGCAATTTAGTTTCTCAACTCCAAAATGCAGCACCGCATGGCAATGCTTATAGGTTGGAATAATGGCAGGATGCACCATTTCTCCACTGGCTTTTACCATGGCAATGGAAGTAATCATTAGGGCATCAAGATGGGTAGTAGGAGGAGAGCGCTTGGCTTCTGGGATGCGACTACCACCAATCAGAGCATACATGGATGACATGACAACCATGACTACAACGGTCTACAGCCTGCACTAATCGGTTATTAGGGAAGTTAACAGATAATATTGAATGGGCACGAATGCAATTTAAGCCCTCTAAATCAAGGAGCATCTCAATAGTTAAATGAAAGGTAGTAGATAAAACATTCTTCATTAATGGTGAGGCAATACCAACAGTTTCTGAGAGGCCAGTGAAGAGTCTTGGGAGATGGTACGATGGGGATCTAAAGGACACAGTTCGAGTGGGAGAAGTTAGACGACAAGCAGTGGAAGGGTTGAAGAGCATAAACAGCTGTGCTCTACCAGGCAAACTAAAACTCTGGTGCTTTCAGTTTGGTCTACTGCCAAGGTTGCTGTGGCCACTGGCTGTGTACGAGGTTTCTTTGACAACAGTGGATAAGCTGGAAGCGTTAATAAGTTCATACATAAGGAAATGGTTGGCAGTTCCACGCACAAAAAGAACTGCAAAACTCGACTGCTTTACGGCATACGTCACTTCCCCCACCACTTCCTCAAATTGTCTATGGCCATTGCAGACATCCCAAGTCTATAGCGTCTCCCTGATGCCCGCAAATTAGTTCAAATCTGCCGGAATCTAGAGCGCGCATGCGAGACAGAACATACTGCGCGCATAACATACATGGCGCAAGCACTGCAGAGAGGTAGAGCGTGAGAGACCTTGCGAGTGTGCCTCACGAAAGCTAGTCAACCAACCCGCCACCCCCCGTCAACAATCCAGTCACCAAGATATACCTCCCTGAAATGACTTCTTGCAGGTTGGGATGTCTGCCATTGTTGATTCCAAAGCCGGTGCTGGATAAACAGCGAGCGTGCGCGTGTGACAGTAGGCTGTGGTAGGCTAAATTATTTACGACAGCGGTAATGGACAATTCCGCTTCCAACCTGTAGGGCGAAAAGTTCCTTGGTGTTGCTTTAAAAACTGGTAGAAAGTGGTCAGCAAAGAAATCTGTAGTAGAGGCAAAGGCTGACCTTTAAATTGGGGATATCGTGGGACAGGTACAGCATGGAAGAGGGGGTTTTGGGCTCAGTTTAGCTCCTCCTAAATGGCACAAGGCAGGCTCAGCTCAAAGGAGGAAGCTGGTAGTCAACGAGGTGCGAAAGCAGGAGGAGAGGATGAGGTGTATAAAGGCCATTTCCCAGGCCAAGCAGGGAGAGTGGATGAGATGGGAGAGTGTGGAACAACGCAAAATGGGCTGGCAAGACCTTTGGTCAATGGAAGAGAGGAGGATCAGTTTCCTTATTAGGTCAACATATGATGTTCTCCCATCACCGCAGAACCTTAACCTCTGGGTAGGAGAGGATCCCTCTTGTCCTTTGTGTTCAACATCTGCCACATTAAGGCACATTTTGACAGGATGTAAGGTGGCTCTTAGCCAAGGTCGGTTTACTTGGCGCCATGACCAAGTATTGCGATGTTTGGCTTTAGCATTGGAAGGCAAGCGTAGTATGACCAATAAGTTGCCGCCTGTTCTAGCAAAACATTACACGCAGAAGACAATATTCCTCCGCCCAGGCGAGCAACCACCAAGAAAAGGTGCTAACACCAATTCTCGCCCAGGACAACTGGAAGCCGCTAGGGACTGGAAGATGCTGGCTGATCTTGATCAACGGCTTATTTTTCCACCTGAGATTGCCACCACTAACCTACGACCAGATATTGTTTTGTGGTCTGGATCAGCACGCATTGTTCAACTGATAGAGTTAAAGGGTTAGTTCACCCAAAAATGAAAATTAAGTTATTAATTACTCACCCCCATGCTGTACCAACCCCGTAAGACCTTCGTTCGTCTTCGGAACACAAATGAAGATATTTTTGATTAAATGTGACAGCTGGATCACTCCTACATAGGCTTCCTAAGGGAATGAATCCTGACGTCCCAGAAAGTCAATGAAGAAAATGTTTAAATATTCCATGTCACAACAGTGGCTCAACTATAAGTTTATCAAGCGACGAGAATACTTTTTGTGCGGAAATAAAACAAAATAACGACTTTATTCGACTATTCCTTTTCTTCCTTGTAGGCCTGAAACGAGACTTCAAGAGATTTCCACGACGCATGCGCGTGAATTGCGATCTCCTTCAACTACTTCAGTTAAGTTCTCGCGCGTGCGCGTCGTGGAAATCTCTTGAAGTCTCGTTTCAGGCCTACAAGGAAGAAAAGGAATAGTCGAATTAAGTCGTTATTTTTGTTTGTTTTTTCGCACAAAAAGTATTCTCGTCGCTTGATAAACTTATAGTTGAGCCACTGTTGTGACATGGAATATTTAAAGATTTTCTTCATTGACTTTCTGGGACGTCAGGATTCATTTCCTTAGGGAGCCTATGGAGGAGTGATCCAGCTGTCACATTTAATAAAAAATATCTTCATTTGTGTTCCGAAGACGAACGAAGGTCTTACGGGGTTGGTACAGCATGGGGGTGAGTAATTAATGACTTAATTTTCATTTTTGGGTGAACTAACCCTTTAACAGTGCCATGGGAGGATGCTATAGATGAGGCATATGAGAGGAAGAAACTGCGGTATACTCATCTGGCCACTGAAGCAGAACAGCGAGGATGGAGAGTCCAGGTTTATCCAGTGGAAGTGGGTTGTCGAGGTTTTGTGGCACACTCTACAACCCGGTTCCTCAGAGACGTCGGATTCAGTGGCCAAGAGTTGCGTCGCACAGTAAAGAACTTATCTGAAGCAGCCAAAAGGAGCAGCAACTGGCTGTGGTTGAGACGGAAAGATTCTAGCTGGCTGTGTACAGGCCGCCACGCTACGGTTTCGTAGAATTCTTGAAAACTTGAAGAGTCTGTTGGTTTATTTGTATAGGTTGTATAGTATTTACAGTCATTACGTTCCTGTGTATATTGCGTTTGAATGACGGGTGGTTGGGCAGATATTGTGTTTTTGCGGTAGGTGGTATGCCATACGGAACCGTTGCCACTGAAACTGCATATTAACGCACCAGTGGGGCTCGACAGCCTTAGTCAAACGGGTTGGCGCGAATGGTTGGGTTGCGGAGAGATTGTAAGATTGTGGTTAGGTCTCAGCAGCAGGAGGGATGTAGAGGTCAGTAAGCTGGGCTGAGTTGAGTGGGGGACGGAGGGGGGCGACTCTGGGACGCCAGAGTCACTGTCGAGCCCTCTTGAGGTGTTGTGGGCTAGTCGACGAAACACTGAGGACGGAAGGTGCCCACTTGAAGACCCTAGAGATGTCCCCAACTTGGCTCAATCCAGACGGTTGTTGTGCTGGTCCACTAGGGAGACCACACTGTAGTTGCAGCCGTCGTGTGTGCTGACGCGCCAAGCACACTGCAGTCGTTAACGCCGGACAGAAGGGGAGTCACACCACCATATGGAAAGAAGCGTAAATGGGTGAAGCATAGTTTACTGTAAAGCTACGTCTTAGTGTTGCTTATCTTGGTGAAAGCCGAGTACAAATCAGCATGAAGTTTTAACATCTACTCTCGTGTAATGGAAATCATTACATTACAGTGTTATTATACATTACAGTGTTATTATACTTTACAGTGTTATTATATGTTTATTACAATGTAATTATAGATTTATTACATTATTATTATACATTTGTTACATTATTATTTTGTTACATTTTTCTTTTTTAAAATAGCGATTCTTTTTGGAAAAAGTAGCGATTCTTTTTGGAAAAGTATCGAATCTTTTTGAAAAAAGTAGTGTAAAAACTGTAATTATACATTTATTACAGTGTTATTTTAGATTTATTACAGTGTTATTATATGTTTATTACAATGTAACTATACATTTATTACAGTGTTATTATACATTTATTACAATGTAATTATAAATGTATTACAGTGTTATTATTATGCATTTGTCACATTATTTTGTTACATTATTCTTTTTGAAAAAGTATAGATTCTTTTTGAAAAAGTAGTGTAAAAAATTTAATTATACATTTGTTAGTCTTATTATACATTAGTGTTATTATAGATTTATTAGAATGTAATTATACATTTATTACAGTGTTATCATACATTAGTGTTATTATACGTTTATTACAATTTAATTATACATTACAGTGTTATACGTTTATTAGAATGTAATTATACATTTGTTACATTATTATTATTATACATTTGTTACATTATTATTTTGTTGCATTATTCTTTAAAAAAAAGTAGCGATTCTTTTTGAAACGCTTAACATTATCGTTTTATCAGAGTTTAGGCTCCTGTGTAATAGTAGCCTACGCTATTCAGCAACTCAAACATACCAAACCAACAATTACTAAAAACACACAAAAACTGATTTTCCATGGGCATTGCACTAGTATATTTAATTTGATAATTGCATATTTAAAAAATTCCATTAACGTAAGAAATGTTCACAATTCTTAATGTAATCGATTTTACCCCTATTCACCTGGGTTTCTCTTGTATCTTTTCCTGTAGGTGATCTGGTGTTTCCTGTACGCCGTGTTCACACATCAGTATGTGGCGGGTGCAGTGGTGGCTTTATTTGTGGAGGTGAACAGCGTGTTCCTGCACACACGTTTACTGCTCAAACTGGCTAAGGTGGCCCAAAACTCTTTCATCTACACTGTTAACAAACTGTTGAATGTGGTGACCTACGTGAGCTTCCGGCTTGGAGCACAGTTTTACCTCACATGGTACCTCATACATCACTACTCGTCGTTGGATCATGCCCTCTACTTCCTGACGACCATGATGCTCATGAACATTATGATTCTCATCTATTTCTACCGCCTCCTCCGAACAGACTTCTTCAACAAGCGTCCTCACAACAGCGTTCCTAAATTTGCTGAGGACTAAACTAACAGATGCTGATGTCTATCGGTCCATAAACCAAAGGCTGCATTCAACATTTATCTTTACATTTACAGTACATTTATCTGAGATATCTGTACTGAACAGACAGACCTCACCAGAAACAGTCTGCTGCCAATCAGGGACATTTAAAACATGTTAGAATAGAACATATATTTGGAATAAAAAAAAAGTTTAAAACAAACTCAAACAACTTTAAAATCAACAAGGTTCATGGTAGCCAATTGTTTAAGATTCTGTTACAGATGGGTTTTACACTGCAAAAAGTGATTTTCTTAGCATTCTTGCCTTTTTTCCAGTACAAATATTGCAAAAGAAGCATTTACTTGAGAAACAAAATTACGTTAAGACAAGTCTGATATTTTCTTACAAAATAAAATCAAAATTGTGTTTATGCATAAAACAAGAAAAAAATTCTGCCAATGGGTTAAGAAAAATAAAACCTCTTTCCCTTTGAATTAAGTTTGTTTCTTAGCCCACTGGCAGATTTATTTTCAGAAAACAAGACTTAATATATGATGTAATTTTTAATTTTAAGTTAACATATCTTAAATTAAAATTGTTTAGATGTTTATCCTGGCAAACTAAACAATACTAAGAAAATAACTGTTTGTAGTGTATCCAAGGCAAGGGTAATTTAAACTGTTAAAACGACAAATTATTTGAATTAGCCAGTTTTTTAAAGGATTTTCCTAAAATGGTAACTGAAGGGTAAGTGTCAGATTCTAATCTAAAGTAATACTGACATCAAGCTTTGCAAACAAATGCAGAAGTTTAAACCAGCTTTATAAATTCCTTCTGAGGGAGCACTGACAGGGAATTCAACCTTCAAAGAAAATGATCAAATAAAGTATTTGTCCTAATAAATTATGTATTAGGCATGAAGTTCTGTCAGCAAATACAGCAACCTCAGTTCTGCAGAAATTGCAAAAATGGATCACCATTTCATATTTTCCTGAACACATGGTGGTAGGAATGTTCATTCAGTCAAATAATAGATATACGTTCATTTTTTTTTTCTATCAAGTATTTAACATGCCAAAATTTTTTGAAAATGCTTTACATTCAAACAGATTAGTTAACCTTTCCCAGGCTGTTGTGAATATATTTAAGAAAATGCAAATAATGTTCCAACAATAAAAGAGTTTGAAATGGGACTGTGAATTACTATTTGCAAAAATCTTTTGAGTTTGCCTTTCATATTTAATTCAGGAGTCAACCATTTTCAGGCTTGTTGCATTGATATAACTGGAAAATATTTTGTAACCTCTCCATTTCTCCTCGCATCAAGGAAAACTTAAGGTAAGTCACGGTGCCATTTTTAATTTCTCCCCTAAAGATCAAACTAAAAACATTGCCCTGCACTCAATGGGCTGCACCAATAAGTCTGAACCTAACTGGGTAGGATGAATGGAACAACAGGAAACTGAAATTAACTAAATCTAGAAATCCATGGTCATGATGCACAAACTTCAATTCTTATGTATAAATTAGAGTAATTCTGACATTTAATACATCTTAAATGAATGATGATTAAATTATGATAGGAGAATATTAACCTGCTGATGCTCTAGCTTACATAAATGAAAATGTTTGGGTAAAAAAACAACAAAAAAAAACAAAAAAAAAAACACCTGTTCTCAAAACCACAGCTTAATTCTAAACTCGTTTTAAATGCAAACAAATGAAGCCACAACAAAAATAGTTTTTACAAACATTTATTCTTCTGTACATCTGACCAAGAGCACTTTAGATGATGCCGATCTGTAAGAAAAGAAGATGACAATCAGCACAGTTCAGAGCACAAACATTTCACAAAAGAAAGACAACAAAGCATCAGTGGTTCCTTTGAATGCATCAGAATCATTCAGGCAAAAACAAAGTTTACATCATTTGCAGAGAATGACAGTTCCCTCAACATGTATCCCTTGATGCATGTGTGAACGGCACATTTACAAATTCACCTTGTTTGCAACATCCAAAGCATCGTAATCTGGTGCAAGACGAACGTATGCCTTCTTTTCGCCATCAGGCCTGCAGGGAGCAATAAAGCATTTAGAACATTTCATCGCATCTTCACAAATCGGACAATTCTATTCCTGTGCATCAGAGGTTCCTTTGATAACATCAAATTTCAGAGTAATGATTATCTTTCCATCATTGCACAGCAGGGCTTCTCCCACAATGACTATCATTCTAGCAGACTTCACTGGCCAGAAAAGCATTGATTTAAAACAGTGGTTCTCAAACTTTTTGACTCAAAGCTCCTCTATTAACCGCAATATGCAAAGGCTTCCAGATATTGGCTATTTCCAGTATTCCTGCTGTAATTTAACAAACTCTTTCCTTTTTTAAAACATTATTCCCAGAAATCGGGAGCATTGACATTTTAACCCCTGGTTTCACAGAAAAGCCTTAAGCTAGTCTGGGACTAAAATGCATGTTTGAGCGATCTTGAGGTTGCCTTGGAAATTCACGGAGGTCCCCGGACCCCTGGTTGAGAACCACTGCTTTAAAAGACTTGAAAAACAAAGCAAGTTCTACCTGATCAGTGTGTTGACTTTAGCCACATCGATGTCGTACAGTTTCTTGACAGCGTGTTTAATCTGATGCTTGTTAGCCTTGACGTCAACAATGAACACCAGAGTGTTGTTGTCCTCAATCTTCTTCATGGCGGACTCAGTGGTCAGGGGGAACTTGATGATGGCATAATGGTCCAGCCTGGCAGAATCAGAGAGATGTCAAACTCAAGCAAGCTCTGCATTGTATTTATGCTTTAGTTTAAACGTTTTCAATGTTGAAATGAGGATGCATCAGCGTTTTAAATATTGTAATCACATAATTTCATGCTTTGATCGCAATTCCCATCATTTGCATCCTAAAACATCTGGTTTTAAGACAATCTGACATTCGTCAACTGTAATCCAACACATTAAAGTAACAAATGCACTCTGGACTTCAGGGAGTCAAGAAGCACAAAATAGCATGCGGGTCTCACTTGTTTCTGCGTGGAGCGCTCTTCCTAGGGTACTTAGGCTGCCTCCTCAGACGTAGGGTCTTGGGCCGGCGGAAGGTTGGGGTGGTCCTGATCTTCTTCTTCCTCTGGCTGTGGACACCCTTCAGCACAGCTTTCTTTGCTTTAAGGGCCTTGGACTTGGCCTCAGTCTTGGCCGGGACAGCTGTAGAAAGAATTACAAATTATGACCATACAATATTACGAAAGCAGTCTATATCACGCACCTTGAATAAGTACAATATTCCAACCTGCGTTCACATCCCCTATACACATTTTATTGCTTTATTAATAAATGTAATGGACTTTCAGAGTCACATCAGTATAACGTTACATGAATATTAAGGTAGCAGCTATAAAATGCATCACGCATAAAATTGCTGATATTTAAGAACGATTTCGTTTTCGAGGCGGAGTGAATGACTCTTTAAATCACTAAACTGACTGATAATGATTAAGAAATGGATGAATATGGGTAGCCACGTGTGTTTACTAGCTAACGATGACAGGCTAATGAGGTGTCATTCGTGTTTTAATCCTTTCAATTCAAATGGAAGGTAAATAGCCAGTTTATACCAACTGGTAAATAGTTTTAACACGCTGCCAGTCAGACAGAATGACGCACTGAGAGCGCATGCAGCTCAATTATGTTAGCTTGCTAACCGCCAACCCGTCTCACTCCGGCACTTATTGAATTAAAACCAATGTTATTTCACTCCATTCGCCCAATAAAACCACTAGACACAAACATAACTATATCAACTACATCTAAGCGAAAATGTAGATGTATATATCAGAATAAACCTTATTTTTATAATGTAAAACCTATAAAACGAACGCACCTTCCTTCTTCGCCTTCGGGGCCATGTTGGGAAAGGAAGAACGAGAGGGGTTTCCTTCAGTATATCACAGGGGTTCACGTTAATAGATGCAGTCATCGCGAGAACAGCGCTAGGCATTATGGGGTCTGTAGTTCAATTGCGCACTGTAAATATCGAGCGCCGCCCGCCACAGTATACAGGGGCGAGGGTGCTGCTTTGCTTGTGTTGAGCAGAGTCACGCAGTAAAACTTTAATACGACTAGCCTACTTGTTTATATATTTCATGCATTTGCCACAAAATAACCTAATAGCCTACAAAATAATTGTTGTCTTAACAACAAAAATGTGTCGACTAAATAATAGCCTTTATGCGCATTTAGAAAAGTACTTGTAGAATGTAAAAAAAGCCTTCTGCCTTAAGGTAAGTTGTAACATTTTATTTTCATTTTTATTTATTAATATGTTTATGTTTTATGTTTGTTATCCCACTATAGTCACAATACAGAATGGTTCAGTGTATGTATTGGTGTGGTCTTGTTAAAGCTCTCACATGATGAGCTCTCTACCCCCTGTGAAAGGAGACAGGATCATCTGTGAACTCCCTTTGGTAACACTTTCTGTTTTTTTAGTTAGTTTTAAGTTTTGTCTCAATGCACATCTATATACTTCTCCCTAGTTTTTTCTCTCGCTCAGAATTACAACACGTAACAAGTCAAGGATTATTGTGTTGAATTACCCATTGAGTGTAATTCTATAAACCAGACTCAACTGGACCAGATTATTATGTAAAACGATCTTTTTTGTTGTTTTGTTTTGTTTACACTTTTTAAAGCCTAACCTACCTAATTTATATCGGTTTATTTATTCAGTACTTTACAAGGGACGCTGCAGTGCACACCAAAGATGGCTTTAATATTACTGTTAGAGAGGCATGTCAAGGACAGAAATCAGGGTAAGTTACTCTTTTTCTCTTTCACACACATATGCAGTAAATTTTTGCTATTATGGTGGAGGCTTTCCATTAGCCCTGTTGTTTTGATATTTTCCATTAACATTTATTAAGCCCCTTTCCCCACAATGTAGGCAAACCCTCACACACAAACCCTCTAGATTTTAGATTGTATTTGTGATACAAATGTGCAGTGCAGCATGAATGAACATTATTTTATTGTAAATGTTCACTATATTTTCAGACTGAATGTAGCCAAGGTCATTGTAGTTGGTGATGTAGCAGTTGGGAAGACCTGTTTAATAAATAGGTAAGAGTCTGTAATTGAATTTACTATTCTCTATTCAGATCTCATAGTGCTTTTACTGATACATTTAAATTTGACTAAATGAATCCCAACAGTGTGTAAAAATAAATGACAAACAGCTTAATTGTTAATATTTCTGACCTGAAGATTCTGCAAAGACACATTTGACAGGACGTACAAGGCGACTATTGGAGTGGACTTTGAAATGGAGAGATTTGCGGTCCTCGGGGTGCCCTTTAGTTTGCAGTTGTGAGTTTTGTGTTTTTTATAGGTTTAACAGTCATTCGTATGGTTGCATCCTTCGAACACGGACCTCTTTCCCTTTGCAGGTGGGACACAGCCGGTCAAGAAAGATTTAGATGTATTGCATCCACATACTACAGAGGTGCTCAAGGTAATAAAACAGACTATATTAAGCATACGCTTGCTGTGGATTGTGCAAAAACAATTTGTCTTTTGTTTCCAGCCATCATCGTTGTGTTTGACCTGAGCAATTATAACTCTTTGGATAATGCGAGGTACAGTATGATCACGTATTTGGTTTGAAACACTTGTCTGAATAGTCATGAATCATGTCTGTTTTCTCTCACCTGTCTGTTTATTCAGAGAGTGGCTTGAAGATGCCATGAGAGACAATGACCCTTCTAGTGTTCTCCTCTTCCTCGTGGGAACCAAGAAGGATCTTAGTGTGAGTTATCAAATGATCATCTGTAAGATATTAAAAAGCCATGGCCACATGGTCTCATTAATTTTTAAAGAAAAAATGGATATGGATGGATGCATGAAATTGTACTGATAATCCCAAAACAGTGTTTCCTTGAGATAACTAGTCTAGGTGAGTATTTCTCTCCATAGCACCCAGATCAGTTGGCCCAAATGGAGCAAGAGGCTGTTAGACTCTCTGAAGAGATCAGAGCAGAATATTGGGCCGTCTCTGCCCTGTCAGGTACAGTAAAGTGTTAAAGACTTTTAACAGCAGGGGTTTTGAATGCCATCAAACTAGTTGGTATGTCTGAGCTGATGCCAGAAATATGTGAGGTTGCAATACTATGTAGATAAAGTGTTATTTCAATGCTGAAAACAGTTTAAATATATATATATATATATGTATATAGATAGATAGATAGATAGATAGATAGATATTTATTAAATATTTTTGTGAAATCGTGTTCCCTACCATTCAAAGGTTTGGGTAAGATTTTTTTTATGTATGTGTAAAATAAATTAATACTTTTATTCAGCAAGGATGTATTAAATTGTTCAAAAGTGACAGTAACAACATTTATGATGTTGTACTATAATGTAACATTTCTGTTTTAAATAAATGCTGTTCTTTTGAACTTTACTTACAGTATATAAGAAAAAATGTATCATGGTTTTCAGAAAAACTATAATCGTCATTGATAATTGAGCAGCACATCAGCATATTAGAATGATTTCTGAAGGATCATGTGACACTGAAGACTGGAGTAATGATGCTTAATATTCAGCTTTGCCATAACAGGAATATGGCAAAATACATTTAAAATTTTTATAAAAATAGAAAACACTAATTGTAATATTTCACAATATTGCTGTTTTTTTAATGTATTTTGATCAAATAAATGCAGTCTTGGTGAATTCAACAGTCTTTTTCTTTCAACAATTCCAAATGACTCCATACTTTTGATGACATCAGATGTATAACTTCTGTGGTCCTCCATAGGGGAAAGTGTGAGAGACTTCTTCTTCCGGGTTGCATCACTTACATTTGAGGCGACTGTTTTATCTGAGCTGGAGAGGAACAATTCTAGACAAGTTGATGATATTGTCAGTAAGTTCTTTTTCAAAATTCCAAGTAATGTATCACAAATGTCTTAATATGCTTTCATCATTTACTCACCTTGGGCCTCATGTCATTTCAAACATGTATGACTTTTTTCTGATATATATTTCTGAGATGATATTTTGAATGATGTAGGTAACCAAACAATTTCGGTTCCCATTGACTTCCATTATATTTTTTATTTTACCATAAAATAGGCTTTAATTGGAACCAAATTTGTTTACTTGCCAGCGTTCTTCAAAATATGATCTATTATTTTTCCACAGAAGTGAGAAAGTCATATATGTTTGGAAAGGCATGAAGGTGAGTAAATTATGGCAGAATTGTCATTTTTGGGTTGACTATTCCTTTAATGTTTCACATTCACACTTTGGGCTTATTTCAAACATTTTATTTCAGTTTTACCATGAAAATCTTTCACCATGGTCATATTGTCTTACAGTTGAAAATATTTTGTTCACTCCACAGAAATTTCTAATAATTGTGATGGGAATTTTAAGAGGCAATCAAACTGCTGTCATTGACTGAACATATGCAACATGTTTCAATGGATCTGATCAAACGGGAATTGAAGTGACCCTTGAATACATACTTTGTGATGATGTCCCATAATGCCCTGACACAAATCTCTGGGTGAAAGAAGATAATACAATCCGAAGACTTGGCCAGTCAGATAATGAGGGGATCTCAACAAGAATCCATCTGAAAGTGAAGTTTAGACTGTATTTAGAGGTGTGTTAATGAATGCAAATGATGTTTCACTTGTTTAATTATGAATCTACTACTTTTTTTTTACTACATTTTCTGCATCATAGTTATATTACATGATTATTTGGATACACAGTGAGTTTTTAATAGAGACTCAATTAACCATGATTAAGTGAGGATTAGTTTGTCTATAAATGTGTTAATTTTTTGACCCAAGCAGTGCCATATAGTTTTATCTCATCTAGAATCTATAAATACTTGGTGTCATTTAGTCTATCAGTATTACATAAAATGATGCAAATCCCTGTAATTTGATGGTAATAATTTTTGTGCAGGCAAATAGCAGTGTTTAGTGCAGTGTACGTAAGAGGTCACTAAACGCCCTCCTGGTGGTTCTGAATGTTTTTTCTGTAAATGCAGGCCTTGTTTTCATTGCATCATGCGTTTCTTTGGCTAATATGATACATATGCCAAGGCTCATGACCACAGGCTCTGCTGCCGTCTGCTCGGACACAAGACTCCCACTGTGAGCTAAAAGGAAGGATTATTAGACGTAAATGGAGAAGTATCACTCAAGCAAAAATTGCAAAGCAAAAATGAGCAACTCAACAAACATGTATACAGGATTGTATTCTGCTCTGAAGTCTTGATTCATGAGACAATAAAGGCTAACATTTAAAAAAAAGTATTATTTTAAATATGGATTGTGTCAAAATAAATGAGAAATTGTTGTTAGTCCCTTAAGCATCAGAGGCAATAAAATTCCAACATATGTCACATGGAAAAGGGAATAATGCCGCCTCTTTAACCGTATCTTAAACCATAGCTGTCTGAAATGAATTATCTAAGATCTGAAGATTGAATACAAACACTCAAACCTCTTCTTTACTAACTGAAATCAGTATAGACGGATAAGAAACAAACTACTTAAATAAAAACACTTGAATCAGAAGTTTACTTTTGACAACTTTATCAAAGAAAGAAATGAAATGGATGTCAGCAGTGAAATACACTGAACAGAAGAGACACTTAGAGCTCACTTCCTGACCTAAAGGCATAGTGCAGCCTCAGTGCTAAAAGAACACATGATCAGGTCAGAAACTCTTCCCAGAGCTTAGAAGATTCACTAAATGGGTTGTGGGGGTTGGGAAGTCATAATATGAATAACTGTTTGGTGTGTGAAAATATTGTCACAGTATAAGGAGCCTGTTTATAAAGTTCTCTTTGCTTAAATGTCACACTTGTCATCTATAGTGATACATAGGATTGTACATAAAATGAAAGAAGACAGAAAGCAAACAGCATGTGTGCAAACACCTTCAGGAAGTCTGGCCAGCAAAGATGCATTAACATACACACAAACAGCATCCAAACTGAAAAAGCACAATAGTTCAGTTTACTTGTATAAGCACATTATTAGCAGTGACATCTGATTCTGTAGCTTCAAAAATGAACAGCAAAATTAATGGGTTCAGCAAACCTTAAAAACATCATTTTTCAAAGTTTAGTATTTAAAATGCATACGTTTTGATCACTGTAATGGTCCACAAAAACATGGCATTTACAAGATGTCTTTTGAAGTCACATACTTCTTTTAAGCAACAGCTCAACAGAACACAGATTTTAAATCATTTCAGTGCTCTGGTTCATACTGAAACAGGGTTTTATTTAGATGTTTAAGCCATATACAAAAAGAAAAGCTCTCTGAGTGGGCCTGAACTAATGATCTTACCATGAATTGAATACCAACTCCCATGGGCACAATCATGCAGCGTCTCATGCTTTAAGCCTTTCCTTTTAAACTGAGTTAAAAAACAAAATGAAAAAGGGGGTGCATTCTGCACACACTTAAAAGAAAAAGAAAAGAAAACCCTTGTGACAAACTTCTATTGTAGGTCCATTTCCTAAATCGGTTTGTCATCATGTTTCAAGTGTTTGTCATTGTATCAGTAGCTCTGAATGACTCAAAAAAATACTTCTAGCAGCGAAAGAGCAAAACGTAGGGTGAGAGATGGGACGTGGATGGATTGGGTTTTATATTTAGGTGTCTGCACACCTTCCTTCTCTCCTCCTATCGGTCCATCTCGTCCAAGAGGGGAGTGGCGTCTCCGGCGATGGACATGGGCGTGCTTTCGATCATGGGACTGGGCGAAGGTCGGGGTGTCATGCGGGGTGTCTTTTGCTTTCGCCGCTCAGCTTCTTTCTCCTGCAGCCACTGTTCAGCCATCTTACCCCAATCCACGGCAGTGTGGGAACTTGTCCTGCAGCGAACACAGATGGAGTTTTAGTACATAGTACCCCATTTTAATATAATTACACACAAAAAAAAGAAGTGAAAAAAAATCTTGTGAAATGCCCATTGTCAATTGTGTAGCAATGTATGAAGCACTGCTCACACAGAAGTCTCTTTCAAACCAAACATCTTAATATTGGTCAGCACAGCATATTGGCCAATTTTCTTTGAAGTGCAATGGAAGAGTAGCCTAGGAAAACCCAGACAACTTCCGGCAAATTTAGATTTGCTCTGAAAGTTAGTCTGGCAAAGAGCTCATTCAAGCCCATTTCCAATCCGTCGAAATCGAGGGACCAATCAGAAACGTTGGGGCGGGCTTTACACGATGACGACAGCGCTGGGATTTTGAAGCAGATTTTGTAGCCTACATTACAAAGATGGATGCCGCCGTCGAACATCACTCATTCGAATCAGCTATCGCGTCTGTTTTAAGCGATTTGAACGTTTCCTTTTTGTTAAAAACCGAGCAAAGAACAACACTCAGAGATGTTTCTCCCCCCGCTCTGCATACGTCATCTCCTTCATCGCTCTGATTGGTTTTAGGTCTATCCGCGACGTCCGTTGGTGACGCCCCTCTGGAAATGATTTGTCTATGACGCTTTGCGAGACCATAACTCAGTTACAACTGAGAATGGTCTGGTTTTAACCAGGCTAATGGAAGAGAGATTGGAACACCCCTCCATAAAATAAACTTTGTGTGAGAAACTTGTGTGATATGGCTAACATGGTTCTGTGTATTGAAGAAAGCAGCAGCACTCACTTGGGCTGTGGCGTCCGCACTCTCGATGACGAGGACGATGGCGTGGAGGACGAATGCTGATGGTGTCCGTGTGAGGACTGTGGTGTACTGCTGGGATATTGGGGTGTGGTCATGGCCTGCTGTTGGCCAGGTGTGGTGTAAGAGTAGCTGGGCGTCATCAAGGGTGTGGCCATTGGCTGCTGGGGCGTTGCGAATACCTTGAAAATATGGAAAGGCAAGGAAAGTATATTAAATATTAGCATGCTCTGTTTTGACTCAGTAGGATAAAGCAGCAGATAGGTGGAGGTCTCGTACATAAGCGCTGCTGCTGCCACCTCCTCCTGCACTGCTGCCGCCACTGTAACCATACTGACTGGAGGCCCACTGGGCTGGCGTTGTGTTGGGATTCTGGCCCTGCCCTGTAACCGCCGCTATGGCGTTGAACATCTGGGATGTCATGTTTCGTGGAAGAGCGTTGACGGCTCGAGTCAAGTCTGAGAGCGAGGGGACAGTTATGCGTTTTAAAATACATTCATGAGAAGAATCATTTGAGAAGCTTTAGAAAGCCCTGTTGTTTTCAGGTGAGAAGTCAGCATGTCTGACATACCCGCAATGTTAATGTTGGCAGGTGTGGCGTTCACTGATGCTGGTGTTCGCGTTCTGCTGCTGGTTGGTGTGACACCTTTAGAAAGACAACAACATAGCATTAAAAGGAATAATAATGATGCTAGGCCAGAACTGGGGTTTAGATAGAGACTAACCTGGCACAGGATCCTGGTAGTGGTCCTTGAACCACCGGAAGAGACCATTGACCGTAGAGAATACCTGAGACCGATACCTAAAGCCATCTGGAGTGATGGTTACATATTCTATCCTGCATAACAAAAGCAAAGAGCTATTAAAAAAATTTGACGAGTTTAGTGCTCTGTTCTGGTTGGGTAGCGAGCGTTACCTCGGCTTCCCTCTAGGCTGGTAACCCAGGAGAAATTTGCCCGGTAGGTCTCTACAAGCTGAAACGTAGTAGGGGATGAATGTTGGCTTCTCTTTCTTGGACCTTATGAGAAGCTCCTCCATTTTCTGTACAAATGCAAGAAAGGATAAATGCACAACTCATCTACAATTTACAGAAGCCATTTCATAGTATAAATCAAGATGAAGAGAACAGAAAAATGGTAGTTCCTCAGAATTATAACACACCTTCCTATCACCTCCATTGCAGTCGTGGAAGTACTTGTGGCCGAGCAGATCTCGTGCAAACGCAGCCATGGGCTGGACATATCTGGCTGTTATTTCATCCAGATCCTCAAATTCCTGCAGATAACCACAACTACCATTAGATTTCAGATACACTGCATGAACGAATTGTGCTTCTCCACTATAGTTCAAAAGTTCAGGGTCAAGATTAATATATATATATATAAAAAAATTATATATATATATAAAAGTGGCAGTAATGACGTTTATAATATTACAAATATTTTCTGTTCTTTTGAACTTTCAATGTATCTAATAATCCTGAAAACAATGTATCAGTTTCCACAAAAAGCTTCCTGAGCTTGAACAGACATATTCACACAAAATTATTCACAATTAGTCTTGTCGAGTATTATCATAAACATAGTCGGTTATGTCTTAAGTTAACATAAATACGTGAGAAATAAAATGCATGTGTAACAGTGGATTGGATTCGTGCAACTCTTAAAGTGACAGCAGCCTAAAATTCCTGACGCTGTCTTTTTATATTTTAATCAACAACAGACAGCGAGAAAAAAAAAAAACCTCACTTGACTGAATCATTTTAATAAGGGTTAATCTATATTTATACAGATATTTTACATTTGATTACTATTTCTGTACCTGAAAATCTAGTTTAGACCCCAAACTTTTCAATGGTGAAGTATGTGCGAGATGTAGCAACAACTCACCTCATTGTTGATCCAGAGAGTATGTCCAAGGCTGAAGGCATTCTCTTTGCCCTCCTCACGCACATCCACATGCTGATAGATCCCATCACCCACCTTCCACGTGACCGTCAGGTGGTTCTCCCCTTTACTGCTGGGTCGAATAACTACGTCACCCTGGTCCATGGATTCCATCATCTTCTCCGCTTGTTTGAAGTTGATGTTGTGGAAGGACGGGTGAGCGATCACACGCTTAATGTAAGCTAGTGAAAAGAAAACGAAAGTCATACATGCATCACTAGAAAATATGGTAAATGGTCTCAAAAAGAGATTGTCAATACTGACTGGTTCTCTGCTGTTTCTTCTTAAGCTCCTCTTCCTGCTTGACATCATCTGTCTCAGCATCAAAGTCATAGTAGGTGTCTTTGGGAAGCTTCCATTCATTGTTCTTGTCGCTCAGATCAGATGTTCTACAAGTGAGGTCCACATTGAACTTCTCAATGTCAATCTTCATGATGCGGCAGTGCACGGTCATGCCAACCTATAAGTGGAGATCCAGGCATAAGCAAGTATGTCAAAATGAGATTCAGACTTCGAGAACTTTTGTAGGGCGACATATTTAATGTATATTGCATATAAATGAATGACAGATAAGGTAAACAAAGGAAATATGAGATTAGCTCACCTTGACCCTCTCCTCAGGGTGTTTGACCACCTTGTCACTAAGAAACTTGGTTGGGATAAAGCCCATGACAGCGTTATCTAACCTGGTTCTCACTCCGATGGCTTGACCAGGACAGGAGCCGCTGTCAAAGTGATTCCACACCTAAGAAAAACAACATCATGTCATGAGTATTTGGCAAAATGTGCAAAAGCTAAAATTTCCATGATCTCATTCCATTGAAAGGTAACAGAAAATATTCCCACCTCACTGAGCTCAGGAAAGTTGTCTTGCTGGCAAAAAGGACACTGCCAGAGTCCCGTCTCATCATTACGAATGGCCTGGTCGTAACTCTCACCCTGTGGCCTTCTGTGAGCGATGCCGGTCACCACACAGGTGATGAGTTTACCTATATGTGCAATGAGATTTAAACATATTTCCAACAGTATCAGGACAGAGACCACAAAACATCACAGAACACTATAAAATATGTAAATCTGTAGGTTTATAATTATATATTACTCTGTGATGAAAATGTTCAGGTAGTATTTACCAATATAGAAGGTCTCGGGCGTCTCCTTAGTAAGCATGTTATAGACCTCTTCAGTGTTTGGAGGTCTGTAAGGGGCTCTCAAATCTTTATATCTACAACTGAGCTCCGCTCGGATGTCATACAGCGTAATTCCCTTATTGCCATAACCCTGAAAGAAAGAAAAAAATTATATGGTTACAGGAAACTGGGTTTACTTCAGTCAAGTATATGGTTGAACGGCTTATGCTGTACTCCTGGATTGTCGCTTTGGATAAATGCGCCTGCTAACAGAACAAACATAAGCATACTATCCAAAATTAAGACCAAAACAAAGCTCACCTGTCTCTCCAGCTCCTCAGCAAAGGCATCCAGATCCAGGTCCTTCAGTCTCTCTGGGTTCTCAAGGATCTCCTCCAGCGCTCCGGCTGGGTTGGCATCTTCTGCCGACTCGTCGTACTCTAGAGCATCCACTGCCATTTTACGCGCCCACTCATACGTTTCAGGGTGCACTCGGGAACCGTCCAGAACTTCAATGTAGGAGTCAGTGCTGCAGAGTGAAAAGACATTTTTTCATCTCGTCTGGCAGTATGCAGCATAATTCAGAGTGAGCTGGTGGTCATTCACACACATTATGTTTAGGATCTTACCTGTCACCAAGAGAGGCAGTGTCGATCTTGATAAAGCCAGCACAGTTTATAAAGACTTTGGGTCCCATATGGCACATGGTGACCAACTGGGTACGGTTCTCTAACCTAGTGTTGTTCTGTTTAAGAATCTGAGGAACATTGGGAAGGTGCAGGAGATGATTTCAACATTTAGTTCTAGCAAAATATCCTAACCCATTAGCTAGACAAATAGAGAACAGCGTGAATACCAAAAGTGAGAATAGAGATTTTTGAAGAACGTCTCACCTTGAGCAGGTGTGAGCCTTTCCTAGATCCAAGGCCACAGATGTACTGGACTAGGCTCTGGGTGTAAGGGTGAGCAATGGCACGGTTCACATCCACACCAACCTCGTTGACCCGGTTTATAAACTCACAGTAGAGAGCGCCCAGCAGCTCCTCTTTCACTACATGCTCCTGAATAACATTTAAATGATAATACGTGAGAATTGCTTCACAAATAGCCTTCAGCTCAAACCTGATGAAAAATATAAAATTAAAATAAAAATATAGGGTAATTCTGTGTCAATTCAACCAGAAGCCCCAAAATCTAATTTTTTATTTTGTTAAAAAAAAAATCTGAAAAAAGACTTCCATTGATAGGTAAAACTGTTGACTTTAGCGATCTTTGTTGCATTACATCCCAAAGGACACTTTTCATGCTCATCAGATTCAGTAAAAATAAACAAAATCCCTTCTTCCAATTTTCCCAAAGAATGATTCAAATATAGAATCTTATTGAATAAACTATTGAGAGCAAATTAATGTGCCTCAACTTGATCATTTCAGTGTATGTTTGGCACTGAAATATTGTTAAAATTATTCTGTTCTATGCAGTTGTTTTGATATAAGACATTTCTATCATTTGATATAAGACATTTAACATTATCTGTTCTTCAGACACTCCTCCTTAAATACAATAAGTCTCAGCTGTTTGAAAAGTTACCCATATTTGGTTTACAACCATTGAAAATGGGTAAAGTTCAACAATTGGCACATGGAGTCACATTAAGATCCCAATATCTCTGAGAATGAACCATATGGGACCTTTAACCCTCTGAGGTCGGCTATCGCGCCGGCGCGATAGTCTCGGTTTTTTTCTTATCAGTGCAAAAGAAACTCAAAATACTCTGTTGATTTTGATCTAACATATTAAGTGTTGTACATCATTAGATCCTGATAAGTGTCTATTTTTTTTGTGGATACTCACAATAAAAACAAAGTGTTGTGCTTTTCGCCAAATAAAGAAAAACAAACATGATGCGCGTTCTGCCTTCTCTCTTCTCTCTGTCAGTGAAGTCCATTCTGAAACGCGTCCTAAGATTATTTTTAATTCCGCGAATACTTGTCATACAGGCACGAGTGTTTTTCCATAATGAAGCTTGAACTCTCTTCTTTTAAATGAATGAATTTATATAAAAAAAAACAAATATTCTCAGCTTATGTAATCTGTATGAAAAGTGAGAGATGTCAGTATTTTTCTTTCCAGCTCATTACACCTAATTACGCGTTAATGTGCCACGCCCACGGAGAGCACGCGCTATTCAAACGCAAATGATCTTAGACAAGCCGTTCAAACATGCCAACGCCCACCAGCTGGATTATAAAACACATCGTGTTTAGTAAGTATCTTGTACAGCTGTGTACACAGCGTATCCTTTCGCTGTGAGGAATAATACTATCTAACCCTGGAAAATGTACCAGAAGTGCTGGTAGTTTCATTTCGAGGAGCAACGGATTCAGCTGATGTAGTAAGTCATTTATTCTAGTGCTTTGTTCTAATCGTGATATTGAATTTGTCGGACTGTAAACCGCAAAAAGACTGTTTAAATATGAATTGCGTGTCTGTGTGTAGGCTAAATGATGAGTGAATGGCACAGGCGCGCGCGCTTTGTTTACTACAGTTATACAGCGCGTGTCTGTGCCGTTCATTCACTCTCGCACCCACATTAGTAAACATTATGTTTACATGAACAACACATACAAACTATATTGCTATAGCCTACTAAGATGAGTAAAAATAGACTGAAATATGTTGAAATAAAATGTCTGTATAAGCAACAAGCTGCAAATTCACATGTATATACTAATATATCATACACAATATATTACAAACTAAATATGAATGTTTAGACACGATTTTGTGATTAGTTTTGAATAGATTATAAAGTTTTGACTGTAAAAAAAGACTACTGTCACATTAAATAGGTACGCTTTTGTTCACCAATTTCTGCTCATAGTTAAATATACTATAGTATGATGTTTTGTCAAAAATAAAGTAGGTATATTGAATTATCAACTAAGATGTTATTATAGTGTTTGTTCCAATATTCAAACTAATGAATCCTTACCTTTTTTTAATACGTATGATAAAATGTATACTTTTTACAAAGAAATACACTTGAAATATTGTTAAAATTGTAATTGTTGTTGTAATTGTAACCTATTTGTAATTGATTACAATTTCTAATTGTAAAATATGTATAGGCTATATAGATAATTTCTTTTGTCCTTGCATTCTTTGGGATCCTGTGACACACCTGTGTGAAAGGGCTAATTAATATGCAGCTCATTATGCGGCACATTATCTGGCCTTTGTCTTCTCAGGTGTGAACACGCCTCCACGCATATTGCCTTTCCAAACCAAAGGTCTCTAATACAATTTAAATCAGTGTATGTGTTTGTATAAATTATTAGGCAGGATGATTTTCAGATCATTTTGAAGCAAAAATTCTAGGCAACAACACTCATTAGTCAAAAGTCTTGTGGACACATATTTAGTATGTGTTTTGTGGCCTTATTTCAGACACTTTCAGTTTTTGTTTTTTCAATAACCATGCATAAGCAATATTCTCTCAAAAATACAAACATGTTTCATAATTGTTGCTCAGAAATTCCGGTAGCCCAGTTTGTGCTATATTGAGTGAATTTACACCTTTGCCATTAACATGTTTATAAATAACTGAAAAAAGCACAAATGTCAGAGCATGTCAGAACACCTCAAGGACCCCAAAAACCCTTAGACCTCAGAGGGTTAATTAACATAAAATAAATGTTTGATTAGTTTTAGTACTTCTTTTAGATTCTAATTCTTAACTCAAATAAAAATACATTAAAAACTACATAGAAACGTAAAAAAAACGATAATTTAATAACACTGACAGACGTAGCAAGGCTTTACACAAATACAATAAGGAATTCAGAAGTAATAGGGCTGGAAGTGAAACGACACATTGACATAATTTATCGGTTTAATCCCCTGTCATGTTTTTAAACATAAATGGCAGAAAGTAAGTCATTAGATGAAAGAATGGGCTGGTACCTGTAGGGGATGCAGTTTCAAACACAGGATGTCCTCATCAGTGCTGCAGACTTGGGCAAACTCCACTAGGGGGTCCTGAATCTTGCGAGCCACAGACACAGCCTGCCGAAGCAGAGGTGGGTAGTCTCTGAAGTCCGCCTATGAGAAGAGCAGCATGTGAAAGAAACATTAGGAAAGGTATAGAGCCTTCAACAATGATTTATCTGTAAAATGTGTTTGTATCACACTACACTGACCTCAGACTTCTTGCTGTTCATATAAAGCACAGCCAGCTCGTTGTCCACCAGCTCCACTCCCACCGCAGGCAGAGAGGAGTCCTGCTCCAGCTCACTGATGGTGCGCTTGATGTCCTCCAACACCATATGAGCATCACTACACACATCCAGAAACAGGATTAACATGCGGCCCAATAAATGCATGTGGTTTATGACATTTTTAAAACAAAAGGAGCAAAAATAAACATACCGATTCTCCCCAGCAACTGCAACAACATGTGGCTTCTTACTAAGGAGGAATTTCTTAAGGTTTTCAATGTCTTGAAGCTATGGAAACACAACATATGTTTTAAAAGCCACAATACTGAAATCAACTCTTAATAAATGGTAATAGAGTGCCGAAGTGATGACGTCACTCTGTAGGCCAAAACGCGGAAGTAAGTTAGCATTTTAGCACTCCCGGTTCCCTCGCTCTAAAGTCTATGGGATTTTTGAATGGGTTTTTGCTAAATCGCCTGAAATAAGGTCTGTGGTGAACAAAGCCTCTAAATATTTTCACGTTTTGATCTATGACATAGAACACACAGTTATAACCTGCTTGTGGTTTTTTAAACTTTATTGTGTCTGCTTGTGTTTTTTAAAAACTTTATATAAGCTTCAAAATGTATAAATTTTGGATTAACTTGTAAAGATGATCTTGATAGACAAAACGTGTAAGGGTCACAACTCTTTGTTAAACACAGATCTTATTTTTTGCGATTTTCCAAAAGTCTATGGGGAAAATGCATAGCTTTTCGGTCGAGGGAACCCACGCGCTGCTAGCTTCCGAGTTGTCCTACAAAGTGACGTCATCACTTCGGCACTCTATTAGTAAATGGTTTGCAGGGCTTCTGTTTCTTTACCTTTTTCTCTCTTTCATCCTCTCTCCATGCATTTCTCCTCTTAAGGAAATAAGGTAGCCTGAGGAAGTCCACAACCTCTCCTTCACCATTGATGAGGGAGCAGAAAACTGGCGTGTCTCTATAGAAACACAAGAACATAGCAACAAATTATTAAACGATTAGTGTTATTCACTGAAGTGTGATTCAATTAGTGAACCTTAATGCAAATTAAATACCAAATATTTGCCAATAACTGATATGGTGCTGCTGATGCATCCCTATTCAAAATCAAGTGAAGTATTCTCTCACTTAGTACAAATATGTACCTGCCAGTAGCAAAGGCCACCCCAAGTACACGGATACCCTTTCCTTGTGACTCATCCATAAGATCATCGTCCTCCTCTACCTGCTGATCAGGCCGATAAGGAGCCACCTTCAGGCAGTTATACAGCTTCTTGCAGCAAGACTGTACCACAGACACAAGAAACACAAATCAATATGTTTTAGGCCACAATTCAGCACAGAAACGGTTGGGTAGCTTTTAAAGGAAATGTCAGTGTGGCACCTTAACAATATTGTCCTTGGCTTCTGCAATAAGCTTATTTTTCAGTTCCTTGGCCATCTGTGGATACAGGAACTGCTGAAGGGAACGTTCAATGGCAAGTGTTCTCTGCTTGTTCCATTCCTGCACCTGGTGACTGAACTCATCCCTGTAGTAGAACTGCTTAATCTCATCAAAGTATGTCTGATCTCCATACCTGTAGAGATGACAAAAAAAAAAAACTTCTTAGTACCTCTTGTATATAATCCTTAACAATGCGTGAATTGTTTCCAGGTTTTTAATCAAGCTAAAATTTTCAGGACACATCTATACCCTTTGACTCCCACAAGGTCAATGCAGATGTCTATGGCGAGCAGGCCTTCCTCCTCAGCCAGGCACATCTTCAAGAACTGATCTCCACTGAGCTCTTTCACAGGCTTGTTCTTCAGGTACTTGAAGGAATAAGCATAGTGCGCCTCATCCACATCCTGGGAAACATGACAGACATTAGCTGATGTGGAATTATTGACAAAAGAGCAAACAATGCAGTCACTGGCACATCAGTTCAGTCTGGGTTTGAATAGGAGTTCACTATGGTAACACTATAGCAAAGCAAGAACAATACCTACATACATCAACAGAATTCATTCTAGCTAAAGCTCTACCACAACAGAACTCTGCTGGGATGGGAAAGTTGCTATTTTGCTAATACCCTTTCCTTGACGAATATGATTAAGCAAAAGAGTAGAAGAAAAACAAAAATACAACCGTTAATAAAATGATGGTAGAAAACGGACACTTTCTGCATAATATAAGGTAGGTCAGTAAATCCTAAGTACCAACCTTCTTTCCCTTCTTAGTTGGCTTGATGTTAATCTTGGCCCTCTCCTGGAAGGTCTGTCTGAGCACGTGCCTGACCAGCGGTTCACGGGCAATCTGCATGGCCACCATGTAGCGAGCGCCTTCCAGAACAGCCTCCGGGGTGCTAAATTGACTACAAAAACATGAATAAATGTATGATTTATGAATAAATATGCAAATTGCAAACTTATTATTCAGAAAGCAGTGGGTAAAAGACTTGAGTATCACAGATTTTTTTTTCAATAAGATACAATTTCAAGTTTTCATTGATCCATTACCTGCACACATAGTCCTTGGCCAGCTCCAAAGGCTCTGCAGGGAACTGCTCAGTTTCGTGCCTCTGATAACTGTCTCGCAAGTTTTCTCCAAACTGCTCTGGGGTCAGACCAAACTTCTTGGCAAGACCATCTAATAAAAAAAAAGTGTGTATGAATTCATAACTTTCAAGGAGTTGCATTGTCATTATATAATATGCATTTAATTACATGAAATTAAACTTTTTCCCCCCAATTTACATAATTCTATCATATTATATAACATATTTCTGACATAAAATATGTCGCTTTACATTTGTTAAAAATTACACATACACACACACATATATATATATATATATATATATATATATATATATATATATATATATATATATATATATATATATATATATATATATATATATATTATACACACAAACACTTATTTTTGCAATAGGTCAGGGATTTTTTTTTGTTCAAAAATACATTTATTGTCAAGTCTTATTTATATTTGCATGATGTACACACCAAGGCCTGCGCTCTGGCAGATGCTGTACATATCTCTACGGGAGGCTTGTTTCAGATCTGGCCCTTTCTGCTCCTCTTCTTCCTCTTCCTCTTCCACCTCTGCTTCATCCCCTAGCAGAAAAAAAAACAGGTGTTAGTCTAATGCATGGTTGAACATCATAATTGGGTCATTCAATGAAAACACGGCTGTACCATCTTCCTCTGACACTTCTTTGATCTTCTTCAGTTTCTTTTTGTTGACCTTGGTTGCATTCTGCATCTTAGGAATGTCTCGGCCATAGTAGAGCAGGAAGTGGTTGTAGACATCTCCCAGCTCATCAAGAGACTGGACATCTTTCAGTCTGTCAAAGCAGAAGAAACAATTGATTGCTGTGAACACAGCATAATATGTTAGAAGGTTTGTTAGGTGGAACTCATACCTCTCCATATCAGCAGTGTCTAGGGGACGAGTCGAGTCAGCCAGTGGCTTGTCAGGGTCAGCTGAGATCTGCTCAAATTGATAAGACTGCATTCGCTGGAAAAGACGTGTCAGGTTCTGCTTTCTGGTCTTCAGCTGGGTCCACTGAAGAGAGGACAGCATAAACAGCCACATTTAAATGTTAAATTAAAACAAAAAGCAGCAACCACAATGCATTCTGAGAACATTTTGATTGGGCCCTTACCTTCTCATCCCACTGCCACACCTTCCACAGATCATTAATGTTCAGCTCTGGCTCCACATACTCCTTCCTGTAGAATGCAATGAAGGGAACCTGTAGGAGGGAAGAGAGAAGGGACAAGTTAATACCAGATGATCTGTCTATCAAGTAATGCCGACTGTGTTGTCGCTTTGTGTCGGCTGAATCTGGAACAAAAATCTGTGCTTAAACACACCAAAAGGACTACAGGCAACTGTCAACTAGCATGTGCGTCCTGCACCTGCGTGCGTGTAAGGAAATAACAGCTATATCAGCAGGTATCAAGTGTTTATATTTGTCACTCAAACAGAGAAACCAAAACTAGGACTGCATACATCCAAACCATAAACAAAGGAGCGCTAGCTTATTTTGAATAACAATTATTGATCATTTTCTTTATTCCAGGTTGTTATGAAAATATTTGCATATTGGAACACTCGGGTATGATGACGTAAAATTAGAACAGCCTTCTGTTCATTGCCGTCTAGCGTTGTCAAAAATATCGATATTTCGATAAATATCGATACTGAAATATCTGAACGGTACCAATAATAATTTCCCGAAGTATCGATACTAGCCAAGCGGTCACTTTCACTTCTCTCCAAAGGTGCGTTGACAAACACCCAAGCGGCAACCTCCCCGTCTCTCTCTTGAAACCAACACGGAAGTGAATTAAACTGCAATTCATCCAGTGGCCGCTTGAGGCTGACTGCAAAAGCGAGTCAAATCTGCATCTCCCCCATGTTAAAATGCCTCACTTCACAGCAGAAAAAAACATGTTTACAGCCTGGTGGAAAGTAGTTGTTTTGGTCTATATCGCTAATTTTGCCCTTCATGACGACTGTGAGGGGGGTGAATTTTTTTTACAACTCATCCGTTTAAATTATATTAAGCCTTAAAGTTCTGCATAATTAAGGGCGTGGCCACTTGAGTGACAGGTGGATTGCCGCTGCTTTCACTGCTAGTCGTTTATTTGTCTGCTGTCTGTTAGCGTCACCCTCAGCTGTGTTTGTGCTTTTTTCGGGATTATTTCATACAATTTAATACATTATACCTTCGCCCATGCACGCCGTTGGATTCCGTCATTGTCGAGTATGGAGAGAACAACCAGCGCTGTATTTCCAGTTGTTTCCCTCGCATGCACTAATCTGGATGTCTGACAATTTCATTACTTTTTTGAGTTTAGATTTAAAAACGTCTGTAGATATAGAGACCACACTCATTATGCGGTACTGTTGCTCTCACGGAACAGATATGCTTATTTAACTTTGTAGTGTAAAAATAAAAAGTACCGTCAGATGAAATCCTGCAGGTGTCAGAGCTTTCTCTTCGTCCATGCACACTTAAATGAGCGCGGATTTCTAGTGCATTTACTTGAACTTCTGAGGTAAAATCTTTAATTGCTGGTTTAAAAGCTGGTTTAACCCATCTGAGAAATTGAGAGGCGGCCAAAATCAGATTGTAAAATGGACTGAATGAATTATTTTACGAACTTGACGTGCGATGCCATGCTGACTGACATGTATGTGCACGAATCACTGTCACACGCACAAGCTCAGAGCAATATTGTAAGTAACTGTCTGCATGATAATACATTTTTAACTACTAGCAGAATAATAATGCATCACGACGATACACATAGTTGACTGCTTGTATGTTGTGAGAAATGTGTGTGATCTGTGTTATGTACTGTTGTATAGCCTACTACATGCTCTTAACTAATTGCCCCTTTTGGGATTAATAAAGTTGATAAAAAAGTAAATAGTCTCACTTTTAGTTACGTCTTTTAACTATTATAATATTTCGAAAGGCAAAAAAATGAACTTTAACTATTGGCTTTAATTCTTCAATCAGCTGTCACTTTAGCGCGAGGCCAGTAGCATATAGCATTAGCACCTCTGCTCCACCCACAACCCGCCTCTTTGCCCATTTTATTTTATCCGGTAGTGACGAGAGGTAGTCTCGCGTAGCCAGACCTTCAGACTGATGGCTGAAGGTCTGGAATTCATAGCAGCTTTCTTTGGCCAAGGCCCGCCCATAAGGCCGTTTGACCGACATGTAAAACAACCAATTACAGTTCGTTTCGTTCAGCGTCACGTTTCGGTGCGTGGAAATGTCCCCACAACAACAGACCTGCGTGCAACAAGTCAGTCAGCATAGAAAATCAAAGAAGGAGAAGAAAACTTCAAGAGTCTTTCCCGTGAACCTCGCATACTTTTGATAATTCTACGTTTAGCTGATCTTGATAAATGCTCATTGTCACTCATGTAAACACAACAGTTTTTCTTCCGCAATCACACGTCTGCGCTTTGTTTCCCGGCGGACCGAAAATAAACGCGACACTCGCGCCCCCCGGAAATCCGATAAAATTCAACCAATCAGATGACGACTTCGACATTCCTGAACTGTTTCCAGTTAAGTGTACCATATGCATCAGACGTTTAGCCAACGTTCCGTGGGCGTGACGTCTGAGGCTGAGACTAGACGAGAGGTGACGCGCTGCCAAGATGGCGACGGTTAGCCCCGCCCACTTTAGGCTTCAAAAACGGTCTTCAGAAACCTACGGGTGACGTCACGGATACTACGTCCATATTTTTTTACAGTCTATGCAAACACCACACGTGACGCACTCGTCTCATTCGCTCTGGTTAAATAGCAAAAGTGAAGTGAATGGAAAGATGGCGAGGGTGGCGCCCCCACGACCGGCTTTGGTTGACTGATAAAGAACACCTCGAGTGGGCATGTCAGAGAATAGCGCGAACGCGTTAAAAAACACACCGCGAGCGGGCATGTCGGAGTCGGAGAATAGCGTGGACAAGCGCCACACACCGCGAGCGGGCATGTCGAAGAATAGCGCGGACGCGTGCTTCACACTGCGAGCGGGCTGCGGGCACCCAAAAGATTGTTTGACTATCAATAATCCCTCACATCACTCATTTTTAAAAATTATTTTATAGGTGAAAACAGGCTTAAGGAACAGGCTCGGGGGTTCCATTTAGCAGCATATATGCAGCATCAGGGGTGTTTGTTGTTTGGACAGACAGACCTGCACCCACTGCTAAAAAAAATCCTAAAGGAAACACTAACTCTTCTCATTTTAACTTTTCTGAAACATTAACCAAGATGGCCTAGTATTGTTGTTGATATGAGTGTGTTGTCTCGTTTTTTCACCGTGATTCTTAAAGTTAACAATCTGACTGAGGAATCTTAGACAAGTAAATATTGTAACTGTGGTCAAATGTAAATTAACTTGTGCATATTTAACTTTATTCAAAAATTATTATTTAATTCTGCAATTTGCCTTCATTAGCGATTATCATCAATTTGATTACACAGATATTAATTAAACTAAACAGCTAGACAATGGCATCTCTGAATTCAATAATGAAATGCCTTTAACTGAAAATTGAATGTTTAATCTTATTATTATACATTACTGACACTCTATCCTCCAATTTGATACTGTTAAGTGCTTTTTTGTTACAGTATATTTTAATCTTTGATAACAGGTAATAAAAATACAACGGATCATGTTAGCTCTGGTCCAATTAAAAAATATTAACAAGTAGAACTCAGGACATTTTTGTTCATGTAAAATATACCTCATTGTCATGTTCTAGACTTGTTATATTTAGCTTTAAATAAAAAAAATACCCCTTAATATTGTGGTAGTTTTTTTCTCTGTGGTATTGAAAATGGTATCGAATATCTATATTTTTCAAGGTATCGCTTCGAAGTTAGAAATTCTAGTATCGTGACAACACTAACGCCGTCTTGACTTCTTTGCTCCCTTTCATCACTTTTGCTTTTATTTTAACTAGCTAGCTAAACTGAACAGCCAATCAGAGTGATCCCTCTCACAGATCGCCCGACGCCAATTCAACATGCTGAATGGGGAAAACTGCCGCTGACGTGAAAAAAATACTGCATAAATTAGCTGGACAGACGTTCACCGATGGCCGACCGACGGGTTGGTGTGTCACGGCTCTAATACACCCTATTTCCTCCCATGACTATACCTCAAAGTGTTGATTCCTCATAAAGTTCAGGGCTTCTTTGATTTTAGCAATAGTACTGGGGCCCTTTCTGCTGAAATTGGTGGTTGTCCCACGATCCAGGTAGTCTGTGCTCTCCTACAGTGCAAACCAAAACAAAATAACCATAGAAGTTAGCTTAGTACCATAATATAAAAATCATGATGTACAAACATTCAATTCCTACCTGCATGGAGATGGTTGGTGTAGAGAAGGCATTCCTGTAAATCCATTCAGCTTCTTCCTCCAGCTCATCATCCTCAGCAGGCTTTACAGGGATGGCCCTCAACTGCAAATGACAATAGGTTATAAAATATCCTTATTCCCAACAATTAAAGGAAACACACTTTTATACACAGCCTAACGCTGATCCACACCTGGAATCTTTCTGGCATGTCTGTAGAGCGGATCTCATTGTCCTGATCGGTCATGTGGCTGCTCTCAAGCTCACTGGGCTCATAGATCTCAAAGATGCTACGACGGCCAACTCTTCTCTTGGTCTGTTTCTTCGGTCGATCCCATGACTCATCATCCTGATCCTCCTCTTCCTCTTCCGCATGATCATACGCCTCAGTGTCGAACTCAGCAAAATCAAAATCACCCCCGAAAATCTCTTGAGCTTCTTGCAAAGCACTAGAATATCAGAAAAGAGAGTAACGCTAGGGATAAGAAAGTCATATGGTTGAATGCCAGGGATTTAGTCCATCATACCAAGGAGGGAAGTCTAAATTTACATAATCAAAACACTGTTTACAGAACTTACGCATCAGTATAGCCAGAGAATTTCTTTCCCTTCTTTTTAGTGATGGGCTGTCCATCATCATCCACAATGAAATCATCAATGTCTGCAAAGATTGAAGAAAAATACAAAACATCACTAAAATTCCACAGAATAGCACTACAAGAATTAAAATCCATGATGAATAGAGTAAATGTCTTTTCTACCAGATTCCTCATCATCTTCCTCCTCTTCATCATCTCTTGGGTGAAGTGTGTCCACAGCCTCTCCTTCCTCCACCTCTCCATCTCCGTCTCCATCCCCAGTGAAGATCTCATCAGCGATCATGTCTTTCTCATCATCTTCCCCCTCATCATCCATGGTTTTAACACGAGAGTACTTCTTTTTCTGAACACACACACGTTTTTTTTTATGAATTCAAAATTGAACTCAAAAGTGATTAACTGGTATCAGTTAAATTAGTGAAGAACTTGCAATCTAGAACAGGCAGAAAGTTTGGTGACTCACCCTCCTCTTTACTTTCACTCCTAAATTCTCCTCAATGAGGTCCAGATCATCATCATCTAGATAGTCATCATAACCTGACAGATACACACACTCTTTAATGAGAACTAAGGTTGAGCTAAATTGAAAAACAATATAGAAAACAATATTTCATTTTGCCTTTGGTCAATAATAAAAAAAAAAAAATTCTAATAAGAACAACCATAATTGTGGACAAATTGATTCAAAACAATGACATGTTTTTCCTAAATGAACACTAAAAGTACATTATAGTACTCGCATGCAAACATCTAACAAAAAAAAAAAAGACTAAGTATTTCCAGAACAAATCTGTGTGATGATGCACTGATTCAGACTACTGAATCAGAGTTGTCGATCAATTAATTAAAACGAGTAGTTTAAACAGTTTTAACTACATTTCCCAACTCGAGCACGGTTTTGCTCCTGAAATATAAACCATAGACACCTTTACTGTTTTATTACGCTCATACTCACAAGTCTTGAAACAAGGAATCATCACAACTAGGGTTGGGTCTCGTTTGAATTTTAGTGATTACAAATCCGATTCTGCTTATCAATTCCGATTCTTTTCGATTCCAGTAAAGCAAAAACATTTAGTCAAACATTTATATCAACCATATTTATTCTGTGTCTTTTGGCAAAACGTTTTGTTGCAGCGGATTTCCATGAACAAAAAACAGCAGCCTAAAGAACACTAACACTTTTAACAAAAAATACCACAGCAAAAAACAACTGGACAAACTAATATAAATTTCAAACATTATTAAAGACAAGCAAAGAGTAATAAAATAAGAACAAAAACAAATTAGCAATAGCACAAATAAATACAACTAAACAAAGTTCAGGTACAGAAATTGTAATAAAATGTATAATAACACTGCATATTTATTTTTATAAATAAAATATAGATTACTTAATTTAAGTTTGTTGACCTTAAAGGGTTTGTTCACGCAAAAATGAAAATTCTGTCATTAATTACTCACCCTCATGTCATTCCAAACCTGTAAGACCTTCGTTCATCTTCGGAACACAAATGAAGATATTTTGATATTCCAAAAAATCTTAAAAAGGTCTTAATTTTTGGGTGAACTAACCCTTTAAGTATCCGATTCCACAATTGGAAACGATTTTCGATTCCCAACCCTAATCACAACAATATTATAATGACATGTTGGGAAACGTACTGTACACTCTATCAGGACTCCAGACTAACTTTTCCACTGGTTGCACTGGTGCTACCAACTTTCTCAGTTGGTCGCACCAGCATATGATTTGGTCGCACCTTCCTTTTTTTTTGCTACATGCCATGGGATTAATCAATGCATGCTGATGAATAGTGGTTTTAATATACCAAACCAAGTAAAGGCTTTCTGGGTTTCAGCATAAATACCTGTAATTTATTATATAAAAACACATGTAATATTTGGTAATTATCATGGCCAAATTTCAGGATTTTGGACAGTAATTTTAGTCTGTAATTTTAAGCATTTTACATTTGAATTATATACAATCTATCTATCTATCTATCTATCTATCTATCTATCTATCTATCTATCTATCTATCTATCTATCTATCTATCTATCTATCTTTTATCTTTCTATCTGTCTGTCTGTCTGTCTATTATCATCTTTCTACCTTTTAAAAATCATTAAACATTCAAATGTATGCATTACATTTGAAAAGATTACAGTATTATAATACGCTGATACAGATTTTTCGTTATCAAAGTTTATAGTTGTAACAAAAATCAGAAATCTCACACTCCTTACCTTCTGCATTTGATAATAATTTCCTTTACTCTCATCTAACCGCTGAGAGACGTAGGAAGGGGCTCGGGTGAGACCTTTTCATTTTTATATGCCTTAAAGGGTTAGTTCGCCCATTTAAGACATGAAGTTGTATGCAATCCTTACCAGCACTATAGTGCATACACACTGACCCACTCTGTAGTCACCTCCCTGGTCAGAGTTCTGGCCGCTGGAAGTTTTTCAAGAAAGTACTCCCGGTTAGTTTCCGGGGCCTCAAAACTGCGTTTTTTTGCGGCCAGAACTCTGACCAGGGAGGTGACTACAGAGTGGGTCAGTGTGTATGCACTATAGTGCTGGTGAGGATTGCATACAACTTCATATCTTAAATGGGCGAACTAACCCTTTAATTCCTGAATTCGTGGCGCGTTTCACCATCAATGTGCAATGCGCGTGACGTCTACGTTCGTCAATAAATAAACTGCAAGTGTCTTGCGGAAGAACACTGTAGCCGGAGCTACTTCTCTCCGTTAATGTCTATGGCGAGTCACGCAGGCACTGGGCAACTCCGCAACCGAGTCGACCCCGGGATAAAATAGTCCGAATATAAACGCTTATTATAGGCGTACCGTAGTGATTCAGGATAAGTCAAAAACACGGTTTGGAAAATGGATTGATGATGTACTCGTTCATTTTGAACATAAGTTACGGACTGTAGCTGCTGATACAACGGCATTCTGTTGCGCGAGCGTCCACTCGCACAAATGCGACCACATACAATTTTTACTCGCACATTCTCAAAAAATGGTCGCATATGCGACCAATTTGGTCGCAGTCTGGAACCCTGTCTATACACAATATTGACAACATTGCTTAATTTGTTATCTTCAGCAAAATAGCAGTGATCATATTGAGAATATTTCATTTCACCCAGCCCTAATGAGAACAACATTAGCTTAGCAATTAAATGTTGCATCGCAGCCATGGAAACATCGCTTTTTTGCAATCTGGTCACCTGATTATCAGCGAACTTAACAATATTCCATTAGTTATTCAACTGGACATGGAAACTCTTATTTCTTTTCCCAAATCTTCACTAACGTCTCACCCATTTTCGCAGGGGATTATAAACGTTTCTTCCTATGGTTCGCTTTTAAGTAGGCCTATTATATTCGCATTCTTTACTGTAGTAAAGTAGAAAAAACACTATTGGAAAGATAGCCTAAATATGGCTTTTTACTTGCACGTCATATTATTTTTTACACACTTTGTGCTTGTTATTAGACTTGGTAAGGCACGTCACGTTTATTTGTAAAGCGCATTTCACACGCGCAGGTGATTTTAGTTTCGCTTTATTTGGCAACGCAAAATCAAACATAGCTTAAATGTCTTGCCCTTGTGGACGATAACATTCGCTCTTCAGACCTTTTACAACAAGTAGAAAACATGAAGATATTAGAAAAGAGATGGTCTCTTTCCTGCTCGTGTCCCACATCCCTCTCAAAGCGCAGAGCGGTAGGCTTAGGCTACATCACGCGTCTTTGTGTCGAAATATAAAACAAATGTTTTTTTAAATATTTAACTTTATTATATTATTTAAGTTAATATTATTTATTAATATTTATTTCAATGCTTTACAGGCTTTAGTGTGTTGTTTCATTGACAAAAGTGCTCAAATAAAAAGGCATGTCTGTTACGACATGGATGTTTGAGCCTCGTTTATTATTATGTTATTTCAAAATGTATATACTTGAGGTATTTATGTATGTATTCATATATATATATATGAATACCCCCCCCCCCCCCCCCCCCTCCCCCCAACCACCATGCCACCACCGGTGGGTGGTCCATTACCACCACGGTAGTAAAACAACTGCCACTATCACAGCCCTAATTAATACTAATGAACTGACACAACACAAAAATACAGAAGGATTTACTAATGTGGCTTAATCAGAGTAACCTACTTCGTTTCCTGCGGCGATGACGGACCTCTTCACCAGAGTCACTGTCCTCTTTCCCACTTGGCGCTTCTGCCACTTCTTCCTCTTCCACGTCACCATCATCGATGAGTCCTCTCAGGTTTCCATGCTCATCCTGATCTTCAGTATTCTCTTCTTCCTCTTCCTCTTCTGGAGCAATGAAGCAATTAATTAAACAGCAACACACTAAAATGTGGTTTCTGGCAGTATTCCTGCCCTGGATGTGGCTTTAAGTAGGATACATCTTACCATCATCTTCCATAAATCTCTGCGTCTTCTTAGGCTTCAGGTCTTTCTCTTCGAACTCCTCCTCCGACTCCTCAGCCTCGCTCTCAATGAAGTCAGACATGTTTGCAAGGCCTATGTGAAAATCCAAATAGGATTTTTTTTTTTTTTACCAGGGATATGTGACAAACATGGTATAGCATTCAATGGGGTTTGGGGTATTGATAGTATTAAAGTATGAAATGTTGAATTGAAACAATATTGTATGAGTAGACCTCTGTCATAACCAGTAAACTTCTATTTAAAAATAATAAAATAGTTTAAAGGTCATAGATCAAATCTGACACATCACTTGCAGCAGTAAACAAAAGACTGACTGGATCGCATGACAAATAATCTTCACTGGTGGCTTAAATTGATTATTCTTGCACTAGTAATTCAAAACAGCACTTTATAAGGTAACCTAATGTTTATGTTAAATATGTTAAGACATAACATTTTGGATATTAATTTAGTAAATCCAGAGCAAAACACATATCGAGATGAACTTGATATGCATGCAACTAACTAGATAGATAATTTAGCTTAGCCAAGGAATATGGGACGCATAATTACCAAGTTTATACCTATTAAGAAATACCCTGAAAGATAGCGATGAATCAAGCGTATAAAGTGAACGACATGTTCTTTTTTTCTTTCTTTTTTTAAAAATAATCATGGAACGACTGTCCGCGATGCTGAGGGAAGATCAAGGCCCACATGCTAACAGCTAACCTGTGCGATAAGAAAAACAACCCCAAGAATTATACGCAGCTTTTAAAAACACCTGACTGAAACTAAACATCGAGCACTTACTTTCCCTTGCGAGGAAGCTCGATTAAAGACTTGAAAATATGCGACGAGGTGATGAACGAAGCGTCACGTTAGAAGAAGCTTGATAGTGACAACAAAAAACGGCTGAGGGTTACTGTCGGGATTCTCGTTCCGGTAAACATAAATGTAACTTCCGGTCGGGATAAATTAATTTGCTTACATTTAATAGATATCGTTGTGACCGTTTATGGCATGAGCCAAATGCTAACGTCATTTTTTAAAGTTGTAATTTAAATATTTACCATTTTGAATTCAAGTTTACCACATAAACGAACTAAATCTTGTTTTTAGCCGACTATATTGTTTCTCCGAACCTGAAGACGGCGCGCTAACTTTTAGTGATTCACGCGCTCCATGTGACGTCAGTTAGGGGTTTTAAAGATTCGTTTTTACATAGGGCTCAATTAACTATGGAGAGTTTGGGGTTCTTGCGGGTCCAGTTGTTCATATCAGTGTTATTGTCATGTATGTTTACACTTTCCACTGGTAGTGAAATGAGTTTTGTAACGTGCGGGTCGGTGGTGAAGCTGCTCAATGTGAAACACAACGTCAGATTACACTCTCATGATGTCCGCTATGGATCTGGTGAGTGACTCTTTCAGAAATCCTGTTCGTCTCATCTGTATTATAGGGATTTAAACTTTGATGTAAAATATAATTTAACAACCGTAACCTATATTATATTAGGGTAATTATAGTATGATAAGTGCATTTTATTGTTAAGTACATTATGCCTTCAGAAAGCTAACAGTGTTGACATTTGACATCGGTAAAACTTACACTCAAGGTCTGTTTCTATCTCTTTCTCATGAAAACATAAACATAAGTTTGTGGATGTTCTGGAGGGTTTAAAAGCATATACTCTAGTTGGGTTCAACTGACGCACTATGCAGTGTGTACTTATACTATGCACGATGTATTCAACCGTGTAATGTATGAACATGGTTATTGTAAGGTTCATAATCCAACATCAGAGTCTGATAGCCCTAGGCTATGCAATTAAAGCTGAGGCAGTTGAATGGATGAACTGTCCAACATTCCTCTCTTCATTTTTTGAGTGCAGCATCATCGTCGGGGTATTTGAAGTGCACTTCCTCTTTTTGGAATTTTCAGTGCGAACACATTCATACTACTAAACGGCATAGAATAGTACGTAAGTCCACAAATAGGGATGCACCTTCTCTCTAGGATCTGTTAATGTGATGATTTAATTCCAGGTAGTGGGCAGCAGTCAGTGACCGGTGTGACCGCAGTGGAGGACAGTAACAGTTACTGGAGTGTGCGGGGGACCGGTGACGCTGCATGTCATCGAGGGAATCCGGTACAGTGTGGACAGAACATTCGATTGACCCATGTGAACACAGGCCGCAATCTACACAGCCACTACTTTACTTCCCCACTTTCTTCAAATCAGGTTTTAATAAGTCATCTTTTTGATCACACACTGTAATTTATAGGTACTGTATGTAGAGTTTGATGTTACAAAAGTGCAAGTTTACTTAAAAACTGTTCCCGTTTAGGAGGTCAGTGCCTTTGGCGAGAACGGCGAGGGTGACCATCTGGACGAGTGGACCGTTCTGTGTGCAGGCTCCGTGTGGCAGCGCGATGAGTCCGTTCGGTTCCGTCACACGGCCACTGACGCTCTGCTGTCTGTGACGGGCGAGCAGTACGGCAGGCCCATCCACGGCCAGAGAGAAGTGCACGGCATGATGATCAGCGGCTCACACAGCTACTGGAGAACGATGGAGGGCATCTTCATGAAACCCAGTGAGACTGGATCCAGGGATTTCAGCAGTCCATTACACACTGAGTTTTAGAGAAATGCTTCATACAAGCTGACCTGTATTAACCAACCGGCCCAGAAAATGAACCTTGAGCTGTGTGATCAATTAAATTGTGCCTCATGCTCATTTTTAACACTTGAAGCATATCATTTTATTTTGCACTGCGTACACTACTGTTCAAAAGTTTGGGGTCAGTTTTTGTCCTTTAAGAAATCAATACTTTCTTTTTCAGTAAGGACACATTAAACTGTAAGATTAATTAATCAAATAATCCTGAAAAAAATGTTTCACGGTTTTCACAAAAATACTAAGCAGCACAACTATGTTTCTTGTGCATCAAATCAGCATATTAGAATGGTTTCTGAAGGATCATGTGACTGAAGACTGGAGTAATGATGCTGAAAATTCAGCTTTCCAATCACAGGAACAATATGATGTTGTTTACTGTATTTTTTTTTATGTATAACCTTGATGAGTATAAGAGAATTGTTCAAAAACATAAATCTTACTGACCCCCTAAACTTTTGAAAGGTAGTGTATGATAAGGCAATCTTTTATTCTTTCAAACTAATGTTCAGAATTAATGCCACAATTTTACAGATTTCATAATTATAAGGCACATTTTCATTCAGTGTTTTAACCAAGTTTTAACTTGCGTCATTAATGTTTTGTCCTCACAGAATATTTAATAGCCGTTAATATATAAAAATCATGGCCATGTTTGCATCATAAAATTGGCCCACAACTGTTTTCAAACAACAACAACAACAACCTATCAAATATAAATTAATTGCACACAGAACAAACTTGAATTGCTTGCTGCTGACCTCATTGTGAAAACACTACAGCAGCAGTGCTACATTAAACTGCCACAGTATTACCATTAATCTCATTGAGAGACTTGCGGTTATGTGGTGCTGTGTAATGATGTTTAGGTTATTTTCCTAAAGGAAGCCACAAGTCACTTGTTCTGATAAAAGCTCCTGTACAGCCATTAGTATCAAACTTGCACATTTGAACATTACCACTCTAGAAAGCAAGTAACTCTCCTTATAAGGCAATTTCCTAAGTTTACATCAAGTAGGTTACATCATTTTTAAAGTGCCATCTAAAATCCTTAATTTCATTCTAATGTACATTTGAAACAAGTGCCTTTGTAATTTTTATTAATTTACCTTGATTACATATAGATGCTGTAAGATTTAAGTTACAATTTAAACAATTGATACAAGCAGACTTCTTGAGAATGTTAACTTGAGATCTGTAAATGTTTTTTTGTTTGTTTGTTTACATGGTTGGGGTCACAGCTGTGTATCTGAGAATATCTCAGAACACATTTTGAAGTATTCCTCATTAAACAGACTATCTAGAGTTTAATACCTCAGACTATCACATTCTACGTCAGACCTCGGAAAACAGTATTTTTTTTTTATTTTTTTATATGTCTGTGCTTTAATGGTTGTGTAGATTCTTTAAATTAAAGAAATCAAGACTGGCTTATTCATTCATGGTCCTTCTTTTATCATATGTAGATATGCACAGCTTGAGAAAATAATTTTTTTAATTTATTATTGAATTCATTTATTTTAGTCTTATTTGTAGAAAATCCAATTGTGCCCCCTATTGGCCAAAACAACAATAACAAAAAAATATGATGATGATGATAACAGTAATTGGATGCAAAGATATGTTTATTGTCATGTTCAATAAATAATTATCTTTTATTCATATTCTTTACATGTAATGATACCTTTTTTGTTTAGAAAGCATATTGCTGTAATCTGACTGTCAATCCACATCCTGCAGGCAAAATGTATATGTATTTGCATATTAATAATCCTTCTTTTGATATAATCCATAAAAATACATACATATACAATTTTATTTGGCATGCTTCAAATTCAGATGAAGTTAGGATCTGGATTGAGAGTAAATTAATAACAAAATTCCATCAACCTTTGCAAGATTAAAAAATAAATAAAATACCAATATAAAACATAAATATCATTAATCAACAAAATATAAAATACAGTGTCAAATAAAACCTGGAACGATTTACATTTTTAAAAATGCCCATAAACTAGAGTTTATTTTTTATTTTTAGATTGTATATTCTAACAACAAAATGGCAACAAGCAGAGGAATACACTGAATAATGGCTAGTAAAAATAATGCAGGACATTTTTAAACTTTAGTCCACCAATCTGCCATTGTGATAATTGAAAGAAATAGCAAATATTCTTATAACATAATACAATAACAAGGCGCAACACTTTAAAGTGATACTGTACCTGTCAATTTTTTAACGTTATAAAAAGAAGACACTTATGCTCATCAATGTTGCATTCATTTAATCAAAAATACAGTAAACACTATTTATTCCACTAAAAACTATTTATTATTTATGTAATTTATTCCTGTGATGGCAAAGCTGAATTTTCAGCATCATTACTCCAGTCTTCAGTGTCGCATGATCATTCAGAACTCATTCAAATATGCTGATGTATTGCTCAGGAAACATTTTTTATTATTATCAATGTTGAAAACAATTTTTGCTGCTAAATATTTTTTTGTGGGAATGGTGATACTTTTTTTTTGGAAAAGTTCAATGAACAGCATTTATTTGCACTTATTAAATTTATTAAAGCATTTATTAAATTTAGATATTTCATAGCATTATGCCTTTACTGTCACCTTTGATCAATTTAATGCCTCCTGCATGAATAAAAGTATATATTTTTTATCTTACCACAAATGTTTGAATGGTGTCATTGTTTCCATAAAAATGTAAGCAGCAAAAACTGTTTTCAACATTGATAATAATAATAATGATAATAAATGTTTATTGAGCACCAGGTCAGTATTTCAAAATTATTTTTGAAACATCATGTGACACTGAAGATTCAGAAAATTCAGCTTTATCATAAATTACATTTTTAAATGTATTAAAATAGAAAACAATTATTTTAAATGATACAATTTTCTTTTACAATATTACTGTTTTACCGTGTTTGTGATTAAATAAATGCAGTCTTGGTGAACAGAAGAGACTTCTTTCAAAAACATTTAAAATAATTTTTCCCAAACTTTTGGCAGGTACTGTATATATGGAATTTACACTGAATTACACTCCTGTTTCCAGCTTATTTTTGGTAAAAGTTACTTTGTTACTTTCTTCTTTTCTAGTGTCACTTCACAATGCTAAAAGTAACTTTCCTTCTTTACCACTGTCCCATTACAAGGATTTCCCTCAAATCTTGAACCCCACTAGATGGAGCCATTGATTCAAAAGTTTCCTCATTCCAAAGCAAATGCTGACAGAATACAAAGCACCAGTCTTTAATCAAGCAAGCCGTTCTCTGCAATTCTGGAAAACTGACAGGAACTTTGTCCAGTAAACTGTTCCCAATAACCCGCTTTTCCATTGCAGTGTATTTTGGCACAGAATGCTGGTACTGTTTCAGATAAGATTTGCTCACAAGAAGGAACCAAAGGGAGTTCAGACATTTAGACTGATGCTCTCCGCAAATGCCTATAAGCAGTACAGACCTTGAAAAAGCACTGCATTAGTGATCTGAACATGCAAACATGACAGTCAAACAGACAACTCTTTTGTGTGGCACTATATGCATAAATACACATGCAATATAGGGGGAGTGACAAACAGCTGTAAATATACACAATAATAAGGAACACAGGGAAGGAGACTGATGTGCTCACACATTATAAATATATAGACAAACAGGTAGACAAATACTTACACACTCTAACTGTAAAAGAAAAAGTGCTATTTTAGAGATTGACCAGTTTACTTCTGGTTGATTCAGAGCAATATATGTTGCATTCATTGACTCTCTGAACCTGAGAGTGAATAAAGACTCAAAATGGACCAAAAAGTCCAACTATGTAGGAGACACTTCCGCAGAAGTTCAGTGTCATATAGTTAAACCAGACAATATTATGCAAACATTGAGAAGACCTTGATACTATATCAAAGAGAGTATTATATTCTCTTCCGCTTAGACACACACAACGAGAGATTATATGAAATGAATGAAATAGACTTCTAAAAAGACAATTCACACATAATACTCAAGGCGCACCACATGATGGAGTAGTGTGGAATTTAATTCATCCCACTTACTTTGCAGAATATGAACCCTGTTAATGCCCAGCCAAAAAGCATAACTCAGGACAACAATGAGAAATCAGGCTGCTTCTATACTCACACTGAGTACTATAAACTACCATTCAAAAGTTTGGGGTCGAAGATGTTTTTGAATGAAGTCTCTTCTGTTCACCAAGGCTGCATTTATTTGATGAGAAATAGAGTAAAACAGCAATATTGTGATATATTATAATCATTTAAAATAATTGTTTTATTACATTTTAGAATGTAATTTATTCCTAAATTTTCATCAGCCATTGCTCCAGTCTTCTTCAGTGTCACTGATCCTTCGTTCTAATTTGCTGATTCACGAAACATTTCCTATTATTATCCATGTCAAAAAAAGTTGTGCTGCTTAATATTTTTGTGGAAATTGTGATCAATTTTTTTTCAGGATTCCTCGACAATAGAAAGTTCAACAGAACAGCATTTATTTGAAACAGAAATGTTTTGTAACAAATGTTTTTACTGCCACTTTTGATCACGATGACTTGACTTGATTTCTGAAAAACGCTGTTGAAAGTCGGACTGAGCAGTGAGCACCACAACAAACTAGTAGCCAATAAGCAGTAGGTGGCGTGTCCACTCATGATGGGGGAGGAGAGAGAGTGAGCAAGATGGAGATTTGAAGAAAGACTGTAGAAAGAGAGACAGCTGAGAGACAAAAAAGCTCTGAGGAATATCACTGGATGAAGAAGGGTTATGATCAGGCAAGAGCTTTAGGAGTCGCATTAATATTAGAAAAGCTTTCCAGCACTGGAGAGACCTAAGCGGGAAGGCCTGAAAACGGACGACAAGGTTGCGTTGTTTCTGCTTCATACGAGAGTAGCATTTGTTTTTGAGTGTTATTAGCCCCTTTCTCAGAGCAATCCTGGTAAATTAAAATTACCAGAATGACTTTACCGGTAAATTCACAAATGCTGTTCACACAAGCAACGGCGTTCTGGCTTTTTAGCGGTAAGAGCCCATTCACACATCAGCACCAAAATACCAGTAAATTCTGTGATGTCAGTCATCCGAAATGATCACGCGGCGCATGCATGAGGAGAAGCACTTTGGTTTCACTATCTGTTCCATTTGACAAAACCATTTTGACGTCTGAGTGAAAGGCATAAGGGATGATCAAACAGAACGCGCTTTTGCTCTTAAAACACGAGACGCGCATAATAGTATCCAACTACAGAGCCACAAAGTATTCATTTCTTTCCAAAACAAAACTTATTGACCCCAAACTTTTGACCAGTTGTGTACGTCTTACTATTTTTTGAAACTGGTATCATTTAATTTTACCACACTACATGTTTAGTTCAGCGACTGCCATCCAATTATAATTTCAAACTTTTATTTCTTGTGTCTTTCTTTCTTTACTCAAAATAAATATTTAGTTTTACTTGTTTTAAATGTCTCCTCTCCCACTCTCTTAATTATGCTAATGTAAATCACTTTAAATTATCATTAGTTGCAATACAAATAAACTTGCCTCACCTTGGAAATAAGGTGTATAGTTATTTTGCATTTTAATCCAATATAAAATGTCTTGACAGTATTGACAGTCCAACCAAAGGAGGAGATGTTAAAAATCAGCTGCTCATTCGTCATATCAGATTCATCAGATGCATTGTAGGATACAGTATTCCATGCAGGTTGTATCCTGCATATTTTGGTAATAGGAGTTTTCTTTGCATACTAAACACTGGGTAAAAGTAATCGTATGGTCGTATGCTATTCCGAAATACCCAACAGTCCCTTTAACAATAAACAATATCTTCAAAGATTTCCATAAATGAACTTCAACACAGTAAGGCTCAAAACAAATCGGACAGTGCATTTGAGATGAACATGCACACACTCTTCATGCCAGACATCCTGCGGTGGCTCTGTTGGACAGGCTGCCAGTCACTCCTCATCGTTCCCATCTGACATAGCTTGAAATGAGATAAAGTACAAAGTCGTCGCCTTTTAAAGACACGGAATGAGAAAAACACGCAGTGCAGAGGGACACTGATGTTATTGCATTAAATGGTATTCAGTGGGGAGCCCTTGCATGTCCCTGTCAAGCTGCTGATGGAGGACATTCCTCACTGTTGTTTCACAGTCAGTCACAATCACAATCGACATAATAAATATAAAAGAAAAAACTCGCTTGGGATTCACATCCTCTGCACTGTGCGCTCCCCAACACTCTTCAAAACTAAAAGAAAGTGGAGTTTTTAATGCATGTTTCTCAAGCAGAGGTCAGATCAATGGGGGTTCACAGTGGCCGGGGCTACTCCATGCCATTCCGCAACATCTGATTGGCTGCGATGAGCATGACGCTGATGATGAAGGCCATTGCAAAAGCACAGATGAGGCTCTTGCGGACACACGTCTGACGATTCTTCTTTTTCGAATGCACTGATGGAGTAGAACAGAGCATATATGAAAGACACATAGAGGAGATGCTAGCGGTTACTGCTATGGAGCATTAGACATCAATGAGAAGAGATGACAGCACACAATCCGAACAATAATCCAGCAGTGCTGTTGATCTCAGTGCATAATGAGGCTTTGAATATGCACAATAGTGACACAAAATGTGTGGCTTGCTGAGCTGCCTTACTGGACTCGACACAAGTCGCACACTATTGATCGCACACAAACGCACAAATAGCATAAAATATTCGTGTGGAACTGTTTAAGGGCACAGTGTGGGCCAATAAAGGATATATTTTAAAACAATGTGACAGACTAATTGAATTTTGAGGCATGAAATTGTTAGATTTTATTCACCTTTTTCTCTGCCCAGCAGACTCAATTCCATTCAGTTTGTGTTGTTATTCTGTGCTGCATATTGAGATTAAATATTGAACTGCTGAAACATAATACGAACCGTTACGATAATTTCCCTGTTTCTGAATTCCATTCATTCGCTTTACTTTTGTTAGCTGATGAAAACATCTGGTTCAATAATGTTTCAAAAGGGGGTGAAATTTACCTGTGAAGAATAGTTTGAATGGAATGATACTGGGAGTAAAGAAAATATTAAAAACCTATAAAGGCACCGATAGCACAGAACTCTCAATAGGCAGTTTCTAGCCAAACACAGCAGCCTATAGATCTCAATAGTCTAGTTCCGGAAGTAAAAATCCATAAAGAAATGGATTTTAAATGATAACATATTATTCTCTGAAGACCTGCAATGAGCTCTGAGATTGTGAAGCGATGATACAGTATATGCTCCTGCAGAAGCAAAAAGTCAATGTGGTTTCAGCTTAATTTAAAAAACAAGCTTCTAGTTGGATACACCGATCAGAAAAGATGTTGTTACCATGACTAAATGACTAAACAATAATCAAGTCAATAATTTTATATTGTACCATCATTTTTGATCCAATTCATTCGAATGTGTCCGGGAGGAGTACTTCATTGCCTAATACATTAAGTACATTAATTTGAATTACAGAAGTATTTGATAAAGTTTCTATGTTGGCCTAAAACTCTTTATTGAAATGTCTGATTAGAAAAAAAAATTAAAAAAATTGATCTAGGCTTCTGAAAAACTGGCCATTCACTGCTGCGCTACGGTCATGTGAAGGTGGAAATACAGTATTTTCATTGGCATTCATACAGATCTGAATTCTCGAGTACCGTCAGAGTTTTAAGCATCACCTCATTGAAGCTTTGCAAAATTTCCAGTGTCTGTGAACAACTGTTGCATGATCCGTCAATTAATATGAAATTGTTCTCTTTGCTATTTACCTCCCTGATATTCGGCCTGGCAGTTTCCTGAGTTCTCCTTCAAGCTCTCTTCCTCTGTGATGATAATATTCTCGATGTCCTTCATGGTGAGATGGTCTCTGAAGGCGTGGAACAGGACGTGTTTAAGCTCCTCCAGGGACATCTGTTGCATGTCAAACTGCAGGGGGGAAACACAAGAGGCCTGTCGTCAAATCTCAGCACGGCTGGGCTGTCAATGCTTCTCTCTGGGGTAGTGTTCAAATCCTAGAGTGATTTTTTATTGAGAATTTCCTTTGACAGAACGTTTAGAGAAGTGAAGCTAAGAGAGGAAAATGAGATGAGCTGTTCACTATCCAGTGACTATACGCTAATCAATGTAGTTGCTCAATCAATCTTGTGCTTGCTCTATCTGATACACATTGAAAAGAAGCACAGCACACATAGAAACTGATCTGACAATCTTTGTGACGCAAACTGACGCCCGTTTCACACATACTCCGTTTGCAGTGCGTATCTTTTTCCGTACCCATGTTAACAGGTTAGAGCTTTCACACTGCACGCGGATGCAGTCCGTCGATCCGTTCCAGTTGCGGTGCGTATACAGCAGTGCAGAGATCGTTTACGCACCGAGTCTATTTTTGCTGTGCTGCAAACGCAGAATTAAAGTGACAGCGCACGGTTCGTGGTCAAAATGAAAACAGATTGACCTCAAAATGTTGTAATTTCACCATAAATGCATTTAATTCAATAAAATGTAGTAGTCTCACCATATTCGTATTTAATTAAATATTACTCAGTCATGTTTTATACTTTAAGACCGGGGTTAAGCAAGGAAAACTACAATTTACCTCAACAAGGACATAATGAACGACACTCGCCTCATGGAGGTGGAAAAACAAGTTCTTTGTGACATGCGAGATTTGTTGTATTAAAATTTAAATGCAAAAGAAAAGGCATTAGAGTCAGCTGTTTTTGTTAATTTTAAAATGTTTGCGATTTTAATATACATGGTTAAATATTTGACCACTTGCTTGAGCAACTTTATATATATATAGAAGTAATGCATGGAATTATAGGCCTATACGTTGTTTAAATTGTGTTTAAACGTGCATACGTCCATTCAAGTTTGTGTACAAAGAGAATTGCAATGCTGACAAAATTTTTTTTTAATACAAGTTTCTGCATAACTTCTGGATTTGAAATAAAAATAGTGAGTAGGCCTATGTGTTTGTGGTACAGCCGCGGATCAGTATACGCACAGCAAACGCGGCAAATGTGAAAGCACTATAGCGCGCGCTGCTCCTGTACCGTAAACGCACCGCAACACGCACCGCATACGCACTGCACACGGAGTATGTGTGAAACGGGCGTGAGATGTGAATCAACATTGATGTTGAAGTGTGTAATAGTTCGCAACATCTTTACTGTCATTCAACCAAAAAAAAAAAAAAACCTCAATAGAAACACACTTCAGCTAAGAAATGTTGTTTCAGACATCCAATTAGCGCAGCAGCTCTGCCCTCATTGAACTGCAATGCTTGTAGTGACAGCATTAAACTTGTGACCTCAAGCTGGATGAAAGCTGAATAAAAAGAAAAGAAGAGGCAAATTTGGGCTGGTTCAATAATTCAGAATCGCCGAGAGACAGATTTGAACTTTTCCAATTTCCCAGCAAACTCTGTGTCAAGGGTTTTCTCAGAGACCTTGAATGAGCTTTGGTGGTGGGGGTGTTATCCTGTCTTGGCAGAGTCAATAAATTATTGAACTATATGAGAAAATATGTATAACATATCTGAGAGTGTCCTTCTTCATGATTCTATCCACTCAAACATCTTTTTTTGAAATTTTTTGAGTCTTGAAATTGTCGTAGGGCATATTCCAAAGTGTTTTCATTGATGCTGCTCAAGCATATAAAATGTGCATCACGTAAATGCAGTGATTACATAACCGCTTATTATTAAGTAAACAAACCAAAAAAGATGGTCAAAACGTATGCACATTACTTACTACGGTTTCACTTTATTTTGATAGTCCACTACATTCTACTAACTTTAAGTAACTTTGCAACAACATGTCAACTAACTAATTTATTTGCAACTATATATCAACTAACTCTCTTTAGAGTATTAGTGGACTGTTATAGGTTAGGGTTAGTAGAATAAATTGACGTACCTGCAGTTACTTACAATTAGTAGAATGTTCGTTGGGGGACCATCAAAATAAAGTGTTAGCAGAGATTAAGGATAGTCTACTAATACTCTAATGATGGTAATTGACAAGTAGTTAAAAAGTTACTTATAGTTAGTTTAATGTCTAAAGTGGACTATCGAAATAAAGTGTTACCGTTACTACTTAAAGCAGTCGTCCGTGAGGGGCTGCCGCTTTACTTTTTTGTTTTGTTAAAGTTACGTTGATTGTTTGCCGGGTTCCGCCTCCTCCTTCCCTGAGCCTTTAAACCTTGTTAAATTCTGTAATATAATTAAATTATATTTATATTATTTTCATCAGAATACACAGCAACCTTTGAATGGACATTCAAGAAGCTTTTCACCCTCAGATAGTGTGGTTATGGCACCAGTAGTAACAGGACCATGCTAACCAGCCAAACCTTGACCCCTTGCAAACACACATGGTTTGTGTGCTCTTTAGAAGCACCTGGGGATTCAGTTCAGATGCAGATTCAGTTCCAATGGTTATCTGATGTTATCACTGAGACCTGTCAGAGAATGTCACTTACAAAGCCATGCGTAAAGCTTCAATGAGACATTATCAACTGAGATTTTCTCTTCTGAGGATCGAGATGACACTGACAGCACTAAGCATGTATCTCTGTCATTCAGCTATTCACACCCACCAGACATATACTCTCATGGAATCCCTTCAACTCTAAATTCAGTTCATTTCTAGTCTGTTCTCTCACTCACTCTGAAAGAAAACTATAAAGAGACCTATTGATGTCTTGATGACGTTCATAGCATTCCTTGTATTAGATTATTTTTCTCTTATTTGCTAAGAGTAAGCAAATACCCCCCTCCCCTTTCTTTTACTGCCTCTAAGCAGCTAGGGCAAAAAAGATGGTGCAATAAAAACAAGGGATTGAATCATTGTTGTACTAACAAGGGATGTTGATGTAGTACTTCAAGGATCAGTTCTGATGTTCTAGCCCTTCACATGACCAAAACCTGCATGGCATTAAGTGAGGCAATTTACTGTGAAGTTGTTTCATAGGTGTTGAAGCTCTCTATAAACATAATTGCACTTAGTGTCTGCTTGAAAACAAATTTTAATTATGGTAACATAGCAGACTTTAATGAGATAATTTGAAAAGAACATTGTAAGAGTCTATTACTATGCACCACAGACGCATTCATGAGCTGTGGGGTCGGGGAAGACTATTACTATATATAGTGGACTTACAGTCCACTATATATATATATATATATATATATATATATATATATATATATATATATATAAAAACATATCTTAAAATATAATTTATTCCTGTGATGACAAAGCAGATTTTTTTAAAGCAGTCATTACTCCAGCCTTCAGTGTCACATGATACTCCAGAGATGATTTTAATATGCTGATTTAGTGATCAAGAAACACTTTTTATTATTTTGTTATTTTTCTGATATTTTGTAAAATTAATGTAATATAATATGGCCATGCTGAATAAAAGTATTATTGATTTTTTTTAAACAATCATATATATTATGTATATTTAAAAAAAAAAAATATTTCATAGGTATTCATATTTGTATAATTTTATATCTTTATCGTTTAACTAAATAACAGATGTATTTCTTGCCAGACTTGCAAAGCTAGCACAGCTGTAACTAAAACATTAGGCTACCATACAGCATGGAAATTAAATTACTTTTAGAAAATTGCACTAGAAAAAAATATTGTCACATGATTTTCTTTTTCTTGCACATTCTGTTTGACTTTATTGATGACATCAATAAAGGAGCGATCTTGTAGGAGGTCTGCAGTGCGTGAGTAAATGCCAATGTTTGTGTGTCTGTGTGTGTGTGTGACTGCTGGCTGTAATCCACGCAGTCTGTTTGATTCGACAGGCATTTGAGAGGCCTCTGATTATTCCAGATTTACACTTACTGCGTTGCTTATTTTTGCAGTGGCGGCAGTGAAAGCTTGTATTGATTCTCACCGTTGACCATCAATCCTGAAGTACCGCTCAGAGAAGGTGATTAACGTTTCAATTACTTGAACGCTCTCATTTACATGGCAGTACATGATTAATGCGAGAATGAAAATACCTCTGTGAAATTATTTGGGCTCTCAAAGAAAGACAGAACAAACAAATTCATAATAATGAACTAATTCAGAGAGGTAAAATGCCTGTTAACTATTGCCAAATTGTTGTTTACACATTGATCATCTTGCATACAAATGTTTTATTCATTATATGCCTAAGAAGATTTAAAATGCTGTCTCTGTAGGCAGCTCATTAGGTTTTGGAACACAGCAATTGTGTCTTAATATTTCAAGCTCACTGTTTGCTATTTCCTTCCCCTCCAAAACCAGACCTGGTGTTAAGCGTCTGGTTTGTGGCCAGCTCTCATGTCACACGGCTAAGCGGATCTGCACGTTGGGGGAGATGGGGTATGGAGAAATCTGTCAGAGGCTGATGTCTTTGGTTGACCCACTGAGCAAGGGATGAGGCGGTAAATGTCGTGTTGAAGGTATCCAGACACATTTGTCACAATGAAATAGGAGCTCTCTTTTCCCTTTCCATTCCTGTCTATCTGCTCCCTTCTATAACTCACAGCCATATTAATGCTGATATGGAGAGATAAGCTACACTGACGTGAGGAGAGAAGGGTGAAGGACCTTATCAGCTGACTACAGATGCAGGATCGAAGTGAAATTTGTACTAAATGAGATTTTATTAACAAAGTTCAGGAGGAGAACGTTTAGACAATTAACCAAATTAACAAGGGAGGAGCACATTCAGTTAACCAACTCAACTAGCAAGATAAGAGGTATATATATATATGTCTCACTTCTCCTCACTTCTAACTATTCCTATCCCAACCTGGGAGTACACTGGGTTCGGGCCAATTCCGAGCTAGGAACCCTCCCATCGGACAGCACACCAAATATGCATAACCTTTATCTGATTATATGTAAGTGTGAACTAATGAATTAGCCCTGCTTAAGTTATTTGCAATGGTCAAATCAATATTCCCCCATATGAACAGAGCAGCAACGATGACAGAAAAGCAAATGCCACGTTATACACGACAAGGAGGAGCTGGGGAGGAGGTGGGTTGCAGAGAGCGAGCAGCGATTGCAGAGCGAGCAATAAGCAGTTAGGAGCGAACTGAATCTGCTTAAATATGGCACCCTGATTTGAGCGTAGTCATTAGTAGTGTTGTTTTTGGCGGCCTATTTTAATTTTAGTTTTAGTCTAGTCTTTGTGTCAAGCTGTCATTTTAGTTTTTATTAGTTTTAGTCACGTTCATACTCTTTTTAGTCTAGTCTAGTTTTAGTTGACGAAAACTGATGACGTTTTAGTCTAGTTTTAGTCAACGAAAGAAAAAGTCTAGTTTTAGTCAATGAAAATGGCATTTTAGTCTCTTTTTAGTAATGCAATTCTATTTAACCCAGTCAATATAGTATAAGTACCTAGTAGTATAGACGAAACCAAACCCATTTCAAACAATCTTATCTTCTTATAGTTATCTTATTATATTATTGCTACCTTATAGACTCAAGAATGCATCCATTCAAGACACGGAAGACGCTCTGATTTGAATTTACAACATATTTATTTTACCAACCAAACATGTTAGAAGTAGCCTATGGACATGATGAAATGAAAGTTTTTCCAAATGTCATTTCTTCTTTTTCTCCCAAAGACGAATCCCTTTCTCTGAGTCAGAATTAACTTTGTTTGTTGTCGTTTATGCTACCGCCTGTTTCACATACTCCGTTTGCAGTGCCTGCGACCACAGTAGACTGCCGGCTGGGATTAGTGGTGGACGAGGAAACAGTGGTCGCGGATAAAGGCTAAGGCTGTGGAGGGTTGAAGGTGAGAAGTCCTGGTTCGTGTGATGATTTGCTTCTGAGCTTCAGTTTGGGGAAGAACGAGTAAAAAGCAAAATTTCCTGAAAGTCGGACATGATATCGGATTGGGGCCAAATGCCGAAAGAACTGATGCCAGGAAGGCTGGATCCCACATGGCACACTTCATGTGGACTTGCGGTCTCGTGGCCTTAAATTGCGCTTACTCACCAAGTGTACAAGTCCGTAGGGTGTCCCATTCGCTATTTCAGCACTCAGAAGTGTGCTCGCGAGCGCCGCCTTTGTGCCCTCAGTGAGGACTTCGGCGAAGCCCGCACTTTCGCACCCTCCACACAAGTTACCTGCCTAGGAATCATTGCGAACGCCCAATCTAATTGTCTAAATGAGGGGAGGAGTTTCGTGGCTGTTTGACTTTCGGTGGCATGATGTCATCAAGCCTGTTCCAAAATACACTCACGTGCCCTCATGGACTTGAGGCCAGCAAGGTCTGGTTTAGGTCTGCACTTCCTGACGTCACCAAGTGTGAACTCAAAGGAAGTCCACAAGGCCAGAGTGTGCCATTCGTAATCCAGCCGAAGTAGTAAGAAATTTCTTTTATATCCTGTTATTAATTAATATATCCTAGATGGGTGTACTCCTCCCAAAATTATGTTTAATAACTTCACTTCTGCTTGTACTTCAGCACAAATTGCTTATACTGTATGTAAGGATTTTTTTCTCATTTCTCCCTATTTCTCAATCTGGAATATAGATAAAATGTGTTAATTTTTAAAATAACTAACTGTATTAAACTAACATGTTAAATTGATTGGTCTATTTTTTTATCTGCTGCTTTTATCTGGGTGTTTTTTTCAATGGCCCCTCAAAGCCACAGATGTATCCAAGTAAGCTGATCCTTAATCAAGACAAGATGATTCAGAATATCTCAAACAGTCTGCCAATCGATACTATATCGCTCCGTCAAGACATCAGCAGGGGACCGTCTGTGGTGTCTTATCAAAGACTCCAACATCTTATTACTGTGTGCCAAAAAAGCACTGAAAAATTGTTTGAGGAACTGCAGTGATATGCCTCTACTATAACTTGATGTATACCCTTGAACTACTAGTTCATCTTATGTGAGATTATTTCCAAGGCACTAACAGCCTGTATTTCAGCAGCCAGTTCTGCAACTGCTCTTTGGGAAATGTGAACTGAACAGATGGCATTTGGGCGTGAATGGTGCGTTTGGGAGCAGGGTGATTGTAACAGAGGGTCTGGGGTTCATCAGCCATCCATTACTTCACATGAACTCATTTTCATTCAACTCCACAAACCCTGGGCCAATATTATCTCTACTTACTCTATTAGCAGTAGTAGATTAATTACTTGCACCATGACCTGGCTAAATATTGGTTTAAATGTCACTGCTCACAGAGTCTTGTATGATCATAGCACACACACACATCTAGATTTGCATGTATGCATACAGTACTCATCAGTCATAAACCAAAAACCAAAAACACTCGCACAGTCAAAACCGACAAGGGTGACGAGCGGATTACGAGGTCTAAGACATAACTAATGCAGTGTCTCTGTCACAGTCTCCACATGTGACATTTGACATAGTTAGGACCCATCTGCTCGTGGGCCTGATTGTTATCGCATCATGTTAATGACTGCCAGTGTGAACGAAGCAATGCATCTGTCCTACTTTCATCCTCTTCCCATTAGCTGAAGTGTCCTAGAGGATAGAAGGTAATCAACAGGATAATTGCAGACCAGCAGCCGAGAGTTACAAGCAGAACACAGGTGCTATTAACCAATGTACATTCACATTTCTCTTCTCAAAGAGTTGTGTCTTGAGATACAGCCATATGCAGTGATACAATAATCAGAACTTTGTGATTTATGGCGACCCGAAGCAATCATGGGCATGTCCAGCAATGCATCAAAGTTGAGAAAAGTTTCACTTTATGCAAATGAGCAGTGACTGCCAATGGGAGTGAAGAAATGGAAGCACATGTGCGAGTTGCTGTTGTTTAGTGAATGCAAGATGAAGATCACATTGCCATGAGCGATTTCTGTCCACATGCAGCTATATAATAGAAAAATTATGCTTGGAAAACTGTATCAGAAATGGTCTGCCTTCTGAGTGATCCAAGCATTTGGCAGTCATTAATCTTGTTCATGAAATTATATATTATGCCCTGCTGCACTTTATATTCAAATGCTTTCCCCTCCAGAATGTTAATTTTTAGCCACAAAAAGCAGATTCCTTGTTGAATTAAAATTGTTTATTTTACCAGCAATGCATTTCTTCTGTAATCAGATTTTGAAAAGCTATGACTAGTTGTGCAGCCCATCGGTCAGGTTCATCCAGCTTTAGAAACAACACCCACTATGACTACAAATAGTCACTATAGCAAACTATAGCCACTAAAGCAACACTACATGTGTCTGTCTGTCTGTCTGTCTATCTATCAAACAATATAGTTTATAAAACACTTACCAGCCACTCTATTAGGTACACTTTGCTAGTACCAGGTTGGACCCCTTTTTGTCTTTAGAACTGCCTTAATTATTTGTGACATAGATTCAACAAGGTGCTGGAAACATTCCTCAGATATTGTGGTCCATATTACCATGATAGCATCACGCAGTTGCTGCCGATTTGTCGGGTGCACATCCATAATGTGAATCTTCCATTCCACCACATCCCAAAGGTGCTCTATTGGATTGAGATCTGGTGATGATGACTGTGGAGGCCATTTGAGTAAAGTGAAGTCATTACCATGTTTAAGAAACCAGTTTAAGGTGATTTGAGCTTTTTCCTGCTGAATGTATTCATCAGAAGACGGTTACACTGTGGTCATAAAGGGATGAACATGGTCAGCAACAGTACTCAGGTAGACTGTGGTGTTTAAACGATGCTCAATTGGTACTAAGGGACCCCAAGTGTGCCAAGAAAATATCCCCCACACCATTAAACCACCAGCCTGAACCGTTGATACAAGGCAGGATTGATCCATGCTTTCATGTTTTTTTTACGCAAAGTTCTGAACCTACCATATTAATGTTGCAGCAGAAATAGAGATTCATCAGACCAGGCAATGTTTTTCCAGTCTTCTATTTTCAAATTTTAGTGAGTCTGTGTGAATTGTAGCCTCAGCTCCTTAGCTTACAGGAGAAGCACTGGTGTGGTGTTCTGCTGCTGTAGCCCATCTGCTTCAAGGTTTGACGTTTGTTCAGAGATGCTCTTCTGAAGACCTCGGTTGTAACGAGTGATTATATGACTTACTGTTGCCTTTCTATCAGCTTGAACCAGTCTGGCCATTCTCTGACCTCTGGCATCAACAAGGCATTTTCGCCCACAGAACTGCTGCTCACTGGCTGTTTTCTCTTTTTCAGACCATTCTCTGTAAACCCTAGAGATGGTTGTGTGTGAAAATCCCATGTCACGTTCAAAAGGTGCATTCATGTAATTCGTAATTACCATAAATATGAGATTTCAACTTGTTAAAAGGGTTCACGTCCTAGTAAAGCTCATAATTAAAACTTGTAAGCTGACAGCTGTACCACCTGACCACTGCAGATTCATTTAGGTGTTGATCGTGTTGCCATAAAATGCATAATTCCCAGTCCGAGCTTGTAAACAGCTCAGAGTACATCACGTGTTGTCATCTTGAAATTACGGTAATTACGACATGGCGTGAACGCAGCAAAGATCATTTAAATCACCTTTCTTCCCCATTCTGATGCTCAGTTTGAACTTCAGCAGATCGTCTTGACCATGTCTACATGCTTAAAAGCATTGAGTTGCTGCCATGTGATTGGCTGATTAGATATTTGCGCTGATGAGCAGTTGAACCGGTATATCTAATAAAGTGGCAGGAGAGTGTAACTGAACATTGCTGTAAAAAAAAAAAAACACTCTTTCGGAAGAGAAATGTGTATGTAGTGTTGCTTTAGGTTAGTGGTACATGTTTTTGTGTATGATATAAATATAATAGGCTTGCTGCGATAGCCGATGTTGCCCACCGCAGCACCGCCCCCACAGTCGTTTAGATTTAAAAATCATTTAGTTCAGTTAGAGAACAGACACTACTATTAAAAACTCAACACAGCTGCTCAATTCAGCGTGAGCTGAACAAAAGTCGCAGCACGAGTCAGATTTCACCTCACTTCGGTCATTTCGCCTCACTCTTGACTGACAAAACGACAGCGAAAAAATTGGTTACAAAGCGAAATGTAAAGTGCCTATATAAGCGAGTTTGTCATTGTAATGTTTTGTTGTGTTTTTCATTAAGAATAATAATGAACCCACCATTTAAGCAACTGCCGCCCCTGAATTGGCGCTAATTCAAAAGCGAAAGTAAAATGCGCACGAATATTCGAAAATTCGAATATTCGATCTGTAATTATTATTCGAAAAATAAAATACTATTAGAATTTTACTACGTTGTAATGCTTTGCTGGCCGTAAATGCAGTGAATCCATGATAAATCCCAAGCACTAACTCGCAATTATAATTAAATGCACTGGGTGGCGCTGTGGAGTCTGTTAACAAGTTGTGTGTATTTGATCACATCTGCCTCGCGAAGTTTGGAATTACTTGAAAATGATCTTACTAAATGGAATTACTTTTGATCAAATTAATCAATTAATCTGAGTTATAATATCATCACCACAATGAGAAATCACATGAAATCCAAACAGTTGAATGAGGAACGGCAGCTGACCATCACTGCATTCACGACTGCAGGTAAGCGCAGCTGGACCCCGCGTGATCCGAAATGATAACTTGTCTTATCTTATAGCAAAATGATTTTGAGACATAAACCGGTACTTCCTTTAAGTTTCGTTGAGGGAGACCGGTTTAAGAACAGAAAATGCAAAGTGCTGTTAGAAACTTAGAACACCGTTATCTTTGTGTCTCTGAAACGTCTGTCAGCAAAGCGCCTTTTCTCACTCGAGCATAAATTGCTGGCGGCGCCCTGCATGTGGATATTGTTTTTCTCAATATAACCGTGAAACAATATAAACACGATAATCATATGCTGATTCCAGTGTGTGTACCACGATAATTATATGCTGACTCGAGTGTGTGTACGTTCTGTACGATATCTGGCGCAATCGCTTTATTAGGGTTTTTTTTCCGTTCGCGCTGCTTGAGGATGCTTTTATTAATGCTTTTGTTTTTTTTATATTTTTTGTTTACACATAGGCCTACTGTTTAATGTTTTCAACTAAAAGAAAACTTTAACATATATTGTAAAAAAAAAAAAAACTTAAAAAATAACGTATTTTTCGTTAAACATAATTTAAATAAACGAATATTCGAATATTCGATGTTTATGAGTCCGAATATTCGAATGCAATATTTTTGAAAAATGCCCATCCCTAATGGCACGAAGAAAGTGTGTTCTCGCTCAACTTCCATAGGAATTAATTGAAAACGCACCGGTATGAATGCCTGTGCGGCTGTGCGCATTTTACTTTCGCTTTTGAATTAGCGATTTAAAAGCCAGGTGCAAAAATGGGAAAAAATCTAACGCCCCGCCCCCGTCCCCCCCGGTGATCCCGATATTACCATTGTTGTCACACAGCGATTATCCGGTGGGAAAATTTCCTCACCGTCACATCCCTAAAATATAAATATAAACATGGAAGGAAATTAATACTTTTAATCAGCAAGGATGCATTCAATTGATCAAAAGTGACAGTAAAGAGATTTATAATGTTACAAAAGATTTCTATTTAAAAAAAAATGCTGTTCTTTTGACATTTCTATTCCTTTAAAATGATTTTGTTTCCAGTAATGATGCTGACAATTCAGCTTTGCCATCACAGGAATAAATTACATTTTAAAATATATTAAAATAGAAAACAGTTATTTTAATTTCTAATATAACTTTTACAGTATTTTACAGTACAGATTTTTTTTATCAATAAATTTTGGTCAGCATAAGAGACTTTCTTCAAAAACATTTAAAAAAAATCATATAGAGTGCATCCGGAAAATATTCACAGCGCTTCAAGTACTTTCCGGATGCACTGTATGTTATATATAAATTGGTGGTTACAGCTAATGTGTGTCGTTAACAGCTTGCAGAAATTTAAATTCACTGCCTATTGTGGTAATCTCCCTTGTACACTTGTCAGCACATATGGCTCTTAAAAAGTGAATATTTGTGCTTCCAGTCCTGCTGAGTTTGTCATGCTGCCTTGTCTAAATGCCTCAGAGGGTTTTAGTTTACTATCAGACAACTATGGCTCGATAGCATTAATGCCGCTGGCTATTCAAGCAGACAATAGTAGAGATGCTGGTGCATTCATCTGGGCTGGACATGGAGGAGGACAGTGCCGGGCTGATTTACGGCTTAATTGAGTTGTCAGCTGTGGCGAGTTGGAAAAAAAGACACACTTCCTAACACTGTGGTGCCTGTTGGGGATACTCCCGAAAGCTTCTTTAATTTTGGCTCATTTTTCATATTTCTCTTAGTCTCCCTCTCTCTCTCTCTCTCTCTCTTTTCCATTCTATAACTGTTTATACACCCACTCCTTCAACTTTCTGTCATCTTATCTGTCTAAAAAATATCTCTCAGATTTCAGAACAGAACAGAGACAGGAGTATTGTCCATTGCTCACATGAATACTACACAGAGGGCAAAATAACACTGGCTGATTCTAAACAAACCAATTAATCTACGAGGACACAATGCTTTCAGGGCATTATAGCCCAATCAACTTATAGACTAAATACTATCCACTTAAGGTTATTTGGACATGTTTACATATTGTTTGTAAACTATTTGGCCAGCTTAAAGTCTATGGAGAAAAGACCATGAATAATAATTCGCTTGGTCTGAAATTACCTAATTAATATTCATGAACCATAGAAGTTCCATGATTTTTGGGCATTACATGATTTCCATTACACAAGAGTAGATGTTAAAACTTCATGCTGATTTGTACTCGGCTTTCGCCAAGATAAGCAACACTAAGACGTAGCTTTACAGTAAACTATGCTTCACCCATTTACGCTTCTTTCCATATAGTGGTGTGACTCCCCTTCTGTCCGGAGTTAACGACTGCAGTGTGCTTGGCGCGTCAGCACACACGACGGCTGCAACTACAGTGTGGTCTCCCTAGTGGACCAGCACGACAACCGTCTGGATTGAGCCAAGTAGGGGACATCTCTAGGGTCTTCAAGTGGGCACCTTCCGTCCTCAGTGTTTCGTCGACTAGCCCACAACAACTCAAGAGGGCTTGACAGTGACTCTGGCGTCCCAGAGTCACCCCCCTCCGTCCCCCACTCAACTCAGCCCAGCTTACTGACCTCTACATCCCTCCTGCTGCTGAGACTTAACCACAATCTTACAATCTCTCCGCAACCCAACCATACGCGCCAACCCGTTTGACTAAGGCTGTCAAGCCCCACTGGTGCGTTAATATGCAGTTTCAGTGGCAACGGTTCCGTATGGCATACCACCTACCGCAAAACACAATATCTGCCCAACCACCCGTCATTCACGCAATATACACAGGAACGTAATGACTGTAAATACTATACAACCTATACAAATAAACCAACAGACTCTTCAAGTTTTCAAGAATTCTACGAAACCGTAGCGTGGCGGCCTGTACACAGCCAGCTAGAATCTTTCCGTCTCAACCACAGCCAGTTGCTGCTCCTTTCTGCTGCTTCAGATAAGTTTTTTACTGTGCGACGCAACTCTTGGCCACTGAATCCGACGTCTCTGAGGAACCGGGTTGTAGAGTGTGCCACAAAACCTCAACAACCCACTTCCACTGGATAAACCTGGACTCTCCATCCTCGCTGTTCTGCTTCAGTGGCCAGATGAGCATACCGCAGTTTCTTCCTCTCATATGCCTCATCTACCGCATCCTCCCATGGCACTGTTAACTCTATCAGTTGAACAATGCGTGCTGATCCAGACCACCAAACAATATCTGGTCGTAGGTTAGTGGTGGCAATCTCAGGTGGAAAAATAAGCCGTTGATCAAGATCAGCCAGCATCTTCCAGTCCCTAGCAGCTTCCAGTTGTCCTGGGCGAGAATTGGTGTTAGCACCTTTTCTTGGTGGTTGCTCGCCTGGGCGGAGGAATATTGTCTTCTGCGTGTAATGTTTTGCTAGAACAGGCGGCAACTTATTGGTCATACTACGCTTGCCTTCCAATGCTAAAGCCAAACATCGCAATACTTGGTCATGGCGCCAAGTAAACCGACCTTGGCTAAGAGCCACCTTACATTCTGTCAAAATGTCCCTTAATGTGGCAGGTGATGAACACAAAGGACAAGAGGGATCCTCTCCTACCCAGAGGTTTAGGTTCTGCGGTGATGGGAGAACATCATATGTTGACCTAATAAGGAAACTGATCCTCCTCTCTTCCATTGAAAAGGTCTTGCCAGCCCATTTTGCGTTGTTCCACACTCTCCCATCTCATCCACTCTCCCTGCTTGGCCTGGGAAATGGCCTTTATACACCTAATCCTCTCCTCCTGCTTTCGCACCTCGTTGACTACCAGCTTCCTCCTTTGAGCTGGACCTGCCTTGTGCCATTTAGGAGGAGCTAAACTGAGCCCAAAACCCCCTCTTCCATGCTGTACCTGTCCCACGATATATCCAATTTGAAGGTCAACCTTTGCCTCTACTACAGATTTCTTTGCTGACCACTTTCTACCAGTTTTTAACACAGGGGCTGGCTCCCTTACACATTTGTCGCGTGACTCTACTAAAGTAATTTCCAGTCTGACCTTGGCACACTTAACCTCCTCGGTTAAAGCAGAGACAGGCAGCTGCAATACTCCTTTCCTATAAAGTCCCACTCTGCTGAGGCAGCGTGGAAATCCCAACCATTTCCTGATGTATGAACTTATTAACGCTTCCAGCTTATCCACTGTTGTCAAAGAAACCTCGTACACAGTCAGTGGCCACAGCAACCTTGGCAGTAGACCAAACTGAAAGCACCAGAGTTTTAGTTTGCCTGGTAGAGCACAGCTGTTTATGCCCTTCAACCCTTCCACTGCTTGTCGTCTAACTTCTCCCACTCGAACTGTGTCCTTTAGATCCCCATCGTACCATCTCCCAAGACTCTTCACTGGCTTCTCAGAAACTGTTGGTATCACCTCACCATTAATGAAGAATGTTTTATCTACTACCTGTCCTTTAACTATCGAGATGCTCCTTGATTTAGAGGGCTTAAATTGCATTCGTGCAATTTATAAAAAGGGTTAGCTACCCTTGTCAGCAGTATCCAGCTCCGTGTTTACAGGATGCTGGAGACACCCGCCCAAGGCTTCTGAGAAATTAAAGAGAAAAATACCCCTAGAGTCTGCGAGAGCGGGGGCGGAAGATGGCTCAATGTTGGACAACATGGTTAACGACTTAGGAATGGAAACGGATAGGAGTATGATTTAATATTATCTGTTAACTTCCCCAATAACCGATTAGTGCAGGCTACTGTTGTAGTCATGGTTGTCATGTCATCCATGTATGCTCTGATTGGTGGTAGTCGCATCCTAGGAGCCAAACGCTCTCCTCCTACTACCCATCTTGATGCCCTAATGATTACTTCCATTGCCATGGTAAAAGCCAGTGGAGAAATGTTGCATCCTGCCACTATTCCAACCTCTAAGCATTGCCATGTGGTGCTGAATGATGCAAATCTCCAAAATAGGCTTTCACTTAATTTGTTATTGACATTGGTACTCTGAAAAAATCAAATGCTGCCCAAAGAAGCTGATGTGGCACTGAACCATATGCATTAGCCAAATCCAGGAATGTCACATGGAGCTCCTTCCTCTCCTTTTTAGCTGACTGAATTTGTTGCCAGGTAACATTTGATGTGTTCTAAGCATCCTGAGAACCCTGGAATGCCCGCCTTTTGAACTGAAGTGTCAATGAAGCCATTCTTTGAAAGGTAGGTGGACAATCTCTGGGCAATAATGCTGAAGAAAATCTTACCTTCAACGTTTAATAGTGAAATAGGACGAAACTGACTGATGCTTGTAGCATCTTTTTCTTTAGGTATAAAGACTCCACCTGCTCTGCGCCATGCTCTAGGTACAACCTGTTTTTCCCATGCCACTTTTATCAATTTCCACAGAATTCGCAGGACTCCTGAAGCACTCTTGTACACTCTGTACGGAACTTCATTAGGCCCTGGAGATGATGAAGCCCTTGCCTTTCTCACAGCCTGCTCTACCTCTTTCCATATAGGTGCACAGACCTCCATTTGGTATTCTGGTGGGTTGATAGGTGGTATGTCTGATGGAATTGACACAGGCTCATGCCTTTTTGCATCTGTATGCGTTTCCTCCAAATATCTCTCTAGCTCAACCCTAGCTGCTTTTAAAGTGCCATTCATCTACCTGGTGAATAACTTCTTTACGAATTTGAATGGGTCTTTATAGAAATTAGCCCTCGCACGTTCCTTCTTTTTGTAGCGTTTCCGTAGACGCTCAGGTCTGCGTAATGTTGCCAGCTTATCTTTTATGGCCCTTTGTAAGAGATTGAGTCCCTCCTTCTGACTTTGTTCTGCTCTTTTCCATTGCTTCCTCAGCTGTCTCCTTTCTCTAACTAACCTTTCAATTTTCTGCTGCCGTCTAGACGTTCCAGGAGTAGTCTGTTCTTTTTCCTTCCTTTTTTCCACACCAAACCTCTCACTTCCATATGCGTAAATGATGTCCCCAGATTTATTCAGCTTCTTTTCAACTGTACCAGTTAATATTTCCAATGCAAAGCATAGATCTGTGTTTACCGTGTCCCATCCAGTTTTCTCACAAGCTCTTGGCCATCTAACTCCAGGCCTATGCCCGTTGAGGTTCTTTTCTCTCTTATGCTGTTTAGTCTGACCGGGTTCACAAGTATGAATATGTTCATCACTAACTGTGCAAGCCCTCCTCTCCTCTATGACAGGGGTGCTGATATCCTGCGAGCTGTGGTTTGCTTCCTGTCGCTGGATTTCATTCGACTGACTTGACTGACTTCGTAAGAAGTACTGATCAATGCGAGGCCCTTGTCCCTTCTCCCTCAAGCATTTCATTTTCCCTTGATGAACCTTCAAACCCCTGACCGTTGTTGCCTTGCTCCAGCCACAGACACAAACTTGGAGTTCAATGACTTTACTAACTGCAGATCTTGGACTAGTCTAACTCTCCATACTCATATCCGTTTCCATTCCTAAGTCGTTAACCATGTTGTCCAACATTGAGCCATCTTCCGCCCCCGCTCTCGCAGACTCTAGGGGTATTTTTCTCTTTAATTTCTCAGAAGCCTTGGGCGGGTGTCTCCAGCATCCTGTAAACACGGAGCTGGATACTGCCGACAAGGGTAGTTAACCCTTACCAGCCCCATTGGGGTCTCTTTCCTCCTGTCAGCTGTCTCTCCAGGCAGTCTTTCCCTTGTTGCCAGCAGCACTATTCAGCACAGTCACATACAACATCAAGTAAGTTTTACATTTGCTCTGATATTTTTATCTTCTACTCAGATAATGTTGTTATCAGATAGTAATGAATCGAGATGTCAAAACTGAATTATACAAGATACAATTGGAAACCATATGTGATTGGAAATGTGATCTGCGTGACACTTACTCATTCAGTTAATTAATCACAATCGACTTTATGCACAGCTGCACTACTTCCTGAACTTAAGCCAGCTCCTTTATTTCCTGTCTTACATTATTGGACACACTGATTAATCCAGGTGTGTCTGATTATTGTTGCTATGACTACTGAGGTCAGGCACACCTGAATTAATCAGTGTGTCCAATAATGTAAGACAGGAAATAAAGGAGCTGGCTTAAGTTCAGGAAGTAGTGCAGCTGTGCATAACGTCTATTGAACAAAAACAATTGAACAATTTATTTGCCACTAAAGGAAATAAATTAATAAATAAAAGAATATAAATATTGTAATCGTTTTTCACAATATTACTGTTTTTACTGTATTTTTTATCAAATAAATGCAGCCTTGATGTGCATAAGAGATTTCTTTCAAAAACATTAAAAGAATAGGCTATTACTATCCTCAAACATTTGAATGGTAGAGTATATAGAAAAGACACCTATACATGTTAAAATTCTATACATTCTATAGATTAAAATGTGCTTGTAATGCAATCCAAGACAATAGAGGTAAACTAAATAGTTTAAAGCAGCTGATGTTGATGCAGGTGCCAAACACTGACCAGCGTCCATGCAGTAGGGATGTTTGGAAATAATAGTAAAACAATAGACAAATATACATTTTTTGTCTATATACAGAGAATTATACATCACAGACGGCTAGAATGTGTTGCTAGTGAGACTGGTTAATGCTGACTGCCGTGTTTGTCTCAAATCATTTCCACTGTCAAAATTGGGCCGTTGGCAGCAACTCTACAGTACACTCCTCAGGTTTGTACTCCTCGGGGTGGGGAAAACAAGCTTGTTTATGCCAATGTGTTCCTAATAATCCATGATCGCCTGTAGTTCTTGTCTCTGACGTCCCCATTGACAATTTTGTTAAGAAAATTTTTAAACACCCCCCACTAATAAGTGATCAGTCTTTCATGTTACACAAAAGCCTCGAGGTTCTTGGGATAAAAAAAATGTTCTAGTCAGCATGCAAATTCGAACTGAGATGACACCCTGATGAGCACATATACAATTTATTTTTGCTGACAGATAAGAGCTAACTTTCTTCTGACTGGTGCATGACTTCACATCTACAGCTCATATTTAAAAATAAATCGCTTTTGGGATAGGTCTGGCTGCAATGCACTGTGTGTGACACTTTACATAGAGACCAGCACAACCATACCTCAATGTCAAAGACATTGACAATGCCAAAGGTGTGTTAATATTTATTAGAGCAGGTTATGCTGCAAATAGCTTGTAATGTATTTGACAGGATTCTTACAAGTAATGCCTGCAAAGATGCACTTGACATTGAAATCATAAGATAAGAGTAGACCTGTTGTAATGTTGTACTGTAAATTGAGAAATCCTCATTTAAAACTTTATTGTATCTATTGTCTTTAAATTATTAAGTTATCTATTATTAATACTTGTTTGTTATTATTATTACTACAATTAGTAAACATAATTATTCATTTTGTAGTAATTGTATATATATTTTAAATACATTTTATTAAAAATAAATGTATTGTAATGGGTAGCTGTAGTAAAGTACATTATGGTGAAGGATATATCAGCAAAACAGTCTAATGATTACCGTAAGTCCAAAAACTTAAGATCACTTGAAAAAAAAATTAAATCACACAACCACTTCAACATAAACAACATCAAACTGAACAGAACTAAACATAACCCTGTTTAGGGACAGTAACATTTTTTAAGTCACTTATGTACACCAAGGCTGACTTTATTTGATAAAAATACAGTAAAAACTGTACTGTAACGGTTTTCTATTAGTAAATATTTTAGTGTAATTTATTCCTGTGATGGCAAAGCTGAATTTTCAGCATCATTACTCCAGTCTTCAGATGTCACATGATTCTTCAAGGGTTAGTTCACCCAAAACTTACCCACCCTCGTGTCATTCCAAACCCGTAAGACCTTCGTTCATCTTTGGAACACAAATTAAGGTATTTTCAGTGTTGGGCAAGCTACTAAGAAAATGTAGTGAGCTAAGCTAGCAGTTCACTACACTGAAGCTACCACCCTGGGAAATGTAGGAAGCTAAGCGATATGGCTATTTTATTTATTTTTATTTTTAAATTGAACCAACTTCATTCCAAGTCAATTTCTCAGTGATCAATAAAACTGTCAATCAAATATAGACAGGCATAATTTGTCAGTTTAATTGTTTATTCAACAACTCTTCCAAACCAATTTGGCAAAAAAAAAAAAAAAAAAAAACCATAGCATACCATAACATAACTATAAACCATATAACTATATAAAACTATAACAAAACCAGGTGTCAAGAGTGTGTGCATCTTTTTCCATTAAGTACATTTCTCAGCCCAAGGATTGATATTGGTAGTACGTGATGTCACACCATACGGAGCAGAAGGTGGTGGTAATGCACCAAAAAGCTGGTTTGTAAAGCCCTATGAAATCTGTTTTATTTTTCCCCACATTCCAAATTTTTAGTTTTATTTTTTGTTTTCATTTTTCTGGACTCCCATTTTAATGGTTAACTAAAATTTTAGTAATCAAAAACGTGTAATTAATTGAAATCATGAAACGTATACAATTTAAGAATAATTTATTACAATTTTAAAATAAATTACATTTTAAGGGCACTATGAATTTTATGTTTTAAATTGTAATTACCAATTTATTTAAAATGTAGGCCAAATGATTTAAGCAAAACTTTCTTCAAAGGTTAAACCAACCTTTTATTTTGACAGGTTGCCATGTAGACCTTTGAGTCTCTCTGTGTTTTTTTGATATGATGATAGTTTTTCTCAAATCAAGCTAAAATGCTGCTAAAGTGACTCTCAGAGCGGCTGTGTAGATGAAGTGCATGCATTAATGTCATCATATAGGCTGAAAACATCGCGAGCGTGCTTCAGTGTGTGTTGTGTGTGTGTGTGTGTGGTAAATGAATCTGCGCGTCTGAGCCATTCATTCACTGAGACGCAGAACATGCATGATTCCTTTTTAAATAGTCTTTATGCATCAGTGATACTTAGCAGTTGTATTTCCAATTTGAGCTTGAGCTTTAGAAATGCTTGGGAAAATGTAGCTTGTGTGGACGCTACCGCACTACTTAATTAAAAAAAGAGCTTCGCTACTGAAAAGATTTAGAAAACAGCGACGCTACCACCAAGCTACTGAGAAATGTAGTTAAACTAGTAGCGTCACTACTTGTAGCGACGCTACTGCCTAACACTGGATATTTTTGATGAAATCCGAGAGGTTTCTGACCCCCCATAGGCAGCAAAGTTATTACCACATCAAAGGCCCAGAAAGGTAGTAAAGACATCGTTAAAATAGTCCAAGTGACTACAGTGGTTCAACCTTAATGTTATGAAGCAACGAGAATACTTTTTACTTTTTAAAATAACAACTTTATTAAACAATTTCTTCTATTCCCTGCCAGTCTCTGAGGCCATCCTTAAAAATATTATTGTTTGCCGTAACCCGACCGACCCTGTCAATTTAGGACCGACCCATTTATTTATTTATTTTTCCTTTTAGCCCGACCGACTTGCCGGTTGTAAACTTGCATTAAGACCGACCATTTTTTTTTACTCTTCAAACAACTAAAATTATATTATAGTAAGTATTGTGAATATAAATTGCGTCAGCTACGTTATTTCTTGGTGTCATCTATGATGATTATGTTTACACCATTGGTTTACGCATGTCACACTACCCTTACGAAAAATAAGTTTATTCAAGTGTGCTATTAGTATACTTCTTTTAAACTAAAAAATAAGAAAGTATACTTTCAGTCTACTTTTTATGTATAATATACTTATGCAGAAATATACTTTATGTACTTCTCAGAAATATACTTCAAATTGCACTTAAGTATGACTTATACTGACAGAAAAGTCTAAATATATTTGGCCTATACTTGTTGATCGAGATATACTTAAAAGTATAATTAAGTATTCTTGGCTTGTACTTGTGTTTACTATTTTGATTAAGTAGCTTATTAAAACATTTTTTTTAACATAATATTACACACTGTCTTATAAGCTAACATGTTCAAGCTTTCAGGTGGAATAGCTTATAGAGTAAATAAAATAAGCATGGAACTTAACCTGATCTTGTACACAGCGATAATAATCCATTACGAAAAATAAGTTTATTCAAATGTTATATTAGTATACTTCTTTTCAACTAAAAATAAGAAAGCATACTTTCAGTCTGCATTTTATATACTTCTCAGAAATATACTTTATGTAGGCCCTACTTCTCAGAAATATACTTAAAATTACACTTAAGTGTACTTGACTTATACTGAGAGAAAGGTATATTTGGCCTGTACTTGTACTTAATCTTTTGATCGAGATTAAAAGTATAATTAAGTATTCAAAGTACACTTGTCTTGTAGTTGTGTTAACTATTTTGATCGAGTAGCCTATTAAATATACTTTTTTACATAGTTTTTCATATACAGTCTAATGAAGCTTACATTGTTTGAAAATATTGATTAAAATATTGATATAAACACTTTTCTAATTCTGAGTATCTGAATTTTTGTGTAGGCTAGTCCACTGGTAGTGTACATAGGAATTTACTTTAATTCTACTTTACACTTTCCCCGCCATTGACTGGATTTTCCAGCTATCCATGTTTTCACTGTTATACGGTAGGGTGCGTTATGATAGCCTGACTACGTCAGACTTCCTACTTTCGCTAATTTCATTTCGCTCCTGTAGTCAGTCTGAGATAGCAGCCTATCTTTCTGTTTTCCACCGGCCTGAAAACAAGCCTGGCCAATCAACGAACAGAGGGCGGGCTGAAAGCCGTGACGTAGTCGGTAAGCGCCGTGTTTAAGATTAGGTCAGGGAAATCGAAAACGACCGCTGATATGGAGACGCGGATGCAATTTGCTCTGTTGTGGAGAATATTCCCGGCATTAGCAAACTGAAGCCCGAACACGAAGAGTGTGTATTAAACATTTTGAATGGAGGTGATGTTGTGGCCCTACTCCCTTTGGGAAAAGTTTAATTGATCAACTATTACCGATCGTCAGCGAGAAACTGGGGAGCCTTTTGACAGGTCAGTGTCTCTTTTCTTTTCCAGGTCTTAAATACCGTAAAACTTAAAATAATAGCCCGGGCTTTTATTTGCCCAAATCGTCGAACTGCACCGGCTTGTACTTGAGAGAGGCGTCTAACTTATATGAGACAGGCCTTTATAGTTGAGATGTTGTTCATTGAGATGTTGGTCCTAGAGTCTATAATCTCTAAAAATCTCCAAATGCTCCACGTGAAACCGCGGTCTTCCGACCTCTTACTATCTTGTCGATTGATTTTTATGAATATGCGCGAGGGAGAGAGAGCAAGACAGCGCTCGTGTTGTTTGTAGACGTGGGAGTGCGCGCGCGCGGCCGGGGCTCTCTCTCTCTCTCTCTCTCTCTCTCTCTGCTCGTTTGTGCCCTGTCAAGCGCAGCAGTCATTCTATTACATCACTCACAGATCAAAAAAGTCGTTTACAGCCATGTTCACTCGGGTATTTCGCTCGCATCATCAAGTGTTTACAGTGGAAGTTCGATCATAGATTGAGTTCGATGCATGATGTCTGTGGTTTGATGCGGCTGTGTCGGCGCATAACATACGTCATAAACAAACTTATCTGATTGGCTTACGGGTAACCAATGATTTTAAACTTCAGTACGCGCCCCCTAGCGAGAGAAAAAAACACTTCTCTATTATGCTATCCCAGACTCTGTGTACGAAGCAAAGTGAAGTAGCAGAGTCTGGTATTACCAGGCTAGCGTTATGACACATCTTCTAGAATCTGCGTATCAAAACTCAGGAGAAGAAGAAGCTGAAACAAGTGATAGAAGATTGCTCACGCAAATGTAAAATAACATGATCATCAAACAGTAAACAGCGTGTAAATCAAAACTGCTTAATGTTACCAAATGAAATGAAGTATAAAACTACCAAACTAGTAGTTTACTGAGAGTACACTAAAATAAACCGTGCAAGTATACATGCAGTATAAAACTACCAAACTAGTTTACTGAGAGTATACTTCAAAGTGTACTTTTATAAACAAAAAATTTGCTACAAGTATTAAAATAGTAAACTACTAGTATACCCATAAGTTCACTTGCAGTACAAATGAGAAACGTAATTATGAACTAGTTGTGCACTTAAAGTTTACTAATGTTAAACTTACACTTAAACATATACTTTTATATACTGCAAGTGGGCCAATTTAGTCCCAAGCGGTATTAAAATAGTATTAAAATAGTACACTTACAAGTTTACTACTAATATTGACATTAGTAGCCTATACTTACTACATTATTATACTTGAAAATATACTTGAACATTACTTAAGTATCCTTCATAAAATTAACTTGAAGTATACTTCTTTTTCGTTAGGGTATGGCCTGTGCGTTCGCTTCGTTTCATTCACCGTCAATGGTTTGCGCTTCGTGATGGCTGCGGCGTGGCTGCTTGTGAAATACGTCTGTATGAGCCTACATTTAGGCGCTCATTATTCGAAATTCTTAATGGTCAAATAGGAAATAGGAGAATAGGGAATCGATGCGCCCTTTTCTCGGAGCGCCTCCAGATCGTCACGATATGCTCGCTGCGAACGTGCGTCACACAGCAACTGCAGGCTCTGACTAGGGATGTGAATTTCTGCCAAAAATGCCATTCGAAAATCGAGATGCAAAAGTCGATTATCGTTCGGAAAAACAAAAACAACGCACACTCACAATGACAGAAAGGGAGGCCGATTTCATCTTTAGTGATGTGTCATCAAACAAACTGTTTATTATTCGAACAATTAACATGTTTTCGTCGTTTTTTTACATTTTTTCTTCTAGTTAACAACATAGAAGAAAAAAGACAATAAGCACGACAGTCCGTTCTTGCATCGCCAAACCAGATGCTCGTTAGATAAAAAAATAATGTCATAATGGTTTTATGCAAACCTGCCTTGTTAGTGCAAAAGCCTACTTTTTAAACAAATTAGTTTCAATCAAAACTATTCGTGTGCCACTGCGCAACACACACATACCGCGGGATGGCGGGTGTTCATTTCATAAACTGTGTACAATGGTAGGTTATTTAATGTAGCCTATAAATGAATGTATATGTCCAAAAAAATAATGTCATCATACTTGTAGTGCAATCGTAGAGTAATAATCTGTTTGGTTGTAAAATGTATTGACTGAAATGAACTCGAATGTATCGTCCTGTGGAATCATTCATTCACAGACATACGAAGATGTTCAACTAGATCTTTCGCTGGCAAAAATATGATGCATGTGCAGATTTGCTTTCACTAGACTAAACTGTACGGCCACGGCCACTTCATCCAACGCTCGTTCTTAAATCTTCCTGTTACGACTCCGTGTCGAGTGTGAATTGAAAGCGCTTCAGACGATTCAGCGCGCGAGGAACTGAACAGATCATTCAAACTGATTCGCGAACCGATTTAGACAGATCTGCCAACTTGTTTGATGAAGTCTTTGAACAGAATCGACTCAAAAGAGTGATTCATTTGTGAATGGAGCATCGCTCATGTCCATAAAAAAGATACAGCGCGCTTGGAATAAACTACGCATTTAACAACATATTGCATTAAAATAAAGTAACGAGAGGAACCTCACCCAACGTAGTGAAGTAAATGTAGCCTACTTTGTAACTACCATAGACGATTCTACCATAGACAGTAAAGGTTGTACCCACCTCTGTTGGGCGCAGAGTTAACGGTCATGACAATGCTCTTCTTCTGATGTTTGTTTACACTATGTATAAAACGCTGGTATCCTAGATCGCGCAGGAGGGGGTTTCATTCATGTTAGTGACACCTTGTGTCCCCGACAGGAAAATACTCTGCTGCGCGATCTGTGACAGTAGGCGCGCCGTCAATTAGCCTATGTCACATTGGAATTGCGCGAAAATATAATGATATTCGAATAAGCAATTTTATGATCGAATTTCGAACGCAGTTCGACTATTCGAAGATCGCGACTCATCCCTAGCTCTGACAAACAAACACACATAAGTCTTACGGGAAGCCAAACACACCGAAAGTGTGACGAAACGACGCGGTGTTACAGAGTTCGCGCTGCGCTGACATGTAATCTGCGCGGCTCAATGGACCGAGCCACGCGAGTCGACAGACTCGACAGCGCAGGGAGGAAGTATTTGCTTGCGCCACCCAATGGTCAGCACGGTACAAAATAATCTCACCAGTGGCGCGCTGACCAATAAAACAGCACATCCCATACCAAAATGTACTAAATTGCACTAAAGAAAATCGACCATTCCATAATATGTCAGGACTACTTCATAGGCCTATAGTTTCTACAATGCGCCTATAGCATTTGACTTCACTGATTTCCGTTAATAATAGCAGAGGTTTATTTTTTTTTTTCAAATGAATGCAGCTGGAACTAATGCAATAAACATGTGTTTTTTTTTACCAAGATTTCAAATTGTTTGTGGTCTATATAACCTGTATCAGAATGAGGTTAGCAATGGTGCGCCCGAAGGCATGGGTTGAAGACCAGTCAGTGACGTCACGATATGCAAATTTGTTTGCATATCCGACGTAATCACCATGACCAAAATTGTCCCTTTTTTTTACATTGAATCTTGAAAAAAAAAAAAATATAGACCTACCTACCGACCCCCCCTTTTTTTTTTTTTTTGCTGTTACTGCAAACCAAAATATTTTTAAGGATGGCCTGACGCTGTTCACATGAGCACCACAACACTGAGCCAATACTGAGCCGGCGTTCTGACGTTTCCATCACCCAGTTTTTATGCTCATTTTGAAGTATCGCATCAGAAACGAGTGATGGAAACGGCAAATTTATTTTAAAAATCCCTTAATTCGCAAAAAAAGTTTACACGCTCGCTTGAGGTGGTGCAAAAAAAGAGGTAATGCGAATAATGGGAGATCGAAACGCATTTACCGAATAAATTCTGACGTAGCGAACATTAAACCCACAAGATTGATCGGCTGTTTCCTCATGATGGGAATTCCGTCCCTTTTTTTTTTTTTATGGAAACACCTAATTCGCATTTGTTTTTTGTTGTTGTTGAGACTCACACAGAAAAGAAAAGAAAATTTTCATTTTTGGGTGAACCAGAAATAATTCTAATATGTTGATTTATTTATCAAGAAACATTTCTTATTATTATCAAAGTTGTTCTGCATAATATTTCTTGGAAACCATGATAAATAATTGTAATCATTCTTTGGTGAATAGAAAGTTTAAAATAACAGACTTTATTTGAATTGTTTTTTAACAATGCAAAAGACTTGTGAAATGATCTCAATAACAGCCGCTCTGTCAAAACACAATATTTCCCAGGAGGTTTTTTCATTGTGCCATTATTAGACTTGTATACTTGGCCTCATAATAACATCAGAGAGGGAGAGGGTGTTTGGTATGCTGGTGTGATGACATGGATTATCGTTGCAGTTATGAGTCACTGTATCCCACTAAAGGTGTGTTGAGATGAGCATTTAAATCACCTCTTAGACAACCAGTGTCTGTGACCTTGCTGTTACTCACTCCTACACACACCGCTCTGCTTCCTCTGTGAGGGAAAGACGCTACACATAAACATGCAAATATAAACTCAACACTGCTCCTTCAAGGCAGGAAGTCAGCTATTTTGAAGGTCTAAATTCGTATTTAATAAAAGCAGAGATGAAGACCTAAAGAGAGAGAAAGTGAAAAAAAGATGCCCAAATGCCTGTGATGACCAATTCAGATCTATACTTCCCTTTTAAGTGGCGAATCTTTCAATTAATATGCCTTCCTCGACGCTCACAGAAATCTCTTGGATTTCACTTTGAAATGAACAGATCTGCCTGCTCACTTTGAAGCCCGCAATCTGGGAAGAATCACATTTACCAGTCGTCGCGGGACGGAGGAAGCAATCGGCGAGGGAAGAGCGTGACCCGTAATCTTATCCATATGCTCAGAACACAATTGCACGAGCAAACAACAAAGAAGAGAACACCGAAATATAGAAAGAAATGTTTTCCATACCTGCCAGAATATGCTGTCTATAGTGCTGCCTAAGAAGCCCTCTCTGGTTTCAGAAGAAACGAGTTTAGGTCCCAATATTGTCATAAATTCATCAAAGTCCACCTGTCCATCACCTGCATCAAGAAGAGAACATTCGGTTTAGAATTAGAGAGAATTTAAAAAAAGAACCTCAATAAGTAGGGTTATGAGTAAAACAAAGGGATCTTACATGGTCTGTACCATAATGCTTATCAGTTGAAATGAGAGATATATTTTTTATTTATTTATCATGTTCGCCCACATTGAAAAAATATCTTCAGATGCAGGATCTTAAAGGTCACTTAAAGGTCATCTTTAAAACACTAATAATTTAATAACACTGCTTTAAAATGTCATCTTTATCAGATCTTAGAATGAATATCCATTTTTCATACTGTACATTATAATGTTGTGATGCCTTAATTCACTTTAGCATTTAAAGTGACTGATTTTAGTTTTAGTATTGTATAGATACATTGCTAGATCACTGAAGCAGTTTTTAATGCAACACAAACAGAAACAGTAACATTGTGTCCTAACCAGATGCAACACTATAAAGCAACAAGTTTCAAATGACCTCACATCCATTATGAGTTTTCGTCCGAGCCAGTCTTCTAGTCCTCTGACTAGTTGAAATTGTGTCACGCTGCACAGCAATTTCACGTTCAAGTTCAGTCAGGACAAGACAAATTGCTTGTCGCTGGAAACTTTTTACATTGCGGCTGGTGGGGAACAAAGTTCAAGAATAGAGTATTACAGAACAGAATAGTAATTTAATTGTAATCTAATAGGATCTAACCTGCTATGAGATTGATTTATTATGTGTTTTTTTATTGGTGTTGCTCAGCTAAATGAAACCATGAAATCAGGGTCTTGGAACTAAGTAATAGGCTACAGATCTGGGGCCGCATGTATAAAGCCACTCATAATTTTGATAGACGTATGACTAAAATTTTACTCTAAGAAGGACGTCATTTTACTCTTATTCCTAAGTGTGATTCATAAAGGTTCCTAAGTGTTAAGACTTGGTCTCAGCTCCTAAATTATTTGTCTCCTAACCTAGTTAGGAGTAACAAGATGGCAGCAGAGAGGAGGATGTCGCGCACTTTTCGACGAAAATATGATGTATTGGGGTTAAATGATGACGGAGTCAAGGTATTCTTTTTGTAACTGACCTTTAAGAAATTTTATAGCAATTAAATGAAAGGAAAGTAATAATTACATTGTTGTCGACTGGAAAAAGCACCAGTGCACCGGTGCTGACTTGAGTTCATCAATCCACAAAGCAGGGTCTTAATACCACTATTGTGGCACTGACCACACCAAATACAGTAGTGGCTAAAAGTGATGTGCGGAGTTATTTTTATTTTATTTTAATGACCCTACAAGTTTGCTTAAACCATCAAAATATGAGGAAAATAGTGTTTTGTTCTTCCCTCATATTTTAAAATATATAAATATAAAATAAACTTAGTGTAGATATTTATCTGACAAAATTATTTCAAGTCAAGTCGTTTTTCACAATACAGATTGTTTCAAAGCAGCTTTACAGTGATAACAGGAAAATAATGCAACAAAGCTAGTTTTGGCTGTACAGCAGATCTAGAAGAAAATAGTGTCATTGTCCTGCTTAAGTAAGTTCGATGATGATTCATTTCCATTGTAAAAAATCATTAGTTATCTCTTTAGTTCATTATACAGCCGCTCTGGAGAAAACAGTGATGCCATCGTTCAGCAGGCAGATCAATAATATCGTTGAAAAAAGGCAAACAGCTACAGGTTTGAAAAAGAAAAAAAAAATCATACAATGTCTGCAACAAAGTCAGCTATTAATATTTCATTGTCCTCTCTTGTTCATTTGTTTGACAGCCTGGGTAAAAGTTATGTCTGTACAATTTGGCATGTTTCACTGTTTTATCACAAATAAACAATTGACTCCAAGCACATCACAATACGCGTACAAAATCTGTAACACATTTTTAATACTATTTGAATAAAGGGTGAATCTGTCAATTTTCCTTTGCTTCACTTTTGGCCACTACTGTATGGCAGTTCATTGACTTTCCAATTGATCTTCAAATCTCGCAGCAAAATAAAGCCACTTTTATGAGAATTTCGGGCTTTGAGTTGTTGGATCCATTGATGGAACTCGTGTTTGCATAATTGCTCAAACTGTAAATGAGGAGACACACATCAATAGAAAAGGATTCCACAGCATAAATACTAATTTGTGATAATTTTGCACAATGCAAAGCATTTCTTTCAAATAAATTTAAATATTAAAGATTCAGTGTCATAATTAAATTATTTTATTATAATTAGATGAAATGATTGGTGTCATGCTGCAGTCACCTCACCCTTGTAGGCTCACTATAGAGGGTATGCGCATGACGTCACCGTCGGCCGGAGTGAATGCGGTCACGCCCACAAGTGGCAAAAAGACTGAGCGGCGGCATTTGTTTTCAGCGTGAATGCCGTGAAAAACACACAAAACACATCTAAAACTGGAAAGAGCTTTGCGATTGACTGTACAACTAGATTTGACCAGAAATCTGAGGTACTGTATATTTTTACAGACTGCAAAAAGCTACAGAACAGACTATATTCTGCATAATTGGATGTTTTTAAATAAACACTGACAAAAAACTATACAAGTTTTAGGGCTGGACGATATGATGATATACAGTATAACATTAATGTAAGTGATCACTCGGATTTAGACCTATCTATATTCTATTTATATAAAACGTTTACAGGCAAATTCTCTTAATTTATTTCCCGGGCGTCGAAATCAGGCACATATAAATGTCAGGAAACACGATTCCTGGCTGCATGTCAATATCCATGGATCACTGGATCTTTGATAAGTTGTAAGGAACACTATATCGAGTCCAACTTTTAGTTTAAACTGATAATAGTTTGTTTTACTCGCGTTTTCGCTGTTTCCCCTATTAACTCCAGCCACGCAGCAGCTCTTTTGCCACTCAGTCCGGCTGAGGGGGGCGTGTTCCGGCGGGGAAGTGACGTTAATGCATTCCCTCTATAGGCTGATTCAGTGGTTGAGGGCGGACATCACTGTAGTCCTTAGTTCACAGCACTTAAGTGCCACTTCAGTCAGCACTTAAAAGAATCAGTCTTAGGCGTTTTTACACCTGAAAGTCCGCACCAACGTCCGAACCAAAGTTCACGTTTTGATACATTTTATACTTTCAGAAAGTTTTGGTTTGGTTTCACACTGCAATTATGCGACCGCACTAAAGAACTTTACGTGACATCCTTGCGTCCTGTCGTCATCATCTATGTGGGCTGCATCTTGACATTGATTGGTTTTGTAAATGGACATGCGTCTGACATCAGCGTGTTGTCAATTCGGCCGGTAACTTTGACAACATGAATAAACAGACGCATATCGTTGCAACTATATTGTTATTTTTATGGCATAATTACCTGCAGCACCAACTATACACAAGGCTAGTTCAAATTCGCCAAATGAACGTCCTCGTCGTGCGAACATTTTATCGTCGCCGACAGGAAAGGAGGAGAAGACTGCAATTTGACTTCTTATTATGTCATCAGACCATACTTCAATTAAACACCTCGTCTCCTCCTCTCCCCATGTGCTACCACGGCTCATTTTTCCTGCCACCTTCTGTTTTTTCGGCTATGCGGGAACCACCAGAACTTCCTGTAAAAGATCTGAAAGTCCGAACCTACAGAAATGCTTTCACACTAGAAACGAACCAAACCTTTGTTCAGTTTGATCCGGACCGAGACTACCTCTTTTTGTCGGACCAAATTTCATCTGTTTGGTCCGGACCGTGGTCCGGGGTAGGTTTCACACCTGTAATTTTGATTCGGACCAAACTGAAAAGTCCGAAAGTCCGGACCAAACAAGGTAGGTGTGAAAGGGCCCTTAGACTTTACTGAAAGTTGCTTTTAGCTTCTTTATAAAAGTCTCCTACTCTTAGAGAAGTCCTACTTTTTACTAAGAATATTTTGACACTTAAGTTAAAGCCTAAGACTATTCTTAAGAGGATTTTTTGGAAATTTTATACATACGGGCCCTGATTTATTCGAGTTTATTGATTACAATTTTATACTGACAATGATATTTTTCTATTCACATTTCATTTCCCATTGGTTTCTTGTGCAGTTTACTTCAATAAAGTAAATATGATGGGCCAGGCAAATTAAAATTTGCAGCTTGCAGCTTCTTGCAGCTTCTAATACCTTAACTACTTTTAATAAATACTCTTTTCATTAATAATTTAAATTAATGATCTCTTAAGGTGCATGCTCTTGACCATACATTTGTCCTTAAAACCAGAAAATATTTATTGCATGTGAGCAAATGTGAGCATACATAACAGCGCACAAACTTCCTCTCTCAATCCTTCCGGAAAAAGAAAAAGAAAGTGACTGGTCTGAGATGTACAAAAGGAATTAAACACCAGCTGAGAACGAGTGAAACTTAGAGTGATAAGTCAGAGAGAGCTGTTAACATCCTAGTGTAACCGCTTGCTTCAAAACCTCGTCTGCACTTGGCCGCTGAATCTTAAATATTTATTACTGAAATTCAATAAAGATGTACATTCATATATGCATTCTGTACAGCACTGGATACTGCACATAACTTTTGTTGGGACTCTGTGACAGTGGCGGTTCTAGGATTTTTTTTGTAACAGGGGCCATTAAGGGGCCACATGTTACATTCAGGGGCCAAGTACAGGGTACATTCAAGAACACAAAATAATTTATTCAGTACGGTGCAAATACATTTCTGCAGTCAAACGCTCTAATAAAAAAATATGAGCCAGTAAAGTTCTTAATATATATTTTTTTTCATTTATTTATACGGTGCATAAAGAGCACAATGCATAAATCGCAGACACACGCACACTAAAGTACAGCACAGCGATTAATTAATCAAATACAATACAATTTACAGTGTGGATATATTTATACCTCTAATCTACAGGACACTCTAATAAGGTAAAGTGCAGCAGAGCACAGCAAATTCAGAACAAACAAACCTAAAAAAGCTGTCAAAAAGAACCGGCAAAAGTAATGATTATGAATATGTCAAATATAGCAAGGAGACATTTTAATTGTTTATAAATAAAGTGTTTTCTGTCAGTGTCAGCAAAGATGAAGTTGCGATGCTGACTCGCGATCTTCGCAGTAGTGAACGCGCCAGAGAGAAAATGCACTTTTCATACAGAGAGTCTGTGTTTTCTATCGTTTTGAATTGTTCTGTTTAAAAGTAGACATTTCAATATAGATATAGGTATTTCTCAGGTCTGTGAAGTAGGCTACCTTGGCCATACGCTGAGTTTCGGTTCATTTATGAGACGAGCTCCAGTTCACGCGCCGGTGTCGTGCCAAGATACTTAACTTACCCCTGAAAGGAAGTGTATCCCCGGTCGCGGGAGCGCGCTCGCGTTCAGCAGAAGGTCGGTCATTGGTTTGACCAAGGTAAATGAAACTATAACACATGAATTGTTTAAGTTATAGTTTTACTATTGTTGTTTTATCAACGAGGTTTAGCATAGACCGCTATCACGTGGCCCATCTATCAAAATAAATTATTATCTGTTGGCTAACGATTGAACTTCATTGAACTGAATTGATCGATTCTCACGAGAATGTCTAAAGTTACTGAAAAACCAAGACGAATTTCACTCATAAAGCAAACAGCCTGTGGATATTAAATTGTTCTGAATCCCCACTCCTCCTTCCATGGTGAATTATTATCAAAATTATTTAATAATGCATTGCACTTAAATAGTAGGCTGGTCAATGTCATACACAAAAACCGATTGTACAGATGATGGCCTATTATCAAGTGTTTTATTTTTTTGAATACTTTACACCATGTCTAATAAGAGCAGTGAACATGGACACATTTCTTGTTTCCTGACAAAAGTTATAGTGGGATACAGATTTTTTCAGACCGTATTTTCGACCTGCCAAAATATGTATCCCCCCTCCAAAATCTTCAGATGATGGCCTATCATCAAGTGTTTTATTTTTTTGAATACTTTACATCATGTCTAATAACAGCAGTGAATATGGACACATTTCTTGTTTCCTGACAAAAGTTATAGTGGGATACAGATTTTTTCAGACCGTATTTAAACCTGCTATAAAAAGTACCCCCTCTCCATATTGCACAGATGATGGCCTATCAACGTCTCCAATTCTTGTGGCGCCAAGAAAGCAAGGAAAGCCCCCCACCACCCATCCTCACCACATTCTACAGAGATACGATAGAGAGTGTTTCAGTCAGTTGCATCACTTTCTGGCGTGGGAATTGTAGGGCCACCGACCGCAGCCGATAGTGAAGACAGCTAGTAAGATCATAGGAACTGCACTTCCACCAATCTATGACATCTGCAATGCTCAGTGTATTTGGAGGGCCGTCAGCATCATGAAGGACTCCACACACACACTTCACCATTCTACCCTCTGGCAGGAGGTACCAGAACATCCGCTCTGCCACCACCAGACTATGAAACAGTTTCAGTTTCTCCTCAACAAACACCAAAGCTCCTGCAAAATGAACATCGAACACTTCCACACACCAGAACACTTATACTCCCCTCTTGCATCTAGGAATTCTTAAAGTTTAGGCCTGAACTTGAAGTGAGTCTCCAGTACACTTTCAGTTTTAATGTATAATAGGATACACACAGTAGATCCAGTGCCCACTTTCTTCATCACTTGAATGTACAAAATATACAGTAAGACATTAAACAATAACTTTGGCGACTGTTTTTGACATGCTGTATACATACCAGGTATTAGTAAACGAGACTTCAAGAGATTTCCACGACGCATGCGCGAGAATTGCGATCTCCTTCAACTACTTCAGTTAAGTTCTCGCGCGTGCGCGTCGTGGAAATCTCTTAAAGTCTCGTTTCAGGCCTACAAGGAAGAAAAGGAATAGTCGGATATAATGGTCGTTATTTTTGTTTGTTTTTTCGCACAAAAAGTATTCTCGTCGCTTGATAAACTTATAGTTGAGCCACTGTTGTGACATGGAATATTTAAACATTTTCTTCATTGACTTTCTGGGCCGTCAGGATTCATTCCCTTAGGCAGCCTATGGAGGAGTGATCCAGCTGTCACATTTAATCAAAAATATCTTCATTTGTGTTCCGAAGACGAACGAAGGTCTTACGGGGTTGGTACAGCATGGGGGTGAGTAATTAATGACTTAATTTTCATTTTTGGGTGAACTAACCCTTTAATGCCGCTATTGGAGAAGCGGGTGCACACGCGATCCCGATAGCACTTAGTTATTCATCCACATTCTATATTTCCTTATGTTAATCCTTCCGGACATATCACACATTCTCACTATTTGTTTGTTTTATGTAGTAAATTCGTGTGTTATATGTTGGCGTAACATAATATATGTTATATGGGAGCTGCGCCAGCAAACTCGAGCTCAGGTAGGGCGAGCGGTTATGACGTCATCGGACTATGCCGCGCCAGCGCAGTGGACCGGAACCCGGTGAAACCATGTGGTGTCTAAATGTGGGGTACTCAACTTTTAGAATAATAGACAAACTGTAATTTGAGTTGTGGTTATCCAGTTTATTATGTTATCACGTTTATTGAAATTAGTTTGTATAAAGTTTGTTTTGTTTTAAGGTGGAGTTATATGCCAATTTAAAGGTGAAATATATTCCTTTATGACATGTACCTATTAATGGTTGTCCCCAGGAAAAGGGGCGGAGTCTGGCCTTCAAAAGCGGCAGTCAGACTCCAGAACAGGACTTGTTTACCAAGTCGAGCAAATATGCTACTGCAGAGTCGTGAGCGATCATTTATTTTGTATATTGTGGATACGTATTTGTGTACATATTCGTCTAGTTCAATCTTTGATTTGTTTTGTTGTTTTATTTTTGTTGTCTTGTTACTTTGTTTTACGTCAATGTGCACTACTGGATTTTTTGGATTTTCGGGCACTTGTAAATAAATACCACCATACTCTAAAGAGTGTTATGGGTTGAGCCATCATTTTGTTTATTTTTTCGGACTGTAACACGTCCGCAGTAGACTTGAAGTGACCCAGTTGGCCCTGGCAAAGGTCTACTGCATCACAGACTCAATTTACGCGGCACACTTATCCTACAAGCTGTTGTCATCACTTTCCTTCCTTTCGCCTCTTCTTCCATGTTTAATTGTTTGAATGTGTAAATTGGCGAGACAAAACATGTCCAAATGATAAACTTCCACTCTATGATGGTTAAACTTAGCAGTTAATCTGTGAATCACATGCGTGCCGAACCGTGGGACCTGGTCCGTACGGATCACGGATCAACTGCGATCCGTTGCACAACTTGCACCCCATATAATTAATGAACACACTTATCATCATAATTGCTATCTTACCAGAGATGGAGAAAAATCCTACTCCAGTAAGTAAACGTGTCACTGTCCCCAAAAATGTTGGTACACTTCCCTCCACGTTTTCTGTTGCGCATCGTTTATTTTTACCACGCATGTGCATCAGTTAAGTGCACCCCTGACTATAGAACATATTTTCGATTAGGAGTCAAAAAGCTTAAATGTGCCCAACTAGTCATATAATTGTGCTTAAAGTGGACACAGCTAAGCTATGCAGAAGTCATTAAGGTAAAATATATTTTGAAAAATACATTTTATTTTACTTTATCTTAGAATGGTATTATAATTCATGTTCTCTAACCATTCAGTCAACTGGTCTGACCTTGAGGGACTCCCGGAGCCGGACACACACACGCACACACACGCACACAGATGCACACAGACACAGACACAGACACACACACACACACACACACACACACACACACACACACACACACACACACACACACACACACACACACAATAAGATGGAGGTTTCTCAGAATTCACCTCACACGATTCATAAATTTACAGCTCCACGTGCTGGATAAATTCCTTAATTCTATGATTGCTTCTGCATGAACTCTTCAGAAGGTCATATATGTCTCTAGTGCAAGGATTGGAAGGGGATTGGAAGGGGTCTGTGACAGACTGTAAAGCTGTTTTTACAGATGATCAGAAGGCAGACGCTCTTTTGTTTGTGTGAATGGTGCTAGCTCAGAATGAACCATAGAATAAGATAGATGTAGAAAGAGAGTGACTCACCATCCATATCCAGTCTCTGCATGATAATAGCCAGCTCCACCTCACTGGGCATGTACCCCAGAGAGCGCATAGCCATACCCAGCTCCTGCTTCGAGATGAATCCATTCCCATCCCTGTCTAGAACTCGGAATGCCTCACGAATCTCTGCAGAGGGAAACAGAAAAACGAGACAAAACCAAAATGTATTAACAACGGGGTGCAGAATAGTAAGTAATCACAAATAACTAAATTGACGTTCAGAATTCAAGTGATTCAAGTGAATCAGCTGAACGTGTGCATTTCATCATGTATTCTACAATGCATGTTTTTCTCAGCAGTAAGATCACAGAGTCCTATCACACAAACAGCAGACATACTAAATGCAGCTCATTCGATTTTCAAAGGCACATATTTAGTGTGCTGTGACTGAATGTTTATCCACCGTTTCAAAGGGCATCAGTGCTGGTTTTTCAGTTCGGCTCGGGTTAAGGAACCCACACCAAGTTGCAAATGGCAACAACAAAAATAACACACATATCTCAGATCATTTCTGAGGAGTATTACACTTTTTTCTGCCATCTTAAAGACCCACCTTAGTGTTATTCTGGGATAAAGAGGCTGAGGTGCTGTGTATCTTGTAATATGCTGAACTGAGCGCTTCCTGCATTTCACAAATCCTGAATGTTTTTTCACTGCTTTAGATAAAATATCCTTAACCCTCACAGTAGGGGCCCTTGCTATGTTTCATTCGTTTCACTTGAAACGGGCCTTGCAACAGAAGGGACCTCTGTCTGCTTGCGCTCAAAAAAGAGCCCCACCCCCTGCCATCACGGAAATCAACGGGGGCTTGGGGCAAAAATGCCACCAAAAATAATTAAAATGCCCCCCAAAATCAACATATATGAGGCAAAAATGTCTCTGTCTGAGTTCTTACAGAATATATTCTGCTGTTTTCCCGTATATAAGCACGATTGCAAATTTGATAGCCTATTGATTTTATACAACAGTTCAATAAACAAGAAGTTAATGTTATGTGATTTTTTCCATATTTTTTTTTTCTTTATTAATCTTGGGCTTAATCTTGTGAGAACTGATTATAAACAAAATTTAATAATATGCTTCAAATGTCCACAATTAAAAATGTTACAGAAGCCCATTTCACACAAAAATTCCGGAAAATACACTAATAATGTGTCCCAGGATCGTTTGATTTTGGTTCATTCACACTGCCAGTGCTTTTCTGGAATCTTTGCATGCGTTCACACACATCCCATAGAGATCCCGTAAAGACACGTGACATCAGGATGTGACGTGTTTCCAGACATTTTTTCATTCTTCCTTTGTTCTATGACGAACACAAACTTTTTCTTTGTTCCTTAAACACAAACTTTTTACTAAGTTAATTTACAACATGAATGTTGATCTGCATTTAAAACACCCGGTCAAAGAGTCAAACGATAACTACTTCATCACTTCGTATTGTCATCATTTCGATACACCCCTTATATGGCATTGGTCCTGCCTTTTGTTCACACATGGAGCATTCCGGGACTGATCCCTGCAATGTTACAATGTAATGACCAATCCCGGGACGTGTTTGCGTTCACACAGAAGGCACTCTTCTGTTTTTTTTTTAGTGAACATAAAAAATAAAAATAAACAAAATAAAATAAAAAAATTTTTTGTCTAATTGCTGTAAAAAAAAAAAAATCCTGTATTTTTCTAAAATGAATTTTTGCCAGGGTCAAATTAAAATAAATAATAAACATTACTTAACAACAAAGTGTCAGGCATGGTTGTAATGATGCACACTATGAAGGAGATAATCAAAACGCAGTCGAACACAGGAGAATTAGCAAGCGACCACGATAAACTAAGGGTATGTTTACATGACAACGATTTACTAAAAATGGAAAAAAATTATCTTGTGTTTTTTCGCGTACAGACATGAACGTTGTCAAAACGATCCCGTTCACACGGATCAGTGAAAAAACGATCTTAACGATTAAAAAAAAACTGTATTATCCATGCCAGGCAAGTAGTTGGCGATGTCACTTTGTAAAGAAACACTACACGCCTATAGACTGAGCATGTAATACGCATGCGCATGACATCATCGTTTTCACAAATTTGGGTTTTTGTAGTTTACACGGAGACAATAACGATATCATTTTCAAAAACTTGCACTTTAAGTCCCGTTTTCAAAGGTTTGCGTTTTTCAGGACCCCAAAACGCTGTTATCGTGTAAATGAACGGCAAAACGCAAAATAAGTTTTACGTTTTTAGTTGAAAACGGTGTGGTGTCCCTAGATGACATGGAATTTTTGCATTCTTTTTGCAAATGCAGACCTCCTCTGAACTGCCACTTACAGTTTTTACCCCTCATATATGCAAAATGTTGAACCTTCCATTGTGGACATCCCTCAGTTCATGGTCTGTCAAAACAATTTTAAAAGAAGGTGCTGCAAGCTTTAAGTCCATCTGAGAGTTTCACCGCTCAAACATCTCTTCAAATCAACCACTGTACTGAGTGTCAACACCCTCAAACCCACCAGTCAGACCATACATTTTCTTCTTGTGTGCCCTAAGGCAGTGTCTTAAAGGGTTAGTTCGCCCATTTAAGACATAAAGTTGTATGCAATCCTTACCAGCACTATAGTGCATGCATACACACTGACCCACTCTGTAGTCACCTCCCTGGTCAGAGTTCTGGCCGCTGGAAGTTTTTCAAGAAAGTACTCCCGGTTAGTTTCCGGGGCCTCAAAACTGTGCGTTTTTAGGTGAAAAAATTATATGCGTTTCAAAGCTTGATTAATTTACCACACAAAAAACACGCCAGACAAAATTCATACCTCCGTTTTAATTGGCACTATTTTCTTTCCATTTATATCAATCCGCGCTGCTGTCAACGTCAACAGTGCATGCGCACGTTCCGATCAGCTGTTGATAGCGCGACTCGCTGACAACATGTCTGACTGCGAAACTTCTGATGATGAAACCAATTAATATAGTGCTGGTAAGGATTGCATACAACTTCATGTCTTAAATGGGCGAACTAACCCTTTAACACATGAGATGCAAGACAAGTTGACGAGGAAGTGAAACTTACAGTTGCATTGGAGTATAGAGAGAGAGAGAGAGAGAGAGAGAGAGAGAGAGAGAGAGAGAGAGAGAGAGAGAGAGAGAGAGAGAGAGAGAGAGAGAGAGAGAGAGAGAGAGAGAGAGAGAGAGAGAGAGAGAGAGAGAGAGAGAGAGAGAGAGAGAGAGAGGGAGGCACCTACTGACCACATTAAAAAAAAACAGTGAGGAAGTAGTTTATCAGAAAAAGTTTATAAAAGGGTATTCACCCTCTTGATGTTTCAGAATCAATATGCAGGTTTTTTTTTTTTTTTTTTTTCTTATACAACAGCAGTTAATAATGACCAGGGGCAGTCAAACTCCCAAAAAAAGCCAAAAACAATATATTCCAAGTTTTCTGATGCCATACTACAGGTTTTTGTGTGGAACAAAGCAACGTTTAATCTCTTTAAGTTATACTCTTCCCATCTGATGAAACTGAAATCTAATTTATGTTCACATTCAGATTCAAAAATCTACTAGATGCCTTGTGCCAAGAAATGACATCACTGATGCCAAAATGGCATTTGGTTCTTCCATGTGTCATAACAAAAATTCACGCTAGAAATATGCAGAATGGAAAATAAGATTTGAGATCAGCAGAGACATAGATTTTTACAAAACAACCTACATTTAGGTGTTTTACACAAACTTATTGAGACTTTATTCCTTGTGTGTTTAATAAAATAATAACAGCATGCATGTTTGGAATGAAATGAGAAAGAGTTCAGAATTTAACATTCAGAATTGATACAAATAGCAGCCATCCAAACAAAACACACGCACTCACTCACTCACTCACCGCCAAGCTCTTCTGTGGAGATGTTGGCAAGCTGTTCTTCACTGGTTTCAGAGAGAGAGGTTGTCAGGAAGTTGTCTGTGTAGAGCAGCCCTGCTTTCACATGGTGAAAAGGCATCTTCACCCTTCAAAGGAACAACAAACAACTGAGATGAATCGATGAACACGCAACCCCCTGTGCCTGCAGCCTCACAAACCCTCCAAAAGTGAGTTATGATCTCATGTCTGTTGCTGAAAGAAAGTGACTAGACCTAGAAAGAATGATAGAGCGCAGGTGAACAGGTTCTTCAGTGAATAATACACATTGTTGTGAATGGAGAGTAAATTTACAAGTATAAGTTTATTTTTTAAGGATAACATTCAAGTACATAAATGCCCACATGTACAAACACTGTGTATACACACTTTATATGAGCATTTACTTGTGGAGCTTGTGGAAAAGCTACTTGTGATGAACTTTGATTCATTCATTTTCTCTTTACCATCAGTGTTTTTAGGGTGGTTGTCAGTGTATTATAAAGGTATACAACAGATTTCAGTGATTTGGTATATTGTATACTTATATTTCAGTTAATGAAATATGTTTTTAACTGTAAATTTATGTACAATCTGTAAAATGTAAAAATTAATGACACTGCCTGACTGCCATATGTTTTACGGTAAAGTTCTGGCAAAGTTCTGATGGTAAAGCTGCCTTTTTAAATGTAAAATTCTACAGGTTTTTTTAGTTATATATTTTTATAATTTCAGATTATGTTCTGTTTATTGTGTTTGGTTCTGTCATTCTAAGGGTATGTTTACACGACAGACACCGCTATAAACTGAAAAAGTTTTTATGGATTTTGGCCATTTATTTACATGACAACAGTGTTTTGGTGGCCTGAAAACACAAGCTTTTAAAAAAGGGTTTCAGAGTGCAAGGTTTTGAAAACGATATCATTACCATCTCCATGCAAACAACAAAAACGTGAATTTGTGAAAACGGTGACGTCATGCCCATGCATATTACATGTTACCGCATGTGCCGTCCCAACTACTGGCCTGGGATATATATATATATATATATATATATATATATATATGAATACACCACACAATGTGCATTTTGACCTAATTGTGTGTGTATTATTTTGACCAAGCAAGACTTTTCCCCCACCCCTATATATATATAATAATACACACACAATTAGGTCAAAATGCACATTGTGTGGTGTATTCACATAAACACCATCTGTTATGTCCTACGCAAGGAGATGTGTAACAGTATATTAGATCTGTACATTCATTCTTAAAGGGACAGCAGCCTCATAAACTGTTGCTGTCTGTTTTATTAGTTAATAATTTGAAAAAATCACGCACTGCTTTTGACAATCACTTTTGTATCTTTAATATGAATCAGTTTATATTTAATTCATACAGTGAGGACTATACAGTGTTTTAGTCAGCTTAAATGGGATTTGTTTTATAATATTGGAGTGACTAAAATGGGAAGAAAAAACTAAATAGGCTACATTTCAAGGTTCACATTTCATTCAGTGGGATTTTTTTTTCTTCTAGACCTATTAAACTGTCTAACCACAGTCAAATAGAAAAAGTGACAAAAAAGTAAACTACAATCAAATCCATGCATATATCGAATCGAAATTTGACCTCAAGTTGTGACCTCAAGAATAGTTTTGAATAGAATCGTGATAGATTCCCATCCCTGATATATATATATATATATATATTTTTTTTTTTTTTTCATTAACTGAAATACAAGTATACAATATACCAAGGACTTAAGAGAACTTAGCCCTGATTTACATCAATATTTTTTCACTTCAATTATTATGTTACTCAGTTTAAATTAATAAATATTTGTATTGAATTGAAGTTTTTTTTTTTTTTAAAGTGGTCTTTTATCTTTGGGCCCCACTGAAAATGTGTGTCTCAGGGCTAATTCTTTTAAGCCATTGATTTTTTTCTTTTTTCCTATGAGCACATCAGGTCTTTATTTTATTAAAACAATGACAGTGCCAATGTAGATAAGTTGTCCATATAATTTTGTGGAACGATAGTTTATGGACTGAAAGCTGTGAATCTGTTTCTAGGAGCCTGCCAAAAGATGAAACATTTTCCACAGGATTTAGGTTTTTGTTTTCTTAAGTGTTTTAATTCACCGTCAGTGCATCAAGCAAAGGCTTGAATGCGTCTCGAGTGTCTGGTCTGTTTCAATCATTTTAGCCCATGTGATGCTAATAAAATGAAGCACTGACCTACCTGAGAGAGTTTTTGTAAATAGACACATCTAAAATACCAGCCAAAGCTTACGCTTTTCTAAAATTATAATAGGGAATCCTCTGAGATACGCACAGGGTCTCTGTCAAGAGAGTTTGATGTAAATTAACTAGGGTAAATTACGAGGAGTTGGCAGAGGGGTCGAAGCAGCTAATTTGTGTTGATGCTCACCAAGGGCGAACCCTAGCTGTGCAATTGGGTTTTGTGCTACTGTAATTACCATAGATATTAAAAGGGCTTTAGCTAAAGGCAGGTTTGGGTGCAGTTTGATTGATACTAGGCTCAGCTAAGGTCAGCTACACATGAATATTTTAAGGAGCCATTGATGAATCATTTAGTTCGCTTTTAAAATTTGACCTGTATGGTGGATTCTAACATACACTACCATTCAAAAGTTGCATCAAATTATTCAAAATTGAACAGTAACAACATTTACATTGTTACAAAAAAAGAGTCTATTTAATAATGCTGTTCTTTTGAACTTTCCATTCATCAAAGCATCCTGGAAACAGACTGTCTGCATCATGGTTTCCACAAAAATATTAAACCGCACAACCACATTTCAACATTGACAATTATAAGAAATGTCACTTGAGCACCAAATCAACATATTAAAATGATTTCTGAAGGATCATGTGACACTGAAGAGTAGAAAAGTAATGATGCTGCAAATTCAGCACATTTATTTTAAAATATATAAAAATAGAAAACAGTTGTTATAAAATTACACAAAATCACAACATTACTGTATTTTTATATGTATTTTTATTTAAAAAATGTACTGTATTTTTGATCAAATAAATGTCTTGGTAAGCATAAGAGACTTCTTTCAAAAACATTTAAAAAAAAAAATCTTACAGACCCCAAACTACTGACCAGTGCATTAGGCTAAATATAAATGAAAAAGAAGTACATGGAATATTTTAACAATGCATTTTTAAAAGGCAACAAAGTCATTTGGAAAATGTTGTCAATTCAAATGACCCTCAATTTCTTGCCATTTACTTGCTAAAACATGCAAATTACAAATAACCAAGGCCAAATTGTATGTTGTTGCTTTGGTAACAGACTCTGAAGTATGTTATTCTGAGGTTGCAAGAGTAACCTTGACAAACAATCTATTCTAAACTTCTTTAAATCCTTATCTGACCCATATCTAATTCACAGGCAGTGTGTGAATGCTGATGCAAATTGATAGAGCGAAACTGCCGTCACTGCCTTTAGTGTGGCAAGGACTGGTCATTTAATAGTTTTAAAAAGAAAGGAGATAGAGAAAGAGTGAGATACTGAAAGGAAGTGACAGCCATTGTTGGCATGACAAATAACATATGATGCTATATTAATGGATTCTCCAAGACACCTTTTAGCTGGTCTGACTCATGGGACCGACACATCGGCCGGTACCGGAAAAGGTGTGAGGCTTTTACATGTCGTGAGTGGCAGGTGCTATCTTGGCTTTTTGGTTTAGCACATCTGCTCCTGGCACTGTTCCAGGACCTCTTAAAGAGGGTTCATTGCCATTTCGGTGACAGACACCGCACCAACCTATGCATGTTAGCCAGTTCCTTAAATGACTGCAAACAGAAACACATGGGACAGTGACGATAATGAGCCACAACAAGAATGCACCTTCACAAGGTCAACTGTTGTACTCGTCCTCAAAGCAATAAAAGAGATTCAGTCTAACAAATAGTTCAGGGAGTGAAAATCTGACAGTCAAAGACACAATGGCATCCAAGACACAATTATACGACCTTCACAAGGTCACTGAGAATGCAGATGGAAGCTGATTTTGACGGAAATGTAAAAACATTGAATGGTCTTTAAAAGATGAAGAAAGAGATAGAGAGGGAGGAAAAGACATTGTGGTTGCATCAGAGAAATGTCAGAGCTGCTCCAGGGACCCTTTGCACTTAACATGGAGTGTCCACAACAACCACATGAAAAATACAGTTTAACCCTTCCGTCATGGTTCAAATACCTTTTTTCAACATAAAACATGTGCTTGTGAAGTCAAGGGTAAGAAACACCAGCTTTAAGAGACAATGAAGATAACTAAAGCAAAATAATGCACTGTAAAAAAAAAAAATGTGGAAATGTGCAGTTTGTGACCTGTTAGCTGGTCAGCCCATTAAAAACAACATCTGTTGAATGAAACCTAGTCTGGTTGATTCAGTCATTCAAAATATGTTTTAATATATTTTATATTTATATTTTCATAAATACACCAATGTTACCACAATGAAGCGTTTTAGTTATAGCTACTTGACAAAACACGTCAGTTCAATGTTGATTCAGGTGATTCAGTGTCAAGCTCAGAGAAAGAAAAAAAATGCAATATTATTGCAATAGCCTATCAACTCAGCTATCTTTCAACAGATGTCAAATATTACAGCTAAAAAAGCTACAGGTTCAGTTTCATATGGTTTCTTTGGCGTCAACTCTCAATGACACTCAATTATGATTCAAATACACCAGAGATGAACTGAGCTTTCACAGAGTGCCAGTTCACCATCTGCACAGAAAACTTCACTTGCCTCAATACCAGCCAAAAAGCTTCTGATCAAGAACAAACCCCTTGTTTTCAAGAATACCGTCCCCGAGACTTTCAGTCTTGTTAAGCTAGGAACGCAAAACGCCTCGCAGTTACCTCCAAGGATCGCACTCAGCCTCCGTTTCTTCTGCTCCGTTGGTTGGAGACGGACCGGACACATTCGCCGTGCGCAGAGGCATTTCTAAACCATACTTTTCCGGACCCATTATCGTTTATTATAGTATCGGTAGGTTAGAAAAAATGTATAGCCTATCAAGGCATTTTGGGCTGACTTCCCTGCAAAACTCCAGTCGCTTGCGTCCCCAGGGACAGCCAGGCGAACAGCTCGGAGTGCGGGCTTGTAGCCTCCCATCTCCAGCCCCCAGGAGACTGGAGTGACAAGTCATAACTCACATGGGCCATACATCACTAGTACTTCAAATATCACATTGCTCTTACCGTAAACGAACTCGGGTCACCACAACAATTTAAACAGATTTAGCATTGCTGGGTGGCATTTATAAACATTTTATATATATATATATATATATATATATATATATATATATATATATATATATATATATATATATATTTTTTTTTTTTTTTAAGAGTAAATTTAGGTGCAAAAAAATGTGCAAGCCCTGAGTAAGATAGGCCTTCAATTAGCCGGTTATTTTCCCAAAATAACCATATAGACTCCTGAACGACTTTGTTTAGCAACCGAATACTGTCTTCACGATCCCGCTTTTTAGCGGCTACGTCTAAAAATATGCTACATGTGACAGACTGTCACCATGTAGCATATGAAACTGTTTCCCGTTCGTGCGGTCAGTTATTCATCGTCTCATTGTTCGTTAAAAAATTTAGGCTATCGCCATAATTGGCCAATCAGAATCAAGTATTCCATAAAACCGTGTAATAAAGTTTAACATAGTAGGTAAAAAAAAAATCTACTAGCCAAACTTTTTAAATGTATGATTCATAAATTCCATAGAACGGACCATATCCATTTACGACATAGCTATCCTTTCACAACAGGTGCCATATCTAACCAATTTTTTTTCGTCTTCTGAAGACGGCTACCTGCATAAGCATTTTAAAGACATTGCTATCCCATGAAATCCACTCACCTCCTCAAAGACTGTTTTTTTGTTGTTGTTGTTGGTAATTTCAAAATCTCGGGGCGCTTATAATGCCAATGTTGTGAATTTTTCTCGGTTGGATTTGTCGTTGTCGTTGGTCTCATATGTAGTATGCTGAGCACACTAATTCTAACGAAAAACAATGAGATTTTCAGTTGCCCCAGTTATCTCCTCTCGGTCCCGTTGGCATGAGACAGCCCCATTGCCACCGCAGCAGAGTTTTCTTGAAGATCCATCAGGTGAAATGCTCGTCCCAAAAGCCACGGTCGTATTTTTTTAGTTAAGTTTAACAATTTAACTGATTTGTTCAGAAATGCCCCCGTCTCGCGCTCGCCTCGTGCGTAACAGGCGTTCTCCGCCGCGCGCCCAAGGGTGTGTTGCATTTAAAGTCCTTTCCGAATGCACCCGGGTAAATTTACAATCGTCTTAAAAATGGTTTCCCCCTTCACTCGAGTCTTTCTTGCCGAAACACGCGGGAAATGTTTTTTTCGGTCGCAATAAATCTATCGAGATGATATTGACCTGAGCTGGGCGCGCTGCCCTGCAGCCATCGAACGGTTAGACTGATACAGCCGATCTGCTCCAGAATGTTTTCCCTCCTTTAGAGATCTGGCAGGTGTGTCAGAGAGAGTGGTGTAGGGCGGAGTTAAAAATAGATCAATATTGTATCACTATTAGCAGACAGATACATAATGCACACATTTCTGCTGTTCATTTCTTGGTTTATATAACCTGATGGAAAGAACAGGTAAAATAGCCTACATCAGGAGTGTTTTTGTTTCAGCTGTGTGCATTTAGCTATTTTTACAAATTCGATATAATTTTCCATATTTATCAGCCATAAATTGCACTAGTTGATTCAAGTAAATTCAACTAATTGATTTTCCCTATTATTTCCTTCTTAAAAAAAAAAAAAAAAGCCCTAAATTCAGAAGGTCTTCGCTAAAAACAGGCCCACCTAGCATTTGACCACTAGATTTACAGAAATTTCACTTTAAGAAGCGTTCTCTTAACATTGCATATCTAATCAACTCCTGACAAACAATTATTATTTGAATTATAACTCAGTGAGACATTTAACCATGCATTACTGTCTTTGGAAGTCTTTTGTCTTTAACTTAAACATTTTATTATTTAATTAGCCTACTTAATAGCTTTTCATGAAACTCACAAACCCTATTGAAAACGACTTGACAAAAAGACTTGAAAGCGTGATTTGAAATAACATGAACTAAACTTGAAACATGAAACATAACACTCATCAACAATGGGTTACACAACCAATACTATACAAGACAAGATATAATAGGAACATGAGGGCTATACACATGGACTAATCACTAAACACAGGAACACCAGAACCTGATCAAGACAATAAAGGTACAGGGCAGTTCCCTACAATTACTTAAAATAAGCTGCTTTGGTTAAATTCTGCTAAATGGTAGTTCAAAAGCAAACATCTCTAAATGATGATATTGCATTGTGCGGTTGCTGGGACTCACTACTTTATCTGTTGAACACTGCAAGGTCTGGGCGCCTGTCAGACATACAATGACCCACCTCCTTTTTCATATTAGTGAATAATTGATATCAGTATTAGAGACATTGCAAAGTGAGAATTTGATGCTGCATTATCTTGCTTTTGAAAGTGGCAGAATTGCATCATCATAACTCTTTCATTCTCAATAGACTGTGGCTGCATTGCCCAAAGGTCTAATGTTCATACATTTTCAATTATGTTGTATTCTTACTCGTTAAAAATAAGATCATTAACACTGTCTCAAAGGGTAAATTTGCACTGCCTAATAGTTTGTGACAAAAAAAAAAACCCCAGAAGTGTGAATGAATGTCAATGATAATTATAATTATTTTAGTTATTTCATTAGAAGTTTATTTGGTCCTCTGTGAATCTATAAAGGAAACAACAAATGCATGAAATATTTAGCTTTTGTCTGTTTAATTAGCAACTGAAGTCATGTTGGCATGAAGAATTCCGTTCGACAGCAGCTCCACAAATGACCTTGAGATGGCATCGAAGTGCATACTGGTACTGCAGGGGAAATGATAAACCAATGCTACAGTCTTCTTCACACAACTACTGAGTGTCGACAAAACAAGGCAAGATGCAAACTTCATAAAGAGTGGTCTAATCTTGGCTAGACAGAGAGTGACTTAAAAAGCTAAGAGATATAAGTGGAGATTGAAAACAAAAGTTTCAAGTATATTAAGATAAAATCAATAATAAATGTCTCATAAATGTGACCACAGTTATGGATTCATATTCACATTTATCATTCATAACAAAGGTCAAGCTTCCATCAAGGAGCTTTAAATTTCAATAGAGAATCTATCTCGCATATTGAATTAAATGGAGTCCCATGACATTGCACAACTATCACAACTCCATAAACATTAAGTGTCACTTTGAGTTGGAGAATGGGCTGCATAAAACAAGATGTGGATGCTGTCATTACCTCAGATCAGGTCTAATTGGATTCATCCAGCCTTCATTAAAATGCTTCAAGGCCTTTGGAATGGAAATCAACCCACCTAGAAAATCTTCCAGTAATATATGAAAATGAAATCGAATGAAAAACGGAAATCTTTAATCCTTGAGCAGAAATACAGTAGCCTACACCTCAATCACATATAGTATTCAAACATAACAGTTTCTAATGTGTACTCCTTTTAAATTAAATTGGTATAAAAAGATCCTATCAGAAGAAAAGAAGAATGTAAGATTTTACATGAAGCCAGATATTATGCAAGCATCTTTCTGCAGCAACAAAATTGTTAATCATAAAGTTTGATTTAAAATTAAACGATAAGATGACAAGAAGACAACTGTCTTAAAGTGCACCATTTATTCTGTTTCCATCTCTGCAGGTAAAGACATGACCCCACAAATGAAACAGCTCATAAAAACTATATTTGCTATAATCTTGTAAAAGTGGGTCTTCTTAATGTCGCTTAATAAAAATGACACAAGCCCACTGCAAAAAATAAAGTGACAAAATGTAAGAAATCTCCAGAGATTTTCATGGGCAACGCGGAGAGAAAAAAAAAACCTTTATTGATGTGAAACTATTTTCCTTCTACAGTAGACAGCAACAGTAAGAGATCATCATTTTGTATTTGCTGACAAGTATGAAATTGTTTTTTGTTTTTAAATATTTCATACCATAGAATATTTTTAAAACATGTTTAAAAAAAGACGAATTATTATTCTCAAACCCATGCCAGATTAAACTTTACTATAAATACTTATTTAACCCTTGTGCATCAATTAAAACAAGTTACACATAGGTCCATAGTTGACAAAAATGTAAAAAATGTGAAGCTTGGGAGCACAGACTTAAGTTTGTTCTCATTTTAAAGAAGACAAAAATAAGTTATAGAGGTTTGAGTTTATGAAAATGATTTATGAAGATTATGAACATAATTTTATATAAAAGATATATTTTATGAAACATGTTGAGCTCTTCAACTGCTAGAAAATCAAAGCCATAAATCTAAATGTTACCGCCCTCAGACCTAGGGGAAATCTGGGCTGGCAGCAAGGGTACGGCCATAGACAGTAAAAGAAATGGACACAGCGACCCCATTGATTTCAACGGAGAAGACTTGAAGCCCGATTTTTGCACTTCCTGTCTGATGTCTGAGCGACTGCGCAGGCTCAAACTGAGCGTGACGACAGTCTGGCAGTTGAAAATCTTCTAGTAGCTGTGCCAAGAAAATCTGAATCACCTAATTCCTCAAAAACGTTGTTGAAATATTTTGTCCCGTTGCTTTTATGGACTCTCTATTTAAGGGCTTCTACCTTGACTTTGTGCCTTCATGTCCCCCCGATTGCCTCATAGACAGTAAAAGATTGCCGCGAGCTTCTCCTCCTGTCTATACGGTATATTGTGCGAGAGAAAGTCCCGTGGTTATGACGCAATCTTTAGCCTATTTTTACAAAAACGGCATCTACGGGGTCGTAACGTAAGATACAAAGTAATGGAGCATTTTATACATTGTCGTGTTTCTTTAGAAATAAATAATCGACAAATTAAGCCTTTGGACGCCTCAGATGTAAAGTTATTCGCTGTCAAAGTGACGCCAAAATGAATGGGAGTCAATGGGATGCTAACAGCAGGAGAAGTTCTGCTACAATGGCGGCTCCCGCGAGGCTTCAACTTCCGGCTGATGGATTACCCCCTTGGGTACGGCAGTGAAGTGCACAAATGAGTGTCATTCCCTTGGAGCGTCAGTTTACTTCTGAGATCGCACTCACAGGAGCGCTCAAGCGCCCTCCACTGGTGTGGCGGTGAACTAATTCTGACTATTGGTGTTCACATTAAAAATATAGGGGGGTGGCGGTTTCCCATTAATTATTTGGTAAACATTTTTTTATAACACCCTTTACATAAACAAGTTGTGTTCCAAATTTGTGGATGATATCTCAAAAAATGAGCTTTCAGTAAGATTTTGCTTGGGCGCAGTAGCAAATTTCCCCCATTAGATGCCAGTAAAACTCCACTGGTGCACACAGCGTTTAGATTTGTGATTTGCAGTAGAGTTTTTCTTTCTCATCTCAAATATTACAAGGACACACATTTTTTTTATTACACACATACAAACCACACTCTGACATCCATACCAACACACCCACACAATTAAAGCTGCATAATTTATCTATTTGGCTCTATAATATGCAGAAGCAGAAAACAGGAATAAAGCGAGTATTTGCTTTACAGGCCAAACCTGAAAAATGCCACCAAATTTTGAAGCTTTGCCAACAGAATGAAAGCCCCCCCCAGGTCAGCCCAGCATCTTTCCATTTCATGAACTGCCACTTTCAGCTTTGCCCCAATAAACAAACATGAAGTAACAAGTTCAATGTTTGTAAAAAGCAACAAAAGAATTGCTACATTACCTATATGAACCTTTCAACAATAGTATAATGTAGCAGCAGATAGTAGGCCTATCTGTCGGTTGTGAATTTCTTATTCTGATTAACTGAGCTTTTGAATGTTAATTACTGTCAAGGTTAGACACTTTTTCGCACACAGTCACAAAAATTATTAAGTGTATGTAATTCTGATTGCATTCCAACATGAACTACATGTAACCCTATTTATTTATTTATTTTTGCTTTGTTTGTTTTTAAGAAACTGGGCCAGGGTCCAAATGTTCCTTCTGGGGGTAATAACAGGAAGTTATCTTAGATTTTTGGTCAAATATACAGAAAGTCATTGCACATTATTGCCCTACAGGCCCCTTGACAACTTCTCCTTACTCGATAACCAACTGTGAAGGCCCCTCTCCCCTTACTACTCAACTCACGATCACCACCAACATCCCTCTGTTTATTTACTTTTACTGCTATCACAGAAATGAATTTGCTTGGATTTAGCACAGAAGAAAGTCTTCTGAGCCTTTGCCCTTGAGCCAGAAAATTCAACACATATACGTGTTGCATAATATGAATTATTTATCAAATGACTAACAAAGTGCGGCAGGATGTACTGAGGGTAAAAACAGCAAACTAATAAATACATAAATAGAGTCATATGGGAAATGAATTATTCTAAGATGAAAGATATCTATTCCCAATGAACGGAACATTTATCCTTACACAAGCAACTTTCTAAGGATAAAGATGAAACAAAACCACAGTTAAAGTCACCATGAAAGCAAAATTGACAAATCTTATTTTTATGAAATATTGTAGTATTCATTATAAATTATTTATCAATGCACATCATTATTATTATTATTTTTTAATTAATATAAATAAAATAACAAAATAACTTCCCCTCCCTCTTGCATCACGTTTACTATGTTTAGCTGAGGGGAAAGGAATGGAAGCTTGTTTCCACCACAGAATAAAACATTTTAAAAGATAATTGCGACTTTTTATCTCACAATTGCGAGTTTACATCTCGCAATTCTGACTTTATCTCTCAGAATTGCGTGATATAAAGTCACAATTGCAAGAAATAAACTCGCAATCTTGACATTATAACACGCAATAGCGAGTTATAAAGTCCAATTCTAATGAAAAAAAAATTGTGAGAAGTTTATATCTCACAATTCTGACTTTAAAACACGCAATTGCAACTTTATATCTAACAATTCTGACTTTATATCTCCCAATTAAAGGTATTGTAGGTAGGAATTTTATAAAAACTTTTTTCCAAATTTGTTTAAACTTTCTGTATATATCAATGCATAATTAAAATGTAAGTACTCTGATAAAAACAGTATAAAAATCGAGTGACTCTAGACCGTTTAATCTGCACTAAACACAGCTCATTATTTACATTCGGGACGAAACACAGAATTGGCTTAGGCGACTGTCACTCTCTCGCAACCATGGCAACCACCCTTTTGCCACACAGGACCTGCCCACTTGCGCGCGCATCCGTTTGATTTGAGGAATTCAAGAGGCACGGAACCTAGGAATAGCAAAACAATGGCAGAGATTAGAAAGACTAATCAAAATTCACATATGCAGTTCGCGAAGGCAAACCAGGCAAAAAAAGGAAGACAGTAACGTTACTAGAAAAGGTAATGAACAAAAAGTATTTGGATAAACAACAAAATAAAACGCATGCCAATATCGGCGTGGCTTTCCAGCGATGGCGACAACTGAGAGACCTCAAGGGGCTGAAAAGTGACGCCTGGATGGCTATATTTCTGCTGGACAGGTAAATCTTTCTTTTTGTAATTTGAGCATACATATTTTTTTCTTTATGTTTTCATGAAGCATGTGTCATTAGCACACGTAGCTGCCTAATATAGCTGACATAACATTACTTAGCGAGCCGTACTAGAAATGATAAATGATATATATGCCTAGCTCAAGATGATAGCTATAGTGTTGAATTGTGCATAATTTTGCTTTAGATAACTAAATACATGTTTAACAGATAGTAGGCTGATCCGCATCCAGGAACTTTTCTTAGAATTATATTTACCCTCTGTCTAACTCTTTTACCATGTTCACCTGGAAGTTTACCTGCACGTTTTTTTGCCTTTGTTTTGTTTTTAAACAAAAAATCCCTCGACCCCGGATCTGTCCTCGACCTGACGATGCGGTACTTGTCTCTGGAGTGTAGTCCTCATCAGAGTCAACAATGCTTTCATCATGGAAACTCTTACATGCAAAACACCATATATGTTATGAATGTTACACGAAATTCATCTTCATCACAGTGTAAATGATGGCAATGGAAAAACGTGTATCATGCAACCTGTTTTTAGCTTTGCCTTATAGATAACTAGCTCGTTAGCGAATCAATAAATATATATTTTGATCTTTACCAATATCAATATGCTACTTGATAGTGAGTACTAAAATACATCTTATTTGTTTATCTTCATAATGATAAAGTTAGATTTTTTTGTTACATGTGATTCTGACATGATGTCACTACATGCACTGCGCTCCTTCCTCTCCGCTCGTCTCAGGTAAATAATGCGTCTTCAGCTCAGCGGTCGGAGTCGCGCGTTCATGTGTTTTGGAGGCGTGGCTTTGGAAGGAGCCCAGAAGGGAGGGGGTAGAGTGAATGGAAATAATGAGCTGTCTTTAAAACAGTCGTGAGAGGTCTACAGACACTCGATTTTTATACTTTCTTTTTCAGAGTACTTACATTTTAATTATGCATTGATAAATACAGAAAGTTTAAACAAATTTGGAAAAAAGTTTTTTTTATACAATTCCTACCTACAATACCTTTAAGTGTTATAGTCAGAATTGCGCGCTATAAACATGCAATTCTGAGGAGAAAAAAAAAAAGTCAGAACTGTGAGATAAAAAGTCGCAATTACCTTTTTTATTCTGTGGCGTAAACAAGCTTCCATAGAAAGGGGCTAACAGGCTATGTTGAATTAAAAACAAACCGTATAAAATTCATTCACTATAGACCTTATGTAGCCACGCCCCTTTTTCGCGCTGAGCTCATTGTCTTTTGACTTCCGGTCTGTATTTTCACAGCGATCTTGCCTAGTTATGAATGAACGGCTCAAAAAAAATTCCCAAGGTCCATTTGTTAAGACATGCTTTACAATGCTTATCATAAACATTACAATGCTCATGATAACTTTCGTTAACTCTACAATAAGTAAATCAACTTCACCAGCTAATTACTCCTGGACAGCCATGCCATAGAAATATAGCCAGAGCGACCGCAAAAACGGAAGTTCAAAGACAATATTCTAAAGATGGCGGCGCCCTCGTTTCTCTGGTGCATAAGGTCTATACAGTTGAGTTTATAGAGCATTGTATGTGTAAAGAATGTCATTTGGGACACAACCTATATATGAATGTGTGTAGTATGTTATCCGGTCGTACAACGTTCGTTGTCTTGTCATTGTCATGTGACCAACCAACCAGTGTCAGTTGCATCACTTCACTGCCATTCCACAATTACTCTCCTGTGGCCTCATGGGATAGTTAAGTGTCCAGTGGATGTGCACTTCAGTATCGCGGTAAAGTAGCAAGTCATCTGGGTAATTTATTGCATTTCGTTTTATGATTACATATTGCATAATATACATTTTTCCCAGTCTATTATATAAGAGAAGTATGCAAATTTGGATGCAGCCACTGTCTTAATGAGTAAGTCTTTAAACACTGATTCATTCAGGAACGAGAGACGTGACTGACTTTTTTTAATGAGTCATTGGATCATTTACTCAACCGATTCATTCAGTCGATCAGCGGTTAATTCTGCTGTGGCTTTGTTTCAAGCTTCTTCTTTTTTGTGGAGCAAAACTAGACAAAGTAACTGTCAATATTGTGTATAAAATCTTGGTTACATAATATGAATATTGTTTAGTGAAGTGTTGTATAAAAGCAACACTGCTTTGCTTAATTATACCATCTTTATACGTCAAGGGATGCATTTAGAGCTTTCCATCATGTTTACCTGCATCTCACTCAAGGACTATTTGAAAACGTGAAATGTGAATTAAACCACCTATAGTTTAAGGTCCCATTATGTCATACCCTAACTACAAAATGCATGTTTCCGGGTAATCCATTATAATGCTGACACAGATACCCCCATTAGCATTAAAGATTGATGCGGATCTAAAAGACCATGTTATAGTGCTTCATTAAATCCATAATAGGCCCCACTGGTTTTGAAAGAATGAATCAGCCACAACATTCTCATATAATTTGGGTCATAATGTTGTGAACAAGTGACACAGTATTCCCGACACCACATGAGAATCAGTATTGAGATACTGTGTGACCTAGAAAAGTGGGTCACTCTTTCTAGGGCTTCAGAATGTAAATGTGATGCATTTAAGGGGCTGAAGAGAAAGTGATATGCATTGAAAGTGAGGTGGAAAAAAGGGTTTAAAATTATTTAAACTGGAAATTTTGAAATAGCAATAAAGATTTATAACAGCAAAGGGAACATTGTTTAAAAACTTTTTAGAAACCCTCAATCTGTACAATCATTGACCTTTTTTAAAACAATTTACTTATTTAAAGTTTTATCCTGAAAAATATAATATCGCTAATCAAATGTAGAGTAATGAGATATTTGTCAATACTCTCACTTGTAAAAGTCCTCAAACCTTTCATCTGATGTAGTTACACTTCACTACCTACTTCATTTAAAGCTGGTAAATCCCTGAGGGGGAAAACTCCCACAGAGAACTTTAATTGGAAAACTGAATTAATTATCTATTGCACATTTATACTCATAGCTTGCTTATGCCCAAAACATTTTTCATTGCTAACATGGAAAAACATGCCTCATCACACTTTCTCGCTAATACTTTTGCTTACGTATGCAGTGAATTATTATGGAACGGCCAGAAGTTTAAACGCGTTAGATAAAGTGTTTTAAATGCTAAATGGTAGACAGAAGCTGGAGAGATAATTGAAAAAGCAAATGCAGTTTCATGAATCTTTCTGAAATATAAATGATCACATTTCTTTGGATTAGAAAGATCCATAAAAAAACGAAAGTGATTAAAACAAATCAACACTGTTTAGCGCAAAAATACTCTGAGGAACAAGTTTGTTGTAAAATTTCTTTTGTATTGTTGTAAAATTAGTTTTAATCCTGCACTGAGCCAGTCCTAGCAGACACGACTTACAGCTGTAAGAAATCAAAGCAGCGTGCTTTTACATTTAAAACAGCTTGAGCTAGTTCTACACCTGAAGCTTTTTGAATAAATAATGGGCCTCTCTCACTGTTTGTTCACTTTGAGGCAGATGAAGACAAACGTTGATGACAAAATGGCTTTGCTTGTCAGGCAAACAATTTTAAATCCCCTCCGAGCTGTCCTGTGTCACGCCTCCTACATAAATGAGGAAGATGACAAATTAGTGCACTGAGTGAATACCATCCATGTGGTCATGTTGAGCTTATAATTGTAAGGGGCCGTTTTGGGATCGACCATCTGATCATGGGTAAATAGTAGCATTAATATTCTGTCATGCTGCTTTTTTTTTTTTTGCGAAAGGTAAAAAAATAAAAAGTCAATGGTAATATTGTGAGCAGACTCAGTTGTCCACCTCAAGGTCTTAAAGGAATATTCCGGATTCAGTACAAGTTAAGCTCAGCACTTCTGGCACATTGTTGAGTTCCACGAAAAATAGGCTAATTTCAGCCTGTCACTCGATTTAAGAAAAAGAAAAGAAGGGGTGGGGGACGGGGAGTTACAGTGTGGCTTATAATTCAACGTGATCTCATGAGAATACGTGTGTATTTTACGTTAAGTGTAGTTCTACACGTACATTTACTTACGTTTTGTACACTCAGAAACGTATAATACTGACGTTTCTCTTACGAGAGGTTCTCTCGTATTGCGTAAGCTAGCTTACGCTACGGGAAAGATTCATCTTTGCTGAGATATTGAAGCCAAAAATTATTTCATAATTTGTATCCATATACAACGCAGTTCCTCTGCGGCAGACCTAGAGCGGGCTAGCTAGCAGCTCATTGGTTCGCTCAGAGAGAACTGCTTAAGCCTATGGGAGAGCGGAACTGAACCCGCTTCCAATGAGAGGCGCCCGCGCGCTCATTGCGTCATGGCCCGCCAGAGTGGGCGTGGCCAAGGGGTATATAACAGTCTCTCCCAGGCTTATATGTTGATTCATTTCATCTTCAGCAAGCTCACGCTTCTGCTGTGTTCTGAGAGAAAGCCGTCGCCGTCGAGAAGGCACCACTAGCGAGCTCCGGACCCTGAAGAAGCCGGCCGTCTTCGCCACCTTCAGCCGCCCAGCAAGCTAAGCCATCCGACGACTGTATCCTTTTTCTCATATATTTCTAAAAGAGCACGAGCGTCTTTCTCAAGATGCCTCGTTTTTCCTGCGGCTCCTGCCGCGCTCGTCTCGAGGACGGAGACCGCCATGTCATCTGCGCTCTCTGCTTGGGACTCGAGCATGCAGAACTCGCCCTCGCGGATGGAGGCTGCGACTTCTGCGAGAGCCTGCCGCTGTCGTCCCTGCGGGCACGACTTCTGGCAGTGAAATCCGCTCCCGCGCCGCCTGTCTCTTCGCCGCGGAAGAAAAAACGCCGCTCTCAGAGGCCGCCGGAGCCACCAGCGGAAACATGCGGGCCGCCGCCGCCGCCTCCCGCTTCCCGCTCTCCCTCCCCGCCCCTGCCGGACATACAGTTGCCGCCGAGTGGCCGCTCTGTTGCCTCCGATGACGCCGCGGAGGAGAAGGACTCCTGCTCACTGCTCGCTTCCGACAGTGAGGACTGGTCGTCTCGCGGTTCCCTACTCAGCCATGCCGCCCGTCGAGGACTTGGTCGCCACGCACCTCTGCCCGCCCTCTGCTAGATGGCGTTCCTCACCCACGCTTCCTTCTAAAGCGTGCAGAGCGACTTCGAGTTTTCACGCTCGCGCATACGCCGCCGCCGGTCAGGCCGCCGCCGCGCTTCACTCGATGTCTGTCCTCCAGGTTCTTCAGAGCGATATTTTTCGTGAATGTGCCGAGGGCGGCAGGAACCCCGCCCCCGCTGTCACGGATCTAAGAAGTGCTACGGACCTCGCCCTTCGCGCCACTAAAGCCGCCGCACAAGCTCTGGGGAGATGCATGGCCAGCCTGTGTGTTGCCGAGAGACACCTATGGCTCACGCTCGCCGACATGGGAGACTCTGAGCGCGCCGCGTTTCTCAACGCGCCCCTCTCCCCGACGGGCCTGTTTGGATCCGCTGTCACGGGCATCGTCGATCGCTTCTCGGAGGTACAGAAAGCCACCCAGGCGATGAATTTGTTTCTGCCACGCCGCGCTAGCTCTTCCGCGGGCCGCTCTCGCGAGCCTCCCGCCAGAGCTCCGCCACAGCGACCTCCTCCGCAGTCTCAAACAGCCCAGCGCAGACAGGGCGCCCGCCCTCGCTCTCGCTCTGACAGCCGCCGCAGACCGCCGCCCCCACGAGGCCCGCGTTCTAAGATCACGCTGAAGCCTGATCATCAGAAGTCTGCCTAGCAAGATCAAGAAAACGACGGCGCTCTCCCGCTGCGGCCGGACCGCCGTCAAAGCTTCGCCCTCTGCCAGTCCCCGTTATTTCGCCGACTGCAGTAGTGTTGACCGCCACAAACAAGCCGGTGTCCCAGCCCGCTTGCGAGCGTCAAAAAGCCGTTTTTATGGCTACCCAGAGAAATCTCAAAAAGAGAAATTTTGCCAGTTGTGTACAAAAAGTGCCCACAATCATGTGCTCACCGATACACACAAGCATAACATATCCCGTGTCTCTATCAGAGCCCCATCACATGAAACGGGCAGAGCCCGCTCTAGTTTCAGAGAACATAAACACGCCCACGAGCCCGTGCGCGTGTCCCCTCTCTGCTCGCTCTGTTACACGGCCCATAGACTCCTCTCTGAGTGCAAGTCCCGTTGCCACACACATTCAAAGCGTGCCCACACACTGTGTCCAGCCCGCTATGTGCAGCAATCAGGGCAATATAGCCATTCGGCCACTAGCCGCATGCTTCAAAGCGTGGGAAGCCATTCCAGGCATCTCCCCGTGGGTGTTAAGCATTATAAAGAACGGCTATCTGCTGCAGTTTCGCCGCCGCCCGCCTCGTGCACGCGCGCAGCTCGAATCTACTGTCAGCCCGCTGGCCGCCGGCACGCTCCGCTCAGAAATTGCGACGCTGTTGCAAAAGGGCGCTATAGAGAGAGTCCCGCCATCTATGACCGAGTCGGGGTTTTACGGCCGTTATTTTCTGGTGCCCAAGAAAGACGGCGGCCTCAGACCGATTTTAGATCTCAGGTCTTTGAACAAAGCGCTCATGAAGAGACCGTTCAAGATGCTCACTACCAGCAAAACTCCTCGCGCAGGTGCGCCAGGGGGACTGGTTCATCTCTCTAGACCTGAAAGTCGCCTATTTTCAGATCCAGATAAATCCCCTTCACAGGCCATTCTTACGTTTCGCCTTCGAGGGTCATGTTTATCAATATGCCGTTCTCCCGTTCGGCTTATCTCTGGCGCCCCGTACATTCACGAAGTGCATGGACGCGGCGCTCGCCCCCCTGCGAAGCCAGGGGCTGCGCATTCTGAATTATCTGGACGACTGGCTGATTTTGGCCCAATCACAAACAGAGCTTCTGTCGCACCGCGCAGTTCTCCTCAACCATCTGGAAGCGCTGGGTCTCTCTGTCAACTGGTCAAAGAGCTCCCTTCTCCCCAGTCAATCGATTTCCTTCCTAGGAATAGATTTGAACTCGGTCACGATGACGGCTCGCCTGTCTACACAGCGCGCGCGCAGTGTTCAGCGCCTAGCCTCTTCGTTTCAGATGGACGCCCGCACTCCTCTGAAAGCTTTTCAGAGGATGCTGGGTTACATGGCCTCAGCCTCCGCTGTACTTCAGCTGGGCCTTCTGCACATGCGCCCGCTTCAGCTCTGGTTAAACAGCCGTGTACCCCACCGCGCGTGGAACACGGGCCGCCAGCTGATCAAGGTTACGCAGACATGTCTCACGGCACTGCAGCCATGGACAGTAGCAGAATGGTTTCGCCAGGGCGTCACGATGGGGACTTTTTCCTGCCGAAAAGTCATCTCGACAGATGCATCCAACACGGGTTGGGGTGCAGTCTGCGAGGGCTCACCGGCCTTCGGCCACTGGTCGACTCAGGAAAGCCCTTTACACATAAACTGTCTGGAAATGCTTGCGGTCGAGAACGCGCTCTCGCGCTTTCTCTCGCTCATTCGGGGACACCACGTCCTGATCCGTTCGGACAACAGGGCGGTGGTCTCCTATCTCAACCGTCAGGGCGGTGTCAGATCCAGAAATCTCTGTCTACTGACACACCGCATTCTAGTTTGGTCTCAGAGCCGCCTGCTCTCGCTCAGAGCGACGCATGTGCCGGGCCATCTCAACGACGGTCCAGACATACTGTCCAGGGACCTCATCTCCACGGGAGAATGGTCCCTGAACGCACAAACGGTCCAACTACTGTGGCAGCTATTCGGCAGAGCAGAAGTAGACCTCTTCGCGTCAGAAGAGAACGCTCACTGCCCAATATATTTTTCGAGGAGCGAGGACGCGCTAGCCCAGGAATGGCCTCGCCGCCCGCTCTATGCATTCCCTCCGATCGCTCTGTTACCACAGGTAATTCAGAAGATCAGGGACGTACGCCACTCGGTGCTCCTCATAGCCCCGCGTTGGGAGAGTCAGAATTGGGTTCCGGAGCTCACGCAGCTGTCACAGACAGCCCCGTGGCCCATCCCAGTCAGAGCAGATCTCCTCTCTCAAGCTCGCGGCACGATCTGGCACCCCCATCCACAGCGCTGGGCGCTACATGCATGGGTGATCAACGACTATTCGTCGATTTGCCAGAGGGAGTAAGAAACACTATCATACAGGCTAGAGCACCTTCCACGAGAAGGCTCTATGCGTCTAAATGGTCTGTGTTCTCAGAATGGTGCACCGTAAAACAGCTGGACCCACGGTCATGCGAGGTGCCGTCTTTGCTAATGTTCCTTCAAGAGATGCTGGACAAGGGCAGGTCCCCCTCCACTCTCAAGGTTTACGTGGCAGCCGTCGCAGCGTTCGCTGAACCCCGACGCGCTCAGTCCCTGGGCAAAGACGAGTTAGTCATCCGCTTCCTCAGGGGAGCTAAGAGGATGAACCCTCCGCGGCCCCCGTCGGTTCCTATTTGGGATCTTTCCATAGTCCTCGAAGCTATGAAAGCACCCCCGTTCGAACCGCTCGAGTCTGTGGACCTAAAATACCTCTCGCTCAAAACCGTTTTTCTGACAGCTCTGTCCTCAGTAAAACGCGTAGGGGACCTTCACGCGCTCTCATCCAGCGCCGCGTGTCTTGAGTTTGGGCCGAATGACTTGGTTGTGATTCTCAAACCTAGGCATGGTTATGTCCCAAAAGCGATTGGTACCCCGTTCAGGGCGCAGATTATCTCCCTATCGGCTCTGCCTGCATCCGATAGCGAGCGCGACGCCAATCTCCTCTGCCCGGTGCGGGCGCTGAGGTTGTACACGACGCGCGCTGCCGCGTTCAGACGCGCTGAGCAGCTTTTCGTGTCGTTTGGGGGGCGCACCAAAGGTCTGGCCGCCTCCAAACAGACACTGTCTAGATGGATAGTGGACGCGATTGCCTCTGCTTACGCATCTAAATGCCTGCCATGCCCTCTGGGCATCAGGGCGCACTCCACTAGAGGCATGGCCTCATCGTGGGCATGGTCCTGTGGAATTTCCATTCATGACATCTGTGTGGCCGCGGGATGGGCCTCCTCGTCCACTTTTGTCAGATTTTACAACTTGGAAGTCCCCGCCTTGCAGGCAAAATTACTAGCTGTCTAACGACCAGCTCTCTAAGAAGCTGCATTTCTGAGAGTCCCTCACAACCGGTTCGCCCCTTGTGCTCTCCTTAAATGCTCTTACACTTCATGTGCCCGCTCTGCTGGCCCTATACATGCTTATGTGTACTTTTCATGTGCCCGCTCTGCCGGCCTCATAGTACATTCACTCCACGTTAAATATCCCCCGGTAGATCCCTGGGATTTCATGTGTGGTTTCATAGCGCGCACGGCGTTGACCAGGTGTTCCCGTAGCGTAAGCTAGCTTACGCAATACGAGAGAACCTCTCGTAAGAGAACGAATCGGTTACCTAATGTAACCTCGGTTCTCTCTAGAAGAGGGAACGAGTATTGCGTTCCCTGCCGTGCTTGCGCTACTAGCGTTTCGCTTCACGCTGAAATAAATCAACATATAAGCCTGGGAGAGACTGTTATATACCCCTTGGCCACGCCCACTCTGGCGGGCCATGACGCAATGAGCGCGCGGGCGCCTCTCATTGGAAGCGGGTTCAGTTCCGCTCTCCCATAGGCTTAAGCAGTTCTCTCTGAGCGAACCAATGAGCTGCTAGCTAGCCCGCTCTAGGTCTGCCGCAGAGGAACTGCGTTGTATATGGATACAAATTATGAAATAATTTTTGGCTTCAATATCTCAGCAAAGATGAATCTTTCCCGTAGCGTAAGCTAGCTTACGCAATACTCGTTCCCTCTTCTAGAGAGAACCGAGGTTACATTAGGTAACCGATTCGATTTACAGCACTAAAACGTAAAATATTTACGTATTGACAGCACAAAAACGTAAATTATTTACGTATGGACTCTACCGACGTACAAATTTGTACCTGTTCCTATTTATGCTTATTAAAATCGTGGCATTAATGTTTTGACTCTATTGCTTTCAACTGTCTTATCAATTACGTTTTCAGTCGCATTTATTAAAAGCAGTTTACTCATTTAAGAAATAATATTTCACTCTGTTCGTGCCTTCTGCTGCAAACTCGTTTCTGAGGATTAACCTAAGTTAACTTACATTGTGTTAAACAAGACTACACTTTAAACCCTTTAAAATAACATTACCTTCTTAATTTTTTAACCATTTTGTAATATAGTTTATTTACCGTGAGACACAAAATGCGTTTTCTCCTATAGAACCATAATACACCAAAACACAACATAAATTCACAAAAGACATACATTTTATTAGCTTGATGTAATCCAAATCTTTAGAATCCATACGTTTGCAAGAAACAGATCCAAATTCAGCCCTTTATCCAGCGATTTTCATCTCCATTCTCATCACCGACCGTAAACGTCAAATCCCGCGCTCGTGATGAATTCAAATAAAAAAAAATGCGCCCTGAAGAAGCGTTACGACATGTTTTACGGCAGGGATATCAAACGCTCATTGGCTCTCGCCCTCTCGCCTGCTTCGTCACAAATTGCGAAATTCCGTGTTCCAGTCGGTGTGCAACATTTGAAATGAAGAAGCACGCGCGCCTTCACAGTGCGAGCAACCTGATTAACATTTTCATGGATTAATAACTTAAATTCTACTCAGAGAGGACTGCGTCTGCGACTGCAACACATGATGTGAACGACTTTTGGTACCGGTTTTGACATTTTCGCAATAAATAAATTATTGTGATTAATTGTCTGTCTGTTGTGTTTTTCTTCATAATTGTAACGTTAGCCTACGTAGTTTTAAGGAATGGTTATGGGTAGGTTTAGGGGTAAATTAGGAGTAGGATTAGTGGCTCAAAATATATTTTAATGCTATATTGTTAATAAAACTGCCATTTCCCTACACACCTCTGCCCATTACGTTTTATCCTTTTTATATTCTGTATAAAATGGGTATGTTTAGGTTTAGAAGTAGGGTTGAGGGATCTCACGTTTATCTATAAAATGGTAAAAGGGAAATTATACAGATATGAAATATACGTAAACAGTTAACGTTTTGTAGCTGAAAAAACGTAATTATGTTACGTTTAAATGTTGCAGATACGTCCATATTATACGTTTCAGGATCTATGAAACGTACAAAAAGTACGTTTTCTATCTTTGAAAAAAACGTATAATACTTACGTATTAACAATGAGACCAGGCTGTATAATTTTATAAAAGCACTTACATACATTTCTTTGTTGTTAATTGTAATTTACGCATTATTTGAGCTCTCTTTTACGGTCACTTTATGGTTTTAGGTGTAATGTTGTGTAAAATTGTTTTTACCGTTACACAGAAATGGTTAGTAAGCTATTTTTTTTACACTAAAATCATGTCAACAGGCATATTGTTTACATCTTATGGCTTTACTATTGAAAAAAAAACAGTATTTTAACATTTATGGATTGTCCCAATTCACTTCCATTGCAAGGACCTCACTATAACCCATAAAAGGAGGGACGAGTCATTATGCCACAAGACTGAGCTTAATGTACACTGACTGAATCCAGAATATTTCTTTAAACAACCTCAATTTGTGTCCTTGCAAACCGTCTTGGAGTCAGATGTACCAGTAATCTATGACAACCAAGAGCATTTTTGCACCCGATGTGCCAGGTTAAAGCAATAGCTTGTGCAGTGGGGATGTAGGCTACGTCATACACGCCTGCGGTCCCATGAGGCTCTTCTTGTTGCTGAGGCAGTGAAAATGGGGCCAAACCTGCCTTCATGATTGTTCTCTAATCTATAAGCGTATGCGCCTTTTGGGTTGATCATGATGTTCCTTATCAGCTGCAGGAGGAACCCCGCGGAATAATGATCACCCACAGAGGTTCCCTGATAAATCAATTTTGACTAGGCAGAGGGAGAGCTATCTGATTGTGTGCACAGGGTATAAGGAGTCAAAAAATATGACTGCCAGAGAGGTGATGTTCGCCTGCATCCCGTGTACCAGCTCGTCTTTCCAACCGAGGCACCCCACCATTGCACTCCACTTTCAGAATGAGAATGAGGATGGAGGCTCAGGCCAAATGTAGAGGAGGAAATGGGGAATTGGAGGGGAAAATATGAGACCAAAAAAGCAAAAGGTAACAGAAATGTCACAAAGAAAAAAGGAGACTGAAAGAGAAACTTACTAAGAAATGTACCAAAAAAAAAAAAAGACAGTTAGATAAAGAGTTTTCAAATTGAGGTTCATGGAGTCCCAGGGGGCCACACAGGAAAAAAACCTAAATATATTTCAACAATAACAAGAAAACGAAGGGTACGACTACATGACAACGATGTAGTTTGCGTTTTTTTTGCATCCAGACGACAACGTTGTCAAAACGATCCCCGTTCACACGGATCTGCTAAAAACACTATAGTATTCATGCTAGCCCATAGTTGGCAAGGTCACTTTGTAAAGAAAAACTACGCTCCTATAGACTGAACACGTAATAGGCCTACCAATGAGCATGACGTCACCGTTTTCACACACGCAAAAACAAAAACCCCCACTGTTGTTGTGTAAATGAATGGCCAAAATGCATACAATTATTATATATTTTTTTTTAAACGGTGTTGTGAAAATGTTCCCTAAATCAGTATATATATATATATATATATATATATATATATATATATATTTATAAAATATATATATATATATAAAATAGTCCACATGATGAAAATAGCTTATAAATATAAGCATGATGGTTTTTGAAAATGTAAAAATGCAGAATGTTTTCTGTATGGATAAGTTTAGGGTTAGGGGCTAGAATGTACAGTTTGTACAGTATAAAAATCATTATGGAAAGTCCCCATAAAACATAAAATCTTAACATGTGTGTGTGTGTCAAACTAAAAAGTAAATATATGTGTGTAGTGTATAAATACACAATATACATGAGTATAAGGATGTACAGTATATTTATTGATTTCTCCAAAGCTTTTGATAGCGTCCAGCATAGTCTCCTGTACTTTACTCTCATTAGGAATGGTATTGGTGGAAAGGTTTTTAGTGTACTGAAATCTATGTATTCTAAACTTATATCATGTGTGAAAGGAATTGACGGTTTAACCGAATATTTTGGCTGTACCATTGGTGTACGACAGGGCTGTTTGAGTCCTCTTTTGTTTATTCTTTTCCTAAATGAATATATAACTTTGCTAAAGGAAAACTGTAAAGGTAAAGGTATTCAGATTGACGGTATCTCAGAAGTGCAGACCTTGTTGTATCCTGATGATATGGCTAATGTGTCAGATACAATTGTACAATTGGTGGATTGCAGAAGGAAATTGAACAGCTCGAAATATTCTGTAACCGTTACGGTATGAGAGTGAATTTGAGTAAAACAAAAGTTATGTTTTTTAGAAGAGGGGGCTTTTTAAATAAGAATGAAAATGGTATTTTGCTGGTGAGCAGATTGAAGTGGTTAATGCTTATAAATATGTATGTGGTTTACATTAAAAATGTTATGGTAGAAAACTCGACAACACTTAGCAAACCAAGGTAAGAAGGCAATGCTTTCTTTATTAAGGTTTGATCGTAAGCATAAAAGTAGCTGCAACCAAGCGTTGTATTTGTTCGACCACATGGTTGCACCCATATTGTATTATGGATCTGAGATATGGGCCTTTGAGCCAGTGGAGTGTATTGATAATGTTCAGTTATCCCTCTGTAAAAAAAAACTCCTGTGTATCAGTACAGGTGTGAGCAATGTAGCTGTTTTGGGCGATCTGGGTAGTTTTGCTTTGTCTACTATATGAAAAGGTGTATCATGTATTGGATAAAATAAGTGTCCATGTCTAATTATCGGTATCCAAGAAAATCCAAGTAGGTGATATAAGAACATTCACATCTATTCTGAATCAACGATTGAGAGAAAAAGCACACAATGCATGGTACACATCAGTTTTAGAAAATAAGAAGTTGAATATATATTCACAATGCAAGTCTTTAGTGGTACAGGAGAGCTACATTGCATCTATACATAACATACAGCTGGTACGCTCTCTGTTCTTGTTCAGATGCTCGGGGGACTGTTGAGGTGATGATACACAGGGCAACTTTTTGAGCAATGTTGCTGGGCAATGTTGCCGTCAACGGGCAAGCAGATGAGACGCAGGGCCCACGACCGATCTAAATGATCCAGATAGAAATGTATTGCCCATTTTCAATGGGAGAGTGCCCAAGCAACAATCACTCAGCAAGATTGCCCAGCAACATTGCTCAAAAATTGGCCCTGTGTATCATCACCTTTAAGCTAGAAACAGGTAGATGGAGTAATATAATGACAGATAGAATCTGTAATTATTGTAATTTAACTAATACCTCTGTGATTGAAGACGAGAAGCATTAGAAATATTTGGGTGATCTCACACTTGTTGGTGATGTTTGTATTGATATGTCACAGGTTTGTGAGTCGAAGCGTGCATGGAGATTGACGCTGTATATACATCATGGATTGAAGAAAAGTGCATCATGCTTGTGACTTTGTGGAACTATGGGCCGAGAGGCCATGTATTCATGTATTTTCAATTTTGATTGTTTGTTTGAGTATATGCACCTGACCAGACTTCATACTTTAGGATGGGGTACTCATTTCCGGGCATCATCATTATGGAGTGTCATTGGCATTAAAAAGTTTGAAAACCCCCTTACAATATCTCATGGAGAGATGGAGTGGAGTGATGCCTCTGTGTCTCTCTTTGTCCTTATGGTACTCTCTATCTGTGTTTGATTTATGGCGGATGCAATGATAAGCATATGCTCCACACACCATGTCAGAGCAGAGGCAGACAAAATGCATTGCTTGGTCGATTGTAAATAAAAAAATAAATTTCCTGCCACGGCGAAATGACAAATATAACAGAATTATAGTATAGCGAAGAAATAATGAATTTTCGAGTTCTTGTGGTGTTAGTAAAAACAAACTGTTCCACTATTGAATGTTTTCTTTGGAAACAGACTTTGATAGATGTTTTTTTTTTTTGCATTGGATCGAGGAATGCTAATTAGAAAAGACGTTTCATAATGCTTTAAGATACAGTTCGTTAAGTGGTTAGCGACACACACACGCACACGTACAGGATATATAGTTAAGAAAAAATCGAAAGCAAATGCATTCCTTCTGATCCACACCCTGACAACATCAATCAAACATAAGCACGTTGTGTCACTGGGACACTCTCCACACCGCAGCACCAGTCTCGTGAGAGAGAAAGTATTCAGTACACACATATGGGATCAAGATTGATAGCACTTCATGCACACACACACACACACACGAACACACACACACACGAACACACACGAACACACACACACTTTAATATTACTAACCATAACCGTCCTAACACAATTCTGTATTTGCTGTCTGTTGAAGTAGAACACCTGTTATGAATCATTGATGTGAGCTTCCCAGCCCCCTCTTCTCCTGTAAGAGCACACAACACATCCATTAACTGAGGCACTGATGGGACAAATCTGAGTTAACCTCTTCCCCCAGTATAGGTGAAGGAGAGGGCCAGAAAGGAGAGAGCAGGTTCTGTCCCTATGGGAGGAATGACCTGTACATAATACGAGCCAGAATACCACACTCTAATTTAAAGCAATACGGTGTTGTATCGATTGAGCTGCTTTAATTCACTTCAGTGCTCAGAATAGTGAAGTAAAGGTGGTTTTCAGAAGTAAAATGTATCTTTTAGATTTATGTCTCATATATTTCTACTGCGTTTAAAACAGATATAATGATTTATAAGGCCAATCTCACTACTAATACAATTGCAAGATAAAGTTAAAAATATGAAATATATAGATATAGTCAAATTTAGATATAAAGTCATAATTATGACAAATAAAGTAAATATTATGAGAAATAAAGTGTAAATTATGACAAAGCCGCAAATGTAAGAAATAAAGTCAAAGCTGTGATATAAAATTGCAAATGTTTTATCAGATTAAATGATTTTATATTTCAGAATTGTTTAGGCATCAACATTTAACACTAGTTAAATACCATTAGTTATATTTCACTGAATGGACAAACTATTAGAGAACTGAAGTATTTAGCTGTCTTCAAGACCGTTTCTTGCGCACAGCATGACTCACAGCATGAGTGGCTAAGTAAAATAAAATGTGGCTCCTTGATTTACCATCACCCCAATTACAAGGTCAGAAAAGCCACAGGCAATCAGTTTGAATCATGATCATCATAGCTTATCAGTTGAACATCTATTATGGATTGCATAAAGCCGGCTGGGGAGGGTATTGGCGAAATTAATCTCTCGTTAAAGTATAGTTAGTGTGCATGTTTCACCTCTTCCTTTCATCTGTCCATTATTCTTTTCATGCTGTTTAGTGAGGCTTTGATTCAGAACTATGAATGAAGACTGAGAGGGATCAAAGCTTGTGTGCTGAGAGAGGGAAGAGAAAACGGCCTTGAAAAGGAGCAAAAGACAAAGAGAGAGCAGTCATCTAATCAGATTGGATTGGAAGATACAAAGAGGGAGAGACAATTTAGAGGGAAACAACAAACAACTTTCAAACAGGTTTGCCAAACACTATCTGTCATGATCCTGTCCTTTAGTTCTCTAGTTTTGTGACAGGATCATGGCAGACCCATGTTTGTGTACAACACATGGTCCTTGGTTTGGGCCATGTGCTTGTCTCGTTACTTAACCCCGCCCCCTTGTTTCCTCGTTTGTCATGATTGTCTAGTTAGTATCAGCTGTTCCCTTTATTGGTTCCCTATTTAATCTCCTTGTGTTTGCTGTCTCGTGTCGGTTCATTGTGATCCTTACCTCTGTGTGATCATTGTGAGTTTTTGAGACCTTGTAATATCTTGTGAGTTTTTGAGACCTTGTAATATCTTGTGAGTTTTTGAGACCTTGTAATATCTTGTGAGTATCCTGTTCCAGAGTATTGTCTAGTTTGTTAGTTATAGTCTAGTTTATTCTCTTCGTGTCCTGTCTATGTTTTGCCCCCTCGTGGGTTTTGTTTTTCCTGTTTTTGTAAATAAACTATTTGTCAAACATCCTGTTTGCGATTGGGTTCATCCTCTGTATCCGAACGTGACAGAATGAACCGACCCTACCAGAACCCAGCAAACATTACCCCACCATGTCTGGATCAGCAATCGGACCCTCTGGTAGAATGGTGGCAGGAGACGATTGCCGATAGGAGGGGCAAACTTCCGTTCCCTCCCCAGGGTGAGCAGTCCCTGAGAGAGTACGCGCGGGTCGTAGACGAGAGGAGGGTTTTCTTGCCTGACGCCCTACTAAAAAGCTACCTCATCGTGGGACTAAATGAGCCGCCTCCTCTGGCTGAACGGGAGAAACTGCTTCGTCATCCGTTCCAGGAGATGATTACCTGTTTGGCACAGAAGGAATCACGGACTTCCATCAGACCGTCATCACCTGGTATGCTACCCGTGATCCTCACCGTGGCTACCTTAGAGAACCAGACTCGTCCCAGCGCGACTTCGGAAGCATCCTCCACAGCTACAAGTCTGCGGGGTAAGCGAGAGAGACGGCTGTCGTGGGAGCCGGCTTCAGAGTCATCCTCCACAGAGACTACAGTTCCTGCTGTGGTTCCCTCTGAGTCTTTCCAACCGGTCTCAATTCTGGTTTTGGCTTCTGCTCCGCGGCCGAGGAGAAAGAGAAGGAGAGGAAATTTCTGTTCTCCGTCCCTGTCTTCGCCTGAGTCCATGAGGACTCTCGAACCTGCTGCAGATAGCACAGGTCCACAGTCAGCACTGGTGAGAGTTGTTCCTGAGGCTGCTGCAGAGCGGATGTTTCCGGATCCTGCAGCAGTGAAGATGGGTTTCGAGTCTGTTGCTGCCAACGATATCTCTGAGTCAGTTTCAGAGAGGGCAGCAGCTGACACAGCTGCAGGAGCACTCCTCCGGGCAGTTTCAGATGCTCAGGACATGCCGATTGCAGTTATGGCCAAGACTTTATCTAATTACTTGTCTAGTCTTGTAAAGATTCTGGAAATTCCTGTCAGACCTGTTTCATCCTCATGTCCTGCGTCCACAGTGGAGGAGAGTGCAGGTTTCAAGTCAGTGGCAGAGAGAGCGGTCTCCATGGCTACTACAGAGAACTCTGTTTCTGAGTCAATGATGGAGTGTGCGGGTTCCGACTCTGTTTCAGAGGGTTTCAAATCTGTAGATGAGACCGTGGGTCCTGTTCCAGCGTCACCGTCCGTCGCATCGCCTCTTGTTCCCGATTACTTGCCACCGGCTACACCTCTTGTCTTCGTTCCATTACCGGCTGCAGCAGTCTCCACTGTCACCCAGCCTTTGAATGTTTCCCCGGTCTTGTTGCTCATCCTCTGTTTCCGAACGTGACACTATCTCCATCTACCATTGGTCAGAAAAACAGATATCCCCGTCCTAAACACCTAAACCTGATCCAATCACCTAATTATCCATAATGTCATGTGACTTATTACTTTATAATATAAAATAACGTATTTTCAATTTAAATGTATTTAATAATAATAAACTGCATTTATATAGTGCCTTTCTAAAACTCAAGGTCAAGTTACAAAGGCAAAACTATGAACACGACAATCAGAAACAGAATTATAGACAAATAATAAATGCAGGGAAATTGTCATATACAAATACTTCTGAATGAATGCCAATGGAGAAAGATGATTAACCTATTGGCTCACTCTTGTATAAGAAAGAATTTTAACATTGAAAAACAGATGAAGGATAATGTATCTGTGGATGTCAAGAGAGACAAAAGAGGGATGTGAGGCAGATAAACCGGATGATGGGGTGTAAAAGTGGGAGATAAAGACAGACAAAGTGAAAATGAGAGTGAGAGAGAGAGACTAATACTGTTGCTGAGGGCAGGATTTGATTCATTTCAGCATTAGTGGAAGAGTGAAATTAAGGACATGCTTAATATGGAGGAGAGACTCCCTTTTGCATGACACTTAACAGAAGAAAGGCAATTTCATTCACCAACAAACACCTAGCAGCAGGTGTTAAGCATTCATTAATATATCTCAGCACCTACACAAAAACTCAAAAACAGATATATTTGGATGATGGATTGAAATTTCTCAATCTTGACCACCTCTTTCAGTCATTCATTTTGGATTGCTCAAGTAAATGCTGATGTTTGTACTTTGCAAATCATCAAAACCTTTCCCGATATGCCCCTACGTGCACTATCCCTGCACACGCATCCACGTACGCCCCCAAGCTATGTTCACTAATTAAAGAGAATGGAGACTCAATATGAAGTGGAAAACAGAGAGATACCTCAGGGTTTTGAGGGACCTGTGGGTCTCCAGATTTAATCAATGTTGCTGCTAGCTGCCCGCGTGGTCCATCTGGAAATAGGCCACGGGTAGAAAAGGGCACCTCAGGGTTCAGCTCTAAATACATTAACTGAGTGAAAAATGGTGAGCGTATGTGCGTGAAGGAGTGGGGCCACAAATTATAATGGGTGGGTTTTTCAGAACATTTGTATTTTGAGTTCATATGTTTCTGTTGAGATTGGTGGGAGGGAGGGAGGGAGGGAGGGAGGGAGGGAGGAGGGGTGGGTTGGGTGTTCAATATCACTTTTGCACCTGCAATTAATCTTGACACAATGGTGAGATTAACAAAAAATAAATGAATAAATTAAATGTCATTGAATCAACATAAGGCCCTGTTTACACCTGGCATTAAGAAGGGTTTAAATCAATCCGATCACAAGTGGACAACTCTAAATAGAGGTGTAAACGGGATCTAAAATGGTTTAAGCTTGTCCACTTGCGACCACTTCCAGAGGTACACTGTAGTCAAAAAACGCATTCAATCTGATTGCTTTTGCAGTGTAAATGCTCATGTGGTCAAATGCGTTCGAACAGTAACAAAAGACCGCCTACTCTCCGCCTACTGACTTAATGCGTAAACATTATGCTAAGTGCACAAGCCAGAATTTAAACTGTCGGCTGAAGACTCAAATTTGGTTTGAAGACACAAAATTTACCAAGCACAATGTTCTCACACTGTTCCTGATTTCTAACATGCAAACCACTAGCCTGACGTCGTCATACTCAGATTCTAGTCAGAATGTGAGTCTGATACTGCTCTATTGGGCTGTGATTATGAGGCTTGTTTCAACCGAACCGAACGGATGCCTCTGCGCTCAATTGGATCGATAAATGCCTTGATCGCGGTTCTCGGTTCCTCTACATCTTCTATAACAGACGCAATGGCTGAATCTACACATCTAAATTCTCCAGCGGCAGCCATTCTTTGTTGTAAACGAATTCAACCCAAGCGCTCTTTGGTGACGTGGATGATTACGTTACGGTTGATCATCTGTCCATCATCGTATAAACCCCGCCCCCCTGACAATTTGATTGGTCCGAACAGCTTTGGTTCAGGAAAACTTGCTTCACAACGGATCAAGTCCAGACCGAACTTCCCATCCTCAAATGTTGTTGGAGGGCTAAGTTCGGCTGGCATCCAGGCTAGCAAATCACTGGATACGTGTGGTCCTGTGGCTGTCAGAGCAGAAACAAAAGCTGTTGCTCCGTATTTTTTCCCGTCGTCTCCGGTTGCGTTCATATGTAAATTGCGCGAGCTTATTTTGTCCATTAGATCGAAATATCTGAAAAAGCCCATACATTTACCCACCTATACCCTCCACTAGAAGAAATCAGGACAAAGGTGGTCGAAAGTGGACAAAAGAGACGGATGTGTAAACAGGTGTAAACAGGAATGTGTCTCCCTCGTCTACTTGTGATCCAACTGACAAAAACGCATCTTAATACCAGATGTAAACAGAACCTATGATGTTGATTCTACATCACTGCTGCTGCATCAGTACTGAAATTAACAAAAAGAATCGGTAACGCTTTAGATTACAGCCTGGAAAGTACTGTGTAATTAAGAGGAATTTACAGTGTAACTTCCTGTAATCATTGTGTACCTATAAAGTACTTACATGTAAGTATAAGGGAACAATATGTAAAGTTTGGGGAATAAAGGGGTAACAACCAGGAGAAATAAAAAAATATTTATACTGTCAGTATTATAGAACTAAGGGGTAGTTATTCTACTATTATGATACAACAAACTTACATTTGGGAGCAATTTAGTGAGAACATACACTGCATACCTTTTTGTAATAATTGTGTACCAAGGTAATACATGCTGTATATGCTTTTTAAAAATGACAGGGTACATATATATGCATTTATAAAAAAAATATATATTTTTTTTTGATAGCAAAAGTGCAGATGTTTAAGTTTGGGCTAACATGTTTCAAGGCAAGAAAAGCTATGACTATTGCAATTTTTAAAAAATATACTGGGAAATATATCTGGTTTCATGTGGTTACAGGGTAAGTGGTGCTTGTATAATAAATAAAGGTTTCTGAGTTAGTGATATAAGATTGTGTGTATGCATTTTTATTGTACTTACCCTGTAACTACATGGAACAAGAGGGTAACAAGCACCACTTTAATTTACAGCCCGCAATTTTAAGGGTATAATTGCATAATATCTAAATCATGCAAAATTAATTGCAAAAAGCCAGACGATTTTGTCTTTAAAAACCATTTTCTATGTAGTGACCTTTAATTTGGAGTAGAAACAGGGGGAGTGACTTTATTTTATCAGAGATCTCTTTGCTCACAGCTAATTGGTCCAATTTTGATTTGAGATCTCACCTGGAACATAACCTTTCCCCCGGAGCAAGTTAGCTGTGATGTGTAAGATACTATGACGATGAATACCGTAAAAGCCGAGCCACCTTCATGGTGCTTAAAACCCAGGGTTGGCGTAAACTATACTGAAACATATCTGGCTATCCACCGAAACCGGCTACATGGAACCGGTTTGTTGAAACAATATTTTAACTACAATGGTACATCAACAAATTCCTGACCATTTCAAAGTTTGTTGAAAACCTAGCCTGGGAAAACCCAGACAACTTCCGGCAAATTTAGATTTGCTCTGAAAGTTAGTCTGGCAAAGAGCTCATTCAAGCCCATTTCCAATCCGTTGAAATCGAGGCACCAATCAGAAACATTGGGGCGGGCTTTACACGATGACGACAGCGCTGGGATTTTGAAGCAGATTTTGTAGCCTACATTACAAAGATGGTTGCCGCCGTCGAACATCACTCGTTCGAATCAGCTATCGCGTCTGTTTTAAGCGATTTGAACGTTTCCTTTTTGTTAAAAACCGAGCAAAGAACAACACTCGGAGATGTTTCTCCACCGCTCTGCATACGTCATCTCCTTCATCGCTCTGATTGGTTTTAGGTCTATCCGCGACGTCCGTTGGTGACGCCCCTCTGGAAATGATTTGTCTATGACGCTTTGCCAGACCATAACTCAGTTACAACTGAGAATGGTCTGGTTTTAACCAGGCTAGGGAAAACCCGGATCAAAAATAAAAATGACACCTTTCCAGCCGAATTTATCTCTAGTCCTTAAACACACGTGAAGCAGCTATCAAGGCTATTAAGGATCACTGAAAACTTCCAGGCAGGTGTGTTGGAGCTAAACTCTCCATGAAGAGGAATAAACACCTTTGAGCTAGGACCATTACTCATAGGACTTAATGGGATGGGAGAAAAAACGAAGAAGTTTCAAGTATCTTGTAGAATAAAGGAGCTTAGGTTTTTTCAATGACAATTTCTTTAAAGCTGCAGATTCAACTTAAATATCAGAAAATAGCATGTGTGTGTCGCTTTCTCGTGAACACAAGATAGTTTTTTGTGATTGGGTTTCAGCGGAACTGGCTAAACAGAATGAAGATAAGTTACATTTCTCACAATTAATACTGATTTGGGAATAAATGATTACCTGATAAAGCAGTAATCAGAGCAGGAGCTAAAACACAAGTCCCAGATCAGGTGATTATGCTGTCAACTACAACTCTCAATGTCACCATTATCCAGAGGGTGCTTCTCATTTTTTTAATTGTCCATCCTTATCTGCCTTCCCTCCCGGAAAGAACGCAAGGTGCCATGCAAGCATTGAGTAATGGATGCAAGACTGTCTCTGCATAAAGAACGACATTCTTGCTCGTGTTCACGTCACTTGTATATATTACTATAGCAATATATATATGAATATATCTATATATATCAGTGTTTCCCCTACAATGTATTTAGCAGCGGCGCAGCGCCGCCACTGGATTTTCAGCGCCGCTGCAAAATCTTTACATGATCAGTAAATCACATCCACTTACACACCTAAAAACACTTGAGACGTGGCGTGCGCCGGTGCTGCTAATGCGGTGGCTCTGAATCCACTGTTGACAAGAAAGGAGGAAAGAGCCACATATGGAAATATTTTCGATTAGGCTAATGTCACGTTGCCATAAGGGGCCGTTCACATAGCGCGTTTTTCTGCGCGTGCAAATTCGTTATGTCAAATGTAGGCGCGCGGGAAGCACGCTCGTTTCTCCAGGCCGCCTCTATTCATGGTTGCATAGCAACGACAGACGCCACGGGAGAGAGCAAGCGCTTTTAGAAAGGAGAAAGCGGCGCTTTCCATGAGGACGAGGAAGTAGCAGACAAAGAATTAATTGATTTCTAGCCCTTGCATTAGCTTTACTAATAGATATATTTATGGAGATGAGAAATAAAAAGCCGCCCTGTACAGCTATGATCAGCTGTTCGGCTGAGCTGTCGATGTTGTTAAGGAAAGGCCGAAGCTGATCGGTTGTTTTTTGTCACATGGCGTGTTGAGATGAGATGTTACGATGTTTTCATCTCGCCACGCGCGCCTACAATTGAAATAACGCATTTGTGCGCAAAAAACGCGATATGTGAACGGCCCCTAAAGTGGACTCGGGTGCGGTTGTATCCGGGTAGTTTTACGAGCAGGAGTACATGAGCACAGTCTCGGACCGACACCCGAGTGCTGTTATTAGTCCGCCAGAAAAGCAGTTCTAGGCTTATTCTTGGCTGGATAACTCTTTTAAAAAGTCTTTTAAAATGAAATTCGAACACAGTTTTGGATTAAATAAAGGCACAGTCAAGTCAAATAAAACACTTGATTGTTCATGTTTGTTCACTTCATTCATTGTGCATTAAATAATGTTAACTTAAAACTTTTGATTTTAAAAATGTTTAAAATTAAAAATTTAAAAAATTAAGTGCTCACAGATTGGGTGTGGCCTAAAATTTTCAATAAATTCTAAATAATCTTTTTCTGGGTTGTGCCATTTCATTTTTCCCCTATCAATATCTACCTTATAGCTGAAAATGAACACAAAACAAAAACGTGAAAAATCCTGTCTAAAATTATAAAATGAAGGTTTCTGTTTGTGACCAGTTCAAGGTGCGTGCTGCAATAATCACCTTGAACCCCCCCCCCCCCCCCCCCCCCCCCCCCCCCCAGTAGCAATTTGTATTGCTACTGACATGGATCAATTTTCTACATTCTTAAAAATTGTATCTCGCTATAGTAATATAGTATTAATATTAGTATTAATATAATATAGTAATATAGTATTAATATAATATTACTATAGCGAGATACAATTTTTAAGAATGTAGAAAATTGATCCATGTCAGTAGCAATACAAATCAAACACAAAAAAAACAAGCATGCAAAGCAACAAATTAAGTATGATTTACACTCCATCTCTTTAAACTGTGAACGGTTCAGGATCACAGTATGCATTAAATGTGATCTATTCATGCATTTTTACCTTTATGTTGACAATGTTTGTCCCTCAAAAGCTAAAATTGAATATATTACATGAAACTTTTAATATATTAATGTTTTAATAATAATAAAAAATACATCTAAAAATAAATTGATATATTGTATAATTTTTAAATAAATATAACACATTTCTTAGTGATATTGTTTAAAAATAATAATATTGATTAGAATAACAAACAATACACCTATACTTCTCAAAGCTTTGCCATTTCATTGTTATTTTAAAACTGTGCGGACATGTATAGAAAAATATATTATGAAAAGGATAACAAACATTCAATCATTATTGAATATTAAAGATCAACACGGTGGTCATGACATTTTTTTGGCAAGTAAATATTCTATTTGTTTACAAAGTTTTTGAAATATTTATCTATTTTGTTTTTATCTTTGTTATTTATTTTGCATTATACAATTGCATTTCTATACATGAAAATATATAGCTTCCTTTATATTTATAATATATATTTATTACATTTTTAGAAACAAGAACCTTCACGCAGGGATCATCATATTGTGGGGTCCTTAAAATAAAAAAAGTTTAAAACTGTTCTTGAGAGCCATGTAATACATTCACAGTATAGAATATTGCAAACAAATATATTATTTGTTTTTAAATACACTTTGTAAACTTGAATTATACATCGTCAGAAACTGTCAAACTTTGTTTCATATCCTGCTGTCTTTGTTATAGTTTCCACCTCTCTTGAGTTACTATGGCAATTCATCTGATCATCACACCTGTTAGTCTTTTAGTTCGTTATCAGTCTACTTAAAGGCCCTCTGAAATCCAAATTGAAGTTTTTTAGCTTTTAGTATGAATATGTTAGCCTTAAGGTAATGAATACGCTGGTCTGTTTCAAAACAATGACAAAATTCACATTTCAGATATAAGCATTCAAAACTTAGTCTCTTACTTCTGCTGAAACGGATCACAGATTTTTATGACATCACGGCGGACTTCAGCTTCTCATCACATCTTCTGTCCAATCAAATGCTCTCTAGAATCTAAAGCATCCCGCGACTCACACCCCCTATTCTATACCACCACACCCCCTATTCTATACCACCTGGCCAAAGCGACCATTGTCACGTCAAGGAGCAATATGTGTTGGAGATGTGTGTTCGGTTGATCAAATGCTCGAGTTTTATTAAGTTTTCTAACTGTACGTTGGTTAAAAATGAAATGGCTAATTTATTCACACCTCTATTAAATCCAATGTATCATCAGCGCTCGGATTCACTTCCATGGTGCTGACATGTACGACTTGCAGTCTGTGAGTTAAACTAAACGCTACTGGCTATTTGAAAAGGAGGAGGAGCCATTCAATATGTCCCGCCTTAGCTTCCTGTTTCAGTGGAAATTATGTCAATGCATCATACAAAGCTGCACGTTCCAAGGCATTTCAGTGAGCCTTTAAGTTCCTTGTTTACTCAGTTCAGTGTCAGTTGTTGTTTGTGTATCGTGCACACTGTTACTTCATCTTGGATTACCATTTTTATTATTTTATTAAAAACATTTGTGTTAGAAGTCTCTGCATCATCTTCGTCTTTGGAACCTCTAGAATTGTGACATTTTGGTATGTCATTTGATCGCTTAGGGATTCATAACAGCAAGAAATCTGACAAACCTTCAAGTTAATTGGTCATCTGAGACCTGAGGTCAACGATCCACCAGTGACAGGGCCATGAGCTGGAAATTAAGATCAATATTTAATTCAATAAACCAGCTCTTCATCAAGGTTGTGAAACAAGCTTTGAGAAGGAAATTGAAAGGGCACACAACATTCATCACTACAAGTATATGAATGTCTCATAAGTCTTTTAGTGAAACATTTTACATTTCTCAAGGTAGAAACAACAAATAAAAACCTATTTGAGGCACTGGAATTGTCACGGAGCGCGCGCCTTCACCTCTCTCCGGTCTCACCCGCTCCTTGTCACCTGAGTTCTAGAACTGCTATTCCCATCATTCCCCTCTGCTATCATTAGGATCCATCCCTGCCTGGTTTCTCCATTCAGTCTCATCACTTCCACCTGTTAATCAGCACCTACCCTTTATCTGGACTGCTCAGTTCTTTGTTCCTTGCGAAGTTTTGTTTTGCCATGCTGCATGTTGCTACGTGTTCCTTTGTTTCATGTCAGTGATTCCTTGTTTCATTACCCGTTTCAATAAAGTGCTGCAGATGGATTTGACTGCCTCCGCCCCGTCTTTACAGGAATATGTTCTGAGTAAATTAAATAGAGAACAAAAAAACATTTATATACAATATGGATATGGACTAGATTAAGGTTTCATGAATTATAACAGGGCAAACATCCAAATGCTGTGAATTTGGGTATTTCAATTCTACTTCAAGTCACTTGTTGTCACCGTGAGCACCAATTTTGTTGATTTGTACATTTGTTTCACATTAAAAGAAATTTAATTATTATTGAGTCATTGGATCTAAACTTTGCCTGAACTGATGTCCTTTACATCATAAATCATTCATAAAGCCAACCTGACTGCAAATTATGCATGGCTTTCATAGGTCTCTTATTTATGCCAAATATGGGATCTTCCTCCAGATGAGTAATCTGCTATGCATTTTACATAAGAGAGAGTTTTATCTGAGGGCTCAATCTCCCATCATATTTTGCATAATATATTCTTCACTTTTAGCATTTTTCATAATCACAATAGCAGTGACTGAATATATTTGTATTATTTCAAACTAAAGTAAATGTTTCTGGTTGGCACTCCGTTGAACATGCATTAAATTAAATTCCTTGGCTTGAATTGGAAAATAATCAAAAATAAGACTTCAGCCAGAATCTGAAGGAATAGAGACACTAATGAGGGACCATTATGAGCATCTCTAAAGCCCCACACAGGAGATCAGCTAGGCTAGTGTTCATTAAGTGATCACCAGCAGATGGAGAAAACCCATTTGGTAAGTTGTTCCCATTCAGAACAATCCAAAGCTATAGAAGAGACTAATGTGCATGCCATAGACATCTCATCCTAAGTAAATTAGGAACAAACAGTAAATGAAGAATAAGTTTCGTGTTTGTTTACTTTTAGTTTACACCATTGTGTTCAAAAAATTCAGAATAGCTGATTGCGTCATATTGCTTTCAGTTAAATAATGTTAATACTGAGTAACTTACATTTTAGAGTCAATATTATTTGTCTATTTTTGTTCCTCAAACGAAGATAATTTCAAATGAAGCCGTTGCACGTCTCTGAGCAACACACAGCGTGAATACTGAATACAGCAGTCCATAATGTCACAATATAAAATATAAGAGGACGCCTGTGTTACACGTCAGCAGCTTTGACGACAGGCACTGATCCAGCGAAGAGCATGTTGCTGGCGTCTCTGAGGAGCTTGACATAGTTGGAGAGGGCAAAGAGAGAGAAGAAGTTGAAATGAATCCCTTTTCTTCTTTCCTCAGACCCACACATGGGGATTTATTGGATGTAATGGTCCGTGCCACGGCCAGGCTTAACTTAACCCGGTCTTGTGAGAAACAGGTAGTCGCTCGCAGTAGACTCAACGAGCGATTTCTGGCGGGCCATGATCGTCCCTACCCCATGAGCCTTCCATTTCTTCTGGATCTTCACACTGAGATGGAGAGGTCCTGGAAGAAGCCATGTTCAGCTGGCAGGTCGCTGAATTGGGGTTCACCACAGATCTGTCCCTCCATGCCACTAAATAGATAGCGGCTTCTATAGGTCATTCGATGGCAGAACCTTCCTTCTTGATGCTCCGATTTCACCCTCTAGACTCTTGTCCGTTACACTATATACTGATTCACAACCTAGAGAGCTGATTGAGATGCACCATGTCTATCAACACTATTGTAATGCTGCTCGAACAATTAGATTCGAGGACTCACAGTTGTGCAAAGACACATGTAATTTAGGGAGACTGAGCACTCGTTTGGATATGGTTGGAAGCAAGTACAAACCCAGACACTTTTCTCTTGACCTACCACTTACGACACTAGGCTACATTACTCCTGTCACAATCCTCGCCAAGGCACCACAATGACATTCACACACTTAATTCAATCCTATTTTCTCTGAGGCAGACACAAAGGTCAAATAAAAGTGTGCTTCCAAATCCATATAATTGTATTACTTCAGTGAAACACAAAGGAGAACTGTTAAAGAATGCACTTCCCACTTCTTCAAGTATAACTTGTGCACTGTATTCTGAATTTGCCATACAGCCAAACAATACTTTTGCATGATGTACAGACCCACATTTAAGTTTAAATTTAAGACTTGTAATATAGAGTCATTTAGGTTAATTTTAATGATACTTTTAAGTTTGTAGTGCGGTTCTTTTGAATAAGTGTGTACGGAACGCTGCCATCTGAACCAAACAAGCGGACTGAGAAACACTTTTTAATGAGGTCACTGTCCCCTTCAATACAAACTCTGGTGTGGTTCGACTGAAATATGAATGATGAACAAACCAAAAGCATGTGATGTTGCAAGATGCAACCCTAAAAAGGGCAGAATGCTCAAACATACCTAGTCCTTCTCGCCATAGGAGCTATGTTGCCAGTTACATTTTGGTGCAGGTGTCTGAAACACCATCTCCTTGCAGCAAATCTTCGTTGTGGCACTGTTTTGTCCCATTTTATAAGCTTTTCCACACTTTATAAGCTATAGTCATACAGGTTTGGAACAACATTGAGGGTGAGTAAGTGATGACAGAATTTTAAAGAGATACTTCACCTCTGGAAAGATGAATGTTTATTTAAAATGGGTCATTTATGTAGAAGAAATGTGAAATTATTTTTTAATTTGGAGCTTTCTAGACTGAGAAAAGCAAGAAAATGTATTTTTGGCTTAATATGTGGATGAAAGACAACAACTCCCAGAATGCACTTGCTTCGCTGCCCTAGGTGGCCACGCCTACCGGTAACAGAGCGCAGTAGTTAAACAACAAGTCTAGGCTGTTAGCGAGTCACCGTGATGAGTCTGCCCGGGATTTCGAGATCGCCCAAAATGTCCGACATTCGGCTTTTGCGTTCTACAGTCGCCATTCATTATGTTTACTGTGGTGAGCAGGACGACACTAAGGGCCGCGGCAGACCGGCGCGAGGCCGGTGGCGTGATTACTGATGAGAGACACGTACCGGTCTCGTATCTCTCACAGAGGAGCGGGAATTTTCTTAGCAATGTTAAAACGCACATCAACCGATCACTTGTTTAGCGTTCATGTAAACACTACATTCAGATTCACCAATCGGAATGAATTCAGTTAGATTGAAACAAAAGGTGTGCATGTAAACAATGAATAACGACTGCAGAAAGCAAAGGCTGAATCCAGGACATTTTGTACGATCTCGACGGACGGACATATCCAGGAAAAAGAGGATGGTAACCCCTACTACTCACCTTTCTTCTACTAAGTTACTCAGCTTTCTCCACAGAACAAGAGCCTGCTAGCTTAGCTTCCAAAAAAAGATGTCTGACACTATGTGTACATACTGTGAGTGAGATCCCACCCTCTATGGGCGGGTTGAGAACATCATCGGAGGATTTTTTCCAGACAAAAAATACATAAATCTCTCGTCTCAGGAGGATATGAGGGTGGAAACCATGGTCATTTGAAAATACTACAGGTTTCCTACTAATACAAAGCTTAATGCTAAATCCTGAAGTATCCCTTTAATTCACTTTAACAAACAAATCTCTGGTGTTTTGAGCAGGCTTTGTACGAACAAACCCTGCTTTATTAGGTGGCTTTATTTCTGTGGTGGAGAATCTCCATCCCCTGACAATACAAAGACCCTCAAAACCCTTACATCCCCTTACTCTTGCAGGCTACATTCATCACTGTCAGACCCCTGCTCCTATACCAAGATACCAATGTATCTGGTGGCTCTGGTATCTCTCCCAGCATTAAGAGAATAAGGAAGCCATAGCACTACCCAGTCTGATGGACACTAGAGGTTCATGGGTGAATCTCTAGTGACAGAAGGCCAGTGCATGATGGATGTCCTCTTTCTGACAGAGGCTATCTCTCAGGAGCAGGGATGGACTTCCTGGCCCTAAATCTAATTTTCCAAGGTGTATACAAGTAGCTAAGTGAAACTTAACCAGGATCAATAATGTAAATTCTGCGCAATTACTTGAACATTTAACAAATGTAAACTTTACTTTTGGAACTCTGGAACAAGAAAATGTGCCCAACAGTTGCTTTGATATACTGTACATCTAACAAGTGAGAAACACAAATGACAGCAAGTCAAGTCAAGTCATCTTCATTTATATAGTGCTTTTAACAATGGATTGTTTCAAAGCAGCTTTACAGAGATAAACATATAATTTAAGGTAACAGAGATTGTTTTGGCTTTATAGCGGTTCTTGAATAATGTTATTTCCAGCTAAAGTTAATTTTGATTGATTCACCTCCTTCGAAATGATCAGACTTTAAACGCGAACCTGTGATTAACGCTGACGGCGTTCACATGCACATTCAGAATTGATTCTATAGTTATGTGCTTTTGAAAATGTGTGCGCAGGTTTGTAATTCCATACAACCCATGCCTAAACAAACTACTTGTCTTGCCTATAAATTTTAATACAGAATTGTGTTTTATTTTATCACTTCGGGGTACGCGAACCGAAATTCACAACACTTTATCTGTAGAGTGGGAAAGGGATCCTCCATAGGGAGAGGATAGTTGACACTTCAGCACTGCATTATCATCGGGTCCAGGCGGATCTCCTTCGTCAGATCTGGATACGGCCTGGATCCGGCAGGCTGCGGGAAAACCTCGGGATAAACAAAGACACTAATATTAGCGTAGATGCCATTCTTCTCATGATGTAACGAGTACATCAAGATTTAAGGGAAGTGTTCCCAGTTCCGGCTGACCTAATCTATGCAGCCTAACATTGAATTATATAAGTCTATAATGTGTATGCTAGGTCAAAGAGATGTGTTTTTAGTCTAGCTTTGAACTGACAGAGTGTGTCTGCTTCCCGGACAATGGTAGGAAGACTGTTCCAAAGTTTTGGTGCTAAATAGGAAAAGGATCTACCGCCAGCAGTCGATTTAGATATTCTAGGTATTATCAACTGGCCGGAATTTTGAGATCGCAATAGACGTGAAGGACTATAATGCGTTAAGAGCTCGCTCAAGTACTGCAGAGCTAAACCATTTAGTGCTTTGTAAGTAATCAACAATATTTTAAAATGTATACGATGTTTAATAGGGAGCCAATGCAGTGTTGACAGAACCGGGCTCATATGGTCATACTTCCTGGTTCTGGTGAGAACTCGAGCTGCGGCGTTTTTTAACTAGCTGTAGTTTATTTATTAAGCGTTCAGGGCAACCACCCAGTAGAGCATTACAATAGTCTAGCCTTGAGGTCACGAACGCATTAACTAATTGTTCCGCATTTCCCAATGAGAGCATATGGCGTATTTTAGATATATTTTTAAGATGGAAAAATGCAGTTTTACAGATACTAGACACGTGGCTTTCAAAAGAAAGGTTGGTATCAAAGAGCACACCCAGGTTCCTAACCGACGACGAAGACTTGACAGAGCAGCCATCAAGTGTTAGACAGTATTCTAGGTTATTACGTGTGGAAGTTTTTTGTCCAATAATTAGAATCTCTGTCTTTTCAGAATTTAGTAGTAGGAAATTACTAGTCATCCAATTTTTATATCAGCTATGCATCCCGTTAATTTTGTGAATTGGTAAGTTTCGTTGGGTTTTGAAGAAATATACAGCTGAGTATCATCGGCATAACAGTGAAAGTTAACTCCATGTTTCCTAATGATATCTCCTAATGGTAGCATGTCCAGAGTGAACAGCAACGGTCCTAGTACTGAGCCTTGTGGTACGCCATACTGAACTTGTGATCGATAAGACATCTCTTCATTTACTGCTACAAACTGATAACGGTCAGTTAAGTATGATTTAAACCATGTTAGTGCAATTCCACTAATGACAACATAGTTTTCTAGTCTATTTAAAAGAATGTTGTGGTCAATGGTGTCAAATGCAGCACTAAGATCGAGTAACACTAATAGAGAGATACAACCACGATCGGATGATAAGAGCAAATCATTTGTGACTCTAATGAGAGCAGTCTCAGTACTATGGTACGGTCTGAATCCGGACTGAAAATCCTCGCAGATATAATTTCTTTCTAGAAAGGAACATAGTTGTGAAGATACTGCTTTTTCTAATATCTTTGACAGAAAAGACAGATTCGAGATCAGCCTGTAATTGACTAATTCTGTAGGATCAAGTTGTGTTTTTTTAACAAGCGGTTTTATCATAGCCAGTTTAAAGGTTTTTGGTACGTATCCTAGAGACAAAGATGAATTAATAATTAGGGCTGTCAGTTAAACGCGTTATTAACGCCGTTAACGCAAAGCCATTTTAACGGCGTTAATTTTTTTATCGCGCGATTAACGGCCCTTTTGGCCTAGCAAACTTTGTAGTTTTCTTTCACATGCTTTTGCAACAGGACGCGGCATGCGCGCGCTGCTCTATGAAACCCATTCATTTCAATGGCTTGCGCCGCGCGAGGACGTTTTGTTGCTTCGCCGACCAAAGCGTAAGCGGATCTAGCTAGACCGCCGCACACACTCGTTTGGGCTTGCGAGCCGGCCAAATAGTTGGTTAACGTTACGTTTTGAGTGGATGACGAGCGCGAGACGCCAAAATGGATGCCAATAAGATTCTGAATGGAAAGTTTACTTTTAAAAAGTTGTCAGATGGTTCCATTGACAAGACCAAAGTGATCTGTGTGTTTTGTCGTTGTGAACTGAACTATCATCATCGCAGCACGTCCAGTCTGAAATACCGCTTGATGATGGCCAAGCACACACAGACGCCCGCACACACACACACACACACACGCACACGCACGCACGCACGCACACAAACACAAATACAAACACACAGCTGATGCGAATTCTCCGCCCCCTCGTCAATATCAGGACCTCGTCAGTCGTCAGTATTTCTTTAACCCTTTTATTGATGGACAGTGTTACATTGTGTGAGAGATTATTTGCTCCAAGTGAGAATTCTAGTGTGAAATTGAACACAGTATATGTCGATGTTGTTTTCAATAAAAAACATTTGGACAAAGCAAGCCGATCCACTTTTCCATGTTGATAAGAGCATTAAAATGAGAAAAAATAATGGGACAAAAAGAAATCAAGAGACATTTAGAATAGATAAAAATGTGTGATTAATTGCGATTAATCGCGAGTTAACTATGACATTAATGCGATTAATCGCGATTAAATATTTTAATCGTTTGACAGCACTATTAATAATATTAAGAAGAGGATATATGACCTCTGGAAACATCACTTTCAGTAGCTTAGTCGGTATAGGATCTAACATACAAGTTGTCGATTTAGATGAATTAACGAGTTTGCAGAATTCTTCCTCTCCTATAGCAACAAATGAATCAAATTTTTCCTCAGGGAGACTACAATGCACTCCCTGATGTGATACTGTGGTAGACGGTTGCATAGTTATAATTTTGTCCCTGATATTATCAATCTTATAAGTGAAGAAGTTCATAAAGTCATCACTGCTGTGTTGCTTGGACACTTCTGAGCTTGAAGCTTTCTTTTTCGTTAGTTATAAATACCTTGGATTATGTTTGTTTTATTCTAATAGGGTTGAAAAATAAGCAGATCTAGCAGCTTTTAAAGGCTCTCTGTAAGCAATCGAGCTCCCTTTCCATGAAATCCGAAATACCTCTAGTTTAGTTTTCTTCCAGTTGCGCTCCATTTTTCTGGCTGCTCCCTTAAGGGCCTGAGTGTGCTCGCTGTACCACGGCGTTGGACTATTTTCTTTAATCTTCTTTAAGCGCAACTGAGCAACTGCGTCTAAAGTGCTGGAAAAGAGAGAGTTAAAAGTTTCTGTTGCAATATCAAGTTCTTCTAAGCTATCCGGGATGCTGAGATGATGAAACTGATTAGGAAGATTATTGATAAAGCAATCTTTAGTGGCAGACGTTATAGGTCTAACGTATTTATAACACAGAGTCGGCTTTGCAGCCTTGGCTAAATGTAATTTACATGAGACTAGATAATGATCTGAGATGCCATCGCTCTGCTGCAGAATTTCAACGGCATCAACATCTATTCCATGTGATAATATTAGATCTAGAGTATGATTACGACAATGAGTAGGTCCTGACACGTGTTGTCTAACTCCAATTGAGTTTACAATGTCTTTAAATGCCAATCCCAATGCATCTTTTTCATTATCTACATGTATATTAAAATCACCAACAATTAGTACTTTATCTGCAGCCAATACTAATTCTGATAGAAAGTCCACAAATTCTTTGATAAAATCTTTATGGTGCCCTGGTGGCCTGTATACAGTAGCCAGCATAATTCTCAAATGTGATTTATTGTTTACACTATATATTTTTTAAGCACCAATACTTCAAAAGAAGTATATTTAAAACTAGATTTCTTAGTGGTTTTGAAAATATTACTATAAATTACAGCAACAACTCCCCCTTTGCCTTTCAGACGAGGTTCATGTTTATAACTGTAATCTTGTGGGGTTGACTCATTTAAAATAATGTAATCGTTTGGTTTTAGCCAGGTTTCTGTCAAACACAGCATATCAAGATTATAATCTGAAATCATATCATTAACTATGAGAGATTTTGAAGTAAGGGATCGAATATTCAGCAACCCAAGCTTTATCATTTGCTCATCTGTATTATATCTGTTTTTTATTTGTTGAACATCAATTAAATTTTTAACCTGACGTTTTTTGGATTTCCAAATTCGGGGAACAGACACAGTCTCTATATGATGATATCTAGATGAAAGAGGCTCTATGTGATGGGATTTATCTGACCTTGGTGACGTGAGGCCGCTAGCAGACGGTCGGTTTAGCCAGTCTGTCTGCTTCCTGACCTGAGCCCCAGACTGTCATGTTTTATCTCTAAGACTATGAGCCAAATTACTAGAGAGAAGAGCAGCACCAGCCCAGGAGGGATGGATACCATCTCTTTTCAACAGATCAGGCTTGCCCCAAAAACTTTTCCAATTGTCTATGAATTCTATATTATTCTGCGGACACCACTTCGACAGCCAACCATTGAGTGAGGCCAATCTGCTAACTCTCTCATCACTCCTGCGTACAGGAAGGGGGCCAGAGCAAATTACAGTGCCTGACATCGTACTTGCGAGTTCACACACCTCTTTAATATTAATTTTGGTGATCTGCGACTGGCGGAGTCGAACATCATTAGTGCCGACATGAATAATGATCTTAGAGAATTTACGATTAGCATTAGCCAGCACTTTTAAATTTGCTTTGATGTCAGGCGCTCTGGCTCCTGGCAAACATGTGACTATGGTGGCTGGTGTCTCTATTTTCACGTTCCGTGTGATCAAATCACCAGTTACCAGGGCACAATCAACAGAATTTAAGGGGGTGTTTCACTGAGTGGGGCAAATCGGTTTGTTATGGGAATCGGAACGGAAGAGTGGTTCTTTGATCCGCGACTAGAGCGATCTCTCACTGTCACCCATCTGCCCTGCTGCACGGGCTCTACTTCAGCCGGAACCGAATCATGTTAAGAGTTCACTATGCTAGGCGCATCCAAAACAGTATCTTAAGATCTAGCATTCTTACCATCCTCAATTAAAGTTTGGATGCGTGTCTCTAGTTCTGAAATCTTCTCCGTCAGCCTGACTTTCTCCTTGCATTTATCACATATAAATCCTGTATTGCCATCGGAGAAGGCTATACTAAACATATGATGTGACACAGGTGACAATAACAGGACAAGAAGACATTACTCACCGTGTTTGTTGACGGATTCTTACTTACCTGGGCTTTATGAACTCAAAGGCGCGGGCGCGCGAGAGAAAATAAATAAATGAGCGCACGGGTGGCGCGTTAGCAGGCTAACGTTAGCGAGTTACTAGCATGCTGTGTTAACAATAACGGAAGCTAGAGATGTAATGTTAATCTGAGATGTTGGGTAAGCTGTATTTAGTAGTATAAACAACTAGATAGTAAATGATGGCTCAAAACATAAAGAAATACGAGGCTCAGGCAGAGCTTACAGGCTCGAAGCAAACAAACACACAGCAGGCAGCGAGGCAGACAGCAGAAACTTAGTAAAAAAAAAGGACCACATGTCCTTTGTTTTAACAATATTATAAGGTCAATATCTGCCCACACAGACATAGACTGCAAATCTGACAAAGCTGGCAGTATCACACAATGCGTTTACCTGGAAGTTAATGATAAGAGTGAATGGTTTGGGTTCTGAATTAAAATCTGACAGGACAAACCTGAAGGCCATTAGTCAATGAAAAACAATAGTGAATAGGTCATGCATATTAAAACATTTGTACACATCAAATGTTCCATAACCAATCATGTACCATAAAAACAAAGGAAGTGGTGGAATTCTGCAAGGAAACAGACACATATATTATTGAATTAGCTAGTGGCATGTGACAGAAAACATTTTGACTTCTTTTCAAGGACATGACATTGTAATTTTGTATTGTTCTGTGGCGGTACAACAAAGTTTGAATGGATGTCATGTTGAGCAAGTGTGTTTCTAAAGCAGTATTCGTGACTCATTTTAGACTGTAGTCATGCAGCTGTCAGATTAAATAAAATATAAAAAAGCATGAATAATTCAATAACAAAATCTTAAATGCAAAGGGATATTGTTTTTTAAAAAGACCTTATTTGAACTTGTCTGGCCAGAGTGACCTAGACATGGCCTTTAACAATCTCATTCTTCCAAGAAAATTATTACTGCTCGTAATATAAGTTCAAATTGGCAAGGACCACTGTAAAAAGAACTGGTTATAAAAAATAACTCAGTGCAATATTATGATATGTTAGGCTACATAGTGACAACAAATAAATGTCATAACTCATTTTTTGACAATTGCATTCAATTAAAAGCCATTCAAATTCTACTCACATTTCCAAAGACTGCAAATGTATGAACTTATTAACTCTAATATATTAAAGATCCATGAATAATGTATATGTACCTATCAGGCTAATAAAAGGCATACATTATTCATGCCTAAATTGTTAGAACCCAGAGTGAGCTTGTTGGGTCAAGTGCCAGCCAGTCTAAATCAGCCTGAAATGCTACTAATATTATTTATAATAATGCACTGGGTTGTAATTGCACGATTCCATAATTGGAACTGTATTTTTTATTATAGCCTACATTATAACTCTACTAATGCATTATTTCAGAGCAGTTAAAATGCAAATCATTGCAAATCAAAAATTTAATTTCTACCAAAAATGCAAAGAAAAATCAGTCTTAACATTTCGAAATGTGCCAAAAATGAATGTATGACTGAATCAAGACAAGAATAAGCCTTGAGGTTGATTTTTGGATGAATTCTGTTACTTTGAGGCTTATACAGTGATTTTCCAAGTCAGCCCTTTTGAGAGAGATCTTGATTTGCATTACAATGACAGATAAGTTGCTGTCAAAGTGCCTCTTGTTTATAGCGGCTAACGAGAACATCTCAGCATTTTTTCAAGTATTTATTATCCAAAGCAAATGCTTCCTGAGTATTAAGAGATAATTTCCTGTGCTTGCCCCAGTGACATGTGGCCAAAATACATATGTCACCAAATAATATGGGTGTTGTTAAAAAAACTTAAGCAAGTCACACTGTGTGTAATACGCATGGCTGTAGAGAAATAGCATTGTTTAATTTGATTGGCTAGAGACAAACTCACTGCAGAAAGCTGATAGAGCTTCCAACAAGCAGCCAGAGGCCTCTGGAAGTCCAGCAGGACTTATCAGCACACAACAGTAGGGTTATACTGTCCTTTCAGCTCGGCAAAAGCACATCCACTGGCTCTATTCTCACAACATTGAGATGACATTGGGAAATTTCATCATGCTCTGAAAGGGGTGATGTTCACAGCTGCATGATGCTTAGTGTGTGCTTACGTTGTTTCCCTGATGCCCACTATCACACCTGTCCATATAAAAGATTTTCTTTCACCCTGACGCAAAGTAATGAACATTTACTCACCCTTATGTCATTCAAAGCCACGTGATTCTTTTTATATAAATTCATAATTATAGCATAAAAAAATCATATTTATGAAATTTTGTTTTGACTGTTTTGACTTTTCATGTCATAATTATAAATGGGCTTCCATATGGAAGTTTGTTTCCATCAAGGAATTTTAAAAAAAAGGTTTAAAAAAGAAGGTTGCGACTCACGATTCTGACTTTTTAGCTCACAATTGGTTTTCTCACAATTGCGAGTTTACATCTCCCAATTTTGACTTAAAAAAATTATTGCGAGATGTAAAGTCACAATTGCATGATAAAAACTTTAAAAGTGACTTTAAAAGTTGCAATTGGGACTTTTTACACAAAAACCTTTACAGGACCCTATTTTTCTATAGACTTTTCTATAGCGTCAGCGTTGCCTAACCTTTGTAATTTGATTAATTTTAAAAACAATTTAAGTGATTTTTTTTGAATCTGTACAGTTTGATTCATTCAAAAACATTTCTTTTTTTAAACAAGTAACCAAGAAGGTCCACCCGAACCCCACCACTACACCTAATCGTCAGTGGGGAGTCAGCAGATTGTATGAAAACATACATATACATTTATAGGAATTGATACGAATTAAGCAACAATTTGTCAAAACATAAAATAGTTACAAAATGCCACAAGAGCGTCTTGGCTTCAACCACTGGAGTTAGAACAGCTTTAAAACCCAATTGCTTACATGATAAAAAACAGTTACAAAATCTGAAAGGATGATGATTGCCACCTTTCCTGGAGACTTTTAGAAAAAAAATAAGGCAAGAGTGAGAATATGACCTTCGGCTGGGTTGCCTTGCAGGAAAACTCCAGTCTTATCAAATCTGGATGATGGGCAGTAAAAACAGGCAGTTTTGAGCATGCCATTGTACTAATGTCTTTCACACTGCATTTCTTTTTCATTAACATACACATTTTCATACCTTGGAGTGATCGCCTACCTTAATTTTTGAACAGAGATGTCTCACAGTGTAGATGAAACTATTATAATTATATAATAATAATAATTAATAGTTCAAATAATTATCATGTTTCTCTCTAGGGGAAAAATAGTGACAGTGCACAGATGAAGACACCAAAATAATGTCCTGTTTATATGCGTAAGTGGGCTAAATCAGCAATCTTGCTTCTAAATACCCCATTAAGGGAAATGTGAGTACAGAGCTATCATATTAACAACTGTCGCTAAAGAATACCGAGATATAATGGAAAAAAGTTCTAAAATTCAAATATTAACTCTTTTTTTGTTGTTGTACTTGTTTTTTGGAGTAATACATTTGGGATGGGGACCAAAACAATCTATCTGGTTTAAAAATGTGTGCATTTTACGGCGTCATTAATTTAATGATTTTTGGTCTGAGTTGACTGATAGTCTTAATTAGTTACAAAAACAGAGGAAATGTTGTCATGTGGGACGTGCCTAAAGATGCAAGTTCTCCCTTTACACACAGAGCCCATTAGGTCTTGTTCAAGGCACCAAAAAGAGGGGAATCACAGATGAGCAAATAACAGTTTGTTTAAATGAGCTGTGAGTAAAGCCATCCAGTCATTTGGCTCTGTCGAGTACAAGGTTGATATGAAGAAAGTGCACATATTTAAAATAAAATTTCCAACTTGAAATGGTTAGGCTAATGTATCAAATAAAAGTGTTTTCAAAAACATGAATAGACACAGTAGATATGAGTGTCGTGTATATAAAATATTCCCCGTTCTGCCTCGAGGGAAAGCAATGTGCCGCCACTTTCCCAAAGTGCTTCTTGAAGCCAATAATGTCTACCACTGCAGACAAATAAACAAACATTCAAAAAATACCTGGAATGGAAAGTTCTATTTAAAACATCTTTTCTAACTTTTTGAGCAGAACGCTGCCAGAGGCAACACTGGATGTGAAACACACCAGTGGTGGAGATGGGACCGTAAAAATCAGCATATATTTTTTAAGCTGGCACGCCATGAAGGATGGGAAACAATGCCACTGTGCCTGCAGGACAAGGTACAAAAACAAAACACTCATGACTCATCGCTTAAACACTGAAGTATACTGGAATAAAAGACCAGAGGAAGAGACCCAACCCCCATCGCAAACACACAAAATGTGACCTTCACAGTTTGATGCTTGGCTTGTGTCTAAAGAAGCACTCAGTCCTTGTCCAGTGAACAATGCAACATAGTGATTCTATGTCAATCAGTTTTTCTTTGGAAAATGTTACCAGTGATTTAGGAAATAATCATTACAAAGTGACCAAAATTATGTTAAAATACAGAATAAATAAAAGCTACCACCTCATTGAAATGATTTACACTGTTCAAAACATTTATTAAGCACATTTATAAAAACATCCGTTGCATATGCTGGGTCTATATTTCGTTATATATTAACTTAGAAATAAAATATAAATATATATATAAATTAATATATTCACATTAACATATTTACACATTCTAATATATAGCCTATATATAATCATAATAATGTAATGAATATATAAATGTAGTGGATTTTCTTCTGCGTTGTGTTTGATTTTAAAGAAAGAGATCCCACACAATGATGTACTTTTGTTTTTCTTTACTCTCAGCCTCGCTATGTCTGTGTCAAAAGAAATAACAGACACGATCACACTCAAGCACAGTTAATTGCCATTTCTGGTCTAGCCGTGCCTGTCAATCCACACACGATATCTCAATGTAAATTAAATTCATATACAGAAAATACATTTAAACATTGCCTGGATCCTTCAAGATAAACAAATACAACTTTTCACAATTACAAATGTATAACTCATATTAAATTCAACTGTAAAGATTTTAACGATCTAAACTCACAAGCATACCGCACGTGCAACTGCGGCCATTAATCAAATGCGTACTTCGATCAAACATACTCTTATAACATTTATAACCCAGATTGTTGATCTCTCAGTACAGAAAAGACAACAAATAAACGCATTACATACAGAAAATCCTTATACAACACTCAATAAAGCACATTTACACACTTCTCTGAGGAGCAGATAAAAACGTACCTCTCGCCACGACATCCAGCGAAAGAGGGCGCGCACGCAAATTAAATCAGCATTACCCTCACGCATGACGAAGTTTACGTAATAATGCTTCCTTAATTTAGTGCAGAAATATTTATCAAGAGTGAGTCCAAAAACAATACAAAAAAAAATATATATATATATATATATTATATATATATATATACACATGTTATGAAGAATTGAAAACAAGCAAATTATTAAGTTTATGATCACATGACCATTGCCAACTGTGAAACTCCCAAAACAAATGTTTTCAAAATAAGAGTCCCATAAAATAATACTGTTAATGATTAAATTATGTCAATAATCTAGTGTAACAACATACATTCGTCACATTCACCCCCACTGTTTTACGCTAGATTATTGGACAGGTTGTCTACTTGACATATCAGTGATGTCATTTCACATAAACCACCTTAGGTTATACAGCTCTCAAGCCATCTTATTTAAGATTCAGATAAATCAAGGGTAGCTAATCCCCAATCTACCATTCGAAAAACCATGCCATATACATAGTTTCAAATATGACATACACCAATAAATCACATTTCTTAGTTCTTACACTAATTGTTTGTTTTAAAAAACCTTAATGTATGACAGATCATGAAAGATCACGCCACCTCTGACAGATCGACAGATGCACACTCAATCAAAAACACTTTCGTCGGATTGTTTGCAATCTACGGAGCCCCCCTAGTCACTTTGTCAAAAAAATAAATTACAACTATCTCGTGGCCTCAAGATAGTATCTCGTGGCCTCAAGATAGTATCTCGTGGCCTCAAGATAGTATCTCGTGGCCTCAAGATACTAACTCGTGGCCTCAAGATAGAGATACTATCTTGAGGCCACGAGATATTATCTTGAGGCCACGAGTTACTATCTTGAGGCCACAAGATAGTTATAATGAATTTTTTTGACAAATTGGGACTAGGGGGGCTCCGTAGCAATCTACTCACAGGTCTAATTCTACTCACAGGTCTAATAAGTCTACCAAATCTTGTATGTACTTTCTTCTGTTCACCAGGCTCTCTTAAAGCATGACAAAACACCTAATCACGTACAGATGAACTCGCAGAAATCTCTCGCACTACTACTGAAATGTCACCATCCTGATCATTTATAGGCACGACAATTGGATCTCCAGAGACTTCAGTCTGAGCATCTGACACATATGATGTCCCAGCAATTGATGTGAGTCACAAAGACGCTGAAGGAACAGACATTCTCCCAGAAATATCATGACACTCCATCCCTTCAACCTGTTCAATTTGATTCCCCACTTCATGATCACAAATATCATGCTCAACACTGTCAATCATGTCATCATTCAATTCACCACTAGCAGTCCCTGCCACATCGTCTAAATTAGTAATCCATTGAGAAATTCGGTCTGTAGTATCACTCTTCTGACAGTCAGTATGTGACAAATCACAGTCTGAACTCAAATCACACTCTGAACTCACAGAATCATCCCAAGCAGGCAATGGTAAGAAGTTCACCGGCATCAACAGGTTTCGATGAACAGTTTTGGTACGACCATTAACAGGGTGGCGAATCTTGTACGTGTTCAAAGAAAAGTTCTTACTGATCACAATATACACCGTGCTTTCCCAACGATCAGCTAATTTCCTCTTCCCCTTTTCTCCTTTGTTTGCCAGAAGGACCTGATCACCCAACTCCAATGAATGACCCTTGCACTTGCGATTATAATATTCAGCTTGTTGCTCTGCTGCTGACGCGCATTCAGTTGTGCAAGTGACATTGCCTCCCTTAAATCCTTCCCCAGAGACTGGACATATTTACTCACATCAACAGTCCCATCATCCAAAATTACACTCTCAAACAAAACATCTACAGGCAATCTCGGAGTACGGCCGAACATCAAAAAGAAAGGTGGGTAGCCAGTTGTCTCATGTCTAGTGCAATTGTACGAAAAAGTCAGTGTGTTCAGCATCTGAGGCCAAACCGCTTTAGACCTCGGAGGCAGGGACCTTATGTCACCAAGAGTACGATTAAACCTTTCAGTTTGACCGTTACCCATAGGGTGATAGGGCGTGGTACGAGATTTGGTAACACTTCAACATTTCAGCAATCAACGAACTTTCAAAATTTGCACCCTTATCTGAATGGATTCGTCCTGGGAACCCATATACAAAAAAAATATTGTTCCACAGAACCCGGCAACAGACTTCGCAGTTTGATTCGCACAGAGATATGCACACACAAGTTTTGTGAAGTGGTCGGTTACTACCAGGACATCAACCGATTTGTTATTAACATCCTCAGCCGACCAGAAATCGATACACACCAACTCAAGCGACGCTGTAGTGGTTATTGACACAAGTGGAGCTCTGGCCTCAGGCTCAGGAGCCTTACTCAACACACATCTCTTACACTGCATCACGTACAGTTTAGTGTCTTTCTCCATAGAATACCAGTAAAATCTTTGCCTCGCTAGCCAAAGAGTGCGGTGTTGGCCCTGATGACCTGTGTCATCATGCACCCCTTTTAGGACCAAGCCTCTCAAAGCTGCTGGAACGACATACTGAAAAGTATTTTTCTTGGTTGTCGGATTCTTGGACACACGGTAAAGTATACCCAACCTAATTGTGAATTTGCCCCATTGTCTGAGTGTTCGCATAGTTTCTTTTGACTCATTGACTTTCTCTCTCCTAGATGGTCATCTACCTCGCTCCACAAAGAACCTCACCCTACTTATGACAGGATCATGAGCTTGCTTGTCAAGTAAATCTGCATGGGTAAGTTTATCGAGTGAGCACTGCCCCGCATCCTCCAAACCCCTTAAATGCTGCACATAAGCCACTGCTCTAACGGCTGCTCCTTCCTCCCAGTGACGGTGAGAGCGGAGTACAGCTGACTTCTCTTCACAGGACACCCGCCCCCCAGCCAAACTCTGAACCATGTTATCGACCTCATGACACTTGTGCGACCCAGATGTTTTCTCCATACTTACACTCTTTCTCTGTTCACAGGACAAATTAAACATATCCTGCACCCGCTCAACTTCAAGTGCATCTGCTTCATGCCTCAATATATCATAAGGCGTACTGGTAAGTCTGTGCATGATCTTGGGAGTAGAAAAAGGTTCCCGGCTCAAAGCATCAGCCACCACGTTTTTTGGTCCAGGAATGTACTGTATATCAAATTCAAAAGGAGCTAACTTCGAAACCCATCTGTGCTCACAGGCATCAAGCTTTGGTTTGGTCAAAATATACTTGAGCGAGTTGTTATCCGTCCAAACCGTAAACCTATGCCCACGAAGCCAGTGACTGAATTTATCGCATATAGCCCATTTCATCGCCAAAAATTCAAGCCTGTGCGCTGGATACTTAGACTGAGCATGATTAAGTGACTTTGATGCGAAAACAATTGGCCTTGCAACAGCACAATCGTCCTGAACTTGGGAGAGCACGGCCCCAAGCCCACTTGTTGAAGCATCAACCGACAGTAAAAATGGTTTAGAGAAATCAGGATGAGCAAGCAGAACTTTCTTTACCAGTGCAGCCTTCAAATTCTCAAATGCACGAATACATTCGTCTGTCCAATCATCAGGCGTGAGCTTCCGAACAGCCCCTGACCTTCTTTCAAGACCCCTTACTTTCCTAGGTTTCTTCTGGCCAGACATCAGCTAAAAAAGAGGCTTCGCAATCATGGAACAATTCTCAATGAAATGTTGATAGTACACAACCATGCCCAAAAATGACCTGATTTTACCCACAGATGGAGTAACCCCATCAGCTTCCATCAAGTCTTCCTCTGACACATTCACAATGGCCTCTACTTTTGTTGGATCACTTGCCACACCTTCCTGTGAAACAATGTGACCCAAAAATTTCACAGATCTCCGCAATAACTTACATTTGGGAGGTGACAGTTTCAAATTATGATCCTTAAGCCGTTGAAACACCATTTCCAGTCTCTGCAATCTCTCCTCCTCAGTTTTACCAATAACGAACAGGTCATCCAAGTAACAGAGCAAACTCAAGAAATTTTGATCACCGAAAATAGTCAGCATCATTATCATGAACATTGCAGGACTGTTGCAGGACTGTTGGTAATCGGTTGTACTCGTGCAACCCAAGAGGAGAGCTGAAGGCTGTACATTTCTTGTCCTCTTCATGTAAAGGGACGTTATAATACCCAGACGTTAAATCCATGGTACTAAACAAACCATTCCCCCCAGAGCTGCTAACACATCTGCTTGGTGAGGGAGGGGATGTGCATCCTTCACCGTACGAGCATTCAACCATCTAAAGTCAGTGCACCACCGCAAATCACCGTTCTTCTTCCAAACTAACACCAACGGTGATGCAAATTCATTGGAAGATTTCCTGATGATCTCCTTCTGTTCCATCTCATCAAGCGTCTCCCTCAACTTATGATAGTGCGCTGGAGAAAGTCTACGGTAAGGCAGACGAAAAGGTCTATTATCTATCAAACGAATGCGATGACAGAACCCCTTCGCTTCGCCACAATCCAACGAGTGCCTAGAGAAAACACAGTCATATTTCTTTATTAGATCAACAAGCTTGTCCCTCCAGACAGGCGACACCTCACAGTCGGTCACATTTAAGTCTTTGAGACCCAAGCCATCCAATTGAAAGTCATTCACTTGCCTAACAGCCGACACAGAACTCTTTGCTGATAAACTACCACAAGAACTGCCACTGTGGACGGCCACATTCTGGAAAATCCTTTTCTCTGTCACATGATCAAAATCTTCCAAAGCGATGCATGGGTAGACATCAGCCAATTTTGCATTTCTGCGCAGCACAATTTCAAAATTTGTCAGGTTTATCATTTTCACCGGGAGCCAACCGTCGCCCCACAAAGGCGAGATCACTCAACCAACAAGAACATTACGGTGGACACAGCGAGACGTACTCGGCTCAATCACAACTGTGCTGCCCACTGAAAGTTTCAATCCCGGTGGCAGCCGACCTCAAACAAGATGTTCACTCATAGGCTGAAGAACCACAGCAGACTTTGATTTTAAAGTGCCCACAATGTCAGGGATCATACTACCCCTCCATCTCTCAATGCTTGACAGCATACGCAGAAACTGACAATCCTCACTTGGATTAGATTGGTTTGGTTTATCCAAAACTCTCCAGAACCCCTCATTCGACTTCATTTCTCTAATCAACGGTTTCAACACATTGGTTCCAATAATTAGCTGGTCTACCTGCCCACTGATAATAAGGACTGGGACACTAAAACTGAACCCATACACCTCCATTTTCAGATCACACATACCCTCAGGACAAGTCTGCTTCCCACCACACCCAACCAGGACGATGTCTGATGGGGAAAATAACTCCTGATCCAGGACTCTAGCTCTTAACAGTTGAGGTACCATGTCAGCACTCAATGTAGTCGTCAAAGAGCCACTATCCAGCATCCCCCTCACACGAACTTTGTCCTGTACTAAAACACTTGTATAAAACAGACTGTCATTTTGTGCAGAACGAATGGTATTTTGAAAAATAACAGTTTTGTCTTTGCTTACATTCTCACAGAAAAATTAATAGACAGACTCGACATCAGTATCCCAGGAGGAACTCACATTTTGCCCAAGGGTTGTGCGATGTCTACCAATTTGGCATCAGACGATGTGTACCGTGAAACATCGCGATGGACGATGATATCGGGAGGAGGGGCGGGGCTAACATAAAAATTTTTCCCTTAAGCAATAAGCCCCGCAAAGCCGTGTTTTACAGTGGATTTAGAACAGCTAAGAGGCGTAGGCACAACGCGAAGATATTTTCCTCTACATCTCATCAGCAATTTTGATTTCGGCACGCTCTGCAGCAGCTAAGCACTAAGATCAAATGTACAGTGACGTGACAGAACTGCCAGATTCACCCTGTGCTTTCGCGCTGTGGCTGGCGCTGAGCCAGAGCGCTCAACGCTTGTCATATATCACAACTATTCAGTGTTTTTAACCACATAATGTTTATTTTAGGTTTCAGACATTTAAATACATATAATATATAGCAAAACAATACATTTATAGTTTGTAAAATACACAATGGTGTCTTTGGAAGCAGCAATAACAACCCATTTACATATATTTCCTGACGGGTTTTATTAATATCAGACACACAGTGTAAGTAACTATAAAATCAACTCTATTCTTCTCCCAGTTCACCGGCAATGTATTTCGGGAGAAACTGATGAATTCACGTGCTGTAATAAACCCAAAATCGCGATGCTGGCTTAACATCGTGATGTGATGTCCGTCAGCCATCACGATGGACGATGATATCGTCCATTGGCACAACCCTATTTTGCCCCACATTGCCCTCCCCCCAATGTAGGCGTTCTAGTTTCCCTGCGGCGCATCATCTCCTCGTCTGCCAGTGTCTTCCCTGGACCTGGTCATCTCACAGTTGAAACTCCTGTGTCCAGACAAAAAACACAAAGCAGAGATTGTACATTTTGCAATGAGCAGTAGTGCTGTGATCTTTGCTGCCACAAACTCTACATTCACGACCCTGTTTGTTAGGATTTTTGGACCAACTACCATGCACAGATTGGGCATTGCACACAAGAGCCTTCTCCAATATGGTCAAGACCTTGTCCAGAATGCTGTTGTCCATAACTGGTGTGGCAGTTTCTGACTGAGAAGAAGACACAGAAGATGACTCACTGTTAGACTCAACTACTTTGGCTGTTTGTTGGTACGTAACTCGCTTACTGGCTTTCTGTTCCCTTAGCATTTCATCTAATCGCTCTTGGACCTCAGATGCGGTCCATGACTGTGCAGATTTGCTTTTGAACACCAAAGAGAGTTCCTTATCAGGACAGTGTCGAATAAACATTACAGCCAGTTCTTTGCTCCGATTTTCCAAGGTTCTGCCCTCCTCCCTAAGGCTCCGCTCAGCCACCTCAGCTGGTTTGTTTAACCTTCATTGGAATAAGGTTTCACAGAGTAAAAATCAGCTAAAGGCATCCCTGAGCAACTGGAATCACTGAAATGATGTTTCAAGACTGTGAAAACCGCATCCACAGTCGGGGTTACCAGTCTATTACTCAGCCAGACTTTTATGATATCCCTGGCCCTCCCAATTAGTCTGTTCATCACTTCCTCAACTCTGTCAGAATCTGCCACTTCTTTTTTGTTAAGATACACTCGCATCAATTCTTCCCACTCCATCATAGAACACTTATCTGTACTATCTCCATGATAATACGGTGGTGAGGAGACTTCAGACTTCAGTACCAAATTTAACTTGGAAGCATCTATAATGGTTGCTTCCATCCATTCGATACTTGTGTCAAAAATGTTAGTCGCATCTGCAAAACGACCACTAGATGACAAACTTGAACGTCCAGTCTGCAACAGAGTGTCCCTGATGGCTTCGCCAATCTCAGAACCAATTTGTCTAACGAGGTTACTCATTTCATTTGTAAGTCCTGATTCATCATTAGTATACTCTGGTTTACCCGGTTTTGCGATGGGACTACAGCACATGTCTGGCCTAGTGTCACCCGATGATCGAACTGCTTTACCCCTTCCAGTGCTTGTATACTCAGGAACCATAAACTCGAAATCTCTGTCAGGTGTGGCCAGTAATACACCTCTTCCTCTACCAGCCATCATTACACTTTGAAATAACTTCGAAAAATAATTGAATTTGAAAAATTTAAATGAAGTTAAATATCTATCACTTTATCTCTGAAATAATTTCCCCTTAAAAAAACCTGTAAAAAAAAAGAAAGAAAGAAAGAAAGCGAAGAAAGAAAAAAAAATTAAGAAATAAAAATGAACCAATTTCAAACTAGTCACTAATTAAATACTCCGACCATGCAGAACATCCACGACGATGACACAGTCCCCGCAGACGATGCAGATTATTCACGCCAACGACGACAGTCCCAGCAGAAGATGTAGATTATACAAGGCAACGACACAATCCCAGCAGATGATGCAGATTCTTCAGGACGATGACGACAGTCCCAGCAGAAGATGCAGATTATACAGGGCAACGACGACAGTCCCAGCAGAAGATGCACGCTTGCAGCATCCCAGGTGGTCAGCAATCAGCGAACCAGACGACGGGTCACGGCACCAATTTGTAGTGGATTTTCTTCTGCGTTGTGTTTGATTTTAAAGAAAGAGATCCCACACAATGATGTACTTTTATTTTTCTTTTCTCTCAGCCTCGCTATATCTGTGTCAAAAGTAATAACAGGCACGATCACACTCAAGCACAGTTAATTGCCATTTCTGGTCTAGCCGTGCCTGTCAATCAACACACGATATCTCAATGTAAATTCATATACAGAAAATACATTTAAACATTACCTGGATCCTTCAAGATAAACAAATACAACTTTACACAATTACAAATGTATAACTCATATTAAATTCAACTGTAAAGATTTTAACGATCTAAACTCACAAGCATACGGCACGTGCAACTGTGGCCATTAATCAAATGCGTACTTCGATCAAACATAACGTTACTCTTATAACATTTATAACCCAGATTGTTGATCTCTCAGTACAGAAAAGACAACAATAAACTCATTACATACAGAAAATCCATATACAACACACAATAAAGCACATTTACACACTTCTCTGAGGAGCAGATAAAAACGTACCTCTCGCCACCATGCTCGCCACAACATCCAGTGAAAGAGAGAGCGCGCACGCAAATTACGTCAGAGACCGTATTAGGGCTGCAACTAACGATTATTTTGATAATCGATTAATCGGACGATTATTTTTTCGATTAATCGATTAATCGGATAGAAATTAAATTAGATTTTTTTATTTTTTATAACTAAATAAAACCGTAAATCAGGGTATTTATGTGTAAAAGTGTACTTTAAAAAGTGCAAAAGCCACACATTGAGTTTTACTAATATCAATATTTGCATTGTTTTTAATGATAATTGCTGATGGCAAGTTGACAAACATGATTATTGTTAAAAAAATGATATCCAACATATTATGTTTTAACACAATTTTTGTTAAAACAAATTTACACAGACATGTTGTTCAGATGTGAATATCTGAACTAAAAACAAACTAAAAACATCTAAAATATATAATTCATTTAATTTTTATTTAAAATTAATTATATATAAGGAATATAAGGATAAAGAATATAATATATATTATATATAATATATAAAAGAATATAATATAAGGATAAATTGATTAAATAAATATAGAAAGACTGAAAACAATTGTGTAAACGTAGAGCCGCAGTAGATCGCGTTTGACAAACAATTAAAACTTAGTAGACTAATGCTATAAAAAGAGAACGGAATGGAGGTAACGTTACCCAGCAAGCTAACAGGCTTGAGTAAAGGACAGGAGAAATGATGCATTAGTGCACAAGCATTCGCTGAAAACCACTGAGTACAGTGACTAAAAAGCAATATTTTACTGCTGCTGTTATTAACTGCCTTTGTATTTAGTGCTTCACTTTGTAAACACCATTTTAATTTAACCTATTTCTGCGGTAGCGCTATTTTAATCCATCACTTACGTTGCGAGCGAACTGATTGCGCAACCTGATGCTCGAGACAAAATACAGACATCCCAAGATCCCGGAAGTCCCGGGAGTCTCCCGCATATTGATAGCGGCTCCCTGATGCCCGCGAATTAGTTCAAACTCCCGAAATCTAGAGCGCGCAAGCAAGAGCGCGCATGCGAGACAGAAGAGACTGCTCCAAACCGTGTAGCGCGCGCGCTCGGCAGAGAGAGACCTTGCGTGTGTGTGCGTACCAGTAAACGCTCCCCGTGACGTAAGCAGACCAACTAATCGATAATGACATTCGTTGACAACGATTTTCATAATCGATTATAATCGATTTTATCGATTAGTTGTTGCAGCCCTAAGATGACGTGTTGGAAGTGCAAAACTTTCTGTTTAGAAGCAGAGGAAGACGCGCGCTGTAAATATGCGTTTCAATTCGTAAATATTTCTACTGATTTCGACTTTTTAACCATTGTATATAATATAGCGAGACCTACAGCACATTAAGTGTCGAATTGAAAAGCGTATGTACAGCGCGCGTCTTCCTCTGCTTGTAAACAGAAAGTTTTGCGCTTCCAACACGTCATCTTATACGGTAGGTGGCGGTAATACTTCTAAGCGGTGAGCAGCCGGTAACAAGAAGGAGTCGAAGAAGAACGTCCTCATCTCAGTTCTCGCGCATGCGTCGTGGAAATCTCTTGAATTCTCGTCTCAGGCCCACAAGGAAGAAAAGGAATAGTCGAATAAAGTCGTTATTTTTGTTTGTTTTTCCGCACAAAAAGTAGTCTCGTCGCTTGATAAACTTATAATTGAGCCACTGTAGGCACATGGAATATTTAAACATTTTCTTTAATGACTTTCTGGACCGTCAAGTGTCAGTCCCTTAGGCAGCCTATGTAGCAGTGATCCAGCTCTCAGATTTAATCAAAAATATCTTCATTTGTGTTCCGAAGATGAACGAAGGCCTTATGGGGTTGGTACAGCATGGGGGTGAGTAATTAATGACTTAATTTTTATTTTTGGGTGAACTAACCCTTTAATTTAGTGCAGAAATATTTATCAAGAGTGCGTCCAAAAACAATACAAAAAAATTAAAAATATACATGTTATGAAGAATTGAAAACAACGCAAATTATTAAGTTTATGATCACATGACCATTGGCAAACTTTGAAAATACCAAAACAAATGTTTTCAAAATAAGAGTCCCATAAAATAATACTGTTATTGATTAAATTATGTCAATAATCTAGTGTAACAACATACATTCGTCACATAAATGTATATTTAAAGTTATTTACTTAAATATATTTGATAAAATGTATAATATATTTTTAATAATAACTCAAATATTTACAAAATATATTATAGACTAATGCATATATAGTAGGTCTATCTCTTTATATTATTTTCTAATCAAAATGTGTATGTGTATGTGTGTGTGTTATATATATATATATATATATATTAGGGGTGGAATATATATATATATATATATATATATATATATATATATATATTTTTTTTTTTTTTTTTTTTTTTTTTTTTATTAATGATTTTATATACAATTTTTAAAAACTAAAAACTATTATTATTTCATAAATTTCAAAATCTTGTCTGTCTTTGCCATGGATGATGACATTGACATATCATAACACTGATAACATTGACACTGATTTTGTCCATTTAACCAAACTCAAAAGATTGTGGTTAATGCTTGTTAAAAAATGAGCACGTTTACAACCACTGGATATTTCGCTACATTTATTGGACTGATTTGGTGTGTTTTATAATAATATCTGGATCACTTTATACATATGGTAGCCATAATCATATGCTGTTCTGGAGTGTCTGTTCAAAAACTGTCCTTCAAGCAATTTGCATCAATAACTCACATATAATGGAATTTCAGAAAGTAATATAATTAGTTCTAATCCTCAACACCAGGTTGGATTTTCCACAAGATTTCCGACTTCTCCAAACTACTTGCCAGATGGCCTTGTATGCGTAATATATGATAATGCATGATAAAATATACAGCCTTGGACACATCCATATTTCACTGTACATTACATATTTGTGGGAGGGTTTGATTGTTGTTGTAGCCACCATAAAAAAAAAAAAATATGACAGGCCTCAGATAAATCATTACAAATATCGTATAGGCTAACTACCCATAACTTCTGTATCTGAGGAGGCATTGTCCTTTATCACAAAACACTAGAGTGAGTCACTGAGTAAATAAACATATGCTAAACAATAAAATGTAATAAAAACTACATATCCTCCATAGGTTGAAATACTGGTTATGGTATTGTCCACAACTCGTTGTAAAAGTAGGAGGACGTTTGTGAAATTTACTTGATTGTGACCTTATCATAACTTTATCACGTGTCAGGCATTTTCGATGGTCTTTATAACTTGTGTAAGAATGAATAATTAAACGCTTTTTGAGCCTCACATCCACTGTTTGACAACTACTAGCCTTTGTCTTGCTGATGTTTAGCTACGCGACGTTTTCGTTATCCCAGAAGACATTATCAAAGGATTATGGGCCCAATATGCTTCCACCAGACCACCATGAAACCCACCCTAGATGGGGCTTGAACTACGGCGTAAGAAGCAAGCGTCAAATCCATGAGGCAAAGACTTGAGATGTACAGCACACAGGTCTACAAAGAGAACCTTTCTCAAATAAACAGGCTAATATTCTTCTTAAATGTTATTTGATGTTAAAAGTGTATTAAAAGTCCATCATTTTCGTTTTACACGCTCAATAAAGTGCGATATTCTCTGTAGGCAGGATTAAAAGAGATATTTAGCTGCATAACGTAGTTTATTACGCCCTCTTTTGGCAGTGACTGGAACTTTTTCATATTGTCAAAGACTCTGAGACTCTTTTCACTTTGTGGCTACTTTAAAACATGATTTAAACTCAAGAGATAACCACTGAAGCATTAGATATTGCTGATAAACATAGATAAACAACGTTAGATATTGCTGATAAACATTGCTGATAAACATTTATGCAGTGCGGACTGTTTTATAACCTTTCAATTTCTGTATATTTCATACCTGTTAGACAGGAAAGGTACAGGTAAATATGACATTTATTATGGGTTTAAGTGAGGATTGTTTTAAGGTAACTTAAATTAAAAGTTGTTATATGTTTTGAACCCTAATAAATGTTTAAAATTTTCATGGAGACATCAGTAGCTGTATTAATATCAGTGATACTGGCCTTCATTCATAAAAAGCTGCCATAAAAAAATTTCAGACTCAGGACTTTAGCCCCTGATATCGGTAATTGTGCGTGCGTGTATTAGCTTTAAAATGCATTGTTTCCTTGTCCCAAGTCAACAAAAGTCAGCATTAGGGGAGAATTAGGACCCATCAAAAAACTTAGGAAATATGATCCCGAGTAGTTGGGGTCCGAGGCTGCACCTCTGCCGCAGTGTGTGGTCTGCAAGGAGGTGCTAGTAAATAATAGCATGAGACAATGCAAACTTCAGCGTCACATTGAAACTAAGCACAAATTTACTGAACAAGCCAGTTGAGTTTTTTTGAGAAGAAGCGTAATGATTTGCAGTCACAAAAAAAGCACAATACAGTTGTTTGGCACTATTAACATGAAGGCGACAGAAACATCTTATTGTGTCGCAAAGGCAGGCAAACCCCATGCATCGGCGAAACATTACTCATTGCATTACACATGTTAAGCATGTTTTGTTGACTTGTGGTTAGGCCTACTGATTTTAGTGATCCTAGTGATTTTAAAAGTAGCCTCAATTAGGCCTGCATGAAGTTGGAAATGATTTGCTGTTGCAAAGAATAGTTTATGAATGCACTTTTAAAAAAGTTCAAATACAACATTAAAAAATATTTACATTTTATCAGTTTTTATTGAAACTCATCATTGCCTGGAACACAAAAAGATGGCATTTACTGCAGAGGCGTGTGTGGGTTAGGGCAGGTGGGCGGGACTTTGGGGAAGGGGGGGCTTGGCTGTCCTAACCTACTGTAAGGGGAGGCTCACATTCACCCAATTTGAAAACCCCTGACATACACGACATTGGCGTTTTGGGTGTCTGAAAATGCAAACATTTTAAACGGGATTCAAAGTGCAAGTTTTTGAAAATAATACCATCTCCGTTTAAAGGTATTGTAGGTAGGAATTGTATTAAAAAAAACTTTTTTCCAAATTTGTTTAAACTTTCTGTATTTATCAATGCATAATTAAAATGTAAGTACTCTGAAAAAGAAAGTATAAAAATCGAGTGTCTGTAGACCTCTCACGACTGTTTTAAAGACAGCTCATTATTTCCATTCACTCAACCCCCTCCCACGCGCGACTCCGACCGCTGAGCTGAAGCATAGACAGTAAAAGAAATGGACAGAGCGATCTCATTGGAACTCAGTTGAGACAGTTGAAGCCCACTTTTAGCGATTTTTGGAGATACCCCTCGCTGCAGACTGTAGCGCGGTGATGTCACGTATACACGTCACGTATGTACGTCACGTATGTTTTACCACGCATGTGCAAAGTAGACGCATGAGCGCACGCGCAAATTATACGCATTTGTGCACGCCCAGTTCATTACAATCACTTCCGGCGATGGATTCGATGCCAGTAAGCAGTAAGTCAATAAGCATTATTTATGCTGTTTTAACAATTGTTCTTTTGTGTTAACGGCTTTTAATTGTAAGAGATTCCATAGAGCGCACCATAATTGTTTTAGATTTTACAAAATGTTATTATATGTTTTATGATCTCATATTATCAAAATGACTTCAGCGAGTTTCAGCGAGTCTTAAAATGATATGTAGTTTAAACAAATTAAGGCTTGAAAGATGTCTTCAAATAGAGCAGAAAGACTTAAATTAATGAAGTAATGTAGTTGATTGTTGCATCCATTGCAAAAGAAATGTTGTTCCTCAGTATCAGATCGTACTGTAAAAGTTACATTCATGAATGTGGTGAGTGTACTGTAAGTTATGTTAAATACATTTGTAATGAAATTAATTAAAAAGTAATGGAGTTGAACATTGTATTTTCAAATAAGATTCATTGTGATTCTCCTTAGTTGTTTTTTTATCATTTAGACAGCGTCACTTTGTTTTTTTTAACTAGTTTATGTTGTTCATAAACAAAGAAAAGTTTCTTAGATACTTTACAGACAAAGCCAATAACTTTGTTTAATATATATAAATTCCTTGTATGACTCTGTTCTATATTAATGCCTTTCATCAAAATGATTCAATATTGTTTGTTCTGTATTTTATCTAAATTAGGTGTTGTGAACTGGAGTGCATTTTCCAGCAATGCAAGCAAGAGTTCCGGGTGCCGTACTCGTTGACTCTGTGCTTGCACTGCAATATAGAAGGACTGCCCACCTGATGGCAGAAGGGGAGTCCTGCGTTGATTTTATTCTGATAAGGAGGTTGAGGGCTATTGCTCAGTTGATTGTTTTTTCAATGATGGAGGGAAATTTCAAGCTGAGTAGGTGTGTGTGTGTGTGTGTGTGTGTGTGTGTGTGTCTGTCTCTGTGTTTCTCTCTCTCTCTCTGTGTCTCTGTCTCTGTCTGTCTGTCTGTCTGTCTGTCTGTGTGTGTGTGTGTGTGTGTGTGTGTGTGTGTGTCTGTCTGTCTGTCTGTCTGTCTGACTCTGTGTGAGTGTGTCTGTCTGTGTGTGTACAGATGTATGTGATTATCTGTATTTGTACATATTTCTTTTACACAATTATCTTTGTTTTGAAATAAAAGTTATGACTGTTATGAGTTTTTTTTGAGTTGGCATGCATAATATCGGATACAGAGATTGACAATGTACTGTATGTAGTTGGTTTAACTTCAAACTACTTTATTGGAATAAATGTTTTATGATAGCCTATAATGCACAAAAATAAACAATGATTAACTATTAAAGGGGAATGATTAAAATGAGAAATATATAAGGTGCCATCAGTGTTTAAAGTAATTTTGTAATTTACAAAGTGAAGTGGAACAGAATGTGAAAATAAACTTTAAATAAAATACTACACAGATATTACACAATAACACATTCTGAAATTTCTTATAAGTTTACCTTAAATCAGGCATAGTTAAAACTATGGATGTGTGTTGTACTTCTTTTTGCTGCTTTCATTATTACTTTAGTTTTTTAATACATTAACATTTTTTTTTATATTATGTCAAATTAACGCGGGGCGTCAAAACACGTGACGTAACCGCTTAACGCGCATGCGCCATATCGCGGTGACAGCGCATGCGCGTTAAGCGGTTACGTCACGTGGTAACACATACGTGACGTACGTACGTGACGTATTGTATATACGTGACGTCACCGCGCTACAGTCTGCAGCGAGGAGTACTTGGATTTTTGAGGACTTCCGTTCCTGACGCGCAGACTCAGACCGACTCAAACTAAGCTTGATGACGTGAGCAACCTGTCTGACAGATGTAAATCTTCTAGTAACTTTAGCTGTGCGTGAAAACTGCCAACGTTAATCTTGCAGAGACGGGGAACTTGAGCTAAGAGTTCTTTGGCGTGAGTGAGCAGGAGTAAGTATTCTGATTAATTATTAATTTGTATAGTATAGCTTTTATGGACTCATTATCTATGGGCTTCTCCCGCTGAGCTGAAGACGCATTATTTACCTGAGACGAGCGGAGAGGAAGGAGCGCAGTGCATGTAGTGACATCATGTCAGAATCACATGTAACAAAAAAATCTAACTTTATCATTATGAAGATAAACAAATAAGATGTATTTTAGTACTCACTATCAAGTAGCATATTGATATTGGTAAAGATTAAAATATATATTTATTGATTCGCTAACGAGCTAGTTATCTATAAGGCAAAGCTAAAAACAGGTTGCATGATACACGTTTTTCCATTGCCATCATTTACACTGTGATGAAGATGAATTTCGTGTAACATTCATAACATATATGGTGTTCTGCATGTAAGAGTAGGCTATATAATGAAAGCATTGTTGACTCTGATGAGGACTACACTCCAGAGACAAGTACCGCATCGTCAGGTCGAGGACAGATCCGGGGTCGAGGGATTTTTTGTTTAAAAACAAAACAAAGGCGAAAAAACGTGCAGGTAAACTTCCAGGTGAACATGGTAAAAGAGTTAGACAGAGGGTAAATATAATTCTAAGAAAAGTTCCTGGATGCGGATCAGCCTACTATCTGTTAAACATGTATTTAGTTATCTAAAGCAAAATTATGCACAATTCAACACTATAGCTATCATCTTGAGCTAGGCATATATATTATTTATCATCTCTCTACTACGGATCGCTAAGTAATGTTATGTTAGCTATATTAGGCAGCTACGTGTGCTAATGACACATGCTTCATGAAAACATAAAGAAAAAAATATGTATGCTCAAAATACAAAAAGAAAGATTTACCTGTCCAGCAGAAATATAGCCATCCAGGCGTCACTTTTCAGCCCCTTGAGGTCTCTCAGTTCTCGCCATCGCTGGAAAGCCACGCCGATATTGGCATGCGTTTTATTTTGTTGTTTATCCAAATACTTTTTGTTCATTACCTTTTCTAGTAACGTTACTGTCTTCCTTTTTTTGCCTGGTTTGCCTTCGCGAACTGCATATGTGAATTTTGATTGGTCTTTCTAATCTCTGCCATTGTTTTGCTATTCCTAGGTTCCGTGCCTCTTGAATTCCTCAAATCAAACGGATGCGCGCGCAAGTGGGCAGGTCCTGTGTGGCAAAAGGGTGGTTGCCATGGTTGCGAGAGAGTGACAGTCGCCTAAGCCAATTCTGTGTTTCGTCCCAAATGTAAATAATGAGCTGTGTTTAGTGCAGATTAAACGGTCTAGAGTCACTCGATTTTTATACTGTTTTTATCAGAGTACTTACATTTTAATTATGCATTGATATATACAGAAAGTTTAAACAAATTTGGAAAAAAGTTTTTATAAAATTCCTACCTACAATACCTTTAACCTACAAAAATGTGAATTTGTGAAAACGGTGACCTCACGGGCATGCGTTTTACGTATTCAGTCTATAGGCGCATAGTTTTTCTTTACAAAGTCGCCAACTACTGGCCTGTTAAGCATAATGCAGTGTTTTTAATCGTTTTCGTGGATCCGTGTGAATGGGTAACGTTATTGTTTTGACAATGATGTCGGCTGTATGCAAAAAACACAAAGGAAAAACTTTTCAGTTTTTAGTACACTGTTGTCATGTAAACGTACCCTAACTTTCAAAAGAAATATTACTGTTAAATAAAAAAAAAATAAAAAACATGTAAAAATCTTTACTGTCGTAAGACGTGATCATAATGTATGTGGTGCATTTTATGGATAAAAAATGAGATATACACTTAAAACAAGGATTCAGAAAAATAAATTTGCAATAATTTTTATTCTATCACACACGGTTGAAGAGTTCTTAGCAAAAACATCAATTTGTTTATTATTTGGGCGATTTTTTACAAAAATTGATACACATACTCATTTTCACAAGATGTGTGAATATATTAACTTTCATAACTAGGTCATTTTGATTTGACATTATTAGTCCCTGAAATTTGTTGGCTGCTAGGGGTCATGTTTTTATGTAGCCAAGCCATATTAGAGGATATGTCAGTATGTTTATAAAAGAAGATGCATACCCATTTTCAACATTACAGAAAATACGGTTATGGCATTATAAGGATTTTCAGTTGTAGCGCCCCCTATAGATGCAACTTTGATGCGACTTGGCATCTGTGTATCAAATTTCATTAAGTTTGGACATTATGTTTGGAGTTTGTGGGTCAATTAGGTGAAAAAATGAATGCCACCAGACAAATTAATTTGCTTACATCATAACAACGCTTCAACATATCCAAATTCTTTTGATAACTTTTTGCCACCACTGCCCCTAGCTGCTGTGTGCAAAACTTGGTGAAGATCAGACCAACAGCCTAGGAGGAGATCGAAAATATACGTTTACAGTAAATTCAAAACGGCCCGTAGAATTCCAGGGTTCAGAACCAAAGAGCAAATTACCTAATTATAGTGCCACCTAGTGCCACACAGATGTGTCTTTCTTTGCGACTGAGTGGCGGCGCACAATTAGGATCATCCTGCCGAGTTTGGAGGTCAGAAAAAAGAATAAAATCAGTACAAACACAGAGTTCCAGCACCCCTTAAAACTCTTAAATGCATCTTTGCAGTTTATTTGTACATCAGTTTACAATTCACTGCACATGAGCTTGCTGTACGTCCAATTCATATGGACAATCTGTGTCTGAATCCATGGCACACATCATTAAAGACAGCTTGAGCTCTGAAAAGAAGTCAAAGCCATCCATGTTGATTGTGACATTGTGAAATTCATGCCAAAAACAAATTATGTGGTGCAGCTGGATAAAGACAAACAAAACAAATAAAAATCAAAAAGATAAACTGGGCACTTAGTGGCATTCATTAAAACATGAACAATTGCCTTGTGAAGTCACTCTCTCTTAAGACATCTCAAGCTAGTGTGCACAGTCATGCTGACGTTAACAGGAATGTCTTCCACTATTTAACTACGACTTAGCAACGCATGTAGTGTATTTACAAAAGATATTGCTCCATAATCCATTTTAATGCATGTATTTTGCTGGTCTCTTATTGATGCAAAAATATCATGCTGATAAATATACAATCAGCTGTAACATGAGGCATTTCAACCTAAAAACTCCACTATCATAACAACTCATCCCTTTATATATGAGCGCACATGTTAATTTGTCTCAAACCAACATTTCTGCAACAAATTCACTGTCTTTATACTCAAGAACATTCAAAACATTCAAAAAATGAGTGCATGTGTCTGTGTAATTGCATACACGGAATTTTGAAACAAAGGACATTTTAACATTCCCAAAACAAATCCTCATAATATTTGAAGGGAAAAAAAAACAAGATCTGAAATGTTACTCAGATGTAAATGTGCTGAAATGTCAACATGGCTCACAACCATAACACTAAATCCAAGTTTCAGTTGATTTAGGAACAGAAAACAGTAGATAAACCAATAAATCTGCCTGTGTATCACTATATCAAAAACTGTCACGGATTCAAAAAAACACTCAGACTCAGAGTGTGAGTCTCCTGCCAAAATGGATGAGCACAGCACATTTCTAAACAGAGAGGCCATCAATCTACCTCTGTTCCTGAATATGATATGAGTAGTTACAGCTGACACGCTCACCAAGCAAGTTATATGACCGTATAACCCATAACGTGAGAAAGAGTGCATGGGTAGAGAATCATCCAGCCCAATGAGTAGTGCAAGCCTTTTCAAAAGGCACTGGAGTGTACTGGAAAATATAAATCATCCAAATATTCAAAAACACGCACAAAAAAAGAGCACAATCCAAAGTTCAAACATGCAATTTCTTAAAAATCTATTGAAATTTACTGATATTGTAGTTAAAGCCACTATCTGTGGCATGTGTAAAAGGCACCTACCGTTAAACTGATGAAGCATCCCATAGGAAAAGAATAGAAAGATAATGTAATAGTAATGCTTTTTAAGTCCTTGTATTTCTGGTGGCATTACAACCTTATTCCATGCTTCTGTTCATCATTTAATCATTCTGAAGGCACTATCTGTATCTGAAATATCCATTAATACCTTGCATTTCTGGCACATATTTTTGGCATGTGAACAAACAAACACAGTTTCATGTGCTTGAAAGAGCCAAACAATGTGTGGTATTAGTAAAACACGACTTGAGGTGTACACAAAGCCAAACTGGCTGACTCAAAAACAAGAAAGAAATATATTAATTTTAGAAGCACACTATATGAGGTTCGGTGTACATGCATGCTTCAGTGTTGCAAACTGTTCCTCCAGATCCTCTTGCTCCTGAAACAGAGGCTGGATTGTTCTTTCACACTTCCTCGTAGAAGGCCATCTGAGCCATGTAGGCAGAATTTCTCTGCAACCGACAGACACGACAGAATAAGAACATTGTAACATTCTTTTGGGGAATGTGAACTATTTCATGAAAAGAATTGGGGAAAACTGAATGTTCAGCAGTCATTACTCCAATCACATGATCCTTCAGAAATCATTATAATATGCTGATTTGGTGCTCAGGTAACACTTATTATCATCAATGTTGATAACATCTGTGATGTTTAATATTTACTTTTCAGGATTGTTTGAGGAATAGAATGAAGTTCAAAAGTACAGCATTTATTGGAAATAGAAATGTAACATTTTGTAACATTGTTTAAGTCTTTACTGTCACTTTTGTTCAATTTAATATGCGTTTGTTGAAAAACTTTTGAACTGTTTAACTAGTTTATGTAAGATGTATTACATAACTACGTAACAATGCCTATTTTCCAACAAATTATTTCCAATGAATACCAGTATGCGTGAGTGTTTCTTACATTGCTGTGGGGAATATAAGGAGGTTCTGCGTAACTCCTGAGGTTGTAGATTCCAGCCTGTTGCTGTTCTTCCAGCTTAAGGGATTCAATCTCTGATTTGAGCTCCTTCAGCTGGTCTTGAAGATGTTTGCTTTTCTCCATGTACTCTAGCCTGAGACACACACAAGGAGACAGCAGCTTGAATCCACCTTCGTTTTTCAATAGTTTTTCAGACATAACATGATAAAAGTGTGTACCTTTCTCTCTCAATCTCCATCGAAAGTCTCTTCATATCAGAGTCTTTGAAGTCCATTCGGATGGAGCCGCCCATGTCTAGAGCCAAATCTGGATTCTCTGGCCCAGTGGGTGGAGGAGGGCTAGAGTATGCTGCTATTAACTGAGCACATGACAACAAATGACATGTTTTAAAAGCATTCAATGAAGAGCAGAATACTTTTGATACACGTCGTAGCATCATTACAGGATATGTTGTTTTGCTGATTTCCACGAGTTTCTGCTTTGCCCTCCGTTCTGCGTCTTTAGCTTCATTCAGATCCTGTTTCAGGTGGTCTGCCTCCTTCAGTCTGAACGCCACAAAAACAAGACAAGAATTAAACTTCTTTAATTAAAAGGCTCTCTGTGAAACTGGATTCTGATTGGTCAATCATGGCACAGAGAGGTCAAATATTTTAGTATAATAACTGAGCATTTATCAAATGTATTATTTCTTTGTGTAAAACTTTTTTAATGAAGAAAAATTGAGAGCAACTTAAAGGGTTAGTTCACCCAAAAATGAAAATTAAGTCATTAATTACTCACCCCCATGCTGTACCAACCCCGTTAAGACCTTCGTTCGTCTTCGGAACACAAATGAAGATATTTATGATTAAATCTGAGAGGTTTATGACTGCTACATAGGCTCCCTAAGGGAATGAAACTTGACGGCCCAGAAAGTCATAAAAGAAAATGTTTAAATATTCCATGTCACAACAGTGGCTCAACTATAAGTTTATCAAGCGACGAGAATACTTTTTGTGCGAAAAAACAAACAAAAATAACGACTTTATTCGACTATTCCTTTTCTTCCTTGTAGGGAAGTCTCGTTTCAGGCCTACAAGGAAGAAAAGGAATAGTCGAATAAAGTCGTTATTTTTGTTTGTTTTTTCGCACAAAAAGTATTCTCGTCGCTTGATAAACTTATAGTTGAGCCACTGTTGCGACATGGAATATTTAAACATTTTCTTTAATGACTTTCTGGGCCATCAAGTTTCATTCCCTTAGGGAGCCTATGTAGCAGTCATAAACCTCTCACATTTAATCAAAAATATCTTCATTTGTGTTCCGAAGACGAACGAAGGCCTTACGGGGTTGGTACAGCATGGGGGTGAGTAATTAATGACTTAATTTTCATTTTTGGGTGAACTAACCCTTTAAATATAAAATTTCTTTATTTACTTAATTAATTGAAAACTTGAAACAATGTTAATTAAGGCGAGACACGGCAGGCAAAAACATAGTTTTTTTTTCACTGGTCAATTTTGAGATTTTGGGCTATTTGTCTTTAATAACATGTCTTCTTTCAGACTTGTGCAGAAAAAAAGTCCAAAATACACATTTAGGTCTTTATTTTACTACACTTTGTCTGTTTGCGTCTGTAGATTTCTCATAAATTCCTCAAAAGTTGGCGATCTAAATCATCCCGCTGCTCTGCGATCGCTGTCTGCACCCTGTCATCACACACACCGTTAGAAAGCTCTCTCTCTCCTCTTCAAGGCTGTCGGATCCAAATATGGTAATTTCCTGTTTATCAGCAACCAATCATGAAAGTAAAATGGGCCATTTAACTCGAAATGCCCGATCTCATTGGCTGAAGCCAATTTCTGACAACGTGATTCGTTCAGAATCGTCACGTGACGCGCTCTGACATTTCCGCGGTAGTTCAAAATGTCGAAAGATATGCGTGTAAAAATCTCTCAGAGAAAACGAAAACAGTTGTCATTAGCAAGAAGACACAAGGAATTACCAACGAAGACAGAAGATGATGAAATGCCATCACATAGTGCGTCGATGCGTAAACTGTCGTTCGGAAAACAGGAGTGTTCAGACAGCGGAGGTAATAAAAGCGCCACACAGCAGTGGCTGATAGTTCATGTAGCGCGTTTGAATGAACTGATCGGTGGTTTAATTTGTCCTAATTGCGCAGGGACAGGGCTGAAAGTTAACATCGATCCGAAAAATCATGGGTTCTGTAGTAGTTTACTACTAGAGTGCTGAAGCGTAACGTGATGTTTCTGTGACGTCTACTATAGGTGTGATATATTTAGTTTTTGTCATTCCTCCTGTGTGATGGACTGTTGATGTGTTGTTTTGGATGTTATGATCAGTGATGGATGAAGCAGTAATGAGTTTTGGATGTTAATAAACAGTGTGATACATTGATTTTACTTGGACCTAAAGCATATTTTGTCTGTAATTCATGGCTTTCAATAGAAATTAGTGGAATTTTGCCATACAAATCTTTAAAGGCCGTTTTCTCAAAATGAGTTTTTTCTCACACTTCTAGTGACGATTTTCCACTTCTGTAGCACCTACATACACCAAACTTTACAGTCCTATTCCTAACTATATTGTAAAGGTTTGTTCAGAGGGATTTGTTGATATATCATTCTTGGCCTGATTTATATGACATTTTATACCTAAAAATAGGGCGGAAATCAATTTTTTAAGGCTATTGGCAGTATTTTGTGATTTACAGCGTAACAAAAGGAGATATTCATAATCCCTTCTGAAAATGTCTTTTCATTGAATATATCAACAAAATGCAAAAATAATTTTGAACCTTGTTTTTTTCAATGATCAGATTCGTCACTTCAAAATATATGCAAATTAGCGCATATTTAATTAGATATAGCCTGATTAGCATATTTAAACACAAAATTACAGAAAACTTGCAATACATTTTTTTCTCCTATTTATGTGAGTAATCAACTGGTAAAGTTTCATGGTGATATCTGTAAGTTAAAATATTTACCCTATTCACCTGCAGTGTCTCGCCTTAAGAGAGAATAACTGAAACCATTTCATTTATTTTGTTAATATGGTTGCACTTGTGTACTTACTGAGTAATATAAGGTAACTACATGGGTTAAGGTTAGGTTTAGGGGTAGGTTCAGGGTTAGTACCTAGTTATTACCCAGTTATTGTAATTACTATAATAAATACATAGTATGTACATGGGGAAAAGGACTGTAAAATAAAGTGCTACCGTTAATATTTATATTAATATTCAACTTTTGAATTAAAAAGTGTGTTCATTAACATAGTTTTTGCAAATAAGTATCCAGAATGATGAAATTTCACTGGTACTGGTATCAACAACAGACAACTGAAATGGCCCACCTCCTCTCTGATTGCTCAACAAGCTTAACCGCCAGTTGTTCTGCTTCTCTCATCTTCTGCTCCATCAGTCTCTTCTCTTCTTTGGTTTTAAGGGCTGTGACCTCCAGCCTCTGCCTGTCCTGTTCTGCCTCAGCAGCTTTGTGGGCCAGTAGTTTGGCCTCCTCCTCTGCGATCTGGGCTTTCTCCGCCAGAAGGTCGGCCGTCTCCTCGGAGCGCAGCTGCAGAGAGGGAGACCAATAAGAGAGGCTTACGGGATCAAGCTCAGGGAGTCTCAATCATAGCATGAATGGAATTCTAATGGGAGTCCAGGACAATGGTTTACACTTTAATAGCTCTGCAGTTCATCACAAATTTACATTTGGACCAAATACTTTTATACTGCTGGGGCTCTGAGGACATATATTACAAGCTGGCAGGGAAAAGAGTAAACTATTTGACATCACACAATTTCTAGCTTAGCAAAACCCTCACTAGAGCTTCATTGGCCATTCGAGCCTCGTCCTGTAGCTGGAACAGACGACGCTCCATCTCTTCTTTCGCCCGCTCCGCTTCCTCCCTCATCTGCTTCTCCCGTGCAAGAATCTGACGCTCAACCTAAATATACACACACATAATAAGCCAATGGCAGAGATCTGGTACAAGATAATACCAGACGAGGCAAACATTTTAATATAGATTAAAAAGTATACAAATACATTTTTTTAAAACTGATTAATTTATGTACACTACTATTCAAAAGTCAAAATTTTAAATGTAATTTATTACTGTGAAAGCTTAATTTTCAGCATCATTACTCCAGTCTTCAGTGTCACATGATCCTACAGAAATCATTATAATATGCTGGTTTGGAGCTCAAGAAACATCTCTTATTATAATTAGTTAAAAAAGGTTGTGCTGCTTAATATTTTTGCAGAAAACTTAAAAAAAATCAGGATTCTTTGATGAACAAAGTTTTGATCAATTAGATGCACCCTTAGTGAACAAATGAATTTGCTTTAAAAAACAAAAATCTTACTGACCCCAAACTTTTGAACGGTAATGTACTTTATCCTGCCCATACTGAAGCTAAACATGTATTGCATAAGTTAGTTTATTAAGCCTCTGTTATTTTAATGTTATAGCTGTAATGTTCATTATATTTAATGAATATTCGATAAGCATAATAGAAATTAAATGAATAAAGACTCATAAGAAATGCAATAGCACACAGTTCTATTGTTGTTAAAAAAGGTTAATGATAATAAAACATTAAACTAATGAATGGAAGTAAAATGACAGACCTTTTTCCTGGCCTTCTCCTCTTTGGCCTGTGCCTTCATCTGTTGCACCTCTATGGAATCCACCTTCCTCCTCCTCATGAACAGGTCGTGGTTCCCAATACACAACTGTAATATCTAATATATACAAATGACATGAGCAACTATTTTGATAGGCTATTATAGAAACACTCATAAAAGCAACTCACCAGTTTGTTAACTCTAAGCTGAGACGAGTAGAATTTAAAAACTTCCTTTTTCTTGTCCAATGGTTTGATAGTAAACTGAAAAGAGACATATTATGTTTGAACAATCATTTTGTCCCAATTTTGAATTTTAATTTATGTTTTTTTGGCTCTCCCAACCTCCTTCTCGCTGTACGAAATGTTTCGGATTCCACTCCATGGGAAGGATTTGTTGGGGCTGAGCTTGCTGTTGGGACAGTAGATGTGAAGACCCTGAGCATCAACTCCAAGAAGCAGCTCTGTGTCCCTCTTATTTTGCTGTGTAACACCAAAGTAGCAGAGATTTAAAGGAATAGTTCACCCAAAAATGAAAATGATCCCATAATTTACTCACCCTCAAGCCATCCTAAGTGTATATGACTTTTTTTCTTTCAGCCAAACACAATCGGAGTTATATTAAATACTATCCTGGCTCTTCCCAGCTTTGTCATGGCATTGAATAGTGAATGAGTTTTTGAAGCTCCAAAAAGCGCATCCATGGGGTGGACAAACTTTTGTTTCATGATATGATCAATTTATATTTATATATAATCACGATATAGCTATTTTTGTTATTTTATTTTATTTAGGACAAATACAATATAGCGAAAATGTGAATTAAACTATTTAAGTTTTTCAGGTACAATAGGTTTATTTAACATGTAGTTAGAAATAGTGCAGAAATTGAATAATCATAATGTAAAAAATAAAATACTGCACAGTCTTCACTCTATGAATTAAATATACATTATTTTCTTCAGGAGCAGTAAGTTATTTTCCCTTTTGTTTGATTAACATTAATGGCACAGAGATCACCAGGTTTATTAGGCTACTGTCAATTTAAGACTGAATGCAAAGATCCAATATACTGATACACATCCACAGCTAACTGTTTACTTTCACAGAAGACATAATCGACTGTTTGCATGAATACTCCACAAGATGGGCATTTTGATATATTTGTGTGTATCTGTGTATCCATATTTGTAAATAAAGAAGCTGCTTTCTGTGCGCGCTTCAGTGTGAGCACCACATTGAGTTCTTTTTCACAGCTTATTGCGCTTAACTCTTTTAACCTTAGCACCTCCCAAATTTTTTGGGAGGCATTCTGAGAGAGGCAGCTTTGCACACTAACAATGTAAGAGAGAAGATAGTAGTTAATATAAATATTGTGTTCGGCTAAAAGAAGAAAGTCATATACACCTAGGAATGGCTTGAGGGTGAATAAACATGGGATAATTTTCTTTTTTGAGCGAACTATTCCTTTAACTGTACATCATCTAAAATTTAGTGGTAACTAATGGCGCTTTTCCACTACACAGTACCAGCTCGCCTCGGCTCGGCTCGACTCGACTCGACTCGCCTTTGTTTGCTTTTCCACTGTGTAAAAGTTGTACCTGTACCTGCTTTCGGGTACTTTTTTTCGTACCACCTCCGGCGAGGTTCTAAGCGAGCTAAAGCGATACTAAAATGTGACGTGAAAACAATGCCGACTGCTGATTGGTCACAGAGAATCTGCGTCATCATTGCACGCGCCAGATGGAGTATCCAGAATAAATAACCCCGCCATTTTTAAATAGTTTGGCCAGAGTTACTAAACTTACTACTATTATTATGGCAACTCGGAAGAATACGCCGTGGTCAAACGAGGAGGTGCAGACTTTCTTTTGTTTGGTTGCCGAAGAGAGGATCCAGCGAGAGCTTGATGGGGCAACGAGGAACGAAAGGCGTCGCTATGACGACCGGGTACTATTTGTGGCGGTACTTTCAGCAATGGAAAACGGAGCGAAAAGCGAGCCGAGTCGAGGCGAGCCAAGGCGAGTCGAGTCGAGTCGAGCTGGTACTGGTAATGGAAAAGCGCCATAACTACACACAATATCTACGGAAATATACTAAGAGGAAATTGTTCCTTCCAAGTGATCTCAAAGTCTCAGTTTTGAGAAGCATTCATTTTCAAAATCCCAAATGTAGTGTGCACCACTGAACATTCAGTTAGTGAGAGGTTAGCTTTCTTCCAAGCAGTGTACAAATGGAGAAATCTTTTAATAAAGGGAAAAAAGAGACTTACTGTAATAGAAAAGTAGCTAACTCCATACATCTCTAGATCCTGCGCTATTTTTAGATATTCCATCTCAGCCTCGTCCCTACAAAAACAAAATAAAAAAGTCTTTCATGTTGAAAAGAGTTTACATGGATGCAACAGGATATGCACAGTCTTACCTTGTGATGCTTCTGTGTTCAGCATACCAAGCGGTTATCTTCTCTTCCCACATGTCAGGTGTCATCTGATACTGCATCAGCACCTGGAAAATAAAACACATAAATCAAGTCATTTTAATGAATGCAAACGTTGGTTAATTCTCAAGTAGTACAGCCTTTACTCACTCTTTTAGGCAAGAGTTCATCTTGAGCTAAGAAACCTGGCTTGTGAAAGTTTGGATCGTAGTCCCCATACTACAGAAAAAAAAGACAAACAGGACATATTTAATAAACACTTTATAATTATATGCATTTTTGCATTAAACACTGATATGGAGACCTACCTTGGCTTGCACAGCATATGATGCCAAAAGAACAGAGGCTTCTGGAGAGCAAAAAATCTCCTCATCTAGTATCTGCTTTTTGACCTTTGTAAAGAAACAAAAAGATACTTAATTTTAACTCTAGAAGAACTCTGCTTAAAGAAAACAAGATTAATTATTGGAAAACACCAACATTTTGTAGAATTTTGATTCTGTAGCAGAAAAGGAGAGAAATCGTGCTCAATTCACAAGAACAACTCCCACATACTTGTAAGAAGAAGAGGTGCTGAGTAATTTCCTGAACAAGCTCATCCTCAACTTTCTCAGGGAAGAATTTGGCAAGAAAATGAAATGTTATCGGAGAGTCCTTTGGAACTTCTTGATCCAGAACCTAGATCAATTAAAAAAAATCAACAAACTCATCAGATCAGGGTATTCCTATATTACTCTGAGAACTACATTATTCTCAGAACTTGTTCACACTGCTCTACCACCACATCTCACCCGTTTATCAGGCTTCAGCCAGGCATAAGTGTCTTTCACTGTGTATCGAAGGCCAAAAAACCACGTTTCCCTCAGACCGATGGTCCGGCACACCAGGTCAAACAAATCTTTCCCTTTCCATTTGACCTATAAGATGGAGATAAACAAAAACGGTATGGTAAAAAAATGGTAATACAGGGCACAGAATTAAAAACACATAGATATGCATGTTCATGTGTTTACCTCACAACTGAACTCCATTTCAGCATCCATAGTGCTGACTTTCACTTTAAAAGTCTTTGGTTGCTTCTTTTTTAGACCCAAAATCGACATTGTGACTTCTTAAGCACCTGCAAACATAAATATCTACTGTAATAGTCAAGTAAAAAAATATCCCCTGAGACCCAGTCATAGACATGGCCTTACAGCATGTTTACCAGGCATTTTGGGGAGGCACAAGTAAATAGAGAAATAAATGATATCAATATGTTTCTATGAAATATGAAAATGTTGGCAAGTTATAGCCTAACTCCCATTAATACACTTCTTTTTTCGTTACATGTAGCCCCAAGAACATATTAATATGCAAAATAAGATACAATGCATAGATACATTGTATAGAACGGGACCACCCATTTATGGCCATCTTTGCACACATATACCGGTATTGCATAAAGTAAAACACAACAGTATATCAAATCATTCGGTTATTTTTCATAACATAGTTGAGAATCATCTTTATGAAAAATTTTGGTTAGAAAAAGCCTGAAATAAAAAAATTGGACATAGCATACAACATTAATAAAATATATATTTTCCCCATTTGTTTCTTATACTTTTTTGATGGTTCTCAGGAGAATATTTTACATTTTGCATTTTTTAAAGTTAACATTTATTTAACAGATGTACAGCTGAGGAAATATACAGGAGATAATATCTAAAACTTAAGAATAAATAAATGGAAAACACTTAATATATGTTAAAACTAACATGTATATGTATATATATATATATATATATATATATATATATATATATATATATATATATATATATATATATATATACACACACACACACACACACACATATATTATTAATTAACTTATTGCATGCACTTTCATGAGTCCAGTGCTACTTTCACATGGCAGATGTATGAGACCGCAGGTAAGTCGCTAACACGCTAATAAGTTGTTTGTTTACATACAATACTCCGTAGATTAACTACTTCTATTAGTTTTCACGGTACATATTATTAGTCTTCACCCTTTTTGAGTCAGATTTTACACAGTCTGCCATGTTATAGCGAGCTAGCATGAAGAATACGACTTCACAGAGCTTGAGTTTCTTTCTTAAATCCTGACATAAAAAGTAACGTTACTCTTCTCCGTGTGCAGCCGCGCAATGGTACTTAAACGGTACAGAAATCATTTGCGAACATTTTTAAAGATTTAGGAATGAAAACAGCTAAATAACAATCAGCTACCTTGAATAGGTTGTGTGTTGAAACAGGCCCAATCCACGTCTTGGAGTTTCCGCTAAACCACAACAATGCAAACCGTATTTGGTTCGTTCCCCTAACGTACATGGAAATCGCTATAAACGAGTCGGAAGGTGTATAAAACTCTTAAAAATCGTCCATTTTCTTATTGAACCAAAAGTTGGGCGGTTGTGGAATATAAATCTGATGTTTTCTTGAGTAGAACGTGTTGGATAGGGAGTTAGCACTTAGCAGCACTTTGTTGTTTATTCTCTTTGCCGCCCTCTACCGGTACCTAGAATAACAGTTTAAGGAGTTTGTATTATACAGTTATTTGATTTCTGTCCATTCTCTCAATAAATAAACTGCATTTGAATGAGGAACTGAGGTTTGTTTTGTTTTTTTAGTTCATTAAGTTGGTTTATTAAGAAATATCAAATTTTGTATGTATTATGATCAAATATTGTGTCAGAATCTCAGTTTGCGTATGTAAATCGGCAGGCCAATATGTAGATTACATATTATAATTACATTACAATTATGCATTTTAGAAGAAGATTGTATCCAAATGTAAAGAGACATTTAACAGTTATATAAATGTCACATGAAATGTTTATAGTAGCCTATCTCTTGCCTTGTAAAGATGTCAAAAATATTCTCAACTTAGAAATTGCCCTAAAGAGTACCTGAATCTGTATAATTTTCCATAAAGGAATGGCGAACACCAGTCGGACCTTTTCTGATGTGAGGAATGTGATCCTGTCGGCTCATAAAAACACAGGAGCTCAGGATAAGGTTGGCTTCTATGATACCTGGGCTGAGAACTATGAGCAGGTAAACTTAAGGCAGCAGTTGGCTAATTTTTTTGTACTTTTTTGAAAACAATTTCATCTGTAATAATGTTGCTTTCTCAGGATGTAGCGCTACTGGATTACCGTGCCCCTTTGTTAGCGGCTGAGTGTGTGAGCTCATTTTTCACAGGTGACAGAGAGAAGGCCACTGTCCTGGATGTGGCCTGTGGAACAGGCCTGGTCTCTGCACATGTAAGCATTGCTTTATTCGAATGCTGGTGGGCACAAGAGAATGTGATAAGCTTGCTAATGCAAAGAGTGATGTCATTTATTTTCTTAATCCCATTTGTTTGAGAAAAGTTAAAGAAAATGGGGTTCCATCACTTTGTTGGAGTAGATGGATGTTTGACGATGCTGGAGTTGGCAAAGAAAACTGGACTTTATCTGCAACTTAAGCAGTGCCTGCTTGGTCATGATGAAATTTCAGTTGAAGCTGGTAATGAACCATACCACGCCGTGAACTTTAATGTTTTGGGCTTTTACTGTCTAAATATTACTGATTCATTTGTATTTCCTCATTGGTAATGTCTGTTTTAATTTTTCAGTTTCAAACTTTTGTAAAAAATAAAAATAAAACCTTAGCTACACATGTATATTAATGTAATGTTGTATACTGTAATGTTATTAAAACCAGAACTTTAATTGTTAACATTAATCTGCTCAATATACTGCTGGTTTAATCTATAGGACAATTTGCACATAAAGAATCCACATTTTGATTTCCCAAGTTTTAGCTGTTAACTAATCATCTGAATCATAAAACATGTTTGAGTCTTTTGTTGATAATGATATTGATATTTAAATTGGTTGGCACTGTTGCATTTTTTACTTTGATTCTCTCCTTTGTCTCAGAAACATATGATATTATTCTAATTGTTGGAGCTCTAAGCGTTGGGCAGGTGCCTTTTACAGTCATCAGAGAGCTCTGGGATGCTACAAAACCAGGTAACTTGTGCATTTCACATTAATAACATGAAATACATGCATGTTTAGTGTTATTGTTGTTATTAAAGGGATCGTTCACCCAAAAATGAGTATTTACTGTTAATTTACTCACTCTCAGGCCATCCAAGATGAAGGTGACTTTTTTTCTTCAGTAGAACAGTAAAGAAGATTTTTAGCTGAAACCGTGGTTCATTGTGATTCATATAATTGAAGTCAATGGGTGCCGTCACTTTGAAATTCAAAGAAACATATGCAGACAAAACAAAATGAATACCTGTGGCTCCTGAAGATACATTGAGTTCTTAAGAAACGAAACAACAGGTCTATGCAAAAAGGTCCGTGCATCTTTTGGTTATTTGATTTCCTGTTAGGAATGGAAAAACGAGAAATTAAAAACAGCTCGTTAATTCTTTTTTTTTTTTTTTTTTTTTTTTTTTTTTTTAAAAGTGAGATTTTGGCTCGATTTTTCATTTTTCGATTGTGGTTTACAAAACGGTTTATGGGTTCGATATTTCATTCACACACGTGAGCGGCGCTGTCACGCCTCTTTCATCTGATTGGTCAAACCGCTCCGCCTTCAGTACGAGCTTTTCTTTCTGTCAGGCAGAATAGGAGTGCGGCACTGACAAATGCACTTTAATAAAATAATGTCTGAAACCACCACTCACTGTTAACTACGCACAGTATTTTAAACAGAAATATGTTGCTGGTCACGTAATTCGTGCTGCTGCGACTTGCAAGCGACCCCATTAATGTGAGCCACAGTTACAATGAAAAGAAAGAGACAGAAAAGAGAGAAGCTAGAATCAGCGAACGTACATAAGCCTAATACTGACGAAATTAGCAGGGTTTGGGAATAATTAAAATCCTTGTCGGTTGAAGAGCACGGCATACCTTTAAAATGTTATTAGTTTTATTATAAAACTAATACAAATTTATTACATACTGAATTGGTCGATGTTTCTCTGAATTTTCTTTATTATGTTGGCTTTAGAAAGCCAGCAAATATTTAAACATTATTATTATTATTTATTATTATTATTATGAGAAATTGACTCCGCTTAGAACTTTAATGCTTCACCAAACTCGGCTCAGAACTTCAGACTGGTCTGACTCGCTTATATCTTTTCTAACTGGTTAGACTTACTTTCCCAAAAAATCAATTGACTTGCGTTATCTGAGAAATGAAGGGCGTAATACTTAATGCTGTCCACTAGAGGGGGCGACAGGATAATAAGTCTTTTTCTACTCTCTTTTCCTGTTTGCATCAGTTTAACTACACTGTGTAACTTTTTTAGTTTATTCTTAGCTAAAAACACTTAGTTCTTTCAAAAATATATGTGCTCATTAATGTATATTTACTTCGTTCAAGTAATAAAGTATTCTCGTGAGTGCCATTGAAAATACATACGGGTAAGGGGTTCTAATGTCGGTCGCCATGTTGCCCCTCCATCTTGAAAGTACTTTAGCCAAAGAGGGACATCAAGCTTCGCCTTTCGCGTTTTAACACTCGATGGCACCGTGTCGAGGAGGTCGTACTGGAAGCCATGTTAATCTTGGACTCCATTGGCCACCGTAGGAGTTAAAACGAAATCGAAATTGAGAGGAACAGAAACTAATATTCACTGGAAGGTCATATATATTTTCACCGCTAGATGGGGGTAAAAAACACAGTGTAGCTTTAAATGACAAATAAATGCATTGATTTCAGTCATAGGCCATATTCAAGCTGTACAACTAATTAAAACTTGAACCCTACTTCAAAGTTTGACACTGTCTAGTTTCTTTTAATATATTGTTATTCACACTGGCTTTTGCATTTAATGTTTGTCCATCTGGAACTTTTATTTGTCATGAGCTCCATATTTTAAGATGTACTAAAAAATATGATTCAACGACACAAACTCTGTTTTTACTCTGCAAATTTGTTTTCCTTTCAAGGCTATAGCCTACAAAATGTCCTGCTTTTTGCAATGGCTTGCCATACTGCCCAGAATAAACAATATTTTCTCCACACGAGATGTTTAAAAACCCTTCATGTAGTTTTTGTGAAGACGAGCGCATATCTTACAAAGGTTCCAGTTCTGTTTAGGCTATTGTAGTTCTATCTATCTATCTATCTATCTATCTATCTATCTATCTATCTATCTATCTATCTATCTATCTATCTATCTATCTATCTATCTATCTATCTATCTATCTATCTATCTATCTGTCTATCTATCCATATCTGTCTCTAAAAACTTGAATGCAAACATTTATGCACAAATATAGCTTAAATAGCATCTTAAAAAAGGTGGTCTGCTATATTTCACAAAGGAAGCCCATTTGTGCGGTAGTTAGCGTTATATGAGAAGGACATTCGGAATATTAGCCTACTGTAAATTAGCTGGCTTAAAAATGCGGATTGATAATTGCACAGTGACACAGTCATTCCAGACGCCTCCCGGTGCTATTTCTATTGGAATTGTGTAATCACAGATTATGAACAGATGTTTTACACAACAAGGATATATTCCCATTGGGTTGTTGGGTTTTCATGTTTTATGGGAACTTTAGACATAATGATTTTTATACTGTACAAATTGTGTTATCATGTTACAGTTATGGGTAGGTCATCTACACTCTTAAAAATAAAGGTGCCAGGAAGAACCAAAAAGGGGGTTTCACCTATAGTATCCAGCTGCAGACCCGCAGCACCACCAGTTTCAGAACCCCAGCGCCAGAACCGGAAGTAAGAGGCGGAGCTTACGTTCTAACACCAGCGCCAGGACCGGAAGTGAGGGGCAGCACTTACGTTCTAAACCGAGTAACGCCACCTAACGTTTTGGAGCGTAATTTGCTTAGACACGAAACGGCATTATTACACACGAAACGTCATACTTTATACTTATTATAATGATACATTAAGGTATAGTGCAATAAGCATTTTAAAACTTTGATTTTGTGTAATATAGTTGTATATAGTTATCCGTTTCATTGTATTATGAGAGTTACATCCTGATCATGAGGGTGAAAAATAATGCTTGAAACTTATGGTCATTTTATATAAAATATACTTTATTTCACAAGAACATGTGCAGCATGGATTTTTCTTTATGTAGTTAACAGTGAGTGGTGGTTTCAGACATTATTTTATTAAAGTACATTTGTCAGTGCCGCACTCCTATTCTGCCTGACAGAAAGAACTGAAGGCGGAGCGGTTTGACCAATCAGATGAAAGAGGCGTATCAGCGCGCCCACATGTGCGATTGAAATATCGAACCCATAAACCGATTTGTAAACCACAAACGAAAAATGAAAAAATCGAGCCAAAATCTGATTGCGTTGAGATCGCGTTAAATTACCTCATGTCTCAAAGCATTCTAATAATAATGGCAGGTAGGACATCGGAACGAGGGCAATGATTGGACAAACATTTTATGGTCCTACACCTTCCACAGACGATATATATAGCCTACTACATATAAATACATTTAGACCACTTAACTTAATGATTGCTATCAGGATGTTATGGAAGCAAATAAGAGACATAACTATTTGAAATTTAACAGCCACTGAATACTTAGTTTTGAAATATTTTATTTTGAAAAACATTTATCTGAATTGATTTGCTCTGAATTCACCCCTTTTAAATTATTTTACTTTGGAAACCATGTATCTGAATTTATTTGTTTCAAATTTATCTCTGAAATTTAAATAGGCCTACGAAAATTCTTGATTCTTGAAAATAATTTCAAAGGGGTGAATTCAGAGCAAATCAATTCAGATAAATGTTTTTCAAAATAAAATATTTCAAAACTAAGTATTCAGTGGCTGTTAAATTATGTCTCTTATTTGCTTCCATAGGATATGAAGAGACTTTCAACCAGCATAAAAATAATGTTTCTGTTCACCTACCGTGCCTTTAAGATTACATTAGCTTGTGCAATCTCAATCAGGAAGATTGAATTTTCACAGATTCCCAACATTTGAGCTACTGCGCATACGTCATTATGCGTCAGGAAGCTCGCGCTCCAGGACCGTTTGCGCTCAGGACCATTTGCCGAGGCTGTGGTTTACATGTAAAAATGTTGTAGATAATGTTCAGTTTCTTGCATACACTGATTGTTTCACTTCTTAAGATCTCAATGTATTGTCAGGAGTCGTGGGTATTAATTTAGTTGTTTTTTTTTACTCTGATGGCACCCATTGACTTTCAATAATATGAATCAAAGAGGACCACGGTTTCAGCTAAAAATCTTCTTTACTGTTCTACTGAAGAAAAAAGTCACCTATATCTTTGTATGGTCTGAGGGCGAGTAATTTAACAGCAGATTTTCATTTTTGGTGAACTATCCCTTTAAGGAACTTTAATTAAGTGTTTTAAGTTGGTCTAATTCAATATAATGGTTTAATTGATGTGATGTCATTGTTGTAGATTTTGTATGCATATAGAACGTGTACATTTCAGAGATTCTTCCTAAACTCCATCATTCTGTGTAACAGGCGGCTATGTGTGCATGACTACTAGAGGGAACGCTGATAACCGGCAGTACAAGGCTGAGCTGGAGAAAATGATTAAAGCACTTGAGGAAGAGCAGAAATGGAGCCGTGTGACTGTTGTTGAGGTGGAGGAATGGGAGAGAGCTGTTTCAGAACAGGACAGCGGGTACATTCCTGGTGCCATTTATCTGTATCAGAAAAGTTTTTAGGATCACACAAGGGCAACCCATGCTAGACCAAATCTGCACAGTAATAAACACACAGCTATTGTACAGAATTCTTATTCCACCAGCAGGTGGCAGCATTTTTTTATAAATCATATATCACTTGTTTGAAAAGTGTTTTTGTTCCCCAGAGAAGCACCTGGAACGAAGAGAAATGCCAAAACATGATCCATCTATGTGTTTTTTGGCACTAAATTATTTCACCTGGAACTTGTACACAGTGCAGTCACTTTAAGGTTTTTGTTCAAGTAAAGTCCATGAACCTAAAGGATTTCGTCAGAAAATGTCTGAGGTGTATCGTTACAAATCTACCATTCCCCAGTTACATCTAACCTTTCAGTTTGCCACTCCTCGATACTCTGACCGCTAGACTTTTGAAGCTGCCATTTCCGTTGGTGCCGTGTGACATAAATAAAACACACAAACAATGTTCGGTTTAGATTTTTGAGTGCGTAATACGAATACAAATATTTTACAGGACACATTCCCGTTTAAAAGGTTGTTGTTGAAATCCAATGTCATGATTTTTGGGTGTTATGATGTTGAAATTGCATTATTCTATATGTGCATATATCAATACCTAGAGACCATTAAAATAGCCTACATTTGATTTTATGTCACTAAGACAATATTTCAAGCACAGACAGAAATAAATGTACATGTGTAAGCAAATAAACATTACAAAATTCCACTGTTTATTTATTAACTTGCATTCTAGAAAAGTGTAGAACTGTCTTAAATCACAGTGTTTTGACTAAACAAATATTTTAAGGGCATACTTGAAGACATTCAGGAAGTGTTGACATTATACTTTATAACTTGTAACAGCTAATTCAAGGTTTTAAGCAAAACAGAAGAATATTGAGATTTTGGGTTGTTGTTTTTATATGGTAAGCGTCACTATAGCACACTCTGCCGTCTTTTTAAAGACTCTGTGTCCTGACAACATGCAAAGCGTTTTCAAAACAGATACTTTCTGTTGAACCGGTTTGGCTGTTTCATTCAGGGCTTGAGCTGACACAAGAATAGCTAACAATGAAGAGAGTGTTCCCTCTCTTGGAGGCTAACATATGAACCAAACCATTGTCCGTCTCTGTAAGACCACCTGTGTGGCCAAGGTCATAGCAGGGCTTTTATATGACTTGGTTTCAACCAAAAATATGTTCATTTTAGATTCTTAGTTAGCAGGTTAAAACACATGAAACTGAAGAATTTCCATGTTCGTTGAAGCTGTGTCATTTTTTCCCCCCTTTTTTTTCATTACAAATGAGAACAATCTACTCACTACTGACACCCATTTTATTCATGATATTATGTATGTAAATAACATAATGAAAACATTTTACCACATACAATCATGATTATACATTATTTAGTGCAAATATACACGGCAAAATGTATCAAAACTATTAAAATGAACTATAAAACAATAATAATCTTGACTGCTGAGGTCTGTGTGTAACCACAGTGCAAATCTTCATCTCAATCAGCTGCACTTCCTAAAGTGCCTCAAATTCTCTAAAAACAAAATCTAAATAAGCAACTGCGATCATTATCAATTTTACATTACAATATTCAGCCACTAAATTCATAAATTTATTTCTTCATTTGACCAGTAATTCCTAATTCACAGTGCTATGGCAGATATATGACTGTCCAAGTGCATGTAAGTCCGTCAGTCAACACAGATATTGCATTTTCAGTGTCTCCTTAATCAAATGGATGACTTAGGAGCATTTTCAGATGTCTAACTAAGTTCAGAGGGGCCCAGCAGCATTTGATCCATACCATCACCAATCAGCTGGGACTGTCCACGTGCCCCTGCCCTGCTCAGACTCTGGCATTGATTCAGCTCTGGCAAGCTGAGACTTTGTAGTTGATGGCCTGCTCTGGTGGGAGTCTGTGGAGAGTGGTCTGTCCAGATTCAGTGGAGCTTTCTGACTCCATTGGGACCTCACAGATGGAGTGGCACTCTGACGCGACCTCACGGAGATGGGCCGCATCCTGTGCGAGCCCGCCCTGCTGGACCCTGCCTGCGAAGAACGCACGATCAGGTACTTCACTGAAGGACCTCTGTCATCCTCTGTTTTGTCTTTGCAGATAGTGGTGCACAACATTCCTCCACTCAACATGAGGACAACCGATGCACCCCAACCAACATAAATGGCGGCGCCAATCTCCCTGCGCTGGGAATTGTTCAACAGCGGGTCGTAAAACGCTTTAACCACAATGCCAGCCGACCAGGAGACAGGGATGATGCAGAGAATTCCGGCGACGATCAACGTCACGCCGGCTGCTGTGGCAACTCTGGCTTTGGATCTTTTGGAACTGTTCATGAAGATGGTGCACTTTCCTCCGATGAAGGCCAAAACAAGGCCCACTGCTCCTAAAAGGACAGACATCACCGTGATTGCCCGAGCGGCCTGCAGATCTGAGCCAAGTGCGAGGGTGGACTCGTACGGTTTACATTGCATTTGGCCAGTGCTTTGTATAACGCAGCTCATCCAAATCCCCTCCCACATGATCTCTGAAGTGACAATGGTGGTTCCAATGAAGGCTGTCACACGCCACATTGGCATGATGCAGGACAGGAGGGCTCCCGTCCATCCCAGTAAGGCCAAGGCACTCGCCAACATGTGCATGCCAAGGGAAGCCATCTCGCTGGGGTTAAATGATACACGTCCACAGCTATACTGAGGCTTCTTCGTTTCTCTCACCGGTTAAAGCCTTTTTGAAGGCCTTGTTTCCTTCTTCACTCATTCCTGTATGCAGCTCAGCTTTCACTCTGGTGACAGTAATGAGGAGTTTGTATGCTAAAAAGAAAGAGAATGACTGAGGAGGCGTGTGCAGTTCCATAGACCATGCCTCCATTAGTCCGCTTGGTACCAGACTAACCAGATTCCTTGGACAATGGGCGGGTCATGTAAAAAGGGGAAGATGGGCAACTGTTTAGATGGAAATTTGCGTTGGACTCCTGAAAAGGGCTCAGGTGTTCGTGCGTCACTTGTGTACAGGGATCCAGATGCAGTTTCGATCTCACGCTTTTTGTGGTTTTTCTGACCACCGAGGCCGCCCCTATATCCCATAAAAAGTTCATAATTGATGCCATAATTATTCTTTTATGTTAAAAAGACCATGTCAAACCAAAAGTTCAGCCAAAATTCTGCAATCATTCACCCTCATGTCCTTTTGAACTGTAATGACTTTCTTTCTTCCATGGTACATAATAGAAAATAGAAGATATTTTGAAGAATGTTGTGACTATTCACTTGCATTGTGGACAAAAAAACACTGATACATTTCTCAAAATATGTTCCTCAGAAGAAAGTCAGTCACATAAGTTTGAAACAACGTGAGTAAATGATGACAGAATTTTGAACTATAACCTTTAAGAATGATTTCACTACTTTACTGCCATTTACGTTAATATTGCACATAAAATGTAAGGCAAATGTGGTTACTAATTTAAAGGACTAACAAGCAACTTTATAAATTGTAAAAGTTAAATAAAGTTATATTATTTGAATGCTAAACAGGATTGTTGCCATATTCTCAATCTTGCTGCTCACCTGTTTGCTTAGTGTCAAATGACTTGACATGATGAGTCACATGTTTTTTTGGAAACAGTTTTCCTAGATGTCTTAAAACAACAACGAAGAGAATGCTAAGGTCGCTCATTACATTTAGATTTTGATGTCATCATACCTAAGAGTTGACAGTAGTTTTGAGTCATTTCTTGTACCTTGGTGGCATATTGTGGAAAATACCTACTGGAAATAAATGTGAGGTCGGTCTCTTCCTGTTGCAAAAAACATCAGAATCTCAAGCATACATTTATAAACAGAACATGTTTATGTTGACAAAAACCTTTACTATTTACATTTATTGATCATTTTTTAATATTTATAAAGTGATATTTGATATCACTAGCTTGATATTTTATAACACTTAATAACTTTATATTATAAAGTTAATATTTTGTTTAGGGAAATACGCACTTAGTCACAACGTTTGCATTCAGTAATATTTTTTATTAAGTACACATTGCTACATGTCATATGGATAATGGTTACCAACTATAATATAATGTAAAACTATGAAAATAACTTTCTGGATAATGACGTAGTTTGCTGACTGCATATAAAGAACAGATTAGCTACAAAGCATGCTTGATATGTACATTTGAATATAGAATAATGAAATGAAAAAATATATTGAGTATTATTACACTACTGTTCAAAAGTTTGGGATCAGTAAATTTTTTTTTATTAAGATGCATTAAATTAACCAAAAGTGACTGTAAAGACTCTCACATTGTTGCAAAAAAGAAAAGATTTAAATAAATGCTATTCTTTTCATCACAGAATGGTGAAAAAAGTATCATGGTTTCCACAAAAATATTGAACACATCATCGGTTTTCAATTGATAAAATAGATTTAGTTTAGAAAATGGTTATTTTAAAGTGTAATGATATTTCACAATATTACTGTTTTGCTGCATTTTTAAATAAATTTTACCTTTGTGCGCATAACCCCAATGGTTTCAGTAGCCAAACTTTGTGCAACATTGCACATGCATTTCTTGAATTAATATACAATGAAAAAATATGAACACGTATAATGCATTAATATTTTGTGGCAATGGACATTCCAATACTTCATTAAGCTTCATTCATTTGAAGAAATTACATTTGAAATTTGTATGTAAATTAGTTCCTCTTCAACATTTTTTGTTTAGTTGATCTCAAACTTTTTATACATAAGCTTTGCTGCTGTCCACAGACCTAGCTTGAGAATACTTCACATTACTGGGAACATCCTCACTCGGTGGGCAAGAGCTGCAGAGGAGACCTCCACCCAGGAAAAGCAAGCCGGCTGAAGCCCAGCCAATGTAAAGTGATTCCCCGAGCTCCCTCCTCTGGCTGTCCATCAACAAAGGGTTGTAGAAGTCCCTGATTATGGTATTCGCAGTCCAGCAGATGGGAATAAGGACAAGAATTCCAGCGATGATGAAGATAACGCCGCTGGCGATGGCGACCTTGGCTTTAGACGCCTCGTCTTCCACGAAGTTGGTGCACTTTCCTCCCACGATGCACAGGAGGACTCCAAACACCCCAGCGATGATGGCGATGATCACCAAGGCTCTGGCGCCCTGCAGATCTTGAGGAAGTGCCAGCAGAGAATCATAGACCTTACACTGCATCTGCCCTGTGCTCTGAACCACACAGTTCATCCATAAACCTTCCCAGATGGTCTGTGAGGTCACAATGTTGGCTCCAATGAATGCTGTCACCTTCCAGTTGGGCAAGCCACAGATGACGATGCTTCCCAAGAAGCCGATCATAGCCAGGCATATGCCCAAGATTTGAAGTCCTGCGGACACCATGCTTCTTTACCTCTTGCTTTGAAGGAATGAATGTAAGATGAAGTTGGTGTTATAGCAGCCGTTAGATATATGTCTCTGTATTGTCATATGTAGCACTCACTTGTGTCTGGGGGACGGCTTAAGGTCTTTCCAACTAGACTGGTTTCATTTGTTTAGAGAAAGCTGTCGAACCAGTTTTGTTCAAATGGACCCACATCAAATGCTGGAAATTGTTTTGTTTTAAAAAAATTTTATTTGAAAGTCTAGTCAAGCCTGTGTTAGGCCTACATAAAAAAAGAATCTTTTATCATATCAATTGAAAGATCTCTTTAAGTGTAAATTATAGTTGCATGGCTAAAGGTTGTCTACACAAACAAATACTATTACAGATTTGAAAACTCAAGGCACCATTTACTGACTTTGAAAATGGTAACAAAGAAAAAAATGGGTATCATACAGTGGCCTAGTGCCACTACCAGACTTTCCTATTCCATAAACAACAAACTCAAACATGAGCTATGAAAAAAAAAATGTTTTCTAAAATCAACTCAGTCAACTCTGTGGATTCAGCCAACTCTAACTGGTCATGCAGACTGGTTTTGACTTTCGCCAACTTGCAATGCATTGCATTTTTAATCTTACAGTGATCAGTAGTTAATAGAACTAAAGGGATTTTTTGAGCCATGTGGCTCCTGATGATTTTGATGACATAAACTAAAATGTGTGTACGTGCATGGCGTGACGCTCAGGAGCAGATGGGAGGAGACCTTTGACCTTAGGCACTGATCAGCTTTTTGGCCAGTGTATTTCTGTGTTAGGCTGTGGCCTGGGGAGGAGAGGCGCCTGTAATGCACTTAAAAGACACAACAGCCATATCATATCTGTAAACTTAGAAGGAAAGGTCCTTGAAACGGGTATAAAACCCCCCGTCTGCTCTTCGAGGGTGTGTCACTCCTGGCACAGATTGAACTTTGTGTGTTTGGGACTGAACCTATTCCTGCAGGAATAAAATACTTCTTTTTATTGAATTTGACTCTGTATGACTCTTACTCAGGTGATGTTGACTGGTGGTGAAATTTTGCCTCAACAGGCTCTTGCGATGTAAGTGAACAAGACCAATTTTTAAAAGCAGAAATGTGAAACTTTACATGATTATACATTTTTATAGCACCTCAAACCAACATATGACCGTTTGTTTTAACACAATGTAGTTTGCAAAAAGAATGATGTTTCTGCATCCACCTTCAAGAGTTTAAGCTCAGCACCAAGGTTATTTTCGTAAACGAAAACTGAAACTAAGACTAAAACTGTAAAAAAAAAAAAAAAAAACATTTTCGTAAACTGAAATAAAATAGAAATTTTAACAAAAATGAAAAACCAAAACTAAACGAAACTAACAACAGTTATGCTACTGAAAAACTAACGGAAATAAAATAATAATTAGCAAAAATAAATTATGGTTTTGTAAGCTCCCATCCTGTATCGGACAATCAAGTTTTTCCATTCCACTGCGAGCTTGAGTCTCGCGTTTTTTTCAGCGTCTCGTGCATGACATGACGTTCTAAAAACGCGGCACTCAAGTTAAAATAAGTTTACTGTTTTAAAAGACGCGTTTCGAGACTTTGCGCTTTTTACCCATTCCACTGCCCCCGTCTAATTTAACCAACCCTAGAAGCAGAAATGGCCAAATACGTTTCCATCATGTCTATAGGCTTATGCAAATTACAGCTGTACCTTAATTCCAAGTAAAATAACCATTCCATGTGAAACTAAACAAGATACCACACATTAGACAGGAAACCACTAACCACACTGAGCAGAAAACGGAAAAAAGAAATAGCCTGTCTAGCCCACAAAATAATAAAGTATAAAAGTAAACTAAATGTCTGGTCTGAATAGAACGCATGAATATGAGTATAACTATGAGTAGGGCCTATATGATATTAAAATATACAATAGGCAAAAAGCAGATGGATCAATACGAGAATAATGTTTGAAAGGATTAATCATAGAAATAAACATAAAATAATAATCATACGCATATTTTTATATTTTTCTTATACACCTTTTTTTAACAAGATTTCATTTTTAATATGAATGAGTATGAATGAATAATTTTACTTTTAATTTGCATTTGTTTGGTTCTTTGTTCAATTTTTTATTATTATTATTATTAAGAGGTTTGCACACAAGTTAATAAACTGCAAACATTAAACTTTGCTGAAATTAAGTCTTTCCGTCCTTCGGATGAGACGTTAAACCGAGGTCCTGACTATGTGGTCATAAAAAATCCCAGGATGTCCTTCGAAAAAGAGGTGTAACCCCAGCATCCTGGCCAAATTTGCCCCTTGGCCTCTGTCCATCATGGCCTCCTAATCATCCCCATATTGGCTTCATCACTGTCTCCTCCCCACCAGTAACTGGTGTGTGGTGTGCGCTCTGGCGCAATATGGCTGCCGTCACATCAAACAGGTGGATGCTGCACATTGGTGGTGGTTGAGGACATTCACTGGCCTTTGGATTATTGCAGAAAATAACCCTGTGACCAACATTTATGATTCTTACACATTTTCCAGCAGCCATATCACCCTGTAGCCCAAGACTGGTTGCCCACTGAAGCTAAGCAGGGCTGAGCCTGGTTAGTACCTGGATGGGAGACCTTCTGAGAACACCAGGTTGCTGCTGGAAGCGGTGTTAGTGAGGCCAGCAGGGGGCGCTCACCCTGTGGTCTGTGTGGGTCCTAACGCCCCAGTATAGTGACGGGACACTATACTGTCAAAGAGCACCGTCCTTCAGATGAGACGTTAAACCGAGGTCCTGACTCTCTGAGGTCATTAAAAATCCCATGATGTCCTTCGAAAAAGAGTAGGGGTGTAACCCCGCATCCTGGCCAAATTTGCCCCTTGGCCTCTGTCCATCATGGCCTCCTAATCATCCCTATATACTAATTGGCTTCATCACTCTGTCTCCTCCCCACCAGTAACTGGTGTGTGGTGTGCGCTCTGGCGCAATATGGCTGCCGTCACATCAAACAGGTGGATGCTGCACATTGGTGGTGGTTGAGGAGATTCCCCCCTTCCATGTAAAACGCTTTGAGGACCCAGAAAAAGCTTTTTTAAATGATTATTATTATGTTTAAAATATGATGCATTTGGTGTATATGATGTACTAAGACATAGGTGGCATTAAGGCATGTGTCTATCTCTGTCCTGTGTGTGTGTGTGTTCATGCAAATAACATATGTGAAACCAAGCTTATGGTACTTACCACAAAATATATCATCAGCTCAGTGGTAGAAAACTTCTAGGTTGCCATATCTGGCTGTGTAAATGTTTATTTGGATAATACTATATTACAGACAGTGAGTTTTACCCACCTTCATGGGATGTCATCTTTTGATTTTCTATACTTACTTAGCCAAATATTATTTTAAGTATTCTATACAATAATCTCCTAAATATTATTTTGAATAATTATTCAGTTAAACCTGTTTCAAAAATATATATTTTTTAAATTAGTTTGTATTCTCTTCGTGGTCTCTGCATCAGAAAAGTAGATCACAAATTAAAATATTGTAGGCTACTGTCACCTTCACCTCCTTCATCTGTGTCTTCACTTCCCAACATTCCCTGTCATCACCTGCACCTGCACCTCATCATCCTGATCATCATCACCGTCACCTGTGTCCCATCACCCACATGCACTCACCTTCACTGCAGTCACTTGTCTGGTCTCGTCGATACTTGACTCACAGACTCTCCTTCAACCAACCTGCTACTTACAGCTTCCCGATCCTTCTGAATCAATCAATCAATCAATCAATCAATCAATCAATCAATCAATCAATCCATCAATCCATCAATCCATCCATCCATCCATCCATCCATCCATCCCTCCATCCATCCATCCATCCCCAGTGTGACTGCTTCCTAGCCATCTGCAAGAGAGAAAAGAACATTATCATTCAGCTAATGCCGAGTTCAGACTGCACGATTTTCAAAATAATCGTGTCACTGTTGTTTTCACACTGCACGACTGGGGTAACATTCAGTTGCTGCTGTGTTCACACTGCACGATGGATCGTTTCACACTGCATGACTTTACAAAAGAAAGAATCGCCGACAACTTCTGCCTGGTCCGTAAACTACGTTTCACAACCAAACAAACGCGAGAAGTGATACGGAAATAACGCAAGATGTGTGCGTGAGATCGGAGTTATCGCGCAACACTGAATTTGCTATTAAAAATGATAGCCTGTGATCCAAATTGTCTGTGTTGTGGCAAAAATTCTCAAACAAACATCACTGCGTAAGAGACACTCAGAGTCAAATTATATAAAAATAGAAGTATTTATTCTTGCAAGAATAGGAGCAGTCTAATACACAGTTGTTACCCTGTGCAGAAGAGTGACACACCCCCAGACAGACTGAACTAGCTTTTATCTTAGTTTCAAGGCCTTCTTCCCCCCAGAGCCTTCCTCCCAGTAGTTTTCCATAGACGTCACTAGTTGGCCCACTAAGCTCCCCTGCACCAAATGGCCTTCTGACATCTAGGTCAGAGGTCCTTGTTCGTCTGTTCTCTGGAGTGTCTCCCTCTTCTGCCTCCCCAGGTACATAAACAGAATCCTCTCACTACAAGTGAGAGACACACATGTGACATTCTTTGAATCATCTATATTTTACTAAAGATCAATGAATATCATTAAAATTGCCACTACAACTCCTCACTTTTTATCATTCTGATTACCCATAATCACAATAATAAACAATAAGACAAATTTTAAGTCATATCATCACACTTATACTTTTCATCTCTGATTTTTGCATAAATGATCACTCTCCTTGAACCTGTGAAGAAAAGTTTAGAATGAAGAAGCATAAGGCTGTTTTTGTGGGGGAAAGGCCCCGTAATATTTTAGCAAGCAAGTAAACATTTCACTGCGTCGGGCTAAGTGAGAAATCTCTGTTCCTGCGCTCCTGTAAACAGACCCTCAGTCACGACAGTAAGGAAAAGGTAGTTATAACATAGCAAGGAAACAACCAGATAAAAGTAAAATAAAAATCCCTCAGTTTCATACCCTATCTTTGTACGCCATCTCGTAACACGGATGACTGCTGCTTTTAACCCTCTTTAAATCTTTGCCCTTAATCTTTCTCAGAAAATAAACAAAATAGAAGAAAAACAAACAGAACATACATTTAACACATATCTCACTGTAGCTCCCGCTACCTGTGTCGTCACATAATTTTGTTCATCCTTGGGATAGACTGTCATTTTCACCAATTGAACAGACAGCATGTTTCACCTGTCACTGTAATCATATTCACCCATGAATAACAAAATTATTAGAATAACAATCCTAACTCCTATCATTAAGCCTTTTCCATTAATCTACGCCCATCTCCATATTTCATTTACTTCTAATTCAATTTAGTAAGCTCTATTTAATGCCATATTTAACAAAATCTAACCAGAGAAGTCTTATAATTTTATCCATTCTTCTAACCAATGCAGTTGTTCAATATTAACTCTAATATTTCCATTACGGACACAATCAATATATTTTCATTTACAATCAAATCAATACTTTTAATTCAAACATGCTGTGGTTCTACTTAATAAGCTTCAACAATTATCCCTATAATTTACATTAATTAATAGATCTTCTCTTCCCAAAAACATTTTCCTTAAATATTTCCTAATGAATAAGTAACCAATCAAATCTTTTGATCTACTGTATATCAATACTAAGCCCTATTTTGATTTAATCAAATCAAATCCTCAAAATAATCACAAAACCACATTCTTAAACCATTAGTCGGTTCACATCCTCCTCCAGGCGTGTTGATAATCTCGTTCGCCCCATGGACTATGGGATGGTTGTGGCCTGTTGGTGTTGTCTAAGGTGAGAGGCTTGGACCCAGGTGTCACATTCTCCAACCATTTTCTGATCCTTATAAGGGTTTCCCTTAAATCACGACCGCACCCCCACTGGAGTGAACTGTCACCTGTGAATGGAGACCTTAAGTATTTTGTTAGTGACCGCTTGTCTAGCCGCTCGTCCCCTTTGGTGTGACCTGTGGAATCAACCTGAAACATTATCACCGTATAATTTCTCGCTCACTAAATAGCACTCAGGATCCTTTTCCCCTGAAAAACAATATTTATACATTTGGAACAGAATCAGTTCTGTTTTCTGCAACCCATCCTGACATTCTGTAAAAGGAAAATTTATGTTATGCGCTGCGCAGGTGTGGCACCTTTCTGCTACAATAATAACCCAGGCCAGGATAGTTAGTCAAATTCATCCATAGCCATCATTCTATAGGGGACATTCTCCCCTGTATCCAAAAGTCTGCATGCTCTGTAAAGAAAAACAAATGTCGAGGTTATTTTCAGATAGTAAAATACGTAGTTTCTTTTGTCTGCTGTGCTGCCATGGCCTTCGCTGCTGCATCTGCCCTGGCGTTTCCTGTTGAAACAGTCCTGCAAATACATGTACAGACAGCAAATTTTGTTTGGGACCCAAGTAAACCATATTTGGCAATTGTTATACCATCTCCCTCTTGATGCACGACACAACTCGAGCATCAATTTAAACTAATTTGATTTGCCATCAACACCAACCCAAACGGCGTCCTTCAGCCAAATTTTGCCCAGACATCCTTCTCTGCCTCTGAAACAAAAAAATATTACATTCTTCACTTAAAGCCCAATCTCATCTTCTTATCGAAGTATTTGAAGGGCAACGTCCCTGAGTCTCACAGCGAATCTTGCTTTTCAGGCCTGTTGTTTGGTCTCTCAAGTCAGTCATCTACAAACATTTCTAAAGTCATAAATTTTCAGGTCAGGTCGTGCTGTACAGACTTGGTCAATGTCAGTCAATCATTTCTCCCCCTTTGTTCACAATTATCATAAATGTTAAGGGCTCTCTTGATACTTCGAAATTGACTTAGCCAATATGTCATTTTGTTGTTGCCATCAAATCTACAATATTTTCATTTATCTCAGCCCATGCCAGATGGTGATCTACAACTACACAATTCCAATTTACACAAATACTTAAACTGATCCAGAACATAATTCAAATCGACATCCTGCATGACAAAAGTATTACTACCAGACAGAGCTTGATGTCCAATCAACTTAAAGCTCGTCCCATGTTCTGTATTGTCTTTTCAACCGTTCCACTCAGAATTATCGGCTTCTTTAAAATTTGTCATTTGCCTTAACCCATCTGTAATGATAAAACTGTTCTGTTCTAATTTCAATACTGTTCTAATATTAGTACCCCAAACTAATACATACAACATAAAGTGCTGTCACCATCACACACACACTCATACTAGACACACACATGTTAACTGCTCATTCTCAATGTTTGCCCTTTCCTTATATCATCGTTAAAAGGATTTAAATTTTAAATAAGATTTTAAACTTCACATATTTTCATTCTCAATGTTTGCATTTACAAATACAAATTGCCCTTTATGGCAATTGTTTCTTTAAACATCTCTGTGTCTATGATTCTTCAACTGAAACTGTGCTTTACTACAAATAGCTTATCACAGATAACAGCTTTGAGCTGACATTGAATGAGAGAGACTCTGAGACATTCAGGACTGGCTCACTGCACTCTCATAAACTTCTAACATCAAACTTTTATCTACCATCCTATAACTCTATCCCAGCTTAAGGCATATTTGCCAGAAATTACATGTGTTTCCAAATAAACATAATTTTTATAGTTGTCTTTATTTAGACATTACAAATTTCCACTCAGATTGAGTCTCTGTTGCACTGGCAGTTTCAGCCACAGTACACATCAGATCCAGATAAGCAAACTGTTTCATTACAGCCAATAATAAACTTATCTTTGAAAGCAAAACATCAGCTTCTAGTTCTTTCATGGCCAACTTTTCAAGCTGTTTGTTTAATCAGCATTCAGCAACTGTTAATCCAGTATTGCTTCTGCTTACTTGATCTTAAATAAAAATAATTATTTTAGTTCTAAATAATGTTTCACATTTCTCAATCTTGATTTTAGTGTCAAGTTCTCAATTACGTTAACTTTGACAAGGCCAGCACTCTCTGCTTGATACATCTCTCCTTAATCTAAACCCTTTCTAAAATGTTTAATTAAAACACAATCATCCTGTTAGTTACTTTGATATATTTTGCAACTCACATTTGTTGGAGTCATTAAATTTGCATCAACCTGTATTCATCAATTCACTATTATAGATCTTTTCTTTCTTATACGATTCACTTTAAGACTTCAATCCTTTTGACCTTGTTTTTTATCTCTTATTTCTCAGACGAAAAATGTTACTGTCGTCATTTAAACACTGATCTATTTTCAAACCCACATTATTATCAGAAATGTGTCACTATCACATTTTCAAACACCTTCTTGGTGGGCATTTAGTTACCTATTAAATTGTCCTGATGACCACCATTAAAACACTCTCTGTCATCTAGTGAATTTGTTTCAGCCTCAACTTCAGCATCAGACACCTGTCCTTGACTATAGTTTGATCACTGTGAGCTTGCAAACGGCTCCAACTTACTGCACACTCTTGAAGCAGTGTGTGTCCCATTTCAGGAATGTAAACAGAGCCACTGATAAGCAGTCCCCTGTATTCCTTTACAGTCCACCATTCGCGGATTTAATCACAATAGCCAAATCATACTCTTCATCATTATTATAGGCGGAACATAATTTTATGAGCAGCACAGAAAATGCTCAAAATATTCGAATTTGTTTTCTGTCTTTACACATTTCTCCCAGCTTATCTTTTACAAAACATCATCTGCAAATCTCTTCAAAGTGAGATCTTCTGAGCAGAGCTGTTTACAGCATTTGCTCTCTTCTGTCTCACTATTTATTTATTTATTTATTTTCCCGGACTGTTCCGTTACTCTTCATAAAGTGTAACAATTTGTACATCATTATTTTCATTACAACTGGTTTGAAGCCTTTTCCCTTCCATCACATTATTGTCTCAGTCTTATCTCTACTGTTTCTCCAAAACAGATTATATTACTCAGTCCGTAAATTACACAGACAACCATTATAGTTACTTGCTTCAATACCCTTATTTTCTTAAACATTAATAAAATAAAGCAGATATATCATCATTTCAATCATTATTTTATCAAAATCTAGAATTGTTCCCCATTCTGCTTAAAACATGTTAATCCCTGTCAATCATACAATGCCTTATTATATTTTAAAACTGACTTTCCATTTCACCATTTACACAGTTAATTTGACTTCCATAAATTCTGTCAGACCATGTCTATTTTCATCACATATAGTTTTCTACTATATTTCTCCTTTCTTTTCTCAAACATGCCAGTTCCTTCATTATCTAACCAGTACATGATTGTTTGAACAATCCCCACACACACATATCTCACACACCAACCTTTTTGTTTTTTCACTTCCCTCTTCCACCAAGTCTCACTTACAGTTCCCTCTATTTCACACAGACAGCCTTATTGCTTCTTGCTACAATCCTTGTCATATAAATTTAAGTTCTATAGACATCTAATGTCATGCATCCATTTACTGGATGAAGAAGTAAAAAAAACATTATTTCTCCTGGCAGTTTGACATTTTATCTTCAAGCCAACAATCCATTATCTGTTCACATTTTTTTTTCACACATGTTGAACACAGACACAACTTTTGTTTCTCACTGCTCTGTTCAACTGATTCCCGCACCATCTTTAATGTTGTGGCGCTCAATACCTCATTTGACAAAACACCGGTGTACCAAATTTCATAATTTCGCTCTGAGACTTCCCCATACTGGCTGCTTTTCTGTTCTCTGTGGATTTCTCACCGCGCGTTTTCTTTAATCTGTTAGGCGTCCCTAACAAATCCGACTCTTTTCTTTTAACCCAAATCGGTCGGGTTGCACTATTAGTGCCCTCCTAATTAAGGTTTACCAAAAAAAAAATCTTTTCTGGCTCCCCCTAATTAGCTTCAGCACCTAAAAAACAATTTGCTCCGTGGTGGAACAACTGATTTTCAGGTTACCTATCTGTTTGAAACCTCTTGATCCGCTACAAATCTCAGTTAATCTCAGATAATTTTCGTATCTGTTTGAAACCTCTTGATCCGCTACAAATCTCATTTAATCTCAGATAATTTTCTCTCGTATCTGTTTGAAACTTCTTGATCTATATATAGATCTCAATCTCAGATTACGCACCACAGAAACAGCCCTCAGCCAATATGGTTCAATTTCTCTCTTTCCCCTCTATTAAACTGAATTTAAATGACCCTTACCAGAGACGTTGTTTCGTGCCACTTGCGGGTTCTTTAGATTCCAGTGGTCGATTCTCCCGGCCCTGATATCGGTCGGCCCCTCTCTCTCAAGTTTACGAGGTAGAGCTGGAACTTACTTAGTCCAGGTGGCCAAACACCGTCCGATCTCAGGTCCAGGGAAACACGTTCAAGGAATATCACTTCTGACACCAAAACTGTTGTGGCAAAAATTCTCAAACAAACATCACTGCGTAAGAGACACTCAGAGTCAAATTATATAAAAATAGAAGTATTTATTCTTGCAAGAATAGGAGCAGTCTAATACACAGTTGTTACCCTGTGCAGAAGAGTGACACACCCCCAGACAGACTGAACTAGCTTTTATCTTAGTTTCAAGGCCTTCTTCCCCCCAGAGCCTTCCTCCCAGTAGTTTTCCATAGACGTCACTAGTTGGCCCACTAAGCTCCCCTGCACCAAATGGCCTTCTGACATCTAGGTCAGAGGTCCTTGTTCGTCTGTTCTCTGGAGTGTCTCCCTCTTCTGCCTCCCCAGGTACATAAACAGAATCCTCTCACTACAAGTGAGAGACACACATGTGACATTCTTTGAATCATCTATATTTTACTAAAGATCAATGAATATCATTAAAATTGCCACTACATCTGTGCGCTGATTTGTAGCGAAAAATAAACAGTTTATGCAGGAAGAAATGGTTGGGAAGACGAGGGGAGCAAGGACTGTGTTTTGCAAAGAGAGTTGGGGATAAATAAATAATTTTGCAAATGTCCTGCTGTTGCTGCTGGTCATGCAAATGTTTGTGCTTTATTTCTGTTTGATATAATTGTAAATATAGGCCTATCTATAAAAATACTGATATTCTATAACACCTCCCCGAACATCCTGCTGTCCTGTATCTTGCTCTCTCATTGGCTGTCGGTCATCGCCGATGTAGTTTTCAGTCAGAACACTTTCACACAGCAGGATTGTGAATCGCCGACAGGTCCAGATATTTAGCATGCCAAATATCTCACGGGCGTCGGCGATAATCTCAGATCGCGTCTTTGCTCATTCACACTGCGCGATTGTCACTCGCGTGAACGAGCACCGATTTGCCTGTGATTTCGGGCATTTGTCGGTGATTTCTCAAAACCTGTCGGCGAGCCAAAATCGGGACTAAGGTCGTGCAGTCTGAACTCGGCATAAAGCTGCGTTCACACTACGCGACTTTGTCGATGCAGGTCGCCAGTGGCTGCGCTGGAGGGCGTTCCCACTAACTGGTTGCCTAGTAATGTTTGTGAGTGACATTCACGGATGTTACTCTATACAACAAACACGTTTTACTGCCGCTACAAACAAATATTTTGGAAGGAAAAGTCTTATGAATGGAATCAGTACATAAAATGCATAATATTAAAGATGAACGAGAAACAGTGAGTGCTCTTTGCCATCGCGGCTATTTAACTGCAGCAAACGGGCAAATACCACTGACTTCACTCCTATTGGTTGTCGCTCGCGAAAATCGCTCTTCATTTGCATAAAGTTCAACTTTGTCGCGTCGCTGGACACGCCCCAACGGTCGCTGTCGCGCGTGTCGCCGGAAGTCGCCCGCTCGAATGGTATCGTGTCGCTTGGTCGCGTGTAGTGTGAACGCAGCTTTATCCATCTGCACAAATAAACGTTAATAACTTACCATCCAGTCTGTTCCTTCTGTGAGCCCTGACAGCTATAAAAAGAGCTCAAAAATCACATTCATTTTAATTTTATTTTACAAACTATTTATTTGACATTTTCACTTTTCTTGTCACGTTTATATGAATTAAGATCAAATATTATACCACTAGTTGGTTACTTATGGTAATATTTTGAAATAAAAAGGTAGATATAGAGAACTGAAAATTCTAAACATTGTCGCTTTATAACTATAAACATCTCTGAACAAAAAACGGAACACTGTACAGACATAAAACAGATTTAAGACAATGGCAGTGAAACAAATTTTGAATTCTTCTTTCATTTGCATTTTCACATTTGCAAATGAATATAATTTATTTTTTCAGGATTATGACAAAATTAATAAAGTTATTGTATTATCCATTTGTACAGAGACTACAGACAGTCAGATGTTCTTTAAGGGTGATACCATCCCCCCCCCCCCCCCCCCCCCCCCCCCCCCCCCCCCCCCCCCCCCCAACAAACATATAACAGTCCTTATATCTTGGCAGCTCTGAATAGAGCCAGTGAGACTTTTTCATCTTCCAGGAAAGAGAGTCATGTCACCTAAGTAACTTAAGGCTTAATACGCACATCTGGTCAACATCTGTTGGAGTATGTGCTGATGAGCAGCCCTCCACCTACAATCAGCAGAACACCGGCCACCCATCCGACATAGATGGAAGCTCCCAGCTCTCCTTTTCTCCCTGCTATTGCTTGAGGATTATAGAAGTCCACAATAATGACATATGCCGACCAGCTGACAGCAACAAGGCAGGTTACACCTGCAACTATATAGACAGCACCAGCTGCTATTCCAATGTTGGTCTTTTTAAGACGCTCTTCTCTGTAGAAGGTTGTGCAATCGGCCCCCACAACCGACAGTCCAATGGCAACCACGCTGACAGCGATGGAGGCACAAATCAAAGCTCGAGCTGCCTGGAGATCTTGAGTCAGAGCCAGGACGGAGTCAAACGCTTTGCACTGCATATGACCGGTGCTCTGCAGGACGCAGACCATCCACAAGCCTTCCCAGAAAACCTGTGCTGTCACGATGTTTGCTCCCATGAAGGCCGTCACTTTCCACATAGGCAATGCACACACTAGGATAGTACCACATAGGCCTAACACAGCCAGACATACAGCCAAGATCTGTCGACTCCTCATCTTGTACGGAACACAGGCGATTCATGTGCAATGAAAAGAAGGAAAGCGCCGTAGTTGTGAGAGCAAGCGACTATTGACAAAATGAATGCTCTTCCTTGTGCCGTAGGTATTGGTATATTTGAACAAAGAGAAAGGGGAGGAAACCTGTATCGAGTTTCCTGCTCGACTTGATTCTTTTACCAAGTCCACATTCATAGAAGTACACAATTAAACTAAGCAGTGGCTTCCCTAAACTCAAAACACTGCAATCACTGACTGTTTTTATTAATGATATATTTCAAAAATTAAAATTCCGTCTTTATTTTCTCACCCTATAATATCATTCCAAACCTGATGCTGTTTATTTTTTAATGTATTGTTTCCATAAAACAACACTTAAAGGGATAGTTCGTCGTCGTCGTCGAGGGTTACTCCTTTTGTACGGCCGTCTGCCGGAAGCCAGTGTAGTCGTTAAAGTTTTAGATATGGATATTTTTCTTACACAAACGCATTGCTTCACTCCAGACGGCTTTTATCATGGATGGATGCACTTTATGGACTTCAAAAAATATACAGCCATTCACTGCCATTATATGGCTTGGAAGAGCCAGGACATTTTTTTAATATTACTCCGATTGTATTCGTCTGAAAGAAGAACGTCATATACACCTAATGAGTTGAGTGTGAGTAAATCATGGGCTAATTTTCATTTTTGGGTGAACTTGAACAAGACTATGCCTTAAGTACAACTTAAATTGACTTAAAAATTAGTTGAACCTTGTAAAACTTAGAAAAAAAAAAGTTGAAAATTGCTTAACTTATTTTGATGAGTAAAACCAATTGTCATAACTTGATCATATATTTTTTTTACAGTGGGTTTAGGGACAGACCACAATCATTATAGTAGGCCAACCTGCCACCCTTTTTCACTGGCCTTTGGATTATTGCAGAAAATAACCCTGTGACCAACATTTATGATTCTTACACATTTTCCAGCAGCCATATCACCCTGTAGCCCAAGACTGGTTGCCCACTGAAACTAAGCAGGGCTGAGCCTGGTTAGTACCTGGATGGGAGACCTTCTGAGAACACCAGGTTGCTGCTGGAAGAGGTGTTAGTGAGGCCAGCAGGGGGCGCTCACCCTGTGGTCTGTGTGGGTCCTAACGCCCCAGTATAGTGACGGGGACACTATACTGTCAAAGAGCACCGTCCTTCGGATGAGACGTTAAACGGAGGTCCTGACTCTCTGAGGTCATTAAAAATCCCATGATGTCCTTCGAAAAAGAGTAGGGGTGTAACCCCGCATCCTGGCCAAATTTGCCCCTTGGCCTCTTTCCATCATGGCCTCCTAATCATCCCTATATACTAATTGGCTTCATCACTCTGTCTCCTCTCCACCAATAAGCTGGTGTGTGGTGGGCGTTCTGGTGCAATATGGCTGCCGTCGCATCATCCAGGTGGATGCTGCACATTGGTGGTGGTTGAGGAGATTCCCCCCTACCATATGTGAAGCACTTTGAGGTCCCAGAAAAAGCGCTATATAAATGTAACGAATTATTATTATTTTGTTCACCATGATAATCTTCACAAATGAACTATTATGAATTATAAAGCCTAAATGCAACAGACAGAAGTAAGGCTAACTGTGTGCAAAGGCAGCAACAGTGTCTTGCCACAAAATATGTACTCAGCGCAATATGCTGACACCACACTGACCACCTTTCCATGAAGTAGGCTAGCATGCGACCAACTAAAGTTTGATTCCTCACTTTGATAAACTTCACAGATGTAAAAACATTTTGAATTGAGACGGATTACAGTCAGCAGAAATAAACCACTCAAGTTGCATGATTTCAACATCACCATTACACTTCTGAATATTTTCAGTCTTTATTTGGGAACAAAGATTAAATATTTTCCTTAAAGATTAATTTAGAATAATTTGCAAGTACGCGATTATAAACGACGCCGTAAAAGCAGCAGGTCAGCGATAGAAGGGTTTCATTTTGGTGACCCTGAGCAACCCTGCGCGAGCTCAATTGAGCATGTGCATAGGTTGCGCTGTACAAACAATGGCGCCACCAGGGGACCCCACTGGCCACCCCAATGGCCAGTACAAATTTTAGTAGCATCAGTTATGCATTTTATAAATAAGTCAAAATATTCTTTAGTAAAAGAAGACGCGGAATTATGTGTCGTGACGTGCTTTTTAAGTGCCAAACGGTTACAGTAGCATACTGTTTCAGCAGCTTTTTGATGTGTCTTTGCCACGTTTTGACAAGCAGGGATGTAAACAGCGCGCTTTTCGGCGCCTCCCGATTTTTTTCACTTCAGTTTGGGTGACAAAGTCATCTGAAGTCATTCCATAGCTTAATGTGAGGGACAGAAGTCTATTTACATCATTAAAGTATACGGAAACTCGTTTTCCCTCCTCTGCGGCTGTCAATCATTCTCCATTCATATTCAAACAGCGCGCGCGCCTCTTGGATGCACGGTAAAACTCTCTCCAATATGATATATTCACATTATAATGTATATTTATATAATGTAACATTATCTGTAGAGGCTGTAGATTTGCATAAAATTACTTTATTTTGTTGGAGTTTGTTGCTGTTCACTACCGTGTGCTTGCTAGATCACACACATCACAAGGACTATGAATCGGCATCAAACGCACAATAACTGGAATTCAAAACTGTGAAACAAAGGAACAAATCGCACTAGGATTTGTGCGCTCGACATTTCTTCGCTTTGTGACGTGAACTTTTAAATGCGCACTTATGCAGCGCTGCACACTGTGACTCCATGTTGCTTTGAGCACATCATTCTGCACCCGCGATGCGCATACACGCTGTGTGCGCTCTGTTTTTCATGTTATCATGGGTTTGCGCACTGAAATATTATTAAAAGCCAATATATTTTGTTATACCTAGCCTGCTCAATACATTTAAAATAAGCATAATTTAATTGCATATTATTTCTTTGTAGTGTAGGCTATATATGCACTTCTGAATTCTTGACATTCATAAAATTGTGAAATGTATGATTGCCTGATTGAATTTTATAAGATAACTAATAGTAATTTGTTTTATTAACATATTTAAATTTTTATAAAATTACTGTGCAGATTTTTCTAAAGAATTGCTTTTTCCTGCTGATTTATACACTCATTAAGTTTATTCAAAATTCATAATACATTTATGAAATATTTAAAGGTCTTAACTGTAATCTTACACTGCAAAATAATAACTTAAAAAGGATTAAATTCATCACAATTATGTAAGTATCTGGAAATTTTCCGCGGGGCGAGGGCCCTTATATATATCATATCTATATAATATATATCATTATATATAATATATATTAGTAGGGCCCTACTAATATCATTAGTAAAAATTAAATATAACACAATAAACCAAAGTATATCAGTAGGAGTTTCCTTAAGTCTTTCTGATAGTTTTCAACAGGCCGGTTTACTACAACAGTAGAATACAATTCTGAAATTATGGTTTATAGTTTTGGTGTGCCACCCCAAGATTTTAAGTGGCCCCATCTGGCCACCCCTATGAAAAATTTCTGGAGGCGCCACTGCGTACAAATTGAGTCATTTAGACAGTGTAAAAAAAACATACAATTTATTGAGTTAAAAATTGGCATGCAAGACAAGTAAAGTGCATCTCTCTTCCCTAACAAACAGGAGAGTCATTAGTCCATAAAGTCTGAGTTTTACACATAGGCCCCTGGAGCAGAACTCGGAGCGGAGTACTTGACGGAATATCCACGACCCGCACTCTTCGGGCACTGGCAACAGAGAAGCGAGCCCCCAATGAGCAGCAGACCAGACGCGCCCCATCCGATGAACAGCGACGCTCCCAGCTCCCGCTTCTGGGCCTCAGGCAGAATGGGGTTGTAGAAGTCCCGGATGACGGTGTGCGCACACCAGCAGACCGGGATCAAGCAGAGAACACCACCAACCAGAAAGAACACCCCGGCCGCGATCCCAACTTTGGTCTTTGCGTCCCGGTCTTCAATACAGTTGGTGCACTTGCCTCCAGCGACGGCCAGAAGAAATCCCAGGAAGGTCACGAGGATGGAGATGATAACCAGAGCTCGAGCAGCCTGGAGATCTTGTGGTAGCGCCAGCATGGAGTCATAGACCTTGCACTGCATCTGTCCCGTGCTCTGCTGCACGCAGTTCATCCAAAGGCCTTCCCAGAAGATCTGTGCGATCACGATGTTGTTGCCAATAAACGCACTCACCTTCCACATGGGGAGCGCGCAGATAATGATTTCCCCAAACCAGCCAATAATAGCGAGGGCAGTGGCCAAAATCTGAAGCCCAGCGGATGTCATTACGTTCTTGTGTGTAAAGTATCAGAGTCTATCACACGAATGAAAGATACAATTATTTATAGTGGCTTTTAGAGGCGCGGTTTCTAAACAATGTGATTTGATTCAGCTGGTGAGGATTTTCCGTCTTTCCTCCTTTCAGACCAGGGGCGGAGCTGGGGGGTGGCTGCCATGAAAATAATCACGGCCACCCACTGGCCATCCCGATCGTAATTGTGATCTATTATTTTATTTATTTATAATAATAATAATAATTTCTTAGATATTGATCAAAATGACCTCGATCGATCATGGCTAAACGATTACGTTCGACTGCGAAACTATCATCACTTGCCGCGTTTCCATTACCCTTCAAATTGGGCAAATTAAAATTGCGAATTGAAAATACGCACAATGGAAACACGTCAATTTCGCAAAAACTCTCTCGTACGCAAATAATAATAGGCCTAATAATAATCATCATTATTATAGTAGCCTAGTATTTATTAGGCTACATATTTAGAAGACACTTTTATCCAAAAAAGGAACAAAGCAATTCGTCAAATGTCATTCATAATACAGGTTAGACAACAATAATAGCCTACAGGGTAAGATTATCACAAATAAACACAAGATTTTGGCGCATATCCAAGTGTTTGTGCGGAGTGTGGAGCGCGCATGGCAGGGAGGCGCGGGCGCGAACACTTGCATTTTCCTATCAACAGTGGAAACAACTTAAAATACTTGATCATTTCTGGTCATACAGAAAATAATAATACATTATTCGCAACTACTTTTATTTGTGTAAACTTAACTCTAACAAGAAAACGTTGTGCTTTTGTGAAATAGGCCTAAGCATGCAAGACATTTGCATCGAATTTGAACTGAAACAAAATATTACCTATGTATGGAAGCAAATAAGAGACTTAACTATTTGAAATTTAACAGCCACTGAATACTTAGTTTTGAAATATTTTATTTTGAAAAACATTTATCTGAATTTATTTGCTCTGAATTCACCCCTTTTGAAATTATTTTACTTTGGAAACCATGTATCTGAATTTATTTGTTTCGAATTTATCTCTGAAATTTAAATAGGCCTACGAAAATTATAGATTTACATTTTAAAAACCTGAATTTTGATTAATATTTTTCAATGCTCACAAATTCAGATAGCCTACAAAACAAAACAAAAATCAACTTACAGAATTTCAGATCAAATCAATTCAGGTTGATCAAATTCGACTGCTCAAATTCAGATCGAAAAATTCAAGTTAAATATTCACGTGGTAACATCCGGGCTACCCAGGATAGGCCACGCCCACACCGGGGGAAAAACAATCCAACCGTCTTCATTGACTTTGCATTGCGAGAGGCTGCAGATAAAATAACTTCAAAGGGGGGAATTCAGAGCAAATCAATTCAGATAAATGTTTTTCAAAATAAAATATTTCAAAACTAAGTAGGCCTATTCAGTGGCTGTTAAATTTAAAATAGTTAGGCTATGTCTCTTATTTGCTTCCATACTATGTATAGGCTAAGCTTGAAATGTCCACTTTAAAACTAACAAATTCGAATCGAAAGCTAATAGGCTACCTTCTGATTATGTAATCCGTATGAAAGGTGCATTTCTCTCTAAAGGTGCATTTCTCTCTAAAGGTGCATCCGCCTTACAGCGGAGATGGAGATATATTTTTAACCGGCACTGATTTAGAAAACAATAGTTTATTAATAAACAATTAAAATGCCTCGTTAATTTTCAGACACATTTATTATCATTAGCCTATATAACTCACCTATAAATCACCTTTCTGTAGGCTGGTTCCAGAGACATATGGCTCTTCACTTCAGCACTGCCGGAAAAATATCATTTCCATGTTCTAATTTGGCCTTATAAAACCAGTAAAATCTACATTTTTTTTCTCTATATTAATTTGTGAATATTTTAAATGTTTAATAAAGGGGCAAAAAGACATAAACAAAAATCAGAAAATCCATCAGTAGGCTAGCCTATTTATTTATTTATGAATTTATTTATTTATTTATTTTTGCGCAGCATTTGGTGTGTACAGTTCAAATTAAAATTTTGGTGTTCAACTTTGCGTTTTAAAAATACAACCGTTCATTTTTCGTTTTGCAATTAGGCCTACGGGTTAAAAAAAGGAAAAACAAAAAGACACAAAATTAGGCCTACACTGACCGTTTGGACAGAATACGAGACAGAGTTCTTTATTAAATTCATAAAAGAAATAATAATTAGGGAATACTGGATTCTAAACCTCAAAGAAATGCCACAATCAAGACCTTTCGGAGCAGAAATGAGGGAAACACCTAGAAACTTTTAGGCCATGCCTATGTGCCGTTCGCAGTAGCTAGGCTATAAGTTCTTTCCCTGCCATTAATGCTTTGATAACACACCACGTCTCCAATAATAATTTATTATTATTAATGAAAGGAGATAATGTCTAGTGCGGTGGCTGTGATATAGGCTATAAACCAACTAACGTCCGTTGCCATGATTTTTGGAACGACTTATCGCGAGGGGAAAAAATTACGTTTTAGTCCCATAACATCGGTTAATGGAAACGCCGTCATTTCCCAATAGTTTTTTATCGACATTTAGAAAAAATCCTAAAAGTTTTCCGCAAATCTGTAATGGAAACGCCAACGCGCCTACTGTCACTTACAGGCAAATGCGCTATATCGCGAGAGTCTCCGTAGCGCGCGTTTCCAGTATTCGTAAAAAGTGGAGGACTGGGAGACGAGAGGTGTAGCTTCGCTTTGGTGCAGTCGGGGTAGAAGCAGCCAAATGACTCTAAGACACAGGAGAATAGGCAGGATGAAAGAGAAAAAAAATTCAGTCTGACCCAGAGAGTGAGGGAGAAGAATCTCCAGAGAGCACAAGGCCAAGAGAAATGTTATACTTCCACTCACACACTTGAATACTCTACTGGCTCTTCCAAGCCTTATAATGGCAGTGAATGGCCTTTTAAGTTTTGAAGTCCATCAAAGCGCATCCATTCATGATTAAAGTGCTCCACATGGCTCTGGGGGTTAGTAAAGGGCTTCTGAAGTGAAGCGATGTGTTTGTGTAAGAAAAATATCCTTATTTAAAACTTTATCGACTAAAATAACTAGCTTCCAGCAGACGGCCGTACGCATCGATTTATGGCGAAAGAGTGACCTCTGACATGACGCATGATGCACTGACGAACGCGGAAGCACAGAGGATAGAGCAAAACACCAGTCACGCATTAGAAGTCTAAAACGAGAAATTTAAAAGTGTACTATCGGAGGAGCTTGAGTTTGTTGCCCAGCCCTTGTTTGAACCACGAGAGGCGTCAAAGCTTACGCTACTACATCCTACTCGTCGAGGGTTAATCTTTTGGGGCGTAAGTCGACTTGCGGACGGCCGTCTGCTGGAAGCTAGTTATTGTAGTCGTTAAAGTTTTAAATATGGATATTTTTCTTACACAAACGCATTGCTTCACTTCAGACGGGTTTTATTAACCCAGAGGCGTGCGGAGCACTTTTATCATGGATGGATGCACTTTATGGACTTCAAAAAATATACAGCCATTCACTGCCATTATAAGGCTTGGAAGAGCCAGGTCTTTTTTTTTTTAAATTACTCCGATTGTATTCGTCTGAAAGAAGAATGTCATATACACCTGATGAGTTGAGGGTGAGTAAATCATAGGATAATTTTAATTTTTGGGTGAACTATCCCTTTAACAAAACTATGCTTAAAAATTACAACAAAAAAAGCTCCATGAAAGTATATACAACTCTTATACTTTCTAAGTTTTCTGAAGTGAAAAAAAATTGCTGCCTCAAATTAATAAGTACAACTTAAATTGACTTAAAAATTAGTTGAATCTGGTAAAACTTCTTAAAGTTGAAAATTGCTTAACTTATTTTGATGAGTAAAAGCAGTGTAAAAACAAATGTCAACTTGATCATATTTTTTTTTCAGTGGGTTTATGAACAGTCCACAATCATTATAGAGTGCTGCAATGATGACAATTTTTTGTGTATTGTCGTGTAATTTATACGCTAAAGTGAGTTTTTACGTGCATATGATACGCATTGGTTGGTTAGGGTAGGTTTAGGTGTGGGGTGGGGTGCGTGTGTATTATACGTTTGGGTAGAATTAGTGGTGTGGGGTGCGTGTGTATTACACGTAAATGAACTGCGTATCAAATGCACGCTAAAAACTGCGTCTCATATGCACGTAAAAACTCATTTTCGCGTATAAATTACACGACAATACACGATGCGTGTTATAGAGACGCATTTACGTGAGAACAGGCTGATTTTTTTTGTAGGCCAACCCGGAAGTTAGCATCACCCTGGATCTCTCGACAAAAACCCAGAAGAATTTTTTCACTGGCTTTTGGATTATCGCAGAAAATAAGCTCTGTGGCCAACATTTGATTCTTACACGTTTTGTTCACCATGATAATCTTCACAAATTAACAACTTTTAAAGCCTAAATGCAACAGGCAGAAGTAAAAGGCTAAGTAACTGTGTGCAAAGGCAGCAACAGTGTCTTGCCACAAAGATGTACTCAGCGCAATATGCTGACACCACACTGACCACCTTTCCACGAAGTAGCATGTGACCAACTAAAGTTTGATTCTTCGCTTTGATAAACTTCACAGATGTAAAAACATTATTAATTGAGACTGATTACAGTCGGCAGAAATAAACCACTCAAGTTGCATGATTTCAACATCATTACACTTCTGAATGTGTTCAGTCTTTATTTGGGAACCAAGATTAAACATTTTCTTTAATTAATTTAGAATAGTTTGCAAGTACGCGATTATAAACGACGCCGTAAAAGCAGCAGGTCAGCGAGAGAAGGGTTTCTTTTTGGTGACCCTGAGCGAGCTCAATTGAGCATGCGCATAGGTTGCGCTGTACAAATTTAGTCATTTATCCGGTGTAAAAAAAAACATAACATTTATTGAGTTAAAAATTGGCATACAAGACAATAAAGTAAAGTGCATCCCTCTTCCCTTACAAACAGGAGAGTCATTAGCCATAAAGTCTGAGTTTTACACATAGGCCCCTGGAGCAGAACTCGGAGCGGAGTACTTGACGGAATATCCACGACCCGCACTCTTCGGGCACTGGCAACAGAGAAGCGAGCCCCCAATGAGCAGCAGACCAGACGCGCCCCATCCGATGAACAGCGACGCTCCCAGCTCCCGCTTCTGGGCCTCAGGCAGAATGGGGTTGTAGAAGTCCCGGATGACGGTGTGCGCACACCAGCAGACCGGGATCAAGCAGAGAACACCACCAACCAGAAAGAACACCCCGGCCGCGATCCCAACTTTGGTCTTTGCGTCCCGGTCTTCAATGCAGTTGGTGCACTTGCCTCCAGCGACGGCCAGAAGAAATCCCAGGAAGGTCACGAGGATGGAGATGATAACCAGAGCTCGAGCAGCCTGGAGATCTTGTGGTAGCGCCAGCATGGAGTCATAGACCTTGCACTGCATCTGTCCCGTGCTCTGCTGCACGCAGTTCATCCAAAGGCCTTCCCAGAAGATCTGTGCGATCACGATGTTGTTGCCAATAAACGCACTCACCTTCCACATGGGGAGCGCGCAGATAATGATTTCCCCAAACCAGCCAATAATAGCGAGGGCAGTGGCCAAAATCTGAAGCCCAGCAGATGCCATTACGTTCTTCTGTGTAAAGTATCAGAGTCTATCACACGGATGAAAGATACAATTATTTATAGTGGCTTTTAGAGGCGCAGTTGCTAAACAATGTGATTTGATTCAGCTGGTGAGGATTTTCTGTCTTTCCTAATTGCTTTCAGACCAGGGGCGGAGCTGGGGGGTGGCTCGCCGGGGGTTGGCCAAGGCTAAGAGAAATACTTCCACTCTCACACTTGACTCTACTGGTATATATGTTTGAATACAACAAGTGATATAGAAATCATTAATATAAAACTGTTTAAAGCGTATGAAAATAAACTGAGACTGATTTTTGTTTTCTAGCACTTTCTTAGACAGTTCAGGAGACAGACTTTGAGAATGTAGAGGAGCCAACTAACCACACTGACCTAATTGGACCTCCAGGTAAACTACCTATCACACATATCTTGATTATAAGTGTGAAAGTCTTATTTTCAGGTTTATTATATAACCTCAGTCAAATGTTAGGTGTAAATGATGGGAAAACAGTACAACATTAAAATATTTTTCTTTCCCTGGACTCTCCAGGGTGACAGGCGAAGGAACTTTCAAGCCTCATGGTACAATTTACACCCATGGATAGAATACTCTCAGTGCCAGGACTCAGGGCACCGTTTCGCTTGTAGAAACTTTGACCTTCTAACCAGTGGCGCCTCCAGAAATTTTTCATAGGGGTGGCCAGATGGGGCCACTTAAAATCTTGGGGTGGCACACCAAAACTATAAACCATAATTTCAGAATTGTATTCTACTGTTGTAGTAAACCGGCCTGTAGAAAACTATCAGAAAGACTTAAGGAAACTCCTACTGATATACTTTGGTTTATTGTGTTATATTTAATGTTACTAATGATATTAGTAGGGCCCTACTAATATATATTATATTATATATAACAGTGGCGTAGGTTTGATTTTGAAATTGGTGGGGATGGGGACATCAATGTATTAATATATATTAAGTTTTGATCGAAATTATTGCCACGGATATATCAGTGTCACTGGATATTGGTAGGGACACGTCCCTAGCGTCCCTACTAAATTCTACGCCCCTGATATATAATGATATATATTATATAGATATGATATATATATATAAGGGCCCTCGCCCCGCGGCAAATTTCCAGATACTTACATAATTGTGATGAATTTAATCCTTTTTAAGTTATTATTTTGCAGTGTAAGATTACAGTTAACACTTTTAAATATTACATAAATGTATTATGAATTTTTTAAAAACTTAATGAGTGTATAAATCAGCAGCAAAAAGCAATTCTTGAAAAAATCTGCACAGTAATTTTATCAAATCTAAATATGTTAATAAAAACAAATTACTATTAGTTCTCTTATAAAATTCAATCAGGCAATCATACATTTCACAATTTTATATTTATATATGAATCTCAAGAATTCAAAAGTGCATATATAGCCTACACTACAAAGAAATAATATGCAATTAAATTATGCTTATTTTAAATGTATTGAGCAGGCTAGGTATAACAAAATATATTGGCTTTTATTTCAGTGCGTAAACCCATGAAAACATGAAAAACAGAGCACACGCAGCGTGTATGCGCATCGCGGGATTCGCGGGTGCAGAATGATGTGCTCAAAGCAACATGGAGTCACAGTGTGCAGCGCTGCGCTGCATAAGTGCGCATTTAAAAGTTCACGTAAGCGAAGAAATGTCGAGCGCGCAAATCCTAGTGCGATTTGTTCCTTTGTTTCTCAGTTTTGAATTCCAGTTATTGTGCGTTTGATGCCGATTCATAGTCCTTGTGATGTGTGTGATCTAGCAAGCACACGATAGTGAGTCGTTTAAAAACAGCAACAAACTCCAACAAAATAAAGTAATTTTATGCAAATCTACAGCCTTTTATCTACAGGTAATGCATTATAATGTGAATATATCATATTGGAGAGAGTTTTACCGTGCATCCAAGAGGCGCGCGCGCTGTTTGAATATGAATGGAGAATGATTGACAGCCGCAGAGGAGGGAAAACGAGTTTCCGTATACTTTAATGATGTAAATAGACTTCTGTCCCTCACATTAAGCTATGGAATGACTTCAGATGACTTTGTCACCCAAACTGAAGTGAAAAATTTCGGGAGGCGCCGAAAACCGCGCTGTCTGCATCCCTGCTTGTCAAAACGTGGCAAAGACACATAAAAAAGCTGCTGAAACAGTATACTGTAACCGTTTGGCACTTAAAAAGCACGTCACGACACATAATTCCCCGTCTTCTTTTACTAAAGAATATTTTTGACTTATTATGAAATGCATAACTGATGCTACTAAAATTTGTACTGGCCATTGGGGTGGCCAGTGGGGTGGCCAGGAGTCGGCCAGGGGTGGCCACGGCCACCCCTGGCCACCCCCTGGTGGCGCCGTTGCTTCTAACCACAGATTCAGTCTTTACATCTGTTGACTTGTGGGATATAAGAATTGGAAAAAGGCAACATTCAGAGATGGTTGATTTGCTGGGCATGCAAAGTCTGAGGCACACATAAATGCAATGATGGCTTGGAAGGAATTTGAAATAAGAAAAAAAGACTGATTCATCTTTAATGACTATTTTGAATAAAGAGCACAAAAAGCAAATGAAGGAAAATCGTACATACATAAAACCTGTAGCAGAAGTGTTGCTATTAACTGCAAACCACAATAAATCCCAGATGGGTCACAGGGAGACATCTGATGCTGACAACAAGGGAAACTTTTGTACACATTGGCAGAAATGGTACATGTCTCCATCATAAATGAAGTCAAGGAAAGTGAGGTGTTTGCCATTATGGCTGATGAAACTGAAGATACCAAAAAAAAGAACAGATCTCTTTGGTGCTAAGACACTACCGAGGAGCAGTTAAGGAAAGCTTCTTACATTTTGAAGCTGCAGAGCGCCTTGATGCTGTAGGACTGACAGAAAAAATATTCCATATCCTTGAAAGATATGGTTTGGATTACAGGAGTATCCTGGTTGGGCAAGCCTATGATGGTGCCTCCATAATGTGGCAAGCACTCTGGCGTTCAGTCTCGTATTAAGGAGGTGGCAAAGCAAGCATTTTATACATTGCAATGCCCATTGCCTTAATTTAGTGTTAGTTGACACTGTGAAAGCATTCCTCCAAGCTGAATGTTTCTTTACAATTTTGCAGAGACCGTATTCATTCATGACAGGCTGCTAGAGTGTGAAAATAATACTTTAAGACACTTAAATTTAAAATTCCCATTGCACCATGCATAAACACATCAAAGGATGTAAAGTGACCCAAATAGTTAATCAAATAGTGACCCAAATAGTTAATAAGTAAAATAAATAAACTTAATAAGCCAGCCAGAAAAAAAAACTTGAGACCACCCTTTTCTTCCTTCCAAAGACCATGTCGTTTGTTCAAATCCCCACCCAATGTGTGGGAAGGAGCTGCATGTAAATGCAGTAAAGTCAGTGAAGTTAAACGGAAGGGGTGACTACACAAGAGGAGCATGGCATCTTTTGGGCTGCAGATGTTAGGATTTTGCCCTGTCTTTTGTTGGGTTTCTGGGGTCTATCATAACCTGCGCCCTACCAATGTGGAATTGTACAGTCTTCTTTGGCAGTAACATCGTTACGGCTCTGGTCATTTGGGGACTGTGGGTGAGTTGTGTGATTCAGAGCTCGGGGCACATGCAGTGCAAAGTGTAGCCTATTCAATGTTCGCGCTGCCTGTGCATATCAAAGCCGCGCGCGCTTTACTCGTCATCTCCATCTTTCTCTTTGTCGTCGGCCTTCTCCTGGCGGTTGCAGGAGGGAAATGTATCAAGAACAAAACCGCGAGTATTGGGTAGACTATTGTGGTGCTGGTGGATATTGAGCAGACACAAGTCGTCCGGTCAGAGACGAAGTACACTTTAATGTATTGAGGCTTGTAGAGGCATTTACAGTAGAATTAGATTGTGAGTAAACAATTGAAGTACAAGTAGTAGAGGGTATGGTATAGAGTAGTTTGGAGTGTAACGTAGCCTAGTATGAGTGGTTTTGTATATGAACGCACTCTGCAACAACAACAGCAACGATAACAGCGGGACACTAGCAAAGTCTCTATACGAGCCCTCAGAACTGCGTTCTATATTGAACCGTTAAAGGGAAAAATACTGAGTCATCAGAGTAATGCGTCCTAAAGTGACAAGGGGGCGCTAATGTCTCAATATGCATAGCAGGCCTTTTCAACAGTGAGAGCATGCAGCCCCTTGTCATATCTGCGGGGGTGTTTTTCATAATCGCCGGACTGCTGTGTCTCACACCTGCTGTCTGCTGGTCGGCGAACATCATCGTCCGGGATTTCTACAATCCGTACCTTTCGGGCACGCAGAGACGGGCGTTCGGGGCGTCGCTTTACACGCGCTGGTGTTCCGCAGGGCTGCTGGCTGCTCACCGGGGACCGAAACACGAACGAGCATTCGTCGCCAAAAATCCCGCAAAGAAATCAAACGACTTTGAAATTGAGAAAGAAATTGAATGAAGAATATTTAAAAGATCAGAACTTTTGTCTGATTGTGTACTCAAGGTTTTCTATAATGAACATAAGGTTACACTTTTGACAGTATGGACTAATTATCCAATGTTTTATGTTTGTATGGATGTTTAGTTTTAAATACCTATAGGCTGGGCTATATAAAAATTGTACAAAGGTCTAATTGCACAAAGTAAAATGAAGTAAAAAATAAAAGCTTTTTATATTCAAATGGTCAAGTGACGCTCTCTTTTGTCTCTTTAGTTAAAACTATAGGCCTACAAGAAATGCAATTCATACAAAAATTATAAATTTACACATATTAACATTTCCTCTCTGATGAACACATTTTCAATTTCTGCCATTTTGATAATTTATGTGTGGGGTGCAGAGCTTGGTGACTGACGGTCTAGATTTTGGCATTATTAAAAAAAATATAGGCCTAAGCAATATTAAAAAATGGTGTATGTGGCATTTAAAAAAAATGGAACCCCTTTAGACATTGCATGATGGGCTGTGTGTAAAGGTCATTCATTTATTTATTTTTTTATAACCATACTGCCTATTTTGACATTTATATTCTGGTCAAATTAATCAATTAACTTAATAAAAAACTTACATAAACTCATGTATTTTATGTGCAAGAAAAGTAAGTATGTTTTACTTGATGGTTAAACCGCCTAAACTAAAAGTTTTAAGTGGGATCAAACATTAAATAATAAAAATGTAACCAACATGAATACGGTCATGTCCAAATGGATTTTTTTTTAATATCCTTTTTATCATCTCAGACATCCTTACTTGTCGTTGACCCACAAAAACAACACTTATTTGTCATATTTCTTGTGTGGTATAATTCCTGGTCAGAGTTCTGTTTTAAAACTTTTGTAGCAAGGCTCTGTTATTAATGATTGAGCTTGTTTAATATTGTGCAGTAGTTGGAGTGCAAAGTGTTTCTCCTTGACAATGAAAATAACTTATACTTTGTGTGCATGGGGAAAAATCAGCAGCTGTGAAATGGTCAACAGTGTTCACTCAGTGTTTGCGTGCATAAAAAAATGGTCAGGGCAAACATCTATATTTCATGGTCAATCACACACAAACACAATTTTATTTTGATCACATTTTTATTGTAAATGAACATTGTAAACTCAAAATCATCACCTTTCGTTCAGTAATTTTCAAGCATTTAACAAGTGACAAAGTTGTAATTTACGTGACGTGTGCAATGAGTCATTTTGCACAGTATAGCCTACTTGCCATATATATGCTTGTTTTCTCACACGTAATCCATTGCTGGGGTGACAGATCTTGCATGGGTGTATGCCGTATAGGGCCTTCTGTCATTGGACGGGCAGTTCCAACAAAGAAGCCCACCACCCAGCAACAAGAGGCCTCCAGATCCCCAGCCTATGTAGAGACTGGCTCCAAGCTCCCGCCGCTGGCCTGCTGTTACTAAAGGGTTGTAGAAGTCCCTGATAAGAGTGTGTGCAGACCAGCACACAGGTATCAGGAGGAGAAAGCCAGCGATAATTAAAACCACCCCTGAAACGATGCACGCTCTGGCTTTGGCTGTTTCGTCCTCCAAGCAGTTGGTACACTTTCCTCCAACCACAGCCATCAGGAATCCAAAGACGCCCACCATGATGGAGATGATAACCATGACTCTGGAAGCCTGCAGGTCTTGTGATAGAGCCAACATGGAGTCGTAGACCTTACACTGCATCTGTCCGGTGCTTTGCACGACACAGCTCATCCACAAACCCTCCCAGATGATTTGTGCCGTGACGATGTTCGCTCCAACAAAGGCTGTGACCCTCCACATTGGCATGCCACAGGTGATGATGGTCCCCAACCAGCCTATCATGGCAAGCATGATGCCCAGGATCTGGATGCCTTGAGATGCCATTGTTGCCGGACACAGGTCACTGGTCATGGATGGTTGCGCAAAGTGTCTGAGAAGTTTTATTTGTGAGGGTTTTATAGCAGCAAACTTTGGGCGGAGTTCTTGCATAAAAAGAAAACCGGACATTTGATATTCTTTGACTATTGTGTGAGTTGTATGAAGAGCTAGACCACTTGAGAAACCCCTTGACAGTCCAGATGAATAAAAAAAAGCACTAAAAAAGTATATGTATACTGGTGAAATAGCTTCACATTATTATGGGTTTTGTGTGGTAAATAAGATTTTATTCTTATTTTGTTTTTTGTTGTTTGTATCAGGGTTGGGCAAAATTAAAAAGAGAGAGAAATTGTAACATGTATGTTGAAAATTAAAAGATTTATCTTAAACTTTAATAATCAAGTAAAAAGGAATTTACAGGAATTTAATTTATGATAAGCCACATTGGACCAGTGGTTTGAAAAAATGAATGGATGAATGATTCAGTGGCATTATTCGTTCAACGTGTGACTCTCACAGTGCATCATGGGTATTCTCTAGCCGTTGAGTGTACGTCGGTTGTAGACTCGTTATTGCGGTGCATTGTTGGATTGAAGGAGTACACTCAATAACGTCCACTATGGTTTCGGACACCACTACAAATGGCTGTCCCCTCAAATAATGCCCTATTTAATACCCTATTGGGTGCCATTAATCACTAATTAAGTTCATCGATTGTTCATTTAGTTCCCTCGTTTGCCTCTTGTGTATTTATAGCCCTCAGTTTGTTCAATTCTTTGTCTTGTATAGATAGATAAATAGACAGATAGATAAATAGATAGATAGTACTGTTTGCTCCCACAAATTCTAAATGCACACCCCAGGTTGCTATAGACTTTCACAATTCAATTTGTTTTGTTGAAAAACAAAAAACAAATAGGTTATAATTACTAGCAGCTCTGAGTAAACACAATCCAAACCTTAGATCGTGTTCAGTCTTGTCGAATTCGTGGACCTGAAAAACCACACCTGTTCTGGTTTTTTCTTTTTTTTTCTTTTGTCAACTCCCTTTGAGAATGTTTTGTCTCTTTTGAAATCTAAGTTCCACAGGGTAGGTGACACATAATGGAGGGCTGTAATATGACACCCATGCAAATGCATTTAATACAGCTGACAAATATTTCAAAAGACTAGTGTGATACAAACATTTTTTTTATTTTTTTTTATTTGGCCAGACGTTTATATCAGGGGGAAAAAATGCTTTTTGCAGTACAAAACAGAAATATTTACAAAATCATAAATGTTGAAAAATACTTGCAAAAATTAAAATACATTTTGAAAAAAAAAAAAAAACACATGACCACAGTACATAACAGTTAGAGAGGAAAATTTGATCATACTTAAGACATATTTCCAGATTAGCCTCCTTTAACTGCAGATTTTTTTTAAAGATGTGGTTCCCCATTGTCCTCGTTGTCTTTGTGTTGAATATATATATTGAAAAATTTAGAAAACTTGTAGAATCAGTGTTTCATTGACTGCTTTTCAAGTCCTCATGATACCTGCTGCAAACTCCTTTTGAGCCGCTACATCCTGGACAAACCAAGTTTGTAAACATTATAGGCACTGTCGAATCCATTTTAGAGTAGATCATTTACACAAAGTTTTTGCCAGAGGGTGCAGAGGCTTCAGACCGAGGGGTAGCATTATATTTTGCGGTGTATTTTCCTGTTTCTTCTTTTGGTGGGCAGTTGCAGCAGAGCAAAGCTCCCCCGATGATCAACAGGGCGGCGGCCCCCCAGCCGATGTAAAGCGCTGCTCCCAGCTCTCTCTTTTGTGCTTCGTACACCAAGGGGTTGTAGAAGTCCCGGATGATGACGTGGGTCGTCCAGCACACCGGAACCAGACACAGCACCCCAGCAATGATGAAAATCACACCGGCAATGATACCGACCTTGGTTTTGGAGCTCTCGTCCTCAACGCAATTGGTGCATTTGCCGCCAGCGATCGCCAGCATGATCCCCAGGATCCCAATCACGACTGCAATGATGGTGAGAGCGCGGGCGGCCTGAAGGTCTGAGCTGAGGGCCAGCATGGAGTCGTAGACTTTACACTGCATCTGTCCGGTGCTTTGCACGACGCAGCTCATCCAGATTCCCTCCCATGATATCTGTGCCGTGACGATGTTATTCCCAATGAAAGCTGTAACTTTCCACATGGGAAGAGCGCAGACTACAATGACACCGACCCATCCTATGATGGCCAGGGCGATGCCCAGTAACTGAAGCCCAGCAGACACCATGACCTTTGTCTCTCTTTTTTTGTTTTGAGGAGGCTCTCTTCGCACTGCTTACAGGTGTATGTCTCAGAGGGTGTGTGCTGATGCTTTTTAGAGCCTGTGTTTGAGGCGGGACTTTAACGAATGACCTGCTCTGCTGGTTTTGTGGTTACTTCATGGGATCCAACTGAACCTATACTTGAATGAGTCATTCCCTTGACATTTTTTCCATTGCGAACACAGCACCTTATATGGTTTACTCTATTGTTTACACTTCAAAAATTTTAAATATATAGCCTATGTGATAAAATTTATCGAGGGGTCTGTGAAATATATCAAGAACATGTGTACTCCACAAGTAAGAAAAAAATGCCTTTTTTGATAGAATTAAGGGACCAAAAGACAGGAAGTGCCCCTGACAGGAAGTGATCAGATTATCATTTTCCCAGAAAACACACACACACACACATAAACAATATACTGGAAAATGTTGTCGGATGATGATAAAAATGCTGGCAGTCGAAACTTGTCACTAAATAAACTAATATAAATAAATGTAAATTAATATAAACTATAAAACGTATTAATAAATTAAATTACAAATAAACTAATATAAAACGTATTAATACATAAAATTACATGATTACATTATTATTTATTATTTTAATTATAAAAAATATAATAAAAAAATATTTATTATATATATATATATTTTTTATAATTAAAATAATGAATTACATAAAATAGAAATATAGAATTTATAGCCTAGTGAATACAATAAATTATTTTTATTATGTTTTTATTGTTTTATTTTTATTCTTAAACATATAGGCTACTGAGTGGGTGTCCTATATATATATATATAGGCCTATATATATAATCTTTTACAATTAAGATACTGAATTAAAATTGGTGTAGGATTTAGCCTACTTTTCAACTATTTTCACTGATTACAAAGAAACAGCAAGCAACACATTGGATTAAACATGACATTTTGAAGTAGAAAAACGAAATAGCCTATTTTCTTGAAAAACATACTTAAAAAAATCTTTGTATTATTTACAACTTCAACAAATATGATTTTACAGTGTGGGATTTTGTTCTATGAAAACACGGTAAGGAGCTTGATAATATTTCTCTGTTTAAGTTCTCTCTCTGTTCTCTGCTCTCCCTCGGTCAACAAATATCAAGAAAGTGGCGGCTGGTTTCATATGACACAATAGAGCAGACATGGAGAGTTTAGGAATGTTTTCCGTAGCTTGTGAATCACTGACCATTATCTCATCGCACTCCATTCAGGTCAAAGATATCTCAAGTAAAACTTTTTGCTTCTGGATATGACACATGACATATAACAAATATGCTATATTTACAAAGTTACTTACTCAGCACGTTAGCAATTCCCATGGCAACTATTTATCGAGAGTTCGCTGACGCTGTAGGGGAGGAGCCACCCGTACCCACCTAGTCTGGCCAAACTGGTTTCTGCCGGAGAACAGGTGAATGTTGACAATTTGCCTGGGCAAGACTGAACAGCTCAGATCGTTGCAGCAACACGTCGATTTAACTGACAATAACAGAGGAATAATAAAAGATCAAATGTATATATAGCCTATTATAGGCTAAATAGGCTAGCTACACTTGAAGATTATAAACACGGCTCTAATAGCAAGAATCACAGATGGCGTTACACTGTGAACAACAAATATTTGAAAGGAACAAAAACATACCTTAACGGAAAATTGACAGTAGCCTAACGTTAATGTGATGTCCCAGGCAAAGTGTGTGTGTGTGTGTGTGTGTGTGTGTTTTCCTTGAGTGTTTAAATCTTCCCCTGTTTCAAATATCACATTCAGAAAAAATTACATGATGTTTGAGTCAAACATGACCCTCCCTCCCTTCGTTGGGACTGTTTCACATGGGATTTGTTCTGAGAAAGCTAAGCCTTGAACTCTTTTATAGACTCACTCACCATAGAATGCTCAACCATTTCAACTGAGGTGTGTTAATTATATTTGCAACATAAATATAAGCAACATAAAACGATGTAGGCCTACATTACATTTAAAAACACTTGTGATAGATTAGGCTGTACTCAAAGTTAGCAATTCAGAAAGTAAACTTAGCCTATACAGTTTAATAATTGTATAGGCCAGGCCTACTTATAAGTCAACTGAATATTTCATTGTCACAATGAATGCCTAATGTGCTACATGTGTTTGGCAGATGTTTTGTATGGTAAATGTATGCCCATTGCCCACTAGTGGCTACATATTGCATTGGAAAAAAGTTTCAGACGAGTAGCTTACAGTGACGCAGCCTGTCTGACGGACCTTTTCCGCGGTTTATTGATTTATTAGTCATTTTCTATTACACACATCGAATCTCACAATGAGGGTCGGGTTTTTACCATAGACTGGTTTTTACCTGTCCTTGTTTAACAACCAGGGAGTCTACCAGGGACTGGAAGGGGAAAATTAGGCTACTTTCAACTAACTCAGTTAATGATATCATTTATCGTGAAGGGAAGTAGGCCTGTCTTCAGTGCGGCTTTTACACATAGCTTTTACACCCCCCTTGCAAGCGAGTTAGTTGTAGCGGAGAAAATGTATGTGTCGTGTGGCAGTTCAAAGTCTCTTGTTCAGAAAACTTACAATAAAACAAATAACGTGATGTCTGAGGCTACTCATGTTCAGAAAGTTTTTCTGTTAGTCTCTGTAACGTTTTACTTTGGTTTAGGCTATATTTTAATAATAGGGTTTTCTTGAATGTTTTTAAGAGGCTAGCCTACTGCAATTAAAAAGCAACATTGTGAAATGTTGAAAATATTTTGTACTTGCTGGTTCGTGGATGTAGAGAAGCAATTCAACCTGTAACCAAAAAGAAAAAAAGAAATAATACTAAATATAATTAGGATACACAATAATTAATAATTAGGATACACAAATGTCAAAAGTGGTGGCCAATGGAATGCCACAGGTAGCACTGGCCACTCCCCCTCTGTCCATTTAAGAGAACAACATCTTCCCACTGAAACTCATTAGTCATGACCACTGCCGTGCCTCACAGAAACTCATTTAAGTATAATCAGTGTTCTCTGAGAGGGAAGTATACGCCGACACACTGCCGATGATGTCATACTCGCCTATCAAACACAGACCGGTTTCGGGCTGTCTTGTAAAAACTTGGCAATAACTATTTCTTCTTCTTTTTTATTTTTTACTTCACATAAAATGTTAAATGGGTTTGGGATTTTGTGCTACAACACTTTTCAATATCTTTCTTTAGCTTCAGGCTCTCTGGGTGTGTCCAGTTTTATCTTTAAGAACCGTAGCCATTTTATTGAATTTAATATATTTATCAAGTTACTTGTGTCAAATAGATAATTTATCAACTTGGTGGATTAATCAAATGCTTACTGGCTCAGATGCCAGTGATGTATGTACACTCAAAATCTCCCACTCACATTCACTGCAATGCAAGTGTTTTCCCTATAAACAAACAGTGTAACTGCTTTACTGATGTATTAAACAGGCGACCCCTTCTCTCTTATGTTGCTGTCTTATCAGGAATGCATAATTAGTTAATGTTGTTTAGTAAATACACAAATCCTGTATCAGAGACCAAAATATAACAAGTATAAACTAATACAACATAAAACTAATATGTACTGTAGAGTAAATAAAGTTCCGATTATTAATTTGATTTGAAAAAATTGGCACACAATGATATTAGCAGCACAAGTAACATTCACTCACAAGAGTAAATTCTCATATTCAACATTGCCACATACTCCTGCTTTCATAAGTGTGTGTACACATCTGAAGAATCGTGTCTTTTTCTCCAAAGTAAACAGAGCTTGAACTGTAGGCTACTACAGATACTGACATAATATAATGGGTTACCACAATATCACTTTACTGGTCTCTCTCAGCAGTTTTGCATTTTTTAAATTGAAACTTGCGCTTTAATTTCTCCTAAAAACAGCATTGTCTAACTTTCTTAATTACACACATCAGTTTCTTATAATTTTACGTACTTTTTTGGGGGTTATGTCACTAAATGTAATACTTTACTTTCAACCAGGAAATGGAGATCTGAAATTCTCTGAATACATACATGTTTTATGGCTAGACTTTATGGCCTGTAATCGAAGGTGACCTAGATTGATACCAGGACTTTGAATTCAGTAGTCAGTATGTTTAAGTATAGCTACTGCTTACTGCTTAAGAAGTGAGGCAGCATAAATCTCTAATTTATTTCATTGAGGAAGTTTATCAACAATAACAGAAATATTAATTTGATTAGATTGAACAGATACTGCTTATTTTAAGTTTCCAGGCATTTTCCATATCCCATAGCTCTCACGCCTTTACATATTAAGAAACATATAAATGTAATGATGGAATTTTGGCTAATTTAGGACAACAACTGTGAGATGTGTAAACTGTGATATATATATCTATATTTTTATAGATCATTCATAGGCTATTTTTGAGTGAACTACTTCTTTAAGACTTCAGTATGCATGCATAATGGCCTAAACTAAGGTGTTTACATTGGTGTTGTCAATGATTGTCCATTAAAGAGCAATTTTTACACATCTACAATGGATTATCTATTAACATTGGTAAACAGTCCCAACCTTTGGTTTAAACAAACTTTTACCGGAGGCTACATTGTCTAAGTGCTACACAGAGAGCAGCTCCCCTTTTTATGAGGGCGCTAACCAATACTAAGATCGCGCCTTATCATCTGATGTCAGAACCCAGGTAACTCAGCCCTTTTTCTCAGAACAAGGGGAAATTTCTACCAGGACAGAACATTCCAGCCGTCCTTGAAGAGGAGATTCAGTGTGTCAACACCCACCTCCATGCTTGAATGGTCCTTTGGTGATTTTGGAGATTCCTGATGTAATTGTCTCAAGGACTTTTACAGACGAAGTGAAAGCCGCCTCAGTGAACAGAGAGAGCACAAGAGAGATCCAAGCGAATTTGAAAGCAGAAAGTGCGGAGACATGGCAGCTTTTGGTTTGGAGTTAATAGGCGTCACGCTCTCGGTTCTTGGCTGGCTTCTCAGCATTGTGTGCTGTGCTTTGCCCATGTGGAGGGTCACGGCATTCATCGGCACCAATATCGTCACAGCACAGGTGTACTGGGAGGGTATCTGGATGAGCTGTGTGGTTCAGAGTACCGGACAGATGCAGTGTAAAGTCTACGACTCTATGTTGGCTCTTCCTGCAGACCTACAGGCGGCCCGCGCTCTGGTGGTGGTGGCCATCATCGTGGGTGTCCTAGCGCTCTTTGTCGCTATAGTGGGGGCCAAGTGCACCAACTGCATTGAGGACGAAGGGGCCAAAGCTCGTGTGATGATCAGCTCTGGTGCCGCCTTCATAACCGCTGCGGTCATGCAGCTTATTCCCGTGTCCTGGTCAGCAAACACCGTTATTTTGGAGTTCTACAGCCCAGTTGTTCCAGAAGCACAGAAGATGGAAATAGGGGCTTCCCTGTACCTTGGCTGGGCCGCGGCGGCTCTGTTGCTGGTCGGAGGCTCCATTCTGTGCTGCAGTTGCCCTCCTAAAGATGAGACAAGGTACCCGCCACAGAGTCGTATAGCCTACTCAGCCCACCACTCAGTGGCTCCAAGCACCTACAACAAGAGAGATTATGTCTGAGGACCTCTGAGGACTTTTGAGTTCTACGGTCAGTCTTTCATAGAAAGATAATTGTGACCATATGGGTTGGAGGTAACTCAAAATCTTGTTTACTTTTTCTCCATGTGAACATTTCTACATGCTTTTGTTTTGTTCATTATCACATTGTCACAATTTGTTAGCATATTTTATTTTATTTGTTAGCCTATTTTAGCATATTTTAGCAAGGTTGCATAAATCATCTGGTATGTTTTAAATCAAATTGTCAGTTGTTTCATAAAGGGAAAAAGTCAGTGGTTTTATTTTTGTAGTCTTGTGTGTTTTTATTTACTATTTTTGCTTTATTTTCTTTGACAGTTTTTACACTTTTAACAAAGTTGTTCGGGAATTAATATTTTTTATACTTTCACTTAAAAGAATAAAAATGGACTATCTACTAATGACTCAAAACTAAATGGAACATCTTGTGTTGTACCAATATGTTTATACTTTGCTTAAATTGTAATCAACTCTGTTAATGTTTAGTTGTGTTTAATGTTTATTTCAGTGGCGTTCTCATTCTTATTCATTGAAACTCTTTAGCAATGAACAACAGCCACATCTTTTTTTTCTATAGTCTGTGTACGTGTAAAAAATACAGTACAAGTGGATTTGAGAGACACAAACACGAGACTGGATTCAAGCCCTAAGTTCAAGTTCCACTGGACAACACAACAGATAAACAATGACACTATGTGCAGGCACCTCCCAAAGTTTCGTCAGATTAAATATATTGTGCACATTTGCGTGTTTGCGGTTCTGTTTAATCACTGAATAATTAGAATAACTATACATTTAAAAAAGTATAACTGACTTATAATTGAATTCCTGATTATTATTAAAAAACACAAATATATTAAACCTGTATGTCTTCATTTCAGATATTTGATCATTTGTTGAGTTTGATCATTTATTAAGAGATTTCCACACTGAGCGCTTAACCCTGGGTAAGGGCGCTATCTTTTAAGCAACGTTTTAATTGAAATGTTGAAAGATGGTTAGAATGGTAACAGTGTAAAACAGTGGGGTGCTATAATGTTTCAGTAACCCTTCATAAACGTTATATTTTCTTACACTTTGTACATGTACGTCACAGAAAGGTTCACTTGTCTAAAAAAATAATGACGTGCAGCGATGCAATATACGTAATCTGAGGTGAAAAGACTACATTTGTTTAAACCATGGTAGGTTTTGAGCAATTTAAACAGTTATAAGTGTATTTATATGGAGAAATTTTCCAGTCAAGAGATTTTTAAAACCGTCACGCCCCAGTCACTAGCTGTATTTGTCCAGTCAATGACCTCATAAATACACAAATAAGAATTTTAAAGTCACCATGATATCAAAATGGACAATTCTTATTATTTTTTATGGAAAAATTGTAGTATTTATTATGTATACTGGCACAAGGGATGGACAACCTGTCACTCACCAGTGTTGGGGAAAGTTACTTTAAAAAGTTATGCGTTACAATATTGTGTTACTCCCTAAAAAGTAAGTAATCGCGTTACTTAGTTAATTTTAATGGAAAGTAATGTGTGATTACTTTTACGTTACCTTTTCTCACCTAGGCTGGGCTTGCTTTGTTTTTTAATACAATTTATTAATAAAGGTTTTTTTTATTTTTTTTTTTTTTATGTAAACGCCCTTTCACATCAAAAGTGAAATGAATAAGCCTAAAGCTGAAATTAAATGCAAATTCACGCCTGTAGACGGTGCAGCTCAAACAAACCTTTCAGCTGTGCTGACATTCGGATTGTAGAAGAATGAGAAGAAGAAGAAGAAGAAACTTACTTCAGCATATAAAAAAACAAAAAATTTAACAAAAAAGTTTATATAAAGTCATTTTTGCTTAGTATGGCTGAATTGGATCATCGAAGGTCAGCAGCAAAGACATTGGTTAATAAAGTGAGATTAAGTACATTTGTGTAATTTAACATTTAATTATTGCAGGTTTGCATAATATTTGAGTTTGCATTTCAGTATTTTTATTTTGAGGAATACCTAATCTGTTTTTGTGCAAGTGAGCTGAGTAAATTGCTCACATTTAGTCTAAAACTACAATGTTTACACTATGCACAATGCCTCTGCACTCACTCCCAATTTCTCTCAACATGGGAACAGATAAGGTGTCAGTCTATATAGGAAAACAAGTAACTTGCATTACTTATTTGGAAAGATATTGTATTGTAAATTTAAAGGTATTGCGTTACTTGTTATTTGAAAAAAGTAATCTGATTACGGAACTCATACTTGTAATGTATTACCCCCAACACTTGTCACTCACAATGGTCCAACGATCCAATTAATTCCCAATGGGCAAAATCAAGTCCCACCCTACATTTTTTCTTGTCCCAAAAACCATTTGAATGAGGTAACCAAAAATGTTATGTTAACTAAAATATTTTTATTTTATTTTACAAATCATAGAAAAGCCAATTCTAAGACAGAATGACTTAGCATATAATTTGCAATAAATAAATAATTAAATACATAGACTTAGCAGTGTTATTGCTATTACCGCTTAGTTGACATAATTTGGCTAAGGGGGAAAGGGAGGCCTAAACTTTTTATAGTTTATCATTTTTGGAAGACATATTTTCAATGTTTCTGACAAACGTGCAGGCTTTTTAATGCAACTGCCGCTAATCACAGCACTCCTCAGTTGAAATGAAAGATCATTTCCTAATAACATTTGAGAGTTGTTTCCACAGCATGCTATAGCTTTAAAGACATATTATCATTCAGACACTAATATAGCCTCTTAGTTACATCACCAAAGCTCATTTCCTCCTGTTTTATGATGCTGAAGACTAAGAAGAGGAGAAAGAATCAACAATACCAAGTTACAATGGATTATTCTCTGTTAAAATCCCAATGACCAATATAAAGTTAGTCAATAAAATTAATTAACCAATGCTATCGTGAATCCTATGAAAGTTTGAGATCCAATGCGACATCACAAATGGATTCAGTGTGAAATATTATCCCTCTTTTCCACCCCATTGATTATTGACCTGTGCTTCCAGGTTCTTTTTCCTGACTGAGCCTGTTTCTCTTCACACAAAGTAAGTAGGAATTGGATTTCCAACTAAAGAAAAAACCAACGCATTGTTCATCTCCCCCGCAATGGCAATAGCAGGCAGGTGACGTGTACAAACCTGTATTACATCCTCCTATGTCATCAAGCTAAGATCCTCCTCCAGAGCACCTGTCTCTTTGGGAATATAAAGGCTGCTTGGCTTCAAAGCACCTTCGCAGGCTACACAAAGACAGGAAGGATTGGGACGCTTACATCTATATTGACGTCTCAGCACTTGGTAAATGATCTTCCACCCTTTTTAAAACTTCTAAAGTACTGCTTTTATTTGTGTATGAATTTCATTACTAACCAATATCTTCTTTTCCTAGGTAAAAAAAAGGTTCACCTAACAGGCATCATGTCGATGGGAATGGAGATCGGGGGCATTGCCCTGGGTATTATCGGCTGGATCATTAGCATTGTTGCTTGCGCTCTCCCTATGTGGCGTGTCTCTGCCTTCGTTGGCGCAAACATCGTCACCGCACAAAACATCTGGGAAGGTTTGTGGATGAATTGTGTTGTACAGAGCACCGGACAGATGCAGTGCAAGATCTACGACTCCATGCTAGCACTGTCGCAGGACATGCAGGCGTCCAGAGCCATGTCGATTATCGCCATCATCTTGGCCATTCTGGGCGTGATGATCTCCGTCATGGGCGCCAAATGCACCAATTGTATCGAGGATGAAGCAGCCAAGGCTAAAGTCATGATCGTCTCCGGCATCCTGTTCATTCTTGCCGGCATCCTGGAGCTCATTCCAGCGGCTTGGGTTGCAAACCAAATCATTCGTGATTTCTACAACCCGTTACTGCCTGCCGCTCAGCAAAGAGAGATCGGGGCATCCATCTACATAGGGTTTGCTGCTGCTGTTCTGTTACTGATTGGAGGAGCATTGCTGTGCTGCACCTGTCCTCCCAGGGAGAAGAACTACAAGCCACCGAGAATGGGCTACTCCGCTCCACGCTCTACTAATGGTGGATATGACAGGAAGGACTATGTTTAAAACATTGGTTTCTTGTAGGGAAAAATAATCAAAGAAGAAAGATTTGAAGATCTCACACAAAGGGTGAAGATACTTCTCAAAGGACTCCGCAATGAAGGGTCATACGATGATGTCAATATTTGCTTTTCGTCTGACTGGTGTGTGTGTGCGTGTGTGTGCGTGTGTGTGTGTGTGTGTTAAGGGCTGGTTTTGTAGGTTTACTTGTTAGGGATTTTTGTGTTTATACATTTCCTGTTTGATATTATTTTATTTGCTGTTGTTTAAATGTGCTAATTTTTTGTTCAACTGTTGTCCTTTTTTGTTTCATGTCATACCTAAATGCATAACTGGTGTCAAAATGTATTCTTTGCTTTGTGTAAGCAAACTTCAATAAGTAGAGATGTGCACATTTTTTACTAAAGTGGTCGCTTCTATCCTCTGATGGGTTGTCTATCGCAAATCTATGTAGACAGGAAGAGGAAGACTTTAGCTCTTTACATGTATTTGCTTAGGAAAATTCCACTGGGCACAGAAACGGAATATATGTTTTTTTTCTTTTAGGCTTCAGTTGTGTCTATTCTTAAGGACATCAAGTTTTTCTTTTGTACAATTGTTTTATTATATACAATTGTTTTATTATATTTTCTACAGAGATTAAAGATTGAATGCATTTCATAACCATTTTATTACTGTGACTAATATTTGTCAGTTGTGCTTTTATACTATCAACATTGATTGTGGAAATATGAAATAGTACAACAGCTGGTAAAAAAACAAAACAAATGGTCAGTTACAGCATACAAAAGACTGTTGGAGTGGTTGTACCTGTTTGGCCCTTTGTTCTACAATTGGGGCAGTAATGTGAAAACACGTTCTGAGAGAGACCACTCAGCATACAAACCTTATGCAAGCTGTACTGTTTGCCATTGGTGGTGGACGACAGATCCGACAAAAACTAGTCTGAATAAAGGGCAAGGGGAAGTAGGATGGGGATTGAAAAGTACATTTATAAGGCACAACATGTTTAGTTTACTATATGTACAGTATATATGTCTGTATTTAATTCCATTGTAATTTCATCAAAAAAAAATTAATGCTCTAAGTGTTTATTAGATCCATCTGATACATATTGGGCAGCAAACAACACATCAAGGAAGTTTGAGCTTTTAGATTTGGAGCTTTGGATTAAAAATTAAGTTCCGCACACTGCATTAAGCACAAGTTGCATTATTCTTGGTAAAAGGGAGACTTAGATTGAAACATAGATTGAAACAGATACTCTTGGTTATGAATTATATTGCAAAGTCAGGCAACATGCCATGAAACCATGGTAAGTTGCAAACACATAACCCTAAGGGATATTAACACAAGCCAACATTCTATAATGCTGTTCCCATAGAGACAATGCTTCTCGCCTTCTTTTCCACCTGTTAGAGGGGGGAGGGGAACTCCGCGTAGGAAAATGACTCACCTGGTGTGTTTGCTGTAAAGTTTCCCTGCAATTCAATCCTGAATTTAATTCTCATAGTGTGAATATACAGAACATATATGTAATCATGCATTTATTATAATTATTAATTTTTACGTGCAGCAGCACAAACAGTATTGTGCGGGTTTTTTTTTAAGAAATCCATTGTTAACAACAGTAAGTAGCCTATTAAATAAATGCTGTTCCCTTTCGTAGTCACTCCGAGTTACGTCGGATGACGGAGAATGGGGGTTTCACCAGAAAGCCTATCATCTTCCAGTATTATAAAACGAGCCAATGGCAATGAAATGCCATGGGTCTGCGGAATTTGCATAGCGTATCTCCGCCCCACCGCGTGGGTATATAAGGAGAGACACCTGCAAAGGTAGATCATGTTTTCGCTTCGAAGAGCATCTCTTCACTCCACAAGCCAAAATTTTGAGTTTCAGTGACTTCATCTTCTCTTCGAGACGAGCGAGCTCTCCGGTGTTGGTGTGACGGCGGTACCCAGCGAGTTCAGATTGCCTGCGATCTGAGCAGTGGTCTGCCGGTCTGTGTGTTTCTCCCTGGTCGCCTCAGCATCGCAGAGTTTTTCCTCTCTAAAAGAGCTGCACGTGGCACGTCTTTTTAAAGATGTCTCGCCCGTGTTCTTCTGGGTGCGGTCGATATTTGTCTTCCTTTGATGGGCACAATCGCTGCTTTGCGTGTCTGGGCTTAGCAGCGCTTGTGGATGACTCATGTTCCTTCTGTGGGAACATGACCATCGCAACACTGAGGTCGAGACTCAAAGATCTCATTTGAGAGAGAGTCCCCTCATCCACACCCCGATCTACCCCCTCCACGAGAGGTGGTACTTCGGCTGGTGGACAGGGTGACTTGAGGGTGAAGGTGTGGAGCAATCCGACGATGCGTCCTCGGACCACGCCCCCCTCTACAGTGTTGCAACCCGCGAGTTCTGCGGTGATTCAGGCGGGTCCATCTACGGATGCCCCGCGTGTTTCATTCGGCGCTCCAGAGGAGGACTCAATGTCGATCGCGGCATCACAAGGCGGGCAAGAGTCATCGGGAAGTGATGATGCGGCTGCGTTGCCTCCCTGGGGAGTGCCATCGTTGCTCATGTCAGATCCCGAGATGACGGCCATGCTTTCCTGGGCCGCCACGAGCATCGGGCTAGAGTGGAATCCTCCGCCCTGCCCCGAGTGCTCGCGGTTGGATGATTGGTTTTTGGGTGCGGCTGTGGCTTCCCGGGACCCCAATCCCATTCTTCCCGGAAGTGCATGAGGAGCTGTCGAAGTCATGGAAGGCTCCTTTAACCTCCCGTGAACGTTCGACAGCTTTCTCCTCCTTTCCTCCCCTCGATGGCGCGGTCGCCCATGGGTACACTGGGATTCCCCCGGTTGAACGCTCTGTTGCGATGCAACTGTGTCCTCAGAGTGCTTCTTCTCGCGGTACTCCTAAGCACCCGTCCAAGGCCTGTAGATTTTCGTCTACCCTGGTGGCGAGATCTCACAGAGCTGCAGGACAGGCGGCCGCCGCTCTGCATGCGATGAGCACCTTGCAGGTCTACCAGGCCCAGCTGCTCAGAGATATGCACGAGGGCAGGACTGACCCCGGGCTCTTTGATGAGCTGCGTGCCGCCACTGACCTCGCTCTCCGAGCGACGAAACTGGCCTCACGCTCCCTGGGTCAGGTGATGGCCACCTCTGTGGTCCAGGAGCGTCATCTGTGGCTGAACCTGGCTGATATGCGGGACGTTGAGCGGACTCGTCTGCTCGACGCCCCCATATCCCAGGCCGGCCTCTTCGGCGGAGCGGTTGAGGACTTCGCAGCAGTTCTCGACCCCACAGAAGTAGTCTGAGGCAATAAAACAAATTCTGCCCCGACGGCCCGCTGCTGCCCCAGCCAGCCGTCAGTTTAGACACCTCAGCCTGCTTGCTCGCCGAGGGCGCCACAGCCCTCTCCAGCCCGCGCCCCGCTAAACGCCAGGCTAAGCGGCACTCCTGAGACAGGCTGCTCAGTGATGGATTAGTTTTTTTCCCAGGAGGCAGTTGCAGGCCCCCTCCTTCTCCCGGTGGAGGGCCGGGGGAGAATCTTTTGTTCTCCACTCCCCGCTGCTCACCCACGGGTGGGCAGCACCCTATTGTGGTTAAAGAAAGAACTGAAATATCCATCACTGAGCACACAGAGCCGGACGATAGTGCGCAACGCCCCCGGGCCTCGCCGCTCTCGTCCCCCTCTGTCTCTGAGGGCGCGGATGACAGTGTGTGCCGTCTCCGGACCTCACCACTCTCGTCCCCTTCTATCGCCAGACCCCTGGCAGAGCAGACCCCCGTGGAACACTGGTCCTTCCCTGGTCTCCCCTGTCAGGACGCGGAGCATGGCCTCGCCCCCGCACAGGGCCGCTATGCCACCCTTGCCTGGGCCGGTCACTCCGCTTCGCTGCCCCTCCGGGGGGACCTCTATGGTTCGGATGATTCCACTGGTTCAGATTTTGGGAGCTTGGTTAGAGCTTCCCAACTTGTCCCGCTGGGTCGCCCAAACTATCAGGCTCGGCTATGCGATTCAGTTCGCACGGTCTCCTCCCCGCTTAAGGGGAGTCCGCTTTACTGTGGTCGGTGGCAATGCCCCGATCATGAGAGCGGAGGTTGCCACCCTGCTGGCGAAGGGTGCAATCGAGACTGTCCCTTCAGCCGAGATGGAGTCCGTACTTCATTGTCCCCAAGAAAACCGGTGGGTTACGGCCAATCCTGGATCTGCGCGTCTTGAACCGCTCCCTTCACAGGCTGCCGTTCAAGATGCTCACGGCCAAACGCATTTTCGAATGTGTGCGGCCACAGGATTGGTTTGCAGCGATAGACCTGAAGGACGCCTACTTTCATGTCTCCATTTTACCTCGACACAGACGGTTTGCTTTCGAGGGGCAGGCATACCAGTACACGGTTCTCCCATTCAGGCTGGCTCTGTCTCCTCGCGTCTTTATGAAGGTCGTCGAGGCAGCCCTTTTTTCCCCTACGCGAACACGGGGTTCGCATCCTCAATTATCTCGATGACTGGCTAATATTAGCTCACTCTCGAGATCAGGTTTGCGAACACAGAGAGATAGTGCTCCGGCACCTAGCCTGTCTGGGCCTTTGGGTCAACTGGGAGAAGAGCAAACTCTGCCCCGTGCAGAGGATTTCTTTACGTGGTATGGAGATCAACTCGGTCGCCATGTCCGCGCAGCTTACGAGCGAACGCGCACACTCACTGCTGACTTGTCTTCGACAGTTTGAGGGCAAGAGCGCGGTCCCACTGAAATTATTTCAGAGGCTCCTGGGGCATATGGCATCTGCAGCCGCAGCAACGCCACTCGGATTGCTTCATATGAGACCGCTTCAGCTGTGGCTTCGCGATCGAGTCCCGAGGTGGGCATGGCATCATGGCACGTTCTGAGTCCCAGTGACTCCCACCTGCCGTCAGACCTTCACCCCGTGGCGGAACCTCACTTTTCTACGGGCCGGAGTTCCCCTAGAACGAGTTTCCAGGCATGTTGTTGTCTCCACAGATGCCTCTGCCACAGGCTGGGGCGTCATGTGCAATGGACATGCTGCCGCGGGCTCCTGGACAGGACCCCAGCGTCACCTGCATGTCAATTGCCTCGAGTTGCTGGCAGTACGCCTTGCCCTGCACCGTTTCCACACGTTGCTCAAGGGTCAACACGTACTAGTCCGTTCAGACAATACCGCGACAGTAGCGTACATCAACCGCCAAGGTGGTCTGCGCTCCCGCCGTATGTCGCAACTCACACGCCACCTCCTCTTATGGAGTCAGAAGCACCTGAGGTCCCTTCGTGCTATTTACATTCCGGGAGATCGGAACTTTGCAGCCGACGAGCTGTCACGGTTTCGGCCCATCTCCAGCGAATGGCGTCTCCATCCCCAGTCGGTCCAGCTGATTTGGGACCAGTTCGGGGACGCACAGGTAGACCTGTTTGCCTCCCACGACTCATCCCACTGCGCCCTGTATTACTCCCTGACCCAAGGCACGCTCGGCACGGATGCACTGGCGCACAGCTGGCCGCGGGGCCTCCGCTTATATGCGTTTCCCCCAGTGAGCCTTCTCGCACGGACCCTGTGCAAGATCAAGGAGGACGAGGAGCAGGTCATTCTAGTTGCGCCGTACTGGTCCACCCGGACCTGGTTCTCCGAACTGATACTCCTCGCGACAGCACCTCCTTGGCCAATTCCTCTGAGGAAGGACCTCCTTTCTCAGAGACGGGGCACCCTATGGCACCCTCGCCCCGATCTTTGGAACCTCCACGTGTGGCTCCTGGACGGGAAGAGGCAGGTTTGAGTACCCTGCCACCTTTGGTGGCGGCTACCATCACTTCCGCTAGAGCATCGTCCACGAGACATGTCTACGCGTTGAAGTGGAACCTCTTCGTCAACTGGTGCTCTTCTCACCGAGAAGACCCCAGGAGATGCTCGATCAGTGTCGTGCTTTCCTTCCTGCAAGATGGGTTGGAGCGAAGGCTGTCTGCCTTCACCCTGAAGGTGTATGTGGCCGCTATCGCCGCATATCACGAAGCAGTTGAAGGTAAGTCTCTGGGGAAGCACGACCTGATCGTCAGGTTCCTGAGAGGAGCGAGGAGACTGAATCCTCCTCGCCCTCCTCTCGTTCCCTCTTGGGACCTCTCAGTGGTGTTAAATGCCATGCAGAGGGCTCCATTTGAGCCTCTGCAATCGGTTGAGCTTAAGTTCCTGTCAATGAAGACAGCGCTCCTGGTTGCGTTGGCCTCCATCAAGAGGGTAGGGGACCTGCACGCATTCTCCGTTGACGAAGCGTGCCTGGAATTTGGGCTGGGTCACTCTCACGTGATCCTGAGACCCCGGCCTGGATATGTGCCCAAGGTTCCCACCACTCCCTTCCGGGACCAGGTGGTGAACCTGCAAGCGCTGCCCCCGGAGGAGACAGACCCAGCCTTGGCACTGCTCTGTCCAGTACGCGCTCTCCGTGCTTACGCAGACAGGATGCAGTGTTTCAGGACCTCAGACCAGCTCTTTGTCTGTTATGGTGTGAGACTGAAGGGAAAGACTTTCTCAAAGCAAAGGTTGTCTCACTGGATAGTGGACGCCATTGCTTTGGCTTACCAACAGCAAGGCCGACCGTGCCCCCTTGGTGTGACAGCGCACTCCACATGGAGTGTGGCTTCCTCTTGGGCTCTAGCGCATGGCGCCTCGCTGGCAGACATCTGCAGAGCTGCAGGCTGGTGGACACCCAACACATTCACCAGATTTTATAATCTCCGAGTGGAGCCTGTGTCCTCTCGTGTACTCGCTTCAACCAGCTAGTACTGGACCCGCTCAGGTTTCTTCGCTTGCTCGCCATTCCACTCCACGGACTGGATTTGTGCGATATTTCCTCAGGTGAGCCTTCCTCTCTGAAGCCCTGAGTTCCTCCAGCACTGTTGACGCTGGCGCCAGTGTCAATTCCCTTTGCGTCGGCTAGGTGCCTCCGTGTGCATGGTTCCTCCCCTGAGTAACCCCCACATGTGTATTTCCACTGTAAGCCTCTTTGAGCATGTTTCTTTCCCTCGGCAAGCCACCTTCCCACTCCTGGAGTTGAAAGTTGCCACCCCACGGGCTGGTCACTCCAGTGTTCCTCCATATGAAGCCCCCCTTGGGCCATATGTGTATTCTTAAGTCCTCCCTACAAGTAGGCGTGCTGCGGCATATTTCCCCTGAGATATGCTTCCCAGTGTACATTGTTATTCCTGTTTTAAGTAGGACTCCTTCGTCCGTGCCTATATCACGACAGGGAGGTCAGACTTTCACAGGGCACTGGAAGACAGCTGTGAAGGTGGCATGATTACACGGGGACCCCCATTCTCCGTCATCCGACGTAACTCGGAGTGACTATGAAAGGGAACGTCTCGGTTACGGATGTAACCCTCGTTCCCTGAGTAGGGAACGGAGACGTTACGTCTCCCTGCCACTTCCGCTGTACCGCTGGGTAGACCCCTCAGTTCAGTTCAGAGTTCAGTCTCGGCTCCTCAGCGAAGACATGATCTGCCTTTGCAGGTGTCTCTCCTTATATACCCACGCGGTGGGGCGGAGATACGCTATGCAAATTCCGCAGACCCATGGCATTTCATTGCCATTGGCTCGTTTTATAATACTGGAAGATGATAGGCTTTCTGGCGAAACCCCCATTCTCCGTCATCCGACGTAATGTCTCCGTTCCCTACTCGGGGAACGAGGGTTACATCCGTAACCGAGACGTTTTTTGGTGTAGAGAATGAGGAAGAGTTTAAAAGTTAGGTAAAATTGTTTTTTACTGAACAAATTATTTAGAGAGATCATTTTAACGATCAATTTCAGGACAAAGAAAACAAGACAAACAAAGAGATTAACTAGAACAAAGAGTTATATGGTGTATGCTCTGCTATTATAGGCCTATTAGTTAAGTTAAAGGGATAGTTCACCCAAAAATGAAAATTATCCCTTGATTTACTCACCCTGAAGCCATCCTACATGACATTCTTCTTTCAGACAAATACAATCGGAGTTATATTAAAAAATGTCCTGGATCTTCCAAGCCTTATAATGGGAGTCAATGGGTATATTTTTTTTGGCAGTTCATCAAACCCTATCCATCCATGATAAAAGTGTTTGAAACGGCTCTGGGCGAGTTAATAAAGACCTTCTGAAGCGAAGCGATGTGATACATTGTCAAGTGTTATTCTTTTGACGTAAGTCGTCTTGCGTATACGCCCATCTGCCTGAAGCTAGTTATTTTAGTCGATAAAGTTTTAAATATGGATCTTTTTCTTACCCATTATAAGACTTGGAAGAGCCTGGACATTTTTTAATATTACTCCGAGTCCGATTATATTCGTCTGAAAGAAGAATGTCATATAGGATGGCTTCGCTGCCCGATTTTCTTTTCAGAGGAAAGGTAGGTATTGGCCCACAAGTGGCCCCCTCTGTGCCTTTATGATTTCCCTCCGGTAGCACTGCTTGCTCAGGTCATCAACCGAATCAAGGAGGACAGATGCTCCAACTCGTGCCACCACTCAGGCAGAACCAGCCGTGGTTCCCAAAAATGGTCCAGCTCCTGTCTGCAGCACCTTGGCCAATCCCTCTGAGAGGAGACCTCCTTTCCCAAGCGAAAGGGTCAATCTGGCATCCCCAACATCCCCCAAAAAAACAGCCCACTTCTGCATATAAAGGCGCCTGATAGAAGGTGACTTAGTCTCAGAGATCGAGGCTTTCTTCAGGAGCTGTTGGAGGGCAGACACACTCCGTCCACGCTCAAAGTATAAACACCAGCTTTTGCAGCGTACCACGCTCATGGTGGCCAATCGATTGGGAAACATGACCTGACTGTCAGATTTCTCAGAGGGGCCAGGAGGCCGGGTTGCCTTGTCCCAACACGGTCCCTTCCTGGGCCCTGTCCATTGTGCAATGTGAAGTGACGCAATATGAAGTGAGCCGTATTGAAAGGAAACGCTCTGGTTACTAATGTAACCTCGCTTCCCTGAGATACAGGAACGAGCATTGCGTATTCTACCGTACTACTTTGCATATGCGCGAGTCGACACTACTGCTGTTCAGTCAAGAAAATCTGACTAAATTACTGTTTTGTACTAAAAGGCAGTCGGCGGACTGAAAGGCCATTTGTCTGTGCAAGTGCACAGATGTGAACCAATCAGGCATTCAGTATTCAGAGAAAACGGAGTTTCCACATATGCGTCAGCGACTGACGCGCCGATGTTCGTTCCTGTATCTCAGGAAACCGAGGTTACATTAGTATCCGGAGCGTTATCTCATCCTGCTTTGTTGATTATCTGAGGAATGTGAACTGAAGATTCCCTCCCCTCTTGGGAGAAGGTCACAGAGAAATGGCTGTGTAGCAATATTCTTTCATTCTTTTCAGTCAACAGACTCTTATATGAATGATACACAACTCTTGACATAAAAGGATCTATACTGCCAAATAAAAAAAAGTTACCAACTGATAATCAGAGGGTAAATTTCACTTCTGACATTTTCTTCACCTTTCCCTCCCCCCTTTTTTAAAGTGCCGTCATTTATAACTGACTTTGTCCTATTAGGGTAAATCATTTTTGGCATATTGTCTGAAACTTCACACACATTTAAATGCATTTTCACTATCTGAACATTAGTGAAAAGGTCTTTCAAAAAACATTAAAAAGCTTTAACATTCCATTTCATCATGTTTCTATGGAGGACCAGCTATACCATATTTAAAAATAAATACATAAATAAATAAATGCTCAACAAATAAATGAGCATACAATTAATTGCCCCAAAAAATACAATAAACAAATAAATGTAGTTAGAAATTAAATTATACATTGAGACATGAATGTATATATCTCTTAATTAGCTTCTTTATTTATTCACCTTTGTAATAATTACCTTATTTATTTATGTGCATGTTATAATATTTTTGTCTGTTTTATTCTTCCTTTGTATTTTTTTTACCCTATTTATTTCTTCAATGCTATTTATTTCTGCCTGTCGTTTTTACATTTCTGTATGCATTTCTGCCTTATTATGCAAATGAGGAGGGGCTGTGTTAGGGGGGCAACTTCTGCCCATTGGTTGGTTAGCTTGTTACTGCGTCGGTCGAATCTACATGGCTTTACCCCGCCATAAAGCATTGTTTAGTAATGTCGCTGTAAGTTTGAGATCTGCAATGTTTTTCTGTGGTCCTTTGAACATTCTTTTTAACTTTTACTTTACTTTTACATAAACAGCTTCCAGTTCGAGTATCAGTGGTGTGCAACCCGAGGAAACATATCAGATCTCAAACTTATAGCGTTCTAATTCTTCCAGTCTATTAGCAGCTTCCCTTAAGAGGTCGGACACTGAACGTCTGCCTGCTGAGTTTGACATTACTAAACAATGCTTTATGGCGGGGAAAGCCATGTAGATTCGACCGACGCAGTAAAATGCTAACCAACCAATGGGCAGAAGTTGACCCCCTAAGACAGCCCCTCCTCATTTGCATAATGAGGCAGAAATGCATACAGAAATGTAAAAACGACAGGCAGAAATAAATAGCATTGAAGAAATAAATAGGGTAAAAAAAATACAAAGGAAGAATTAAACTGACGAAAATATTATAACATGCACATAAATAAATACTTAAAAAAATTAGTAATTAATAAATAAAGTTGAAGATTATAACGGAAAATAAATAAATGAGGCAATTATTACAAAGATGAATAAATTAAGAAGCTAATTAAAAGAGATATATACATTTATGTCTCACTGTATAATTTAATTTTTACCTACATTTATTTGTTTATTGTATTTTTTGGGGCAATTAATTGTATGCTTATTTATTTATTGAGCATTTATTTATTTCTGTATTTATTTTTAAATATGGCAGAGCTGGTCCTCCATATGTTTCATTTGGAACTCACATGTGAAAATGTCAAAAACTTGACACAAATAGATGCAACTTCGCTGCCTGGAAAGTACTGAAACCATGTCTTAGTGTTTAAAAAAAAACATTTTAAACATTCTTTCTTTCTTAGAATTCCAAATCAATGATTGTTGCACAAGTGAAATTCAACAAGACTTTCCACATGTAACTTGATTTTGACCTGTTTATTTTTGGAGCATCCCTGCTTGTCAGTGTAATGCGGCCAATGGCATCTAATGGCATCTGCGGCCAATGGCATCTGATCTTTGGTTGTAGTATGGATCACGTCTTCCAAACTTGCATGCCTTCACTCACTTCACTCAATGCTTCTATCCTCCTTGATCTTTAACTTCTTCCTTTCTTACTACAACGCCCGCATTTTCTGATGCACTGCCATCACTATCATCAATACTTTATGGAAAAGATACAGCTTTTCTTCTCTGTCTTCAATCAAATTTACTACTAAAACAAAAGACTATTATACTGCCCGACACTACTGAACAATAGTCCCAGTTACGCAGAAAATATGTATCCTCTAAAAGGATTTTGTCATTTATGCATGAAGCACAGATTTATTTATTTATTTTGGGTCTTTGAGTTATGGTTTTTACAAAATGTCCATTACAAATGACCAAACATTTTAGAAAACACATTTGATTGTATTATGTTTTTTTTATTATTAATTTAAATGCATTTTCTAGTCTAAAATTAATATGGTGTCTTGACAGCATATGACCAAACATGTACTAATGTCATATATTATTTTACTTTGGTTGAACATTATTATTGTATTTTAAATGCAATTTTCTTTGCATCATATAAATGACAATGTGCAATAGAGGGTAAACTCAGTTAGTGTAAACAGTTTTAAAGTAAAAATCAGATATGCAATGAATACATTCATTTATCAATTATACATTTCCATTAATATTTTAAGATAAACAGTACAAAATCTGCAGGTTCCATAAAAGTGTTGTCATCATGTAACATGCAATTCTGTCCCTTTGAGATATTCCTAAAATAACATAACTATAGTGTATAAGGTGGGTTAATGTTGGCCCTCAAGAAATAACCTCATACAAACACGTCGGTTGAAGTTTTACACACATATGAAACCATTGTTCCCATGAATATTGCTGGCTATGACAAATTGCCTGTTTCCCACTTATAGGCTATTGGTTGAAAAATCTGATAAACTAATAATTGCTCATTCAATGAACAATAAACAATTTTTGCACATACACATGTGGAACAGTCCCTAATACACTAACAGTTTACAGGCAGAGGAAAATGAATGTCACAGTTCCAATAACTTTAGACCTTTGTTGACTCTGAAAAATACCAGAAGAAAGATGCCCCTGATCACCTGCATGAACATGCCATAGTCCTGCTGCAGGAGGCATGAGGTACTATAAATACAGTACTATTGTGAAATATTATTGGAAATTAAAAGAACTGTTTTCTATTTTAATATGTATTATCAGCATCATTACTCCAGTCTTCAGTGTCACATGATCCTTCAGAAATCATTCTGCTGATTTGGTGCTCAGGTAATATTTATTATTATCAATGTTGAAAACAGTTGTGCTGCTTAACATTTTTGTGTAAATGGTGATACTTTTTCAGGATTCTTTGATGAATAAATATAGTTCAATGAACAGCATTTATTAAATTTATTAAAGCATTTATTAAATAAAAATTGTAACATTGTAAATGTCCTCACTGTCCCTTTTGATCAATTTAATGCATCCTTGATTAATAAAAGTATTAATTTCTCTCTTTTTTATTTTACCACAAATGTTTGAATAGTGTCCTTGTTTCCACAAAAATGTTAAGCAGCAAAAACTGTTTTTAACATTGATAATATTATTATTAATAATAATAATGATAATACATGTTTCTTGAGCAGTAAATCAGCATAGGCTATTAGAATGATTTCTGAAGGATCATGTGACACTGAAGACTGGAGTAATGATGCTGAAAATTCAGCTTAGCCATTACAAGAATAAATTACACTTGAAAATATATTAAAATAGAAAACAGTTATTTCCATGTTTAATACGATTTTGCAATATTACTGTTTCTTCTGTATTATTTGTGAATAAATGCAGCCTAGAGCAGAAGAGACTTCTTTCAATAAGTTATGGCAGGCACTGTATAAAATGCAATAAAACAAAAAAAAATGTCACAGTTTTCTCTCATTATGCAGTTACTGTATGTTCTTTACTGAGCTCCAATAAAAATGTTGTAGTAAAATTAATATGAACAGACAACATTATCGTGCCCAGTAATGCAATTATAACATTGCTTTTTTGGTCTGTATCTGGTCCTGATCGTTGTTGGTCATAGCTTAGGTGTTGTTGTAATAATAATATCGTTACATAAATAACCATTACAGTATTAGGGCTATTACTGGTAAATGTTTTCCGATAGTGATATGACAATATGCTTAGTTATGTAAACAGCCTATCCCAATTGACTTATAACGGGATCAATAATGTTTTTATAGACTATTTGAAATAACAGTTTAGTAAAGTCATCTTGGACTTGAACGAAGCATTTTTTCGTGGGGATATCTACTAGGAGAATATGGAATTATATTGCAAAGCACATTATTGTTGGCTGTTCTAGTTCACCTGAAGCGCTGAAAATGAAACCTGTGAGACGTCACGTGACCGAAACCAAAGTGGGTTAAGAGATTTGCTTATGTTTACTGAGACTGCGTGGCAGAAGTCTGCTTAAATGTCACACCTCGAGTTTCGCGAGCATTTTAGGCTACTCCAAAAGTGAAGGCCATTCTCGCTTACACCACATTACAAAGAGATAACAGCAACATTTGATGTTTGTTGGGGCAAATTAAATCTTTGCGTTTTAGCCTCTTTGTGTCTTTTAATTCATTGCACTTTGTGATGTCCTATAGGCCTACTCTTTAGAACTCATTCTCAACCAGCTGGTCTCAAATAAATAAATAAATAAATAACATAGTTTTTAGTATCAAGGACGCGTCACCCAAGATCATGTGATAAACGACCAAATTAGTCTCTGTGTGCACTGCAGTGTGCACAGACATTCCTATGTTAGATTTCCGTGAACGTCTTATCTTTCGTTAAAAACAGCGCATAAGCAAACTGATTAGGTTTCTGGAACTGCTTTCCTTCGAAAACAATTGCTTAAAAAAATGAATTGCCTGAAATTATTGCTGTCTCATACCATCACACCTCTCATACCTTGTAATTTCAAATTACTTACAATTACGTTTTCTTTTATCAAAATCTATTAATGTAGGCTATCACATGCATATTTGTGATGACAAAATAAAGAACTGGACATCTTACTCGGGCAGGCATATATACATACAGGTTTCATTACAGTAGCCTACATGATTATTTATATCAGTTAAAAAAAAATCATTTTCTATAGGGCGTGTAAGTTCAAGACAAACTAGTTTAGCCTGTTAGGTGAACCTACCAAATAATTTCAGAGATAACACTTAAACCACATTTATGTATTATTCAGTATACATTTTCATCTTGTGAGTTTCCCTCCAGCATGTGTCCTCCTCACCATGGCTACTGTTGTTTTGCTGCTTTATCCCCACTGCTGTGTTGCCTATAGCAGCAGACATGGAGGATGAAGCTCTCACTGTCACGCTCTCTTTATGCACATAAACAAAAAGCAGTTGGCCCTCTTAAACTGTCTGAAATAAGAGAGAGGAATGTTTACATAACCCTCAATGACAAACTAAGGTGTAACTATAGTATTTCCAGGAATTGTGAAAACATGTTTATATATTGGTTTAAGTTACTTATGCAGATTTCTATCGTTTAGAAGAGAGTATTAGTTGTGTAGTCCATGTATTAAATTAATTTTCAAGACTGCACACGGTTTAATGGGTTTGGGTTTCACAGACAGAGCTTAGATTAAGCCAGAATTAGGCTTTAGTTCAATTAGGACATTTCAAGTGCCTTAGAAATAAAACATTAATGGTGTGCATCTTGAGACAAAACAATGGCACTTATATCTTAAGATACCGGTATGGCAGTGCAAGTTGCTTTCAGTTAAAACAGCTGAAACATGCATTTTAGTCCAGGACAGGTTTAAGCCTTGTCTGTGAAAGCAGAGGAATAAATAGGCTAATAATTGTATTATTGAAAAATACACTTATTTTATTAGGCCTATTTTATTTCATTCATTCTTACAAATCCTTAAAGGAAATACATGGTCTTTAAACTTCCCATAATGCAATTTAATGAGATTGCATGCTTCTTCTTTTCTATATAGTGCCTATTGTTTTGCTGTGGAAAATTTTGTCCATTTAGCCTTTCCATTGTGCGAAGACTTCCCCTTTAATGTAAAACATGTCCTCTTTTGTTTGGTTAGGAAAAGTAAAGATTTATTTATTTAAGGTCATCATATTGAAAAGCTTGTGCCAGTAAACTGTAATTGAGAACGCTGATGAGAGCTTGTTTGTGATCATGATAGGAAAATCTTTAGCTCATCCATCTCAGCATTTATCTATTATCTACAGGATTGATGTCAGCTGATGATACCACACATACAATCCAAAACTTCTGTTCTCATTTGCTTAGGCAGAGGTGTTTTGACAGTCTTGCTATAGGCCTAACTGGAAATGTTGAATTAATAAAAGTTCAATATAAATTATTAGACTACTGACAACTGTCTGTCAAAGGATATTAATAGTTCATCCAAATATTTAAATTCCGTCATTAATTACTCAACCTAATTTCGCTCTTTCGTTCATCTTCGGAACACAAATGAAGATCTTTTTGATGAAATCTGAGAGCTTTCTGTCCCTCAATAGACAGCTATGCAACTACCACTTTGACGCTTCAAAAAGTTTATAAAGAGATCGTAAAACGTATCGATAGGAATTGAGTGGTTTAGTCCAAATTTTCTGAAGAGACATTTTCGCTTTATATGATGAACAGATTTCATTTAGGCTTTTATTCACATATAAACATTCATCAACTCACACATCAGTTGGGGTAAACGGAAGCTCAAGCATGTTTGCTTGACGTGCGAGAACCAATGAGGTTCATTCTCGTGTTACGCAACACGTTTGAGATTCTGCAGGAACCAGTTAGGTTAATTCTTATGTGTTACGCAGCACGTTTGATCTTCAGCAAGAACCAATGAGGTTCATTATCGTGTGTCACCAGAACGTTTGAGCTTCTGCGAGAACCAACGAGGTTCATTCTTGTGTGTTACACAGCACATTTGAGCTTCCTCAAGAACCAATTAGGTTTGTTCTCGCACGTCAAGCAGCTTCTGTTTAGTTCACTGAAAAAAGTTTAGCCTAGGCCTGTGTGAATAAAAGCCTAAATTAAATCTGTTCATCATATAAAGCGATCGAGTCTCTTCAGAAAATTTGGACTAAACCGCTCAATTCACATAGTTTTACAATCTCTTTATGAACTTTTTGAAGCGTAAAAGTGGTAGTTGCTTAGATAGAAAGCTTTCAGATTTCTTCAAAAAGATCTTCGTTTGTGTTCCGAAGTTGAACAAAAGTCTTGGGTTTGCAACGACATGAAGTTGAGTAATTATAATTAATGACAGATTTTTTTTGGGGGGGGGGGGGGGGGGGGGGGGGGGGGGGGTGAACTATCCCTTTAAGTGCTATTCATCTGAAATAAGAATCTTATTCTTATTTTAATTTAAAATTTTAATTCTGAATGTTAATCTTTTACTGTCTATGGAATTAATATATGGGTGGCTAATCTCAATGCTTAAAGCATTTCTGATTTAATTTTCAGCTTCTAATAAATATTTTAAATATTTTTGAACGATCTGTTCTTTTCTTTCTAACGCATTAAAGCCGTTTGGTTGCCCAAACGCATCATGAAGTCTGTTGACTTGGTCTGTGGCGCCACTATCTGGTAATATGTGTCCATAAGCAATAACCTACTTGTCAGAATATATATTTTCTCTCTGTTTTATTTTCTCCTACTTTAATTGATTGCCTCTCGTGTACGTTCATATGTATTACACTAAATATTATTTCTAAAGGTGTGGTATCTGGAATTGTAATATCGTTGCAGCGGGCATCATATACGCACGACGTAGTGACATCACGCATCACGTCTAGGTTCTCGTGCGGCAGTGTTGCCATGACCGCTTATTTTGTACAACTTTCGGGTTGTTGTTGTTGTTGTTTTTCATAAAGTTGCTTATAAATGTCACTTAATAGATATACCATACCATAAAACACAGTCACGATGTTAGGCTTTCAAGTGCTTTCTCACCTCCCGAATGATGTATAGCCTAAATGCGTAATATTAATGATGTGTCTGCAAGAGAGCGTATTGATTTGAATAGCAGTTATGAAACATTTCAATTATTTTTGTTGAATACATTTTAGATTCATATAAATACATTTTAATCGAATTGTATGTTTTTTTTAGCACGTTTCAATGATAGGACATTTATTCTGCGTTTATTTTGTATATCCAGCGAGATCTGGCAACACTGTAGTGCTGTTTCCCTAGTGTTAGCTAAACATCATCACGACCTTTGAAGACTCCCAACCCGGTCGAATGAATGAATGAAGTCCGGACACAGGTTTTAGCATGTCAAATTTTGCCATGATTGCCCTGTGCCGTAATTTCACCAGGGGAGTGCTTTGTGGCCCGTCGTCATGTTTATCTGTAACGGGATTTCGGGATTTTTGCAGTGGAGTCTCACGACTGGACGGCGCTGGCAGTGACAGCGCACGAGCCGCCAGGTGCTTCATTTTAAATCTTCCGGTTCAAATACTGTTAATTACTCAGGAATGCATGTGGGTGAGAGAAGCCTGTTGCAATATAAAGTTCCATTTACTTTATTTTTAAGTGGTTACCTGCGCATTCTGTATCGCATTAGCAAATTAGCCAGTTGTTGCTATTTTTAATAAGAAAACAGATTAGTAAAACCAGAGCAAAATGGCTAATTATACATGTGATGATCTGTTTTGTCTTACATAGATAGAGCTCTTTCGTTATGATTCTATAAACAAGCCCATGTGTCCAAAACTGGCAGCTGTGGTTGCCAGACTAATTCTGTTAAAATACAGTAATATGTAAACATATTTACAGAACATACAACAATAATACAAATCTAACAGCTCTTTTCTGCTGAATTAGCAAGGCCACGCTGCTACTAAAATCTGTTTTTTACCTTGAAAATATACTAACATCCACCATAATAACGGGGTAAAGAGAAAGACATGATGAATTAGAGTTAATCACAAGTAGCTTTTACATTAGCTGAGGTAATACTAATATATTGATGGTGCACAGTGTCATGCACAAATACTAAACACCATAACGGACAGCAATATAACAATGCAATAAACATTAAGATGTAACATAAAACCCTTAGTGTACATAATTTATTAAAAAAAAGAAGAAAAGAAAATCAAATGTGAAGTGTCATGCAAAATTCTGGGAATGTCAGCTGATGGCTTTTCACTCTAAATTATAATGTCATTTGTTCTTTTTTACTTTTGAAAACGGTACATCTAACAGTACTTTACTGTGAAATTACATGAAATGTAAGGGTAGGTCTATTACAGTTTTTCTCTGTATGTTAACCAATTCATATTTTTTTTACAGTAGCATTTTTACAGTCTTTTACAGTTAAAATTACTACCGTTTTTTTTACAGTGTCTTCATCCTTGTCTACTTTGCTTTCTCTTAGTGCTGTAAACTTGACCTATGATGTGTTTGATGGGACAGTAGACAGCACGCCATTGGTGTTTCTTCATGGCTTATTTGGGAGCAAGTCAAACTTCCACTCCATAGCCAAGTCCCTGGTGCAGCGGACAGGCAGGAAGGTATGCTTCCAGTTTCTCCAGTGGTTGAGAGGTGCTGTGGGCTGTTCAGAAGAGTCTGTGCGAGTGTCCTGACTGTACTTTGTCTAGTTAGGTGCTGACAGTAGATGCTCGTAACCATGGCAAAAGCCCACACAGTCCTGTCTTGACCTACGAAGCAATGACCTACGATCTGATGCATCTGCTTGGACAGCTGCACATTGGGAAGTGTGTCCTGATTGGACACAGCATGGGGGGAAAGGTCGCTATGACGACAGCTCTATCTCAGGTAACACCTGTATAATTTCTTTCATGCAACCACAACTTAACAACTTAACATCAACTTAACATCTAATAGTAGGCCAAAGGGTCAGTGACATGAAGCTCATGATGATCTATTAATTTATTCAAAAATACATAAAAAAATGCAATTCACACTTAGTCATTTGAATAGACCACTTATATGATGAATAAATTAAAAATCATATATTAATAATTTGGATATTTTTTTGGGGGCATGAAGTTAAATATGTCAGTGTGATACAATTGTGCTGATATTATAATGAAGATTAAAAAGGGCTCATTATAAGAGTGAAGATTTTCAATAAAGCAGTGTGGCATTTTTTTATATGTCTTAGAAATAAGCAGTAAAACAGTTTTGTAAAAATATTATAAATATTTGACTTTTTTGTCTCCTAAATCAACGTCATGTGGTGCAACCAACATGCTGAAAAAAAACCCCATATGGTCTCATGGTCTATAAGTCTCTTAAAAGATCTAATCATTCGACCTTTTTATGACAAGACAAGGTTAGTTTGGATTATAAAATGTCATAAATGTCATGTCATGAATCCTGCAAAAACAAACAAATCCCAGTTCCTTCAAAAATATTAAGCAGCACAACTGTTTTCAACAGTGATTTGAATGAGAAATGTTTCTTGAGCACAGAAATGGCTGCTGAAAATTCAGCTTTGCAATCACAGGAATGAATTACATCATAAAATATGAATAAAATGAAAATTGTAATTAGAAAATATAATAATATTTCACAATATTACAGTTTCTACTATATTTTTTATCAAATAATTTACCTTGGCGAGCCGGAGAGACTTGTTTAGAAAACATTTTCAAAAATACCAACCCCCAAATCTTTTGTGTGTGTGTGTGTGTGTGTGTGTGAGAGAGACAGTATATATGTATATATATATATATATATATATTTATTTTATTATACTAAAAGTAAATAAGCGATTAAGATGTTTACAATTAAATGTATCCAGATAGTAAGCACAATATGTTATTACATTTCTATTTTGTCTCTCTAATTCAGCCTAATTTAGTGGAAGGGTTGGTTGTTGTGGATATTAGTCCCTCTCAGACTTCAGCCCGCACCAATTTCCATGCCTACATCCAGGCAATGAAGGAGGTGAAGATAGCCAGTGATATCCCACGTTCCACAGCACGAAGACTGGCTGAAGACCAGCTCAGGAAGATAGTTAAGGTAACCATGTCCACACACACACGTCTTATACTGTATATAGTTAACTGGAACATTGCTATAGTGGCATTTCAATGTAATCACCCATATTTATGTTGTTTGCAGGAGCGTTCAGTTCGTCAGTTCCTTCTCACTAACCTGGAGGAGCAAAATGGTGACTATGGCTGGAGGATTAACCTGGAAGCCATCTCAAACCACCTAGAGGACATCATGGCTTTTCCTGATTTTAAAACCACCTATGAGGGTCCAACTCTTTTCTTGGGTGGCAGTAGCTCAGCCTACATAAGGTAATAACTTTATTTAAACCCCTACTTGTACACATGTGCATCATTATGGTTAATATAATCTCTCTCTGTCAACTCAAGTCAAGTCACCATTATATTTATATAGCGCTTTATACAATACTGATTGTTTCAAAGCAGCTTTACAGTGATAACAGGAAAATTATTCATTTCGGCTGTTCAGCTGAAGTCAGTTCAGTGTTGATTCAGTTCTGTTGTGAAGATCATCAATTATTAAATAGTGCATTTCATCTATAAAGCAGTTCTGCAAAAACTGATGTCATCGTCCAGCTCAGTTCAGTTCTCATATAACATATGACTGTACTGTTCTAATATACAGTCAGATCAAAACTGTTGAATATTAAGCGTCACTTTTCTCTTTCACTTTTGAATGTTTGAAGTGTCTGAAATACATGTTTATTTAAGTCTGTGTCTGTTTTCCTGCCATGGACCCCTTGGTTATCCTCTTAGCTCGGAGGATTACCCTGAAATCCAGCGACTTTTTCCTAGTGCTGATATCCAATACATCCCAGATGCCAGTCACTGGATTCATGCTGACAAGCCTTTGGATTTCATCAGCTCCATAATCACTTTCTTACAATCATAGTCCTTGTCTCAGGTGAGGATACGTACAGGTGCGCCCAATGATTAAGGGACGGTGAATGAATTGTAAGGGTGTGTGGACCAAGATGACTGTTATTTAGTTCAATCTAGTCTCTTACCTTATAATGCACAATAGCACCGGTATATAATTCCTGATAGTTAGTGTATTCATTTTTCAATGTGGTATTTGCACTGTTGCGTAACAGTACATTAATTTAAATTTTATTAAAATGATGTATAGAAATCTGGCCATGACTTTCAATCAAGGACATTTGTTCATAGCTGTTACAAAACAGTGGATCCAGTGGTTTAAAAAATATATACTTTACCTTCATAACTTGTATGATAAATGGACTAGATTTAGATTTTTTGTTTTATATATATTTTGATTTCAAAAATTAAAACAATATTTTAGCTTTATAGCTAAATGACAATTGGACTAGATTTACATTTTTTTTTTTTTTTTTTTATACTTTAAATAATATATATTTTTTGGTAAGTATATTGTTGACATGGAAACCCTTTCTCTGTGCTCTGATAACAAATACAAAGATGTCTATGCAACAGCGTGTGACTTATTTAACTGTTCTCAAGCTGAAAGCATCTCTCACAGTCTCAGCTTTAGATTGAATAAGACCACAACACTTTGACGTGCAGCCAAGAATTGTTAGTTTTTTTCTGGAAACAGAAATTTTAGTTGTTTCTGAAATGTTTTAAATCATTAATGCTATAGGGCATAATAGGTTTGTTTCTGTTGTTTCAAAACAGTTGTGCATGTGTTATAAATTAGGTGGGTAACACTTTAGTTTGGGGACCAATTCTCACTATTAACTAGTGTCTTATTAGTTGGCATATTACTAGCATATTGGCTGATTAGTACTTATAAAGCAGATATTAATGCATATTCTACATCCCTTAATCCTACCCCATTCTCAAACTTAACAACTACCTTGCTTACTATTAATAAGCAGTAAATTAGGAGTTTATTGAGGCAAAAGTCATAGTTAAATAGTGAATATGTGTTCCCCAAACTAAAGTGGCCATAGGTGTTTTATTAAAACAGTTTTGTATGGCTTTACAACAAATGAAGATGCTGCAATGTAACTAATAAGACATCTTTCAGAGCATCAGAAATTATGCTGACAGAACTACAAAAATTAAGGGTTTTATCTGAAAACCTTTTTTTATTTGGCCATCCGCGTCTTCTTTTTTTTTTCAAACTCCTTGTTCTTTATTTGACGAATAATCAATACATCGATCAAGTGTACACAAGTGTGTGATAAAATACCTGTTTTGGTGCCTGTTCAGCCATTAGATACTGCACAGTTTATCTTTTTGGAGCATTTGCAGGTATGTTAGTGTAATTTATTACAGACAATGTGCCTACCTCTGCACATTTTTCATCTAATCTTGGTAGGTTTATCACTTATCAGTAGGTTTATCACTGTTGGATGGTTATTAAAGTACCAAAGCAGGGGTTTATGGGAAGATTTTCCCTGACCAGTGGTGTGTTAACATTGTGTGTGGCACACATTTAAGAATAAATGTACATGTGGTACTGTTTTGGCAGTTTTCAGTGTAAAAGCTGCTGTTATAAGGGGATATTTTTGTTCATTGTGAAAGTGTCGGTGTTTGTAAATGACAAGTATTTTGTATATCCATATACAGTACTGGTTATATAAATGTATACTACATTACATATTATATTTATGACTTTATCTTAATGATTGATAAATCAAGAAATATGCTGCAAATTGACATATCCTAAATGTCAGTGTGTATTCTCTGATGTCACATTATCATTGTATTGAATGTTTATGGTGGAACACTAGAATCATAGCACTGCCGTTGCTTGTTATGTCTATTCAGACACAATTTGTTGTGTTTCTGTGTTTACAGGGAACTGTGTCTTGCAGAATTATAGCTTTTCACAACTAAAGTTTACTGCCAGTGATTATCAGCAGTGCTAGTGCATCTCCTGCTAGATAAAAACAGTGACTTGGTCGGTCTTTATGGAATTTTCTTTCTTTTTTTAAAGATTATGTCTGAACTTTTAGCATTTCAATGGACTGTTTTATAAAGCTAGATCAACAGGTGTCATTGAAAAAGTAACATCGAGAATAGTGTATTTTCATTTTTTAACTCCTTATGAAACAGCCCGTTGATTTAAAAAATGTACATGTATGCAATTCTAAAAGACGAATCAGTTGAGAACATAATGCACAGACATTTATGACGTGTTTTTAATATAGTTTGTGCTTAGCTTATTCACAAAGTAAAATGCAATTACTATATATATATTGGATTTATTGTCTTGGCACTTAGTACTTGATATATTTTCATTGTATGTAATTATCCTTGTACTAAATTAGAGTTAAACCTATTCTTGATGCTTCATGCAGTACTCTATATTGTTTGTTTGAAAGTGGAGAAAACTAAATGTACTGTTACTGTTTAGTAGTACATAGTGATACTGGTTCTTTGTTTGATTGATCTAATGTGTCCGTAATGACAGGTCACGAAAGAGTGTGTGGAAGTAACGGTATGAGTCAATGATGAGCAGTTTGTATGGGTGTATTGCCTTTGCATGCCAGAGTGTATCTGTGTGCAGATTTGTTACTACTAAATAAATGTACAAGTCTTCAACCTGCGTATGTGATTGATTTGCACCACCTTACAGACAGTTTTACCTCATATACAAATCATATTGCAGCTGCTTTATTCCTATCAGGGACATTCCATTCTATTTTTAGAAATGCTGTTGAACTTTCTATTCATGGAAGAAAAATAAAAAAAAATTCAGTTATACACCAAAATGTTTTCAACATTGATAATAAGAAATGTTTATTGAGCCCCAAATCAGTATATTTGAATGATTACTAAAAAAATATAGATTGACCCCACCACAAAATGGCCATGGAGCATAATTTAACCCAATGTGGATTAATAATTAATAAAGTCTAAATTTTTTTAGAGGGTGTATGTTCCTGAAAGAATTATTCCAAAGAGCCTTATAAATCAGCCTTGAATAATGTTGTATTGTTTTCTCTGTCACCTTTATTCCCTTTTCTTAACAATAGACCAGATATCGCGTCATTCAAAACCTTCTCATATTCTCAGTCACAACAGTTAACATCACCTCTACAGAGAAAAGCACATCCAGTTTAATGCGTCATAACATTATTCATAATATTATTTACATCCTTAAGATTGTCATCTCACTGTGGTGTGGCAATATGATCTAAATCAGCGAACAATCGATGAGATGTGAGATCATTTATAAGTTACGTGTCACTGAACCTGCCTCGTCAGTCCAAAGAAACCGTTTGAAAATTGTCCTCTTTGACGCTCATTTGTGGCTGAGACTCAACAGGTCCCTGTGTAGCGATTTTTCCGCGTCTGAACTTGTCTTTCCATCTCTGAGTTGCTGCAGGTGACTGGGGGGGTCGACACAGGTGTGTGCGCCAGGGTGGAATAATCCGGTTTTTGAGGGAGGGGCTTATTTGAGCGCCGCAAAACAGCGAACCCTTTTGGCTTCTTCTGGGCCTGTTCTTCCTGCTGCTGTTTGAGGAGCTGGTGATGAAGAATGGTCTGTACGTCATCCTGTAAGACACGACACAACTGTTTTAAGAACATCCATGAGGAAAATCAACATGGCCAAATCACATCAATGAGTGTTTTCAGGGGTTTGGAGGAAAACCAGACAGAGTCCAGATGCCAAAACAGGAGTCAGATCCGACAGCCCTGCAGAGATGCAGCCTATAGCAGCTGTTCTCCCAACAGATTACACTTACCCCTTGATTACATTAAATAATATCAATCACATACAGTGTTAGATTACATTAATATTGATATATGCATTTTTTAGGACAATTTTTTAGGATCAGTTAAGCCTATTAAAATTATATTGACTATAATGTTTCAACAACTAAAATTCACCTTGTCTGTTGAGGTAAACAGGTTTGATTGTTACCACTTTGAGGTTAACTAGACCAGATACAAATAAATTATGAATAAAATCACAAGTCTGTATCAAATAATATATATATATTTTAAATGAATATTGATTTTACTTACTTTTTTAATCTGTCTTATTTTTACTTTCATTAAAAAGCAAAAGTAGCTAACTTTTTAGCAATTGCAATTTTTATCAGTAATTAAAGGGTTAGTTCACCCAAAAATGAAAATTAAGTCATTAATTACTCACCCCCATGCTGTACCAACCCCGTAAGGCCTTCGTTCGTCTTCGGAACACAAATGAAGATATTTATGATTAAATCTGAGAGGTTTATGACTGCTACATAGGCTCCCTAAGGGAATGAAACTTGACGGCCCAGAAAGTCATTAAAGAAAATGTTTAAATATTCCATGTCGCAACAGTGGCTCAACTATATTTAACTAATAAAACTGTTTGTTTTTTTCGCACAAAAAGTATTCTCGTCGCTTGATAAACTTATAGTTGAGCCACTGTTGCGACATGGAATATTTAAACATTTTCTTTAATGACTTTCTGGGCCGTCAAGTTTCATTCCCTTAGGGAGCCTATGTAGCAGTCATGCACCTCTCAGATTTAATAATAAATATCTTCATTTGTGTTCCGAAGACGAACGAGAAGGCCTTACGGGGTTGGTACAGCATGGGGGGTGAGTAATTAATGACTTAATTTTCATTTTTTGGGTGAACTAACCCTTTAAAATCTGCAATTAATTGGCATATGAGTCTATTTAAACATACTTTCCAGGCCTCCAGCTCTATGGCCAGTTCTAGTCGACTCTGAACAGCTTCCAAAAGTTGGTTGTTTAGTGTCATCATTTCGTTCTTGCTTCTCAATAGCTCAGTCTCCATTGCTTGTTTTCTGCATTTAAAAAAAAAAAAAACACAGAGTTGTCATGACAGAAATGACAGTGTTTGGCATGGTAACAGGGGCGGACTTAAAGGGTTAGTTCACCCAAAATTTAAATTAAGTCATTAGTTACTCACCCCCATGCTGTACCAACCCCGTAAGGCCTTCGTTCGTCTTCGGAACACAAATGAAGATATTTATGATTAAATCTGAGAGGTTCATGACTGCTACATAGGCTGCCCAAGGGAATGAAACTTGATGGCCCAGAAAGTCATTAAAGAAAATGTTTAAATATTCCATGTCACAACTGGCTCAACTATAAGTTTATCAAGCGACGAGAATACTTTTTGTGCGAAAAAACAAACAAAAATAACAACTTTATTAGACTATTCCTTTTCTTCCTTGTAGGCCTGAAACGAGACTTCAAGAGATTTCCACGACACATGCGCGAGAATTGCGATCTCCTTCAACTACTTCAGTTAAGTTCTCGCGTGCGCGTCGTGGAAATCTCTTGAAGTCTCGTTTCAGGCCTACAAGGAAGAAAAGGAATAGTCGAATAAAGTTGTTATTTTTGTTTGTTTTTTCGCACAAAAAGTATTCTCGTCGCTTGATAAACTTATAGTTGAGCCACTGTTGTGACATGGAATATTTAAACATTTTCTTTAATGACTTTCTGGGCCGTCAAGTTTCATTCCCTTAGGGAGCCTATGTAGCAGTCATCCACCTCTCAGATTTAATCATAAATATCTTCATTTGTGTTCCGAAGACGAACGAAGGTCTTACGGGGTTGGTACAGCATGGGGGTGAGTAATTAATGACTTAATTTTCATTTTTGGGTGAATTAACCCATTAGGCAAAGGTCAGCAATTGCCTTGGGCCCCGAGCTACCTAGGGGCCCCCAAAATGCCCCATTAAATTATGCTTAAGTTTTTTTTTTTTTTTTTACTTTTCGCAAATTATATATTTCTAAAAAACATTTGCAAAAAAAAGCATCAAATCATTAGTGTCGCAGACCCCCCCCCCCCCCCCCCCCCCCCCCCCCTCCCCCCCTCCCCTCCCCCTCCCCTCACTACATTGGACTATTCCATTATCTCACTTTCTGCGTGCGAAAGTGACAAGGCTTTAATGCGCCAAAAAAACTGACGGAGAAAAAGAAGTGATTGACAGACGGTGTACAGAGTGACAGACAGAGTGTACAGAGTAGTAGACAGAGTAAAAATGAAGCGAAGCTACCCAAGCGGTGCTGAAAAAGCAGGAAGCGTGAGGAAAGCAAAACGTTTTTAGCAAAATTGCAGAAGGTAACACACTTTTTTGTGATGCCCGCTGACAATGACAACAATGCTAACGATATGTTACAAGTCCATGCCGTAGCCAGCTATGAGGTCACCGAGGTCCAGACCTCTGTCATTTTTTTTACATTAAAAAATAAAATGTCAAGCTCTCTGAATGATTAATCAGCCGTTTAAACCACCTCATATGAGTGTTTGCAATTCATGTTGCTGCGAGAAGCTAGCGCAGTGAACGGGGCTTGAAAGCGCGTTGTGAATGAGGGCGCGGGTGCAGCCTCCGTGTTGCCAGATCCACCTAATGGAAAGGTGGTGGCAGTAGTCTTCTAAACCTGTTTTTCTGATTTTCTGACACTTTAGGAAGTTATTAAAGTGGAAAGTTGCATGTTAGGGTTAGTGATATATTAATCTTATTTCCAAAACACAAGCTTTGAACTTATTTCGGATTATTATTAATTTGTTTTGTTTTTCTTGTTTTTCGTAGAAATATTTGGCAACATTTTACTGTCGGCATTAATAAAAAATAAAAAAAGCTTATAGACAAACTGTAATTGCATAAAGCTACCACATTCGGTAAGTCAAACGCAATGATCATCGTGATTATCTGTAAGAAATGTATAACACTATCAAAAACTATAGCATAATACAGATCTGTATGAATGAAATTTGCCAAATAACTTACTGGCCAGCAGGAAGATAGCACATGCTGTTTACTTAACCTTTCACAAAGTCATCATAAAAACATTAATTAATGCAGTGTTTCTCATTCAGTCAGCATATTTGTGTTTTGATCTGTGTGAATTACAGAAATATAAGACTTGCTAGACCTACTTTTTTCTATATTTATTTGCACAAAACTCTCCAGAAAGTGCCATTTAATGGTTTATTTTAAAAAAAAAAATTTTTTTTTAACTTTTTTCGTTCTCTTTTAAAGATCGGATGGGGGGCCCCATACTACCTTCGCCTTGGGCCCCCAATTTGCTAAATCTGCCACTGCATGGTAATGGGTATGAAAATATTGATATTTGGTCTTGGAAGAATAAAACTGCTACGCTGCTGCTGCTGCATTGCAAATATGAAGCTTGCTACAGCCAATACATACACGACACACTGCTGTGAGCAAAACATGCTGTTTGTACAATATAGCATACATCAATTACCCATAAAAGATCTATACAGGTTTAGCTGGCGAAGGTGAAGGATTTCTAATTGCTACAGCAAGTGCTGACCAAGTATATGAAAGTTGAGCAGCTAACTCATTGGCTACTGATACAGCAGGAACCAATCAGCTGTGCCCTATAGAGAATGATGATTGCAAGCAGTTTGAGTTAAGGACCTAGCCAGCGCCATCTAGAGTTTCATGATTATATACAGTATATATATATATATATATATATATATATATATATATATATATATATATATTGTCATCAGATATTTCTGATGTATTTCTGATAGTATTTCAATGTCTTATTTCATGAATAAAGTCAAAAATTAGTCAAGTGATCAACTGAACTCACTTTGCAACGGCTTCATCTCTGTCCCACAGAGCTTGCTGTAAAATGGCAGCATCTTCCCCAGACCTCTCCTTTCCCTGTCAATGGTAGTAGATTGGTTTTAAAAGGCACATATTATGCTTTTTTTTTTTTAATTATACCTTTCCATTAGTGTGTAATATAGCTGTTTTGTGCATGAAAACGATCTGCAACGTTACAAAGCACAAAGTCCACACGAAACAAAGTTACAAAGCACAAAGTCCAGGTTAATCTCTCCAACTCTCTTTGGCGTTTGTTGTCCTGCCATTATTTCTATGACCCACCTGGCTACTTTTGCCCACCCTCAATAAACAGTTGGGTAAGTGATTTCGCTATATTGCTGCGTTACATTTCTGGCACACACTCTATGTGGCTGACAAATCAACAACAGACTGTAGCAGTTGACCAATCAGTGAAGACTGGGCTTTTTTTGGAAAGGCAGGCTTTAAAGAGATAGAAACAGAGCGTTTCAGGTAGGTGAAAAGAGGTGCTGCATCAATGTAGAGTATAAGAAAAATAATGTTTTTTGAACTTTAAATCATGTAAATGTATTCTAGCAGACCCCAAAAAATAAAATTACAAACTTGTAAATGAGAATAATAAGGGCACTTAAAGGATTTCTGCAATTGTTCTTAAATTTAAGATGCATGTGAATGGAATGGTTACGTGAGGCAAATTCAAAAAAGAGGCGTGGCACATATGAGCTGATGGGCGTGGCTAAAGCTCACCTGAGAGTTTTTGTTAAGGGCGAGACTGCGGGCCACCTTCTTCAGCTGAAGCAATGCGGTGTCTAAAGTGTTGGCCTGGGACGGCTGATTGACTTCTGCTGCTTCCAAGTCTGTCAGAGGAAGTAGCAACTTTACAACAGACTGAACCTCCTCTGCCACCTGACACACCGCAAAAAAAATGAAGATGCAATTATGACAAACCCCGATTGCATAAATTAAATCATAATCCAGTCTGTTAGAAGCTGCCATCACTTACATGAGGGTGTTGTCAAATAATAATTACAATTGTGGCATGACAAAGTTGAAAAGAAAAAGTTAAGGGTTAGACCTATAAGACAGAAAGTTCATTTAAAAGCATGCAGGTTTAAGACAGACTCACCCGCTGTCTGTTTTCACTCCAGCCAGGTCCACTTTCGTTTTGTTGTTCCAGTCTATCCACCTGAGCCTTGAGCCTCAGACTGCGCTGTCGAGATAATGCCACCTCCCTTTTCACATGTTTCAGCTGTAGCCGTAGAGAGAGCATTAAATGAGCACAACATTCATGCTCTTTTGTTCATATAGACAATTGTGTGCATGCATTAATCCACTCAGAATGATATCAGACTGACACATCTGCAAATATAAACACATATGTTTTTGTCTCCTTTATAACCTTGCTATTCTGGATTTTCAGAAGAATGAGACAGATGGAATCTTGCCATTCTGGTGAAACTAGGAAACATTCAGAACCAAATCTGAGATGACCATGTACTTCCTATTGATTTGATTTCCGAAAAATGTTTCGACTAAATGTCTAAATTTTTGCTGTGTCAAAAATGTATTCATTGTTTTAGTTGTAGTTAAATAGGGATCATTAGGAAAACATTAATAACGGAGCAAGTGCAATCAATATTCCATTGACAGTTTGTCCTGGACATGGGTTTGCCTGTAAATAAGACACTTGTACATTATTAGCACTGAAGAGTCATGTTGCTTTAAAAAGAATTTGGCTGAATGAAGAAAAAGTGGATAAACATTTGTAAAACAATGATTGGCCATCTGGTCCTCTCATTGATCTCGTCCTTTTGTTGTTTGTTTGCTTCTTCAATTATAACATTTACAATATCTCAAAATGAATAACACTTCTGATGATTTCAATCTGTTATTCTACTGCCCTGGCATTATGTGCTCCTATGTCTAATACTTTGTTTTTACATCATACTAACCAAATAAAAACAAGTATTTAAAATGCTTTACATTAAGCTATACTGTAAAAAAAAAGTTGCTGCCTTAAAATTTTAAGTACAATCAACTTAGATGTTTTAGTCATTTCCACTTAAATTATATTAAACTGATTTAAAAACATGAGTTGAATCTAGTACTTATATAAAAAAAAGTTTAAGCAATGTAAAACATGTTGTCATAAATGATTGATCATATAAGTTTTGCAGTGTAGTGAAAGCTGGTTTGAAAACAGTGATTTGTTATGAAAAAAGAAAGAATTAGAGGCTACACTGAATGAAGAAAGTAAGTTTAGTATTTCTTATAGAGTCTGGTTGAGGATAATCCAAACTGTCAAATTGTTTCAAATTGAACATCTCAAAACACTTTAAAATGAGGAAAAAAATTATTAAAGAGATATGAAAATGTAAAGCTGTTAAAATCATTGACCAAAGAAAATAAGAAAGAAATCAAAACCTCTTAAGCATTTATAGACTTTTGGTAAGATATCATTCTGTCAAATTTAATATTTTAAAACGCTTTAAATTTAGGAAAAAATAATTAAAGAGATGCAATAAAAATATATTTAAAGCTATTAAAATCCCCCTTTCTTTAAAATAATATATACGGGACAGAAATCACCATTGTACAGCTCGTTTCCCTTTTTTATTTGTCCTTTTGTTCCGTATTGTGAATCACTGTAGTCTACTCAGCATGACTCACCGTGGCAGACACCGGGCTGGACACTCGTCTGCGAAGTGGGCTTCCACTCCGGAGCAGATCCGGTAACCTTTCATCTATGTATGACCGAGGGGGCTTCGGGGCCCCGTCCGGGTCAGAATGCTCAGTTTGACCTGTCTCAACTGTATCATCGCTGCTGCCATCATGGTCAACTGCCAGCTGTTCTTGTAACTCATCCAGTGTGGACAGTAGTGAGGTGTTAGACTCTCTGTCCATGTTAGTGTCGTGACTTGAAATCGAATCCTTGTCGTCAGTTAATCGTTTGTGCCTTTCCTCAGTGAGAGGAGATTCCAGGAGGTCCTCCTTGAGTGTGCGTAAACTTACTTGTGAACCTCTCCTATAGGTCTCCATTATCTTCTAATAGCGATAAAAGCTAAGTAGCATGTTCTTATTATGGGAGAGACGACTGAAACCGAGAAGAGAGAATGTCTTCAAACCAGTTTTTCCTGCTTTTTGACGCTCAGAAATGTCATGTGTGCGTCAACAATCCTCACCGGGTTCGACATCACAGAGGGTTTTACCTATGGGTCGGTGGCCTTTGTAACCCTTTACGCAGATTAATAGGCTACATGACGAGATGCTCGTGCGTGTTCAGGCACGTCTGTGGAAGAATAAAGGATAACGCCCTTTGATTATGTTAAGCTTTGAACAACACACTTAGGCTATCATATCATTAAGTCTCCTTGAGAGAAATAAATTGCATGCATATTATAAAGGCTACACTGTAAAAAAAATCCCGTAGAAATTACAGTAAATTACTGGCAGCTGGTTGCCAGTAACTTACTGTAAATTAAACTTACAGTAAAAATACTGTATTCATATTTACAGTACCATTTAACTTGCTGTAAATTTATTTACAGTAAAGTGTATTTTTTACTGTAAAACACAATGTTATGGTATTTTCTTCGGTAATATATTTGAATACAATACAAATATATTACTTTACACTGAAATTTACTGTAATTTGTTGTCAACTTTTACTATTTATTTTAAAACTATACAAATTATTGTATTTCAACAGGTCTCAGTACTAAAAACTAGTAAATAAAAAGAAACAAGGACAACTGTTTAACTTTTTTGTTTTATTGTTCAATTGTAATGCATGAAATAACATTTTAATATTTTTGCAGATTGTACTATCAGTTTTCCAAACACCTGCAGTAACATTTATACATAAAATTGTTCAATTGTAATGCATGAAATAACATTTTAATATTTTTGCAGATTGTACTATCAGTTTTCCAAACACCTGCAGTAACATTCATACATAAAAGTTTCATATAAAGAACATTTTAAAACAATTCATTAACAGATTCAGTTATAAGAACAATCTTAAAAATGTACAAATTCAGAAAACTCCTGTGTAGTAGTGTTTTTGCTCTTAGTAGCTTAATAGTTTTGCCAGCTGAAATCCAGAAACTCTTTAATGAAGGAGGATACATGAGGGTTCAGGCCAGAGTTCTTCCTTTGCACCATCTTCCCACTTCTTTTGCTGACCTGGAACTTTGAGGAGCACTTGCTGTTGTCAGGGTTAATCCTCACAATGAACCTTAACATAACAGAAACAAATTGTTAGATCATTTGATGTGTAAAAATGTTTTAAACATTGGTTAAGGCAAAAATGTAACACATGTGTGCTCCAAACACTCACAACACAACCACAACACAACCAAATACAGAGATGCACTGCAAATGGCACAGAATGTTTTCAGGGGACCTCAAATAAGTGACGAACTCAATTTTTTTAATTTTTTTTTTACAAAACTTTCAGAGATGACATGTTTGTGACACACAACTTTGTATACAATATACAAAATGATTAAGAACATGAGGGTAAGATATTAATCTATACATCAGTAACATTGTAAGTTTTTTTTTATTTTTATGTTATGTTTCAGAGGTAAGAAATGTTAGGTAATGTAGGGTCCAAAAATGAGACTATTTTTTAAGTAAAGACACAGATAAATAAAGCATATTATAAAAACCTTTTTTGTATAAAATGTATTTATTTGCAACAGTTATTTTAACAGCAATTATAAGACATTTCTGTCCTAAGAACAGATATTCAGCTGATGGACTGATGCTGCGTTGTCATGGGAACACCCCAGGTGAAAATAACAAGGAAATTACGTTGGCTACATCTGAAATCGCACCCTAAACCCTCATTCACTAATCTCTTCGTTAGTTCACCATTACAGTTCACTTGAAGGAGTGAATGAAAACGAGTGAGTGAATTTGGACAGCCGTTGATCGTACATCGGCAATAGACAGCCGGGTTCGTCACTTGTTGGGGTCCCCTGAAAACATTTCCATTGTGTTCTGTGCCATTTGTAGCGCGTTTCTGTATTTGGTTGTGTTGTGAGTATTTGGAGCACAATGGATGTAAAATGGATGAAGATGTTTTCTTAATTTGTGGATGTTTTTTCTATTTGCATGTTTTCTTAAAGGGTTAGTTCACCCAAAAATGTAAATTCTGTCTTTGTTTTTTTTTTTTTTTTACATTTTTGTACATTTTACAAAAATGTAAAAATGTAAATTCCAACCCCGTAAGACTTTCGTTCATCGACTTTCGTTCATTAAATCTGAGAGCTGGATCACTCCTCCATAGGCTTCTTAAGGGATCGAAACTGGCCGGCCAAGAAAAGTTAAAGACATTGTTAAAATAGTCCAAGTGACTACAGTGGCTCAACCTTAAGTTTATCAAGTGACGAGAATACATTTTGTGGGCAAAAAAAACAACTAAAATAACTTTTTTCAACTATTCATTTTCTTCTGTGTGGGCCTCGAGTGAGTTCACGAGAGCAACACGACGCATGTGCGAGAACTGAGATGATGATGCAGACGGGTCTCGATGTGATATTTAAAATGGTTCTAAAGTGTGCATTTCCTGGATGTGCGAATCGTAAGAAAGCAACGAGAAAACGTAAGTGCCTTACCAATGCCACAAAATGAATGGCTTACATTTCACACTTTCCCATCAAATTATCTTGAGCATCATCTTCTCAGTTCTGGCGCATGCATCGTGTTGCTCTCGTGAACTCACAACAGAGGCACAGAAGACAATGAATAGTTGAATAAAGTTTTTTTTGCGCACAAAAAGTATTCTCGTCGCTTGATAAGTTTGAGCCACTGTAGTCACTTGGACTAATATAAACATTGTCTTTACTAACTTTTCTGGGCCGGCAGAATGAAATTACATAGAAGCCTATGAAGGAGTAAAACAGCTCTCAGATTTAATCAAAAATATCTTAATTTGTGTTCCAAAGGCGAACAAAGGTCTTACGGGATTGGAACAACATGAGGGTGAGTAATTACTGACAGAAGTTTAATTTTTAGGTGATCTATTCCTTTAAGTGTAACCTCGGTCACACTTTATTTTAATGTGTCCCTGTTACAGTGTAATTACAGATTTAAGTACTGAGTAATAATAATTAACTACATGTACTTACTATAGGGTTAGGGTAGGATCAGGATCTGGTTGAGGGTTAATTGCATGTAATTATGCCTGATTTATAGTTATTACTATAGTAAATACATGTAACGTGTGTAACAAGGACACATTAAAAAAAGTGTTACCGTAACCTCTTACCCTTTAGTGGAACACAAAATAATGTTGGTGACCCAACACTTTCTGTTCCTTTTGACTTCCATTATATGGACACAAAAAAACAATGGAAGTCAACAGGAAACAAGTGTTGGGTCACCAACATTCTTCAAAATATCTTATTTTGTGTTCTGCTGATTAAGTTAGTTATGACAGAACTTGGGTGGATGATCCCTTTAATGTTTACCTAATATTATGGCATATTGCAAGATGTACTTACCTCTGAATGAACTCCAAAGTAGTGGCTGCTTCCACTTGGTACTCGATGTTAAACACATAATAGCAACCGAAGAGAACAGCAAACGCAGAGGACAAATCTGGTAGGTCAGTCTCAGGAAAGAGGACTTTGCCTTCAATTGACAGCATCCATTTTTTGCTGTGTAGAACTGAATCCCCTAAAAAAAAAAAATAAAAAAAAATAGTAATGAATTAATTTATAGTGTTTAACTTTGCAAAAACATTTAACATTTGGTTTTGGTGTCAGTGACAATATCTAGATGGAGATTTTCTCATTAGTTTAAAAGGATAGTAGGATAGCCAACAATGACAAACATCATTTAGTCACCCTTGTTATTCAAAACTTATTTAAGGTGATGTTAAAGGGTTAGTTCACCCTAAAATGAAAATTCTGTCTGTAATTACTCACCCTCATGTCATTCCAAACCCATAAGACCTTCGTGCATCTTCGGAACACAAATTAAGTTATTTTTGATGAAATCTCAGAGCTTTCTGTCCCCTCCTTAGACAGCTACGTCATTGCAACTTTCAAGGCCCAGAAAGGTAGGTAAAACGTTGTTAAAATAGCCCATGTGACTTCAGAATTTATTCAACAATTTCTTCTTGTCTGTGTCAGTCTCCTACACTGTTTACATTGTAAATACAGCACTTCTAACGTAGAACCCGCAAGTGCTGTATTTACAACGTAAACAGTGTAGGAGACTGACACAGACAAGAATAAATTGTTAAGTAAAGTTATTTTTTGTTCGTTAGTTTTTTTGCACAGAAAAATTATTCTCGTTGCTTCATAACATTAAGGTTAAACCACTATAGTCACATGGACTATTTTAACAATGTCTTTCCTACCTTTCTGGGCCGTGAAAATTGCAATGACGTTGATGTCTATGGAGGGGTCAGAAAGCTCTCGGATTTCATCAAAAATATCTTCATTTGTGTTCCGAAGATGAACGAAGGTCTTACGGGTTTGGAACGACATGAGGGTGAGTAATTACTGACAGAATTTTCATTTTTGGGTGAACTAACCCTTTAACATCACCTTTAATAAGGTTTGAACAACAAGGGATGAATCGTTCAGTCTCCTGAATGAATGATTCAATGTCAAATACATTTTTTCACTGTCACTTGTCCCCACCTAGTGGCAAAACATAAATGCTTTATTTGAAGTGCGAAGTTATATTAAAACGCTGATTTGCTCTATTTTTATTGCTAACTATAAACTTTTATCCCAGTACTTATAATTTTAATATTTGTAACACTGAAATAATGATATTGTGTGGTTAAAAAGACTGTGGAGCTTTTTCATACCCATACATGACAGCTGCCTTCTCTGCTTCAGCGGCAGCACAAATGCAGATTTGAACGTTATGATTTTAGTCAAGTTTAGATGTTCACAAAGACTGGCGAATTTAGTCGACACGAATGTACAGCCTTCAACGCTGCATCTAGAATTTAGATCGTGTTGTTCACATCTGTTCGGTTTTTTCGCGGCCTTTCTGTGTTTGCGGTAAATGTGAGACTTAAGTGCGGAGAGGCTTTGTAATGTGCACGGGCATTCAGGAACTGCACACGAAAACCTGAAGTTCGCCGTGTTTTTATGTCCTTTGGCATGATCAATAAAGGCGTATAATGTCTCCACATAGACGCCACAGTGTTTGCACACGAACATTTCGGGTTTTACTCTAGCACTATAGCCATGACGTGCAAATATGGGGTAAGTTAATCAGTTAACGACGACAAGCGATTAACTTATATAGCGGGAAAAAACGACTTTTTAAAACTAAATTCACAAAAGCTTTATTTTTCGGCCAACAGTTCACATGAACACTCACCTGCTCCTGACGTGGTGGTCAAACCCAAGGCAGAGACCCGTTAATGTCCATATTTTGACGGCAAAACTTTCAGAAAAGGGGAAGAAAATGACGAAATATGAATAGGCCTATCTGCAGTGTTGGCACAACTCTCTCTAGCTCTCTCCACAGCAAAGTGTGAGGTGACCACGCGCCGTTAAGGGGCAGCGTTTATTTTTCTTTTCTTTTTTTAGTTAAACCAAAAACATAAAACATGTAAAGTAACTTAAAAGCAGGAATATTTGTACACACCTTTGTATCTGACTGGTTCTTGCATTTGTGTCTTCGTTTTCTTCTTTCTCCAAGCGGGAAATAAAAGCTTGTCTGTGATTGGTCAGGTTTCGCGCTCGTTTTTGTTTTACTGTATTTTGCTTTACAGTAAATTAAAAATACTGTATTTTAGTGGCGCCAAGGGGATATTTACCACAATGCAACTTTAAAATACAGTAACATGCTGTATAACAGTCTTACAGTAAAATACAGTTCATTTTACAGTTAAATACTGTGTAATTTACAGAAATTTCTAACAGTGTAAATAATGCTGTTAACATTATCAGATCTGTCTAAAGTAAACAAATGGGCACAAGCTGTTCCGTTTGGCTATGCCCTCACCCTTACTCAAATAACAGCTGGTCTATTTATAAAGCCTAGTAGATGGGAACTCCGACTCGTTTCCTCGAATCGGTTCTTTTGAATAGTTTGAATCGAACCAAAAAAAAAAACGATTCAGTGATTCTTTTACGTAATATTCCCTTTAAAGTAGCCTACCTCAATATATAATAGCGTTTTTTCATTATTTTTATTAAAGTTTATTAATAAGGGTTGTAATTCAATGTGTATTGTTTCCGTGATTCAGCAAATACAAATTAGAACTTTGATTTGAACTTTGATAACATTTCAATGCAATTTTATAATCTATTAAATATAAAAATGTAAAGATATTCAAATCCTTTAACAGAACATAAGTCAGAAATGTTAAACTCGTTCTATGTAGTTATTAGCCTAGTCTGGGAGAGCAATAATCCAATAGTCTATCCTAGTTCTGTGTAACATTTCAAAACACTTAAAAATTTGGAAAAAAATAGGAATAAAAATAAAACTATACGCTAACCTTTGAACAGAACCTTTTAAACAACTTCTATGCTTTTATTATAGGGGATAGGGAGGGATGTATGTATCTGGAACTGACTGAATCCGTTGGGAGCTACGATTGGTGAAAGAAATGTTCAGACCGAGAACCGGATCAACTGATTCATTGAAATGATCTGACTCAGAAGAACGATTCATTAACGGAACCGACATCTCTAATTCATAGCCAACGCTTCTGGACAGAGAGCTGGTGCACTATCAAGGTTGTGTAAAGTATTTTGTTCTTGGTGGTGCTGTAGGCTAACTGGGAGAAGTCTTATGAACGAGCAAAAGAGCGAGCTCAACTCGCGCCATAAACACTGAAGGGCGAACCGCTATAGGTGAGTGAACTCAGCCATTCAAGAATAGAATGTGCTGTTTTGCTTTCTAAAACAACACAAAATCATTACGAATTATGAACAAAAAAAACAACCTGAAATTGATTACAAAATAGATTTTTTTTTAATTACAAGTTGTTATGAAATATACACGCGTGTATATTTCTAACAATTTGACCCTTGACGAAGTTAAACATGGATTAATGTGTTTGTGATCAACTTTAAAAGGACAAAGCATTTGAAGTACTGGATTTCTGAATCGTCAGAATGACAAAAGAGAAGGAAAACCCTGAATGGGTTGGTGGTCAAGAATTTTATGACAAATATGAACCAAAGGAGATCTTAGGAAGGTAGGTATCATATTGATGAAGTTTGTGTGGCATAAGAATATAAAATAAATAACAATGATATTTTTACCTTAAAATTATAATTAGCTTACATATCAGTCCTGAATCTATCTGAATGTATTTTCTCCCAGAGGTGTGAGCAGTGTGGTTCGCCGATGTGTGGACAAACGGACTTCCCAGGAATATGCAGTAAAGATCATAGACATCACTCCATCAGACAAAATGACACCTCAAGAAATACTAGAAATCCAGCAGGCCACTGTGAAAGAGATCGACATTCTTCGAAAAGTGTTTGGACAAAAAAACATAAGTATGACTGTCCAATTGGAAGTTCATCTTGATCAGTGTTGTAATGTAACGGAGTACAAATACTTCGTTACTGTACTTAAGTAGAAATATCATGTATCTGTACTTTACTTCGCTATTTAAATTTATGTCTACTTTCACTTTTACTCCACTACATTTCCTAGATAAAATGTATACTTTTACTCCGTTATATTTCCACGAAGAATCTTCGTTACTCGTTACTATACAATAAAAATAAGAAGAAATGTGTGCGACTGCAATAAGGGAGGTTTGGCGAATCACTGCTCCTAGATTGCACTACGCACGCTCTGCACGCTCTATTTCAGCGTAATGCTCGTTTGTTGCCAAAGGAGGAGGAAGCACAACTGAAACCGCCATGGAAGCGCCTACTGGAGGACCGGGGGGAAACTCCTTTTCCTTGATTTACTGAAGCCTATGTGTGAAACGCATTTGCAGCTGCACAGCTAGCACATTGGGCGTCTAGCTCGCTCATCGGCTGTGCTGCGGCAACTGCATATCCAATGGCGCGGGCGCCTCTGACGTGCGACCAATGAGCTAGCCCCACGTCATTACACGTCAGAGCCTGCTAAGCGGGCGTGGCCTTAGCCTATAATAGTCCCCTGAATTCGCCATTATAGCAGGTTTAACCTATGGGTTTAACGACTGAAGCGACAACTCGCCAGGTTAGTGCGGCCGGCTACGCAATACTCGTTCCTGCTCTCGTTTCGAACGGCCACAATAAAAGTTCACAATCAAAGTTCTAACCGCTTGCTTTAAAAAAAAAAAAAAAAACGTTTTACTTTTACTTCAAATACTTAAGTACATTAAATATCAGAAAATTACTTTTGATACTTAAGTACAGTATATATCAGATACTTTAAGACTTTTACTTAAGTAATATTCTAAAAGGTAACTTTCACTTCTACCAAAGTCTTTTTCTAGGATGATACTTGTACTTTTACTCAAGAATTGCTTTCTAGTACTTTATACAACACTGATCTTGATCCCTCAGAGACTTTTTCAATACATATACCAAATATAACATAATATTATAGTGCTATAAAATAGAAAATCATATATATTTAAATTTATTACTTTTTTTTTCAGTTACAAAATTGAAAATTGTAAGGCTATTTTTGGTTCTGCAAGAACAACAACAACAACAACAAAAATAAAATAGGATGTCGTTTTCCCCCCATAGTTCAACTGAAGGATTGCTTTGAATCAAAGGCCTTCTTCTTTTTGGTATTTGATCTGTAAGTATGACACATACACACCATCTCTCATGTCTGTGTCTCACTGTTGTTAGTGGTCACACACCCTTATAGAGACCCAAGCTATATCTAGGGACCAAAAATATTATAGACTTGAGCCAGTATGAAACAAACCTAGCAAACTTTTTGAAATGTCATAGCAAACACCCACAAAACTATAGAATTGTGGTTGCAATTTTTGCAGGCAAACCACTAAAAATCAAGTTTACAGCAGAAAATGCCTCAAAATCAATTGCTCATATTAAAGGTGCAATCAGTAAAAATTTTGAGTATCTATTAACAGAAATGCAAAATGACATCCATCTATGTTTTCAGTGGTGTATAAAGAACTTACTTAATAAACCGTAATGTTTTTATTACCTTAGAATGAGATATTTATATCTACATAACCGTGGGAATCCACTTCTATGAAGGTCGACATATTGTGACGTCATGTTTCTACCGTAGCCGAACACGCACAAACAGCGCTACAGAACGCGTTTCGTCACTACCTTGAAAGAGAAGCCGCAGAAACCTAGAAGCTAGCCATAAACACCGTGAGTAGTGACTTGTCAGTGGTGTAAAATATATAGTTAGATTGTTTCATGTAACTTAGTTCTCCCTCGCTGTGTTATGGCTTTGCTATGTGGGGATACATGTGCTGGTTACGTTCATGAGACAGCTGATTAGTACTCTTGTCATTGACCATAAAACAGTAACGTTACAGGAATCACCAACCCGTCGATCTTGGAAGCATTTTAAAGGGTTAGTTCACCCAAAAATGAAAATTAAGTCATTAATTACTCACCCCCATGCTGTACCAACCCCGTAAGGCCTTCGTTCGTCTTCGGGACACAAATGAAGATATTTATGATTAAATCTGAGAGGTGCATGACTGTTACATAGGCTCCCTAAGGGAATGAAACTTGACGGCCCAGAAAGTCATTAAAGAAAATGTTTAAATATTCCATGTCACAACAGTGGCTCAACTATAAGTTTATCAAGCGACGAGAATACTTTTTGTGCGAAAAAACAAACTAAAATAACGACTTTATTCGACTATTCCTTTTCTTCCTTGTAGGCCTGAAACGAGACTTCAAGAGATTTCCACGACGCACGCGCGAGAATTTAACTGAAGTAGTTGAAGGAGATCGCAATTCTCGCGCATGTGTCGTGGAAATCTCTTGAAGTCTCGTTTCAGGCCTACAAGGAAGAAAAGGAATAGTCGAATAAAGTCGTTATTTTTGTTTGTTTTTTTCGCACAAAAAGTATTCTCGTCGCTTGATAAACTTATAGTTGAGCCACTGTTGTGACATGGAATATTTAAACATTTTCTTTAATGACTTTCTGGGCCGTCCGGTGTCATTCCCTTAGGCAGCCTATGTAGCAGTCATAAACCTCTCAGATTTAATCATAAATATCTTCATTTGTGTCCCGAAGACGAACGAAGGGCTTACGGGGTTGGTACAGCATGGGGGTGAGTAATTAATGACTTAATTTTCATTTTTGGGTGAACTAACCCTTTAAGTCGATCGCGAAGAGTTTTCAAAATCAGAGAAAAAAGCCTATTGTGTGTGGTAAATGGTGTCTAGGGGATGCCGAGGCGCACGCGCTGTTATAATCATGTCATTTTTGCCGCGCGCACCTTAGGGGCTCATGCGGACGTGTCGAGTATAAACAAGGCTTTACGCTTTAACCAGCTCAGCCACAGTAACAGCTCATATTAGCCAGATAAACTTTTACTAGCAGCTGCAGTGGGCTGAGCCCTTAGTGCAAACTCGCAACCGAACCGCTAGATGCAGCTAAAAATCACACACTGCACCTTTAACTGTTGTGTTATTTACAAGTTTGCTCCCTATTCAGATTTCTATGTTCCCATGTGGAGATTATCTGACACTGCAGCATACAGATAGGACACTGCCTATTCTAAGAGCCCACAACAAACCCATTGCCAAGACAAGGCTGTTTCTGCCAAACGCCCGACTCTCAAAACAAGCATGTGCACAATATCACCCATATTTCCTTCCTTTGTCCAGACACTTGTATTTTGAACAGATGCAGTTAGTTTTTCTTATCTTTCATCATTTTATAGGCCTTGACAAGACTGTTTTGTTAATGTTTAAAGATGAATGTTGTTTTAACAGGATGAAGAGAGGAGAACTCTTCGATTACCTCACAGACAAAGTCACCCTAAGTGAGAAAGAGACACGGTCAGCTCCCTTGAATAATCCAATTGTGGATTCTCCTACAATTGTATTTAAACAAACAAATGCTAAAAATCCTTTGCTAAAAAGCAGATTATATAATCAAATGCTTTAAGCTGTTGCCAACAACAACAGTGCATCTTGATTGGTTTAAAGTTAGTTATTTTACACTTACGTAGTGTTTTTATACTTCTGTTAATTTCCTCATACACTACCATTCAAAAGTTTAATGTTTTAAAAAAAAATATATATACTTTTATTCAGCAAAGATGTATTCATTTGATCAAAAGTGACATAAAGATATTTATGTTACAAAAACATGCTGTTCTTTCTTAAAAAAATATTAAGCAGCACAACTTTTTTCAACATTTGTAATAATAATAGCAGCAAATCAGCATATTAGAATAATTTCTGAAGGATCATGTGACACTGAAGACTGGATTAATGATGCTGAAAATTTAGCTTTGCCATCACATGAATAAATTGCACTTTTAAAATATAATAAAATAGAAAACAGTTATTTTAAATTGTGATAATGATTAACAATATTTTTTATCAAATAAATGCAGCCTTGTTGAGCACAAGAGACTTCGTGCTGACCACAGACTTTTGAACGGAAATGTGCATTACAACTTTAATCCACTGTAGCTGTTGTATTAACCTTAGACATAAGATCTTGATTATTGGCACTCAGTTTTCTCTCCTCTCACTCTTTGATAGAAAGATCATGCGCGCTCTTCTGGAGGTGGTTGAGTATCTTCATACCCACAATATCGTCCATCGTGACCTGAAACCAGAAAACATTCTGTTAGATGATGATGTGAATATCAAACTCACTGACTTCGGTTTCTCGATCCAGATTGAGCATGGACAAAGACTGAATGGTGAGTTCTTATGAACACCTTTAAATATAAGCATTCGGATTGCAGATATTGTAGAAGCACCTGCCTCTGTTTCACCCCTATAGAAGTTTGTGGAACACCAGGTTACTTGGCTCCAGAAATCATTGAGTGCTCCATGGATCCCAACCACGCTGGCTATGGGACTGCTGTTGACCTGTAAGCACATAAAATAAGTATGCATCAGTGATATTTTAGTATACTATTATAGCATTAATTCTTTTAAATGAGCTTTTATTTGTTCATTTTAAAGCATTAGTTCACCCAAAAATGAAATTTCTTTCATTAATTACTCACTCTCATGTCGTTCCAAGGCGTAAGACCTTCATAAGACCTTCCCCCGTAATAATAACGTTATTACCACCAAGAAGACAATGGGCGGGCCACATTTTTATTTGAAGTTTTTCATGTATTATTTATATATTTTTTTCAGCTTTTTTAATGAACAAAAATGCTTTAGAACACTTAGTTTTAGTTAACAACACTGGTGTGCATAAACCACATGAACTTCCTGGCAGTGACAGTGAACCAGAAGAAAATGAATTGATTCTTACATAACCTTCTTCGGTCTTTTCTTGTGTAGATGGAGCACTGGCGTGATCTTGTACACTCTTCTGGCCGGATCTCCACCGTTCTGGCACAGAAAACAAATGCTGATGCTTCGAATGATTCTTGCAGGGAAATATGAATTCAGTTCTCCGGAGTGGGACGACCGCTCAGACACTGTCAAAGACTTGGTGTGTGTTGGGTGTTTTAATTCGTTGTGGTCCTGTTCGTCTTGCTGACAACCAGTTTTGAAAGAACTTATGCAAAATTGCATGGAGAAAAAAAAGTCAACTTGTTTTCTTCCCAGTAGATTTCCAGATTATTAGTTGTGGACCCGCAACTTCGCTATACAGCTACAGAAGCCCTCAATCACCCCTTCTTCCAACAGTACAGGGCCGCAGAAGTTCGTCATTTCAGCCCTTACAGGAAGTTCAAGGTAAAGAGCAGATGTTCTAGATGATTTTTCTTAGAAAGCATTGACTTTGAGGTTTTAAGTGTCAACCTACACATTGCAGGTTATTTCTATGACCGTACTTGCCGCCATGCGCATCTACAGCAACTACCGGCGTGCCAAACCTGTGACCAAGGAAGTGATCTGCAGCGACCCCTACGCCATCAAACCTCTACGCAAAATGATTGACGCATGTGCCTTTAAGATCTACGGCCACTGGGTGAAGAAAGGGCAAACTCAGAACAGAGCAGCTTTATTTGAGAACACTCCAAAAGTCATTCTGCTCTCTATTGCAACTGAGGAGATGGATGTAGCACACAGGACTTGGTGAGGGTTCATCATCTCCAGTTACTACTAGATACCACAATTTACCTAAAAACCATGTTGATAACGGTCCAAAAATAGACCTCTATTGCTATGACAGCATATCAGACCATATTATTTACACAGTGAGAAGGAAACAAGTAAATTATCTTCCGGGGCCTTTTATTTCCTTTTAAATGCTAAAAAAGTCAAACCAATAAAAATGTATGGTATCATTTAATACAATTGCATTTTAATTCCATTACATGGTTTAAATTTTATATCTAACATGATTTTAATGATTAGAGAACAACTATAAGATAGGTTAAGATTTTAATTTCACAGTATTTTGTGGAAAAAAAGCAGATATAACACTGAATTACAGAAGTTTATGTCTCCACGGGAGAAATGTAGTATCAATCCCACAATGCACCAATGGCATCAACTTGTCTTGAACATTTGGCCCTTAAAGCTCAGTCCTTTTCTGTTTTGCATTTGAGCTCATTGCACAGCGGAAGCCCAGGTTATCAGAGGCTGAATCTGGTGTGTTTCCCATCCTGCATGTGAGAACATAAACATAAGCTTTAGCAATTGTTAATGGACTTGCTTGGGATCAATTGGAACTGTTACAAGAAGCACTAATAAAAGTCTAATAAAAGCTGACTTTGAGTAATATATAGCATGACTGACCTAGTGGTGACACAAGCTCTGTGATTGGCTGAGCCATCGGCAGTGTCAATCCAGGATGCTCCACGCAGGACGTACATGGTCTGAGCACCAGGAAAATATGACGAGGTCCACTCCCAGACATTACCCAGCATGTCATATAGTCCTGGCAAAAGGTGGGACATTATTCTCAAAATTCAGAACAATAGTTAGAGAATTACAATACAATTCAAAAGTTAGGGGTAAGTAGGATTTTGTTTTTTAAAAGAAATTAATACTTTTTTTCTGCCAGGATGCATTAAACTGACCAAAAGACATTTATAATGTTACAAAAGATTTCTATTTCAAATAAATGCTGCTCTTCTGAACGTTTTATTCATCAAAGAGTCCTGAAAAAAAAATGCATCACAGTTTCCACAAACATTTTTAACAGCACAACTGTTGGTGAGCAGTGAACATTTTTTTTTTTTATTTACCAGCCTTTGACGTTTAATATGTGATCTCCAGAAACTGAAACAGCTCATGTGCCGTGTTTCGTACCCTACCATAGTTATTCTGTGGAGGATAGGCAGTTACAGGAGCTACACCATGATAGCCATCTTCTCTGGTGTCCCCATCTGGAAACAGGCCCTTTTGTACAAAGAGTTTGCAATTTACCAACAGGCTAATGACTTCAGAACTTACCAAATATACACAAATATACACTTCTCATTTAGGAAATGGACAAGAATATCCCTCAACTGACCTGCCAGAGGTTAGTCCGGTTCAGCAAAAACTTGTTTCCCCATGGGTATGTCCTGCCTGAAATACACATGTGCTGGCTATGAAGGTTGCAGTACAGAAAATGATGCATAACAGGTGGACAATACTGCATGACAAGAATAAGACAGCCGTTTTTTTTATTTTGGTGCTGAGAGGCACAAGGCTTTTTTGGCTTGCCTTCTAGACCCCCACGTGCAGCCATTTCCCACTCTTCCTCAGTTGGCAGCCTTTTCTTCTTCGACTGACAGTAAACTTGGGCATCATTCCAGCTGACCTGCACCACAGGGGATTCCAGTCTGCCCTTGATACCAGAGCCTGGTCCTGCTGGCTGCACACATTTAAACCAGAGACCTCAGACATTCATAAAGTTCGACAAATTTTTATATCATGTAATACATTCATCTTTATAAAATGTCACATTGACGAAAATGTCTGTGAAGATATTATCAGACTACGCTTGAATATCTCAAAGAAATGCAATTTAATATTGTACATAGAGCTTACAGTATATGTCTGCAAATAAATATAGCTAAATAAATACTACTTTTACTGTATCATCTCCCCACTGTCTTAAATGCAACAACAGTATCAGAACATTCTTTTATTGTCTCTGGGAATGCCCTTTGGTTGCTGATTTTGGAATGGTGTTTGTGATAAACTATTTAGTATCTATTATATGTAACAGAAGGTTACAGTCGCCCCACTCATGTGCTTGCTGGGTGTTCTGCCCTCCTCCTTTTTGGAATACTTGGATGTCTTTAAAACCTAACTGATGTTAGGGAGGAAATTAATTATGAATAAATGGGTTGGTACTGAACCAGAACTTATTAAGGACTGGATAATCCTGATTAAAGAAACTATACTTCTGGAAAAGATCGGATATATGTTTATATTGTTATAAGTCTACTATGTATCCTGAAATGCTCACATGATGATATTGTAATTGTTTTTTCTTTTCTTTTCACTTATTCACTTTTTTATTTTTTTAAACATTGTACATTGTTAATGCTCCATTTATTCATTACCGTTTATACTGATTATTTTGAAAAACTCAATAAAAAAATATTAATTTCTTTATCCTTTTATTCATTTTTATTTACAAATGAATAAATTATTATTTGTATTTATCAATCAATCAATAACAATAAAAAAATTATATATTAACCCATACTGGTCAACCACTAATTGAAGTTGTTTATAATTTTTTTAATTATTCAAAGTATTTCAAAAGTCTAGTGAATTACATGCATAAAGAATGTTAACTGTCACCTGTCTCCAGAACACTTTCTCGACTGGTAACCACCAAGGCGCAGACTAGGAAAGAGGAATGGGGTCATTTTCAAGAGGATATAGGGTAGTACAAATGACAGTGTTTTGGAAATGGAATGGAAATTCCCATTTAAACACTTTGAAAAATGTTCCGCTCCTGCTGTGGGTTCATACCTCAATTTTCTGAGTGACCTTACTTTTCAGTTCATCTGAGACAAAATCCTGGAACACAAAACTCCAACCAAACGTTTCAGCCTCTGTTTTATATTTCTGCAATCTGACGAATTCCCTGGAATAAACGGAAGCAGTTGTATCAGGCCAGTAAGAAGACACACAAGCAGTAGGAATACAAAGTGTGTTGAAATAGACAAGATTAACCTCTACGTTTAAAAAGTATATTTGGGCATCATTTGGTGCATTCTTAAAAAAGGCTGAGCCAATATCTTTAATGACAAGTACCTGAAGTCAGAGTTAGTGACAGGATATTTGTCCATCTGAAACGGCAGGAGAGTCACAGCTCGTGCTGGTGATTCCCCATCAGCGGCACTGGTTCCCATCATCATTGTTCCACCAGGAATAAACACCATCTCATCATCTGCTAAAACAATTCAATCTTAAACAAGTGTCTACTTACAGCAGATGCTTGGTCCACTCGATTTTCACTGAAATATCACAGATGAATGTTTCAACTATAAGAACCTTTATGTTCCAATAGATTTTAACTGTTTTCTTTTTCTTTCTTTTTTTGTTATATGAAAGTCACAGCAAAACCATATTGGAAAATTTTCACCATGTTTTTTATTTTATTTTGCTACTTAAATGTCTTTTATGTTTTGAATTTGTTTTATTGTACACTTGCCCCCGACACAAAAATATTAGCAAAAATATTATTTATCATCTGAATAAATTGATTATTACCTAATTTACTATTTCAGTAGATATTGTATAAAAATTATGTGTGTGTGTCTGTATATTATGAACATAAATTACACCCCTCATTGGTGTTGTTGTCATTACAACCAACAGTTTTTTATTTTATTATAAAGTTTGTACTTTTTAAGCAAAATGAAAGTCAGTACAGAGCTGGAGATGAAATGTGAGGCGTGATGCGTGAAGATAAAAAAACATGAAAGAATACCTTAATTGAGCAACAGTTATAATTTTGTGTCATTGGATACATATGTCAGCTAATAAAACTACTTATTTTTATGACAGTGATGGGTAATACCACGTCACAGTTGTAATGTAGTAACAAATTATGTTTCTATAAAGTTTTTAAGCAAAGTAATAAAAAAGCTGATTTTGGGGCTTCCTCCTACCTGCTGCACTGGACATGGTGCTCAATAATACGAGATATAAGGTCTCCAAAAAGATCATCATGATAAATATAATGGCACGTGGTGGGCAGATTCAGCCCAGTGTCTGATTTATCAAACTAAAAACACAACAAACACATTAGAGTTGTTCTTAAAGCATGAAAAATGTGGTCAACAAGTCAACAACGACACTGAGGTTCAGTCATTCGGTTTAACTCTGCTGACTGTCACTGAATCTCGTTGAAAAGTGTTTATCGCCACCTTTTGGTTTGGAGAAAGACTTATATAAGCTAGTCGCACTGTATTTCCCCTCTCCATTGTTCTCACTTATTTCAGGTTTTGTCACAGTCTTGTCACACTTATTGCTCAGCTATTATTAATATAAGTAACCTTCTTTTCACTCTAATAATCAACAAATTACTATCATTACTGTATAATGATGGTCACAGAAATGGACATGCAAATTCATGCATGCTTGAAATAAGTAACCTATCTCATTTCTCCTCGCCTACAGGACAATTTAAAGGGTTAGTTCACCCAAAAATGAAAATTATGTCATTAATGACTCATGTCGTTCCAAGCCCGTAAGACCTCCGTTCATCTTCGGAACACAGTTTAAGATATTTTAGATTTAGTCTGAGAGCTTTCTGTCCCTCCATTGAAAATGTATGTACGGTATACTGTCCTTGTCCAGAAAGGAAATAAAGACATCATCAAAGTAGTTCATGTGACATCAGTGGGTTAGTTAGAATTTTTTGAAGCATCAAAAATACATTTTGGTCCAAAAATAACAAAAACTACAACTTTATTCAGCATTGTATTGTCTTCCGGTTCTGTTGTCGGACTAAACTAACCCTTTAAGTAAAAACTGTTAGCTTGTCATCCTAAACAGAGATTGATATATCTGATATTCATAATATCTTAAAATTAGGTGTTTTGTGGGTAAATGTTGATTCATCATGACCATGCTTCAGGCTGGCTGAATGTTTGTCTGAGCTTGACTTGAATGCAGTCTTGTGTCAATGCTATGAAATTCTCAGACCCAATTGTCAAGAATCATTGTGAAAAGCAACATTGTTGTCAGCATAGGACATGCTTTAGCCACAGCAGTTTGAAGAGCGCATGAATGAGGCATTCGGCTGCTGGACTCCGTGAGACAGTGACCGTGAGAGATGTTCATGATGGGACTACCCTGGCTGCTAGTTTTGGAGCTTGTCCTTTACGCTGGTTGTTTCATCTGTGGGGTGATAGCTGCCGCCTGGATGACACTCACTCAGGTAACACCAATTTATTAATATCATCTACACAATGTCTGATCATTGCTAAGTTGTGGACACTGAAGGTATAACATGAATCATTATTGCTTATAGAAAACTATAACCAGCTCTCTGGGGGAATGTGATTTACAATAAGTTGGTGTCTGATCTGAGTTCAGAGTTTTAAGTATTAAAATGATCATGGCTAAAGTTTTGCATATTTATTTGCATGCTTTTGTTATACATTCAGCTGATGTTAAAATGTACTGCAACATAATGCATGATCATTCAGCATGTTGGAATGTTTATTGAAGTGGCCACTGTTTTCTTGCTTTTTTTGTGTGAAGATGAATTCATTTTTAAATAAATGTCAATGTTTATATAAATATATAATATCTATTCAATGTTGCTGATCCCAGGTCAGACTCTCTGAGCTTTCACCATGTGGTCAGCCACCTCTCGCACCATATTATGGCTTATTAGAGTCATATGATAAGGGACAAAAGCTGTTATCACAGCACTTTCCTTATACATCTGTGTGTGTCACAGAGATACAAATATTGTACGTAGTTTGTGAAAGAGACCCCTAGATGTCCCTTGCTACTGTGTTTCCATATATTTAGCATGTGCAAATGTGGATGATTTTTATTGTTTGTCTTTATAGGGCCACTTTGATGGACGGTGCATCCTCTATGGAAGTGTTCATTATAACACATCTGGCCAGGCTCTGACCGTGGAAGGCACCAGTTCTCCTTCTCTCTGCTATTTTGTGTCAGCCATCGCCGTGTGCATGGCTATTTACTGCTTTTCTCTTATTCTTTACTGGATCTATGTCAGCTGTGTGGATGAGGATGTGAGAAGGTGAATGTCTCAACTTTTCAGCTGACCTTCATATTTTTCCTATTTCTTTTAGATGTTTGTTTCACATTCCACTTTCTTTTATTAATGCAGGTAGGATTCAACAGTTAAATTAACATTGTTGTTTTTACCTTTTTGTGTCTGGAAATGTTTGCATGTATACGCAGGGGGACTGTTTCTCTCAACACGTCTCTGGGAGTCTGTGGCCTACTTCTATTTTTTCTCTTGGTGTCAGGATGTATTCTCAAGATCGGTCGGGACAGCCTGTGTTTCTCTGTCCTTCACAATGTTCCTTCCATTACCAGGTGATTTCAACTTTCTTCTTTCCACATTACGTGTGTGTGTGACTTTTGTTACACCTTTTAAGAACCATACTCCACAGTGCTTCATAGCTCTCAGATGATATGGTAGCAAAAGTATATAGCCCCTAAAGGGACACTATCATGGAAAAATTATATCTCGATGTGCACTGCTGGAAATATTTGTGTTTTAGTTGTGAAGATGCAGAGAATAAGACATGGGCTCATCCATACACTGGAAATCAGTTCTACGCAGGACTGTACAGTATTGAGGTTAGTACTTTGGTTATTTTTCAGAAGGTTATCACCTTCATGGTTATAACTCTCATGGTGGTTGTCTCATGTTGAGAGCACATGACCTGTCAAAAATAGCTTCATCTTGTTAACCCCCATTATCAAACACACTTTCAGTTACAAAATAACTTAAAGGGTTAGTTCACCCAAAAATGAAAATTAAGTCATTAATTACTCACCCCCATGCTGAACTAACCCTTTAATTATGGGTGACAAAATGTGAATAGGGTGTTTCTGCATTGGCCTCTGTAACCGAAACCTTTTACAGTATGCTGCATCCACACCAATAGGTGTCAGTGTACATGCTTAGTACACCTTAGTGTTTCTTCATTCACACAAAATCAGTTTTTTATTTGTATTACATACAATAGAAATAAATGTCTTCTGTTTATTGAGCACCACCACCTTTGTTTCTCTCCTCAGAGGTCAATGTGGGTAAGCTTCTTCTTCTGGGTGTTGATAACGGCCGTGGTGGTCATACAGAGACGCCAGAGCTCAAGTTTGAAGGTTTGGGGTAATGATGAGTGGAGCCGTGCTGAGACGGAGCCCTTTCTCCATCGCCCATCCCAACCAAGATAAATCACCAGAGACCATCATCACATGAGCTAATCATGAAGTATCATGCAGAGTTTAGTACATTCAGTTATGTGGGAACACAAGCAGTAACAAAATACTTCATATTTTTGTGGCAACACTTACATTTTTATTTAATTATCCACATAGTACTTTGATGTGATAGCTACAATAATATACACAAAATGTAAAGATATGTCCAGAGAGCCAATAGACATGTCTAAGAACATGTCATGATGGATATAAGACAAGTCAACCAACCATTATTGCAAAATAAAGTAATCAGGAATCCCATTGTTGCAAAATAATCAGGAAAGTAATCCTCAAAATGAACAAGGGGTCTCTTCTATACCCTGAAGGGGTTTATCCTGTTTACTACATATTTAGCAAATAAATAAATAAATAAAAAATAAAAAAAATTAATTTGAGTTTAAATTATTTATGTTGAAATTGAGTGCAGTGCTGAGTGCCATGAGGTATTTGCTAATGTATGAAATCGCTTGCCTTGAACAAGTCAATAATTATTATAAATTTATATATATATATATATATATATATATATATATATATATATATATATATATATATATATATATATATATATATATATATATATATAGCCTATATATAATTATTAGTGTGTATATATACACAAATTTTTTGTTATCAAAATTAATGTAGGCCTACAACTTTGATGCCTTTAGGCTATATACTGTATCATACAGTCTTACAACACTGACAGTACAATTCTGACTGGTAACATTTGACATGTTAAAATAAGAGCAAAATGTGAAGATGTGAAGGGGATCTGGATCCGTATGGAAGTCTTGCCAAATTGAAAACTGGAATGAATGATTAATTTGTGTTCTCGGTGTAATAATACTGATTCTTTACAAATGTCTGCTGTGGAGTGTTTAGAAGATTAAAAGAAATGACATTTAAATTCGAAGTGTCATTCCTACCCCACCAGCATCACAAAATTGAAGAACTCGTGTCGTGACGATTTTCGTCGGGTAGGCTATGATAGATTTTCCCTAATCAGCTAATCGATCAAACAGTTCCACCGCAAACTGACACATCTGTCTAGCGATTGTTTTCGTCTGGGGATTTTAGTAGAAAAATGTAGCCTATAGCCTACTATTTATTAGTCTACGTCATTTTAAATTTCATTCACTTTGAATGGCTGGACAAGCTTTTCCCGCCGTGTTTCAGAGCTGTTTGCTTAATTTGCGAGCCTGCCTCTCTTTGGCCTCAAACGCCACCTTAGTGTCCATCAGAGCTTCCAGCGATTTGCAGATCTCAGCCATGTCCTGTTTAAGCACCTCGCTTTGGCCCAGGAGACTCTGGCTCTCCTCTCTCAGCTGCTCGGCTAGAGCGGCCATCTGCGCGCTCTCCTCCTGACACTTCGCGTGCAGCTCAACAGCCAATGAGAGCAAACCCTCCGCGTGGGAGTCCAGCTGCTCCTTCGACATCCTGTTGTTCTTCACCTCACAGCTGCTTCACTCCACGCCAAGTCCAGTTGGATTGTGAAGTGAGAAAAATTATCCAGCAAGAATATTAATATTAATACTATTTCAAAACCCTGTTTAATTATAACATTCATAGGCTATATTTGTTGTGAATAACATTATTTTTGTGAATAGGCTATCATATTTTTGCCATATGGTGGCCGTTGGGTAAACTGATGCTGATGACACTCAATTATATATTTCATCACGACCAGATGAAAACACTAACTCATCAAAATTGACAGAGTGTCTTAAAGATATAAAATGCTGGATGACGCATAATTTCCTGCTACTAAATCCAGATAAAACGGAGGTATTACTTGTTGGTCCAAAAAACTATCCACAAAACCACTTACAATACAACTTTAATATAGAAGGATGTCCTGTTACTTTATCCTCTACAGTAAAAGACCTGGGAGTTATACTAGACCACAACTTGTCTTTCGAAAATCATATTTCATATGTTACAAGAACAGCCTTTTTCCATCTTAGAAACATTGCTAAATTATGTAACATGCTATCTGTTTCTGATGCAGAAAAGTTAGTTCATGCAGTCATGACCTCGAGACTAGATTACTGTAATGCTTTATTAGCTGGTTGTCCTGCATCTTCAATAAACAAGATACAGTTAGTCCAAAATGCAGCCGCTAGAGTTCTTACTAGGTCAAGAAAATATGATCATATAACACCAATTTTATCATCTCTACACTGGTTACCTATCAAGTTCCGTATCAATTACAAAGTACTACTACTGACCTATAAAGCCCTAAATGGTTTAGCTCCTGTGTATTTAATGGACCTTCTATCGCCCTACAATCCATCGCGTTCTTTAAGATCACTAAATTCGAGGCTTCTGGTCATTCCTAGGATATCTAAGTCCACTAAAGGAGGGAGGGCGTTCTCACATTTAGCTCCTAAACTCTGGAATAGCCTTCCTGATATTGTTCGAGGCTCTGACTCGCTGTCCCAGTTCAAAACTAGATTAAAGACGCATCTCTTCAGCCAAGCATTTACATAATGCTTACCTTTTATAATACTGCTGAATCAGATCAAATGCATTTAATACTATAAAACTTGAAGAGACTGTAGGTTATCTGTATAGGTTGCATAATATTTGCAGTCATTACGTTCCTGTGTATATTGCGTGAATGACGGGTGGTTGGGCAGATATTGTGTTGCGGTAGGTAGTATGCCATACGGAACCGTTGTCCACTGAAACTGCTTTAACGCACCAGTGGGGCTCGACAGCCTTAGTCAACGGGTTGGCGCGTATGGTTGGGTTGCGGAGAGATTGTGAGATTGTGGTTAGGTCTCAGCAGCAGGAGGGACGTATAGGTCAGTAAGCTGGGCTGAGTTGAGTGGGGGACGGAGGGGGGTGATTTTGGGACGCAAGAGTCACTGTCTTCATGTTTTGTCATTTACGCCTGTGTTATGGAAATCATCATTATGAACAGCAGCTACGCTAATTATTTTCCCTTTGCTTTTCTGCTGTTATCTCGGGACGCGAGTCCCGAGAAAATGGCGTTCGTCAGCTCCAGTTTGTATCCAGCCTCTCACGGAGACTTCAGATGCTCCAATCACAAAGCCTATGAAGTGACGACTCAACACGGGCGATATGGACTCTCTATGGTGGACGGCACTGATCCTCAACAACTCGTCTTAAGACCGGCGTGCATACTTGGACTTCCAAAAAATACTCTAAATGTTCCGATCCAATCTGACTTGTAATGCTGCCCGAATCATGCACTGTTCCTTCGTTGGCCAGAGGAGAACTGGCCCCCCGACTGAGTCTGGTTTCTCCCAAGGTTTTTTTCTCCATTCTGTCCCTGATTGAGTTTTGGTTCCTTGCCACTGTTGCCTTGGCTTTTGGCTTGCTTAGTTGGGGACATTTAATATTCAATAATATTATTGATCTGCCTTACTTAAGGTGGACGTTGACGCAATATCTTTTAGAAACAAACTTATATTGTTTTCATGTTATCACTGTGAAGCGCTTTGATACAATCTGTATTGTAAAAAGCGCTATATAAATAAAGGTGACTTAAACAAGTGAACACAAAACATACAGAAAAGGGTCAACAATATAACGAAGCTAGTTTTCAAGGAATATTTCACAGAAAAAAATAATAATTCTGTCATCGTCATCTGTCATAATTCTCTCATCCTCAAGTTGCTGTTAACCAGACAGTTGACGGTACCCTACCCAATGTCTTCCATGGCATTTTTTTTCTCTCCTATGGAAGTCAATGGCTACCGTCAACTGTCTGGTTCCAACATTCTTTAAAATACCTTCTTTTGTGTTTAACAGAAGAAAGAAAATCGTATGGTTTGGAACAACTTGAGGGTGAGTAAATGATTTTTAAACTATTTTGAACTATCCCTTTAAGCTAAAGGTTGAACTCTTCTCAGGACGGTAGCCTATAGCCATGCAAATGTCAGGTTGGGGAAAGTTGTCACACGTTTAGATGTTAGAAATTTATACAGCATTACACAGCAAAAAAAGAGGCTTTGTCTTTAATTATTTTGTGTTTTATAAATGGTTTACAGTTTAAAATAGTTTATTGATGGGTTCTGTTGTGACAACCTGCCCTTTTGGTCACGCATTACAAAAGGTTAACATGTTCAATGAGCTGTTCACTACATAGATTCGAAGACGTATCTACACTGAAAAATAGGCCTACTGCTAAAGTAAAAAGTGTGGCAGTTTAATAATAAATGGATTTGGTTCTGACAATTATTAGACAGATTCAAATGCATGCAGTCCTAATGATCTATATGTAAAAGGGTATTTGAAAAGTTGGTTCTCATCACTGTCACTAAAACAACATGCTCTGTGTCTCTGTGACCTAAATCTCTGATGGCAGAACTGTCTGAATCATCAGGCTCAAGGGAGGTAACAAGCTGCTTATTGACAAGCTTATCTGACCGCCTGCACTGTTACTTGACTTCTCTTAAGAGTAATATAAAAAAAGAACATATTCAGCAATGCAATTAAAAAAAAATGTAGGCATTGGAATGGCATGATGATTGGAAATGAATGCCTAACACTCAATTCCAGTGTGTAGCAACTATTTTTTACTGAATCAAGCATTTATAAGGTCTTCCTGCTATGTAGGCTATACTAAGTTAAAATGTCAATCTAATTAACTGAGTAATGTCATTCTCCTCAATGAAGGAAATGTTTGAATATTTGTTGTTTGACTTACCAGGTCTGGATTGTGTCCTTTAATATCCACCACAGACACTCTCCTTTGGCTCTCTCTTGCTTCCTCTATTATTTGTCAGCTGCATTGTGGTAAACTGCTGCTCTGTCCTTCAAACCCAGATTATGAACCAAGGGAGGAAGAGGATGATGGAAGGACTACATGCTAACAAGTATAATTCCCGACAAGCAAGATTCCAGACATTCCATGCAATCAAGAAATACGTTTTCAATCAATTATGTTTTTTGGACCAATACTGTATTTGGTTTTTAAAACGTTTTATACTTTTCCTCATCGTAAAACTTCCAAGTCTCAATAGGGTTCGTTGCGAACACCACCACTAGGAGGAACCATTGGCCAAACACATGTGATTTAAGCCTGTAGTGTAGCACGTGGTCACTCACCACACATTAAGCATGTCATTTGCTCACCCACAATGAAAATCCCAAGAGATTCAAAACTCGTTGGAAAATGGTTGTGCATTGATGCAGTCAAATAATATAAATAACAATTTCACTGTATAAAACACTGTTAAGCATGTCTCCAACAAGAGTGTATGCCGCGTTTGCCAAGTCTGCATCGATCTAACCCTAAAAACAACTCTGGTCATTAGCCTAGAGTTACTGAGACTAAATCCAGAATTTCACAGCATTATTAATTGATACCAAGGATCATTCAAAGTCAAATGAAGCATCTATGACTTTCAGGTTCTATCAAAACTATAAAACACCATAACACTATGACTGAGTTATTATTGCATAAATTGTTTGTTGTGATGGTAAGGACATCACATGCAAATCAGTACAGTACAGTCTTTATTATTTTAATATATTGTCTTCTGTGTTGTTCATCTGTACCTGCAAGTTACTTTAATAACGGCAATAAGTTTAGTAACAAGTCAAACAATAATTAAACATAATGATAATTAAGCAGTCAGTAAACACACTGTTAATGGTTTGACTTTATTAATAAGAGCATCATGGTCATGGCCACTGTAATCATTTCCTCATTGCTGAAAGATATGCTAGTGCTTGTTGAAGTATTAGCAGAAATTCTACACACAATAATAATGCTCTTGGTGTGTGCTTTGGACTTTACCTTTTTTGTAATAATCTCCTCTCCGTGTGCAAGGCTGTTTATACATTCGTTCCTTCAGTGTTTCCAAGGACAGCTTATTTTAACTCGATCCCTGCACTGCTTGTATAGTAGGTGACACTTTGTGCTTGTGCTACACATATATTTTTATGCTTGTTTGCTCTTCTATGTGCATATCAACAATGTGACTACATGGGGTGGAGGATTGTTGCACTACTTTGTATCTTGAGTAGTCTATTTTATCTATTATCAGTAGTTGTTTTACACTTAAATGAGCTTAATCCAATATTTTAAACATTCTAACAGTCTAGGGAGGAATAAAAGAGTATTGGATGGATATACCAACAAGAATATTAAAGGACAATGGTTTTATAAACATACTAATGAAAATCTAAAAATGCAAAAAACTTTTTGTGAGTGTTAGTTTTAAGGGTAAGGAATAGAAAATATCATTAGCTTAGTATAAACCCAAAAGAAGTCAATGGAAGGTCCCCACCGTGATAAAAAAGCAAATGTGTGTATGCTGGGTAATAAAGAGGAATACATTGAATTGCTGTTACTGTCCGTTGGCTGCAGTAGACACGAGGCTGACATAAGAAACCTCTAAGGCAGAGATAAGTGAAGTCATAAGCACCTGCTTCTACCAGGCAATTAAAAAGAACGAGATTAAAAGAAGTCATTAGCCAGGACAGTGGATTAAAGCACAGTGTCAAACAGTGAGGGATTACAATTCACCAGCCTACATTCCCTCATTGATCTTTTACCATCCCTTTTTATTAGGTCTATTATTTTTTTATTTTTTTAACTTTTCCCCCTGAGAACCAGTTGGATTTGCTTCTGTCAGATCTACCTTAGTTGTCTATCTGCATTTTGATTATTCTTTCTTTCTAATGTATATTTAAAAACTTTAATAAATGCAGTTCACATCTCAGTCCCTTTTTGCGTAAGCTACTGGTAGGTTGTATACGAATGGATTTACAATACTACACCAGCATGGGCTTTTTCACATTAATGCAGAGTCGCAAAAACTGCTTCGCAATGTTAAATACAGGTTGCAGACGCCCAGCTTTTCATGTAAAGTACATTACTCCCATAGTCAAAAGGAGGACACACTGACCTTTTAGTTTGTTATGGACATGATATGCCAGAGATTTCAATAATAGGACATTAAGATCAATATAGGACACTGATGTTCCATGCCTATCAGTATTTTCTACTAGGTATGAACTACATATATATTTAGGGTCAGTCTGTATCAAGTCAATTGACATTGATATGACATGACCAATGTGTATTATTTTCATTTCAATCCCTTCAACATTCTACACATTCATGAACAGTTGTTTTTCAGTGTTACACAGAGACACAAATCAGTCTCTTTGGGTTCAACTTTTCTACCCTGGTTCTGGTAAAAGATTCTCATCTCTTCTTCAAATTTCTCGATCTCCCTGTCTCTTATCTGCACCTCAGATGTCAATCTGCCTCTACTTTTCAAAAGCCACTTCATACATTCTTTACACCATATTGGTTCTTTTAACCTGTGTCAATGCCATGCCCCCCATGGCAACTCTCTTCTCCGTGAATGATTAACACCGGAAAATACAGAGCGTCTTGGTAAGTTGGTGGCCTGTCTCTCTCATCCTCCCTGGTCTCTCCGTTCACCCTCTCCTCCACTTGTTCCTGGCCTGTCTCCTCCATGTTGTCGTCTTCTAGCCCTTCATTCTCTAATACACCCCTCCTCTCCTCATCTGGCACTCTAAACCCAAGACCAAGGAAACCCCCACCGCCCTCTTCCAGCCGGCTGCTCATCCCACCTCCGAGGCTTCTCGAGTGAAACAGGCAGGGATGGCGGCTTCTTGCGCTCTGTAACCGGCCCAGAGAGAAACCACTGCGACTAAGGGACAGCCTGCCGCCGGGCCTAATAGGGAATGAGTTTGTCCCTGCAGCCACATTCCCTCTAACCCAGGAAGGGAGCGAGGAGCTGCTCGTTGAGGGCCGACACCTGGGGCAGCTCTGAAGAAAGTAGCTAGAATTGCGTCGCATACACGCTGCCATCGCGACCGATAACGGTGTGTTTGTATTCACATCCAAATCCATAAGCAAGGCCTCAGAGTAGCTAGGCACCATTTGCTGGTTGCAGCGTATGTGCCATTCCAGTTCGGTCATATCCACCGTGTTGACGCGTGATATGATGCGCAGAGTGGGACCCCCAGTGCCATGCTCAAAGCCCGTACAGTAGTTCCCCGTCTCCATATTATCATTGTCATTTGCATCCTCGTTCTCGCCGAAAAGTTTCTCGACGTGGTAGTGGACGTACGCTGTGCGATACTCGGCAATCACACGAAGAGGCCACGATAGCAGGAAAGCCGAGGCCAGCCAGTACACCCAGCGTCGGGTGTACCAAGGTGGGCGCAATGGGTTGGGGAATGCCAGCATGTGTTCCCGAAAGTCAACGTTTTTAAGGTGCATACCTTCCCGTGCTTCCATGTAGTCGTCCAGACCCTCGTTGTCCCCGAAGAAGCGCGCTCGCTGCGTGAGGTAGGCGGTCTCAGCACGGGCGCTGGCGAAGCTGAAGCACTTTGTGAAGCGCAAGCGGGTGACGGGATGCTCCAAAAGGCCCTGCAGCTCCTTCGAAACGTCTTTGACCCCGAGGCGCGAGTAATCGAACTCTGAGCTCGCTGCATGTGTGTTGACCCGTTCATGGTACACCTGCGTAGTAGTATACGCGTCTCCGTTTCGGTAGCGCGTCACCTGTCTGGTACGTCGTACGTAATGGTAGCTGATGGCCTTCCACCAGATGCAGGGTGTAGCTTGTTGCAACCGCTGTATCCTGTCATACACCTCACTGATTTCCACCTTAGCAAGGTTAGCTGTTTTTGAGTAGCAGTGCCAGCACTCCACCAAGTAGACAATGTACAGCATGGCCAGAAAGGCTACAGGTATATAGATGTAGCCGTTGGAACACGGGCTGTCATGATAGAGTCGGGCTCGGTCTCCGTAGAAGTAGGCGGGGCCCTGGTCATCAGAAGCCATTACGGTGATGCGGTACAGGGAGCACCAGCCTAGCGTGCCAAAGCATCCGTACATGAGCAAGGTGAGCAGCAGGCACTTCCAGTGGGACTCTCGGCACAGCGACCCACTCAGGGACTGCTTGAGGGGTCGCTGCTATAGGCAGGAAGGGGGAGGCCAGATGTGGATGAAAATATGGGAAGACCAAGGGACAGAGGGTTGTGCAGATGGATAGGAAATTGATTGGGGCAGGGTTCAATAAGAGACGAGTTGGAAGGTGTTGGACAGAATGGAAAAGAAAGCAGAGGGGAGCATGGGGGGATGGGGGGTGGGGGGCGGGGGGTGGAGAGAGAACAGAAGGGACAGGGAAAGAAAAAAAGAAAATGTAAAAATTAGTTGGCAGAAAAGCATAACACAGGCTGATAAAAATGCACATGATACATTTGAGTTAATCTTATATGTAAATTATAATGAGAAACATTTTATTTCATATGTAATTTTTTTGCCACTTTCCACAAAAAAATATTGTTCTAAAGCAAATTCGCTTTGCTTTAAGCTACAGTGGTGAGGGAAACCTCCTTAAAAAATACAACACAAGCACAAATCCTTGAAGGTTTGAATTAGGGATGTCAATTTTCACAAATTCCCATGATCGATCGTCGTTTAAATTAACGATCAATTAATCGATTAATCGTTAGCATTAATGGCAAACAGCACAGGGTCTGCAAATGCTGCTCAAAAAGCTATGTTACTCACCAAATTAATAAGAATGTTTTTTAATCTATATAAAGGCTTAGTAGGATTGTAAAATGTTTTGATGTGATTGATAAATTAAATTAACTATTTAATATATAAATATAAAGACAAATACAATGTGTCACCAACGCCGCCTCATACGTGTGCTTGTCAGAATGTGTGACTGTTGTGGAAGTGCTAGAACAACGCACTGAAAACGGCAACTAAACCCAATGAATTCACAACCATTTAATAAAATAGTGTTCTCATGTTATGTAATATGAAAGTCCCAAATTAACCATCGTTATTATTAGTTGTGCATTCTGCTTGAGCGGCGCGCGCTGAATGAATAACCGTTGAGCACTTTGTTAGCGTTTATTTAACTCAAAGAAACGCATCCTGTTTGATATTAATCAGATATATACAAAATAAGCAGAATATTACAAAATTATATCTGCACAAAATGACGTGAATGCACAAGTGAACTTAAACTGAGTTACGTGCCATTCAGAATGACTCATATGTTGTGGTGGACGCGCTCAAAGTCTCTGACGAGCTCTTCCTGGAACAACGCGACATGGCATCTAAACCCAAATAATTCACAATGTTTTATTACAATAGTGTTCTCTTTATAATCTTGTGTAATATGACAGTCCCAATAGTCATTATTAGTCGTGCATTGTCGTTTGAGCTGAGCGCGCTAAAGATCACGTCGATTCTTAATGCATCCAATATGAGACCAATCAGATATAGATAAGCGTACACAAAATAAACTATTACAACTTACATTTGCACAAAACAAAAGGCTGCGAATGCACACGCAAACTTATAGTCATGATGAAGGTGTAAAATCAGAACCGGCCCGAGCCTTTTGGGGGCCCTAAGCAGAATTTGATTTGGGGGCCCCTCCCACTACGTGGAGTCACCTGTGCTTGACGATTATTGACACAAATATCACACAACAATGATACATTATAAATTAATACAGTGAGGTTGTGTATAAATACAAAATAAATACTTAATAAAAAATAGATAGCCTAATTAAATTTTTTTTTACTTTTACTTTTCTCTTTTACTAACTCTTTGAAACTTCTTAAAACAAACTGTCTCAAAACATATCAAATAAATTATTTGCTAAAATAATGACAACTGAGAAATCAAAAACATAAGAGCAAGGGTTCAACAATGACAATTATTGTTGAAAACTGTAAAAATATTATTATTTCTCAACTGTCTCAAGACAGTGTAACTGTCCACAAAGTCTTTTTTTATTAGTGTTATTGTAACAGACTTTATTAGATTGTACATGACAGAATCCAACAAAGTCTATTACTATAATACCGGTAATGATGTACTGGCGCTCGTTTAATATGTGTGTATGCAATGTATTTTTCCCCTCTGGGCTTGCTGTGGTTCAATTGCTGCACAAAACATACCGTAAGTAAACATGCAAACATACTTTTATCTTGCTCTTTTTTTTCTCCTCCTCTGTCATTTTCTTAGTTCTATTTTCGGCATCAGAGGGATACGTACTTTTTTGTGACATGGCTTAACATTACCGCGAGTCTGCGACTATGCGCAGTTGCGCACGAATTGTCTATGCACGCGCGATGTGTCTAGATTATGCGCATGACTTAAACGCTGGCAGAAACAGCAGCAGTTGTAGGGAGGTATATTGATCATGAAATCAGAATTTTCTTTTATTGTCTTTAATTATTCATTCATTCATATTAATTCATTCATTTATGTCACTTGTTTAAGTTATCTAAAAAAAATATTTTTCGATTTTTCAACTCGATTGGGGGCCCCCTGGTGGCCAAGGGGCCCCAAGCAGCCGCTTAGTTCGCTTATGCCTCGGGCCGGCCCTGTGTAAAATAGTCCCAAACAACTCCGGAGTGTGTCATTCACTGGGACTCAACACTTCACCACACCGGCGCGCTTACATGTTTCGCGGTTGAGCAGCACGCACGCACATGATCCTGCTTAATCGATGATCGATAAGTTTTATCGATTAAATGTATTATCGACAATTAATCGATCGTCGATTAATCGTTGACATCCCTAGTTTGAATGTTGCAAGAAAGGAGAGAGAAGTTTTTTTTTCCACAAAATTATATGCAGTTTTGCTTTTATTTCATACTTTTAAAAAAGTAGGCCAGCCAATCGAGTAATCACTGTTAATCTCATGAAGTCAGAGCATTCTTAAAAAAAAGAAAGAAAAAAAAAAAGGCAGTATTGTACAATTCTTTTACTTTCTTAAAGGTGCCCTAGAATTTGAAATTGAATTTATCTTGGCATAGTTAAATAACAAGAGTTCAGTACATGGACATGACATACAGTGAGTCTCAAACACCATTGTTTTCTCCTTATTTAAATCTCGTTTTTGAAAAACACCCCTGAAAAATAGGCGAATCTCCACATAACACCGACTGTGACGCAACAGTCGGGATCATTAATATGTACGCATCCAAAAATTTGCATGCCAGCCCATGTTCAATGCAAGGCAGAACTGCACTGCCGAATCATCGGAAGTTCTGCAGGTGAAGAAACAAGCAAGGATCAAAGGGAAAATGGCTTTTCATACCCTTCCCACAAAAAAGAAATGTCAACAGGCGTGGTTGATGTTTATCTATAATCGGATACCACAACAGTTTAATTCGGAATTGTTAGTTTGCTCTGTGCATTTCACCGAGGACTTATTTTCTAACCTGGGACAATGTCTAGCAGGCTTCCCTCAGCGAAGAAGCAGGGAATTCCAACTATATTCCCGCAAGCGGTAACTAGTGATTTTATTAACGATAATTACACTGTTATCTAGATCCAGCACAAGATCCTAGTACAGCAACAATAGCGAACTCCAAGTAACGAGCATACATAACTAAATAGTATGACAAAGTATTTACGCTGAGGTTAATATTTCTTGCCTGTGTTGTCATATAAATCTACAAAATAATACTGTAGATACATATGTAAATTCCCTTTTGTCAAATAATTTTACTTTCATCTATTACATCAGAAAACAAGTCAGGGGCTGACTACGTTAGTTTAGTTGCTCACAGATAATGTTAGCTCACTCGATCCTTCTAGCTAACGTCACGTTCTCCACCACATAAGTTGAAGCTATTTATTTGACAAGGCATCTAACGTTAGTCCATTTGTTAAAATGTTTTAATTTTTGAAAACTGACGTATGATTATTTTACACGCTTGTATTTCAGAGTGTGTGAAGTGAAACAGTGAAACAGCCGATCAGAGCAGAACTCCTCATTAACATTCATGATCCTTCCAAATAAGGTAAAAACAGACCATTTCATTCTAGGGCCAATTTCTAGTTGAAAATGGACCTGTAAAACCATTTTAAATGCCCTTAAATAAGCCACATACCCTCTATGTAGATTTCAGAGACAAAATTAAAATATTATTTCAACACATTCTAGGACACCTTTAATGCATTTTTGACACTTATATTCTACCCATTTTTACGGACCCACTAGGACCCCTTTGTGGCCTCCTGGCTCTAATTTGAACCCTTGTTTTAGAGGATTCAGGGTACAGGTATTTTCATTTGTGTTTCAACATGCACAACTGAGTAAAGCACAGTCTGTTATATCCACTCTGACATGCTGCAGAGAGAACTCCGTAATAGATCATTCTCCTGAGGGCTGAATACATTTCCTGGCTGCTCGTAATCCAAACCATGTCTCCTTTTAAAACGCTCTGTATGACTGTGGAGGGGAAGTCTAGAAGCTTTTAGACATCACTGAGTGCATCATCTCGACTAAATGCAAATGGATCTCTACTGCCTAGTCTGAGCCCAGTGGTGGCTTGAGATATTGTGACCATATGGGCAAAGATGAACTGATTCCAAAGTAGGAGGAGGTAGAAAAGAAAAAAAGCAAGCCATACAGTTCCTCTGACACGTGAACAAAGGTATTGCACAAAAAGATTTTTTATGGTGGGTCTGCAATATTTTATTTTTTCGTCCCCTCTTTGTCCTTCTTTCCTCCTGTCTCTTCTCTAACAACATCACTCTCTCTCACACACACACACTTACACATAAATCAGCTAATAGTACGAGCAATGCCCTTGCTGTGAGAAACTGCAGCACTAAAAGTAGGCTGCAGCCCAAGCGTGACATGGAGTCTGTGCTCCTCTTGGCAGGAGTTTAATTGTTCCTTTTACAAGGACGAGAGCAAACTGAGAGATAGAATTAGGGCCTACAGTGTGACTTACCAAGTGCACAGGCTAATAACTACACATGTTTTTAATAATGATGACCTGATAGAATTAGGGCCTACAGTGTGACTTACCAAGTGCACAGGCTAATATCTACACGTTTTTAATAATGATGACCTAAAGCAAAATAAAGTATGATAATATAGCTAATATAATATAAGATAATATAATACATTTTATATGTATAGTAATATTCACATACATACATTTACATATTAATCTGTATGTATTCTCTAGGTTTTGTCTGTAGGTTTCACATATTTAGTAGATGCAGAGACGTCCAGTTGTGGGAGGGTGAGAAGCAAGTGTTGAATCCTGTTGGTACCACAAGAAAATGTGTCCTGAGATGTGAATGATATTCAGTGAGATTCAATTCTGGAGGCTGTGATTGGGGAACTTGCATAGAGCAAAATGGCAGTGATGTATAAATAGTGGATAAAGTTAGCCTGCTATTTCAGAGCCACTTTAATATGTTAAATTATTTAGATACCCCAAGACTGTCTGAAGTCATATGAGCATGTGCATTTCAATGCTTTTTACATGAGGAGCATCAGTGCTGGGCAGAATCATAAAATCGAGCCCAAATGCGTGTGTTTTCCTGCACATCTGTATATGAGTCAATGATTATGTGGCCTCTTGGGATAAGGGATAAGAGAGGAAAACAAGTGACCGTTTGTTTTCGTTCAGTTTACTTGCTTGTGGTGTGTAGAAACTAGGTTGCGGCCAAAGAATTTGTAAAATAAAATAAAATAAAATATTCATAAAAAATACAAATAAAATATACCAGAATTGAATGACGTTCCCGTAAGTGAATTCATCCAGGCAGAATATCATAATAAAATACAGTTTCCTGCACTACTGTTCAAAGGTGATTGCAACATGCTACTGAAAATACAGTGCAAACAGACAGCATAACAAACAGTGTAATCAGTGTAGTTCAATTGACAAATGACTCTTCTGAGTCGGTTCTTTCCAGTGACTCAAAAACATTCAGCGTAACCAACACACTCTAGTAACTATTTTATATTTTGGCAAATTGGTGGCTGGTCTGTTTGAATTTGTATGATCTGTCATACGCTTTTATATGTTCTGCTTACCCCCTGAAGGTTAGGTTTAGGGGTGGTCCTTCATGCTTTGTTTTTTTCTAAGGGTACGTTTACACGACAACGATACACTTAAAGGACAACTTCGGTATTTTACACTTTGGCAAATTGGTGGCTGGTCTGTTTGAATTTGTATGATCTGTCATACGCTTTTATATGTTCTGCTTACCCCCTGAAGGTTAGGTTTAGGGGTGGTCCTTCATGCTTTGTTTTTTTCTAAGGGTACGTTTACACGACAACGATACACTTAAAGGACAACTTCGGTATTTTACACTTAAGCCCTGTTTTAAGATCGTTTCTGATGAAATGGAACGGTTAAGATTGAAATTTGGGTGTTCACTGATAAGCTCACACAAAAATCGCTGCAAAAGATGCTTTCCAACAGGTTTTATCGTAGTTTTTGTCCAACTCCATTGACTTGTATTGGATGTACTGTGAGGTACGGTATTACTCCGCCGCCGGAAAAGGAAATGGGGTTGTTTGTATTCTTCTGCTTCCTCTGTGTATTCAATGAAATGCCAGTGGTTTGCTTGCAATTGGCAAAGGTGCATTATCGCCACCAACTGGGCTGGAGCGTCTATTATTCAAGCTCTCAACGGAAGAATGTACGGGTGGGAGGCGTTTGGAAAAATAGGTCCACAGTTTTACAACGAATGGTAAAACACCTGTTGGAAAGCATCTTTTGCAGCAATTTTTGTGTGAGCTTATCAGTGAACACCCCAGACCACTCGGTGAGTTTCACGTCTTTGTAAACTAAAGTTTAATGCGTTTTATGAAGGATTGTTCCAGTGCGCACCTATGCAACCATTGTGGAGGTGGTGGGGGGGGGCTTAAAATCACCTTAAAACAGGGCTTTAAGTGTAAAATACCGAACTTGTACATTAAAATGGAGAAGTTTTTCCTTTGGGTTTTCCACATACAGCTGACACTTTTGTCAAAACAATCCCTGTTCATATGGATCACGTGAAAAAAAAACCTAAAAACACTGTATTCTGCTAGTCATCGTTATCACAGATTCTTGTTTTTTGTTGTTTACATGGAGACCGTTTTCTAAAAACTTGCGCTTTGAAACCCATTTTCAAAGGTTTGGTTTTCAGGCTCCCCAAACGCCATTGTCCTGTAAATGAACGGCCAAAACGCATAAAAAGTTTTAAGTTTTTAGCTGAAAATGGTGTTGTGTAAACAGCCCCTAAAAATCGTATGTTTCTCTACTAAACGCATTGTCAAATTCATTTGATATTGGGCACCTTGTAAAATAGTTACATTTTCTCAAAGAACCATAATTGGCTCTAATGTCAGTTCTTTTTGGTCAATCTAAAACTCATAGCACAACCAATCGTATTCTCAAACAAATGACTCAGTTCTTTTTAGTGAATCAAAAGCATACAGCGCCATCAGTGTAGTCTGATTCCTGAAAGAGTCAGCTCTTGTTCTGATAAACATGCAGCTTACGACTACTGTGAGACTTAAATCAATGAAGTCAATAGCTGGTTGTTCACATGGTAACTTAATATAATATACAGTACTGTGCAAAAGTCTTAGGCATGTTAGCATTTTCACCATGGGTTTAAGCCGAGTTTTTATATCGTTTGCTGTAGTGTGTCAGTTGGAAATATCAGTTTAGATTTCCAAGCATTCCATTTGCCATTAATTGTAATAATCCAGTGAGATTTTTGAATGCACAAGACAACAGCCGGTCTGCTCCACACGAAGATCTGATCTCCCCATCATTGAGTCCATCTGTGATTACATGAAGAAACAACAGAAACTGAGAAAGAGTAAATCCAAGAAACCTCCCTGCAAAGCTACAGTACTATGAAAAGTTATTAGCACTTGTGTAAAAATGCTGCAAAGTGAGGATGCTTCCAAAATAATGTCATAAAGAGATTTTATTTATCAATTAACTTATTAACCAAATCAAATCAATATTTGGTGTGAACACCCTTTGCGTTTTAAACAGCATTTGTCCTTAGCACACTTGCACATAGTTTTTATAGGTAGCTTTGCTGTTTTTTCTGTTTCTTCATGTAATCCCAGACAGACTCGATGATGGTGAGATCAGATCATACCGGCTGTTGTCAAATTCCTTCTGCATATTACAATGAATGGCAAAATGAATGTTTTTGGAAATGTAAACTGATATTTCCTACTGACAAACACACCATTTTTGGGGTGAAAATACAAACGGGCCTAAGACTTCTGCACAGTACTAAATACTATATATCAATGGCGTGCCGTGCATTTCACACCTAGGCCGTGTCCTACCTGAATTAATAATTTTTAAGAGTGTAGCAGCGCACAGAATCTCTATAATTGTTGTGAAATTGCTGTTTTTATTTTGCACCGGCAGTTATTGGGTTAATGCGGTGAGTTCGGAAAAGGCCGGGTATAAACGAGCGAGTGAGTTCGGCTTCTGGTTAGTGTACAGTTGTTCTTGCGTTCTGATTTTAAGTTTCAGAAACGGAGCCTCCTTTGTCTTGTCGTTCAAGGGTTACAAAAGTCCCTTGTCAGACGTTACAATAGAATGTATGTTTGAAAAACATATTCGATCATACATTTACAAGAAAAAATTAAGAAGAAAATCATATTCACCACAAAAAACGGGGGCAAAAAAAAACATTATACTCACAAAAACAACAGATTTTTTTTTTTTACACAAAATCCATCCTAATTTCTTTCCTCAAAAAGACTTTAATTACTCTGTTGTACAGGTTATTTGTGTGTTTCAGTTCCAGCAATAAGTCTTTTCTATCGAGGCTAATGCTGAAAGTCCAGTCTGTCCCGTCGTATTTCTGGGATAAGTTTTACTTTGCTTTAGGGCTGAGAGTGTCTGCTCGACAGAAGCAGTGGACTCAGGGACAGTCACCGCAAAACATGACGATGTGTACAGCTGCCCCATGCTCTCACACAGAGTTTTGAACAAAATCAATGAGATCAGCGGGACTATACGCTGATTTCACGGAGCCGCCATTTTGAAATCGAAAGCGAGGCTCCGGTGGGAAGAACCCCGGAAGTACAGATAAACAACAATGCCTTGGACTACCAACCTGAAGCTGCTGCCGCGATTTACACTATTGGATGTTAATATCCAAAATAGGATATGTATATAGTTCGTTCCTGCTTCTTTTTTTACGTTCTGAATTATATATAAAAGAAATAATTTTATTTATAAATGAATTTCACTGAATATAGTCTAAAGTATAAAAGAAATGAATGCACATCTTTAGAATAACTCATTTCCACATTAAACACAACAATACGCCATCACATTCGCGACTCTCCTACACTTCCGGTTTTCTTCCCACCGGAGCCATTTCAAAATGGAGGCTGCGTGAAATCAGCGTATTGCCTTCAAAATCAGACCTGGCATACATTACAGTCAGTTCTGTTATTACCCGGACAGATCGAATAGTGTTCCGTGACTCTGCGTTAAGCTGGACAAGGCTGAATAAGGGATTTTTTTTTTTCGGTAGGTTTGAACCTGCTTTGGGTCGAGGAGGGAAAGAAACATTCATTTGTGGGTTGAAAAATATACTAAAATATATTTTAGTTTATGCAGTTCGCTACAGATGCGGTTAGCTAGCTATGACTACCAGTAGGCAGAACTACTGGCGCTCTGACCATCCAATCAAAGGACGTGAAAATGCAGACGTTATTGTATGCCGTCAAAGCGAAATCTGATTGGCTGATTAAATCTATCTGATTGGTTAAAGCAAAAGTTTCATTGCCATTCATTTTAAGCTACAGGGGCTAGCACTATTGATTCTGAAGGCCTCAAGGCAAATTTCTTTGGCCATGGCAACACATGATGGCAGAAATATAATTGGATAAAAGCTCTAATATAAATATACATATATTTATACTAATTCTATATTATACTATACATCTAGAAAATGTACAGAAAAGAAAATGTATTAAAGTGCAAGTCAGTGTTTCTGATAGTGTTTAGGCCAGCAGAGAAGGCCTTGCTGGCCCTGACGGCCCACCACTGCACAAACAGTACATACATGTGGCAAGCAGGATGAGGCCTGTGGTGTAACTGATTATGAGCATCACCTGCATGCTGCACCGGTCTCGTATCTCTCACGGAGGACTTTCGGAAGCATAAAAGGAGGAGGGACGACAGTAAAGGACGAGAGAGAACCAGGCCAGGATTTTACGCTATGTTTTGTTTATGTGTGTGCGGCAGTTGTCCGTGAGAGGCTGCCGCCTTTACTTTCGTTTATTATTAAAGTTTGTGAAACGTTCGCCGGTTCCCGCCTCTTTCTTCCCACAAAATACCTTGTTACAATATAATATACAGTATGTAACATGTTATATTATATTGTTTGTGTAATAGCCTAATTGTTGTGTAGTTACGGCCAGTTATTTTATTGCATTTATGCTACCTCCTTTTTTGACTTTAATGACTTGTAGTAATTAAAGTTTGTGTTAACACTTTTTGCATGATTTATTTTAAATAGATTTATTACTGAAATTATCTTATCATTTGGTAAAATGGAGACCCTTTCATTTCTAATTGTGAGTGCAACATTTTGAGATGAAGGACATTGGGCACATAAAATATTCAGTCTGAACAAATTATATTGAGAGTGATATGCATCAAATGTTATGAAGGACTGCAGAGAAGACTAATCAGGGGATAACTAATACACAACAGAGACTAGTTATGTGTTAGAGGCGTGTGGATAAACTAATGATGGTTAAGAGCAGAAGAGAATAGAATAATACATTCATAAATCAAAACAGGATGGTCTGAGTGGCCTTTTAAAGTCTTGATTGCCTTGTCAGCATATACATCTATTTCTATCAGACCAGGCGAGCACTCATTACTTTCGAAGAGATGCGTTTATCCACGAAGCAGCATGAACGAAGCATCCAGACTCATATACTGTTCAGAGAACAGTTGAACGTCAGACATTGTCAATTGAGAAGAGCTGTCACTATACAGAAATAGCTGCAGCTAAAAGTACTGATTCATTTGTAAGTGACAATGTAGCACAAATATTATGAAAACTCAATAATGATTACAAAAACGTCCCATCCCCCACTCTGTCTCTCAGTCTATTGATCGGTCTGTAACAGTATATGGGGGTAAACTCAGCAACTGAGGGTGTGAGTGAGAGAAAGAATTAAGGGAAGGCTTGTTGTATTGTCACAAAGAATGCACTTAAAATAATTCAAGGCACTGTATGTGCTGCCAGAAAAGTGTGTGTGTGTTAATTATTGGATTTTCTTTAATGAACTACACACTGGATGAATAACTGTCCAGAAAATAATGAATGCCCCCACTGAGACCTGACCTCCGGTTATCTAAGAAAAATGCTGCAAGTCAGGTGGGAAAAGTCAAAGTGAGAAAGCAGAGCGAGTCAGAAAAAAAGGTTCAAGTGAGAAAATCTGAGAGCAAAGAATGTCTAAACTCTTAGAAAAAAGATTCAATTGGGTTCTTTATAAAAGGGTTCTTGACTCAATTTTAAAGAATCCTCAATGCCAAAAAGCTTCTATATAAGGAGAAAAGTCTCACATGATTCGATAATACTTTCATGTTTAAAGGGTAATTTACTAGTGATCATGTTTACAAGCACCTTAATTCATGATCCCATGAAGGGAACCCCTAAAGTTGTCTATAAGAACCCTTTAAGACTCTATATAGAACATTTTCTTCTAAAAGTAAGTTTGTAAAGAAAATGTGTGTAAATTTTTTATGTTCAAATATTTTCTCCTATCCAACTTAATATGCTGAGACAACATGTAAGCCATTAGCAGGTTGGTTTCTCTGAAAGTGACGGGTTTTTTTTATCACTAACAGAAAAATCTTATAAGTTACTACATACAGAAAGCTAGGAGCCCATTTGGCCAATCCTCCCTGTATTAGATGCATAATATCATCGCAGATCTGGCAAAATAGAGAAACAGGGAAATAACTGATGTGCATTCACATCAACTATAGCTCACAGCATATAGACAGGCCCTTTCCCTTAATAAACCAACAATTTTAACCAAGATTAAATAGTCAAATGTCCAATAGCTAAAGTAAATACTCAAAAATTAACTGACATAAATAACACCTTTTTTTGAGGCACTGAGCAAGGAAGTGTCCAGGCAGGGGATGATTTTACATATGGAAATACTAAAAATATTTACTGCACCAATTTTCTCCACTTTGCAAATGCTTTTAAGAATGTTAAAAATTCTTAATAAAAAAGACAAAAAAAAATGTTAAATATGAAGTAAAAAAACTTTTGCTTAAACACACTAATTTTAGCATTAAACAAACAGAATCATTGTTCATTGATAGTGGAGTGAGTGGATGCTCAACTGTGCAGTGACATCATCACACATGCAGCCACTACAGGAAATGCAACTGTCTTGGTTTTTATTTAGATTTGTATTGTATTTGTATTCATATATATACATAAATTCTTTTTTTTTAATCTTATGCACAGTTAAAGTGATTTTAAGTAGCCTAATCTAGGAGACAATTTTATTATATTCTATCATGTAGGCTATTTAGTGTGCAGTTAATATGTAGGCTAATAAAATAATTTAGCATTCTTTCTGACATCAGTAAAATGGATTGCAACCACTCCTTTTCACTATAATCTTTGATTAATTTCTTTCCATTCTTGCACATTGTTGCCTACAGGCAAGATAACTAAAAGCAATTTTTTTTCTTTTTTTTTTTTGATTGTATTACTGAATGTACAACTGAATGTTAAGAACAGTGAACCTATGAAATACAACATGTACAATATAATTCTACAAAATAATATTTCACTTTCTACATATTCATACGACAATTGCACTACAACGAGAAGAAACTCTGGTTTTATTTACCAACATTTTCACGCCTTACCTCCTCCCTTCCGCCCCCATTCAATGTGGGAGCTTCTCCCGTCACCGTCACCCCTTGCATTTTTCACTAACATGTATTTCCACGGCACACACGGTCCAGGATGCGGTCCACCGTCAGGACCTTTCCGTAACCTACTTCACCCCATCAGCGGCGAGTGCCACCACGTTTCTATGGTGGCGATATCCACACTAAACACGAGCATCCCCCCAAAGATGCGTCCTTTCCTTTTCCTGTCTCACAAAGGTTATTATCACATCCCCTAATCTCTTCTGGATTCTAGTCCGGTCAAGGATCAGGAATATCGGGTAACTGTTGCGCTTGATTTCCCCTCAGCAATTGTGTGACATAAGCGTCGCAAGCTCGACACGGAGCGATGGCTGGATAACAGCGCGTGCATCATATTCGCGGCTCGCGCTGCTCAGCCGTCTTTGTCGAAGACCCCGGTGTGTCGTAATCAGTGGCGGCGAGATTAATCTTTTATTATATTCTCTACGTTTTAGTGAAAGAAAATCCGCAATGTTGAAATGACAGAATCCTCAGACTTTCCTCTTCCCGAGCATCTCGTATTTTCCACCTCAACCTCCTTTCACCTGAACTGTCTCCTTGCGGACTTCACTCTGACGTCATCCTTGAACGCGCCTTCAAATCCTAATAATTGGGCAGTTTGGACCAACCCGCTGACAGCGCGTGCACATGCAAGGTTCGGTCCTGTTAGTGTTTTTTAATAATAACTATTATTATTAATCTTCGTCATTTAATAGTCAAATAGTCAATGGTCGTGTTTATGTTGTCATGGCTAAAGCTGCGATGTAAAAAACTAAACAAAAAAAACCTTTGGACAATCCTTGCTTACCGGTAATTGTGTTGAATGTGCACGTGTAGCCTGCCAAATCGTAATAAAAGTAGCCTATTTAGGCTATTTTTTTTTAAACTGTAGCCTACTTGCAGATAATGTAATCAAATAAAAGGCCATTTACACATTCCTGATTGTTTCTTAAGTGCACTTTTAAAAAGTTGCTTATATCATGCTTTAAATAATTGCACTTGTGTTGATGTGTTAAATAACCTACTAGAGCACATGTAAAGTCTTTGATTATAATTTTAACTGTAGGCCTATGTGTGTTATTCAATATAGGCTACATAAAGTTAATATATTTCATCATTACAAATGTGTACGTTTCGACAGAAATGACATTAAAATATTTTAGTTTACGATAAATGCTTGTCAATACATTCGACAATAGACTTTAACCATATTTCATAGACAACAGAAATAATTATGAAATTACATATAGATGTACTTATGCCCTACTTAAGTATGTCAAAAAGAACTCTGAAGTTCGACTAATTGCATTCAACATAATTTTAAATTGTAATACATTTTCATTTAGTCGCAAATATCATGTAGGGTGAATTGCCCCAATGTGGGACACTGCCTAATGTGGGACACCTAAGGTTTAGTGTTTGTAGGTCCCCCATAAATGCATGAATGACAGTGAAACTATGGGTTAGACAAAGCTGTGGTGTCATGTGATCAAAATCACATGACCCATCAAATGTCCAATCATATTTGAGGGTGGAGCAATCATCAAAAAGGAGACACCTTGTGTAAAGACCATCTGAAGGTTAATGACATAGAGTTTTAACAAATTTGATGTTAAGGAGTTAAATAGATTTTAAACAAAGCAATCCTACTTTTTAGCCTAATATGCTTATGAAATGTTTGTCCATCAAAACATAGTGTAACTTTATGTGTATAAACTATATATTTTATATTTTTATCAAATTTCCTATGTCCCACATTAGGAAATGTGGTTTCCAAATCCGGGACAGTATGATCAGCCTAATGTGGGACAGTACTTCAATGAGTCAAAAATGTGTGGTGGGGCATGTTTTAAACATTTATTTTTTATTTTTTTAATAAAAATATGAATAATGTTTATATTAGACAAATCTTAACTAAAGAAAAAATGTTTCACCCAAGGCATTGATGAAATGGAAACAGGATTTCCATGACCTTTTTTCAGAATCTGTGGTCAGATATTAATAAATATGTAATTCCTAATAAATAAGTCAAAGAAACTCACTTTAAAATAATAAATAGATATTATCCATTGTAATGATGTTATCAGTAAGTTTAAAGAAGGGGTTTCTTCATTATGCTGTTTTGGTAACGAGGAAACAGAAACAATTGTACATTTATTTTTTGTTTGTAATTATACCAAATTATTTTGGTCCAAACTTTATCTGTTTATTTTTTAGGTGTTTTACAAATGCATCACTATAACTGATATAATGGTCTTGTTTATGGATTGTGATACTGGTTTACTGGAAATGGATAATATAACTAAAGATTTTGTTATTTTACATGGGTCATTCATTCATAACAAAGACAATTACTAACTAAGATTTAAGAGAGAATCTAAAATAAAATAAGATTTTACTTTTCTACATGTATCAATGTGATATTTGGTATTTTATCATAGATTTTTCAGTGTCCCACATTGGGGAAACAACGGTCCCACATCAGGGAGCTGCAGATTATTTCAGACAACTTGCAATAAGAGCACTAATATGTCTATAATTTCTCTTATGAATGGGTTATCTGAATTTTCTCTTTTGATGTGATTAGGACACATACTGGGGTTTTTAAAATGGTATTAGGTGTGGATTTAATGTTTTGGTTACACATCGCAATATGTCACAGAAGTCTGAAGTGCAAAAAATGTCCCACATTAGGGCAATTCACCCAATTTGCAACTAAAACATTACATTCAGTTTGCACTTGAAGGGATTTATATTATTTCATAATAAATGCTCTTTTTCAAAAGTAGCCAATATTATATTTTACAAGACTATACGTTCAAGAAAAAAATAGGGTCGTCTCTTACAACACACCAGAATTTTATTTTTTGCTGAAATATGCCTTGAACAATATACTGCTTCAGTGTAATTTGATTATTTTCCTATTTCAAATAATTCTAAGACATTTAGTTCTGCCTAGAATTCCTGACTGTACAAAAGTGCATGTAGAATGGAACATCTATCAATAATTTCTCATTTTTATCTTTTTACTCAGCACTATATTTGTGGGGTTTCAGGTGAACACAGTGACACATTATCTTCCTCACTATGTGCCAGTATATAGTTGCTTTTTCTTGCTATAAGTCTCTGTGGATGTTCAGCTTGAAGATGATTCTGCAGACTGTCCCGTGTCTGTGCGGTCAAGCCACACTCCTCACACACATACAGTTTGTCTCGACGCTCTTTGTAGGCATACTGCTGAGTAATGGCATGGATCTTCTTTAGATGAGATTCTAAGGAGCAGCGCTGGGTGAAGGCTTTGGCACACAAAGTGCATTTATAGGGTCTCACACCTGTATATTGTAAGATGAGAGGAAAGTTAGAGGTGAAAATATACAAACATATTAAACATGTAAATATACATTATTATTAACATAAACTTACCAGTATGTGTACGTACATGCCTCTTTAGATCAAACGTATCATTAAATCCTTTTCCACAGTGCTCACAAGTGTACTTCTTTGTTTCACTATGGCACTTTACATGGCGTTTCAGCATACGTGCTGAAGTAAACGTCTTCTGACATAACTGGCAGGATAAAACTGATGCAGCAGGTAGAATGTCTGCTAATTTGCTCGCATTTTCTGGGATGACTGACAGTAGAGATGGCATATTACCTGTAGTTATCTGAAAATGGGAGAACAATGATATCATATCCTGCTACAGCACAGAAAATTCACATTACAACATGTGCCAAAGCAGCCCTTTTAAACCAAAAAATTGTCAGCCCACCTTTATCTTTGCGCGCAAGTAAGGCACTTTTTGGGTGCGGCATTCTGGCTTATGATTAAGTTGACCCTGTGCAGCAGAGGATGGCAGCTTTGCAGTCAAGAATTTGTTTTGTGCAGTTGTGAAGCAGGAGTATTCTGCAATGCTTCCCTCAGAGACTTCATGCACATATGGTGGAAAAAGGGACTCTAGGGAGCAGCAAAAGCAGAGAGAGGGAGATCAACAGATTTTGACTGGCCACTGAATTCAAGTACTCTTAATTAATGTAATATTTTTTTTATGCAGCAAGTAGCTAATACAAAGCAGTGACCATACGCATACGCATTCAATGAAATATAAAACAATAGAATTCAGAGTCAGAATTCACATTTATTTAAAAGACATTTAAATATATAGATAATAATAAAAAAGGAAAGGCATAATAAATATAATAAAAAATAAATTAACATAGCCAATATGGCTCGGATATAATAATAATGAGAAACTATTTTTTTTCTTATTGCTTAGTCTAACTCCATTTGTCAAAATAAAATGAATTATATAATACCTTAATTATGCATTAAGTATTGAATTCTGTTAACTTCCCAGCCTGTGACACACGAACATGAACGAGACACTCACCAGGTATGTATACGTCCCCAGACTCCCCACGCGCGGAATCCGGAATCTCACTCCAGCTTCTTTTTCCAGTAGCGATGTTCACTTTTTTGACCAAGAATGCTCGAGGCATTTTCGAAAACCTAGCGAATGGTTTATGTTGGTCTAAGTTCCTAGAATGCTTTTAAGCGGATCCTCTGGCAACCTACAGTTATCCACAATTCAACTATCCTTTTCCTTATAACAAGGAAACCGCCAGGTGATGTTGCGCATGCGCAGAAATATAACGGCGCAGTGCAGGTACAAGTATAAACGGTTCTAAAACTAATGCTAACCTTAGCGAGAAAGGTAAACTGGGTACTATGTATTGTTTTAAATAGTAACATGTTCGTGTTAGTTTTATAACACTGATAATGTACTTTTAGTCCATTTATCAACTTTTTAAACCATGACTTGAGGTTTTCTGTCTGGGCGTGGAGTGTGGGTCTACTCCTTTGTTTAGGTGTTTTGTCTTTCTGAATGGAGGTGTATCGCTGTAACAGTGGGCTATCAGCAGGGGGCGAAAGTGCCCCGTCACATACATTTTGCCTACTAAAGTTTTAATACACTGCTAATTCTTGAAAACATGGGTGTTAATTTCATATAGGCTAAAAAAGGATTCTGACGCTTTGCTATATTAGATATGTTTAACAGAAGCTGTCATCAGTTAAGTGTAAATCAAACCTTTGTATGCAAATTAGTTTGGAGCATAATGTCTCAAAAATCAGATAAGAGTCACAGTAAAACGACCCTCCCACACACACAATGAAAACACAAACAAACCTAAGTACCCTTTGAAAATGAATAGGCTAACGTTACACGTGAGCTATAGGCTACACAATGTGTCCGTGCACTTTGTTGAAACTACATCAGTTGATAAATTAAGGGAATATTAGGTAGCCTATTTTTTAACTAAGTTTACTTTTATGCAGCAGGAAAGCAGTTTTGAATGTAGGCTATATGGGTGGGTGACCAGGTCATTATTTTTTACTCGGAGTATGTTTAAAAGCCAATGTCAGTACAGAGAAAACAGTACAGTCCTTTCTACACAAAATATAAATGAATAAATAATGCCCAATACCGGAGAATGTCACATTTGCTTTTCAGCCAATTTTGACAAACATTTTAAAACGATTTGTATTTATGTACGAATAGTTTTGATTGAACAAATAGTAATAAACAATGAACAAAAAAGTTTTGATAAAAAAAAGTATTTTTGTTTGTATAAGATGAGGATCTCTTTTAGTAAACTGGACCGGATATACTTGGGGAGAGGACTGAACCAGCAGAAAATTTGAACGCAGACGGTAAAATCAAATAAACTACTCACAGTGAATGTAATTTGTACAATGGCTGAGACATCTGGTGGATCTTTTGTATCGTTAAACCTTGATAACATGCTTGATGAGGGTAAAATGTTTTGGGATGAGGTTGTTAATGGCAACAAGCAGAATGTACGACAAAGATCAGAGAGTGAAGGGGATTCCATAGAATCCGTAGTTATGGCGAAAAAGACCAAAACAGATGGTAACGGGGCCTTGAGGCCTCAGGTTGATGTTTGGAAAGTTATTTTGGTGTTTGATCAAAAGGGAGGACCATGGGATACATGTCATACTCAGTGAGAGAATATATCCCACCACCGTTAAGATGTTTTAATTGCCAACGGGATGGTCATGCTGCTAGCCAATGTCGAGGAAAAATTAGATGTGCGAAATGTGGAGGAGAACACGAGTATGGCAAAAGTGAACAAGATGCTGTATTAAAATGTTGTAATTGTGGTGGCAATCATAGTGCAGCTTGGAGGTTGTGAGAAGCACAAAGAGGCAAAAAAAGTGCAAAATGTTTCATAAATTTTCCTATGCTGAGGCGGTTAAGAAAATTGAAATGGAAAAGAAAGGTGCTAGCCTAATTGTCCCCCAGTATACACCAGAGCAAGCTCGGGAAACAAATACTAGCAACCCAATAAGCAAGAGTAAACCACAGGAGCCATCCTAACGAGAGAGTCCAACAGGTCAGTAGGCCTAAACGTAATTCTCAACAATCACAATTCAAAAAGAAAATGTCAGAAGACATAATGTTGGTCAAGAAAAATGACTTCCTTGCCTTCATTTGCGCAGTGATCAGTAAAGCAACTGAACTTTATCAGGGAAGTAATAAGGTAAAATCAATTGTGGATATTGCAAATGCCTTTTTAGGGTTCAGCTCACAAGCTAGTAAAATTCAAGAGATACTGAATTGTAAATATGAGGGTCAAAATAGTGATTAAAAGCCTTATGGTATTTTTCATTCTTCAATGGAATGCCAGAAGTCTAATAACAAATGGTCAAGAATTTAAGAGATATATACACAATCTGAAAGAAAAACCTGAGGTCATATGCATTCAAGAAACATGGTTAAAACCACACCTTGATTTTGTATTGAAAGGATATAATGGTATTAGATGTGATAGAGAAAAAGGCAGAGGAGGAGGGTGTATGACATTTATTAAATTAGGAATACCGTATAGGTCTATTAATTCCAAAAAAAAATTAAATAAATATAAAAAATATTTAATTTGAAATATTTAATAAAGGTAGTGGTCATTTTACTATCATTAATTATTATAATCCATGTAAAGCATTAAATAGAGTTATTGAAAAGTATTGTTAAGAGAAGCCACAGAGAGATTTGGTGTGGGGACTTCAATGCTCACAACAGTTTATGGGGTAATAAACAGACAGATTTGAATGGTGAGGCAGTGGAAGAAATGATGAATGATAGAATGTTAGTGTATAAATAATGGTTATGGTACTAGAATTAATGTTTATAAAAATGAAACTTCTTGTATAGATTTAACTCTAGTTGATAGGAAAATTGCCAGTAGATGTGAATGGGAAATAGATCAAAGCACAAGCATGGGTAGTGATCACTTCCCAATTACATGTACAGTTGATATTGAATTTATGATTGAACAGAGTTATGTGCCCCAAAGATGGAATTTTAAAAAGGCCTGAAACGAGACTTCAAGAGATTTCCACGACGCGCACGCGAGAACTTAACTGAAGTAGTTGAAGGAGATCGCAATTCTCGCGCATGCGTCGTGGAAATCTCTTGAAGTCTCGTTTCAGGCCTACAAGGAAGAAAAGGAATAGTTGAATAAAGTCGTTATTTTTGTTTTATTTCCGCACAAAAAGTATTCTCGTCGCTTGATAAACTTATAGTTGAGCCACTGTTGCGACATGGAATATTTAAACATTTTCTTTAATGACTTTCTGGGCCGTCCGGTGTCATTCCCTCAGGGAGCCTATGTAGCAGTCATAAACCTCTCAGATTTAATCATAAATATCTTCATTTGTGTTCCGAAGACGAACGAAGGCCTTACGGGGTTGGTACAGCATGGGGGTGAGTAATTAATGACTTAATTTTCATTTTTGGGTGAACTAACCCTTTAAGTTATTTAAATACTTTATATTATGGATATTTGAAAATATTTACAGATGGCTCTAAAGAATCCAAGGGTCATTGTGGTATTGGAATTTATATTCCAGAATTTGGAAAAGATATGGGTATAGAGTGAGTGACCATCTATCAGTATATTCAATAGAGATGACTGCAATAATTACTGCCCTTAGGTGGGTTGAAGAGACTAAACCTCTGAGATCTGTTGTATGTACTGACTCTATGGCAGTATTACAAAATTTTATAACAGATAATGCAATACGTGAAGATTTGGTATTAGAAGTAAAGCATCTTGGATTAGTGGTACAGTTCTGTTGGATTCCACAGGCCATTATGGAATTGATGGCAATGAAATTGCTGATAAGTTAGCTAAAAAAGCTCTGGAAATAGACCAAGTACAAATTCACATTCCATTGGGTAAAGGAGATGCTAAAGCGTTAATTAAATCACAGATTATACTAAGGTGGCAAGATGAATAGGAGTTAGAGAGTAATACCAGACATTATCATAGGAACCAGAACTGTGTTGGAGGGAAAAGAATCACCTCATTGGGTCTTAACAGGCACGAAGAAGGTATGATAACCAGATTGAGGTTGGGCCACACAGGCCTTAATTCCACTCTATCCTTAATAGGTATAAGTAATGGCATATGCTCTGAATGTAAAGTCTTGGAGGATGTTACCCATGTTTTATTTAAATGTAAGAAATTTGACAAACTCAGACAGAAATGGAAAGACGCTGATGCAGAAAATGATATTCATAATATTTTACAGGAGCAAGGAATGCAGGGACAAAGAAGCAAATATTTTATTATATATCGTAATGATACTGGTTTAAGTAGAAGAATTTAGTTTTTTTATTATTTTTTTTAAATATTTTTTTTTATGATTTGATGTATCATTTGCCAACGTCCTTTTTACACACTCCTGTGTAGTAGTCCAGTAGGTGGCGGTATATATCGTTAAGATGTGATCTGCCATTAATCAGAAGAAGAAGTATACTGGACCGATTGGACCAACGAGGCATCCGTAGTTTAAAATATAGCAAGTATGGCGCTTCCCTGGTGCAGTTCAAATCTCTCAGTATGTTAGATAATAATATTGTTGCCAATTGTTCAGAAATGTGTCGTGTTTGAAATTTCAGTATTTCGAAGATAATCGTTTTCTTAAACCATGGCTATTCAGTGCGCGCTATTAGGCATAAAGCGTTGTCGCACATTTATTTCACCCTATCGACTGACAATGATTCAGTCTTTAAGAGCTTCCGTGTCTACAGCGACTCAGTTCGTTAAAATCAATGATATCACAAGCATTTTGAGTCCACTGCGTTCTCACGTGCGTGTGAAATCAGTCAGGAACGCATATACTTTCACCTCCACTGCCGTCGCAAAAGACGTGATTCTCTTTAAACATGACCGGACCCGTTTCTTCAGACTTTTGGCCATTTTTTGTGCTGGTCAGTTTGTATTCTGGGCATATCTGGCTCACTTTGCTTTCACAAGTCTTCGAGACACAAGAAGAAATAGCGGTGAATCTGCAAAGGTTAGAACTGAGTTAAGGGGGCTTTTCAGTTTTGATATGAACCTTGGTTCAAATGCCTGGAGGTATGGATTCACCCTTGGGTGCCTAATCATCGGTAAGCGTTAACTCTGCAATTTATCTGCATTTTAATGTATTCGAGCTGTATAAAATGTATTTTTTTTCTGTTGTCGTAGGTGGAGGAATTGTCGGAGTGGCAGTATTGTTCAGCCGTCGTTCTGTCAGTCGTGTGATTCTGCATAAGGGAGGTGGAAATGTGACAGTGTCGACACAGTCACCGCTGGGACCTCTCAGAGCTCACCGTCTAACTGTGCCTTTGACTCAAGTGACCTGTCATGCACACAGACAGGAGTCACCTTCTTTTATTCCTCTTAAAGTCAAAGGGTACACGTTCTACTTTCTTTTGGACAAAGACGGGACACTGAATAATCCTAAACTATTTGATATTACTGTTGGGGCCTACAGACCTATATAATATGTCCTTTACACCCCTGTGTGTGTCTATGGTTCACCGTGGATGTCAAATCTGCTATTCATTTCGTTTCTTGTTGCCTTGGACCACTGAAATTAGAAGAGGAATAAATTGTGTAACTTTACTGTTAATAATAAAACTTTTTATCTGGGATTTGAGCTGACTCTAATAAAAAAATAAGCTTAAACAGGCATAATCTATCTCTACCATCTGAGTTGTGTGACACATAGGCTTAGTCATATCCCTATTACAAGTCTGTTTCTGACTAGACAAAATTATACTTCTGTCTTTGCATTTATTTTCTCAGCAGCATTCATGTGTTGTGGAGCCCTAAAGGGACATGGTGATGGAAGAAATATGAGATAGGATTTCAATTTGATAAATTATTTTTCCTGCCATCTCATATTTTTATTTTCACCATGTCCATTTAGGAGCTCTGTGTTTCAGCATGTGTTTCAGTTAATAAAAATAAAAAAAATGTATAATTTGTAATTACCCATCAATATTCTACCCATCAAATTGTACAAATAAGAAATTCTGAGTTTATATATATATATATATATCAGTAGTCAACATTTGAAGTGGCTCAAAGTTGTCCAAAGACAAGAACGGGTATTGTTCAAAATTCATGTTTAACTTTGATGAAAGGTTTTGATCCACTTCAAATGTTGACTGTATATACACACACACACACACAGTACCAGTCAACAGTTTGGAAACATTACTATTTTTAATGTTTTTTTTTATTTATTTGGTCAAAAATACAGAAAAAAAACAGCAATATTGTGAAATATTACAATTTAAAATAAAGGTTTTCTATTTTAATATACTTTAAATTATAAATTATTTCTGTGATGCAAAACTGAATTTTTAGCATCATTACTCCAGTCTTCAGTGTCAAATGAGTTTGCTGCCTATTTTTTTTTAACCTGTTGTTCTTTTTTTTAGGATTCTTTGATGAATAAAGTTAAAAAGAACATAATTTATTCAAAGTAGAATTTTTTTCTAACAATATAAATCTTTGCTTTCACTTTTTATGAATTTAACACATCCTTGTTGAATAAAAGTATTAATTTATTTCAAAAAAAGAAAGAAAACAATTATTGACCCGAAACTTTTGAACAGTATATTGTTACAAAAGATTTCTAATTTAAATAAATGCCATTATTTTTTTTAACTTTATATTCATCAAAGAATCCTAAAAAAAAGTATCACAGGTTATGCAAAAAATATTAAGCAACACAACTCTTTCCAACATTGATAATAAATCAGCATATTAGAATGATTTCTGAAGGATCATGTGACACTGAAGACTGGAGTAATGATGGGGAAAATTCAGCTTTGCATCACTAAATTATATTTTAAAGTATAGCCTGTTTAAATAGAAAACCGTTATTTTAAATTGTAATAATATTTCACAATATTACTGGTTTTCTGTATTTTTGATTTAAAAAATGCAGCCTTGACAAGCATATAATGACTTCTTTCAAAAAAAAATTTTTTTTTAAATAATAATATTTATATTGACAAGACTACCTGACAGGCATGGTGGAGACGTTCATAATTTTTTAGCCGGAAATCAGAAGACAACAAAATGAGGCACATGTCTGTTTGCTCATACCCAATTCAGTGATTCATGAATGCCACCAGTTCTGTAACGGTTCCCTTATTCATACATTTCTAACCTACACGTCACCTATTGGCAAAATATGGCTGTAATTGAAATCCAACGTGTAGGGTGTGAGCTATATGGAAGCTTCTGGAGCTCTCAAACCACGTTTTAAACTTCGCGACGTTTACTTGGTTTCCCAGTGAATATAATTTTATTGACAGTTAGTTGGCGCTTTTGGCAAGAATGTAATGGCCATTAGAGGCACATAGCCACTGAGGAGAAAAGGCGGTTGATTGGAAACGATAGATGCTTCACTGATGGGGAGGAGAGATAGAGTGGGTGTGAGGAGGCGTTGAAACATTTTAAGAAAAGTTGCACGTGTTTAGGTTTATTTTTCATCATCCGCCCTGATGGATTTATCATAATTTTGTCATTTTTCTGCTATCGGATCTGTGCTACATTTCAATTAACGGGAGATGGGTTTAAACGAACTTAACAAAGATAAATAATATGAACTTGCAGGATACTGGTCTGTTTTGATAATAATGAATCATAATGAAGGAAGAGAATCGTTTTATCGTATGCATGATTCCCAGATTCCTCCAGCATGGATGGACCCGGAGAACTCAACGGCTTTTCACATAAGTTCGGTAGGCTTTTAAAAAAAAAAAATGTTTTATATATATTTTAGGATATTTAGCCTACTTTAATATATTTTCAAATCAACTCAGTTAAATAAAAGAAATACCCTACCTCAGAGCTGACAATAGTTGTTTATGGTGAAGATGTTTTTTTCTTCTGCAATATAAAGCTATTGTTAACAGTTTATTTTATTTATTTTGCAGAATCTCACTGAGGAGACATCTAGTCCAAGTCTTGATGTAATTACATCTAGTCCAGATCTTCAGTGGATTCTGCAGTCCTCTCTACTTTCCCAATCAGAGACCACATTGGGAACATTTTGTTCATTCATACCCAGCACCACCATGCCTAACTGCCCCTGTTTGCCACAGTGCTCCAGTCCTGACCAGTCCTATAACGGAGCAGTGGGGGACAGTGCTGTAGGACATACCAATAAGCATGTAAGTTACTAATATTTCTGATATTTTAAGAGTCTGGAATGCAGAAAATAGTGAAAGTGAACTTGAGAGGTTCCGGTGACTCATTCATTTATGGTAAAAGATAGAAATGACTCACACCTGAATCACAAAGGGGCATGAGGAGTGAGTCAGTGCTGTGGTATTTGAGCGGGAATTTTAAAGCGCAGGCTCAGATGGATCACTTTGACATTGGTGCCAATGGATGAGTAACAGGAACAGCATATTTGGAATAGGGCAGAATTGCTGTGTGTATGCTTTCTTGGTATCAGCCATAAGATGGCAGCACCATCACTCTTTTAGACTTAAAGGGCTAGTTCACCCAAAACTGAAAATGTTCTCATAATTTACTCACCCTCAAGCCATCCTAGGTGTATATGACTTTCTTCTTTCATCCAAACACAATCAGATTTATATAAAAAATATCCTGGCTCTTCCAAGTTTATAATGGGAGTGAATGGTACCATTTTTTTAAGCCCAAATAAAGCGCATCCATCCATCATAAAAGTAATCCATATGGCTCCAGGGGTTTAATAAATGCATTCTGAAGTGAAGCGATGCATTTTTGTAAGAAAAATAATATCCATTACTAGAACTTTATAAACTCTATAATCACTAGCTTTCGTAACCGTAAGCTTAGACGCGGTTCAAACAAACAGGGCTGGGCAACAAACTCAAGCTCCTCCAGCATTTCTCTTTAAAAATTCTCGTTTTAGATGTGAGTAATTTGTGACCGTTGTTTTGTTTTGCTCTATCCTCTGTGCTTCCGTTTTCATCAATACGTCATACGTCGGGTTAAAGGTCACTCTGCTAACTACTCATGCACGGCTGTTACCGGAAGCCAGTGATTATAGTTTATAAAGTTTTAAATATGAATATTTTTCTTACACAAACGCATCGCTTCACTTCAGGAGGCCTTTATTAACCCCCTGGAGCCTTTTGTATTACTTTTATGATGGATGGATGCTGGACTTCAAAAAAATTGTACCATTCACTCCCATTATAAAGCTTGGGAGAGCCAGGATATTTTTTGATATAACCCCGATTGTGTTTGGCTGAAAGAAGAATGTCATATACACCTAGGATGTGTTGTGGTTGAGCAAATAATGGGATAATTTTCATTTTTGGGTGAACTATCCCTTGAAGCTTAATGGTTCTTAAATGAAATTAGTCTTAAGACGGCCTTCTTTTATAGATGTCCTCAGAGGAACATGACAGGATAAGGATCCGCAGGGAAAGGAACAGAGTAGCAGCTGCCAGATGTCGGGATCGCCGTCGGATACTTATAGACACATTACAGAATGTGAGATGGGTTATTATTTGTGGTATAAACTATGCTACACAGACTCCTAGCTGTATATCCTGCATGAGCTTGTGCTTTTTCTTTCAGGAGACGGATCATTTGGAACACGTGAAGACACAACTGGAAGAAGAGATCTCTGCACTTGAAAGGGAGAGAGAAAGACTTGAGTTGGTTTTTGAGGCACATATGCCCATCTGCAAGTTAAATGACCCAAACCCAGAATAAACACTGATGGTGGTCATGTTTAGTGCTGAGTCTGCTGGTTCAGATCAGCTGTGTATTTTATAAGGTAATAGGCTTATATTAGTTAAAGAAAGCGAAATGTTTAAATATATTTTAGTGATACAGGTACCTTGAGAATTATTATCTTGCATGCAGATTTGTTTGACTTGTTTTTGTAATAAACCACAACTTCAAATAATGTTTCTCTGTCAAATCTTTTTGTACCGTGGGTGTAGGGGTGGAATTTGGCTGGGCGTAAGCTCCATAAATTGTATATTTATTTATTTAGCTAATATGTACTGTTCAAAAGTACAGTAAAAACAGTCATTTTGTGAAATATTATCACAATTTAAAATAACTGTTTTCTATTTTGATATATATTCAAATGTAATTTATTCCTGTGATGGGATTCTTTGATTAATAAAAAATTCAAATGACTAGCTTTTATTTGACATTGAATTTTTGTAACAATACAAGTCTTTACTGCCCGTCCTTGTTTCTTTATTTTCTAACCCGAAACTTTTTTAATGATGTTGTTATTAACAGTCAAAATAAGACTAAATCATATAATTTTTACAAAACCAACTGAACCTCCACTAGTTTTACCACACATAATTACTTTGGAGATGTGTAAATAATTGTAAATAATCAATTATTTACATTAAAGATCATTTAATTACACAAAAATGCCTCAATGCATGTTTCCCTGTTGCAAGTTAGCTATTGCTGAATAAAGTAGGCTATTAGTCAGAAACATTACACAAGTGCAAAATGTTAACAGGACATTACAGCCAAACATAAAATAAGAATTAAGTTTATGTATTTCTCAACATTTTGTTCAGCTGTTTTTACAATCATGTGCTTTGTTTATTCCTTAGCAGCAGGTGGCAGTCACACACATTATCCGGTCAGACCGAACGACGGAGGGCAATGTCTATGGTGAATGTAGTTCAGCTGGAGTCAAACCACCAGAACAGGATTCACACGACTGTCACTGTGAGTTCTCCTGCCAGTTACATGTACCACAGCAGCAGTCAGTGCTCATGTGCTATTATTTGTTTGTATTCCTGCATAAAGCGCATAGATAGATCTGCACGTGCGTGTTTGTAATTGTAACTGCGGAATAAGGTCATAGCTCGGAGATGGGTTCTACATAGCGATGCACTTTTTGCAGTATTTTAACATCTGCTAACATCGTCTTTATTGACTGACCTTTCATTACAAAACAAAAATAACACGATAAGTTTAAATCATCAGTTTGACGTCAATGTTCTTTTAATAAACAGGTTACAGTGGTCATGTATTATTTTAGATTTGTCTTTATAACCATACAACAAACTGTTTAGCAAATAATAAACTAGGCATATTGCCGTTTGTTTTTAAATCCACATGGACTGTCAACTAACAAACAACATTTGTTGTTACCAGTCAAAATGTTATGTTTGTCAAAGCAGCTATGATCGCTATATCAAATTGTTTTATTAAATGTGTTTTTAATACATTATTTAAAATACTTTATTTATTTCATCTAGCTTTTTAAGAAAATGTCTATGGAGTTAGATGTGTTTGTTGGGAATACCACTGTCCTGGATGAAGACGTGTACCAACTGTGGTTGGATGGACACACAGAATGAGACACTTGTCATAAGCACTTTTTCGTTTAACATTTCAGGTGATGATGTACTCTTCATCTTGGTAAATAGTCAGAGATGCAGTAAAAATGCAGTGTGAAGCCAATCAGACGTTTTGCACAGCGACACCATGGACCAGATGTGTGAGCAGCTCCTACAATCCCCTTCCAAAGTGGCCAATCAGCTTCTTTTCCAGATCCATCCTCACCGTCAAACCATGCTTATTGAGAGGTCTGTGGTCCTAATAGAGTTTGCATCCATTTTCTATAATATTAACAAAGAAGTTTTAATTGTTAGCTAGGGCATCATCTGTGTTTTGAGTTTTTTTGTTTCTTGCCACATTAATCCTGTAGGTACTATGAGTTTGATAGTGTGTTTGCCAGGGAGGTAAGAAACTCGGTAAGAAACTCTCCTAAGGGACCAGAAAAGACTTGGACAACATCAGTTGAAAGACTGGGATTGCACACAAGAGCTGTTGTCGACAGGTGCTGCAGACACTCTGGCTTCTTGTGTTTTTGAATGCCTCACTAGGAAAGGATGAATATTGCATGATTTGCAATGCTATTTTATAGAAATTATTTTGTCAGTGTACAATAATATGTCTCTGTTCATAGAGCTTTGTATGTGAATGCCGAGGCTTTTTAGGTCGGGTAGAATCCTGGATCTATGACCCAGTTAGTTTGCTGGCTTCCATGGCTGCAATACACTGTGTTTTCTAGCAAACCGGGGGGTCGAAATACTTTTGGGTGAATTGGCAGTGGGCGTGATCACACAGACCAAAACAAAAACATTCAGACATGGGACACACATTTCAAAGTAGAATAACTGGCTGTAGCATTGTTTTTGCATTTGAACTTTCTATGTTTTACTTAAATATCTGCAAATATATTATGGTATTTTTATGCTTTAGAACAGTCAAAAAATTACATACAGCACCTTTAACTAATGTTAACAGAGATTAATAAATACTGTAACAAATATATTGCTTACTGTAGCAGGTTAATGTTAGTCGATGCATTAAAATAACTAATGTTAAATAATGGGACCTAAATGTAAATTATTACTATTTTAACCCCTTCTTACCCTTTTCTCATTTTGACAATTTCAAGTGGTTGAAGAGCTAAAAGGCCCCCTAGTGGAGAACATATAACATGACTTTCTCCTAGTCTGATGTTCTGGCAAGGTGAGACTTTCACACACGAGGCCAACTGAAGCATTTACAGTATATTCTCTACCACTCGCTTACAAGTGTTAAAGGGCAGCTGTTCCACCTAATTCTGACCATTTCTAACTTTCCAATACCAAGGATGTAAATGTAAGCCAAAAAACATATTTCTAAAGATTAAAGATGAAGATGCTTCTGTGATTTAATACAACCAGCTTCACCAGTGAAAGCTTTTAGAGTTATATTTGAAAGCAATCATAAACCTGGCCAAACCTAGGATACACACAGGCATATCTTAAAACTGATGTTTCTGTTCTGTTCATCCTCTTACTGTTTTGCCTGGTTTTTCTTTTTCTCCTCCATTAATTGTTCTCTTCATATGCTCTTTTCTGTTCCCCATACTCGCTTTTCACACTCTCCCCTGTCCTCTCACTGATTCAGCCATGGCTCTCTGCAGGGACTATAACGCCATTGTGTTCTCGTTTGAGACAGGGTACTACAGTACTGGTCTTTACAGGACTTTACCTTTTGCGCTGGTCAGCTCATCAGCCACTGGTCTGTGGGGGCAGTTGGTTTGATGTTTGTCTTTAAGAGACAGTTCACTGACAGCTCAGACTGTCTGTACTTACTAATATGCACTGCAAAACTGTTTTGCACTAAACCAAGTAGAATGCATTTCAAAGAGAAGTAGGTGTATACTATGAAATCAAGCATGTATAAAAACAACAAATATGCACTGCAGAAACACTACAGCAGCAACTTCTACCATTTGCATGGTATTCCACCAATCAGATCATCTTTGGTGACTGGTGAGTGTCTTTGTGTTGCACGCAATGGTGAGAGGCAGAGTAAAATGTAAGCAAAAATTGTTAATTGGAGCTATTTGTAAAATCCACAATGAGAAATGTTATAGTAATGAAGCAAAATTAATTGGAAAGAAAAGGCATTACAGGTGTATGCATTCTCATATATGTGTGTGTGTGTGTGTGTATATATATATATATATATATATATATATATATATATATATATATATGAAACTGAAACACCTAGTTTTAGACCACAATAATTGTTTTATTATGGTTTAGGGCTTCGTTTTGTGGCTAATACCGCATCATTTCGTCTTGTGAATGACAGATACAATACAAGTCTCTTACAGTGGCCACTGGGATTTTGAGCCATTCCTCTTCCAGAACCGCAGCCCGGTTACATGTTTTCTTATTCGCTCCTCCAAAAGTGGAGCCCAAAGCCCAAAGTGGCTTAATAATATGTAGATCTGGTGACTTTGCAGGCTACGGGAGATGTTCAACTTCACTTTTATGTTCATCAAACCATTCTGTCACAAGTCTTGCTGTGTGTATCAGTGCATTATCATGCTGATTCACGGCACCCCCTTCAGGGTACAATGTTTGAACCATTAGGTGCACATGGTCCTCCAGAATGGTTTGGTAGTACTTGGCCATCAAGTACAGTAGAGAATGCCATGATATTACAGCTCAAACATCACTGATCCACCGCCGTGCTTCACTCTGAGCAACAATAGTACGGGTGTTAAGCCTCTTCTGGGCTTCTTCACACCGTAACTCCCACTGATGTGGGAAAGACAGTGAAGGTGGACTCATCAGAGAACAATACATGTTTCACTTTGTCCACAGCCCAAGATTTACACTCTTGGCTCCAATGAAACACATTTGGCATTGGCACAAGTGACCAAAGGTTTGGCTATAGCAGCCTGACCATGAATATTGTCTCTGTGGAGCTCCCGACAAACAGCTTTGGTGGGCAGTTGTGGTTTGATGGATACAATCCGATTTAGCAGCCGGACATCCCTTTTAGATCAGTGTTGAATAAGTTAAAAAAGTAATTAATTACTAGCTACTAATTACATCTTCAACAGTGTAATTTGATTATTGTACTAATTACTCTCTAAAAAGTATTGGATTGCTTATTACTAATTACTTTCTAAATCCCATATCAACCTCAACCAGTTGAACAATACAAGGATAGACATGAAACTGCCCTTTAATTCTTTCAAATAAATAATATAAAATTGCATAAATTATTCTTGAATTGACCAAAGTATTTAAAGGGAGAAAGCTACATTAACAACAGTTCAACATTAGATGTTAAATTTTGATGTTAAATCCACTATTGTTTCATATAGAATTGTTCTATAGTCTATACAACTGTTATTTCCTGTAATTAAATTGCAGAAAAATTAAGAGTAATCTTTTACTTTAATTTTTCAAAGGAAAAGTAATTAAATTCCAGTAATTAATTACTTATGCAGGAATGTTAAAGGGTTAGTTCACCCAAAAATTAAGTCATTAATTACTCACCCCCATGCTGTACCAACCCCGTAAGGCCTTCGTTCGTCTTCGGAACACAAATGAAGATATTTATGATTAAATCTGAGAGGTGCATGACTGTTACATAGGCTCCCTAAGGGAATGAAACTTGACGGCCCAGAAAGTCATTAAAGAAAATGTTTAAATATTCCATGTCGCAACAGTGGCTCAACTATAAGTTTATCAAGCGACGAGAATACTTCTTTTTGTGCGAAAAAACAAAAAAAATAACGACTTTATTCGACTATTCCTTTTCTTCCTTGTAGGCCTGAAACGAGACTTCAAGAGATTTTCACGACGCACGCGCGAGAACTTAACTGAAGTAGTTGAAGGAGATCGCAATTCTCGCGCATGCGTCGTGGAAATCTCTTGAAGTCTCGAACACTATAACCTCCAACACTATATTGGCCAGTGTTTCAGTTTCATTGTCCAACCCCTATATATAGTTGTATGTTTATATAAAATTTGTTTTATTTATTTATTTGTTTTATGTTGAATAACGTGGATGAACATTAGAATTTGTCAAGAGCTCTAGTTAACATTGCTTCAAAACTGACACACACACCAAAGATGTCCGGGATCGCTTCATTGACCTTGTGGAGAAGGTAATGCACTGACACTGTAGATAAACTGCACGCCATGAGGTGGTATTTGTCCCCGAATAGTCCCAGGTTGAATGTGACAGAATGATTTTCGTTTCTCCTCGCAGTTCATTGAACCGTGCCGGTCAGATAAATGGACAATCAGAGACCTCAGAGTTTTCCTCAGGCCAGCAGCTCTGTCCACACGCTCCAGGCTTTCAGGTTAGTATACACATGCATTTATGTGTGTTTGTGATCACTTTATCATATCAAAAACATTTGTTAAAAATACAACGTTTTTTTTCCACAGGCATCAAGTCATATGGTACAGATACATGGGTGTCATCAAAAGCTGTATCCTGAAAATGTACCATAACTTTTCATTGCTGGTTTCCAGTTAGCGTGATCAAATCTCTCTTTGCTAAATTTTACTACCTCAGATCCCTCTGTATATCAAAGTATTCTTGTACAATAGATTTAGCAAAAAAAATCTGCCTTAATTGCTGGTTTTAAAAGTGGTCATTAGGATAGTCCTGTTACTTATTATTTGGGTAATAGTAGCTACCTGTTTGTGTGCTCAGCGGGTGTGGGTCATCAGCAGGGGGTCTGGTCAGCTCTGGAGTGGGTGGATGAGGAGACACTTTTACTACCTTATAAAAGGCCAGAGCTGGGACAGCTGTCACCCCTTACAAATGGTCATGGAAATTTCCTTTGGATATCTGCAGAACTTTCCCTGGCACTCCTGCTGTTTCTGAAAGTAGGCTACCTCTGTTGTTTCCATCAAAGCCATTGTCTTAATGGTTCTTAATTCTTTGTGTAATGAAGACACACGATGTTCCTGGCACCGGGTTGTGTGTTACAGTCAAATCAGGAGGCCTTGCCTCCTTTTTTGCCCTGTTAATTTGTGTCTGCATTCCTTTTTGACATCCCCCAGTAAATATCCAGCAGCGTCAGACACAAGCAAGCTTGATCAGGATGAAAGTTAACCAGGTAAAGTGTATTAAAAATGGGAAGTAATTAAGGCCTATGAATTGCACAGGATTTTCCTAATAAAACCCAGGTGGATTGTTTTGCAAGCGGACAAAACATAATAGATTGAAGAGATGCAGGGGCCGTACTGGAGTGGGTGGAGGGGAAGAAGTGGGCCGTCCTAAGCTCCTTTCAATAGCATTGCACCTTTCCTCACATTCAAAATACACCGCTATCACGGCCTGGGTCCTGTCTGTGGTCAAAAACAGGCCGCTATATGCTGAGGGAGAGAGGAATCTATAGACAGAGACAGACGAACAACAACATCTGCTGGACAGACCAATAAAGTGAGTTTCAAACCATCTGTATTTGACTCCTGTGCATTTGCAATGTTTAAAGTTGAGTATTGAAGTAAGTAATCTAAGTGAGATTATTTAAGCGTACATGAAGAGAAAGCGTTCATGAGAAAATGCATTTATCATTCCAGGACTTTACAGCTCATTGTTTCCTTGCAACTCCTACTACAATGAAATGTTTAATAATGAAATGAGTGACAGGAAATTATTTAATGCGTTACCAGATGTGACAGAATTCTTTAGTTTGAATTATAGTTGAGGATTGCAGACCAGGCTGGTGGCTTATTTTTGGACGGATCTGAGTGCATGGAATTGCCTATGTAGTCATATCCTGCAGAGTTCAGACACTGGCCATGTTACTGCCTATTATACGCAGGCCAACTCCACTGTTCCAGAACAAACAGTAAAGCAAGTCCCTAGAAATCAAAGGAAAGTCAAGTCAGTTTATTTATAGAGCACAAATAAAAACAAGTAATGTACAAGATGGTATAATGTTTCTAATGGTTCATATAATTAAGTACCCAAAGGTTAAAAAAAAACTCAAAGAGAAAGATCATCTTTAATCCTGAAACATGAGTGTAGGCAGATGTAGTTTGTAAGATGATTTGAGAGTCCTAAAGAGATAAGGAAGGCTGAAGTTAGAGATATAAGATGGAGAAGCTATAAAAACAAATAATACAGCCTTATAATAAATTCTTTATTGTAGTGTAACAATTTTAGAGAGGCCAGAACAGTTGAGAGGCTGTCCATTTTGGACAATAAAGTCCCATGTTAAGTGTTGAAAAGGTAGTAATTGTTTCCTCAAAAAGCTATATCTACCCGTTTTAAACCTTTTATTAGTTTTGCTGATAAATAAATGTGTTTAGGTTGATTCTGTGATTAAATATTATATTTGACTTGATTAAAACCAGTTAATGTTACCATTATTTTTGTGTACAGAGATGAACACATGAATAACTGTCTCCAGATCATTGAATGTGAGGAATGGAAATCCGTCATGCAATATCGGATTGTATGCACCGACTTGTCTTGTTTCCAAGAACAGCCTAGTTATCAACATCAAAATCATAAACTTGCATTTGTAACTTGCAGTATCATGTGCCAGTAATATTTGTTCAAGACTTTGTTATATTTATGTAAACCTAATCTCACTTGGATAAAAAAAAAATGTTATGCTGGTCAAGCTGCTGGACAATGATATTTTAAACACTTGCAATAAGGTTAATTTTGTTAGCTATCATGAACTCACAAAGAACAGCACTCTTACAGCATTTATTAATCTAGAATAATTCTAATTTCTACGCATGCTAATACATTTTAAAATTTCACCTTGTATACATTGACAATATATAATGCATTATGAAAGCATGAATATGAATAAAAGTACTATTATATGATCATATATAAATTAACATGAACCTAGATCAGTGTTATTTTAGCATCCTTTTGATACTATTATAATTTGTATATATATTTTTTTCATTTTAATTTTAAAGTTTGTTATTTTTAATGTCTATACAGAGTAGTGTTTATATTGTACTGTAAGTGTAAATCATAAAGCTAATTAACAATCCTAATGGTGACACACACCAGTATCCAAAACGAAATATGTGGAGGTGATCACCAATGCTGGCCTTTTCAACAGGGCGCGTTCGCTGCTTCCAAATGTGTATGTTTGTCCTCTCCCTGTTAACACACTTATTAGCAATTACCTTTGTTCTTCTTTTTTTTACAAGGGTTCACCCCCACCTGTCTGTCTGCCCCCTCCTTATATTACCAGAGGAGACGAACAGACTTCCTTGCACATCTGTTCTCTCTCTTATCGGGCCTCTTTGGAGTGAGAGTGTGCCTTTACGACATCTATACATTTGTTCATCCATCCAGCTGTGAGTGTGGCAGTGTGAGTGTCGTGTACCCTGTAACTATGAAGGCCACATATGTGCTACTTTGTGTGGGTCTGCTTGTTCTTCCTGCTACAATCTGTCAGTCTCCTGCTGAACGTGACTCTTACACAGTAAGTAATTTGACAATTTCTCCATGTTCCTTCTATCATCCTCTTCATGCTTGAACATGTAAATGTCTATCTGCCTTCCTACATAACTCCCCATATAGTGTGGTATTGTATGCTGTCAGACATCATTTTGCATTAGAAGTCATGTTCCTGTCAATGAAAGTGTTTGAGTGAGACTGCTAATGATTAAAGATAACACATAATAAAGTGTGTTTTCTCTGCCAGGAGTGTACAGATGGCTATGAGTGGGACGTGCAAACTCAACTCTGTCGAGGTGGGTGGAAGGTCATGTGGCAGAGAACGAGAGAGATGATGAGAAAGTGATGCATGTCTCTTCTAATTATCTTGTTGGTTAAATGTCACATGCACAATCCGTCTGTCCTGCCCCTGCGTCTGGCTGCATATTTGAATGTCAAAATACACTATGTCCCGATCAGACGCAACGCGATAAAATGCAGGCGATCAAAACAAGCTGTACTCAGATGTAGGCCTATAACTGTGCAGGGTGACCCCGCACACTTTAAAATCACATTGGTCCAAAATCCTGCTTCATATAAATGCACAGCTAAATTATGTCATTTATGTCAATTATGTAATGCTTTTTGATGTTAAAATACTTTCTATCCTTCCTACCCTAATATACCAGATACAACATATCTTCACAGGGTTGTCTAAAAAAAAGAAACAAATAAAAAAGTCATTTCATCTGAGATTTTGTCCCAACTTGCCATGATTACGACACCAATATCATTTGGTAGGTTCCTATTTCTGTGAGTCGCAGCCATTGTGAAATCTTATTGGACTTCACCGTCAAATATCCTGACATACAAATCAGAGATGTTCCAAGGGAGAGACTGATATAAAAAAAAACCTCAAAAAAACATTTGATACAAATGACCAAAATATAGTTGTTAGCTTTACATTTTTATGATTTTATTTGGTAAATTTCATATACACAAAGACATTTCTAAGGTCTTTATGGTTGTTTTTTAATGTTTGACTCTCTTAAAAAGGGATACAGTACTTCACCCAAAAACAAACATTATGTCATTATTTACGGTACTCTCCCTTTTGTCGTTCATAACCAGTATGACTTTCTCTCTTCTGCGGAAGACAAAAGAAGATACTTATTTGAAATTCCAGAGAAGAAAGAAAGTAATTTAGGTTTGGGACATGTAAATGATGGCAAAATGTTCATATTTGGGTCAACTATTCATGTAAGAAACAAACAAAAAAAATCTTAATATACTGTAGGATTTCAGTTGGTAAAGATTTGATAGGAATTCGAACCTCTGTATATACATATGATATTTATTTGACATGTCTAGCATTTAATAAAAAATAAATGATTTTTTTTTTAAAAGGACATTCAAATGACTTCTCAGGTGAGAAACCTAAATCATTTTCTCTATTTTGCTTAGACATAAACGAGTGTGATACTATTCAGGAGGCATGTCAAGGAGAGATGAAATGCTTCAATCACTATGGTGGTTACCTGTGCCTTCCTCGCTCTGCCCATGTGGTCACCGCACCTGAATTCTCCAGCCAATCAGAGCCCAGTACGCCTGTGGAGACTAACGAGGCCTTTAACCCCTGTCCCGTAGGCTACAGGGCCCAAGGAGAAACCTGTGAGGGTGAGTTATTTAAAGGCAGATGTAGGAAATGCTATTCATATGGTTTTAGATTGAATATGTCTTATCAGTGTGGTGTACAGAAGCGCTTCATCATTTAGAGGATTGTGTGTGTGTACTGGACAGACATTGATGAGTGTAAATTGGACATGCATGACTGCCAGCCCAGCCAGCAGTGCATCAACACCGTGGGCACCTACACCTGTCAGTGCCCTGACGGCTACAGCAAGATTGGCATAGAGTGTGTTGGTGAGAGAAGAAATGATCTGTCTTAACGTCTGTCTTTAAAATATGGATGTATCTTTAATGGCTATTTTCACAGAGAAAAACTGAAATAAATTCATGATTTATAGTAAATCTGCAGTCAAGAATCATCATGGCCAATTTAATTTGTATAGGATTAGGCTTCTATTCTACAGTCTACAGTGTCTTCTCTCTTCTGTTAGATATTGATGAGTGCAGGTACAGGTACTGTCAGCATCGCTGCGTGAATGTGCCAGGATCTTTCTCTTGTGAATGTGAGCCTGGATTCCAGCTGGCAGGAAACAACCGATCCTGTGTTGGTAAGTCCTTAAACCTGGATACTGTACATATTCCAAAAAAACAACATTTTCTTACGCACTCACATCATTAGTTTGACAGGTTAATCAAAATGCCTTTTTAAACAGAATAGTGTAATAAAGAACTTCTTTCCTCCATGGAACAAGATGTTTTCCAAATTAATGGGCATGGGGGCTCCATAAATGACAGAAAAGTACCAAAATAAATAAAGTGATTCATACTATTGTGTATGTGCACTCACACTATATGATAGCCCTGTTTGAGGTAAATGCCATGGGTTCTCTATAGGTTCTTTTTTTTTAAACCAAAAACTTGGACCAAACATTTCAAGAGTGTTGCGTGAATGTTGTGACAGCCTAAATAGAACCTACACAAAATGTTTTCTACTAATTATTTTTATGCTTTATTTTTATAACCCTAAACTAACCTTCCCAGAACACTGCAGATGCTTTTCCTGTGAAAACCTAATACACATTTATATAAGAATAAATTATTACTTTTTTTATGTGCAAACTATACCTTTACTGCTTTTTATTCAGAAACGTTATTTAGCACAGAACTTCTAACATCTCTGTTCTTTGTTGTCAGATGTAAATGAGTGTGAGATGGGAGCACCTTGTCAGCAAAGGTGTTACAACAGTTATGGCACATTCCTGTGTCGCTGTGATCAGGGCTATGACCTGGGACCTGATGGATACTCGTGCAATGGTTAGTGCCCAAAACATTATCTTAATAGTTTTTGACCAATTGATCATGGATTGAATGTGACTGGTTTTCTTTCTCTACTCCCAGATATTGATGAGTGCAGCTATTCCAGTTTCCTTTGCCAGTTTCAGTGTATGAATGAGCCTGGAAGATTTTCCTGTGTTTGTCCAGGCGGTTACGAGCTACTTGGAACACGACTCTGCCAAGGTAAAAGTCCCCATATTTAAAGCTGCAGTCTGTAGCTTTTTTTTGGGGTTAAAAATTATGCAAAATACATTTTTGAAAAAATACATAACCAGCCAGTGTTCAAAACTATCTGCTTGCCTTGGCTCGATTCAAAACAGTAACCTTGTAATAATGTTTTTAATTCCAGTGGTACTGGTGGATTTCCGCGGGAGATTCGAGCATGTCTTTGCGTCATTACGTCACATCTGTACACATAAAGAAGTATAAAGTGTCTCGGCTAGTATAAGCTATATTACGTGTGAGGATGCTGGAGGTGGAGATTTATAGCCTTTTCTCACAGCACTTGATATAATTAAACTTATCAATTTGATGGTGGATCCAGAAAGGTTCAAACGACAATCACCAGTGACAACTAGAGACTCAACCCGCTGTAAAATGCAAAAGACTTCGTTTGGACTTCGGAGTGAAAAAAAGAGACTGCAACCGGACCCATGCGAAAACAAGGATACATATCGGAAGGACATTACATGTAGTCACGCAATGCTGACGTTGTTAACATTAACAATTGAGAACAAAGTATAATTTGCACGGTTTTACGTGATATGATAAGCGATTGTTAGATTTAATCAGCGTGATTTACTGCAATGTCAGAACCCGAACAAAAGTGGATGTTACTTACTTGTTCAGATGACATTTTCCGGTGAAAATTCTTATGTTGGTCATACTTCCAAAAATAATAATCAGTGATTCTGAATGCCAGTATCCGCACCGGCGCGGTGACCGACAGCCTCACACACAGTCTCCTCAAACATTGTGTTCATCCGCGCTGTGCGGTGTCGAAGTACAACTCACGTAAAGTTGATAATTACGCGAATAACTGCAATTGCAGATTTCGAACAGAGATGGCGACAAAGAGGAAAACCTGCGGACTGCATTATGCTTTTACAAAGTCTTGATTTTTGGGGTGGTTTACTAGAATAGGGTTTCATGCTTGAATGTAAAAAAAAAAACACATTATTTTTCACATATTTTATGTTGTTGCAGCACATCTCTTCCCAGTCTGTCTGTAACGCTCAGGGGTGAGTTTCCCAAAAGCATCGTTGGCCAACTATGATTGCAATTTCCATTTAACTCTATTGGTAACGACGGAACTTGCGACCATAGTTGGCTTTGGGAAACGCACCCCTGTTTAGTTCCTACTGTGAAGCCCCTTGAAAAGTGCAATGAGCTCTGATTGGTCTGCTGGACCAGTATGTTGTGATTTGAGCATATTTTGGAAATGTCACGTGACTCGCACCCTCCTTACCCATAACCGCAAATTTCAACAGACTATTAACTAACTCAACCAGGCCTCACCCCTGATATGCTTACTGATATAGAGAATAACTCCCTTTGGAATGACTTTGTGCTTTGTAACTTTGCAGACCTTTTTCATGCTCAAAAAGCAACATTACACACTAAAGAAAGTTGAAAATGTAAAAAAAGCATAATAGGTCCTTTCTTTTTAACAATTATGTTCCTCCTTATACCCTACATCATTTATAGCACTAAATGACTCTTACATTCCCCTTGGTTTCAGCTGGTCATAATAATTCTGTGTGTAGATGTGAATGAGTGTGAGACAGGCACTCATCTGTGTGGGGAGAGACAGGTCTGTGTGAACATCCATGGAGGGCATCAGTGTTTGGACTCCAACCACTGTCAGGACCCCTACGTCCAGGTCTCAGAGAAGTGAGTCATTTTTAAAGACAACATTCAACGGAATCAGTCATGTTTCCGTTACACAGCACTTTTCAGTATTTAATAGGGGTGTAACAATACATTGATATGATCATCGACATACAACTGAATCAAATCGAATCGTAATCGTATTGCTGAATTTTTTTAGGTATCGGCAAATATCGTATCGTTGGCTATGAGAATCGATATCATATCGAATCGTGATGAACCATCCTATTTAACACCCTTCTCCATTTTTTCCTTTTAATTTTTTGTCACTTTCTTTCTGTCCAGTCGTTGTATATGTCCAGTGGTGAAGCCAGAGTGTCGTGACATGCCTTTCTCCATTGTGCATCGATATATGAGCATCACCTCTGAACGCTCGGTTCCCTCAGACATCTTCCAGATCCAGGCCACCAGCGTCTATCCTGGAGCCAACAACTCCTTCCGCATTCGTTCTGGAGACGAAAATGGAGAATTCTACATACGGGTTAGTACGAGACGCAATGCCTTTTATACATCCATTTCAAAACTTTAGTTACATAATGATGGTTTAGTACAGACTTTTTTAAATTATTATATTACGCTACTGTTCAAAAGTTTGGGGTTAGTAAAATTTATGAATATTTTTGAAAGAAGTGTCTTATGTCTTATATAAAAAATACCGTAAAATCAGTAATATTTTGAAATATCATTACAAATTAGAATAGAGGGTATGCGCATGACGTCACCATCGGCCGGAGTGAATGCGGTCACGCCCACAAGTGGCAAAAAGACTGAGCGGCAGCATTTGTTTTCAGCGTGAATGCCGTGAAAAACACACAAAACACATCTAAAACGGGAAAGAGCTTTGCGATTGACTGTACAACTAGATTTGACCAGAAATCTGAGGTACTGTATATTTTTACAGACTGCAAAAAGCTACAGAACAGACTATATTCTGCATAATTGGATGTTTTTAAATAAACACTGACAAAAAACTATACAAGTTTTAGGGCTGGATGATATGATGATATACAGTATAACATTAATGTAAGTGATCACTCGGATTTAGACCTATCTATATTGTATTTATATAAAACGTTTACAGGCAAATTTTCTTCATTTATTTCCCCGGCGTCGAAATCAGGCACATATAAATGTCAGGAAACACGATTCCTGGCTGCATGTCAATATCCATGGATCACTGGATCTTTGATAAGTTGTAAGGAACACTATATCGAGTCCAACTTTTAGTTTAAACTGATAATAGTTTGTTTTACTCGCGTTAACGCAGTTTCCCCTATTAACTCCAGTCACGCAGCAGCTCTTCTGCCACTCAGTCCCGCTGAGGGGGGCGTGTTCCGGCGGGGAAGTGACGTTAATGCATTCCCTCTATACAGATTTGTATTTTAACCCTTGTGCTGCATTATATTTTTTACGCCGTTGAGTGCATCAATGACCAAAAATGGTCAGATATTAAACATTACCTAAAATATTATATATTATTATTATTTTCCACTTTTACTGAGTTAAATATTTTAACCAGCATCAGTCCTCATAATAACTACCAAATATGTATTTAATTTCATGATTTTAACCCTTTAAATACCAATTTTGGTGGCGATACCATCAATTTGTATAAGAGGAAAAAACACAAAAAATTTATTATTCTCCATATACTAAATGCAAAGTGAAAACCTTGGCTTTGGATTATCACAGTCTTGAATATGCCAAAGATTAGCAGCAACATTATTTTTGGTGCATTTTTATTTTTTGTGCTTTTTTTTTAAATCACACATAGCGCAGGGACAAATTTGGTCCTATTTGAACCAATTAAAATATCAATTTTTGAACCCACTGTCATAATATCATAAAATCATAATTTCTATTCAAATACCCTGTCATTACCAAGCCTTGGGGTAAAATATTTACTTTTTACTGTTTTCCACCAGTTGGTACCATTTTTCATATAATTGACATACTGCAAACATCTGTAGTACTGCAAACATTTTCCTGATTTCTACTAGGTGATTTATAACCTGTGCCTGTCTCACTACACATAAAATTTGCTAAAGCAAAACTACAAAATCACCATGAACATGAATTTTTATTTTTTCTATAAACAATTTAATTCTATACACATATACTGTAAAACATATCAAAACTTCATAACAAAATGGGGTCATTCTTCAGCTCATTTGCAGGAGCTGCAGAATTGCAATGCATGCTCCTTACAGATGTACATGCCACATTTTGAGCAGGTGGTGGAGATTTTTCTTTTTTTGTTAGGGCAGAAACTGCACCCCCTCCTCCTCTTGTCATGGGTGTCTGCAGACCCACTAGCTTTTCTTCATCTTGTCGAGTTTAAAATTGCCGCACCAAAGATGTGCACAGCTTTATAACTTTTGCATCAACCGCACTTGTATAAAAGGCAGACTTTGTTTTGGATCCCTCGCAGCTACATCTTTGTGTTGCCGCAAGATGAAAGGTGTTATTATTGTCTAAGGAGTGACTGCATGGCTGTGTTTGTGCCTCTACATATGTGAGAAATTATCAATTAACTTTGAAACATAGACTGCAAAAAAAAAGAAAAAAAAAAAGAAGCTGTGTCAAAGATGCAAAAAAATTAAAAAAATTCATGTTTGTGCGTAAAATACGCATGAATCAAACCGAAAGAAAACAATGCAGTGAGAAGCACTTTCTCTAGCTAATGCGCACACACACACACACACACACGCCTACACACACATCCTACACCACTGACATCATGATTCATGTAATAATAATCCCGGCTTTAAACGACGTTTTAATGGGTTTCAATGGGCCATTTTTGGTCATTATGGTGCTGAGTGTTACTATTTGATCTACAAATAGTAGATGTTATGTGTGTTATACATATTTTGCAAAATGGGATCACATTTTTTACATTTATCCAAAAAGTCACAATTTTGCCAAATTACATACCATTTGCATTAAAACAGCCAAAATGGTCAAAGAAATTAAACTGCAAATGACCAAAAATGTCCCTAATGCAGCACAAGGGTTTAATGTGTAATTTATTCCTGTGATGGCAAAGCTGAATTTTCAGCATCATTACTCCAGTCTTCTGTTTCACATGATCCTTCAGAAATCATTCTAATATGCTGATTTGCTGCTTAACAAACATGACTTATTATGATCAATATTTAAAACAGTTGTGCTGCTTAATATTTCTGTGGAAACTGTGAAGACAATTTTGTGGATTATCAATATTATTATTTTTGTATTATTCTTTGATGAATAGAAAGCTTAGTAGAACAGCATTTATGTAATGCATTCTTGACAAATAAATGTTACTTTAAAAAAAATCGTACTGGCCCCAATCTTTTGAATTATATTATATTATATAAAATAAAGATTTATTTTATTTTATTATAATAACATTTTATTATATTATTAATACATGATCATTGTCACATATTTGTTTATTTTGATTAGTGACCTATTAGTGCAGAATCTTAAATATTTTGTCTCATTGTTTCATCTCTTGTCCCCAGCAAATCAACAACATCGGTGCCATGTTGGTTTTGGCCCGAGCAGTGACTGGACCGAAGGAGTACGTCCTCGATTTGGAGATGGTGTCTGTCAATCCTCTCATGAACTACCAGACCAGCTCTGTTCTTCGTCTCTCCGTTTATGTTGGGCCTCATGCTTTCTGAGGAGAGATAAAAGGAGGGATAGACAAAATACTGAATGACAGAAGAATTTTAATTCAGTCTATTTTTGCTTTCATGTGTTAAGAATTGGGAACACAATTCCAGAATTCTCCAGCTAATAATGTGAAGTCGTCTTTTTTTTGTGGCTGACTTTGGCCTGTGACTGCGGGCCTATTCCGGGAAGTGCTAAAGCATCTGAACATTCATTCCTCTCACTCTGTCACTGTGGACTCATTCTCACACATACATAGCATACAAGTACACACACGCACACACATCATAAACACACACATATCAGCTCCAAATATTTCAGAAAGATAGATCAACATTTCATTTCTTATTATTACCAGTTTTTGCTAATAAAATCCCTCAATGCATATTTACAGTATATTTATATCTAACCTACATACAACACATATTCCAAAGTACCTTTGTAATTACATATATCTAGTGTAATACTGTATTATCTCAGAAAACACTAACAAACTAAAGACAAGTACAGGTCTCTATGGGCCTTGAATGAAACATGAAAACACATTTCTTAGTAAATAATTTGTGAAACCATTCAAGTATATTGCTCCATTTTGTCTAATGCGTATTGAATTCACTTCTGCTTGTGTTTGCTCAGTTAGACTCCTTAATGATACAACAATATTTTTTTTGTTTTGTTTTATTATATTTTTTGCATAATGTGTTAAAGTAAAAAGTAAATACATGTAAAAAAAAAAATGTCTTAATCCTCCCTTCATATCTTTGTTTTTTTATAATCTTTTCCTTTCTTGTCTGTATAGGCGGAAACTAATTTTCCGAAATAATTTCGGTTTAATTTCTCCTGATTTGAAGTGTTGAAGGTAAGTAAATGAAATGTATTACTCAGGTGTCTCCACATGGTGACAGTGTAACACTGGTGAACACATAATGAGTTTTACCCTTTTGCTATTAGCTGATTATTAAAATCCATTATTACAGTCACTTTTAAGGGGAAAAGTTCACAAATGTATTGCCAAAAATAAAGGTCACATGTGATAGGTCTACTGTACTTCAAAACTACTGTAGCCTACCTAATATTTTCATTCTGAAAATACTATGTATTTACTACAAGATTTGAAGTTGTTCTGTAGTTTCGGAACAAATTTACTGTAGGCCTACATCATAGACAAAAAGACAGAACAGCTGAAGAAGTTAATGGACAAAAAAGTAACAATGACTATATGAAAACTGATACCTTTAAATGCTAATTAGAGTGTAAAAGGCTTGTGTTTTTGCATGCCATTCATTAACTTAATTTCATCAATGGACTGGTCATCTCACATTTGTTGTGGAACAATGGAAAAACGAGTAGGAAGTTCTATTTGAGTCAGCGTCTGATTAATTGCTGCTACAGGTGTGTGTGTGTGTGTGTGTGTGTGTGTGTGTGTGTGCGTGTGCGTGCGTGTGTGTGTAAGAATCTGAGTGTTAATTATAACGGCATGTAGTGAATTGTCAAATGATATGTGTGAATTTAGCCAAGTGTAGCTCCAGCAGGAAAATTATGAGCTCATTGATGGGCAGTGTTGGCACAGAGGGTTTGTGGGCAGTGCAGCAGATGGATGTAGGTGTGATAGGAGTAGCTCAGCACACTGACTATGAGATTATGCTGTAATATTTTACATTCACCATCTTTTTCTTAAATGGTCTCTTTGAAGGTACAACAAGCCTGCAACAGGACGATATTAACCGAGTATAATAAGGAACAGGCCTAATTGACGACCCTGAATTATTAGAAAAAAATAGTCCATACCTGAGGTGGTAATGCATGCAGCCACGACGCGAAGCGACTTAATGTTGTGGTAAAAACAAAAACATGGAAATTATTTGTCGTTGTTAGCCTGTTGTTTACTAGGCCTATATTTATTTCCTTGGTCAGTGTCGTTGTGGGTTTGGTTATTCTGCTGTTGTAATCTGTAAAGACATTTAAAATAACTGAAATCGTTTGGCAAAGTGCATTGGAACTGCAATGCGGTCAAGAACTACTTCTGGAACTACTTTAGCTGTGCGTGTCCCTGAAAATAATTGCACACCTTACAACGTTCCTCAAGCATTCAACAGCCATCCCCGTAGCCTTTTTAATCCGCTTGTAACGGAAATTAAATTAATATATGTTACATCCGTTTAAAAGTAAGTTAACATTCATGCCTGTCTATTAATAACCGAATTGTGTCTAAAAATAAACAAGGTTGGTTATTTTCACATGCAGAGGAAAATGGGCCCCATTTTGGAGCTATTTTTGTGGCTTACAAGGGTAATGTTACACTGGGTTATAAGGAGAGTCATTTTCCCGTCCACCCCCTCAAATACACGTAACAACCAGGCCATTAAACATATTGTTCTCTGATAGCAATGAATGACTGAAACAACAGATGTGCACCCTTAAGTGTTGTGAAATTTGAATTACCTTTCTCTCTTTTTTTTGTTTTTTTTTGTTGGTAATTTGAACATTACATCCCACACAAATCATCCTCAATTTTCAAGAAGATGAAAAGGTAATAAAAAAAACATCTTCAAACCATAAAGAATCAGGCAACTTGACCTTCCAAGTGATTTAGCATGTTCTAAAAGCGTGATAGCACTGGCAAGGTGAGTTTCCATTCTTAGTTTTTTTTCACAAAATAGTGGATAAAGAAGCTTGTCACATTACCAAAATGTATAAAGTCATCGAAATACACAGTGCAACCTTTTGAACATATAGGAAGACCATTTCCCTTTACTTTTGGTTTTAGTATAGGGCTAGGCTATATTAATAAATTTCACTTTATTTCAAATCATTGGAATAGGTTTAAATGTTATGACTTTTTCATGTAGGGATCAAATTGGTGTCCTTGAGAAGAACCACCGTTTTTTATCTCTTGCAATGAGCAAATTTAGTTACTAAGATACTGCAGCTCCGTTGCCATGGGTGCAGAGATACAGAGATGGTCAAGTATCGGCTTCTTGTATAAACCCATAAACAAAAGAAAGAAAAAAGAAGAATGTTTGGAAAAAGACAGAGATACTACAAATGAAACACGTTGGGCATTTCTTTGTCAAAATTATATTTTGATCACAAAGGTAACAATTCTGTGGCCACAAAATTATTCATATTGTCCTGACTGTGGAGTCCAAATTAGAATAATAAAAGTTTTGCGAAAGTGGTGGCATAAGCAACATGAGTCAAGAAGACTGACCACCTTGAGCTGAATTTTGCATTGTCCTGGAAAGCAAGATAACAAGATTATCCAAGTGTTCTTTCGATTCTTCAAAAAATGACCAAAGTTCAATGTAAATTAAAAGACGTACCGTACAAGTGAACAGATTATAAGCATTACACATTTTCTCCAAGAAATCCCATCCCCCATCTTTCGGATTTCAGCAGATGGCCATGCCACCCACGTAATAAAAAAAAAGTCCAGTGGGAGCTCAGAGGTTAGAGTGGCATCTCCATCTCTCTCTCCCAAGAGCCAGGTCCACATCATCCAGCAAAACTTTTCATCAATATTGATAGCATATGTTCTGACGTCAAATGCTGTGGCTTTCCAACAGTCTGTCCCCTCTGTTCTTGTCATCCAGCCTCCCATTTACATCATTAGTTCAAAGGCTAAAAGATTTTGTTATTGGATCAGTAATAGCCATAATTGCACAGGTTGGACATAAAAAAAGATGAAAAAGACAGAATTGATGCAGATAATGGCAGCCACATACCTCATATGATATAAGTAATACAAACAGGAACTGTGACTCAGGCTTATTTAACCCCAGGACAAAAAAAATTCCCTCTGAAGGTGATGGATGGAAAATATGCTAGAACCAAAACACAAGAATCCATCCAATATTGCATCACAATATTCTCACTCCTTAGGGCTTTTCACACTGCGATTAACCCAGAGTTATTGTCGTTCTAAAGACCGCTTTGTTTTAACCCCGGGTAAGGAACGTTTCACGCTTGTGAGTTAGAAGTGGGGTTAGCACCGCTTTTTACTCCAGGTAAAAACATTTGGGGTGTTAACCCCGCATTAGGGTGCCAAACGTGTTCAGTGTGAAACAGTGGTGTTAGAATGTTACAGCAAGCACTTGACAACCAATCGCGTACTAATATTTGCATGCTTTGGACAGACACGGAAACACAGAGCATCAGCGTTTGAAAGGAAAAATATCAAATAGGCCTATACAAACCGCGACAATCTGAGTGTAGACCAGACCGTTTCATTCATACCTTTTTGGTTCGAAATATCCATTCAGTAGGCTAGTATAATAGTACCCTATAGTCGGCATTAGGTAGGCTAATGATAGTTTTTATGTAAACAGGTCGTGTGCTGCGTTCATCCAATCAATTACACTGACACACCGCAAATATGCAAATAAGAACCCTAACCCAGGGTTGTACAGTGTGAAACGTGAGTTTATGAATATCCAGGATTAGGTCTAATTGTTAACCCCGGGTAAATTTTTAGCAGTGTGAGGCAAGATAACCACGGATTTAACTTGAATTAGTTAAAGTGTGAGAACTGAAAATCCCTGAGAACAACACATACAATAGCGTTCTTTAAAAGTTCCAGAAATCCATCGAACACATAAGAATCTGTCTGTCCTTGAGCAATATATTTAGAACTAGAACACTGAAAGCGGTTTCAAACTGTTGCTGGTGTTAAAAATAGCCTGAGCGACTAAGGAAAAAGAAAAACGCCAGCACAGTTACAAGGTTGCAGTTTGAACAGGCTTCATCAACGGTAGAGGGAGGAGGGAGATGTGTAGGCGAGAACATGAGCTGTTCAGTATTTCAATCTTTTACACACAATGCGTGCATTCAATTTCCAATGTAACTAAAATCTACATAAAGGCTCTTAATTACAACCGAATGCAAAAGACAATATATAATATGAATCAATTCGGTAGGTCATGATGTCACAGCTGAATAATCAAAGCAGGATGACATTTGACCATAGGGAGCTCAGCAGATGAGATCCCACTTTATCACAATATATATTGTTTACATGTAGCCTATGAATCATAACATGACACACAAGCAACTTTTTACTTATGGTATTACTTTAACAAAGTTTGTTGAGATTAAACTTCAGAGACGTCTTGTCCTGGTCGGATATTTTAAAAGGAGAGTTGCCAAGCAACAGATTATTACTTTTCTTTAAAGTACAAGAGTGAGGACCTTGATTCTTTTGGTTTTAAAATAAACATGAACATACAGGAGAAAATATAAAAGCAGACAAGTGTCCTTCAAACCGTTCATTCTTTCTCTCTCTCTCTCTCTCTCTCTCTCTCTCTCTCTCTCTCTCTCTCTCTCTCTCTCTCTCTCTCTCTCTCTCTCATTCATGTTTACTACGAAAAAAGAGAAAGGAAATAAAAACACTGAACGTTGTATTGAGTTTTCAAATGTGAAATGATTATCACAAGAGTTTTAAAACACATTGTATACAATGTTTTGCTCTATTATTATTACTTCCTCCACTTTATTAGTCTTTAAAAAAAACTATAATTTTGTTTTTTATTACTTTTTTCGTCAGTAGGGGGGCGATCTTAACATGTCAACCCTGCTGCATGATTTTGAATGGTTAAAGAAATAATATATAAACATCAACATTACAAAAATACAAAAATAAACTATATATACTGTATATTCCAACAGATAATAAAATCGTATTAACAAATTAGCCTACAATAGGCCTAGCTAATGTTTAATGTCTTACAATAAATAGTTTACTGACAAATAGACATATTCACAGTCGCATCTAGTTTTAATTCACTAAAATTTATTTACACGAGATATACTACTTTCTACATATACTACTTTCTACAGCATTTTCCTCAAGCCTAAGCAGCAAGATTCTGTAACAGCAGCTCGCGGCCAGATGCACCTGCTCTGAGCGCGCAACAGGGTGGAGAGTTTGGACCACTGCCTCCGTTTAGATTTGTCCAAATCTGGCTCTGCGCGTTGAAAGGGATCCCATATTTATCCTACGTCACCATTACAGGAGCAAAATGCAGAGATACTTGGCGATCAGATTCAGATCCATTTATGCACGCCCCCTCCCATCATTTCTTCAGGCGCGCGCTCTATATAAGGGATCTGGAGGCAATGTTTTCATCAGATGCTTCACGCGAAAGCGAGCGAGAGAGAGAGAGATCCATAGCACACCAACAGTAAAACTTAAGAGACGATAGAGGATATATGAGCAAAGAAAAAATGTTTACTTAGTAGGTTGGTTTATGCTCCAAAACTTAGAAGAAGTGGCGTCTGCCCCGAATGATGGCTGAGTAGCTCTAACTGAATGCAGTTTTCACCCCAAATATTCGTCCAATCCAACGATTCTTTGGACGCGAGAAAATGTACCGGTCCACTAAAGGAGCATCAAAGGCTCGGAGGGATCAAATCAACGCAGAAATTCGCAACTTAAAAGATCTTCTGCCCATCTCCGATGCAGACAAAGCTCGTCTTTCCTATCTTCACATCATGTCACTAGCATGCATTTACACAAGAAAGTCCGTCTTTTTCTCTCAAGGTAGGGTCAACTTAAAACTTTGAATTCTTTTTTTTAGGTTGTTTATTTTAGATAAAGTTCTTGATGTTACAGTTTTAAGTCTCTTGAAAGCATCGTTACATGGTTTTCTAAAGAACTAGGTACCATAAAAAGCTGATTCTACTGCACCAAGCTGTACAACCTTTTTAAAACCTTAATTTGTAGGAGTTTAGAGCAGATCTGAGGTTTAGGTGAAATCTGAGGAATTCCTGCCCCTGTCCATAGTTCTGAAAGTAGCTGTTCTCTGTCTTTGGTGCTGATGTTGAGCTATTTGTGTGAATGCTGCATTAGAAGGCTTTCTAATTGCTTGAATCACAATACACATATTATAGTATAGATCTTTGTTTTATCTTTAAACTTTGTTTTGTCTTTATCAGTGGCAGCAGGTCACGACATGAGCGGAAGCGCCCTGTCTTTGCCGGAACTCTCTGATCTTCTGCACACACTACCTGGCTTTCTCCTAGTGCTGACGAGTGAAGGAAAACTCCTGCATCTGTCGGACAACGTGGCAGAGCAGCTCGGCCATTCCATGGTAAGGAATATCAATGTACATTTTTTAATCATTATAACAATTTGTTAGGTCCATGTTTATTTTCAATAAAAATGATTATTTCTGCATACTTAAGGTGGATCTGGTGGCTCAGAGTGACAGCGTGTATGACATTATAGACCCAGCCGACCACTTCATCATGAAGGGAAACCTTGTGCCGACTACCACCACAACTGACACAGGTAATTTACACTGTTGGTTTGCACCTCATTCCAACATAAAGAAATTGAAATGAATGTAATTTGTAAAATAATTATAATTTTCACTCTTCCCATAACTCTTTTTGTCCAGACCGGCTCTTTCGCTGCCGTTTCAGCACTTCGAAGTTTGTAAGGAGGCATGGATCAGGGAACAAACTGGCATTGGTTCGGGCACGCTGTCTGCCACCTCCATACCACACATCGTCCTACTGGACATCCAATCCAGTGTGGGTGTGTTTTTGCTCCCCACTGGAGTCCAGTGTCCCTCAGGTTTCTTCAGCTAGGAATCCTCTCCCCACCCCTCCTGCTGAGCAGTCTTTCCTCCTTTCCTGTTTCCAGTCTCAGCACAGCATGGACATGAGAATCCATGCTGCTCAGGACAGGTACAGTAAGAGTCCAGTGAATGTCCCTGTCGGTATATGATGCATTTGAGAGTGAGGGAATGATGGCATTGTATTTCTCTCTCTGACAGTGTAAGCGTGTACCTTGGTTATGACATAGAGACTCTGCGCTCTCGCTCATGGTACAGTCTGATTCATCCTCGTGATATCTCTCATGCCTCTGCACAACACTGCGCCCTGTGTGAGTACTTAACTTTATCTCTCAATATTTAAAAGTTTATACCATATATCAAAAGGCTGGTCTAGTAAATGTGGTTTATTAATTAGTCGTTGTGTCCTTTTTCAGTACACGAGGGTGGAGAGAGGCAAGTGGAGATGGTGGTCCAGGTAGAGGCAGCAGACCACACTTGGGTCTGGCTTTACATTGTTCTTCAGCTGGAGACTGGAGAATATCCCATCAACAGCCACAACTACGTCATAAGGTATAAAGGCTACCAGTGTTTAAATGTACAGTAAAATAAAAAAATATATATTTATAATTTTAGTTAATGTTATCATTGTTAAGTAATATAATTATTATTAATATATAGGCCTATAATATAATTATCAATAAAAAATAATAATTAATATTTATATATTATTATATCATTTTTTGTTTTTATCCATTTTAATAATTAAATATTATTGTTAATGCTATTATTATTATTTTACAATTTTATTAAAACATCTAAGAGGTTTTTATACTATCTTATAACTGATATTATATTAAATATATTAAAACTATAATTTATTATAATAGTAATTCTGATAAATATTGAACATTTATCTAAAAACATGCTATAAACCAAATTCATAAAATAATAACATACTATGAATAATCATAACAATCTGTCATTTTCTCTACTCATTCCTCAGTGAGTCTGAAGCCTGGTCAGTGCGTCAGCAGTTGTACTCAGAGCAGAACCAGCTGGCTCTCCTGTACCAGGAGGCACGGCAGATCTCTGACCCTCTGTCCAGCCCAGACCAGGTCTTCACACCCAGCAGCAGTGGTCTGTCCTCCCAGTCCTTCGACTTCAGCTTCACCACATCTGGACGGAGCTCCTCAGAAGAGCTCCCCAGTACCTCTGCCCCATCCAGCATAGCACTCAACCCCCTTCAGGGCTTTTCTCAGGACGAAAAGAGCCACCTGCAACTGCATGGCGGTCACCAGATGTGGAGATCAGCCATGACTGTGTCTGTATCTCCTGAACATCTCAGCAACATCAACATCCCAAGTCTTTCTACAGTCCCCCATTCCCATGTTGCCCCATCGCCCCTTCCTCCATTCAAAACGCCTCCTAAGCGCCAAAGCTCAGAGGAGTTTATTTGCACGCCCCCTTACACCCCAAGACTCGGAGGGGGAACTTTCATGTTTGGTGATGAGACTTTTAAATCAGACCAGAACAAAGGAGGTCAAATGAGGCAGTCTATAACCTCAGCGTCCCACTCCACCAGCATTGGTCCCGCTCAACCCTGCCGAAAACGTCTTTATGAAACGCTGCCTCCTACTCCAGACAGCCCAGGCAGTGATGAATGCATTCTCATGGCGCTGCCAGAGATTAGGGGACCTCTTTACGTAGACGTCCCCTATTTCCCATTCAATGCCCTCCCCGAAGGCCTTTTAACCCCAGAGGCCTCACCCACCAAAAAGGCCTGTTTGAGTTTCTTCCCTCGGGAAGAGGATACGGAAAGAGAGAGAATGGAGATCTCGCTATTGGCTCAGTATATTAGCACTTTAGCTGAAGGTTTCTGTCACAGCCACTCACAAAGCACATTGGCTCCCCCTCATCACGCATCATTTGAGGGCCCAAACTCCTCACTGGCTCACATTGATGTCTTTATGTTTGAGGAGAAAGCAGTAGATGGCATCCCTCTTCCAAATCTGCCATCCACCTCCCCTGTACCTCCCTCACCTTACTCATCGGCGCCGTCCTACACTCAGCACTCCCCTATCCACGCGCAGGAGGAGGCTGCGACTTTGAACTGTGTACAACACTTCTGTAGCGTCCAGTCGACGCACCATAATTGCATGGCCGGGGGTGGGCCGCAGGAAGCAGAGAGACCCGAAGAGGACGTAGAGATGATGTCCTCCCCAGGGTCCACCACAGATCCAGCCCTTCCTGCCCTCACCCCTGCTCTGCCTTGTGCCCAGTCCCTCTTAGAGGAGCTGGTCGCCATGGAACCTGTGTTTGGGGCAGCCGCCCTGATGACTCCTGCCGAGAGGCAACAAGATGAGTTGTATCAACTCCCTCATCAAGGCGGACAACAGATCTTCTACCAAGGTGAGAAATTTTTGTGATTTCAGCATGATGTTCAAAGTGTCTCAATGTTTCTAAATTGTTCTTTTTCTGTCTTTTCTTACAGATGGAACCAGTGATCACATGTGTTAACATAAGTCTGTGACTTATTCGATGAAGTATGGCATATTGTCATCTTTTACAAAGCTATTTTTCTGGGATAATGTGTTAGTTAAATCAAAATGTGTTGAAAATATTTATTTATGTTTATATTTCAATATCATGAAGTCCCATGAACATGCATCCTATTCATATTGGACTGTCACTTTAGGGAAAAGTACTTAAAGTAACCAAGGCAATTTTACCAAGTGCCACTTTGTATTCACTTATAGTGAAGACTGTGTTTTACTGAAAGAACCTGTTTATGAATCACAATTGTATCTTTTAAGTCATCGTAGAGTTCTACGGTCAAGTAGAGGATTGATTCCTACCTACAGTACTCTCTTTCTAATTGCTTTTCATTATGTCAGTGCATGAAAACCATAGAAATGCTTCATAATAAACAGTATTCCTTTATGTTTTGTCCTTTATGAGATTTACAGACGTTATGTTTTATAAGATTTGCTTACACTCTTAGAAATAAAGGTTCTTTATTGGCATCGGTGGTTCAGTGCAAAACCTTAAATATACATTGAAACTTTAAATTGCACAATGAACTCTTAGAGTGTAAAAAAAGGTTCTTTGGCGAACCCAAAATGATTCTTCTATATGGCATTGCTGTGAAACTCCCCTTTTGGAAGCTTTATTACTTTTAAGAATGTATTAGATGTCTCATCTTTTCTTGTTTCCACAAAGAACATCCTTGAATTCGATGCTCTCTTGTTTTCAAAATATGTATATGAGAGTCAATTAAGTGCATCAAAGCGAGGTTCATCTGTGTTCATCATTGTTGCTGCCCCCTCCATTGTTCCCTCCTCTCTCACCCCTTTCATTCACTGCCTTTTTAGTGTGTCGCCATGGTTTCCTAGGACCGACTGACGCAGATGATGAGGTGCTATCTGTTTTTCCTGACGTATGCTCTTGACTCAGAGGCACAGTGGAGACAATCAGCCTCCCACACACACACATATATGTCCACCGAACACAAGCTGTACAGTGAATAGTCAGCCTACACTTTCCCATTATACCTGGAAGCTCACGATAATACCCTATATGGCCTTTCCTGCCTCTCAATATCTGCTTCCATTTTATCTCTTATTGCCAGGGAAAGCGATTTCTTCCTTTCGCAATCTCCACCTCCGGTGCCCCTAAACCATTGTTTGCTTGTCAATTATCCAGTTATGCACCTTTTTCATTGAGTCCGACGTCCGGTGCAGCGCTGACCCTCCCACACGGGACCATGGGCCAACTTTACCGCCCCCGTGTCCAGAAATACCCTCAATCCTATGAGTTTCATCTGAATAAAATTCTCTCATGTCTTGTCTTCCTGTCCTTGTGAGAATGATGTGCTTTCAGCAATGAAGAGGAATAAAAATAGCCCCGGACTGAAAAGAGGAGGGAAAGGGGAGCGCTTGGAAGGTGCACAAGGACTTCTAGGTGCTTATTCATCCTGCTTTCCCCCCACTCCTCCAATCAGTCAGCTGGATTTCTTTTCATCCTCCCTCTTTCACACATCTGTGCTTACTCGTTCATATCGTCCTATTCATTAGGACCCTCTCTCCTTATGACTCACCCTTACCTCTTTAACTCATCTCTCCCTTCTTTGCTCTCCCAATCTTCACCCGTCCTCCAGATTTGTCCACACAAACAGCCCGTGCCCACTTAAATAATAATGGAAATGGAAAAATTAAGATGCTCTCATCTTGTTTTCTGGAAAATACGATGAAAACAACCACCTACATTGTGTATACTATTCAAAGAGGAACAAAACATAGGCTCTAATGCCATGGTGCAACGTCAGAAAGAACAATTTTCTCAACTAATAAACTATATTGGCAGAAATTTAGCAAAGTAAACAAAACAAAAAGCTTTAAAATATAAATTATTTTGAAAAGTTATTGCAGCTTTAACGACTTCCTCATCCCCAGGCATATGGTCATCCCCAGCAGCCATATCACCCTATACAGCCCACCCACTGAAGCTAAGCAGGGCTGAGCCTGCTCAGTATAGGATGGGAGACCTCCTGGAAAAACTAGGTTGCTGCTGGAAGAGGTGTTAGTGAGGCAAGTAGGGGTGCTATCCCTGTGGTCTGTGTGGCTCCTAACGCGGGGGACACTATACTGTCAAAAAGCACCGTCCTTTGGATGAGATTAATCCGAGGTCCTGACTCTCTGTGGTCATTAAAAATCCCAGGATGTCCTTCGAAAAAAGAGTAGGGGTGTAACCCCGGCATCGGCCAAATTAGCCCATTGGCCTCTGTCCATCATCATGGCCTTCTAATCATCCCTATATACACTGATTGGCTTCATGACTCCGTCTCCTCTCCACCAATATGGCTGCTATCACATCATTGGATGCGGCACATTGGTGGAGGTTGAGGAGATTCCTCCCTCCCAAAGCGCGTTGAGTGCCGAGAAATGTAACAAATGATTATTATTATTCTAAGTTGTCCACCTTTCAGGATGGCCTGCATTGCACCAACAAGTTTTATTTAATGTCTCTCTTTTTTGAATTGTCAGTATTATCTGCTGTAAAGACTGCTCAATGCTGACGTTCAGTGGTCATTATTGGGAATAGTACAGAATGCTTTATTTATGTCCCTGTTTCTCTCTTCAGCAAATTTAACCTCTCATTAATAACAGATAACCAAATTATTCTCTAAAACTATCTCTTTTCATTTCTGAAAAATGCTAATTTTGATGAATAAAACAAATATATTCACATTAACCATAATCTTACATAATAGTATAGTTAGCATAATAGTTACATAATAATATACACAAAAAAAGATTTTATGTTTTGGTGTCAGTGTGAAAAAGAAGTAGCCTATACATTAGCGTAAAAAAGAGTAGCCTGCTTATTGCTACATATACTTTAAAATGTTATAGACCAGTTTAAGTACGAAATGAATGTAATGTTGACGAACACCATTGAATATTAAAATTTGGTCCTCAAGTGTGTTAAGAAACATGAAAGTTTAGGCCTCTTTAAGTAAAGTGGCCTTTTATCAGCATTATTTTTAGTATTATAAGCAGTAGGCTATTAGGCCATTTTCAATCAAGGATTTTATTTATTTTATTAAATACAGTTAAAAATGCTTCTTTTTCAAAAACAAACAAAATAGGCCATTTAAAATTGTGATTCTCAGTGATATTTCACATAATTGTGTAGTCTGGACAAGTGTCAACAACAAGGTGTTAGTTCGTTTGCAGAGGTAGACAGTATCAAACTTGAGTAGTGTAGGCTACTTAAGTAGGCTACACTTTTTGAGTATCTTTACTTGAGTATTATTTTTTCTGGAAACCTTTTACTTTAACTTCACTAGATTTCCCCTACAAGGTCCTTGAGTAGAAAGTAGTAACATCAGTCAGGGGATGATTTTAGTTGCAGGGGTTGCATTTTGCTTGGAAATGAAGGTCGGATTGACGTCAGAACCCGATTTGGATTGACGTTGACCTGAAACACTACAGACATTTTTTTTTACTTTGAACCCCTCAAATAGTATAAAAATAGCTTATAATTCATAATATTAAACGTATTCATGATATAAATCGTGTATTGTATTAATTAAGCCGTTTTGTATTAATTGCATTTCTTAATGTATTTCTAAATAAAAAAATATTTAACAATCGCCACTGACTTACATTGTGTTTATTGGCCGGATTTACGACATATAAACGTGAAAACCCATCCACTAGATGGCAGTATTAGGCGGTTCAGTATGGAGCTCGTAACTGGTCTGGGATCGAGGAAGATTCTTCCGGGTCGATGACGTATTTTCAACATGGCGACGTGCATGTCGCTAACATAACTGTGTTAGGGTGAAATAATTCGTCCTCTTTCCTCTTCTGACTGAAAACTAAAGTCAGCACTTAAGAAACGTCCGCTGCTTTATTTGAACGCAACGTACATAGTCTACAGGTAAATTAAACATAAAAATAATCATCTTACACTGTCACAGTGTGCTTCACTATGTTCCACAGTTAAACTGAGATTATACACATCGTATGATTCGATTTTGCAGTTGTTCGTACAGATGAATTAAGAATGTCTTTTCTTGGAAGTCTGAGACCAATGCTGTCGTCTGTTTTGCAGGGTGAGTCTTTGCAGCATCATTTGATTAACTTTGATTAAGTAAATAATTGAAATGGTTTTAAAATAAGTAATTAAAATGAATGATGCCACCTTTTACTATATTATTTTGTCAGCATCGCAATCTGTACCTTTCTGGTCTGGACCCGTCTTCACCAGAACCATGGCCACTCTCAATCAGATGCACCGTAAGGGCAAACCTCCCCCACCTCCTCCAAAGATCAGTGCCACTTTTGGACATCCACAGCTCAAAGCTGTAGTTCTGAAGACCATGATCAGGAAACCCAAGAAGCCCAACTCAGCAAACCGCAAGTGTGCACGAGTACGTCTGTCCAATGGTCAAGAAGCTGTTGTGTACATCCCAGGGGAAGGACACAACCTACAGGAGCACAATGTGGTTCTGGTGAAAGGAGGGAGGACACAGGACTTACCAGGGGTCAAACTCAAGGTGGTCAGGGGCAAATATGACTGTGCACATGTCATAAAAAAGAAACAATAATTACAATGACTGCGTATAACTGGATATATCTTCATTACTGTAATAACAAATAAACTTGGTTTGAAATGTCAATCATGATGGTCAAGCCTAATTCGTACAGATATTCCACAGTGAGCTGATCCTACATTATGTCGATCAATACTCTGACAAAAATAAAAGTTGTTGGTCGCTGTTGGTCTTTGCTGGTACTATTTCCTGATGTAAGAAACTATTATTGAAGGATCAAGGATGATTATGAGTTGGTTTATCTCATACAAACAAACTGCAGTCTGCATTGTTGGTATAACATGCTATACAAACAACGATTCACAAATTGAATTCCAAGAAGTAGGGTTCAAAGAAAAAAACAGTTCCTGTTGTAAATAATTTGTAAAAGATTTAAACCAGGAACAACTAAAACACCTACATGTAATGTTTTTTTTTAAATTGGGCATAAGTCAATGATTGGGAAATAAACACTGCAGGGATGTCATTTTATGGTAGGCTACAACCAGTATTATTTTAGTTTCACCTGCAGCTCGATTTGCCTGAGCCTGAGCTTTTCGCTATTGGAGAACCACAATCCAGTTTGGCAGGGTCCTACTACTGGGCTTTAGGTTTTCCTCATATGACTTTCAACAGTCTCTCAGGCTCTGCTTGCACATTTACCTCAGGTATGTTTTCTTTGAAAGGTATGCAAATATATTATTGTCGTCGACGCGACGCTGTTTGCTGCTGCTCGTCCTGTGTAAAACAGAATAAAAGCAAATTCGATTTTTTTCTTTACATTTAAATTTTTATTGTTAAACAACAATGAACATTTTTATAATTTTTTTACCCTATGTTTTTCCAAACCCGCGTGACTTCTGTGGAACAGAAGAAATTTTTAAGAATGTTGATAACCAAACTCTTTTAGTTACAATTGACTTCTATTATGGACAAAAGCACTTTTTTTGAAAATATCTTCATTAACTACAGAAAAAGGAAGTAATTTTTGAAGACAGGTTTGAACCATAGACATAATAAATACATAGACGCCCTATTGGCCGCTGGAGCGTACGTCAACGGCGCCGCCATATTGGGGATGGCAACTTTCCCATACCTCTCATACCGGGAATTGAGAAAAATGCCTGTTTTGTGCGCTGCTTGGGGCTGTACAAATCGCCACACAATTGAAAACAGCTTTCGGGGAATTACCTTTCACAAGCAAGACTGATCGTTTGTTTTTGGTTGTATTTGGTCATGATTTAATTGGTAATAGTAATGTTCAGAGGTTACATTTAAAAATACTACTGTTATTGTGTCACGAAATGTAGTTTTAATAGTTTTTCAGTCAAACATGTAGTTGTTTAAAGCTCAAATATGTGGTTTGTTTATAAAAATAGCGCCTATTTAAAAATTTGATCTGACGTTTTCGGAGTTATCACTATGGAGCGAATTATGTGCCAAAACCTCACACACACACAAAACGTGTTTTACTCACACCCAATGATTCACAAACAAACTCAATGTGGTTTGTAAATACAAAACATCACTCACAAACTAATGCATATTGTTCTGCAAATAAAAAACGTAACTATCAAACAAATACAGTATGTTTTACATATATATAGAAACGTATTTCTTCAATGACAAAATATCCTCCAAGTACAAACTAAAATCTTTCAAGTACAAACTAAAATCTTTCAAGTACAAACTAAAATCTTTCAAGTACAAATTAAAATCTTTCAAGTACAAACTAAAATCTTTCAAGTACAAACTAGAATCTTTCAAGTACAAACTAAAATCTTTCAAGTACAAAACAAAATTCTACAAGTACAAAGCAAAATTGTACAAGTACAAAACAAAATTCTACAAGTACAAAACAAAATTCTACAAGTACGAAAAACTGTCACGTGACTTTTGGCACTATTTTTCCGCGTCCAGGCAGATTTTCTCACAAATGCAGTTGAGCAACTTCCTCTTCTAGAACAGTAGATGGCGCTAAGATAGGGGATCAATTTTGCGCTAGTCTCTCGGGAGAAACACTGATGTAAAACACGTGCTTGCCTTTGCCCATGGGAAAATGAGTGGTGAACAGGTGTGTTTCTGTCTTACTTTATCTATAATTAACCTTATTGAGGTTTTGGTAAATGTTTATTATTTAGACAGAAATCTACATTAGCACTTAGAGAGTGTCAACATCTAAACCTCTGCTAATTCTCACTAAGATCATCTGACAGCAATAGTCAAAGGAATTATGTCTAAATAAGACCATAAATTATGTTACAACATGTCCACAATGGCCACATTTGAACTAGTTTTTAAACTTGTATGAAGGTTCAATGAACGTCTATATCGGACGTCCAGAACACGTCAAAAAAAGACGTCATAAAAACTTTCATTCTGGCTCCTCAGTGGACGTCTTTTCAACGTCCGACTTTTGTGACAAAGACTTTAAAAAGACGTCTTTTGGACATCATTTTGCTCAGTGGGATGTAGATTTTTTTTTTTTTTAAAGCAACATATGATAGAGCTTTCAGCTTAGATTCCCCTATCCTAGAGAGAGTGAAGTGCTACTAGCGGTAATATGGATTTTTGTCTAGATGTAATAAACATTTTGCAAAAGAAAACCTCAATAAGGTTAATTAGATAAAGTAAGACAGAAACACACCTGTTCACCGCTCATTTTCCTCAGCTGTAGGCAGTGTTGGGAAACATATTTCGTTACAGAATACATGCCCAAAAATGTAATTTGTAACGTATTCCGTTAGCCTCTCTCACAGACATAAACAGAACAATTCAAAACGAAAGAAAAAAGACTACAGACTGCTCTCTGCTTATGCAATCCTGGCGCGTTCACTGCGAAGATCTTCATGTTTTCAGCCGACACACTGACAAAAAATACACTTGTTTATTAATAAACAATTAAAATATCTCCTTGATATATTTTACATTTTCATAATCTTTTGCCAGTTCTTTGTGACAGCTTTAAGGTGCTTTATTAGCAGTGTCACCCTAATAGGCCTGTTTAGTAAGCAGGATAAGATTGCCGCATTCTTACATTTATAAAAGGCAATTCAATGCGGACGTAATCCCTCAGATTGAGTAATGTAACGAAATACGTTACAAATTACATTTTTGGGCATGTATTCTGTAACGAAATATGTTTCCCAACACTGCCTACAGCTGAGGAAAATGAGCGGTGAACAGGTGTGTTTCTGTCTTACTTTATCTAATTAACCTTATTGAGGTTTTCTTTTGCAAAATGTTTATTACATCTAGACAAAAATCCATATTATCGCTAGTAGCACTTCACTCTCTCTAGGATAGGGGAATCTAAGCTGAAAGCTCTATCATATGTTGCTTTAAAAAAAAAAAAATCTACATAAGACGCGTGTGAAATTACTAAATTAGTGATTATTTACACTGAACGAGTATATTTCTTTCGTTCTCCATAAATTAATGAGAACATTTAATTTAATTGAAAGGAGGGTTTTATTTGTCTGTCCAAAATAATAATTTGGGCAATACTTCACAGGGAAGTTAAGAAACAATTATTGTTTGTTTTGTTCATTCATTATTTAAATTACATTAACAGTTACGCTGACTGAATTCCAACTAAATTAATGAATAAGTGGGACCCTTTCAATTAAATGAAATGTTTTCATTTATTTATGGAGAACGAAAGAAATTGACTCATTCAGTAAATGAAACGTTTTTACAAAAATGTAAAAAGCAACATGATGGCAGAGCTTTCAGTTTATAGATTCCCTTATCAGAGTGGAGTGCTTCTAAGTGCTAATGTAGATTTCTGTCTAAATAATAAACATTTACCAAAACCTCAATAAGGTTAATTATAGATAAAGTAAGACAGAAACACACCTGTTCACCACTCATTTTCCCATGGGCAAAGGCAAGCACGTGTTTCACATCAGTGTTTCTCCCGAGAGACTAGCGCAAAATTGATCCCCTATCTTAGCGCCATCTACTGTTCTAGAAGAGGAAGTTGCTCAACTGCATTTGTGAGAAAATCTGCCTGGACGCGGAAAAATAGTGCCAAAAGTCACGTGACAGTTTTTCGTACTTGTAGAATTTTGTTTTGTACTTGTAGAATTTTGTTTTGTACTTGTAGAATTTTGCTTTGTACTTGTAGAATTTTGTTTTGTACTTGTAGAATTTTGCTTTGTACTTGTAGAATTTTGTTTTGTACTTGAAAGATTTTAGTTTGTACTTGAAAGATTCTAGTTTGTACTTGAAAGATTTTAGTTTGTACTTGAAAGATTTTAATTTGTACTTGAAAGATTTTAGTTTGTACTTGAAAGATTTTAGTTTGTAATTGAAAGATTTTAGTTTGTACTTGGAGGATATTTTTGTCATTGAAGAAATACGTTTCTATGTATATGTAAAACATACTGTTTTTGTTTGATAGTTACGTTTTTTATTTGCAGAACAATATGCATTAGTTTGTGAGTGATGTTTTGTATTTACAAACCACATTGAGTTTGTTTGTGAATCATTGGGTGTGAGTAAAACACGTTTTGTGTGTGTGTGAGGTTTTGGCACATAATTCGCTCCATATATCACCGACACCGGGTGTTCAGCGCTCACGTAGCCTACCCCGCCGAGAACAGCCGTACCTCGGCCAGTGCTTCTGGCGTTTGCCACTGGCTCGGATGTCTCTAGTTTAAACATGAGATATAATTCGTCTTGTACGGGCGATCTTTGGTCTCATTAATCTATAAATGGTTCCCTGGTAAATCGTTTTGGCTGAGGGCAAAGTGAAGTTTCATAACTTTATATTTAGGCTATTTTAACATTGTATCCTGCTGTATGTTTGACTGAAGCTACTTCTATTATAATGGCTATTACTGATCAATAAAACTGAAATTTAACAAAAAAGAGTTCAATATTAAAGTCACTATTTAACTTATTTTTTATTGTGCATATTCTGTAATTGATATTTCTTATTCTATTGCTATTATTATAGTATTAATAAACTATATGCTATTATCAATATTTTTATGATTGTATTATTGTACTTATGATTTTATATAATTATATTCATTACTATTTTATTTTCTGTATACTATTTGTTTATTTTATTGACTTAACTATTTACTATTACCTCTCACTTTATGTTATATTTACTATTTGCATTGCACGGTAGTTGTACCATAACATATGTATTATCATAAAGGATCCATCAGTTATCTTTGTTATTCCTAAAATCTGGTCACAGAAAATGCTTTTTCCACAATAAGAAAACTTAAATTATATCTCAGTATGGGGGTCTTCACCATTCTTATCCAAGAATAAAAAGCCAAATACATGACAAGCCTGAGCTTTGACCATTCTTTATTAAAAAATATATATATTTTACAAGTCTAACTATAGAGATTTTAAATAACTAGAGATGGAACTTTTTGTACACTACATACAAACCACTGAAATCGGTTGATACATGTAAAAACAGTTTGTTTTTATCCAGAAAAAACGCAGCTCACCCGTTTACTTACATTAGATAACAGTGCAGTCTTGCCCTCCGCAAAATGGCGGACCCGTTGACGTATCGCAGCAACGTTCCAAAGCGGGCGTCTATGTATTTATTATGTCTATGGTTTGAACCCTATGGGTTGGACCAGAGCCATAGAGAGAAAGAGTTGCGACACGATTTGATGTCGCCGCGACGGCTGTCACGTGGTTCATGTAAGCCCCAGTAGTTCCAAACATACGCGGGGCCGGGCTGTCTTGTCTTGTTCTTATGCATTATTAAACGGTAGATATAAAATAAAACACACACCCAAGTACTTTTTAAGCTGTTATTGCATTTTGTTAATGTCAGTTTTGCATTTGGAGAGGCGGGGTGACAACTTAGATAAGTTTTAGGCTATATTTTTGGAGGGAAAAGCTTAGTGTTCATGTTCGCATGAGTCACGTTAGTAGCACTGGCTTTAGCGGCTCTAACTTAACTTTTCCATGTCATTCCTCTGATGATGGACGTCTCATGATATTTATTTTAGCACAACTGGGCTGTATTAGGCTATTGATTCCCGTGATCTTGCTTATAAATTCCGATTCAGCCATTAGCCTACCTTCGTGATCACGCAAAGAGGTCTGCAGTCCGTTCAGAATAGTGTGCCGAAGTTACGACGTCACTCTGTAGGCCAAAACGCGGAAGTGAGTTAGCATTTTAGCACTCCCGGTTCCCTCGCTCTAAAGTCTATGGGATTTTTGAATGGGTTTTTGCTAAATCGCCTGAAATAAGGTCTGTGGTGAACAAAGCCTCTAAATATTTTCACGTTTTGATCTATGACATAGAACACACAGTTATAACCTGCTTGTGGTTTTTTAAACTTTATTGTGTCTGCTTGTGTTTTTTAAAAACTTTATATAGGCTTCAAAATGTATAAATTTTGGATTAACTTGTAAAGATGATCTTGATAGACAAAACGTGTAAGGGTCACAACTCTTTGTTAAACACAGATCTTATTTTTTGCGATTTTCCAAAAGTCTATGGGGAAAATGCATAGCTTTTCGATCGAGGGAACCCAAAAGTGACAAAGTGACGTCATCACTTCGGCACTCTATTCCAACCAACATAAAATGTAAATAATTATGCTGTATATGTACAAATGAATGATTTAGGAGGGAAATAGACTGCTCCCATAACGTAGAAAGCAACGACTATATACAGCAATGTTCGGTAAATATTCAACCGAAAAATATTCTTCATAAAATTAAACCGGAGAGATAGTTAATGAGTGAATTAACTATGTTCCTAAATACATATAAGCACATACAGAGACGCGGGAAGTCATTTTCTACAGGGGGTGCTGGGTGCTATATATGGGGGCTATATAAATGTAACGAATTATTACTACTCTCCCTCAAAACCTTGTTTTCCATTTGCATTCACGCAGGCCAAGTGGCCATAGGGACTATAGGAGGAGTATAGTGATGCAAGCACGGCAACGATATTTATAGTTAAAATCAAAAAACAAATGAGGAGCTCTTTTCCAAAACGCTATAAATCCATTTCAGAACTTTTCAGGAAAATTAAAATTTTTAGAGACCCACACATTGTGAATATTCAATTTATCCTGTTAAAATGTTTTCCCCCCTCAGTCTTAACATGTTGAACAATGATTATTAAATCAAACAACAATATTGTTGATGATAAATTCAAAGTTATTTTTTTTTCCAAAACGCTATAAATCCCCCCCCAAAAAAATCCAAAAATTGATGATTTTGGCCACTTAATTAAGTTTTGTTTTGTAGAAAGCCTTTCTTTAAAGTGAATTTCGTTTTGTATAAATTGTATCTTAATTTTAATCATTTTTTCATCAACCAATTGCCTGGATTTAATAAATAATAAGCAAATAGACAATATAATCATGACATGGAGGTGCCGGCGCGGTCACGCATTGCACGTAAACTGGAGCGCATCTCATCATAAATTAAACGAAACTCACCGTATGCCTCACAGACATGAGAAATATATCTATATATAGAAAGCTTGAAATGTCTTTAAACGAAACAATTAAAAACGAAAATAAATAGCATAGCCTACTCTCTGATTATGTAATCCATTACATGCATTTCTCTCTATAGGCGCGTTCACTAGAGATGCTGATCGTCAATTTCATATTTGCAGACAGACACACAGAAAACAGTTTATTTAAAAAAAAAAAAAGAAATAGATTTTCGAACGATATTCGACTTTTGCTCCTTGATTGTCGAATGCCATTTTTAGCAGAAATTATACAATAAACAAACTTTTGGCAGCAGCATGTGCCCCAGGTGTAGGTCTCACTGGCTCATCAAGGCCATCAAAAGTGTTATCACTCATTTTGAGGAATGAATAAACATGAACACATCTGTTCAGCGCGCAGATGTTGGATTGCGTAGAACGCTCACTGAATTCTGATTTGTCGAGAGGATTTATCGCGTTTAGGCTAAGAATAGGTTTGGCGCTTATCGCGGTTTGGAAAAGAACTGCATCTTGCAGTAGGCCTACATGTTAAACAAGGAAATATAGCGATTTGGCATGAAACATTGATGGAGCAGTGAATAGGCTCAGAACACAGCAAAATGACATGACAAACTCTTTTTTTTTTTTTTTTTTCGTTTATCACGTTTTGGAAAAGAGCTCCTCAAATACACACACACAAAAGTCTAGTAGGCCTAGGCCTATCTAAATGTTGCCGCGTGCATATAAACTAAAATGTCATTTATAACGTTAGTCTAACATTAGAATAACGTCATATCTCTAGCAGTTTTTTAGACTAGGTGTTTGTTTGTTTTTGTGCTGCGTAAGTGCGTATATAATATGCTGTGATTCGGGTCAAGACACCTGATTGGCTAATACTACACACAAAAGATAAATTAAATAATTTTTAATTAAATATTTACTAAAAATATCCCTCTCTTCATCCCACACCCCAAACATGACACACAGAATGTTGTGGAACAAAAACAACAACCAGAGATATATTTATTGAGAGTGAGGAGTCACGTGCCGATTTGGGCGGGGTCTGAGCCGGTCGGCCATGATGGTAGGAGACGCTATCGGTTGCCAGGGGCAACGCCTTCAGAACTTCACAGAGGCGCGACTAAACATTCCAGAAATAACGAAAGAGAGACAGCGCAGCTTAGTATTTGTTTACATTTTTCATTTTAGCGATACGCCGCAGTTTCTTTGGAAGATATGGAGAAGAAGGAAGAGAAATGAAAGGGGTTCTATCGGGAGAGACTAAATAACAATGCTAGCGAGCTTTATTTAGAGAAACTGCTTGTCAATAAACTGACAGCAGCAACAGCGAGCAAAGCATGATTTCAAAAGGAACACATTTCAGCACAGTTCGCCTTTTATTTAACACAAACGAACGAAATGAATACTCTGTTATTCAACTAGAGTTGTTTAATTTGTTACAGATATATCTGTACCGCGAAATGTTTTAAGAATACACTTTTTTGAATGACGTACGTCTCGCAGTGACGGGAATGTCCGATCTGCCCGCTTAATGTTGCACGGCAGGTGGTGCAAATGCACGTATCTGATTCATATCAGATTTATTTCCACATATGAATGAGGCCTGAAACATCAAGTGTGACTGAACTCTCGCAGTTTAACGTTACAGGTTTGGGGGTTTCTAAGTCTTGCACCCAGCCGCGGCAGAATTGTTCATAAGCTTCTAATGACTTAAAGCTTCTGAACTCTTGCATTGTAATGTGTAGGCAGTAACTAACGTTAGGCACTGATACCATAAACCAGGTAATTGACTGTGTCAGGGTATGTGAAAGGTGGTAGTGCTTTGGGTCTTTCGTCCATTCTGTAGCAGGTCGTACGGGTCCATGTTGTTGATGTCAAGTAGTTTCTCTAAATAACGCTGCTTAGTGTTGTTGTCTCTCCCGATAGAGCCCCTTTCCTTTTGCTTCCCCCTTCTTCATTTATTCCCAAGAAACTGTGCCTTATCGCAAAAATGCAAACAAATATCAAGCTGCTCTCTTTCTCTGTCGCTATTTCTCTCGGTCTCACGGTCGAAGTAACCACGACAACGGATAGCGTATCCTTCCAAGATGGCGCATCCTTCCCACAATGCAACGCGGAGTGATACGCGTGACGTCACATTCTCATTCTCAATAAGCTATCATTTTATTGTCATCACAGTTTGCCAACAGCACCCCTACTTCCCGCATCCATGAGCACATAAATGTAACCCTAACCCATTTAAATAAATGAATTGTGTGTGTGTGTATATATAATATAATATTATATATAGGCTATATATATATATATATATATATAGATACATATAAAATATGATAAAAAAATATTATATATTATATACATCAGGTTACCGTAAGTTAGCTAACGTTAGTGAAGTGTTGGTCACGTAAGCTATCGCTGCAATTAACCTATTATCTTCTAATAAACTGGCTACATAAAATATAACTACAGACTAGATTCACGAGAGGTCGGCTAATGTGTGTAAAAGTAATAAAAAAACCCAGTAATTTCATTAATTTACCAGCGAGCGTAGGCCTACTTCGGAAGCACTGAAAATGAATGGGGTTCAATTCAATTCAATTCAATTCAAACAACTTTATTTATCCCCGTAGGGCAATTCAGTTTTAGCCTACCAGTCGTATCAAACAAGACAAGACGACACACTCAAATCTAGCATTCAGAAACACTGTCGATGACATCATATTGCATTTGGGCACCAGAACAGAGCAGCAAATACACAGATCACAAAACATGGACTAAGCAGGGAACCAATTTCAAGTAATAAATAAATAAATAAATAGATACAAAATAATACAGATGTTTACGATGTCTGGCACATATCTAGTTGCCGCTGTCGACAGTATTTAAAAACCTACTTTTTGTTTGTTTGTTCAAAAACAAACTTGTTTGTTTGTTTGTTTGTTTGTTCAATGCTGGAACTATCAGTGTTTGGAACTATTGGCTGCTCCACGACACGCGTTACTATTCCAAAGTTCTTATGGCGGTCTATGGGAGTGTCGCAACTCTTTCTCTCTATGGCTCTGGGTTGGACGACATAAAGATGAGTAAATTCTTTGACTTTTTTTTTTTTGTGCAACTATCCCTAAATGTAAAATGTATAAGTATTGTGGACATTTTTAGGCTATTTTAGACTAAGATATTGTAATGTAAAACAAATAGTGCCTACTGGATAAGAATATGATTTTGATTAAAAATCAAGAGCAAGTACAACACCTCTGTATTCCTTTTCAGAGTCATGGAGGCCATATATGAAGTAGAGGTTACCACAGGTTCCATGACCCACGCGGGCACTTTAGACAAAATATTCATTACTCTAATTGGCACACATGGAGAGAGTGAGCGGACCAAGCTTGACAGCTTTGGAAGAGATTTTAAAACTGGGATGGTGAGATATACCTATTTAAATTTTTCAATTTAAAACAATTAAAATGAGCACAGGAAATATCTGACTGAAATGAGCCATCAGCTTCTCTAACTGTAGTATTGTTTTTGTTTGTTTGTTTGTTTTACCTAGCAAGTAAAGTACAAAGTGACAACCAGGTTCACCATCGGCTACCTGCTGCTTATCAGAATTGAGAAAGATAATTTCATGTTCTTGCCAGAGAATGACTGGTTCTGCTCTCTGGTAAAAGTAAGAACCCCCGAGAAGGATGTGATCCATTTCCCATGCTTTCGCTGGATGGCAGAGGGGGAAGTGATTGAGCTGCGAGAGGCCAAAGGTTTGCATATACGTATATCTATTATTAATAAATGTCATTGTTATCATTGTTGTAAGCGGTAATAAATGTTGTTCTTTTGAGCTTTTTTGTTCAAATAAATCCAGCCTTGGTGAGCATTAGAGACTTCTTTCAAAAACATTTAAAAAAAATCTTCCTGACCGCAAACTTTTAAACTGTAATGTATGTCTATTCTGACTGGGATTTTCTGTCGAACTTGACTTCAGTAACTTTCTGTTACTTTTATAATGTCTGACAGTTACAAAAATCTATGACGAAAAATATTCACAAGTGAAAGAGCACAGAAAAAATGAGATGAAGCATAACAAACAAGTGCACCAGTAAGTTTGCACGACCAAGATTTGTCTTTGCAATAATTTTGTGCCCTCCTCATTGTTACATGTGTTTGTGTTTCTTTGCTTTTCCTCGAGGTGGACTGAGTTTAAAACGGGTCTCCCACAGTGTACGTGTTTTCAGGAGCCCCTGTCTCTTCCCTCAGTGGTCCGCTTCTCTTTCACTAAAGACATGGATTCAGCTTTCAACAGCTCAACTGCGTAAGGTTCCTCCTAACCTACAACCCCGTTTTCAAGGAAAGTTGGGACATTTTGTAAAATGCAAAAAAATCAAGAATCTGTGATTTGTTCATTCTCTTAGTGACAAAAGTACAAAGAAGAAGATTTCCAATGTTTTTAATGACCAACTTAAAATTTTAATGGCTGCATCGCACTCCAAAAAAGTTGGGGCAGAGGCATGGTTACCACTGTGTCACATCACGTTTCCTTTTAATTACACTTTTTAATCGTTTGGGAATTGAGGATTGTAATTGCAGTTTTGATTGTGGAATTTTTGCCTAATCTCACCTGATACAAGACAGCTGCTCAACAGTCTGTGGTCATCATTGTCTGATTCTCCTTTTCATGATGGGGCATACATTTTCAGTAGGAGACAGATCTGGACTGCATGTGTAGAGTGTCTACTCTGTTGTGGCACGTGCAGAATGATGGCTGGGATTGTCTTGCGGTAATAACCACCTAGGAAAGATGTCATCTTGATTGCAGTATGTCTGTACAATCCCAATATACACCTCCACATCAATACCTTCACACATATGCAAGTCAACCATGCTGTTTGCACTGATGCACCCCTAAACCATGACAGATGTTTGCTTTTTTACCTGTCACTGATGAAAGTCTGGATGGTCCCTTTCGTCTTTGGGACTGAGAACTCAATGTCCATTTTTTCCAAATTCAATCTAAAAAGTGGACTCATCTGACCACCACACACATTTCCACGGTCTTTTGGACCATCTGAAATTAGATTGGGCCCAGAGAACTCGCAGGAAATGACCATTTTATTTTTAAAGTACTCCTGAGCACATGTGGCTATATTTAACACTGTATCATGATGGTCTCTCATGCAATGCCATAGGAGGGCTCGAAGGTCACACACACTCAACAGAGGTCTCCTGCCTTGACTTGACAGACTGAGATTTATCTTGATTCCCTGAATCTTTTCACAATATTAGATGGTGAAAGACCTAAATACTTTGCAATCTTCAACTGAGAAATGTGATTTTTGAATTGTTGGACATTTCTCACTAAGTGGCAAGCCATGATCCATCTTTGCTTGCAAAGACTGAGCCTTTGGTGGATGCTACTTTTACACACAAATATGATACCCTCACCTATTACCAATTCACCTGCTCATTGTTGACTGTTTTAAAAGTTTAACTTGGATATTTTATAATCTTTTCACTTTTATTTTCCTTTTGTCCCAACATTTTTGGAGTGTTTCAGCCATCAAAATAAAAAAAGATATATATTTACAAAAAACAAACAATTAAGTTGGTCAGTGAAAACATTGAAAATCTTCTCTTTGTGCTTTTGTCAGATAAATACAGTTGAAAGAGAATTAACAAAATAGATTCTTGATTTTCTTGCATTTTACAAAATGTCCCAACTTTTCTGGAAATGGGGTTGTATTATTATTATTATTATTATTATTATTATAGGTATTAGTACATCTTGCCTGGTCACTTCTTTACATCAATGATGCATTTATCTTCCAGGCTTAGTGAGATCAAAATGAAGAAACTGGTAAAAAAAACCTGATCAGTGGGTTCAAATGGAAGACATGAAGAGTGCCTTTTGGTCATCCAGAACCACTATCTCTGGTATGATAGCTGCTAAAGTGATCTGTTACACAGATATGTTGACATCAGATGCCGAGCGCAGTAAAACTGAAAAAATCTGTCAGTTTTGTCGTTGCAATACTTTTTTAAATAGAATATGTGCTGGTGCACTGGATGGATGATGAATTTTTTGGATACCAGCTCCTAAATGGCCCCAATCCAATGATGCTCCGCCGATGCGCTGAGCGTCCTCTGAACTTTGCTGTTAATGATGGTATGATGGAGCCTTTCCTAGGGAGTGGAACTTCTCTTACTCAAGAGATGAAGGTAAAACAATATCAAATTTGCTCTCCTGCTTTCTCAATTTGAATGTTATGTCTCAACAACACAAACTATCAAATTATTATTATTATTATTTTTTAAACCCAACAGCAAGGAAACATATTCTTATGTGACTATAAAAGACTGGCAGATTTATCGGCTCAAGTCATCAATGGGAAGCAGCAGTATGTTGCGGCTCCACTGTGTCTGCTGTACAAGAACCAAATGGGCAAACTGCTGCCTATTGCTATTCAGGTATTTGCTGGTGTTTACTGACTTAACCAGACACTGACAGTACCAGAAGTACCAGAATGGACTGTACCAAATCTTAAAATATGTGTATTCATTCTGGCATCTTATCACCTTTGGCCTTGTGTATATATATATATATATATATATATATATATATATATATATATATATATATATATGGTTAAAAAACAACAATACGACAAACAGGAATTCCCTGAAGAAAACTTAACGAAATAAAATAAGATTTTCTTAATCAGTATTTTTAAACTTCCTTAAAACAAGATACATTTTATTTCAATAGTATATATGACTAAAGTTACAATTTTTTAGCCCACTGATTTTTTTTTTTTTTTTACACAAATCTAGTGAGGTTAATATCAAATTTAGTGAGGTTTGAGCTTAAAATATGTTAAAATATATATATATATATAAATACAAGAATATAATATTTTTAGATAAAGGCAGTAAGAAAAAGTTTTTTTTAAAACTTATTTTCCAAAGCATCATACAAAGCAATAAACTTAAAATAATAAATAAATAATTAAATGTAACAAATGTACAGTTAAATTTATTTAATCTGAATTTAAATTTGATCTTGCTTTAAGGATGTTTAAACATTTTCTCATGGAAACAAGACAAAAATGCTGATTATATTTTTTGTTGTTTTAGTGTGACAGACATAGACAGTAAGATAAACAAAATAATAAACCAACCTTGAACATTGTTTATGCTTTCTTAACCTTGCTGAGTATGTATTATTAATTTTACAGCAAATGATTAACTGTGATTCCCATTTGGTCTGTCATTGCTGTTTCAGTTGCAGCAACAGGCGTCAGACAACAATCCAGTTTTCCTGCCTAGCGACTGCGAGTATGATTGGCAGCTTGCCTTAACTCTATGTGAGGAACGCAGACTGTCTTGAGCATCAGGCATCTTTCTATCTGCGCACCCATCTGCTGGCTGATACCTTTACAGTGTCATTACTAAGGAACCTCTCGGCAGCTCACCCAATTCATAAGGTACTCAAGATACTGTCAGGTGCAGCTCATTTGTTTATAGGACCTTTTTTAATACTTCTGAGTATTAACACACTTGGACCAAAGAAATCTCTGTTTCGTTCCTGTGTCTCTGAAGCCACTCCTTCCGAAACGGTCGGCCAGTGTATCCTGATTGGTCAACAACTTTGAACGTGTTTCGGAAATTTCACGCCCCTTACCATTACCACTTAAACAGCAACATTACACACTAAAAAAAGTTGAAAATGTAAAAAAACATAATTGGTCCTCTTTAAAATCATCATGACTCATTTTCATATTTGTGATTCTCTCATAGTTGCTGATGCCACACACACACGTTATACCCTTCAGATAAACACCCTTATTCGGGACAGACTTATCGGTCCTAAGGGTGCTGTCACTCAGGTATTGACTTAGGATATTTTTATTTTTTAATGACCAGAATTACTTGCAAATCATTATCACTTCAGAATACCAGTATTGGAGATGAAGGGATGACCAATCTCATGAAGAAGGCGCTCTCTGACCTGACCTACAGCTCTCTCTGCCTGCTTGAAGACATCAGTGACCGTGGTCTGGAATCTATTCCCAACTTCTTCTACAGAGATGATGGACTTCAGATCTGGGGCATCATAAATGAGTAATTTTTGCATAATTACGATTCTTTCATGGCATATTGAAAGCATTCTTCAGTGTGCCAAATACAAATCAGATGACTTTGTGGTGATTTTGGTATCGATCTCTAGTTTTGTAAGGAGCATGGTGGAGTTTTATTACAAGAGTGACAGTGATGTACAGCGGGACACTGAACTCCAGGACTGGATCAAGGAGATCTTCATTCATGGGTTTCTTGAGAAGAGCATCACAGGTAAGTAAAGTGATATGGCCATAGCTGTGATGTCATTATATTTTTCATCATCAATCTTCCTTTTCATCTAATTTAGGAATACCTCAGTGTTTTAGTACAGTGGAGGAGGTAATTACATTTGTAACCATGGTGGTCTTCACAGTTTCAGCTCAACATTCTGCCCTCAGAGCAGGACTAGTAAGTTTAAAATAAACTGAAAATTATTCTACTTTGTGTGTGTGTGTGTGTGTGTATGTATAATGATCTAAAAACAATTTTTTTTTACTTAGTTTGATTATGGAAGTTGGTTTCCCAACGCCCCTGGCTCTCTGAAAAGACCTCCTCCTTCATCTAAGGGAAGCTCAGATAAAAACACCCTGCTGGACACTCTGCCTGACATGAACACCTCTGCATATCTAGAATCAGTCTTTTGGCTGTTGAGCAAACCTTCATCAGATTTAGTGAGAGTTTCCTACTCAACTGATTGGATTATCCCATTTGTTGTTAATAATCACAAATCCCTACAAATCTGTTTTAATCTTTTATGCAGGTTTTACTTGGGCAATACCCTGAGGACTACTTTTGCCAAACAGCTCCCCAGAAAATGATCAGAGGTTATTAAGCAGAGCTGTCCTTTTTGAGTGAGTCCATCAAAGACAGAAACACAGGGCTGCAAGTGCCTTACACGTACATGTGCCCTGATACAATCAGCAACAGTGTCAGCATTTGACACACAGCGGTGTAACCCAGGACTAAAACATGATGTTCTAGTATTATTTTAACACACAGTCACCTGGTTTCACAGACAATGGTATAAGCCTAGTCCCTAAACCAATGTTTGATGCACTTTTGTGAAGTTTTTTTCTAGGACACGTTTATAAAAGCTACTTAAATGTCCTAATTGAACTAAGGCCTAATTCTGACTTAATCTAAGCCCCGTCTGTGAAACCAGGTATTTATTTTAATTTTTTTTTAACATGTGGATGTTAATTTATAACATTTAAAAGTGAATTTAAAATACTTTTTTAAACCTAAATTAGGATGAATATGTGCTTACTATATAATAATAATTACTCATTTGTCTTTATTGATTTGATTAAGATGATTTTTTGAAACATCTAAAATTTCAAATTCAACATTTAAGTTATAAAACTATTCTCTGATGAATACATTTTTATTTCTTTGAAATTACTGTGTATTTATATATATATATATATATATATATATATATATATATATATATATATATATATATATATATATATATATATATATATATATATATATATATATATATATATATATATATATACACTCACCTAAAGGATTATTAGGAACACCTGTTCAATTTCTCATAAATGCAATTATCTAATCAACCAATCACATGGCAGTTGCTTCAATGCATTTAGGGGTGTGGTCCTGGTCAAGACAATCTCCTGAACTCCAAACTGAATGTCAGAATGGGAAAGAAAGGTGATTTAAGCAATTTTGAGCGTGGCATGGTTGTTGGTGCCAGACGGGCCGGTCTGAGTATTTCACAATCTGCTCAGTTACTGGGATTTTCACGCACAACCATGTCTAGGGTTTACAAAGAATGGTGTGAAAAGGGAAAAACATCCAGTATGCGGCAGTCCTGTGGGCGAAAATGTCTTGTTGATGCTAGAGGTCAGAGGAGAATGGCCGACTGATTCAAGCTGATAGAAGAGCAACTTTGACTGAAATATCCACTCGTTACAACCGAGGTATGCAGCAAAGCATTTGTGAAGCCACAACACGCACAACCTTGAGGCGGATGGGCTACAACAGCAGAAGACCCCACAGGGTACCACTCATCTCCACTACAAATAGGAAAAAGAGGCTATAATTGGCAAGAGCTCACCAAAATTGGACAGTTGAAGACTGGAAAAATGTTGCCTGGTCTGATGAGTCTCGATTTCTGTTGAGACATTCAGATGGTAGAGTCCGAATTTGGCGTAAACAGAATGAGAACATGGATCCATCATGCCTTGTTACCACTGTGCAGGCTGGTGGTGGTGGTGTAATGGTGTGGGGGATGTTTTCTTGGCACACTTTAGGCCCCTTAGTGCCAATTGGGCATCATTTAAATGCCACGGCCTACCTGAGCATTGTTTCTGACCATGTCCATCCATTTATGGCCACCATGTACCCATCCTCTGATGGCTACTTCCAGCAGGATAATGCACCATGTCACAAAGCTCAAATCATTTCAAATTGGTTTCTTGAACATGTCAATGAGTTCACTGCACTAAAATGGCCCCCACAGTCACCAGATCTCAACCCAATAGAGCATCTTTGGGATGTGGTGGAACGGGAGCTTCGTGGCCTGGATGTGCATCCCACAAATCTCCATCAACTGCAAGATGCTATCCTATCAATATGGGCCAACATTTCTAAAGAATGCTTTCAGCACCTTGTTGAATCAATGCCACGTAGAATTAAGGCAGTTCTGAAGGCGAAAGGGGGTCAAACACAGTATTAGTATGGTGTTCCTAATAATCCTTTAGGTGAGTGTATATATATATATATATATATATATATATACTCTCATTTGTCAATATTGACTTGATTTAAATGCTGTTGAAATCATCCTAGATAGTGTTTTAAAGATGAGAATAATAAATAATTTATTTTTAAAAAAGAAGCATCAAAACCGACTTTTGAGCAGGTCTTTATTTCTTATTTTATGGACACAAGTGCCACAAATATTTCATGGATGTTTGGGTTTGAAATGGAATAATTCCTAATAACACCATTTAATACTATCCATACTTTAAATCTTTAACACCAACATTCCCATAAACAATATTGAATACAAAAGCTGCAGTAACAATATCCAAATGCAATAACACAACTTTCCAAATAAAGTGATTGAACCATTCTTATAGTTGACACACAATTTGTCTTTTACTGATGATGAAAAAACACATCCAAATGCCACTGCAAGACACTTAATGTAGACCTGGATGATCACAGATTATTTTTCTACCACCTCAATCTTTTGGCAAGAGACAATGCAAAAGCATCACTCTCAGAAGTTCGTCATCTTTTAACCAACACGTCAGTGCTACAGTTGTGGGCTAAGTTCATCAATGCACCGCTTAAGGTTTTCAGTTTTTTCCGGGAAGTGGCCTTCTTTGATTTTCTTAGTAATGTATCGTGTCGTCTCCTCTCGTGCATTCTGGCTGGAACTGGTAGAGATCTGAAGGAGGTTCTTGAGAAGCTCCTGGTTGGCCTCCACAGACAAACCCAGCAGAAAGCGGAGAAAGATATCGAAATTGCTATTTTTAGAGCTCAATGCTTTGTCAACTGCACTCTTGAGTAAGTCTGTCAAGGAAACCTTTAAGACCTTCAGCTTGCTCTGCTCAAGGATATTCTTTCCATGTTTCTTGAAACAGAAGAAAACATGAAGAGCAGCGAGGTATTCCTGAATGGTCGGATGAGCAAAGCAGCTCACCTTCTCTGTGTAAATCATGTACTTCTCTCTGTAATACTCAGTGCAGAGACCGGTGCAGGCCATGGCTGGGTATGAATCCGGCAATTCAAGCTCGTCCCAATGCTCTTTCTCTATCTGAAACTCGTTCTTCTCAAGCATGCTGTAGGACAGCTTTGCAAGCTTAATGAGCAGCTGATCAGCAGTAAGACCTTTGGTTTCTTCAGTGGGGTCATTCTGCAGTTTCTGAACAGACATTTGAGTGTGACGATGCAGCATAATGGTGTACAGATTGGTAAGTGTTTTGGGCACCTGTACTGATGGTGGAAGAGACTGAAGCTGTCGCTGAAGCACTTTAGATGCCACCCAGCAAAACAACGGCAAGTGGCACATAATAAACAGCGTCTTAGAAGACTTAATGTGAGCGATCACCCTCTCAGCAAGTTCTTGGTCTACGATCGTCTTCCTGAAATAGGCCTCTTTCTGGTCATCAGTAAAGCCACGAACCTCCAGAAGTTGGTGGACGTGTTCTGGTGGGATCACATCCAGAGCTCCTGCCCTAGAAATGACCCACACAAAGGCGTTATAGAGCAGGTTCCCCCTTATGAGGTTACTAATCAACACTTGCACACTCGTAGGCCTGCACGCGTCACACCAATATGCTGTTCTCCGGAAGTTAAAGCGGATTTGAGTGTCATCTAGGCCGTCGCATATGAACATTACTGGGCAGCCCTCAAATTCGAGAGTGTCTATTTCCTTCATCTCTGGATAGAAGGTGCTGATTAGAGAGAGGAGGGTATGCTCTCCTTCCAGCATCTTGTTCAATTCCTTGAACTGCAGAGGAATGAGAAAGAAAACACCTTGGTGGACTTTTCCATCCGCCCAGTCGAGAATGAAGCGTTGCACTGCAAATGATTTGCCACTTCCTGGGACTCCTCTGGATAACACCGACCTTATACGCCTTGGCCTCGCACTCTCAGGGGGAAATAAGTCATTTCCGGTTATTGGTGTCCTGTTCACTTTGCCAGTCTCTTGGAGCTCTTCTATCTTTGATCTGAACTCATGCTCGCTGTTCACTGATGCATTAATGCCATCTGTAATGTAAAGGTCTGTATAGACAGATTCAAAGGGAACTGGCTGTCCTTGTGGACTAAAACCCTCATACACCATCTCATACTTCTTCTTAAGAGCCAATTTCAACTCGTAACGCACTTTGTCTGTAAACATCAAAATGAAAGACTTAGACAACTGTTTGAAATGCACTGTAATGCTTTAGCGAGGATAAAATAATATGACTTACTTCTTTTGCATAGTCCTAGCATATATTCAGTCAGTTTCTTAAAGTTCATGACATTAAATAGTGCCAGAGTGATCTTCAGAGACACCTCAATATCACAGATCTCCAGCATCTTATCCACCAGATCCACAATATCAAGTCCATCCAGGGGATCACGGAAGCGCTCTGGATATCGTTCCCACATTAGTTTTTTGAAGTGCTTTAATTCGTCCTGTGCAAGTTTCTTTAGGCAGATTGTGAGGGCCTGAGATGTAGCACAGAATGATATTTTTCTCAACTCATTGTAAAAGGGAATTAATGGTAATATTGTAATTGCATTTAATGGATGATGATTGGTTGTAGGCCTACCTCAAAAGCAAATTTCACTGTCATCGCTGGATGCCTTTTCTCATTTGGATCTACTACCAATTCTGGTTTTACAGGAACAGGGACTTTTTGTTGTTTCAGGCCACCTTCCTTCCTGACCTTCTTCCGTGTGCTTATTTTAAAAAGACAGAGTTATTTACTCTAACACTACTGTTCAAAGGTTTGGGGTCTGTAAGATTTTTTAATGATTTTGAAAGAATTAAATTATGCTTATTTACGGTAAAAATACAATTTAAAATAACTATTTTCTATTTTAAAATATTTTAAATGTAATTTATTCTATGTGATGGTAAAGCTGAATTTTCAGCATCATTACTCCAGTCTTCAGTGTCACATGATCCTTGAGAAATCATATGTTCATTTGTTGCTCAAAGAACATGTATTTATATGTACTTATGTCACGCCCGGCTTGGCCAGGTGTGGGCAATTAAGCCTGTATTGCCTACTGTTGATGTTCTGTGTCACTTTTAGGTGGAGCTGTTCCGGTGGGTGGTGCCATGCTAATTGGTGGACTGATGAGGGAGTTGATAAAATCATTGCCTTCCTGCTGGCTTGGGCTCTTCCTGCTATTTCGGCCTGACAATGAGAGGCTGGCGTCGGTCGGCACTCCTGGCCAGTTCTCTTTTTGTTATGCTTCCCATTTACTGTTCTTTGTAAATCATGCATTAATAAACTAGCATTTTAATTAAATATTAAGTTCAGTGTGGTCTCCCCTATGTCAACTCTACCTTGAGCCAAGTGGGCTTGACATATGGGGGCTCGTCCAAAAAGTTTTGATCGCCGAATGTTTGTTTTGGGGAGATCTACGCTGATCTGTTTGGTTTTGAATTTGGATTTGAGGTAAATTGGGTAGCATTATGTTGTAGATTGGAGTATTTAGTGCAGCCACTTTGTTTGTGGGGTGTATCGCTGTTCACGTAGTAGGGCGACTAATCTGCTGGAGCTATCGTAATCCCCGTGTTAGAGCGCCTCTGCGCTGGGATTTAGGTTGTGTTGTCACTGGAGTCTGGATCGGGGCACCGCCGTAGAGAACCGGCTGAATTGGCTTCGGTCGGGGCAGTACGTCTCTGTCGGTATTGGTGAGTAAATTATCCTGATTCTTGGACTCAGTGTGAAGATAGATTAGAATAGTGGGGGGTAAATGTTTAGGGGGAGAGCTCCGTGATTGGTTTGCTCTGCTTCTTGGACTGCTTTTCCATTTTACAAAATTGTTTGTTTGTGGTTGTTTAAGAATAATTGGAAAACCTATCCTTTAGTTTGGTTGATAGGGTACGATATTATTGAATAGTCTGTACAATGAGTGTGTTGGAGGATTTTTTTGCTGCTCCGTCGGAGAGTTTGTTAGTGGCGCTAACAAAAGAGCAATTGGTGAATGTTGCAGATTTTTATGAGATTGAACTTACACTGCCAAAAACAGCAAAAAAAGATAAATTGATAGATTTTATTCGTGATCGTTTGATAGAAAATCAAGTGTTGCCCGAGGGTAATCTGGTAGAGCCTACCCCAGCAATGAAATGTCCAACAGACTCGTCTGTTTTAAATTTCCCAGCTAAAAGTAACGAATTAACCTATGAACAACAAAAGATACTTTTGCAGATGCAATTGGATCAAAAGAAATTGGAATTTGAGCAAAAGAAATTTGAAATAGAACAAGATTTAGAACGCAAGAGAATGGAGTCTATTGAGAGAGAAAAAGATCGTGTGTTTGAAAGGGAAAGACTGAAGCATGTGGAGTACGAACAGGAGCGGGCTCATGAACTGGAACGCACTCGGCTTGAGCTGATGGCTGAAGGTAAAGCCGGTGGACAGTCCACTCACAATTTGGGTGTGGCAAATATGATAAAGTTTCTTCCAAAGTTCAACGAACAGGATCCGGATATATTTTTCTCTTTGTTTGAAAATGTGGCTGCCGACCAGAATTGGAGTGATGAGGATAAGACTTTGCTTTTACAAACGGTATTACTTGGGCGTGCACAAGAGGCATTTGTGGCATTGCCTTTTGTAGAAAGAAAGAGTTACAAATTGGTAAAAGAGGCTGTGTTAAAAAGCTACGAATTGATTCCTGAGGCTTATAGACAACGTTTTCGCAATTGGAGAAAGTCGGAAAAACAAACTCATGCTGATGTGGCCAGAGAGCTTAGTAGTTTTTTTAATCGCTGGCGCACAGCGGAGGGGATTGATTCATTTAATGATTTGTGCGATTTGGTTATTTTGGAACAGTTTAAGAACATCTTGCCCGAACAGATTGCTACATATTTAAACGAACATAAGGTGAAGACAGCTGCCGAGGCTGCTGTCCTCGCTGATGGATATGTGTTGACGCATAGAAATTATATGCGGGATTTTTCTCCGCGTTACGATAATCGCAGGGAAAATCGCCCTGTCCGCGTTAATGCGGGTTCTCCTGGAAGGTTTTACCCTGCGCCTCGAAATAAAACATGGGAAAGTGAGGCCGACAGTAAGTGCCATTATTGTTTTGAATTAGGTCATTGGAAAAGGAAATTGCTACATTTATTACACCTTCGGGGTTGTATTCTTACACCCGTATGAGTTTTGGACTGCGGAACGCCCCCTGCACCTTCCAACGTCTTATGAATCGTGTCATTGCGGGGTTGGAGGGGTGTGCAGTTTACATAGACGATGTGGTGTGTTACGCAGATACCTGGGAAATACACCTGGCGCGTATACGTTCGCTGTTTGAGAGGTTGGTGGCAGCAACGCTCACGGTGAATCTTGCAAAATGCGAGTTTGCCCAGGCCACCGTGGTTTTTTTGGGTAAGGTGGTGGGGCAGGGGCAAGTGCGGCCAATTAGGGCTAAAGTATTGGCCATTGACCGGTTTCCCTCGCCGACTAACAAAAAAGAAGTAATGCGTTTTCTAGGAATGATTGGGTTTTATCGAAATTTTTGTTGTAATTTTTCAACCGTTGTGGCTCCACTTACCGATTTGTTAAAACAATCAGTCAGGTTTGTGTGGTCTGAGGATTGTAGGCGTGCATTTGAGAATGCAAAGCTTTTGTTGAGTTCTGCGCCTATCCTGGCTGCACCAAAGTTGGATGACCCTTTCCAACTTCAAGTGGATGCAAGTCAGGTGGGGGCTGGCGCAGTGCTCATACAAAAGGATGAGCGAGATATTGAGCGACCAGTAGGTTATTTTTCACGCAAATTTAATCGCCACCAGCTTAATTATTCGACGATCGAAAAGGAGGCTCTAGCGTTGATCTGGGCGCTCCAGCATTTCGAGGTATATGTGGGGGGTGGTTTACATCCCGTTGTGGTTTATTCAGACCACAATCCGCTCACATTCCTACAGTCTTTACAAAATGCTAATCAGCGTCTCATGCGGTGGGCGCTGTTTTTGCAGCCCTACCGATTGTCTATTAGACACATTCGTGGCACTGACAATGTGTTAGCAGATGCGCTTTCTCGGGGCCCGGGAAATTATTGATTATTATCAATGTTGAAAACAGTTGTGCTGCTTAATGTTTTTGTGGAACCCATTATACAGTTTTCTTATATACAGAAAATGTCAGGTTTCTTTAAACATGAAAATAAAAAGAACAGTATTCCTTTGAAATCTAAATCTTTTTTAATATTGTAAATATCTTTACTGTCACTTTTGGTCAATTTAATGTATTTCCTGAATAAAAGTATATATATTTTTATATATTTTTTATATATTATATATTATTTATATATTTTACTGAACCCAAACTTTTGTGATCAGTGTATTTTATAGATGACTTAAATAAATAATATGCATACAAAACTATGCAGTGAACAAAAATACAATATTGTTAACTTTAATAAAAAATGAAGTTAAAATGCTAAGGTTCAGCTAAATGTGTAATTTTTCCTCCCACATTAAAATGTATTTTAAAATTAAAATAAGTGTACAAATCTGTACAACAAAAATTACTGTTTAATGAAAATGTAAGCATCATAACTAAGTATGTAAATAAATTAATCAGTTAAATTTATATAGGCCAGGCTTAAAATTCAATTAATTCATTTTCATTTCAATTCCCTTTTTTTAAAAAAATCTCTCTATACTTATATGACTTCTGAATTGTATACCAATATATGACCAGAATTATACAGATGCATTATGTGACTCTCACTCACCTTTCTTCAGCATCACCCTCTGGATTCATGTCCTCATCACTACTAAAGGATTCATTGCTAGAAGCAGACGAATCCCGTCTGCACAACAGAACCCTGTGGAAAGTTGAAAATCTTAACCAGGGGAACCAGAATTACAAAAATAACAACCTAAGCCACAAGCACAAAGAGAGTGAAGTCTCTGACCTTTCAAACAACTCATTTTAGGTATCATTTTCACTCATACACTGTTACATATCTCACTAATTCTCAAAGTCTAAATCCTCTCTTTTAGGCTAGTGACAATGCCCCCGAAATTTTGAGATACCCCTACCGGAGGTAGAACTAAACCCAACAATGTTTTTCCTCATCTCTAAGGTCTCCCATATATGAAATGGATTCTTGGCTCAAAATATTTTACTGCTAAGATTGTTAAATTAACAGATATTGTTATACACCCCAAAACCAAAAAAGGACTTAAATATAGCCTGTCCGTATGGGAGTTAAGGCATATAAACTAGTACAAATAAATTAAGTACAGAAACTAGTACAAAAGACAGTAAATTAATTTGTATTTTTGTGAAGTTAAGTTATAGTTTTATTAAAAGGCTCAAGGTCAAACTGCAATCCTGACTCCTTTTCTCCTGTTTGTGCTTTGGTAAGGTGTTATCTTTCGATTTCAATCTTTGTTTTAATATAGTACAAGGTGCCATATGGAATGTTTCATAATTAAATGTATCTTATATTTGAATTTCTCAACATTCTTCTCACCACTGATAATGGGCTTTGGACTAAATGTCAGTGTTCCATTTTCTATCATTTTGCACACCTCATACATTGAGTGACAGAACACCCTGATTTGTCATGCTATATTTACATATTTGGTATGTCTGGATTCAGCACAACCCCACCTTTCCAACAAGTCATCATATGTGTTTCTATGATAATCCCTGGCAAAGCAACCATAAAGTAAATTAAAACATTCTGCATGGATATTCAATTTGTGCAAGTCCGCTTATTTTAGGTATGCGTTTATATGTCTCTATTTATTCCATACATCAAGATATTCACATCCAGTCTTTTCTAGTAGTTAAAGCAACTTCCTGCCTACAAACATGTCAAGTTTCAAAGCTCTCAGAGCTTGTGTGATTGATTTGTACTAGTTTATATGCCTTAACTCCCATACGGACAGGCTATATTTTAGTCCTTTTTTGGTTTTGGTGTGTATAACAATATCTGTTAATTTAACAATCTTAGCAGTAAAATATTTTGAGCCAAGAATCCATTTCATATATGGGAGACCAGAGATGAGGAAAAACATTGTTGGGTTTAGTTCTACCTCCGGTAGGGGTATCTCAAAAACTAAAGCACTTTTTGACCATTTGTCACTAGCCTATTTAAAATGCTTGTATCTTTATGATGCATAACTCTGCAAGGAAAGATGACAATGTATAAAAAAAAAATGGTACAAGATCTGAACTTAGATAATCTCAAACAACAACAACAACAACAAAAAATTCTTCGGTCTGAATGAAAGTGAAGCAAACTTACTGTGTGCAACTTTCTTTATGCTCTTCTCTTGTTTCTGACCAGCTGTCACTTTGCATGGAGGCGTAACTGGGTGCAGGGGACTCTGCTCTCTCCACGTATTGTCTGGTGAGAATCATTGTAAATATAAACATGAAAAAGTCATTCAAATGAAAGCAAATGAGATTTAATTAACCAAGGTAAGCAACACTAAAATTAGTAGGCTACACAAATACTGGCGTGTTCCTGGTCTTACCAGCAAGCGTCGCACTTACACAACAGACAAGCATGCGTGCGTTTAAAATAATGCACGTCAACATGGTTATTCATTTCTGAACCGGGACCCTATCACACCAATATCAGATTACCAAAAACCATTTTACCCCACAGGATCGGAGTATCCGAGGGTGAATGGAAGTGTCCTCTGAGGAATGAAGTCGTCCTCTTCATCCCCATTTTCACTCCCGAAGGCGGAAGCACCAATTCCCAATGGCAGACTGTTGTCTGACGCCATGTCTACTCCGTCGTCATCCATCTCGTAGCCTACTTGCAGCGTTTCCCCCGCTTGTCAGATTCGCAGCTAGGTGTTTTTACCCTGTTAAAAGCGATACACATTTTGCATAGTTCATTTGCCTTTCATGTGAATGACCCATGTGTCTTCCTGTGGGAGAGCTCAAATATTGCCTTATTGCTAAAACAAAAGTCTTTTTTGCTACAGTAGTAACACGTTTATCCCTTTCTAAACCCTGGTTAAGTAATGTTTAGCACTAATTTGCGGCGCCAGTGACAGCAGTGTGAAACAATGGTGCTAGCGAGTTGTTTGTTTAGCAACTGACAGCCAATCATAAACTGCCTCTGTGCGTACAATGAAATAATCATAATGTGACTAATGTACACTCACATAAACTTTAAAATGCGCTGTTTTACTTTTGGCTTATTTTTGACTCGCCACAACTAGAACCAAATCTTTACGTGGCGTTATTTCTAACTTACAGAAGGAATGGTTATTAATAAAACAAGTTGCAGCTCGTCCACTCAATGTTTCCGTTGACCTCATAAATATGTTTATTAATGTCTACAGTGTGGAAAAAAATACGTTAATAATGTTGTAAAAAGAAGCCAATATTTGATCAGCCTACCATCAGCCTTTCATGGTAGCTACAAGATTGTTTTGTAGCCACACTTTATATGACAATGTGGTCAAATAAGAGCTTCAGATTAGTTCACCTTTGTTTATTTAAATGTTTCTGGGTCCGCAATCGTCTCGATCCACATCTGGTTCACATATAATTCCGAAGACGAAACGAATACAACCGGTTTGTTAACTTTAAATTATATCCAATTCGTGAATTATTTTCATCTGTGATTAATTTCTGGGCCCGTAGGCCTATGCCACACCAAGCCCGTATTAAACTTTATCAGCGACAGCGAACAAACATCTATCAAACGCGCACCTAGTGTCTGACCATATTACTTTCGGTTTTCAGAGTTATAGGCCCTACTTCCTTATTTTCTTAAAGAGACAGAATATTTAGTGAAGTAGATTTTGTAAGTGTTCGTAGAGGCAGTAGACTAATGTTAGTCATCTGTCACCTGCTACGTTTAGTGTCTGTCTCTGGGAACAGATTAAGCTTTTGTTCTGCTATTTTGAGCTGGTTGTGTTTAGGAGCATTTTGTTTTAGGATTTCCTTTAGGTTTATAGGCTATTTGCGTTCTTTATTTAGTATGTGTAGGCCTATTTCATCAAGTAATACTATGGTTAGGCTATTTCTTGGCTTGTACTGTGTATTTACCTTTATTTTATTTACCTTTTATTTTTATTCTATTTTGCTTCCCCATGTTTTTTCTTTTCTTTTCTTTTTAAAATGTTTTTTTAAATCTACCGATACCAGATGTCTTCAACAGGGGTCTGCCAATTATTTTTCTGATCAATATTTTTGTGTTAAAAAAGTTAAACAATAGATATTTTATATTATTTATTTAACCCTTAGTCACTGTTTGGGGTCATTATGACCCCACTGGACTTTTACTTGATTTTTAAAAAATGTTCCCTTCATCTCAGGGGCATGAAACTCTGTGACTTTTCCTAAATAATCTATCTAAACATGCACAAAAAAACTGGGCTTGATTTGGTTGTTCTAAAGGTGTGTAAAAAAAAATTTACCATTCAACGGGTTTGGGGTCAAAATGACCCCACATTGAAAATGAATGGGAAAATGAAAAAAATTACTTTTTTTTATTTTGTTTGTCAAAAAAATTAAAGTAAATCCATTATTAATCAGAAATGTTCTACATATAAACCAAGGTCTGGTCCTAGAGCATAAATAAAAAGTAGAACGAACTTTCTATCTCATACACACACACACACACACACACACAAACACACACAAACACACAAATGTATGTGACTGCAACAGAGAGCATTTTTACAGAAATTGGCAAAAAAAATCAACTAAACTGGCATAAATCTAAAAAAAATTACATTTAAATCAAGGTCTGGTCCTAGAGCATAAATAAAAAGTAGAACGAACTTTCTATCTCATACACACACCCACACACAGACACACACACACACAAACACACACGTATGTGACTGCAACAGAGAGCATTTTATAGAAATTGGCAAATAAAATCAACTAAACTGGCATAAATCTGAAAAAATTTCACATTTGCAACATGGAACAAGCATGCCCCCACCCCACACCCCACCCACACACACACAGAGAGAGAGAGAGAGAGAGAGAGAGAGAGAGAGAGAGAGGAGAGAGAGAGAGAGAGAGAGAGAAAGGGCAGATAAAAGAAAGATGAAATGCAGCTGAACTTTTGATAATTCAAATTCAAAATATATCAGACAACAAAACAAACTCTAACTTTGACAAAAATACAGATTTTTTATGTATTTCAAAATGTTTAAATATATATTCACAAAATATATATCAAAGTTGTGAGAAGTTGAAACATCAAGAAAAATTTAAGTGAAAATGAATGAGTCTCTATGGACCTCTATTGGACAGATGTGGTCATTGCACTTTAATTCCTTAACTCTAAGAAAAAAAGTTTTTCGACTAACCTCCAGATGGCAGTATTCTATCCCTAACACATAGAGCAATGTCCAAAAACTATTTAGATTTAATTAAGATCATATTTTAAGGGATTTTTTCTTTAAAAAATCATTTTTCATATGCCAATTTATGGCCTAGTTATGTATTTGTGCAGTAAATAGGTAAAAAACTTCAAAATTTCCACAAAAACACAGCATAAATGTATAGTTGAGAAGTAAATTTAAAAAATGATATATAGTTTTCCATATAAAAAATTATATTTCCTTATGCAATCGCTCTTTAAAAGTTTGGGGTCATTTTGACCCCAAACACATGGAGTGTTGTCCTTTTCTAACAGTGAATAAGGGTTAAAAAACTATAAAGTTTTTTTTATAATTAACAGAGAGTCCCTGCTTTGTCTTTCTGTGCACTTTCTATGCACTAGCTACTCATTTGTGTAAAAAGGATGATGAACTTTGACTTATACCCTATTTGACACCATTGTGGTGAAGGATCCTGTGTTGATCCCTGTGTTGTTTCTGTATTTAAAAGGCCCAAATTCCCGCTGTGAAAGGCACTGATCTCATATGCTGTAGATTTGTTATAGTTGTTTAAGCATCCAACTCTAACTGCAGAGGGTGAGTCTGAGTCTTAATGGAGCAGCTCTTGAACCTTGATCTCTTCTCCTTCCCTTGTCCCTTAAAAGCCTCTCCTCAACACCCCTGCCGGCAGTAAGGATTCTCAACATCTGTCAGCAGTGCACACTCCCCTTATGTTCCCATGAGATGTCAAATCAACATAAAGCACTCTGAAATACATCCCATTTACTTTGTATTTTGAAGAGCACAAAAATATATTTTTAAGAATCTTAGTAACCAAATCGTTTTGGTGACCATTTAGCTTTTATGTACAAAAATACACTGTGACATTTCTCAAAATGCTTCTTTTATGTTCCACAGAAGAAAGAAAGTACTATTTTGGAACAACAGGGTAGGTAAATGATAGAATTTTCATTTTTAGGAAAAATATCTCTGTAATTAACAGTCACATTAACCAAACTGGCTCATGCATGATTTTTATCCCTTTGTTTGGCACCATATTTCTTAAAAAGAAAGTGGCTTAATTGGGACAGGCTAGTGGCATGAAAGTCAGCCCATGGCGTTGCATGTTTCCCCTTGAATGATCATGCACAAAGCCCTGACAATAGGTCATTCCAGTTTTGAGGACAGCAGGCATTTAAAACACCTTATTGAAAATTTCATTTTTTTATGGAATTTGCCAATTTATATATATTGTGTGTGTGTGTGTGTGTGCACCTTTCCTCCTCTGTATGTAAAATTTTCCATAATTTATTCACCTTCGTGTTGTTCCAGACCCTTATGACTTTCTCGGAACACAAAAGAGGGGGTTTGGGACGGAATGTTTGGAACTGACTTCCCAGACACCATTTATTTTTATTGCTTATTTTTTTCCTTCATAAAATATCTTCATAAAACAGTAAGAAGGTAAAAAGGGATGATTGTCATTTAAAAGACATACTATTCATCTAAACATTTAAATATAAAAAATATCATTAATGGCTTAAAAGTAAATGATTCATATGAATCTGCAAACAAAGTTCAGCAATAGCCCAAATCTTTATGTAAGCGTGTTTTTAATCCTCTGGTTGGCATACAGCTCAATTATGGAGATGTTTCCGCTGCTTGGCCCTTATGACGGCTCATTTGCCAGAGCCAACGACTGGCAAGAATGGACGAGGCGCGAGTCATACGAGTGTGAGCGAGGGGTGCGCGTGCAGACTACTGTTTACTGGTAACAGCTTGAGACGAGGCAAACAGCCGCGCAAATTCACCGTTGTTTTTCTTCTACGGCTCGATATATGGGATGAGGAATGGAAACATTAAAGGCTTCGCATCGTGAATGAATATGATAGAAATGAGGATAAACCCTCGCGCGCGACCAAGAGAAATCTAAGGCTATTCTGACAGCTCTCTCACAAAGACTAGTGCGAAGGAATGCAGAGCAATGCTTTGAACTTGAAAGACCACCAACGCTTCGTTTTTCAAAAACCAAGGCAGAAATTGCTGGGTAAACATGCAGCGGATGAAAAACAGGCAGAAATCTGCGTGAGTGGATCTGGAGTGTGCTGAAGCGTCTCTTTCGCACCTTTGTTTGGCACCGTCTGCAAAAACTTCCACAATGGCTCTGGTCATGGAACCTGTAAGCAGGTGGTCAACAAGCCAGGTGGTCGACTGGATGAAAGGTATGCATTTTACAGTCGTATGTATTTTGCTATAGAGGAAAATACTGTATATAATGGATAAGGCTCGTCTGTGCTCATTGTTTGTGCTTTATGAAAATGTAAATGTTACCTATTTGTCCATTTTTTGCGTGCTTTCCATATTCAATTTAACTCGTTTTAAAGAAACGTCGCTGTATCAAGGCGCGACAGCGCGCGCGCGCTCTAGCTGTCATGCAATTAAGATGTACCTTATATTGAGGTCGGTGGCTGTTAGTAACATATGTTGATGTCGGCAATACACGTAAAAGGATTAACATATCAGATTGTGTTTAAAGATGGTGTTAATGAATGAAATTTGCTGAAGAGTAGTCACGTCATCTCATCAAACAGAATGTAAAGTGACGGGTCACGTGGAGGCTGAGTGATCAGCTGGGACCCCTCTGGCAGTTAAAGGCTCAATGGCCCCTCCATGGTCAATGAAGTTCATGAAAATGTTTTTTTCATGAGCAACAACGGCTAATGAACAGAACACAGTGTTGCGCGCACACACACACACACACACTCTTTCGCGATCTTTGTGGGGACTCTCCATAGGCGTAATGATGTCTATATTTTACAGACAGACAGTATTTTCTATCCCCATTACACTGTACAGACAGTATTTATTTTATTTATTTATTTAACAGGGACAGTGCATGGCACTCAGCCATAGGCTACCAGAATTAGCTACAAGCTAAATTTCATCTGCAGTCCCTGGGCAGGAAGAGGTACAATTAACAATCCAACAAACACATATAAATATACCATAAAACGTCATCACGCAAATAACCTCTCACAGACAACAAAGTTTCACATTCTTAAAAAAACACAATAAAACAAAACAACAGAACACAATAAAGTGCAATATTAATAAACACAACAATACGATACGACAAAAAATGAGTTTTTTGAGTTTATGATTAACATAATTGTATAGATTTTAGCCATAATTTTACTTTATATTTAAAACAAGTAAATGTACTATTTTCTATCCCCTTACACCCATACACCCAAACCAACACATCACAGAAAACCTTCTGCATTTTCCAAAAAATATCATTTATTATGTTTATTAATCCATTTCCCACCACTGGCTGGTCCCTCAATGTAGGTGATCTCAAGTTGTATCTTTGTGGGGACAACACACACACACACACACACACACACACACACACACGCACGCACGCACGCACGCACGCACACACACACACACACACACACACACACACACACACACACACACACACACACACACACACACACACACACACACACACACAAACAAAACACGTTACTATAATAATGAAAGAAACATAATACATTTCAACATAAACATCCCAGTGTTTATTAATGATAACAAACTATATAATTTTTTAATTAAAAATATATATAACCAAATAGTTTTTTTTTAGTTTTCACTGTAAAATACTGTGAGTAATTTTATATACAACATGTTATGGTAAAATTACACTCTGTTTTTTGTTCTGTTTATCTATTTTTTTCAGTAGCCTATACAAATTTGACCATTTAAGGGTTTTACTGTAGAATTTTGTTAAAATTATTATTATTGGCCTATTTATTGTTTTACAGTGAAGCTTTTATGTTTGATTAAAGTACAAAATGTCTGGTACATATTGCAGCCTTTGATGGCCCCCAAAAAAAGCCCTTATAGCAGACCATTTGATCGACATGTCAAGAAATCGCACTGTTTTATTTTTATGTGCAGTTTACTGTTATACCACAAAGGCAGTTGAATAATCCCTTCAGTGGCGCAAAAAGTGGGTATGCGCCATAGGCGCCAAAGCGATGGTAAAAAAAAAAAAAATAATAAAAAAAAAATATATATATATATATATATATATATATATATATATATATATATATATATAGTATTTTCTATATGTAGCTGCTGTTGTGCATTTCTAAATCATTTCTGCATTTCTTAAATGTTATATACAATTTTAGAGGACTAACAGGCTAGAGTAGGCGCCCTCATGGAGAAGGGGGCGGGGTAATATCGCGAGCGGGCCGGGGCGCCGTGAGCGTTGAGCGAGCAGGTACGAGTAGTGAGTTGTCGTCGAAAAAGATGGATAAAACAAAATGCCGGGGGGCTAAAAATAGAAAAAGAAAGAGGGAAAAAGGAGATGGCATGTCAACTGATGCGACAGCAGCTAAATAAGTGCATGCTGAAAGCCAACAGGTAGGATTTAAAGTGTGACATCCAGGCATGTAGGCTATCTATATATCTGTGGTCATCGGGACTACCGGGAGATTCCCGGTGGACCGACGTGCTTTTTCGGCCGATACATCTCATACTTTTTTTTTTTTTTGTCTTAACGGCCCATACAACTCGTAGCCTACATCGGCGGCCATTGGTCAAAAAAAGTCAGCGTTAGTTTTTTTTCTGACACACCGGCCCATGAAACATGTCATCATGTGCTTGTATCTTTATAGAAATTAGTACAAAACTATGAAAGATTCCTTTTTTTTTCAGTGCATTTGTTTTACAATATATGGTAGGGGGGCGGCATATTAGTTGCGCCCCTGAATCCCTTTTACTATAATTTGTCTTTGCCACATTACAGGCATTGATTTTTTTTAGGTGATGTGATGTGATACCTAAACAGTAACAGTGCCATGCGTCCAAAATCGCATACTCTCTTGAGTAGCAGGTACTTATTTTGAATAAGTAATTATTTCACGACCGTAAAAAAAGTATGTTGTAAGTAAGGCTGAATATCTTGAACACACAAATCCATTTTTTCTCAAATCATAGTTATTTAAAGTACAGGACCTTGTCAAATTCAACACGGCACAACTCTTATTTAAAGCATTTCACAACCTATAGAGGGAATGCATTAACGTCACTTTCCCGCCGGAACACGCCCCCCTCAGCCGGACTGAGTGGCAAAAGAGCTGCTGCGTGGCTGGAGTTAATAGTGGAAACTGCGAAAACGCGAGTAAAACAACCTATTATCAGTTTAAACTAAAAGTTGGACTCGATATAGTGTTCCTTACAACTTAGGCCAAAGATCCAGTGATCCATGGATATAGACACGGAGCCATCGTGTTTCCTGACACTCATATGTGCCTGATTTCGACGCCGGGGAAATACGTGAAGCAAATTTGCCTGTGAACGCTTTATATAAATACAATATAGGTAAGTCTAAATCCAGGTGATCACATCAATGTTATATATAGGCTATAATCATATTGTCCAGCCCTAAAACTTGTAGCCTATAGTTTTTTGTCAGTTTATTTAAAAAGTTTATTTTATCGGAGTAGGGTCATAACTGGCTTAAGCATAAACCGGTCGACACAGGTCGTTTTTTGCCTCTTACTCGGATTTCGCATTATGTAAACGCATTAACCTGCTTTCTGTCAGCTTATTGAAGTGAAATGTGACAGAAACGCATCCTTTGTGCAGATTTAAACGCATCCAGACAGAGCGTTTTGCTGGAAAGGAAGAATAAAATATATCACAAACGCAGACTCTTTCATGACACAGAACATTATAAAAATGTCCTCTCATCTCGTGCAGCAGAAGTAGAAATGGTTCAGTCAAAACGCTGCATCTGTAACTGCATGAGAGGAAAATATACAAACTGTAAGTTTCCCGTTGACATGTTGCAAGCTTTATTTAACATCAACCGATACAACAAATGAAATACTCAAAGTCAGATACGCAAATGATTGTTTTGTCGTTACAGGTCATGGCCTGATTTATTAATAAAGTCATGTAAACATGCCACGGTTTACTTGCGTTGTTATGGTTACTGGTGTGCATGTAAACGTGCTCAATGATAACTGCAAATCCACTTTTCTCTGCCTGGAGTCAAGTTGTTTCTATGAATTGCATCGATCCATTTGCTTCTCTGTTCTGTAGCTTTCGGCAGTCTGTAAAAATATACCTCAGATTTCTTGTGAAATGTAGTTGTACAATCAATCGCAAAGCTCTTTCCCATTTTAGATGCATTTTTTCTGTTTTTCACGGCATTCACGCTGAAAACCAATGCTGCCGCTCAGTCTTTTTGCCACTCAGTGGGCGTGACCGCAATCACTCCAGCTGGCAGTGACGTCACGCGCATACCCTCTATTACATGCTAATATACAAAAGTTATTCACACAGTTGTGCAGTTTGAGGAGCTATGGGAATTTTTCTATACCTACGGTCAAAACCACCAGAAGGAGTTTCTGTGTGTCTGTATGCGGGGTTAAATTATGGAATAGTCTGGGGCTCAAACTTAATGTCAAAGTATTCACCCGTTTAAAGCACTCTACAAACAGAAGGTCTTGTCACAGTACAAAGAGGGTGGGGTTTAATCGTCTAGGTGTTGTATTTATGTGTTCATAGGCCGTGTTATCTTACCTTGTAGGTATTCTGATTACCATTGCTGGTATCACTATAAGTGTATAGATGTATTCAGGTTTTCAAAGGCTGTGTAGGTATTCGGGTTACCATGGTTGGTATTACCATAACTGTAGCCTATAGATGTATTCATACCGTGGCATAGGTTTGATTTTGAAATTAGTGGGGACGGGGACATCAATATATTTTAAGTTTTGATTGAAATTATTGCCAGGGATTTATCAGTGTCACTGGATATTGGTAGGGACACGTCCCTAGTGTCCCTCCCTACTAAATTCTATGCCCCTGTATTCATAGGCTGTGTAGGTATTCGGATTACCATTGTTGATATTACTATAATTGTTACCTGCGGTAATATATGGTGTGTATTTAAGATATGCTGTGTTTTTTTTTTGTTTTTTTTTCATGCGTATAAATATAATTGTAATTGAAAGTAATGATAATGTCAACAATTATGAAAGCAGCTACCTTTGTTTTTCCTTTAACTGTAACAGTTTGAATAATAAAATGGGTCTAAATAAGTCCGACTTCTTCCCACTCCGTTTCGAGGAATTGGTTGATTTATGTTGTTGAAAATCAAATGCTTCTTATTGCCTTTGTTATATGTCACTATATTGCTCGAAATAAAAAAAATCTAATTCAAAATTCTGTTCTGTATAAATGTGTATAGTATGAATGTAATTCGGATGTACTACATTTGCCATGTTGTCATTATCATGATGTGGCCTCCCAGCGTCAATTGCGTCACTTCACTGCCATTTACAAATCCTCTCCTGTAGCCTCGTGGGATAGTAAAGTGTGCGCACTTCAGAATCTCGCCACCAGTAGAAGGTCATCCGGGTACTTTTAGCCTACTCTTTTATGAGTACAGTGAATTCGGACATACTACTTTTTTCACATAGACACTTTTTTTGTCCACTATATAATAGGGAAGTATGCAATTTCGAATGCAGCCAGTGTGTCATTATGGAACATTAGGCCTTGTCACGGTGTGGTGTAGGTAGAAGAAAGGCGAACAGGCAAAAAGCTCCAATATAAACATTTACTAATATCACTCACACAGGTACAGGGATGACGGACAGAAGGTTTAACACACACACGATACAAAGTAAACATTTACGAGAACGGACCAAGACTGACTGAACAGAAGAGAACTAAATAAAAAAGGTGATGACGAGACAATGACAGACAGCTGTGAGGAACATTAGTGTCCATGGTGAATAATGACATGCAGGTGATCAGGTGATGGCCGATGGTGTGCAGGTGGTGGACATAAGGGATGCTGGGAAGTGTAGTCTGCTGAGGTGTGACAGTACCTCCCCCTCCCGACCTCGCGCCAAAGATAGACCAACAGCGGATGGAGGGGTTCAGGAGGAGGACGAAGAGCAGGTGAAAGGTAGACAGAAGGCAGGAGGGACAAGGGCGGAGCAGACGGTGCAGGCGGCCAGGGTGGAGACGACGGAGGGAGGAGCCATGGAGGAGGCGGGGCTGACGACTCCAGGGGGCCAACTGACAAAGGCGATCGACGTACCTAGGCGATGCCGAGGGTCCGGCGGGACATGGCGATGCCGCAGGCTCTGGTGACTGAAGTGCAGGCGGGGACACAGAAGGGCACGGTGAAGCCAGAGGGAGCGAGGACCAAAGGGGAACTGAAGGGAGTGAGGAGTCCAACAGAGCCAGGGGGACGAAGGGACGAGGCGTAGCCAGAGGAGAGAAGTCCAGAAGTGAGGGAAGGTCGACAAATGACCAAAGTGGATCCGGGGGGACGAGGGAGCCTGGCGGAACTAGGGAACTGAAGGGCCACGGTGGAACTGAGGGAGGTAAGAGCCAAGGTGGAGTAGATGGGACGAAGGGCCGAGGTAGAGTCCTGGTTGCGGAGGTTGGAGGTGGAGACCGGGGATCCACCGACCAGGTTGGAGCTGCAGGCCGGCAGACCCACGGCGACTCCACCTCGCAGAAGGTGGTATGAAGAGGAGCTGAGGGGCTGATAGGCAGTGGCGGAAGAGTAGAAAGGTGACAGATGGAAGGAGGTGGGAGAGGGAGGCTGGGTGGGAATTTGGAGATAGACTCGGGGACAGAAGATTCAAGCTCGGCAGGATTGACGTGAATCTCAGGCTCGGCAGGACTGACGTGCAGCTCGGGTTCGGCGGGCATGACGTGAACAGTCTCTGGCTCGGCGGGCATGACGTGATGCACAGGCTCGGCAGGACTGACGTGAAGATCAGGCTGGTCAAGCATGACGTGAAGATCAGTCTGGTCAGGTATGGCGTGAAGATTCTCAGGCTCGGAAGACATGACGGGCAGCTCAGGCTCGGTGTCAAAGTCAATTAAGTCCTTTTCATGACTCTGGACGAGGACAGGAAGCGTGGCGAAGAAGATAGCTGGTGTTGGTGGTTGAGTGGCCTACCTACGGTGAAGGCTGAACCACTCAACCACAGCACATGATCCAGGTACTAGGCGAGCGTACCTGGGATCGCTGCTGCTGGAGCTTGCTGGTATAGATAATCATCCAACCCAAAACAAAAGACTTTTTAGACATCATCAGCCCAGCTTACCCCATCAGAGAGCTCCAGGAACTCGGTGACATATTCCTCAATGTGACGGCCGTCCTGGAAACAGGTCAGAAGCCGGTTGGTGGAGTTGGAAGGGGTGATGAGAATCGCCATCTTGTCCCATTGTTGTGGTCCGTTCTTCTGTCACGGTGTGGTGTAGGTAGAAGAAAGGCGAACAGGCAAAAAGCTCCAATATAAACATACTAATATCACTCACACAGGTACAGGGATGACAGGCAGAAGGTTTAACACACACACACACACACACACACATTTGAGTCTAAATGACTGGTTTATTTGCTCAGGAGTTCTGGATGAACTGAGAAAAGAGAAGACGACAGTCATTTGAAATTAAAATGAGGAAAGTGTTCCACTTGGCTGAATGCTTTGCCTTTAAGTTATTATGTTTTTGAAAAAGGTTGATCAGCATCTCCATCTCATTCCTCCCCGTGAGGATTCACAAAATAGGAATTTGGTACTCAATGTGTACGCTTGTGTGAGAATATGTCTGCAGGTGTGCTTTTCAGCAATAACCAGCTTTGTTAAACGTACAACAATGTGCACTTGTATGCCTGCACGTGTGGATGTCTTGGCTTGAGCTTAGTTAATCAGATGGCGTGTGATGTGTTAGAGTGGGTAAATGTGGCGATGGCTCAAATGGACGATAATAAGCTGTGCGATTTAATGTGTTATTCATTTTATTTTGCTGTTATGCCGGAACATAGCTGATTTAGAACATGCTTTGTGATTTAGATCACAGTCTATATGCGCGGTGAAGACATGTAGGCAAATATCTAGAGGTTGAAAACTTTTTAAAGTGCAAACATCCTTATATTTTGAGCAAATCTAAACTGTTAAGGAAGGATTAGCAAGATGAAAAGGCAGTGTAGGAATCATAAAGAATTATACTGAGGCGGTGTTCCTCCCTAAGGGAATGCCAGAAAAGGTTTCTTATGCTGTTTGCACACTAAAAGCATGCTCACAAGTACACATCGTCGCTCTGTAAGTTAACCCTTCCTGAGGGTCAGAGAGAAATGTAAGCTTCAGACATTTTGCTTCTAAAAAGCTGAAGAATTTAATCGGCATCTGTCTGTTATGTGCAGAAAAAACCTGCAAGCTGCTTTATCAGCTGCTTAGACAGAAGATAAAGTGTTTATATCCATGTGTATCAGTGTAAGACTGTGTTAAACCCCTATGGGCTGATGGTGTCTTTGAATATCTGTGTGATCATTAGAGCCTTCTGATCAGCGGCATGTAATAATGCCTTCAAAGTTTCACTCACAATCCTTGCACAAAAAAATCTGTCATCATATGACACATTGCTATGTTCCATATAAATTCATTTTTTTTGGAGCTCGACTGCACTTGGCCATTTGCATTGATTATATGCAAAAGAGCAGCGTGAACTTTCTACTAATGTTCTCATTTTGTGTTCTACGGATGAAATTTTTAACAACATGAGGGTGATGACAAAATGAATGAATAAATATCCCTTTAGCAGCATTTATTAAGCTAAAACAGAACTATGCAGCACGAAGGAAGTCTGCATGGCTATAAGCTGCCCACATTGAGCCACACACAATAGCACAAATTTGTCAACTTTAGGACTGTTTTTTTTGGATACCATTAAAGGTATGAAAAAGATCTGACCAGCAGCAACTGTTAGTGTGATGCACCATTCCCTGCGCCATGCTGTAACTAGTTGTATTATGGTAACATCTAAACAATTAGTGAAATTGGTGGATTAGAAATTAGTGGAAAGCTATGGTTGCCAAAAATGCATGATAAAAAAATACAAATCACAAATGTTTCAGGATTGGAGGTAGCTGCATATTTTATGTATCAATAACTGATATAGGGCCCTATCTTGCACCCAGCGCAATTGACTTTGTACACCGACACATGTATCATTCATATTTTGCACCCGTGCAAACCGGACTTTTCCCTCCACAGACGCACGCCGGCAAACTAGGGAATGAACTTGCGCTCCCTGGGTGGTTCAGCGCAAAAAGGGAGGCGTGTTCCGGCCCAAACAATCCCTGGTGCTATTTTGCAGTTCCAGAAAACAATTGCGCCACTGACCAGAAAAAACCTAGTCTAAAGTCAGTGGCGTGTTGCGCGTACATTCAGATGCTATTTTAAGTGTGCATGCTTGGCCATAATACAGAGTGTGAACAACGCGCATACACTGTAGATGAGTCTCTCATCTACACAGATGCATTTTACTTTTTGCAAATGATACATTATTATAAGGAAAAATATTAAAACACGAGGGAAATCATTGTTGTGTCCATGACGATGGGAAAAATAGGCATAAAGCTTACACATTTACCCAAATTATTATATGCATGTTTAACCGAAGCTAATTTGGGTGGGTTTGTCCCATCCCCAATGTCACTTCTCTTTCTTTTACGGCCCTGACGAGAACATCAATCTCCTCGGCTGTGAAGCGATTCTGAAGCGCGCCTGGTAAATGCGTCATTATAATGGTATTGTGCCATGGAACAAGCGCACCTCGTTCATCATGCTCTTTACTTGTACAAGTCCCTGTAAAGTCAAAATGAAGTATGTGTTCTGAGTTTGTCACACCACAGAAAAATTTGTTAGTAGCCACCCAGCCAAATTTGAATGATAAGAAAAGCTGGCAAGTACATAAAATAAGCTATCAAAATCTTAAAAAAATTAGCAGTATTCTCTGCTCTCAAACGCTTGGGGCGTGTCCGCTGGCTGCGCTGAAACCACGCCCACTCGCGGGAAAGCTACCGACGGTGATATTAGCTGATACTGCGTTCGGGACGGGGAGATGAAGGCCGAGGCGGGAGATAGCCGGTTCGGCCCTATTCACCAGTAACAGCGGATTATCAGTGAATCCCTGTTGTCTCCGACGAAAGTTTATAAAACTATCCCATGTAAAATGATCACTACAGAGGCGGGTGTTGGCGGTGATCCTCAGCTCTCCATCAAGGTTGGCTCTTCACAAAATTAATCCACCTCTTCTTAATGTGATCGTTTTTAGGAAATTTAAATAAAGACACCGATCTGTTTAGTACATGATCGCATCCAGGTAGTAGCCTACGCATTTCCGCGTCGAAGGCATAGCTAGCTAGCAAACTGTAGGCTGTAGTAACTAGTACTGACAGTAACTCGCGATTGAGCGGCGAACTGATTCGAATGTGCTCTATTGTTAGGGGAGGGGCCAGCCTCAGTGCGTCATCAAGTAGGGGCGTGTCCACGAGCTCAGGGGCTCCAGTGCGTCATCGAGCCCTGTTTTAGCCCCGCCCAAAAAAATCCGAAAAATACCAATGGTGAAAAACTGTTTAACGGTCTAACTCCACAATTCAGTAATTCACAGTTCACAGTCTTTGCAATATGTTTTAGCAATACATTTCTAACATTTATAATGGGTTTAGAATTTTTTTTTAGAATTGCCTTTACAGGGACTTTAAAGGTAATGTGATTTGACGCTCTTATTGGTTTGTTTCCTGTTACGCCCAAACCACACCTATGAATAATGAAGCTACTTCAGACCAACCCCTTTTAGATTTGTGTCGAGCGCAAGAGTCATTTATCCCGCCCGTTAAATACCAACAGCACCGAGATCCGCCCACAAAGTTACTTGCGCTTTGCACTTGACACTTGCGTTTTAGATCGTTAAAATAGGGCCCCATAATGTTAATATACAGTCAGGAGTAGTAAATAGCCTATACCACCTGTCAAAATGATTGATTGACAGGTGAGCGTGGCTATCCTTGGATCTTCCCCGCCCCTTCCGGTCCCTCCCCTTCCTGTCCCGCCCATTGTCCCGACCCTTCCGGTTCCTCCCCTTCCTGTCCCGCCCCTTCCGGAACCACCCCTTCCGGTCCCACCTCTTCCTGTTACCTTTGACCCAGTTCCGCCCCTTCCTGTTAACTTTGACCTAGTTCCGCCCCTTCCGGTTAAACTTTCTGTCAAAATGATGGATGGTTACCATTGATCTAGTTCCGTCCCCTTCCTGTGAAACTTTCTGTCAAAATGATGAATTGTTTGAAGTTTGTTTGATCTAGTTCCGCCCCTTGCGGTTACAGCTTCTGTCAAAATGATGGATGCTGACAGTTTGTTTAATCGTTTGAAGTTTGTTTGAGATGTATTGGACTTTGTTGTTACAGTAACAAAGCGATGGATTGTTTGAAGTTTGTTTGATCTAGTTCCGCCCCTTGCGGTTACAGCTTCTGTCAAAATGATGGATGCTGACAGTTTGTTTAATCGTTTGAAGTTTGTTTGAGATGTATTGGACTTTGTTGTTACAGTTACAAAGCGATGGATTGTTATATTTTTGCGCATCCCCGCATTATCATAGCAGGTGTGTGTGAAAGTGATAAGAAAAAATTGTGGAAGTTTATCTGTTCTGTAAAAAAGAATATAAAATAAAACCTCACACAAAAAACACTAAATGTACTAAATAAATATATTAAATAAATGTACAACTATTCACTGAACCAAGCATTTCAGTTTAAATAAAATGGAGCCACAAAAATATTCCAAACAGTTAAAAATGTATTACAGAGTTGAAGAAAAAACATACACCTTATGTAAAACCTCACACAAAAAGTTTAAATAAATGTACAACTATTCACTGAATCAACCATTTCAGTTTAAATAAAATGGAGTCACAAAAAATATTCCAAACAGTTAAACATGTATTAGAGTTGAAGAAAAAAACACATACAGCTTATGTAAAACCTCACACAAAAAGTTTAAATAAAATGGAGCCCCAAAAAATTGCAAACAGTTAAAAATGTATTAGAGAGTTGAAGAAAAAACATACAGGTGAGGACAATATGTATCATATATTTCACACTAAAGTTGAAAAACTATGTTCATTTAAATGAAATGGTTATAAAATTTACATTTAGTCATTCACATATATTTGACACTGACTCAAGTTGAAAAACCATGCTGTTCAATTAAAAGTATATAAATTAAACACAAATAAAATCATCTTACTGTTTCACCATGGTTGAAAAAAACCCCCACAAGTGTTTCCCCTGAAGTCTTTTCTCTCTGTCACACCTGCGTGTGGCTGGCCTGGTATCTGTTTTTGTGACACGTTCCTGAGCCCATTGAGAAATATCTTACACAACAGTTGAAAAGCATTGTGTTCCTTTAAAAGTTTTAAGTTTTAAAAGTTTTAAATTATTGATTATTGAACCTGGTCAACGCTTTGTTCAAGCATGAAGAATCTCTCATGAAGAAACTGCAATAACAACTGTTGTAGCCTATTGTTTGGCATTATGTAATTAAACAGTTTTTAAAAAATAAAATGTTTTATAATTGATTGGTGATGGAGTTTTAATTTTTGTATTTAGAACCAAGTATATTGTACAAGTAAGAAGAAACCAAACTGGCCATATAATGATATATTGCACATAATAAACACTGGGAAAGTTTGTATTCCTTAAAAAAAAACAGGCAATGTTTGAGAACCCTAATATTGGTGTAATCTCTGCAAGGTCTCTCAACCACAAACGCAAAACTTGTGGTGGGTGATACGGGCATAGCTTTATTAAAGGAAAATATTATGGAAGTAATTTTCAAACTATATTTTATTTATTTATATTATGGTTTTCATGTTGATTTAAAGTTCCCTTTCGTATGGGAACTCCTACGTCTCGTCGGAGGAGTTTCCAACGAATTGGGATCACGCTAGGGAGACCAATTGCCTTCGAGTGAATTAAAACGAGCCAATAAATATTGGCATGCGGGATTTGCATTCCGCGTCCCGCCTGTCAATGCGGGTATAAAGCGGAAGCGAGCGCACACACATTTGCTTTTAGCTTCGGAGCCGAACGGTTGTGTCCTCTGAGTGGATGAGCTTCAAGATTAATAATTTATCTTCACGCTCAACGAGTCTGCTGTTTTCTCCGAGACCTCTCTGTGTTGGTGTGACGGCGCTTCAGCGATCTTCGCGATCTCCCGGGTACCAGCTGCTGCTTCACGCGATCTGCTGTTTTTTCAAAGAGCTGTTGTCACAGCTGGTATTCGGTTGAGTGCGCACAGCGGGCTTGCAGTTTCCCCGCTCTGTTGCCGCGTTTATCCCTGTGTGCTTCAGCACAATAAGAGAGCGTTTTCTGTGAAAAGAGCAACACGGGTGAAGATCACGTCCTTTTCAGGATGACGTTTCACCCGTGTGTTTCTGGATGCGGTCGTTTCCTGTCCTCATTTGACGGCCACGATCACTGTTTCACGTGCCTGGGCTTAAGCATGATGAGACTGCGTTCATGGGTGGTTTATGTTCTCTCGTGAGAGCTTGACCACGTCGGCGCGTTGGTCGTCTCCCCTTTCTCGTAAGGGCTTGAGCCGCCCAGCGTGCCGTGTGCCGTCGAGCTGCCGGCTGACAGCGCGGGTTGTCACGGCAACCCAGCGCGCGTCATTCGGCGCTCTAGATGCGCGCCTTTGACTGTTCCCCGATCTAGTTCCTCTTCTGGTGGCCAACGGTGGAGGGCTATTTTGGCTAATAGCATTGGTGATTAGAGGATTACAGTGAGTGTTCTCTGACGAGACCACCTCCTCGGAACCCTCACTCCTCTAGCGCATCGCAAACATGCTGAGACTGTGTTCGTGGGTGGTTTATGCTCTCTTACGAGAGCATGACCACGTCGGCACGTTGTTCGCTTGCCTTTCTCGAGGGGTTGAGCGCTCAGCGTGCCGTGTGCCATCAGGTATGGCCACGTTCACTGTTTTGCATGCCTGGCAGCTTTCGGGTGGAATCTCTGGTTCTTCTCATGAGGGACCAGCTATTTCATTCAGGGCTCCAGGGGAGGATCAGATGTCGATCGCTGCATCGGAGAGAGGGCTGTTACACTCTGGAAATGATGACGCTGAGTTCCCGCTGTAATGGTGTGTGCTTGTGCTGAATCGGATTCAGACTTGACAGCCACACTTCCTGGGCTACTCTGGGGGCGCAGTGCAACGCGTAATCGCCTTGCCCCGCCCCTGTGCCTGCCCGGATGCGTGTGAAAAGGCTTTTAGCAGTATGGAAGCATGTTGGTGCTGTGGAAAGCCAGACATGCCAAAATCTGCAGAAAGTTTTTTTCCTCTCTCACTACCCTTAGTGGCTGGGGTGGCTTTGACTACACAAGGGTAGTTCTGAGTCGGGGTTGAGCTGTGCAAGTTATAGCACTGGCCCTCGGTCAGACGATGTCCACACTGGTGGTCCAGAAGCATCCCACGGCTAGGCCTTGTGGGGTACGAGACATCGCCAAAGTTCGCTTTCTCGGTGCTCCTATCTCACAGGGTTTGCCGTTTTCGGCGACACTGTTGGGGACTGTGCCCAGCGGCTCTCCACAGTTCAGAAGCAGGTTGAGGAGACCAGGAGCTGACCCGATATGAAAAAAGTCGACTCACTCCTGGTTTCTCCTCGGTCTGTTTGTCGCCAAGGGTGTCAGCCCCCTGTGAAAAAGATGTCAGCCAGCTTTATGGTGACGTCTAGCTTTCGCAGGAGGACAGCGCCACCTGTCTCAGCAGCCCTGAGACGGGTGACACAGGGTTGGAGGAAGTTGCTCTCAGGGAGATGGTGTCCTCGCCTCTCCCACCCCCGGAGGAGGGCCGGGTGGAGAATTTGTTCAGTTCCTGTTCCGCTGCTGGCTCCCAGAGTCCAGTGGTACCCACATTTTCAATAGAGCGATTTCTTCCATCTCTGGGTCACAAGAGGTGCGGACTGCAGTGAGTGACGCTCCCATGCCTCGCCACTCCTTTCCCCCTCTTCCAGCGCTCAGATGGCATTGACGCCGCTACGGCCTCGTCACTCTCGTCTGTCACTGGCCAAGGAGGCGCGGAAGCCAGGACTTGACGCCCCCGGGCCTCACTCCTCGTTTCCCCTCCTAGAGGGTGAGAATGACAGTGTGCGCCGCCACGTTGCCTCGCCGCTCTCATTCCCCTCGCCCCAGCGCTCAGATGGCAGTGACGCCGCTACGGCCTCGTCGCTCTCGTCTGTCGCTGGCCAAAGCGCTCAGATGCCAGTGTCGCCGCTACGGCCTCGTCACTTTCATCTGTCGCCGGGCAAGGAGGCGTGGAAGCCAGGACTCGACGCCTCCCAGCCTCGCTCCTCGTTTCCCCTCCTACCTTCGCCTCGGGACAGTCAGCAATCGAACGCCCCAGAGAAAGATGGGCCTTCCCTGCTGCTTGCCCCCCGGTGGAAGCAGGTAAGTGTTGCACCACACACCTAGACCCCTCCTTCGGCCGCAATAATGCCTCCGGAGGCGGGTCCCTGCCTTCCACCTCGCTGCCCCTACGCGGGTACGCCGGTGGTCCGGGTGGGCTCGTTGGTACGGTCTCTCGAAGCCTGGCTAGCGCTCCGAGGCCGTCCAGGTGGCTCATCCGCGCCATCCGGTTCGGCTATGCAATTCAGTTTGCCTGGCGGCCTCCCAGGTTCAGGGGTGTCCTATTCACCCAAGTGCAGAGTGGCGACGCCCCGGTCTTGAGAAAAGAGATCATTGCCCTGCTGGCGAAGGGCGTGATCGAGCCGGTCCCTCCAGATGAGGTCTGGGTTCTACAGCCCTTACTTCATTGTACCCAAGAAAGGCGGTGGGTTACGACCAATTCTGAATCTAAGTGTTTTGAATCGGGCCCTTCAAGCTCCTGTTCAAAATGCTTACGCAGAAGTGCATCTTCGGGTGCATCCGTCCCCAGGATTGGTTTGCAGCGATCGACCTGAAGGATGCGTACTTTCGTGTCTCGATTTTGCCTTGACACAGACCGTTTCTTCGGTTTGCGTTCGAGGGTGGGGCATGTCAGTACAAGGTCCTACCCTTCGGCCTGGCCCTGTCGCCCCGCGTCTTTACGAAGGTCGTGGAGGCGGCCATTGTTCTCATGAGAGAACATGGCGTTCGCAACTATCTCGACGACTGGCTGATAATGGCTCACTCGCGAGATCTTTTGTGCGATCACAGGGACCTGGTGCTCCGGCACCTCAGCCGTTTTGGGCTTCAGGTCAACCGGGACAAGAGCAAACTTTGCCCTGCGCAGAGAATCTCTTGTCTCGGTATGGAGCTGGACTCGGTCAACCAGACTGCGCCCCTCACCGAGGAGCGCGTCCAGTCAGTGCTCAACTGCCTCAGGTTCGAGGCAGGTCAGCGGTCCCACTGAAGCAATTTCAGAGGCTCCTGGGGCATATGGCAGCCGCAGCCGCAGTAACGCCGCTCGGCCTTTTGCATATGAGACCGCTTCAGCGCTGGCTTCACGATCGAGTCCCGAGATGGGCGTGGCAGAGCGGCACGTTCCGGGTCAAAGTCACCCCGCACTGTCGCCAAACCTTCATCCCTTGGTCGGACCCTGTGTTTCTACGGGCCGCAGTGCCTCTAGTCCAGGTGTCCAGGACGGACGCCTCAGCCATCGGATGGGGGGCCACGTACAACGGCATGCAGTCTCAGGTCTATGGACGGGGCCTCAGCTGCATTGGCACATCAACTGCCTAGAGTTGCAAGCAGTACGCTTAGCCTTGTGCCGCCTCAAAGGGTTGCTTCGTCACAAGCATGTACTGGTCCGTTCGGACAGCACTGCGGCCGTTGCGTACATCAATCATCAAGGTGCTCTACGCTCCCACCGCATGTCGCGACTCGCCCGCCATCTCCTCCCATGGAGTCAGAAGTTTCTGAGGTCGCTTCGTGCTGTTCACATCCCGGGTGCGCTCAACCGTGTGGCAGACGAGCTCTCACGGCAACCACCCCTTCCGGGAGAATGGCGACTCCATCCCCAGGCGGTCCAGCTGATATGGCGAATCTTCGGAGCCGCTCAGATAGATCTGTTTGCCTCTCCGGACACGACCCATTGCCAGTTGTTTTATTCCCTGACCGGAGGGTCCCTCGGTATGGATGCACGGGCACTCAGCTGGCCCCGGGGCCCACGCAAGTATGCGTTTCCCCCAGTGAGCCTTCTCGCACAGACACTGTGCAAAGTCAGGGAGGACGAGGAGCAGGTCTTGCTAGTTGTGCCGTACTGGCCCAACCGTACCTGGTTCCCGGAACTCATGCTCCTCGCAACAGCACCTCCTTGGCCCATTCCTCTGAGGAAGGACCTGCTTTCTCAGAGACGGGGTACTCTTTGGCACCCCCTCTACGAGGCGCCTCTATGCGTTGAAGTGGAACCTGTTCGTCGTTTGGTGCTCTTCCCGCCGGGAAGACCCCCGAACTTGCCCGATCAGTGTCGTGCTTTCCTTTTTACAAGACGGGTTGGAGCGAAGGCTGCCTCCCTCCACCCTCAAAGTATATGTGGTCGACGGGAAGTCGTTAGGGAACCACGAGCTGATCGTCAGATTCCTTAAGGGTGCTAGAAGGTTAAATCCCCCTCGAAATTTGCACCCTGTACCCTCTTGGGACTTAGCCCAGGTGCTGAGTGCGCTTCAAAGGCCCCCATTTGAGCCCTTAAATGATATAGAGCTAAAAGTTTTGTCAAATAAAAAAAAAACTGCTCTTCTATTGGCTCTAGCTTCCTTCAAGAGGGTCGGGAATCTGCAGGCTTTTTCGGATGACGAATTGTGCCTAGAGTTCGGACCGGGCCTTTCTCACGTGGTTCTGAGACCCCGGTTCGAATATATGCCCAAGGTTCCTACCACTCCATTTGTAGATCAGGTAGTGAACCTGCAAGCGCTGCCCGTGGAGGAGGCAGACCCAGCCCTGGCTTTTCTCTGTCCCGTACGTATTCTACGTTGTTATGTGGACAGAACGCAAAGCTTCAGGACCTCAGAGCAGCTCTTCGTCTGTTACGGAGGCCAGCAGAAGGGGAAGGCTGTCTCCAAGCAGAGGTTAGCCCACTGGCTAGTGGATGCTATCGTCCGGGCTTATAAATCCCAGGACATGCCTTGCCCTCCCAGGTTGACGGCTCACTCCACTAGGAGTGTTGCTTCCTCCTGGGCGTTGGCGCAAGGCGCCTCGCTGACAGATATCTGCAGAGCTGCGGGCTGGGCGACACCTAACACGTTTGCCAGGTTTTATAGCTTACGTGTTGAACCGGTTTCCTCCCGTTTACTCGCTACGGTCAGTAGCGAGAGGGAATAGGTTCTGTCGGCTTGCTGCGCCATTCCGCCTTATGAGCTGGATCCGTGCGCCTTTTTGCTCCTTGGTTCCCCAACAAACGGCTAACCTTCTGAGCTCCTCCATCACCCCTCGGCATCAGGCGTGGCGGACCGCCTGATGCTAGGTCTATTAACTCTCTTAAGAAGTTGCTAGTAGACTGGGTGACCTTCACGATGACTTCCTCGTGCTCATTTTCCACGTTCCTGCTACCCTACGGGCTAGCCCCGTGTCTTCCCCTCGACAGACTCACTCTGTCGTCCTTGCTGAGTATGCTCCCCACCCTACGGGCTGGGACTACCTCGAGGACTCCCATATGTTTTACTACCCTACGGGCTAGTTCATATGTGTATTCAGTGCCTCCCTTCGGGCTGGCGGGGGCTCCGCAACGTTCTCACATGGGCACGTTTCCCCAGTGTTATCCAAATCCACTGAGCGGGTCTTGCGGAACAGCAGTGTGATTTTTTTCCTAGCTAGCCCCCGCCCTAAAGAAACTAAGAAACTGCTTGGCGGGGAGCTCAGGTGGGCGCTGGAAGGGGCCAGCACCATGGCGTTTTATTTGGGATCCCAATTCGTTGGAAACTCCTCCGACGAGACGTAGGAGTTCCCATAAGAAAGGGAACGTCTCGGTTACGTATGGTAACCCTCGTTCCCTGAGTAGGGAACGGAGACGTCTCGTCCCGTCGCCATGCTTGCTGTACCTTTCGTGGAGGACTGGACACCGTCCGGCTCCTCAGCGCAAAGCAAATGTGTGTGCGCTCGCTTCCGCTTTATACCCGCATTGACAGGCGGGACGCGGAATGCAAATCCCGCATGCCAATATTTATTGGCTCGTTTTAATTCACTCGAAGGCAATTGGTCTCCCTAGCGTGATCCCAATTCGTTGGAAACTCCTCAGACGAGACGTCTCCGTTCCCTACTCAGGGAACGAGGGTTACCATACGTTACCGAGACGTTTTTGTTATTAACTAATACCTTTATTTTTTACATCCAGCACAACATTTTGTTCAAAAATCGTTCTCTGAACCCAAATAATCAGATAATGGTGTGTTCACAATCTACAATTAGATATTATCCTGCTTAGTATGTGTGTAAATAGTTGTGCTTAAATGTTTGGATGTATTTTTACACGCCAACATATTTTGTCACACCGTAGTGATGCAAAGTTCCACACTCTTGTAAAGACTATGGTCTAACTGTAAAACATAATCTTTATACATGAATTCAAAAGACCAAATCACTAAGGAAAGCACCGTTTATAATAATAAATAGACAAAAGTTTGCAAATGATGGTTTTATTACTATTATTATTCAGATAGCAGACGACACTGGTTCACATTTTGAATGTGTGTCTGTTTTAGGTGAAGACTTTTCTTTGAGAGCCGTCAACATTCATTGTTTATAGGAATAAAATGACCATTAATAATTTAAGTGTTTGTACTCTGAAGTATTTCTGTTTGAGAATGTTTGAATAAATTGCAACTTTCCCTCTATCTACGATGTGGAATCACACAAAGTATTGACATTCTGTTAATACTTACTTAAGTTACTTACTTATAAGTAAGTATTAACACGAAAAGTAAGCGCATGCTGTTTTACACTTAAACTATTACAACAGAATCGCACCTGACTATTGCACTGAGAGAGGCGTAATCATTAAGACTGTTAAACAAAGTTTGGTGTTTAAAATTGCACAAAAGTAAATGCTAGAGGTCAACTTGCTAAAAAGTAAATACAACATGAGCCATACAGAAAAGCCATTCGTGAGCAGTTTTGAATGTTTGTAATTGACATTTTATATACTAGTCAATTAGGCCGTTTACATCTTGCTTCTTTTTGTTTTTGTACAGTTTGCAAAAACTATAGTCTCCGAGCGTGGTCAAACATATAGGAATTTATGAAAAACATGCACAAATATAGCATAAAGAGAATTACGGTCCTTCTACATGAGAGTGTTTAAGACTAAACAAATCATATTTCTTTTAGAACATCTTTTAGCTATGTCTACGAAACATCGACATGAAAGATGAGTATTGCTGTTTTTCTGTTACCTATAAAACTATTATACTTCAAACTCGTCTAGCTATTGCCCATTTCACAGCACAGTCGGTTATTTTTTCTACATGGCTAAACAACGGTTAAGCTAATGAATTACCGTTGATATTTTTACGTGAAAGGTAGGATGATTCATTTTTTATTCCGTCTACACCGTTTCTTTGACACAAGAGTTTTAGTCAGGGGTCTTTTAGGCCTAATCCAGAAAACAGGCGTTGTGTTTTATGTCTTAATAATTGTTCTTCTTTTTTATGAAATGTAAGCAGTTTTTTTGGCCTCATCATCAAAATGTTTTAACATATCGTAAATATCAATTGTTAGATAAATTATATCTTACTATCAGCAGTTATATGTGAAACACGCTCAGTCACATTAGAGTTGGATTCTTGTTTGTATTGAACATTGTTATTGAACCGCATGTTTAACAGTGCTAGTGTTCACCACGGTTTCATTTTTAACAACACTATCGTAACCCTTATCGTATTTTGTATGGTGTCTTCTTTAGACTTTCACCCATGGATATCTGTTTCCTACAGTTAGCTGTAGTGAACTCTATGGTCTTCTCTTTGTTCATATACGACAGTATTCACATGAATTGGCTTGATTGAATAAAATGATGGTTTAAACCACATTATTTTATTATACCATTTTTAAATAGCGCTTAAATGTATATTTTATATTTGAACCCTTTATGCAAATATAGAATAGGCCTACCGCACAAGGATCTCTGAAATATTTTTCCTTGTAAAACATCTCTGTAGATCTATGTTTTTAAAATCTTATAATTTATAATTGTTTGAAGAAACACTTTAATCAGCTGGTGCTTGATAACTATTAAAATTATTAAACAACCCTCAATTCGGTAATGACGCGATATTGATATCACGTTTTAATTTCAACTCAATGCGCTAAAGGTTTATAACTGAACGTCTTAATAGTGGGTAAAAGTTAACTTAAAGCATGCGTAAAATAGAAATACATCCTAGCTACTTTCTAATATATAATAATTTTTTACCTCCTATAGAATAAGTTGTGTAATACTGTTTTTATGAGCTTGGACATGACCACAAAATACAATTGTGTCATTTTTTATTTCAACATAGTGAAATAAAAAAAGTAAAACAATGACGACATTTACAGGTGATCCAGCCAGAATACAAAGTCGCGGCACGCAATCATGTTTTGCTCTAGGGCATAGCTGACCAGATTTTGAACTATTTCATCAACATCTGTTTTTACATTTTTTGACAACAGTGACACACAGAGATCTGTTACAAATGTACTCATGCAGAGTAGATCGTCAACTACGAATTCCTCACGAGATTCAAGCATCACATCCAGAACTTTTCTGAGGATTACGCCGATCGGTTCTTTGCCGTTTAAAAACATGGGCGTAAAATCTGTCCAGGATCCAACCAAGCCTCTTATGACATCCATTTCTTTTTTGAGATTTTTTACACGTTTGGTATCCCTCGCACAATCGTTATTCTCATCAAACGCACCCTCGATGATCCTGTGCATCAAGTTAACCATCGGGCCTCTAAAATGATCTTTAAACATAGAGTCTAGCGTAGCTCTTAAACGACACTCTTTCCCCGTGGCGCACTCACACGCCGGATGGCGCAGTGTCCCCGCTACGCCAGAACTCAACGGGGAGTCGCTCTCCATCAGTTTTTGCGTCGCCATTTCTGAAGTTTTCAGATTTTTCGGTCCCCTATTCGATGGTGAAAGATTCTGTTAGTTCCTGGAATCTCCTGGAAGTCCTTACAGCACAATCGTACAGGCCTTGTGCGATAACAAAGTTTTTGGGTCAGAAGTGTGAGTCGAAAAAAGTGTAGTCTGACAAACATGAACTTCTGATCAATTCCTTCGACTTTTGATCAATGTTGCAGTAGCACAGCAGTCCGCGACTATTAGAGCTAGAGCCAGGGGTTGTGCGATAACTGAGGCTGGGCTCTGTGTAGAGTTTATCAGGACAACTGATAGTGCTCAGCCCGCCCCATAGGAGGAGTTGTATAGGGGTGTCATCGTCATGACGTCGTGAATCGCTACGTAGGATTAAAGCCTCATTGAATCATAAGTAACGTCATGGAGAAGTTATGCATATACCGCCAGAGAGAATTCTATTAATTACAAAATATATACATACAAATTTTTTTAACATAGGGATGGGTGAATGTTCGCATCCGTAAAAAGCGTTTAGAAAGTAAGGCTTTAAGTTAACTTTTACCCACTATTAAGACGTTCAGTTATAAACCTTTAGCGCATTGAGTTGAAATTAAAACGTGATATCAATATCGCGTCATTACCGAATTGAGGGTTGTTTAATAATTTTAATAGTTATCAAGCACCAGCTGATTAAAGTGTTTCTTCAAACAAAGCGACAAAAGTAATTTTCTGATCAAACATCGTACACGGATGCACTGTGTTTTGTTGTAGGCCGAGATTTTGAGATTTTAGAACATAGTTTTTAAAAACATAGATCTACAGAGATGTTTTACAAGGAAAAATATTTCAGAGATCCTTGTGTCAAAGAAACGGTGTAGACGGAATAAAAAATGAATCATCCTACCTTTCACGTAAAAATATCAACGGTAATTCATTAGCTTAACAGTTGTTTAGCCACGTAGAAAAAATAACCGACTGTGCTGTGAAATGGGCAATAGCTAGATGAGTTTGAAGTATAATAGTATTATAGGTAACAGAAAAACAGCAATACTCATCTTTCATGTCGTTGTTTCTTAGACATAGCAGAAATATGAAAATAATAACTAATTTTAGAAATAATATTCTAAAAGAAATATGATTTGTTTAGTCTTAAACACTCTCATGTAGAAGGACTATAGTTTTTGCAAACTGTACAAAAACAAAAAGAAGCAAGATGAAAACGGCCTAATTGACTAGTATATAAAATGTCAATTACAAACATACAAAACTGATCACAAGTGGCTTTTCTGTATGGCTCATGTTGTATTTATTTTTTAGCAAGTTGATCACTAGAAATAATTTTAAACACCAAACTTTGTTTAACAGACTTAATGATTACACCTCTCTCAGTGCAATAGTCAGGTGCGATTCTGTTGTAATAGTTTAAGTGTAAAACAGCATGCGCTTACTTTTCGCGTTAATACTTATAAGTAACTTAAGTAAGTAATACTTGCAGCATGTCAATACTTTGTTTAGTGCAACCTTCCCTCTATCTATGTTGTGGAATCACACAAAGTATCAATTTAGTTCTCAAACAGAAATAGTATCACTTAAATTATCAACGGTCATTTATTCCTATAAACACTGAATGTTGACGGCTCTCAAAGAAAAGTTTTTACCTAAAACACATACGGTCCAACATGTGAAACAGTGACATCGGCTAGCTATCTGAATAGTAATAAAACCATCATTTGCAAACTTTTGTCTATTTATTATAAACGGTGCTTGTCACCCCTCCTTTCTTAGTGATTTGGTCTTTTGAATTCATGTATAAAGATTATGTTTTAAAGTTAGATCATAGTCTTTACAAGAGTGTGGAACTTTGCATCACTACGGTGTGACAAAATATGTTGGCGTGTAAAAATACATCCAAACATTTAAGCACAACTATTTACACACATACTAAGCAGGATAATATCTAATTGTAGATTGTGAACACACCATTATCTGATTATTTGGGGTCAGAGAACGATTTTTGAACAAAATGTTGTGCTGGATGTAAAAAATAAAGGTATTAGTTTATAACAAAAACTTTAAATCAACATATAGTATAAATAAAATATAGTTTGAAAATTACTTCCATAATATGTTCCTTTAATAAAGCTATGCCCGTATCACCCACCACAAAGTTTTGCGTTTGTGGTTGATACCTCGCAGAGATTACACCAATATTAGGGTTCTCAAACATTGCCCTGTTTTTTTTTAAGGAATACAATTTTACCCGTGTTTATTATGTGCAATATATCATTATATGGCCAGTTTGGTTTCTTCTTACTTGTACAATATACTTCGTTCTAAATACAAAAATTAAAACTCCATCACCAATCGATTATTAAAAACATTTTATTTTTTAAAAACTGTTTAAGTACATAATGGTAAACAATAGGCTACAACAGTTGTTATTGCAGTTTCTTCATGAGAGATTCTTCATGCTTGAACAAAGCGTTGACCAGGTCGTTGGCAATGCTTTCACAATTCACATAGTCAAGCGGTTCCCTCGTCTTCATCTGGTGTGTTGGATTCGCTCGCACATTTGTAACTGATTCATTGATTCATAACCAACAGGAAAAAGGAAAATGAAGGCAAAATGGGAAAGAATATAAAGATTGAATCTAACCTTGTATTATCCTGTTTCTCTTCTTTCCCAATATCCCCGTTTGGGCAGTATTTGGCTTTGATCAAACCTGCAGTAAATAAATAAGGTTGATAAGTCTGCAGTAAAATAAATGTCTGATAAAGGCTATAGTAATAGTTACAATTCTGAGTCTGAATAATCCAGGAGCATTACACCGCATAAAATAAATTCTACAAAACTCGACCCAATAGTACCAAAAAAAACAAACAATTCTGTATTACAAATTTGTACATGACACTGTTAGACCAGAATGTAACCTTCCTTAAAATTGGTCCCAAATAGTTAACTACGACTGATTAATTAAGAATAATTTTATACATTACATAGGCGAAAACTGGTTTAATAGTTTCTCGTGTATTAATAATTTCTCGTGTATTACACTTATAATATGCAGGCACTCCTCAGATGCAGAGATTTTGCCTGTTTACATAAAATATCTGTCAGTTCATCTGTCAATTGTTCATTATACATAGAGTGCAACAGTGCCTCCCCAACCCCTTTTCATTCTTATTTCCTATAGTGATTTAAAAAATATATATATTTATATATAAATATGCAAAATATGCATATATAGCTTATACAAACATTTCAGTATTTTGAGAGGGTAGGGAGATTATGTCATTCGCAGTGCGTCATGGGAGTGGCCAGAGCTATTTTGGAGTGTGTTGCTTTTTTTAAAAACTATGTTTGACATAATTTTCACTACAGCATAATGGCTCATGGGTAATGTAGTTTTCACCAGGAGTTCAACTGTGAAACACGATTATTAACAACTTCTTAGCTCACAGTAGGTCTGTCTTTAAAATTAATTTCCGTATGGAGAAAGTAAATGTTTTTACTCCCAGAAACCACCTGTTGTACTCTATAATGTTTTCTCATTAAAAATAAAATATAAACCATACTAACATGTTACTTGGATGCCTGATTGTCCTGCAGTGTTTGCTGTCTCTAGAGAGAGAGGGAGAGAGAGAAGGAAAGACCATGTTATTTTAAATGGCAATGAAAAGCGCTAGCCTATATAAATAGCTTTGACTTGACATTTATATGTTTTGCTTATCACATTGTGACAGTGTCATTCATATAGCTTACATGTTAAACAATTTATCATGCAAATTGCTAAAAGTCAAAATCAAAGACAGCGTAAAAGAAGAATTAAAAAGTAACCTACCAAAATTGAAAAAGTAAGTAACTGAAGAGGAATTAAATAGCCCTATGCACATATAAGCATGTCTGACTAAAATTATCTCTAAATAAGATTTAAAACTGAATAAATCCAAAACATTTATTTTAAGGTCCTTATGGAAACCCCGCAGCTTAAATAAACGATGCTGGAGATTTTAGTTACATCAGATAAAAAATACAACAGTTAAAACAACATAGCATAATGCAAAATAAACATTGCTGTAAAACAGTCATGTTAAACTGATACTTTTGTGATATGGTTTAAAAAAAACATAGCATAATGAACATAAACAATGTTGTACATTTTTAAAATCATACTTTATGATAAATTAATATAGTAGATACATGTTAATATTTGTATCACATCGATATCATAATACAATGCTCCATACTTTTAAACCCATACTTTGATAAATTAATATAGTAGATACATTTTAATATCTGTATCACCAGTTACAGCAGATAAAAATACTAATAGCATAATGTGGATAAAACAAATACCTAGTCTGGGCTATTTAAATCACTAATGAATTATACCATCTTTTCCTTATGTATAAACAATTTTTCAAATTAAACATCATTGCATAATACAGATAAACAGCACCGGAGCATAAATGAATTATAGAGAAAGTACTCACTGTTTTGCATTTTTGATGAGGTGGTCATAGAAGAGAGGGTTTAAAAGTTTTTGGTCCATACATGGGGTATGGCACACGTCCATGTGTCTTGGCTATTTTATAGCCTTTTACAGTAAGAGCCTGTGGAAAACTATGGGAAAACGGCGGAGCTGTGTGTCCACTATATTCTTTCAGTACTCTATGAATGGAAGTGTTTAGGTTCAAGGCCAATTCACATTCCCAGGCAGACCTTTTGATTACACGAGCGCCATATTTCACTGATAACTGTGACTTCTGAAAATAAGTCTTAGGAATTAAAAGTAATTTATTACCGGTGGTACGAAAACAGCGATGATATCACTTATTTGTCATGCACACTGTCCATGCTGGCAGGCACTACCTGTCTGATATATTTTTTTCTTCAATCCTGGTGAAAATGTTAGATGATTTTATTTTTATCTAAATCTAACATAATTGGCACAGTAAATTTGTAAAATTTTTATTTTAAATGAACAGAATGATTTTCAACTTCAGTAATTTAGTAAGATTTTTTAATGAACGGCATGATTTTTAACTTCAGTAATTTAGTAAGATTTTAAATGAACAACATGCTTTTCAACTTTAGATAAATTAGTAAACTATTTAATTTATATATGATATATTTTAATTTATACACTTTTAAAGGAACACAATGCTTTTCAACTGTTGTGTAAGATATTTCTCAATGGGGTCAGGAACGTGTCACAAAAACAGATACCAGGCCAGCCACACGCTGGTGTGACAGAGAGAAAAGACTTCAGGGGAAACACTTGTGGGGTTTTTTCAACCATGGTGAAACAGTAAGATGATTTTATTTTTGTTTAATTTATATACTTTTAATTGAACAGCATGGTTTTTCAACTTGAGTCAGTGTCAAATATATGTGAATGACTAAATGTAAATTTTATAACCATTTCATTTAAATGAACATAATGTTTTTCAACTTTAGTGTGAAATATATGATACATATTGTCCTCACCTGTATGTTTTTTCTTCAACTCTCTAATACATTTTTAACTGTTTGCCATTTTTTGTGGCTCCACTTTATTTAAACTTTTTGTGTGAGGTTTTACATAAGCTGTATGTGTTTTTTTCTTCAACTCTAATACATTTTTAACTGTTTGGAATATTTTTGTGGCTCCATTTTATTTAAACTGAAATGCTTGATGCAGTGAATAGTTGTACATTTATTTAAACTTTTTGTGTGAGGTTTTACATAAGGTGTATGTTTTTTCTTCAACTCTGTAATACATTTTTAACTTTTTGGAATATTTTTTGTGACTCCATTTTATTTTACATTATTACATTTATTTAATACATTTAGTGTTTTTTGTGTGAGGTTTTATTTTATTACATAAATTGTATGTTTCATATTATTCAACTCTAATAAATTTTTAATGTCTCCGTTTTTTAATCGGAAATGCTTCACTGAATACATTTATTTTTTACGTTTGTGTCAGATAAACTATAGCAGTTTTTTCTTATCACTTTCACACACACCTGCTATGATAAGCTTAGGCATAGCGCGGGGATGCGCTAAAAAATAACAATCCATCGCTTTGTAACTGTAACAACAAAGTCCAATACATCTCAAACAAACTTCAAACGATTAAACAAACTGTCAGCATCCATCATTTTGACAGAAGCTGTAACCGCAAGGGGCGGAACTAGATCAAACAAACTTCAAACAATCCATCGCTTTGTAACTGTAACAACAAAGTCCAATACATCTCAAACAAACTTCAAACGATTAAACAAACTGTCAGCATCCATCATTTTGACAGAAGCTGTAACCGCAAGGGGCGGAACTAGATCAAACAAACTTCAAACAATTCATCATTTTGACAGAAAGTTTAACCGCAAGGGGCGGAACTAGGTCAAAGTTAACAGGAAGGGGCGGAACTGGGTCAAAGGTAACAGGAAGAGGTGGGACCGGAAGGGGTGGTACCGGAAGGGGTGGGATAGGAAGGGGAGGAACCGGAAGGGGCGGGACAGGAAGGGGAGGAACCGGGAGGGGCGGGACAATGGGCGGGGCAGGAAGGGGAGGAACCGGAAGGGGCGGGGGAAGATCAAAGGATAGCCACGCCCACTTGTCAATCAATCATTTTGACAGGTGGTATAGGCTATTTACTACTGTCGGGGTCAGTAGTACAGTATAGTACTTCTGTACCAACCTACCTGAACTACTAAAACTGCTTTGTACCTTAAAATATATACTAAAAACGACCATTATAATTAAGGTCAAAGTAAACATTTTGAGTTGACAAAGTACATAAAAACTGGACTTTCTGACAGTGGCTAAAATAAACATGTATAGATGGTGTACAGTGGTAACAGTAAAATCCATGACAATAAATGAATGCAGTAAACATCAACACAACAACATAAGCCACCTAATACACATAATATAGAAACATAAATCTGAACAAATGCAATGCATAGTGATGTTAATGTCTCACAGGGACTTCTGCAAAGCTTTCTTTACTTTTTCCCACTGTAATTTATTAAATTGTATATTTTACTTACACTGCCATCCAAAAGTTTGAGGTCAGTAAGTTTGGTTGTTGTTGTTGTTGTTGAAATAAATTAATACTTTTTATTCAGCAAGGATGCATTAAATTGGTCAAATGTGACAGTAAAGACATATATAATGTCACAAAAGATTTCAAATAAATGCAGTTCAAGAAAAAAAACTATCATGGTTTCCACAAAAATATTGAGCAGCACTAAAGACTGGAGTAAAGGCCCCTAAGAATTAATCTTTGCCATCACAGGAATAAATTATATTTTAAAATATATTCAAATAGAAAAAGTTGTTTAAATTGTACTAATATTTTACAATATTGCTATTGCATCTTGAATTATTTTTCACTCTGTACCAATGTTTAGCACATTAACATATATTGCATATGATGGCATATTCACAGGCAGCAAACAACAACCACAAAGATTTATTTATTCATTTTGGACTTCTTTTGGATAGTCCAGTGAGAGGGGTTAGTGGGATGAGGTCATGTTGTGGGTTGGATGCAAATCACACACCACCCTTGTGACTATGAGTTCTTTGTCCCTAATGTGTCAAGAGCAATGAGCGCTACCACTGCACCACGGCTCCAGCGAAAGATTTGTTCTGTTTAGAATATTTTGTCACATTTTTTTTTTGTAAGTTCATGGTGTATGCTGTGTTTTTCTTGTTTCCACTGCGATTACCATGTTGCAGCTCTAACATTAGCATACAGTTCAGTGGTGATGACCCCAGGTGATGCCTCTGAGGGCCCGACAGTAGAAGAGCCATGTGACCTTCCCTCAATGCTCTTTTTTTCCGGCCTCCCTCAGTGCTTCCTGTGACTCACTCTGAACCCCCCCCCCCGGTGTCATTCTTAGCAGAATAATGGCAGTAAATCCAATAAAACTGCACACAATGGAGCTTAAATATAGCCTTTATTAAGTGCATGTTTTACTAATCTATTTAACTGAGCAGTGCAACAGGATTTCACGCGTATTGACCAGACACAGACTGTTGAGCTGTTTGTTGACAGACACTGTAAAATAACTGTGTGCTGCAGTGTGCAAATAACAAGCAGATCCCTGCATAATAGCACTGAGAAATAACATTATTGGGATAGTTCCCCAAAAAAGAAAATTCTTGCATCATCATGGCACCTTCATGGACTTTGTTTTGGACAATATTTCAGTTGTAATGGTCAACATGAAATAAAGAGCGATGTCTAACTTGTGAACGATTTGTTCTTTTGAGATTTATTCTTTACCAGTGAATTGGTTGATCTAGTTCACAAAACCAGGCTGAATGATTCATTCAAAATCAGAGTTAGCTATCTATATTTACATGCAGCCAAATAATCCGTTAGTAATCTGATTGATGGCTCAATCTGACTTAAAATCCTTCTACACCTCAATCCATCTGATTGAGCTCGATCACAATTAAATTTGAATCAGATTGGAAGGGGTGGTGTAAACCTGAAATAATCTGATCAATTAGAAACAAATTAATCATTTAAAGGGCTAGTTCACCCAAAAATTAAAATTCTGTCACTAATTACTCAACCTCATTTCGTTCCAAACCCATAAGACTTTCGTTCATCTTCGGAACACAAATGAAGATCTTTATAATGAAATCCAAGAGCTTTCAGAATATTCTTCATGTGTTCCGAAGATGAACGAAAGTCTTATGGGTTTGGAACGACATGAGGTTGAGTAATTAATGACAGAAATAAATTTTTTGGGTGAACTATACCTTTAAACTTTAAACGCTTGAATTGGCTACTTTCTCAATCGGATTTAAAAATACCTTGCGCACATGCTCAGGGCCATGGTACTGTATATGCCAGGTGTCTTTTTAGATGTCATCAAGGATAAAATGACAATTATACTCACAATAGCTCCGGTGACATTATGGCGTTGGCTTCCTCCGGTTCCGAATGTGGCGACTGGCACTGCGTATGCGCTGAAGTTTTGTTTGGAATACATGTAATGTACAAGTAAACAAATATGTGAATTGTATTGGAATTGATTGGAAATTCAGGGTTCCCTTTCGAGGGAACTTAACACTGCGTCGATAAAATCGACTCTTTGGGGACGCTCCCTAAGCGTGCGCCTCTGAAGTATGAATGAAACTAATCCAATCCTGATTGGTGTTGCGTCGTGACGTAACATGTGACGGCATACCTGGAAGTATAAAAGTGACGCTGTCACAACACACACTAGCTTTCGCTCTTCAGCAAGCGCTCTGTGTTGAAACTGTCTGTCTTATTTGGTGTTGTTTGTCAATCAGTTGATCAGAATGGCCAGCGAACAATTTAAAAGATGTGTGCATCCTTGCCCTCGTTTTATTACGGGTGGGGATACACATGCTTTGTGTATGAATTGTTTGGGAACGCAGCATGCACAAGCAGCTCTTGAGGGAGCTGTTTGTGCAGACTGTGAAGCACTTCCTATTAGAGTGCTGCGCTCTCGGCTGGCGTGCTTTGATGAGCACGGTCAGGCTCGCGTTCCCCGGCGCGGCGATTTAGATCGCGGGGTTCGCAGCGGGATCTTGCAGATGAGAATGAGACTGCTGCGGCACTTTCTCATTCTTCGTCTGAGGATCCCGTAGCCCCTGAGAGTGGTACAGGAGCCCGCATCGCGGCTTCTCCTGCCCACGATCAGGTCCCAATGCTTGAGCTCTCTGCTTCCGAGGAAGTGGATGTGCTCAGTATTGATGCGGATGACCGTGATTTGGGCGCGCCAGTTCACGGCCAAAGCTATGAGGAGCTGGTAGAGGTTGTGACACGTGCTGTGGCCAGACTTAACATCAGCTGGCCACATGATGAGCAGGGAACGCAAGTGAAAAGCAAGCTTGATGAGCGTTTCCTGCAGCACAGGTCACAACCTCAGCGCCGGGCTAACTGTTTTCCCCAAATCTTCAAATAAAGAGATAGAAACTCTCCTGGGAAAAACCCTACTCTTTTTCATATCTAATCACATTCATTAAATGATTATGTGAATGTGGTGGGTGTGAGATGGGCGGGTTATGGCAAGAAGCTGTAAATGGAGGAAGCTTTAGTGAGCTATCTTTCTCCTGATGTGGCATCTTCGCTTAAAGTCGCGGCGCTGCCCAACAATCGTGCAGGGACACCTCTGCACTGGTTGGCCGGGCTTATATGGCGGTTGGTTCAGGCTGGTACGTTCCTGTACTCTAAGACGATTTTACAGGCGTACCATGGCACTAAACGTACCATAGCTTATTGTAGCAGTTATGATGGTTGAGAGACATTAGTGGATTAATTTGTCTGGTATAAAAAAAAGGGAAGACAAATATTTTCTGCTGAACGCTCCGCTATCACCTTCTGGCCTGTTCTCCGACGCCGTAACTTCAATCGTGGACAGGTTTATGAATACATTTTTTTTTTTAAATATATAAAAAAAAAAAATATATATATAAAACTATATATGTTGTCCCGCCGTTTTTGAACGTTCGGGCTACATCGATTTCCAGCGAACGCACACCGTGGCGTTCACCCCAAGAGCTTGCAACCGGGCACGAACTATGGTCACAAAATTTTTCTAGACTTTTTCCTGCCGGTCATCTGCTTCAGGAAGTCAAGAATAGTGCTCGAGAAACACCCGAGGCCGCTCCCAAGGGGCTGGTTCCCTTAGTAGATTTTGTAGAATGGCAACGCCTTCCAATTATCTATATGGGTCCTGAATATTTTTAAATATGGGTACGGACTGCAGTTCGGTTACCGACCTCCCAGCTTTGTTGGGGTCGTACCGACCGCAGGGGTTCCAGAACAGGCTTGGGTTATGGAACAAGAACCAGCAGCCATATCACCCTGTGGCCCAAGACTGGTTGCCCACTGAAGCTAAGCAGGGCTGAGCCTGGTTAGTACCTGGATGGGAGACCTCCTGAGAAAACCAGGTTGCTGCTGGAAGAGGTGTTAGTGAGGCCAGCAGGAGGTGCTCACACTGTGGTCTGTGTGGGTCCTAACGCCCCAGTGTAGTGACGGGGACACTATACTGTCAAAGAGCACCTTCCTTCGGATGAGACGTTAAACCGAGATCCTGACTCTCTGTGGTCATTAAAAATCCCATGATGTCCTTCGAGAAAGAGTAGGGGTGTAACCCCGGCATCCTGGCCAAATTTGCCCCTTGGCCTCTGTCCATCATGGCCTCCTAATCATCCCTATATACTAATTGGCTTCATCACTCTGTCTCCTCTCCACCAATAAGCTGGTGTGTGGTGGGCGTTCTGGCGCAATATGGCTGCCGTCGCATCATCCAGGTGGATGCTGCACATTGGTGGTGGTTGAGGAGATTCCCCCCTACCATATGTGAAGCGCTTTGAGGTCCCAGAAAAAGCGCTATATAAATGTAACGAATTATTATTATTATTATTACAAGAGGTACAGACTCTACTGGAGTTAAGGGGCCATAGAGAGTGTTCCCCTACCAGATAGAAAGTCCAGGTGTTACAGCCGGTACTTTTTAGTTCCAAAGGAGGATGTTGGACTGAGGCCAATTTTAGATCTAAGGCTATTGACTTGTTCTTTGAGGAGATCCAGGTTCAAAATGCTTACAATTTCCATTATCGGAAACCAAATCAGATCCGAGGACTGGTTTGGCATGGTAGATCTAAATGTTGGGGCTGTCCACTCAGTTGCAGGGCAACCGATGTTGTTCTTGCAGCGGGGCCCGGAAACGATGTGTATTGGCCGCCGTCTATGACGCTTCGGGCCGCATCATTTTCCAGGGAACGCACTCTGCGTCGTCTGTCCTCGAAAAATAAAAGACGAGCATCAGTTATGGTCACGAAAACCGTATCGACTACAGCCTGCCGGTCTTCCGCTTCAGGCAGTCGAGAAGGGTGCTCGGAAACCACCAGAGGCCAGTCTCGAGAGGCTGGTTCTCTTAGATCGGGTTCTTCCGTTCGGCCTAGCACTCTCTCCCCGCATGTTCATGTGTAGGTTTATGGATGCGACTCTGGCTCCACTGAGGCTTCAGGGCATCCGTATACTGAATTACTTCGACGACTGGCTCTTATTGGCCCAGTCTCGAGGAATGGCAGTTCGGCATTGAGATGTCGTCCTTGGCCAAAATTAGAATCGGGGGTTGAGACTCAGCACTAAGAAAAATGTGTTGGAACCAGCTCAGAAGACTGCTCTTCTGGGCATGAAATGGAATTCGGTTACAACGCAGGCACGTATGTCTCCCGCTCGTATCGAATCCATCCTGGCCATGGTGTCCGGGATAAAGCTAGGCCAGGCCATCACTGTAAAGCAGTTTCAAAGACTGCTGGGCCTCATGATAGCGACATCCAACATTATACATTTGGGCCTTCTACACATGAGGCCCCCTTCAGTGGTGGCTGAGAGCCAGGGGTTTTTCCCTCAAGGGGAATCTGTTCCGTATAATCAGAGTTACGCGCAGATGCCTTCGTTCTCTGGTAATTTGGAAGAAACCTTGGTTCCTATCCCAAAGGCCAGTGCTGGGAGCGTCATGTCGCCGGAAAACCGTTTCGACGGACGCCTCCCTCACTGGCTGGGGCGCGGTCATAGACGGCCGCTTTGCCAGGGGTCTGTGGCAGGACCATCATCATTCTTGGCATATAAACTGCCTAGAGATGTTGGCTGTGTTCAGGGCTTTGAGGAGCTTCCTCCCAGACATCAAAGGTTACCATGTCTTAGTACGATCAGACAATACGTCTGTGGTAGCTTATCTGAACCGACAAGGGGGATTCAGATCGCACCCTCTGTGCAGATTGGCGCATCAGATTATTCTTTGGTCCCAGGGGAAAATACTCTCTATCAGAGCAATGTATATTCCGGGGGTTCAGAATCAGGGGGCAGACATCCTGTCGAGGCAGGGGCTGAGGCCCGGGGAAATGAGACTTCATCCAGATGTGGTGAGGTCAATATGGGAGAGGTTTGGACCATTGGAAGAGGATCTGTTTGCGTCTCGAGAGACGTCCCACTGTCCACTTTGGTTCTCCCTCACACATCCAGCCCCGCTGGGGTTGGATGCCATGGTACAGGCCTGGCCGAGGCTTCGCCTGTACGCATTTCCCCCAATCGCTTTGCTCCCGGGAGTCCTGGAGAGGGTCTGTCAAGAGGGCATCAGTCTACTTCTGGTTGCCCCTAGGTGGTCGACCCGAGTATGGTTTTCAGACATAATATCACTCCTGATAGCTCCGCCATGGCAGATTCCTCTGAGGAGGGATCTGTTGTCCCAGGCAGAGGGCACAATCTTCCACCCTCACCCAGAGCTGTGGAAGCTGTGGGTCTGGCCTCTGAGGGGGTTCAGTACCTAAATGCTGGTCTATCAGCTGGAGTAGTTGAAACCATACTTAGCTCTAGGGCTCCATCTACTAGGAGATTATATGGCCTCAAGTGGAATGTGTTTTTCACTTGGTGTAGAGAACATGAGTTAGATCCAGTCAACTGCCCGGTGGCTTCAGTTCTGGAGTTCCTTCAAGATCGTTTCTCTGCGGGTCTCTCCCCTTCCACGCTTAAGGTGTACGTGGCTGCCATTGCGGCTTTCCACTCACCTTTAGGTGATGGGCCTCTGGGGAGGCACCAGTTGGTCATTCGTTTTCTCCATGGTACTTGGAGGATGAGACCGGCAACCAGGTCCAGGCTTCCTGCCTGGGACCTGGCAATAGTTCTGGAAGGGTTGTCCCTGGCCCCATTCGAACCTCTACAGTCGGCTTCACCTAAGGACTTAACGCTGAAAATGGTTTTTCTCTTAGCTATTACCTCACTTAAGAGGGTGGGAGATCTCCAAGCCCTGGCAGTAACACCAGCTTGCTTGGAGTTTGCCCCTGGCAGAGTAAAAGCTTTTTTGCACCCGAGTCCGGGCTACGTGCCTAAACTTCCATCGAATACGGCTCGGTCTACAGTTCTTTAGGCATTCCATCCTCCACCTCATGTGTCAGCAGAAGAAGAGAAGCTTCATTTGCTCTGCCCCGTCAGAGCTTTGAGCGTGTACCTTGAGAGGTCCTCTTCTTGGAGAAGGTCGGACCAATTATTAGTATGTTTTGGGTCACCTAAGAAGGGGCTCCCGGCATCCAAGCAAACTATTAGTAATTGGATTGTTCAGGCTATTACTGAGGCTTACAAGGTGCGCGATTTGCCTTCACCTTTAGCCGTAAGGGCTCACTCAACTAGAAGCCATGCTTCTAGGGCCCTTCTTTCGGGAGTACCTCTACAGGAGATCTGTGAGGCAGCCGGTTGGGCTACTCCACATAGTTTTATTAGGTTCTAAAGTCTCCACCTTCCTAGTACGCCTGGCGCACACGTGCTCAGTCCTTGCTGAGTGCCTAGACAGTTTCACTCTGGGACAGGCCTATTCGGTGCGTGGCCTAGTGGGCACTCGTTCCCCAAAGAGTCGATTTTATCGACGCAGTGTTAAGTTCCCTCGAAAGGGAACGTCTCGGGTTATGACTATAACCCTTGTTCCCTGAGAAGGGAACGAGACACTGCGTCGTTCTGCCACGCCCCTTGAAGCCTTGGAGTGTCTTGCTTCATCGCGAGGCTAGTGTGTGTTGTGTCAGCGTCACTTTTATACTTCCGGGTATGCCGTCACATGTTACGTCACGACGCAACACCAATCAGGATTGGATTAGTTTCATTCATACTTCAGAGGCGCACGCTTAGGGAGCGTCCCCAAAGAGTCGATTTTATCGACGCAGTGTCTCGTTCCCTTCTCAGGGAACAAGGGTTATAGTCATAACCCGAGACGTTTTCCTCCTTCTTAAAGCTTGAAAGCTCCAATCTCAATTCACTGCAATTGTATGGAAAAGTGGGACCAACACAGTTTATCCATTAGAGGAAGAAAGAAACTGGTTGAGTAAATGATTACATTTTTTTTTTTTTTTTTGATGAAGTGATATTTAGAAAGTGTTCATTTTATCCATCTAACTCTAATCATCCATTGCTTAGAGAGTTACGAAACTCCCAATCCCTCTTTCAGTTCTGGGCCACACCGTTTGCCAAATCATGGATTCAGGACAGTTCAGAGGTTTTCAGGTCATGATTGAATTGGACCAGCTTCTAAGCAACCTTAGTCAACATACTGTAAAGCTACAATCAGATTTTCTTCTTCAGTACAACTTTCTCTCATTACTTTCTCACTCCATAACCTACTCACACTCTCACCCTCTTGCTTCATCTTCTTCGGTTCTAGCTGTTGGCCGACCACCCGCCTCGCTTGACAGAGATTAATGGTCCCAGATGAACGTGCCACACTCTTCTTTGTAGTGTTTAGCCACAACGGCTGCAATTAACAGCAGATTAATGTCCTCCTAATCAATGAGTTTACTGTTTGTGTACACTGGCACTGTGTGAGCTGGCCTGTCTCACTCAGCCACAGAAAAGCAACACTCACTATTGGGAATAGTTAAACAAAGCAAAAAAAGAGTCTTAAAAAAAACACTTAGTTTCATGTTGCTATTTCTAATGATTGAAAAAAATGGTTTGCCTTTCCCCACTTGTTTCTGTTATGAATCTGTCATCATGGTACAATAAATCTATGCCACCAGTACTGCAGTAGAACCATTTGGAGTCTTAATAATAATATTTCTATAATATTTCATTAGCATTACAATGCAAACGCCACACAAAAGCTAAAATCTCTGAATTGTAAAATGATGTAAGTCTTAGATGTTTCTTTATTTATTTGTCTATTCAAACATCTTGCATATAAGCTTCTCATCTCACTTCCAGTTTTGTCTTGGTAATGAGGTCCTACTCAAACGCTCTTCCCGTCCCTATGCCGTCTCAATAGTTTCAGCAGTTTTGAACCGTGCCGGTATCTGAACTTTCTCCTCACGGTCCATTAGATGTATGCAACAGAGAGATGAATATCAGGGGTTTGATGAAAGGGACATTTTACATGCTCTGCATCCTCGTCTTTTGTTGTGAAATGAGCGTACAGATAATGAAACCTCATGGAGGAGAAAATGCAAGTCTGTGTGGGAATTTATGGGAGGTGGAGAGGAAATGAATAGTGCTGAGGACAGAAGGAGGGAGCTGGGAGGAAGTGAACATGGAAAATGCCGAGGTAAAGGTGCTGTTTGTTGGAGGCCGGCTTCTGCATAAACTAGTCAAACTTTATTTACACACACAGTGTGTGTCTCCTGCAGAGCATTTTCTATATAAATAATCACATACATACAGTATAAAAGAGTTACAAAAAGTAAAAACTACACAGTGAAAATAAAAATAAGAATTTTTTTTTTTTTTTTAAACGTAGTTGCCAAATTAACAGTAATATTTTATTTATTTATTATATGTTTTGCATTTTAAATTACACTCTCGGTTCAGTAAGGAAGTCAGTTGTGAATCCAGTACGGCTCTGAAGTATTCACAGAATGAATCTGAATATATATTGTGAATATATTTTAACGGACTCATTGAGAGTCTTTTTGTGAATCGGACATCAAGGCTCACACTGTTTTTTCTTTAATTTACATGAAATTAAAATTTGCATTTAATTTAATTTACAGTTTAAATATATGAAGAAACTGCTTGTGGATGCTTTTTTTTCTTTTGCATTTGAGACAATGGTTTATTTGCAGTCCCAACAGAGCTCTGAGAATGGTTTTGTAAAATATTGTATTAATGTATTAAAAATACCATTTATTAATTTATTATAAGTTTTATATAACAGTTCAGTGTGGAAGTTGGTTGTGAACCCAGTACAACTTACTAAACTAATCCGATTTAAACCACTAACTCGTGAGCAAATTTAAAGCTTTTTCGTGAATCTTTCTGCCTGACTCATTAAAGTTAATCGGACATCGTGTTTGTTGTTGTTGAAATGTCGATGCACGCTGATAACAAATGCCACCTCACAAGATGATACGCAAAGAAACTGCAAATGCAAGCTGTGGCACAAAGTTTTCCTAATGAGAGTTTATATTATTTTCACAATTATTTAGAGAGAGAGATTGTACTATATATTAGCACAACTACCTCCTTGCTTGTACTTAAATCATCTCAAAACAACACAATGCTTCTGGTTCAGCTGAACATGTGAAATAATTTCTGTCTCTCTTCTATAAATATATGATGTATTTTGTGTGAATCTGTGGGAGAGGAAAACAATAGTGAAGGATCAGTATAGTTGAAGGGTAGGGGGCACAGGGAGGCATGTGTTTCCTAGACAACAGCTAGCGCTCGCCAAACAGGTCTTCCCTTATTAGTGACAATAGTGCTTGAAGTCCACTGACGTCTGTTCATGACAGCAAAGCATTTCAAAGTTGTGTGTCTGGATCGGTCCACAAAATAAAGTCTGTTTAAACAGCTGTGTGCCAACATTTTCACAATCCCTCACTACTGTCAGAGAGGATATTGATGTGTGCTGTATACACATTGATGGTAACCATGTAAACACGCAATCGGCTCCCACACTCTCATGCTGGGAGACATATTTGAGACTGTAGTTGCTTATAATCTCTGTTTCAGTCATATTTAATCAGATTATTATTAGTAAATTAAGCAAATTAAGCTGTAAATGAATACATAGGTTCCAGGATGCTCTAGCATCTTGAATGATGTCTTCATCTGGCTGTTTGTTGCTCATTTCAAGGCTTGGATGACTGTCTGCAGCAGTACATTAAGAACTTTGAGCAGGAGAAGGTGGGCGGTGAACAGCTGTTGAGAATCACACATCAGGAGCTTGAAGATCTGGGTGTTTCTCGAATCGGCCACCAGGAACTTATTCTGGAGGCTGTGGACCTGCTTTGTGCACTGGTGAGCACATACGCAAACACACAAACACAGGTGCATTGTGTTCTCAACAAACACAAATTGTATCTGCTTTACAGAGTAAATGAGTTTTATAGCATTATGTTTCGCTTTATTTTGCTGGTGTTATGTTTTTATAATAACATAACTGAAACGGTATAATAGCAATTACAAGATGCGTAGTTATGGTTCTGGATGCAGATTGGTGAATACAGTGTTCCAGCTATGTTATATTCCATGATTTAGGGCCAGATTTACTAAACAGGGCAAATTAGTATGAGAGCGTAATTTCTAAAAATGTGCGGATGGGAGTGAAAAGTTATGCGCGCGATCCACTGACGACACGCAAATTAAAGAACACAGTCAAATCATTTCCATAATGACCAGCACAATCTATCAAGAGCAGTGCAAACTAGCGTCTGGTTTAAGACATGGTTTTTTGGGCTGTAAATAATGGCGCAAATACCAGTAAATTGACCAGCGCAAACCTTAGTAAATCACCTTGCATGATTCATTTAAATACTCTCCTCCCATAAATTTTGCATATGCACAATGGTATATGCATATGCAATAAGGTCAGCTGCAAAAATAACCCAGTCCACGCCTTTTCAGCGCTAATTTTTCACTGCTTGTCTTTTGTAAATCCTGACAGTAGTGTTTTTAATGCCAAAAGAGGGTTTGCGCTGGCTCAAGCTGTTAGTAAATCTGTTATGTAAGCTGTATTATGTACATTTATTACATCCACCCTGTTCAATAGATCAGGGGTTTTGAAAAAAGTAAAAAGTTTTTTTTATTTGAAATTCTTTAAATAAAATTAAAAAGCAAAAAATTAATAAAAGGTTCAAATATACAGAATTTCATATTATTACTTTTTCATTCTGCTTTCTAAAGACTGGTCAGAAATCATGAGAGGAATTTTATTTTCTATTCGCAGCCATAGTTTAAAGTTTTTCTTCAGGTTTATGCTTCTAAAAGTATCCTGATAGTGGATAGAAAAAGTAAATATATTTTTCTAAATATTTTTCCATGTAATATTTACACAGATTTATAATATAAAATTTTTTCTTACTATATATTTTTTGACATGTCAATTAAGATCTAAATTATGCATATTTTCATGCCCAAATCACTTAACCCAAATCACTTAACCACTATGTTATTTTTATTCCTGATGCACCTGACCCTGTTTTTCCCATGCTGCCTCTATGTTTATGGTAATTGCATCCTGTGCAATTTATTATAGCCAAAACAAACACTTTAAATCCTTGAAAATCCCTCCATTCCCCACTGTCATCCTGCACACAGTTTCCAGGCTGTTCTGATGGGGTACAAGAGAAATAAGGACGCTTATGCAGAAGGAGGGAAAGAGAGGTGGAGCGACTGAAAGATTGTGTGGGCAGAGTGGGTAGAAAAATCTGCAGCAGTCGGGTGAGAGCAGGAAAACAAATTAAAACAGGAGAGAAAGGCTCTGAGGGAGAGTGAAGAAAAGTGTGAGAGAAGGAACACAGCAGTCCTGAGCGGATGAAGGAAGAGGGCAGAAAAAGGAGGGTGAATGGGGGTATATTAGCCACTGCCTTTGCAAACTGGCCCCCTGTATTCCTCTTATTTGTTCCCACCATTTGTTATGCCATGTGCTTAAGCCCAGCTAGTCCCTGAAAGCTTCTTATGTAATGCTTCTCTGGGTTTGTCCAACATGGAGCCCTGCTGCATTAAATATGATTACTCATCTATCCCTCATGCTGGTTCCATTGCATGATAGATCCCCACTGGCTTTTGTGTGCAGCAAGGCATTCTGGGAGATCCGTACTATGTCGTGTCATGTGGAGTATAGGCCGTAAGGGGGTACGGCCTATACGCCCCCCCCCCCCAGTAGTGATGTGTCGTTCATGAACGATTCATTCATTTTGAACGAATCTTTAATATGACTCGGGACTACCGAGTTGTCTCAGAGAGTGATTCGTTCATTTTGTGTTGACCACGCAGGCGCATTGCGCAACATATGGTTTCTGAATCTGAATCTGTACTGGAAATGATTAGTTCATCTCTCTCGAGTCTTCGGGTTCGGGACGGGTCCGAGTCTTTCGTTCTTCCTGTCAGTCCCATAGAGGCTATGCTGTCAGTACCGGAAAGAGTAATGATTAGTTCATATTTCGAGTCTCCAGTTCGGGTTCGGCCGGGTCCGAGTCTTTCGTTATTTCTGTCAGTCCTATAGAGACTATGCTGTCAGTACCGGAAAGAGTAATGATTAGTTCATCTTTCGAGTCTCGAGTTCAGCCGGGTCCGAGTCTTTCGTTCTTCCTGTCAGTCCCATAGACTATGCTGTCTGTACCGGAAAGAGTAATGATTGGTTCATTTTCTGAGTCTTCGGGTTTGAGTCCTTCGTTCTTTTGTCACGTGACTTGTCACCGTTTTGAATAGCCTACTAATTCACAACCTTTTTACAAACAAGCACATAGTTGATGTATAATATAATAGTAGTTAATTAATGTATAATATATAATAAAACACACCACAGATGCACAAGAAACATTTAGAAAAGAGACGAACTGGGACAATAATAAGATGGAACTTTTATTTTTCAGAAAATGTTTATTTCACATATTTTGTATTTTAATTCCTAAATATAAAACAATATACAATTCAGACGCAGTCAATAATACGAATCTAATGTTGTATTTGATGCGAAATACCAGCGGTCACGTGACAAAAGAACGAAAGACTCATCCCCGAAGACTCGAAGAAAATGAACTAATCATTTCTCTTTCCGGTACTGACAGCATAGCCTCTATGGGACTGACAGGAAGAACGAAAGACTCGGAAGCCGAACCCGAACTCAAAAGATGAACTAATCATTACTCTTTCCGGCCCTGCTGTATCACACACGGCACGGCCCAGCAGACAGCACAGATCAGAGTCAGACACTGACGAGTCGACAACGTCTCGAGACACGAAAGGAGGAGAACAAACCTGATAAATATGAAGTTGCAAAGGAAAGAACGTCTCGGATCAGGAGGTGAGGTGAACTAACAGAATCAGACTGCAATAGCCTGAACTTAAGACCCAACAACTAATCAATTAATACAAATTTCGGTTTCTTATAATTTGGGTTTGGCTGCATTAACCTATAGTTTATTTTTATTATTTTTTACAAATTTAATCAACATTTTCATAAAAGATGTGTTAGGATATTTAACATGGCATTTTAATTATATTATGCTGAAATGAACGAAATGACTCGAAAAAAGATTCGTTCATTTTGCTGAACGAGACTCAAAGATCCGAGTCAGTAAAATTATCGTCTCGGTTACGTATGGTAACCCTCGTTCCCTGAGTAGGGAACGGAGACGTCTCGTCGGAGGAGTTTCCAACGAATTGGGATCACGCTAGGGAGACCAATTGCCTTCGAGTGAATTAAAACGAGCCAATAAATATTGGCATGCGGGATTTGCATTCCGCGTCCCGCCTGTCAATGCGGGTATAAAAGCGGAAGTGAGCGCACACACATTTGCTTTACGCTGAGGAGCCGGACGGTGTCCAGTCCTCCGCGAAGGTACAGCAAGCATGGCGACGGGACGAGACGTCTCCGTTCCCTACTCAGGGAACGAGGGTTACCATACGTAACCGAGACGTTCCCTTTCGTATGGGAACTCCTACGTCTCGTCGGAGGAGTTTCCAACGAATTGGGATCCCAAATAAAACGCCATGGTGCTGGCCCCTTCCAGCGCCCAGCTGAGCTCCCCGCCAAGCAGTTTCATCTTTAGGGCGGGGGCTAGCTAGGAAGAAATCACACTGCTGTTCCGCAAGACCCGCTCAGAGGATTTGGATAACACTGGGGAAACGTGCCCATGTGGGAACGTTGCGGAGCCCCCGGCCAGCCTGAAGGGAGGCACTGAATACACATATGAACTAGCCCGTAGGGTAGTAAAACATATGGGAGTCCTCGAGGTAGTCCCAGCCCGTAGGGTGGGGAGCATACTCAGCAAGGACGACAGAGTGAGTCTGTCGAGGGGAAGACACGGGGCTAGCCCGTAGGGTAGCAGGAACGTGGAAAATGAGCACGAGGAAGTCATCGTGAAGGTCACCCAGTCTACTAGCAACTTCTTAAGAGAGTTAATAGACCTAGCATCAGGCGGTCCGCCACGCCTGATGCCGAGGGGTGATGAAGGAGCTCAGAAGGTTAGCCGTTTGTTGGGGAACCAAGGAGCAAAAAGGCGCACGGATCCAGCTCATAAGGCGGAATGGCGCAGCAAGCCGACAGAACCTATTCCCTCGCGCCACTGACCGTAGCGAGTAAACGGGAGGAAACCAGTTCAACACGTAAGCTATAAAATCTGGCAAACGTGTTAGGTGTCGCCCAGCCCGCAGCTCTGCAGATATCTGTCAGCGAGGCGCCTTGCACCAATGCCCAGGAGGAAGCAACACTCCTAGTGGAGTGAGCCGTCAACCTGGGAGGGCAAGGCATGTCCTGGGATTCATAAGCCCGGACGATAGCATCCACTAGCCAGTGGGCTAACCTCTGCTTGGAGACAGCCTTCCCCTTCTGCTGGCCTCCGTAACAGACGAAGAGCTGCTCTGAGGTCCTGAAGCTTTGCGTTCTGTCCACATAACAACGTAGAGTACGTACGGGACAGAGAAAAGCCAGGGCTGGGTCTGCCTCCTCCACGGGCAGCGCTTGCAGGTTCACTACCTGATCTGCAAATGGAGTGGTAGGAACCTTGGGCACATATCCGAACCGGGGTCTCAGAACCACGTGAGAAAGGCCCGGTCCGAACTCTAGGCACGATTCGTTGACCGAAAAAGCCTGCAGATCCCCGACCCTCTTGAAGGAAGCTAGAGCCAATAGAAGAGCAGTCTTTTCAGACAAAACTTTTAACTCTATGTCATTTAAGGGCTCAAATGGGGGCCTTTGAAGCGCTCTCAGCACGAGGGCTAAGTCCCAAGAGGGTACAGGGTGCAAATTACGAGGAGGATTTAACCTCCTAGCACCCTTAAGGAATCTGATGATCAGGTCGTGCTTCCCTAACGACTTCCCGTCGATCACATCATGATGGGCAGCTATTGCGGCCACATATACTTTGAGGGTGGAGGGAGACAGCCTTCGCTCCAACCCGTCTTGTAAAAAGGAAAGCACGACACTGATCGGGCAAGTTCGGGGGTCTTCCCGGCGGGAAGAGCACCAAACGACGAACAGGTTCCACTTCAACGCATAGAGGCGCCTCGTAGAAGGGGCTCTAGCGGAAGCGATGGTATCTACCACGGCCTGTGGTAGGCCATCTAGAACCTCCGCGTCCCGTCCAGGGACCAGACATGAAGTCTCCACAGGTCTGGACGCGGGTGCCAAAGAGTGCCCCGTCTCTGAGAAAGCAGATCCTTCCTCAGAGGAATGGGCCAAGGAGGTGCTGTCGCAAGGAGCATGAGTTCCGGGAACCAGGTCCGGTTGGGCCAGTACGGCGCAACTAGCAAGACCTGCTCCTCGTCCTCCCTGACTTTGCACAGTGTCTGTGCGAGAAGGCTCACTGGGGGAAACGCATACTTGCGTGGGCCCCGGGGCCAGCTGTGTGCCAGTGCATCCGTGCCGAGGGACCCTGCGGTCAGGGAATAGAACAACTGGCAATGGGTCGTGTCCGGAGAGGCAAACAGATCTATCTGAGCGGCTCCGAAGATTCCCCATATCAGCTGAACCACCTGGGGATGGAGTCGCCATTCTCCCGGAAGGGGCGGCTGCCGTGAGAGCTCGTCGGCTGCACGGTTGAGCACACCAGGGACGTGAATGGCCCGAAGCGACCTCAGATGCTTCTGACATAGGAGGAGATGGCGGACGAGTCGCGACATACGACGGGAGCGTAGACCCCCTTGATGGTTGATGTACGCCACGGTCGCAGTGCTGTCCGTACGGACCAGTACATGCCTGTGCAGAAGCAGCCCCTTGAGGCGGCACAAGGCTAAGTGTACTGCTTGCAACTCTAGGCAATTGATGTGCCAATGCAGCTGAGGCCCCGTCCACAGACCTGAGACTGCATGCCCGTTGTACGTGGCCCCCCATCCGCTGGCAGAGGCATCCGTGAAAACCACAGCATGCCTGGACACCTGGACTAAGGGTACTCCGGCCCGTAGAAAGGCAGGGTCCGACCAAGGACTGAAGGTTTGGCGACAGTGCGGGGTAATGTTGACCCGGAACGTGCCGCTCTGCCACGCCCATCTCGGGACTCGATCGTGAAGCCAGCGCTGAAGCGGTCTCATATGCAACAGACCGAGCGGCGTAACTGCGGCTGCGGCTGCCATATGCCCCAAGAGCCTCTGAAATTGCTTCAGTGGGACCACTGACCTGCCTCGAAAAGACCTGAGGCAGTTGAGCACTGACTGGACGCGCTCCTCTGTGAGGCGCGCAGTCTGACTGACCGAGTCCAACTCCATACCGAGATAAGAGATCCTCTGCGTGGGGCAGAGTTTGCTCTTGTCCCGGTTGACCTGAAGTCCCAACCGGCTGAGGTGCCGGAGCACCAGGTCCCTGTGATCGCACAACAGATCTCGTGAGTGAGCTATTATCAGCCAGTCGTCGAGATAGTTGAGAATGCGAACGCCATTTTCTCTCAAGGGAACAATGGCCGCCTCCACGACTTTCGTGAAGACGCGGGGCGACAGGGCCAAGCCGAAGGGTAGGACCTTGTACTGATATGCCTGACCCTCGAACGCAAACCGAAGAAACGGCCTGTGTCGAGGCAGAATCGAGACATGAAAGTACGCGTCCTTCAGGTCGATCGCTGCAAACCAATCCTGGGGACGGATGCACTCGAAGATGCGTTTCTGCGTAAGCATCTTGAATGGGAGCTTGTGAAGGGCCCGATTCAAAACACGCAGATCCAGGATTGGTCGTAACCCACCGCTTTTCTTGGGTACAATGAAGTAAGGGCTGTAGAACCCAGACCTCATCTCGGCTGGAGGGACCGGCTCGATCACGTCCTTCGCCAGCAGGGCAACGATCTCTTTCCTCAGGACAGGGGCGTCGCCACTCCGCACTTGGGTGAAGAGGACACCCCTGTACCTGGGAGGCCGGCGGGCAAACTGAATTGCATAGCCGAACCGGATGGTGCGAATGAGCCACCTGGACGGTCTCGGAAGCGCTATCCAGGCTTCGAGAGACTGAACCAAAGAGCCCACTCGGACCACCAGCGTACCCGCGGGGGGGCAGCGAGGTGGAAGGCAGGGACCCGCCCTCGGAGGCATTGTTGCGGCCGAAGGTGGGGTCTGTGTGTGTGTGGTGCAACACTTACCTGCCCCCACCGGGGGGCAAACAGCAGGGAATGCCCATCTTTCTCTGGGGCGTTCGACTGCTGAGTGTCCCGTGGCGAAGGTCGGAGGGGAAACGAGGAGCGAGGCTGAGGGGCGTCGAGTCCTGGCTTCCACGCCTCCTTGGCCAACGACAGACGAAAGTGATGAGGCCGGGGCGGCATCACTGGCATCTGAGCGCTGGAGCGAAGGGAATGCGAGTGGCGAGGCAACGTGGCGGCGCACACAGACATTCTCGCCTTCTTCGACGGAGGAGACTGAGAGTGACGAGGCAATTGAGCGTCGTTCTTGACTGCCAGTCTCGACCGTGGGTGACCCAGAGGAAATGGAAACTGCTCTTTTATTGAGAATTTGGGTACCGCTGACCGCGGGGTCAGCGGCGGAACAGAAACAAAGGGAAACAAAAGATTCTCCACCCGGCCCTCCTCCGGGGGAAGGAGAGGTGCAGAGGTCCTCTCCCGAAGAGCAGCAACCACGTCCTCTGGGTGGCCCGTCTCAGGGTCGCTTACCTCTCCTCTTGCCGGGGGGTTTAGACGAGGCCTGAGCAGGCTGCGCATCTCTCCTACGGCCGGCACCCTGTCGTTTAGCGGGCTGCTGCTTGGGCTGGGCAGGGGCGGAGGCGGCGGCAGGAGGGCGCCCTCGGCGACGAGCAGCTGGAGGCGCGACCGTCGGAGGCGGGGCAGCCCTAGCCCGCTTCCGAGGCATGATGTGTTCGATCAACTCCGACTGCTTCTGGGCGGGGTAGAACTGTTGGGCGAAGTTCTCCACCACATCGCCGAAGAGGCCACCCTGGGATATGGGGGAAGCAAGGAACTTATTTTTGTCCGAGTCCTTCATATCCGACAGGGTGAGCCATAGATGTCGTTCCTGGACCACAAGAGTGGACATCGCTCGACCCAGGGAACGCGCGGTGACTTTCGTCGCCCGTAGGGCAAGGTCCGTCGCCGTGCGCAGCTCTTTGAGCACCCCCGGGTCGACACCACCCTCCTGCATGTCACATAGCGCCTGGGCCTGGTAGACCTGCAGGAGCGACATGGCATGCAGGGCAGAGGCAGCCTCTCCACACGCAGTGTAGGCCTTTCCAGTCAGACTGGAAGAGAACCTACAAGCGCGGGAGGGGAGCGAAGGGTTACCCCGCCAGGAGGAAGCGGAGGTGGGACACAGTTGCATCGCCACCGCGCGCTCCACTGGGGGGATGCCTTCGTACCCCAGGGCTGCTCCGCCATCGAGAGTGGTGAGGGAGGAGGAGGGAGTCAACCTCAGTCTAGCCGACAGGGGGTTCCACCAAGATTTCGTCACCACCTCATGCACCTCCGGGAAGAAAGGAACCGGAGCGGTGCGCTGAGTAGCAGCACGAGCCGCCCCGAGATACCAATCGTCGAGCCGAGACGGTTCGGGACGCGGTGGAGGGTTCCACACGAGCCCGACCTTCTCGGCCGCCCGGGCGAGCATAAGTGTCATCTCCGGGTCAGGCTCGGACAACACTACCCCACCCGAAGGGGGCAATGCAGCCGAGTCGTCATCCCCAGATCGCGACTCATCTCCCTCCGATGCCTCGATCGACATCTGATCCTCCGGAGGGGCCCCGAAGGAAACGACTGGAGCCACACGTGATGACCCAGCACGCTCCTCCGAAGACCCCAGTGGTACGGCTGAAGAGGAGTGGGATGTCCGAGGGGGTCTTTCACCCGGCAGATCATTCCTCACTGTAACCCTCAGACCACCGATGGGATCAGCCGAAGTAGCTTTCTTCTGGAGTGAACCAGAAGAACAACTAGATCGGGGGATCTCCAACGGGACTCCCCCTCTGGTGAGGGATCGCAGTCTCAGTCTCAACACCGTGATGGTCATGTTCCCGCAATGAGAACATGACTCATCCACGAACGCTGCTTCAGCGTGCGCGAGGCCCAAGCACGTGACACAGCGATCGTGACCATCGGCCATCCGTCATCCTTAAAAGGACGCGAACTTCACTCGTGTTGCTCTTTCAGAAAAGAAACGCTCTCTTATTGTGTCGAGACACACAGGGACCAACGCGGCGACACAGCGGGGAAACTGCAAGCCCGCTGCGCGCACTCAACCAAATACCAGCTGTTACAACAGCTCTTTGAAAACAAGGCAGATCGCGTGAAGCAACAGCTGACACCGGGAGATCGCGAAGATCACTGAAGCGCCGTCACACCAACACAGAGAGGCTCTTCCTGGAACAGCAGACTCGTTGAGCGTGAAGATATCAAACCAATCTTTGTAGCTCATCACTCAGAGGACACAAAGTTCGGCTCCGAAGCTAAAAGCAAATGTGTGTGCGCTCGCTTCCGCTTTTATACCCGCATTGACAGGCGGGACGCGGAATGCAAATCCCGCATGCCAATATTTATTGGCTCGTTTTAATTCACTCGAAGGCAATTGGTCTCCCTAGCGTGATCCCAATTCGTTGGAAACTCCTCCGACGAGACGTAGGAGTTCCCATACGAAAGGGAATGATCCGAACTTCCCACTACTACCCCCCAGTTATAGCTAGAAAAATTTTGCATCTTGATAAAAAAATATGCTCTGTACGACCTCATAACATTTTTACTTGTTAGTGATGTCCATCAGATTTCATCTGTTTCTCCACTGATGGAGAAATTTAGCGTTCCAATCAAAAATCAGGTTGATTAAATGTTGATAAAAATAAATATAAATCAATGGAGACACACAATGACATATAAACACTACCGTTCAAAAGTTTGGGTTCTGTAAGATTTTGAAAGAAATTAATAGTTCTAATCTGTAAGGACAAATTTTAATGGATCAAAAGTGACAGTAGAGACATTTATAATGTTACAAAAAATGTTTATATCTCAAATAAATGCTGTTGTTTTGAACTTTATATTTATAAAAAAAGGAAAAAATGCATCACAGTTTCCACCAAAAAATTAAGCAGCACAACGTTTTATTAATATTAATATTGATAATAATAAGACTTTTTTCTTGAGCAGCATATTAGGACAATTTCTGGGGGATCATGTGACACTGAAGACTGGAGTAAAGATGCTGAAAATTCAGCATTGCCATCACAGGAATAAATGACTATAATGTATTTTTTTTTTATATATTAACATAGAAAACAGTTATTTTAAATTATAATTATATTTCACAATATTACTGTTTCTATTGTATTTTAGGTTGAATAAATTCAATTTTGTTGAGCATAAGAGACTTCTTTCAAAAACATTAAAAAAAATCGTACTGCGACCCCAAACTTTTGAACGGTAGGCCTATGTATATTGATGTATTCATATATTTTTATAGCAAGGTATTTATTAAGTTTCACTTGAACTATGATGTTAAGTTCACGTTAATGTTGCGTGGGTTGTGTACCTTTAAGGGACCCTTTTCTCCCTTTCCATTTTATTTCCTCCATTATTTAAAACCACTCAAACTACTTTTTTCCCAGTGAACTTGGACTGCATCACAGAGTGCCTATGACCTTGCCTTTACCTTCCACCGTTTCATTTACATTTACATCCATATTTAATCGTTCAGCAGATGCTTTTATCCAAAGCAACTTACAAATGTGGAACATCACAAGCAATTTGTCACACAAGAGCCAATAATATATACAGTACCACATTGCAGAGTTTCAAGAGTAAGCTACAAGCTGGAGCATAAGTGAAAATTTAAAAAAGTTTATTTATAGGACATGCCTTTTTTATCATCATAGTTTAAGTTTCTTCAGCTCTTTCTTGGAGGTTGTGATGGTCTTTCTTGCTCTTTCTTATTCAGAACTATGGACTAGAGACAGAGAACCTGAAGACTCTGACCCATAAGTTGAACGCATCAGCCAAGAACCTGCAGAACTTCATAACGGGCCGGCGGAGGGGCGGTCACTATGACGGCAGAGCCACCCGAAAACTTCCCAATGACTTTCTGACCTCTGTAGTGGACCTCATCGCTGCCGCCAAGAGCCTGCTGGCTTGGTTGGATAGGTTAGTCCTGCAAAGAGGCGCAAACACAGCCCACACTCAACACAGTGCAGCTGCATATATAGTGGCCCTAAAAGTATTGTTCCCTAGTGAAAAATAAATATACTGAATTGTATTTAAAATAGATTTATTTCATGATAGGTATACTAAAAATAGTTTGACATGCCTATGTACTAACTGAAAATACACTATAAATGTAATTAATTCATGCTTTCATTAAGCATACAAACTTAGTGCACTACAAATTCATTTGTAAAGTAGTACCTTTTACAAATGCAATTTCTTCAACAGCTTCAAGTTTAACGCACTTTCATGTTCTATACAGTTTCGCGTTTATTTTCACGCACCGCTTACTGCGCCTATATTGAGACTTTTCTCTGCGATTCGCAGTCTTTAAATCCAAATAATTTGTGCTGTCATTGATGGAGAAATCGGTTTGCTTATAGCAGTATTTGTAACAGTATAGAAAGAACACAAAGTAACCCCAGTTTTGCATAATGTTCCATACTCTTTTAGTGTAATTGAATTGCAATTGTAATGTCACCAAAATACATTTGAAGTTTATGCTGAGTGAATTTTGCACATCAAAATTTAAATACAAGAGTAGATACTGTATTTAAAGTGTACTTAAGTATACTTTGAATAGTTTCACTTTAGCACAAACAAGTATATTTAATACAACTTTAGTTGAACTGCAGCACTGCTTTTGGACAACTATTTTAGTACAACATTAGTTGTTCCAATTTAACAGACCACAAATACATTTAGTTATACTAAAGTACATATGAATAAATTGTGCTTAAGTATAAAAAAAATTCACTAGGGTTGTTATTGTTAACTAAAACGATTAAAATTTGTTTTCGTTAAATACAAATAAAATGTTAAAATTAGATAAAAAATTAGATAAAAACTTAAACTTTCATCCATTTCAGTTAGTTGCCAATGCAAGATTTCTATTTTTTGTTTAAGTTGTGGTAATAAAATGACTAATTAACCTTAAAAAAATGAAGCTAAATAGAAATATTAAAAAAATAATAAAAATGAAAAAAAGGCCATAACATAATTACTTAAACTACTAAAATTGAAAAATGAAAATATAGAACTAAAAGCTAAATCAAAAGGTTATTAATTATAAATAATACTAAAATAACACTGTTGGACACATAGTTGACTTAAAAATGTATGGATGTTTTTGCTATTTAAAGATAGATGGTTTTGCATTTAAAGGTAGCACAAGCACATTTGTGTGCACATAAAAATACTTTGCTGAGGATAAAACAATAGATATATTGAAATGAAGTTAGTTGGGATAAATTGGTTTGCAGATGCCACATGAATTGATATTTTGTAAAGGCAATTAAATTAATACATTTAAAGTGTCCAAATGTGTCCTAGTACTTTTAGGGCTGCTGTATTTATTTACAAGCAAACTCAAAGTTCAATGAAAGCAGCCTCAGTAATCCTGCTCTTTTATCTACCATGCGTACGGTCACATGACCGCTCATCTCGGGTAAAAGGCTTCATTGTTTCGAACTCATCAGTGAGGTCATGCGAGAGGCCACAGATGACACGATCATGCCGATTTCCTTATGTAAAACCCATGAGCAATCAGCTGACAAACAAAAGATGAGTAAAAAGCTTACGTAAGTCTCTTCTGTTTTGGAAGAGCTGGCCCTGAAAGCGGGCAGCGTGTCTGCTAAGCACTTCTGTTTGTCTCTCAAGTGTGTGCACAAGGTCATGTTTTTGTGAGTTTGCATTAATTCCTTCATCAGCTAAAGCTCTCGTTGGCCACGCCTCCTCGTTAGTGCAGTACGCCAAGTCTCCTGCCTAACCGCACACACTCATAATTTGTGAGTGCAATTAATCTGCTGCTGCGTCTCCCTAGATTATTCCTGGCCTCCAGGGGCCGTATTCACAAAGCATTTTATCTTACCACTAGGAGTACTCCTAAATCGCACTAAAAGATTTTAGCTAGGAGTTTTCTCTTAAAAGTTATTCACAACGCTTTTCAGACCTCTTAGTAAAGAAAAACGACAACTCCTAAACTAAGAGTGAGTCATCGTTGCTATGGATGACGTCATTACTCATGCACGAGCTTGACTGAAGTGACCACCTTGATTGGCTGATGATTGTAACGCGGGAATGATTCCAAACACCTCCCCTACGATGATGAGTGACAGGGGACAGGTCTGAGAATGCGTGCGCTACACAAGTAGTGCGAAGGACGGAAGATGATGAATAACTGAATAAATAGACAAAATGAATGAAGAGTAAGGAAAAACAAATAGCCTAGTAGCCTATTGAAACATATGGATTGATGCAATATCTTTGCAACATGATTGAATTAATCTGTCACTATATTCCTCTGCCTACGTTTGCAAAGAGAAGAACATTTTAATTTGATTCACAATGAAACGTTACAATTAGTTTACATGCAGTGAGTAGCCTAGTTTTGGTTGTTGTTGGTGGCGTTATTGCATCCCTAGTTATGCCTACAATGCAAAATTGTTCCCTCGCGATTGGAAGCTCCTTGCCGCCGCATACGCATTTCAAAACATTGCAACGTGAAATGCCACAAAAAGCGGTTTGTGAATAGGTCTTAGTGAGTTATGAGTTCTCTCGATTTCTTTTAAGCTGTCCCAGGCTTAGGTGCTACTTTTAGGGCTAAAATGCTTCGTGAATTACTCTTAATCAAAAAAATTAGGAGTCCTAAAGTTAGGAGTGACACGCCCATTATTTTTAGGAGTTGCTCCTAAATTCGCCGGTTAGGAGCTACTTTTACCCTTAAAATTCCAGTAAGGGCTAGCGCAAAATGCGGCCCCAGGTCTCCATCATTTATTCTCCCTAGACAGGATGACAGCAGGAGTGTTGTCCTGGGTGATCATATTCGCATGTTACAGTCTTATTATTCAGTGTAAGATATGAACCCTGGAGTCAGATATGCTGCTCAGTACACTTAAAATGATGCCCTTGTACTTTCTTCTATAGAGAGGATTTTCTGGGTTAAGGTTTATACCATCTAGTCCATCGGTTCCCAACATGGGGGTCGCGGCCCACAAGGGGGCCTCAGCGAGCTCTGTGGGGGGTCGCGTCATATTTTGAAAGGTTTGAGCAATGAGCATTAAATAAAAGTCCTTAACTTTTTTCTGTTCAAAATTTACAAAAAGAATATAATGAGCGACTTCATCAAGAATCCATTTTCCAATCCGTGTTTTTGTCTTATCCTGAACCACTATGGTACACCTATAATAAGTGTTTACATTGGGACTATTTTACACTGGTTCGGATCGCTGCCGCTGCGGAGTAGCAGTACCTGCGTGACTCGTCATAGACGTACACAGAGAGATGTAGTTCCGGCTACAATGTTCTTCCGAAAGATGCATTATTCTGTTAATAAATATTCTGTTTATTATCGCTCGCTATAGCGCCAAAAGTGTAAAAACATAAAGCCTCACATTGATAAAGCCTCACAAATAACATGCAAGTATTAAGGCCCCAGACAACAGTAATTTAGTAATAGCCTATATTTTCTTCTTTTTTTTTACCTACAAACCAGTGTGAATATTTTTGTTTTTGCATTTCAAATAGGGCCAATTTATAGGCTTCTCCTAGGCTTAGGTTTTTAAATTACAAAGGGCCTACTGATGTTTTTTTGTTATTGTATTTTCAATATTATAGGCTATTATTTGTGCATAAACAAATCTGGTTATAGTAAACACCGTTTGTTTGAAAAAAACATATTTTGTCATCCTTGCTGCAAGCTTACAAGAGCGATACCATTAAATGTGAAGGGGGGCCCTAAATATTTTCTTGGGAAAAAGGGGGTCTCAGACAAAAAAAGGTTGGGAACCACTGATCTAGTCGACTAGTTGATCGGTTCTTCTAGTCAATGTCTTGGGTCTTTCACACTGCAATGCATTGCTGGTATCCGATAGGCTATACGAAGTGTTCACGTACACGATTTCTGTGTACCGACCTGGAACGAATAAAGTTGTTGACTGAAACTGTAAGCAGGACATGCCTGAAAATGACAAAGATGATCATGTATACTGTATGTGTTTTTATGATACAATTCATAAAATTATCTCTGCTTAGCTAAAATTAAGCTAAATTCATCTAGCTAGCTTACATAGGTTTTATCAAAATGGCTAGTGATGCACCAGTAAGTAGTAAAAATGCACCTTTACTACTTTTCCTGAATTTGTGCGTTTATGAATTTATAGCTATTTTTGTCAATTTAAAACCGTATTTATTTATTTGTTTGTTTGTTTGTTTGTATGTATGTTTGTTTGTATTTTAAAGGGGGGTTTTTTTGTAAAGAAAACCAAACATTTCCTAAAATATTTTGGGGGTACATACACTACTGTTCGAAAGTTGGGTTTGATAAGATTTTCACCAAGGCTTCATTTATTTGATCAGTGAAAACTGTAATATTGTGAAATATTTTCAGCATCATTACGGCAGCCTTCAGCGTCACATGATCCTTCAAAAATCATTCTAATATGCTGATTTGATGCTTGAGAAACATTTATTATTATTATTATTAATGCTGTAAAAAAGTAGTGCTGTTTATATTTTTGTGGGAAATGTGATGCATTTTTTACAGGATTCTTTGATGAATGGAAAGTTCAAAAGAACAGCATTTATTTGAAATAGAAATCCTTTTTTAACATTGTCTTTAACTTCAGTTCAATTTATTGTCTTTTTTGAATAAAAGAATTGAAAAGTATGGAAAACAACTGACCCAAACTTTTGAACAGAAGTGTGTAAAATACATTACTAAAATAGTAAAAAAAAATAAAATAAAAAAATTGTGTTGGGGCCCATGAAAATTTTGGCATGGCAAGTAAAAATCTGAACTACTCAGACCAGGACTTATTGTTTCTTACTGTCGAGCCCAGTCTATTCTGTAATATAAATATATTATACATACTGTACTTTTCATATTTAGCAAAAATATGTATGCTGTAATAATAATATATGCTTCTAGGATATTAACAAATCAGACCGAAATGTATTTATTATGGCCACAGTCACAGAAGGGAGAAAGACAGCGATCTTTGCAGTCTGTGTGATGGGGCTGCCTGAGCCTCTGTGAATTAGTGCATTGGAGCGAAAAATCCTCTCTCTCCCCTCGCTTTCAGCGCTGTCTATCTGTCTCTCTCTGTTTTTGTTACTCTTCATCTCCCTCCCTCTCCACATGTTACTTGGTTCACCTCCTTTTAGCTCTCATTCCTCATCATGAATGTCCTCCATTGCCTGAATTAGACTCAGTTCGTCTTTGGTAGTGCAGCGACAGCGAGGAAGGTTAGACATAAAAAATGGTTGTGATTAGAAGTGATCTAATGGTTAATGGCAGATGTTATTTCTTCATTAGGTCTCCGTTCGCTGCCGTAGCAGACTACTCCATGACCAGGAATAATGTGATTCAGCTGTGTCTGGAGTTGACCACAATAGTTCAGCAGGTATGGACTGAAACACTCAATTATAACATTAACATATCACCTTCATCTTTTTTTCAGGGATAGTTTACTCCAAAATGAACATTTTTAAGCTCCAAAAAGCATCATAAAAGTAACTGTAGGGAAAATAAACAATAAATAAGATTTCACAAAATGTATTTTTAGGGCTGCCAAAGTAAACTTGTTAATATATATATATATATATATATATATATATATATATATATATATATATATATATATATATATATATATATATATATATATATATATATATATTCTTTTATAAACAAGTTTACTTTGGCATGTATTTGTGCATTTTATTTAAATGATGACAGGAAATTCTTTTTTGAGTGAACTGTCCCTTTTAATCCCATATACATCAAATTAAATGCAAAGTTAAGAAGTCTCTTTTGACCTAGAGTCTATCTTCTGTTTCACCCACACCGGTGTCACGCCATACTTTAGGACTAAATCTCTTTTTCGAGGATGCATGGAAAGCAGGGTGAAGTTTCTAGGGCAGAAGGTTCTTTAGAAGGAGGCCATGGACATTTTTTTCTCCTTCTCAATTTTCTGTCCTTGAAATAGTGCTGCTCTGGCATGGGCCATTGAGGGCGAGCACGACTGTCCCAGGTGGGAGAAAAGCGATGTGTCCCAGAACATGTATGAAGACCTGTAGAATTTGCTCTTTATAATATGTCCTGTGAAGTGAAAAATACCACACTCTGAAGGGCCTTTCACGCATTCAAACTTTATATAAAGTTGTCCTCTCCCTTTATTAAACACTAATGTGTATTAGCTCAGTCTTTATTTACTCTCCTTTGAATCAGGCTGTGATGTGTAGGTTGAGTGTTGAAGGAGATTCCCAATATGTTTAAGATTAATCATGAGTGTGGCCAGTCGAGATCCCCAAGCTCCTTCACCCACGGCTGGAAATCAGACTACCATTAAGCAGAGTGGAGGAAATGAGCAGATGAGAGGAGGAATAGGAAAAGTGTTGCACCAGGTTCGGTGTGGGAGGATGAATCATCTCCTCCTCAGCTGTCTGCTCAAGACAGAGAACGCTGCCTTTGGCTATTTCATATAGGTGCAGGTCTCCGTGCCAGCATGCATCTTTTCTTATTTTGTTTTACAAGCAAAGCTCAGCTCCTCATATGAGACATCCCAAAACTCTGTTTACCCATTAGAGCAGAAATCAAATGTGTTCGTATCACATAACTGGGAAGCATTTTATAACTTTTGTTGATATGTCATTAGCAAATATTATATAATACTTCTGATGATTCACCATTGAACATATATATTAATCAAAGTTTCATGACATGAATGCACATGAACTATAAAGCATTATATAACCATTTTGCATTATATAACACTACAGAAAAAAATATATTAGTATCTTTGTTTTCCAGTATAATATATAAAAAGAAGAAATACGTAAGAAAGAGAATTGCATCCGAGGACTTGTTTTTAGAGAATACATGTCAAATTAAGTTTTTTTATTTATTAAATTTTTTTAAGCTTAAATCAAACTAAATTTAGTGACATTTATGCGTAAAGCAAGAACATTTTGCAGTGGGCTAAGAAAAACAAAACTTAATCCATTATTAAAGAACCCGCTGTGACGTTGTTGTCACAAACACTGGTGATCATCTGAAAAGGTTTTTTTAAAGCATTATACCTCACTTTCAACCCAGGAAGTCCCTAAGTGACATTTAAGGAACACCCAGGTTCAGTCATGTGACAATGTGTGCATTTTTGTTGCCATGGTAACATTTCCAAAATGGTGGCCTGTCTGGTGTGCACCAAGGGGGTAATCCATCCGCCAGAAACTGAAGCTTCCTCTGGGGGCCGCCATTGTAGCTGGCTATCACCTACTGTTAGCATCCCATTGACTCCCATTCATTTTGGCGTCACTTTGACAACGAATAACTTTACATCTGAGGCTTCCAAAGACTCAATTTGTCCATTATTTCTTTCTTAAGAAACGGGACAATGGATAAAAGGCTCCATTACTTTGTATCTTACGTTATGGTCCCGTAGAAGCCGTTTTTGTAAAAATAGGCTAACGATTGTGTCATAACCACGGGGCGCTCTGTCGCACAGTAGAGAAATGACCGTATAGACAGAAGTAGAAGCTCGTAGGCAATCGTTTACTGTCTATGAGGCAATCGGGTGGACATGGAGGCATAAAGTCAAGGGAGAAGCCCATAGATAGAGAGTTCATAAAAGCAACGGGACAAAATATTTCAACAACAGATTTGTTTCAGATTTCAATTCAGATTTGTCTCGGCACAGCTACTAGAAGGTCAGAACGGTTGCTCACGTCCCATCTACGTCGTCAAGCTCAGTTTGAGCCTGCGCAGTGCGCTTGGCTATCAGGAACTGAGTGCTTTTATGGGCTTCAACTTTCTCCGTTGAAATCTATGGGGTCGCTGTGTCCATTTCTTTTACTGTCGATGGTGTGCACATGTTGCAGTGTCTGCAATTTTTAAAAACACTTGTTTTTGTTATTAAAGGTGTTTTAACCCATGCAACAATTCTAATGTTTTAATAACATATCTTAGATTACACTTGACCTGATTTTAAAACATGTCTTGTACAAATTGATATAAAACAAGTTTTGAAAATGTTGTGGTGACATACGTGTCACATCGGGCTTTTAACCTTAAAACAGTAGGTGGAATTTTGATGTGACGTATGTGTCACATTTAAGAAAAATGGTAATGACCTGCTCAAATAATTTAGCTGATTTAATTATTTTAGTGTTATATATATTCTGCTGCTCAATTCAAAGCATATTTTAACGTTTGTAAACAAAAAAAAAAGTCAAATTATTAAGAACATTGTTAAAGGGTAACTAAACCCCTGGTCAGAGCCTGACTAAACCCACTGGCAATATTTGAAAAATGCTGGAAAAGTGGGCAGAGCCCAGTGGAGGGAGAGGGGGGGGGGGGGGGGGGGGGGGGGGGGGGGGGATGCACCTGAGACAGGTCTCTCTGTAGGCAAGGGCGTGGTTAGCTTGTGCCTGCTTAGTCACAGGGCACCACAACTTCCAATAGGAAAATTCAACTGCAGTAGCCACCGTTCAACCTGAAGAGGGAAGCACTCAGATGTTTTTACACCATATATTGTAGAATTAAAACACTGTATACCCAAATGTCCAAAAAATTCAATGAACAGCAATAATAAAGCCCCAGTCTTACAGATCATTAAAGGGGTCATGACATGAGAAACCGAATTTGCCTTGATCTTTTGGTATATAAGAGATCTATGTACTATTAAAACTTCCTGCAAGTTTCATAGCTTAAGACGTCCTCCCCATTATAAACGAAGCAATTATTTAATCAAGCTCTAAATACAGCTCGTTCTAGATCCTTTGAACTTAGTGACGTCACTGTACGAAGTGACGTACCAGTCGTTTGCATATGACCGCCTCCAGCACAAGACAACTACCATAGACATAATAAATACATAGACGCCCTATTGGCCGCTTTGGAACGTTGCTGCGATACGTCAATGGGTCCGCCATTTTGCGGAGGGCAAGACTGCACTGTTATCTAATGCAAGTAAACGGTGAGCTGCGTTTTTTCTGGATAAAAACAAAAACTGTTTTTACATGTATCAACCGATTTCAGTGGTTTGTATGTGGTGTACAAAAAGTTCCATCTCTAGCTATTTAAAATCTCGATAGTTAGACTTGTAAAATATTGTTTTTATTAAAGAATGGTCAAAGCTCAGGCTTGTCATGCATCTGTCTTTTTATTCTTGGATAAGAATGGTGAAGACCCCCATACTAAGATATAATTTAAGTTTTCTTATTGTGGAAAAAGCATTTTCTGTGATTGACCAGATTTGAGCAATAACAAAGATAACTGATAGATCCTTTATGATAATACATATGTTATGGTACAACTAGTGCAGTGCAAATAGTAAATATAACATAAAATGAGAAGTAATAGTAAATAGTTTAGTCAATAAAATAAACAAAAATTATACAGCAAATAAAATAGTAGTGAATAGGTCCAAAAATAGTAGTGAAGTAGGTCCAAACTCACATAACAATGACCTACTGAAGGGAGAGGACGCTGGCGTATGCTGCTCGCCGCTTCTCCGTCGTTTTTCTAGTTTTAAACAGTATTTTTCTTGAGTTTTTGTATGGGTTGATAAACAAATTGAAGGCTTTACTCACCTGCTGACATCGTTTCCAACATCAGCGGATTGTTGGTCACCTCCCGCTGTCAGTAGTGAATACCCGGATTCTGCCGTCGTTTCGGCCCTGCTACTTCAGAGTTTCAACCTTACTCTTGCGGTAGCCTTCTAGCTGTCCCGGTCCGGTTTTTGCCTTCTGCACCCCGCTATGATATGGACCATCTTCTCCCTGTGCTTGACAGTCTTCCATCTTTGTGTTTGGCTAACACTTTCGGTGACCGGCATGAAGCTCAAATACTCTATCCCACAGCTGCTAACTCTCAACAACCGTTCCATTCCAACGTGCATCGCAGCCATCAAAGAACTCGGACTTCAGCGCCGTCTGCGTTACATCCACAGAAGTTCCCGTCGAAAGTTTGTTTACCATCAGCCTGGCCAGTGTGCTTCACACATTCCATCCATCTGGACCACTGTCGCACGTCTGCCGCGTCATCAGAGAAGTGTCGCTCTCTGTGCTAGCTACACAGGAAACATCGCGAGATCTCTGCATGCTCAGCTGAGCATCACGGAAAACACAGCGAGAACTCATTGCACCAAGCAGGCCAGAAAACGCGGAGTGGATTCCAGTGTATTACGGCCTCTACAGAGATTTAACACAGCATCAATACTCAAAATTGAACTTTTCAATACTCAATCTCTCACAAATAAAGCATCCTTCTTACAAGACCATATCATAGACAAAGGATTAGACTTTATGTGCCTGACAGAAACATGGCACCAGCCTGGGGTTTACTCAGCGCTTAATGAAGTCTGTCCCCCTGGTTACAGCTTCCTGGAGAGAGCCTGCAGCACTGGTCGTGGTGGCGGCCTTGCTGTCATACACCGACAAAACTTGGTGCTGTCCCCCCTCCCCCTGCCTACACTGTCCTCTTTTGAATGCTTAGCATTTAAATGTAAACCCCCCATTCCTATGACAATGCTACTCATCTACCGGCCCCCTAAATTCAACTCAGCTTTCATCTCAGAGATACACGAATTTCTCACTACATTTTGCTCCACCTCTGCCAACATTATTATACTTGGAGATTTTAATATTCATGTAGACAACCCTTCCTGCCACTTTGCAGCTGAGTTTCTGCAACTATTGGACTGTCTCAACCTCCAACAACATGTCAGTGTCCCCACACACTCCAGGGGGCACACACTGGACCTGGTCATTTCCAACTCTGCCCACCTTAGCAACCTTCTGGCGCACGACCTGGGTGTTTCTGACCATAAGGCCATCTCAATGGAGCTGACTCTCCTCTCCCCACACAACAAAGACAAGCGTCTAATTTGCTATAGGGATCTGAAAAAGATTAATCCGGACATTTTGACCATGGACCTCCAACATCTCTCCTCAGTTAATCTCTCCTCAGTCACTGAGTCGGTTGACTTCTACAACCAATCTCTGAGCAGTCTTCTAGATCTCCACGCCCCTGTCAAAATTAGAACTGTCAGCTTCGCACGCACAGCCCCCTGGTACACCTACGAACTCCGGCAAATTAAAACAGCTGGGCGTGTCCTTGAGCGGCGCCTCAAGACCTCAGGACTGACTGTTCATAGGCAGGCCTATCGAGAACATCAGAAGTCCTATGCAAGGTCCTTAAAAGATGCTCGGTCACAGTTCTATTCCAACATTATCAACACCAGCCCTGGCAACTCCAAGCAACTTTTCTCTACCATACATGACATCCTCAAACCGCAAACTCTTTCTCATTCAGAAGCTACGGAAGAGAGGTGCAACAACTTCATGACTTTTTCAGAAATAAAATAGACACCATCCGTTCCATGTTATCCAGTTCTTCCACACTGCCTGTCCCGACTGCCAACCCACAGCCTGGGATTTCCCAACCACTCTGCTGTTTTTTGGCCATCTCACAGCGAGAGGTTGAAGACATCATCAAAAAGATGAAACCATCTACCTGTGCTCTGGACCCCTTCCCCACAGCTCTGGTAAAATCCAAACTTCATGCCATAAGTCCCCTCATCACAAAGGTCATTAACAACTCCCTCCAGGCTGGCCATGTTCCATCTACATTGAAAACTGCTGTCATCAGGCCTTTTCTCAAAAAAACCACCCTAAACCCAGAAGTTCTTGCCAACTACAGGCCCATCTCTAACCTTCCTTTCCTTTCCAAGGTACTGGAAAAAGTAGTTGCCGCACAGCTCCAGGAACATCTAAAACAAAACAACCTGTACGAAAAATTTCAGTCTGGTTTCCGCCCTGCCCACCGCACTGAAACTGCCCTGGTCAGGGTGACAAATGACCTACTGATGACTGCGGATACTGGCTCCCCAACTCTTCTTATCTTTCTGGATTTGACTGCAGCATTCGACACCGTGGACCACAACATCCTCCTCCACCGTCTAAATTCCACTATTGGAGTTTCTGACTCTGTCCATGAGTGGTTTTTATCCTACCTCAACGGGAGAACCGAGCATGTTGCCTTGGGAGAGGCTAAATCCCTGACACACAACGTCACTTGTGGTGTCCCTCAAGGCTCAGTGCTCGGCCCAACCCTGTTTATTCTCTACATGCTCCCGCTTGGCCAAGTCATCAGTCGGCATGGGGTTTTATTCCACTGCTATGCTGATGACACTCAGCTCTTCCTCAGGACAAACCCAACCCCCTCTTTTGCCCTGCCATCATCCACTCTGACTACTTGCCTGGAGGAGGTAGAGATATGGATGAAGCAAAATTTTCTGCAGCTAAACAGCTCCAAGACTGAAGCCATCTTAGTCGGCACTCCACATCAGATTCGGTCATCTGACATCATTAGCATCTCCTTCTCTGGTCAAAATATTTCACTTTCAACATCAGCCACCAACCTGGGTGTTATAATGGACTCTCATTTGAATTTTGAGGCTCACATTAAACATATCTGCAAGACCTCCTTTTTCCACCTCAGGAACATAGCCAAACTCCGTCCCACACTCACTCCTTCAGATGCGGAAAAGCTTGTCCACGCTTTTGTCTCCTCCAGGCTGGACTACTGCAATGCGCTCCTCAACGGGATCCCTGAGAAAAGCATTCAGCGCCTGCAGTATATCCAGAACAGCGCTGCTAGGATTTTGTTGAGGGTCCGCAAACGTGACCACATCACCCCCATCCTCAAATCACTCCACTGGCTTCCTGTCTCACTCAGGATTGAGTACAAGGTCACCCTCCTTACCCACCAATGTATTTATGGTGAAGCCCCCTCCTACCTCAAGGAACTCCTTACCCCATTGACTTCGACACATGCACTCCGATCTGCCTCCGCATATCTCCTGAAACCTCCCAGGACCAAGCTCCGTACAATGGGAGATCGGGCTTTTTGTTCTGCTGCTCCCAGATTGTGGAATGCTCTCCCTGACCACCTAAGGACACCGCAGACTGTGGATGCTTTTAAACGTGGCCTTAAAACCCACCTTTTTAAAAGAGCTTATGACTGAACTTTTAGCACTTAGTTGTTTTATCATGTAGCACTTTGGGATTTGCTTGAATATAAAGTGCATTACAAATTAAATTTATTATTATTATTATTATTAATAGTATAATTATATAATATCATAAGTACAATAAAACAATCATAAAAATATTGATAATGGCATATAGTTTATTAATAATACTATAATAATAGCAATAGAGTAATAAATAACAATTACAGAATATACACAATAAAAAATAGGCCTAAGTTAATTAGTGACTTATATTTAATATTGAATTCTTTTTGTTAAATTTCAGTTTTATTGATCATTAAATAGCCATTATAACAGAAGAAGCTTCAGTCAAACATACAGCAGGATACAACGTTAAAATACAACGCCTAAATATAAAGTTTTGAAACTTCACTTTGCCCTCAGCCAAAACGATTTACCAGGGAACCATTTATAGATTAATGAGACCAAAGATCGCCCGTTAGATATACACAAGACGAATTATATCTCGCGTTTAACCACTAGACTAGAGACATCCGAGCCAGCGGCAAACGCCAGAAGCACTGGCCGAGGTACGGCTGTTCCAGGCGGGGTGCAGAGCGCTGGGTGCCCGGTGAACGGATCTCACAACTCCGAAAACGTCAGATCAAATTTTTAAATAGGCGCTATCTTTATAAACAAACCACATATTTGAGCTTTAAACAACTACATTGTCGACTGAAAAACTATTAAAACTACATTTCGTGACACAATAACAGTAGTATTTTAATTTATCCTCTGAACGTTACTATTACTAATTAAATCATGACCAAATACAACCAAAAACAAACGTTCAGTCTTTCCTGTGAAAGGTAATTCCTCCAAAAGCTGTTTTCAATAGTGTGGCGATATGTAGCAAGCAGCGCACGAAACAGGCATTTTTCTCAATTCCCGGTATGAGAGGTATGGGAAAGTTGCCATCCCCAATATGGCGGCGCCATTGACGTACGCTCCAGCGGGCGTCTAAGTATTTATTATGTCTATGACAACTACGCCTCATTTCGCTCGATGGTGTTTTTAGCCCCCAATGGCTCCTTCCAGGCAGCTAACCCTAACCTCATCCCTAAACCTACCCATCCCCTCGCTGCCTGGAAGGCGCCGTTGGGGGCTAAAAACACCAAACACCCCTCAGCTCACATCATCGCATGCGTTGACGTGCAGCGAGGGGTCTGTTTACAAGATGACTGCGATGCCACGCAGATGTGCTGTTCCTGGCTGTGGACAAACAACATGTTTGAATGCTGCCGAACGATCCGGGCGTCAGGGAAAGCAGTTGGATGCAGTTTATTTGCAGCATATGCAGCCCGCCAAAGCCTTATTTGTTCGGTGAGTGATGTAGATGAGTGTGACAGAGCGCATGTTACTTTAAGAACGAGCCGAGAGAGAGAGAGCCCCGGCCGCGCACGCGCCTTCAAACTGTCTTGCTCTCCCTCTCTCTCTCCCTCGCGCATATGAATCAAAATCAATTGAGAATTGACACGATGGTAAAAGATCGGAAGACCGAAGTTTCACGTGGCAGAGCATTGTGTACATGTGATACAAAATGATTAACGTTAATAATTTATGCATAAGCAGAACTGACGTTAACCAATCATGACAATGGGCGTTAACACTGAACTCTTAAAGGGGAAACACCTCCAAAACAGACTGTTTGAATCAGAGGGGGAGAAACAGGGTGGGAAAAGGTCATAAATCACTACATTTTTTAAGTTTTTTGTACAAAAAACTAAATTAATACTATAATTGCACCTAAGGGAACATAATAAAACAAAACAAAAAAAACATGTCATGACCCCTTTAACTAAAAAAAGTTGGTTTAGGGTTTACCCTTTAATGAAATGTATTTTGAAAATATTTTGCATAACTGTAACTAAAACAGGTATGCAACATATGGTATAAAACACCATATTTATTTTTATTCAGTTTGCACATTTTCGAGTTGTGAAAAAATAATCCAAAAAAATGTATTTCTGGTTAAACCGTATACCTGAAAAGGTAGAATTTTGCAATGTTATTGCACTACATGCATGTTCAACATGTTGACCTCCAGTGTGAGGTAGTTATTTATTTTTATTCAGTTTGCACATTTTCGAGTTGTGAAAAAATAATCCAAAAAAAATTATTTCTGGTTAAACCGTATACCTGAAAAGGTAGAATTTTGCAATGTTATTGCACTACATGCATGTTCAACATGTTGACCTCCAGTGTGAGGTAGTTATTTATTTTTATTCAGTTTGCACATTTTCGAGTTGTGAAAAAATAATCTAAAAAATTATTTCTGATTAAACCGTATACCTGAATAGGTCACAGTTATGGTCACAGTTATGTGGTTTTGAAATATGTGGCAAAGCAAATAAAATGCAAAAACTATTACTTCTGAAAAAAAAATTTTTTTATTTATCTTCCCAGAAAAGTTATAATTTTGAAAATGTTGTGGAAAAGAAAAAAATGTTATTTAGCAAGAAAACTGACAAAAAAAAAAAAATTTTCCAAATGAGAAATAAAAGCCCAATGTGACATATATGTAACATAAAAAAAATGATCATAAACGCCCAATGTGGCGAATATGTAACATTACAAATCTTTGACAAGGAGTGGTTGTATTTAAAAAACAACAGCAGAAACATGTTTTAAGTGGTCCATTTAGTCTGTTTTATATGCCCCATAATTTTCCTATAAGGGGAAATTTGTCCGGGTTCGTATGGGTTAATATATAATCTTAATATTAAATAGTGTAAATATAAAAATATACTATTTTAAATATTTTAAAATATAAAATTCTAAGGCAAAATAAGAACATGGTATGCTTAAATGTTTTTTTTACTGGAAAACTAAAATACTGATCATAACATTTTTGTGTTATAAATAAAATGTATTATGTAGTTTCAATCACATGTAGTATTTCAGTTATGAGGTTGTAAGTGTGATGATATTCGAATGTAATTTGTTAAAATTTATTTTTCTTTTCTTGTCTTTTAGGATGGCACAGTGTATGAGACAGAAAATAAGATACTGCATGTGGTAAGAGTGACATTTATATTCTCACATATCCTCTTGATTAATTTACATAAAGCTCCTTATCTAGCTCCTCTGTTCAAAAATAGAAATCTGTGTCGAAGTGAGAAAAAAAAGAGAGCGAGAGTATGTGTGAGGTGAGTGAGAGAGAAATATATTCACATTTGATTCATCCAGTCTAGCCCATGCTGCAGTGTCAGTCAGGGTACAGCTGGCTCTCTGCTATAAATACCATTCCAGGCCACATTTCATCTGAGAGTGACAGTGAGAGAAAGAGAGAGTTTGCGTTTACAACACCAGGAACACCTTTACTGATTAGTCACCTGCAGCATATTGAGGGAGAATCGTGATTGCATGGATCAATTTTAAGAAGGCAGCATGATCATGGAGAATTATACTTATGAGAGCATCCTGGTCACATGATTACTTCATAAAACAGTGCATTTTGGTGACTCTCGATCTCAGCGCAGATGGTGTTTATGAAGCTGTGCAGTGAACATGCAACGAAATGATCAGCACATTGTAGCCCAGGAGCGGCTTCAGCTAGAATACTTGTTCTGAGCCTCTCTTGGTCAGGATATCCAAAATTATTCTCTCTGTCCTCAGTGTAAGACACTTTCAGGTGTGTGTGACCACATCATCTCCCTCTCTTCGGACCCCATGGTGTCCCAGGCCGCCCATCTGGAAGTGGTGCAGCTGGACAACATAAGGTCCACCGAGGGACTGGTGGGTATCTGGATACCTGATTTCTTATCTATCTTCTTATGCACAAAATTCAGGAGGTTTTTTTAATAACAGCATTTTAAATCAAAAGCCCTTTAAATGATAAATAATAAACACATATTACTAATTGAATGCATTAATTCAGAACAGTTTATTATAAATTTGAATTATTCAAAACTGACGATCTTTTTACTTCATGGATGGATGGATGGATGGATGGATGGATGGATGGACGGACGGACGGACGGACAGACAGACAGACAGACAGACAGACAGACAGACAGACAGACAGATAGATAGATAGATAGATAGATAGATAGATAGATAGATTTATTGCAAAGAAAGACTATGGGCCCTATCTTGCACCCAGCGCAATTGACTTTGTACACCGACGCATGTATCATTCCTATTTTGCACCCGACGTACAGCGGACTTTTCCCTCCACAGACGGACGTCGGTAAATTAGGGAATGAACTTGCGCTCCTGGGGGCGGTTCAGCGAAAAGAGGAGGCGTGTTCTGCCGCAAAAATTCCCTGGTGCTATTTTGCAGTTTCAGAAAACAATTCCCCCACTGACCAGGAAAAACCTAGTCTAAAGTCAGTGGCGTGTTATTCAGATGCTATTTTAAGGGCTCATGCTTGGCCATAATGTAGCGTGTGCACAACGTGCATACACTTTGCTTCTCTCATCTATACAGACGCAGCAGTTCCCATTTTTGCAAACCATACATAATAACAAGGAAAAATATCACCACACGAGGGAAATCATTGTGGTGTCCATGAAGATGGGAAAAAATAGGCATAAATCTAGCTTATACATTTACCCAAATTAATATACGCCTGTTTAACCGAAACTAATTTGGGTGGGTTTCTCCCATCCCCATACAATGTCACTTCTCTATCTTTTACGGCCCTGGCGAGAACGTCGGTCTCCTTGCTGTGAACCGCTCCTGGCGTGCGCCTGGCAAATCCGCTTTTATAATAGCAATCCGGCATGGAAAAATGCGCCTGGTTTTAAAGGGAATGTGAAATGACGCTCTGATTGGTTTATTGCATGTTACGCCCAAACCACACGTATGAGTAATGTAGCTACTTCAGACCAACCCATTTTAGATTTGCGAGATCCGCCCACAAAGTTACTTGCGTTTCGCGTTTCATACTTGCGTTTCAGATCGTTAAAGGGTCACTCCACCCATTTCAACATTAATCTTTATTGAAAGTGGGTTATATATGTAGTCGAAATGTAAAAGAAATTTTGAATTTGGTGCCCTCTTGACCGAGAAAAGACAGAAAATAACTTTAGGGCGCATTTGTATGTAAGACAACAAGTCCCACAATGCACCACATTGCACAGCTCCGCAAACCACTCCCACTAATCCAGAACAGCGCGCAAACATCAGAGAAATCACTCTTCCGTCTACAAGGCTAGCTGCCAAAAGAGTTTGAAATTCATTTCACACAAAATGTCTAGTTAGTTGGCTGTGGCGAGCAGGACGAGGGACATGAGAGGACGGCGCGAGTGATAATGAATGACACCTGTGAGACGCAGCGGTCTCATATCTCTCATGGAGGAGCGGAAGCACAAAAGGAACAGGCCTGATTTTATGTTTTGTTTCTGTTGTGTGTGGCCAGCTGGCTTATACTTTTGTTTTGTATTTGTTTATTTTACTATTAAAATGTTTAAATGTTCGCCGGTTCCCGCCTCCTTCTTCCCACAACAACGAACCCCGTTACATTGGCAAACTCATTAGCGAATTACTCCTCGTTTGTATTTCTTTCTATATGGTGAATTATTGCATGATACCTGGATGTTCAGTTAGAACATATGCGGTGCGACGCTAGGATGGTTCACATCACAACACAAACGTCCGTGTGCTCGTCTGATTCAGAGATTTCGTCCAGGAGAAATTGCTATCGTTGAAATTCTCTGCAGCAGACGGACTCTATCTGTGTCCGTAGCGCACAGCGAGAGCACAGGCACCAGCAGTCCGCCCAGCTCGAACCCGTCCGGGCTCCTCGTCCGCGACAGGCAGCCGCCTCCTGTTCCTCCAGCAGCCTCAGCTGCTCTTCACTATATTGCGGCTCGTAAAGATAGCCACGAACAGCGGATTCGAGCAGCAGAATTTCAAAATCCTCTTCTTCCATATCATGTTTAGTTTCTTCCATATCGTGTTTAGTTTCTTCCGTCATTGTCATAACTTCCCATCTCCACAGTGCTTGTTAGCTTAGCTTATAAACAAGATGGCTGATATTTATTTCAGTATCTACAAGTGAAGTCCCACCCATTGATCTGTGATAGCTCTGTTAGCGCATTAGGTCCAACCTATGGGCGGGTTTGAAAGGGTGGGATCTAGTGCTTGTAGTCTTTAGAGAAATCCCCCCTTCTTACACTTCCTCCTACAATGACGTAAAATGACGATTTTTGCGTCATTGTAGGAGGAAGTGAAAAGGGTAAATAGCGGATTTCTCTCGTCTCAGGGGAAAATGAGAGAGTGTTGCACGACCATTCAATAGTATGACTAGGTTTCTAACAATGGAAAGCTTAATGCAAATGGGTGGAGTGTCCCTTTAAAATAGGGCCCATTGAGTATTTAGCAGCATTTGAAGCCACGTTAACTCCATCTTCATTAATGATGGTATGCTGGTAGTTGTGTTTGTGTGAGCTTCAGGCAGTAATATTTCACAGATACATATAGACACTTGACACTTTCAGTATCCGCTCAATAAAGCCTGAATAGAGATAGATAAAAATAAACATTCACACACACCCTCTCTCTCCCACTATATCTCTCCTTTATGAGCCTGTGTGTCAGAGTGGTTTTCTGCTTGCATATCATGTCAGAAAGTCGTTTTCTCAGTGTGTGTCCGATATTTTCAGGCAATGGCTCTAAATTGTCTTTCTCCTTGCCCCAGGGCATGTACATCAAATCAACCTATGATGGCCTACATGTCATCACAGGCACTACAGAGGGAGTGAGTGGTCATTTTCAATATTTCAGTACAATATTTCATCTCAGTATGACATGCATGGACAATTGGTTGTACATGTAATCTTCTAAACAATTGTGTTGAATCCAATGGCTTTCTCTCTGACCCTCTTCCTCTTCCAGTCACTAGCTGACCGCTGTAAGAAAATCCATGCTGGTGATGAGGTCATACAGGTCAATCATCAGACAGTGGTGAGCGTTTCTATTATACACAATAATTTTACCTTTTACCTGCTAACATGACTAGATCATTCCTTTTCATGACGCTTCGTAATGAAGAATTTTTTTCTTTTTTCATTTTAGTTTCTATAAAAAGGTTTACTTTAGTATATCAAAAGTATACTCCTAAACTTTAACTGTAGCCTTATTACAACAAGATGAAAATGATTGAATAAATGATATTAGTCATTGCTCATATAAAACTGAATATAAAAATCTAAAATTAATATATTATTTATATGAAACATGCATTGTTTGAAATGTTTTGAGAAAAATTAAGAAAACCTTTTTTTTTTTAATTGTTTCATGTTAAGAAATACACTGCCGTTCAAGGGTCAGTATGTTGTTTTTTTTATATATATATAAATTAATTCTTTTATTCAGCGAGGGCACATTAAATTGATCAAAAGTGACAGTAAAGACATTCATGTTGCAAAAAAATACTATTTAAAATAAATGCTGTTATTTTCAACTTTCTATTCATCAGAGAATCCTGAATTTTTTTCAACTTTCATAATAATAGGAAAATGTTACTTGAGCACTACATCCGCATAATGAATGAATTCTAAAGGGTCATGTGACACTGAAGACTGGAATAATGACTGCTGAAAATTCAGCTTTGCATCACAGAAATAAGTTACATTATAAAATACATTAACATAGAAAACCGTTATTTTAAATTGTTGTAATATTTTACAGTATTACTGTTTTTACTGTATCTTTGATCTAATAAATGCAGCATTGGTGAGCATCAGATAATTTTGAATGGTAGTGTATAGTTTTCCATCTTTAAATTTTTTTAAATTATTTATCCAAAATGTTAAGACGTAAATGACATGAAGAATGACCCCCCGCTAACACGACTACAAAATGCTTGTGTGCTCTGGAATTTTATCTGATTCTCTTGTGGTGAGGTCAACACGTGTGTTGGACTTGCGTAGGTGGGCTGGCAGCTGAAGAACCTGGTAAACTCTTTACGCAGCAATCCCGCTGGGGTGACCCTAACGCTGAAGAAACGACCTCAGAGCACTCTCACGTCAGCCCCAGCCTTACTCAAGAACATGAGATGGAAGCCCCTCGCTCTGCAGGTACTGACGGGATGTGTGCAGTATGAGGATTAAGTGGTGTGTGTGAATTGATGATATGCTGTGGCATAGTCCCCCAATCTGTGCATGTTCTTTTTTTAGCAGCATTAAGAGCACTCTTCCCCTCCCTTAGGGCTTTGACCAACTAGATTGCATGGCAAATCTTCACTCCACTCTTCCCCCACCCACTAACCTTCCTTTTTTTCCTCTTTCATCTTTTTACCTCTAATCTGCTGCTTATCCCTCTTTCCACAATCTCCTCTCCAGCTTCACCGAAGTCCCTGTGCATCAGGAAGCTTTACTGTGGCCTGAGAGAAAAATGTGGAATGTCGTTTTAGACGCTTGACTGTGCAGTGTATAAATTGCACATATTAATTTTTTCTTTGCTGTTTCTATTGCACAGCTGACAGTTAACAAGACACGCTGATTGTCATGACAACAGTTGAAGACATTGAGACGGCATTTTATTTACACAGCCGCTTCAACGTGCGCAAAGTGTTTTGTGTTTTAAATACATGAACGCAGGAGGAAACACACTCAGTATGACTGTACACTCAAATGAGAAACACACTCAGTATGACTGTACACTCAAATGAGAAACACACTCAGTATGACTGTACACTCAAATGAGATGGATATTGCTATTTTTTCGCATGTCTGCTTCCACAAAGACACACAGGTCAGGTTATTCTGCCTTTAGGATGAGTGTTTGATGTCCAGTAAAATTATTGATTATTTTTGTTGACTTTTAAATTTACTTCATTTCCTTTAGTAGTTGTCATTTCATTTGTGGTAATTATATTTCAGTGATGAAAATGTTGTTAAATCAGTAGTTTTTGTATGACAACCCTTGACATTTTCATGAAATAATAAAAGTATCACCATTTTTGTCATTTAAAAACTACTGTATCTAAGGACTTATCTGTTGCAGAGATGTCATGTAGCTGTATCAAAATGTATGACCTGGAAAGCTTTACATTCTATTTTGGGCATCATATTTGTATACAGCAATCTGATAAAGAGGTTGGATTCAAATGCATTCTAAATATTTGTCACAAACACATTAAAAAGACATCTTGGTGATGATGTACACTAAAAGTTTGGGGTCAGTAAGATTAAAAAAAGAAAATAAATTAATACTTTTTTCCAGTAAGGATGCATTAAATGATCAAAAGTGATTTATAATGTTACAGAAAGTTTCTATTCCAAATAAATGCTGTTCTTTTGAACTTTTTATTCATCAAAGTATCCTGAAAAAAGTGTATCACAGTTTCTTAAAAGATGATTTCTGATGGATCATGTGACACTGAATAAATTGCATTTTAAAACTTATCACAATAGGAACTAATTATTTTTTAAATTGTAATAATATTTGACATTATAGCTGTTTTTGATCAAACATAATGCAGCCTTTCTTTCAAAAACATTATATAATCTTACCAACCCCATACTTTTGAACGGTAGTGTGCATGAATGGAGAGGACATTTGTAGACTTATTTATGATGTGTTTCTTTACCTGCAGTAAAATAACAAGCACTCGCATTATCGACAAGTGATAATCTGAAAATGACCTGTATTAAAACGTAAAAGTATATTTGAACAACATTCCCAAGGGATGTTGTAAACGCTAAAGCTAACGGTACCACTGTTTTTAGCCCATCATCCCCCCGAGCCCCAGCAGCAGTGTGGCCACACCATCCAGCACCCTCAGCACCCCATCCAGACGGGACAGCTGCGCTCTACAGGACCTCTACATCCCCCCTCCCCCTGACGAGCCGTATTCACCCAGGTACAGTATCACAGGCAAACACACACAGACAAAAATGACAATCTCTACAACAAGAGGACAGACTAGTACACTGATCCAGACTGTAAATATGTATGAATATGTGTGAAACACCTCTACAAAAGTTTTGAGATGGAAAGGTTTTAATGTTTTTGAAAGAGGTCTCTGATGCAGAAAAATACAGTTAAAACGTAATATTGTTAAATACTATACATTTAAATAACTGTTATTTTAATATATTTTAAAATGTAATATATTCCTGTGATGGCAAAGCTGAATTTTTTAGCATCATTACTCAGTTTTCAAAGATAATTTGTACTGGAAATCATTTTTCTCTAAGAAAGCTGTAATAGAAGTTTATACAAGTTTTTTCTCACCATTGCAGAGATGAAATGGGGAATCTGACCAGTAATTGCCAGCAGGCCGCTAAAGGTTCTAATTCGCCCAATTCCTTCTTGGATCAGGAGTGCCGGAGGCGATTCCCCCTGTTGGATGAGGATGCAGTCCTGTACTGTTACGAGTATGATCAGAATCAGGGCCCTCCACCCGTACGCAGGGACAGCACTCCCACATATGGTACATGCTTTCTTACATGATGATGTTTGATCTTTACAGGCTAGCTTAAGTGTCAGGAGAGGTTGTCTTTTCATGCTGGTCTCTTTTTAAGTCAGATTCAAGTTTGTGGTCTTGCTAGGGTGACGAGGGATCAGTCAGTCAGAACTCAGAAGGGATGTTTTTATATCTGCAACACAGAAGTACATTACATTAAAATGGCCATAAATCATTGGAGTAAACATAACAATTGAGTTATATACTTCTACTCCTGGCCCAATATGTGTATTGTGCATTAATTTTTTATTTGATTTTATTAAGATTTCTCTGTGCTTGTGTACTAGGACGGCTGAGGCCTATTTCCATGCCTGTAGAATATAACTGGGTTGGAGACTATGAAGATCCAGTCAAGCTGAAGAAAGAGATCAGAAGAGGTGTGTGTGTGTGTGTGTGTGTGTGCGTGTGTGTGTGTGTGTGTGTAAGGGTGAGTGTTGAGGGGGATGTTTTTTTATCTCTTTTACTTAGGTTATACTAAACCAAGAATGTCATCACTTTAGCCCTGACCTCTCCATTTGAACATTTTAAAATCTTCAGCCATTCCATTCAGATTGCCCTGTTTCCCCTATATTTACCTATTTTTTGTTCTGGGATCTGTCTGCCAGCATCTCGCTGGCTCTTCCTTTGAGATTTTGGGAATTTTTGGTTTTGCATTGCCATGGTAACTCCAACATAGAGGTCTTGCCAAGATGCTGGCTTCTCATTGGTCGAGGCCAGGATTTGTTGCTGAAGGAGTAGGAGCAGAGAGAATGCTTTCTTTAGTCATGCTGGCAGAATTTATATGAAATTTGTACATGTTCATCACTGCACCTTTCAGCCCTATTCTTTGATCATGAGACCTCTGAATAATTTGATTTCAACTCTAAGCATTACATTATTTAAAAGGCAGAATCAAATATGGTCTATTAAATAAAAAAAAACAGACAGTGCATTGAAAACATACTTTATCCCATTTCTTTTCATAATCAGTATACTGTGGTTTCATAATACCATACATGTATTGACAGAAAACTCCCTGCTGCGATATGTGAGTGAGGACAAGGCAGGGACAGAGGAGTACCACACAGGACGTCGAAGCAGTCGGCGTAGTAGAAGAAAGAGTGAGAAAGGTGGAAGCCCCGCCCACTACACCCTAGTCCCCACCCTCCAGATGGACTCGTTGGCCACACCCACATCTGAAACCTCTTCTGTCTATCTTGTGAGTGTTCTGAAGACAACTTAATGTCATTCAAGATTATAAGGGACACAGCATAAGATGATTTAAATCTTTTGTTTCTTTCAGACATTTGATCGGTCGTCCATGCTCTCCCGGTCAAAGAAAGTTAAGTTAAGAGGTGAGATGTTAAATTCTACTAGCTCTAAAACCCTGTCATGTAGTTATTGACACATTGCAGAAGTATTTTAATAATTTTAATCAGACAAAAAAAAATTGTCTTGTTTTCCCAGAAAAATATTTAATCATCCTTCAAATGTTGTCAGTAGGTTTAGCTTTCAGATGATCTCGAGAAATCTAAAAAAATTGGGGTGGGAAAAATAAACAATTCATTTTTTTAATAATTAAAATAATAATAATTAAAATATTTTACAATTATTAATACAATAAAATGAATATGAAATGTTAATAATATATATGAAACGTTAATAATTTGAATACATTTGTTAATATTGTTACTATTATCAGTTTATTATTAAATATATTATTTAATATTATTTAATATTTTCTATTCTGTTTTATTTAAAATTATTTTAATAATTTAATAATATAATATGTTGTCTAAAAAAAAATATTTTTTAAATGTAATTTGTTTTTTCAAGGATGTTTGAATAATTTGACCGGAAACGGGGGAAAAAAATACTGATTGAGAAAAGGATTTTTGCACGGCAGTTTTTTTTTTCTACACACATTCATTACACAGTCTCACTCTGTATAATTGTTCTGTCAAGACGTTTCTCTGCCATTATATGGCAGTACATCAAAAATGTCACTGTTTTGATACTATTCCTGCCATTCCTTTCATTTATAATGCCCACGTTGATATCTCTGATCTCTCTCACTCTCTCTTTGTCCTTCTCAGCTGGATCCCTGCCCTCCATTAGTAAGCGGCGAATCTCCTGCCGAGACTTGGGTCAGGGTGATTGTGAGGGATGGCTCTGGAAGAAGAAGGATGCAAAGAGCTACTTCTCTCAGAAATGGAAGAAGTACTGGGTCGTGCTGAAAGAAGCCTGCCTATACTGGTACACCAATGAAGAGGTGAGGGCACGAGGCCATTCATCTCCATAATGCAGTACCACAGAACAAAATGGCCCATTAGACTGTTTAGATAAACAGTTTTTCATTTCACTGTTCTCTGTTCTTTCTCAGGATGAAAAGGCAGAGGGCTTTGTCAGTCTGCCTGAGTTCAACATTGATCAAGCCAACGAATGTCGCAAAAAGTTGTGAGTGGTATTATAAACTAGAGATGACAGTTTATAATACAATAGCGGCATTGAGTGTTTTTCTAAATGCGGTTTACGTTACTTAAAAAACATAAAAAGGGTAAACAAATCATATTCACTACACTGATTCCCTATGGAAACAGTCTTACAAATCTGTGCACGCCTAACAGCAGTGTATCAAGTATTTACCAAACCAAATTGAAAGCAATGAGAAACACACCCAACATCGGAAAGGCCAGCATGTTTTGATTGTCTATTTTTCTTGCTTGTTTTCAGTGCTTTTAAGGCTTGCCATCCTAAAATCAAGAGCTTCTACTTTGCTGCAGAAAACTTGGATGATATGAATAGGTAAGATGAAAACATGTTAATAAGAAACAAAAAATGCTCATAATGTAATTTGAATTATTGTCAATTCCTCATGAATTCTCTTGCACGGGCTCCCGAATCTCATATTAATGTTCCCTTAGCTGATCAAAGCTACTAATTTTAGTAACATCCCAAAAGACCCTTTCAGCTCTGCATTTCAGCAGTGCAAAGAGCTCCCCAGGTAACTTTTTTTATGTTTGTTCACAGGTGGCTCAGTCGGATGAACATGGCGGCAACAGCTCACACAGAGCAGAAAAGGATCCGACAGGATCATGGTGAGAAGATGCCTTCATGCTCCGCTAAGCCTGTCGGATCAATTATTCTCCCACTCTGACTTTGTGTGGTCTGGACTGCAAGTCCTATAAATATTTGCATATGAAGTACAACATGTTGGATGCATGTATAGGGCATTTAAATTGAAATGCAGGAAGTCATTTTTAATCATTCATCAGAATAAATTTGTTTTTTATACCATAACGCTATAATTTCATGAATAATTGCTACAATGACGATGACTAGAAAATGTATGCAAACATCTTTTAAAGTCCCCCTACAGTCAGTAATTTTGATTTAATCATCAAAATGACATTAAAAAAAAAATCCTGTGAAAATTATTTCTTCATGCATTAAAATAGGTTGAATGTAACTCTACACCCTTGCTTTACTTAGTATACGCAGATCCATGATGAATATGCATATTTGTCCTCACCTCCACATAGTCGCACCAGCTCAGAATACCTGTAGTAACTGTAGTAAACGCTACACAAGAAGGGCAAGTAGAAATAATGGTTTAATCCAGACATATATGTTTGAAACAGTAACTGATTCAGAAGAAGATCATATTTACAGGGTTGACTACAAGTCAATAAATCAGAATGCGTTTTATGTATGCTCTCTACAATGTCGGACACATAATGGTTATCAAACAGCTAATGTGTTGCTGATGTTGCACAAACCATGTTCACGTTAACCATCTCAGAGTCAGACAGCTTCCTTCAAAATCAGCATCCTTAGAAATGCTTTGAACATCATAGAAAGTCAGTGGAGGCATATAGTTCATCATAACATCGTAATAAACATCATATTCATAATTCACCTACTATATTGCTATATGTAGCAAATTTTTCCTGTTCCTTATTTAAAGGTGTTTTTGTGCTCACTGTGTTCAAATGCCCAAAGTGCTTGATAGGAATGATGGCACGTTGACGGGATTGTTTACTTGTTTGTGACAGTGGTGGGGAACAGGGGCGGTTTCAAACCGCATTTTTAGACTCTCTTTGGTACACTGCAGTTTTAAGGAGAAAATACTCAGCAATGGTGTTGACTGATGAATTTATACATGGCTTGTCTTAAAGGATATTAAAAACACCACATAGACATATAAACAACATTACAAAGTTGATTTTCACCACAGGGGGTCTTTAAATGAAATTTATTGTCTGCTTTCTGCAGCCTTTCAAATTTCAGTATTGGACTTCCCATTTGTTTAATGGATATTTGCTGTCATTTCCTCAGACTACTGGAGCGAGAGTGACCATGAGGATGCTGATCACATGCCCTCAACACCCAAACAGGACAGCCCTCCACCTCCGTATGACACTTATCCACACCCTACCTCAGTAAGTCATGTCTTTCTTTTTTTGCTTGGGTTTCTGTGTTTACACTGTGTTTAACATGTGTTTAACAATTCTTGCTGAAATGTAATTGCATTATGGGCCAATACCATGTTACTCATGTCACTCATGTTACTTATTGAACTCTCCGAAAGCTCCTCGTTCCAGGCAAAATCATGTAATTCAGCTCCTCACATACACTACCATTCAAAATCTTGGGGTCAGTAGGATTTTTTTTAAAAGGGACCTATTATGCCCCTTTTTTTAGATGTAATTTAAAGGGATACTCCACTTTTTTTGGAAATAGACTCATTTTACAACTCCCCCAGAGTTTTACCGTTTTTGAATCCATTCAGCCGATCTCCGGTTCTGGCGGTACCACTTTTAGCATAGCTTAGCATACATCATTGAAGTGGACAAGACCATTAGCATTTCTCAAAAAAAAAATGATCAAAGAGTTTCGATATTTTTCCTATTTAAAACTTGACTCTCCTGTAGTTACATCGTGCACTAAGACCGACGGAAAATGTAAAGTTGCGATTTTCTAGGCTGATATGGCTAGGAACTCTACTCTCATTCCTGCGTAATAATCAAGAAACTTTACTCCCGTACCATGAGTGCAGCAGGCGCAGGCTTAGTCCCGGTCACGTTGGAAGTTACCGAGCTGGGGACTATTTTCAGGCGCTGCGTCATATCATTACGCCTGCTGCACTCATGGTACGGGAGTAAAGTTTCTTGATTATTACGCAGGAATGAGAGTAGAGTTCCTAGCCATATCAGCCTAGAAAATCGCAGTCTTCAGTGTCACATGATCCTTCAGAAATCATTCTAATATGCTAATTTGATGCTCAAGAAACATATCTTCTTATTATCAATATTGAAAACAGTTGTGGTGCTTAATACTTTTTTGTAAACTGTTATAAAATTTTTTCAGGATTCTTTAATGAATAGAAAGTGGAAAAGAACATTTGAAATGTCTTTACTGTAAGTTTTGATCAATTCGATGCATCTTTGCTTAGGGTGACCAAACGTCCTCTTTTGCCCGGACATGTCCACTTTTTACATACTGTCCGGGGCGTCCGGGGTTTTTTTTTTTATAAATTCATGAAAATGTCCGGTTTTCACTGTTTTTCATGGGTCCATTAAGCGTGTACTTAAAATTGACTGGCGCTTGCCTTTGCACACAAAACATATGAAACCGGCTTCGGCTCCGACCCGTCTTGTTATAATCAGTGCGTTCCTCAATCCGCAGCGGCTCCAAGCCTTTTTTACAGTCTATGCTCCAAGCAGAGAGCACGTCAGAAAACAGAGGCCTGTGTGTGTGTGTGTGTGTGTGTGTGTGTTCATCTCAGCCTCATTGGTCTGTCACTGCTCGTCAGTGTCAGAATATTTGAAATGACCAATCAAATCAAAGTAGGCGGACTTTATGTTCATTTCGGTCGGGATCCATGTAAAGCAGAATGCATGACCTGCAAAGCTGGCACGTTCGTGTCAGTGTCAAATAAAGGTGCTAGCGACCTAGAAGCCCACATAAGGAAAGTATAGGCTACAAGAGAACATCAGGAGGATTTAAATAGTTTTTTACTGATTGGTGTAGTAGATTTTTTTTTTTTTTTTAACCTATGGCCATGAAAAGAAATAGTGTCATGTAAAAGGTGTTAAAAGCTCAACAATTTTTTTTTTGTTAAAGGACAAGTTCGGTATTTTACACTTAAAGCCCTGTTTTAAGATCGTTTCTGATGAAATAGAACGGTTAGGATAAAAATTTGGACACATGCTTTCCAACAGGTTTTATCGTAGTTTTTGAGTGTTGGACAAAAACTACGATAAAACCTGTTGGAAAGCATCTTTTGCAGCGATTTTGTGTGAGCTTATCAGTGAACACCCCAGACCACTCGGTGAGTTTCATGTCTTTATAAACTAAAGTTTAATGCGTTTTAGGAAGGATTGTTCCAGTGCACCTATGCAACAATTGTGGAGGTGGGGGGGGGGGGGGGGGGGGGGGGGGGGGGGGTGCTACCACAGAAACCGAAAATTCTCGGGCCATACAGCATGTGTTTAAATTTTTATCTTAACCGTTCTATTTCATCAGAAACGATCTTAAAACAGGGCTTTAAGTGTAAAATACCGAACTTGTCCTTTAAATATTATTCTATTGTTGCCAGCCAAATGTTGAATGCAAGGATGTATTACTTTATGTATTAAAGTACAATAACATCGTTGCAAGGTTGTGAATGCATTTGTCAAGTATTTTTTGATGCATTCATCACCCCAACCACGCCTTCACCCCTTAACCACGCCTCCCCAAACCACGCCCCCGTCCTGTTTTCTGAAAACTAAAATATGGTCACTCTATCTTTGCTGAATAAAAGTATTAATTTCTTACAAAAAAATTGTACTGTCCCCAAACTTTTGAACAGTAGTGTATATATACATAAAACTTAGACTGAAGGAAACAAATGAGGTGATGCAATGCAGAAAGACATGGTGGGACAAGAGAAGGGCAGAGAGGAAGGGAGAGCAGGATGAAGAATGAGGTGTGAAGGGGTGGACAGAAGGGACATGAAGGACACATTAATTATTTAGACCCCAGGGGTGATTGTGGCCACTGTAAATTCATAGTCAAAGGGCACTTTTTTTTAAGGAGGTCCTCTGGCTCCAGCCCTCTGTAATCTTAATGGAGACGCAAATCAGTCCTTTAATCCTAAGCAGGAGAATTGTGTGTGCGTGTGTGTTGCTGTCTCAGACTGTTCCATCCAGGCAGAGCATAACTAAGGGTGACAGCAGTGAGCTTGTAAAAGACGACAGAAGGGAAAATGGAAAACAGGGATATAAATGCCCCTCTTGTTGTCCTTCAATTTGGATTAATGCTTCTTGTTGTAAAATATACCAACTAAAATGTGCTTGCTTGCATATTGTCTGACCCACTGTGTTACAGGCGAGTCCGTTCCAGGAGTCCCAACACATCCGCCCACCCTCCACGGAGACCATCCAGTCCCGCTCCCCCCTATCCGAGACACATGGGGGCAGCGTAAGCAGCGCTAGCTCTCCGGGCCGAAAGTCTTCCAGCCAGCGGCGTTCGTGGCAAGACCTCATCGAGACTCCCCTCACCAGCTCCGGCCTCCATTTCCTGCAGACTCTGCCATTAGACGACTCAGTGTTCGTCGATTCCAGCCGAATCGTGCCCGTAGAGCTCCGCCGCCAGTCGACGCTCCCCGCCCATCACCGGCTGCCGCCAGAACACTACGCCCCGCCCATTACGCCCACCCAACCCTGCCAAAAGTCCTTCACAGCTGTAGGAAGAGGAGGAGAAGAAGGAGGTGGAGTAGGAAGCAAGCACCGCAGTTTTACTTTGCCCCGTGACAGTGGTCTTCATGCTATCCTGGCTGCCAGCAGTGCAGCTGAACACACAGATGCACAGCGATACCACCTGGGCCGGGCCCATGCCAGGGATTCAGGTCAGGAAACTGAGAGACAGTTATATTCCTAACTTGCCTTTGCCTACATATATATGCAGAGGGAAGTTAATGGGTGAGTTAGCATGTGTAGGCAGAGGCAAGTAACTTGTTACTGGATTTGGCGGTCTGGTTTTCCCTTGTCATACTAGGGGCTTTTGCACCGGAGGAACCTTTTCATAGTTCCTAGAACTATTGTTAGAAGTACCCGGATTTTGGCGCGTTCGCACCGCAGGAACTAGGAACTATTTTAGTTCTAGGAACTCTTTTTGGAGGAACTAATTTAGCTCCTACTTCAGAGTAGGGTCTAAACCAACATTATAGGAACTATCCGTGACGTTAGTGTACACTGATTGGCTGAACGGACGCGAAACACCAGCACCCGCCATTTTTAAAAAGGCTGTGTAAACACACAGATTATATATATTTACTCCACAAACTAACTCTACAAACATGGAAAACAGTGATAGGCCGCAGTGATACAGTGAACACAGTGATAACCTTTACGCTGATGAGAAAATCCAACGCAACTTTGAGGGGACCAAACGAAACATGATTATTTCTGCTCAGCTAGCGACACTGTACATCAACCACACGGCAAAGGCTACTAACTTTTCATTACTGTCTACTTTCCATGTATAATAGTTCTATCTAATAACATATTAGACAAGACAGATCGTAAACTAAAGAACAAGGAGAATGCGAGCACTGTTTGCTCAGGCTCTGGCGTTCTCAGCGGCGTCAAAATAAAGGTCCGCCGTGCAGTCAAAATAAAGGTCAGAACAACAAGCGCGGCTTACGTCATTTCAGAGTTCCTACTGGCGGTGCAAATGCAACCAGAAAACGTTCTTTGGGGAACCACCCTGGTGGTTAGTTCCTAGAACTATCCGGTGCGAAAGCCCCTATGTCTATATTAGGGTGTTCCTGTTTGTCATGATATTATTGATTTCCCTTGAGTTTCATACATATTTTTAATGGTGGTCAACCGATATGCATTGTTAATAAATGTTATTAATATAATAATAATTATTATTATTAAAATAATAGTTATCATAATTATTATTCATTATATTGTATACATTGTTGTTCATTATTATTATGTAAATATTCATAACATTTATTCAGATTAAGAATGATAATAACAACCATGATATTGTTTTTTCCTGACAAATTAATAGCGATCAACAAATCAGAATATTTAAATAAATATGAATATTTTGAAAATCATGATATTATTATAATGATTATAAATGATGAATAATTATTAATTATTTATCTAATACTGCTTATTTTTGTTTAACAAATATGCAGAATTGATTTGAATTGTTTTATAAATATTTTATGAATAAATAATAATAATAATATTTATTCATTTTTCATTTTAGCTGACGCTTTTATCCAAAGCGACTTACAATTGCTATATTTGTCAGAGGTCGCACGCCTCTGGAGCAACTAGGGGTTAAGTGTCTTGCTCAGGGACACATTGGTGTCTCACAGTGGATTCGAACCCGGGTCTCTCACACCAAAGGCATGTCTTATCCACTGCGCCATCACCACCCCGCATAATACTAATATGCGGGGTGGTAATAATAACTAATAATAATATGTTATTATTAATAATATGTTTATATATAAATAATATATATTATTATTTTTATATCATAGTATTATTGTTATTTTTGGCATTTTATTTATGCAAGTGTGTGTGTGTGTGTGTGTGTGTGTGTGTGTGTGTGTGTGTGTGTGTGTGTGTGTGTCTGTGTGTGTGTGTGTGTGAAAAATGATTTACATCTCTTTTTTGAGCTGTCTTATTGTTAAGCTTCACAGTTTTTTAGAATTTTATTTAGAACTAATAATTTTGATTGTAATTCACTAGAAGGCATTGCAATCACAATAAGAATCTCAATCTTGCACTTCTGTAGTTTTGAGAATGGCTTGATAGCAAGCTGACAATAACTGTATTCACCGTTACATTGTTGTTTTATTAGGTGGGTATCATGATTGAATTGAATTTTTTGCAAAATATCATTGAGGAGATGCTGCATTTTGCTTCAACGCTCCAGTTATTTGCATTGTAGCCTGTAATGATAAACATATTGCTGCTTGATTCAGATGCACTATAGCTGCAAATCTCAGCTGAATACACATCTCCCTTAAGACCTCCAATAGCCTCATATTAGGTGCAGTCGTACTAATACAATGTGACAGCTCTCATCCCTGTCTATCCTTTTTCATCCCTCCTTTCTGTTCCACACATTCATGGTTTCTCAGAACTATACTGTGCCTCACAGCACACGAGGAGGAGTCCCTTCAGTCCGTGTTAATGTCTTCTTAGAATGGAAGCAGAGGAAATGGCTTCAGGGCTATTTGCTCTCTCTTTCTTCCACCCTGAGATCGCTGATAGTCAGTGTATAACAGCTAATGTGATCTTTACAATAAACACACCACATCTAATTCTATTGTTTTGTACTATAACAAAGGTTTTCAGCCTTAGATGAAGAGATAGAGCTGAGATTCCCTTGTTTAACGTTGAGTGTTGGATTTTAATCCTGCCCTATACTAACATGCATGTAGTAGCCTACCATATTCATGTATTTAAATGCTTTATGATGATTTTTAAAATAACCATTACTGATATACAAAACGATATACTTATGCATTACATTTGAATTTGAAAACATTGCAGTTGTGGTGATAATAATGGTCATTGCGAGTAACTCTTCACTGCCCTCTGTAGGTTCGGATCGGGAGCGCAGGCACCAGGCTGACTCATTGGGGGATTTGTACAGGGCTCTTGAGAGGACTAGTCTATCACCTGTCAATGAGCACAGGTCCTCTTCTCGATTAGAGTACAAGCGATCATTCGTCCGTCGTTGCAATGATCCGTTACTCAATGAGAAGCTGCACCGCCTGCGGATCCTTCAAAACTCATTCAAGGTACAGCTTTCAGGGGACACCGGTTGCGGTCCTGGTTTATTGCTTTCCCTGAGCCACAAAAAAAAAAAAAAAACTTTTTAAAAACATAGTTCATAGCATAAGTGTAAGATGTGGGGACACCGGTTTTAAATCCCAAATTCAAATTCCAACCTAACATATTCAAAAGTTTCGGGTCAGTAATTTATTTTTATTTTTTTATTTTTTTTATTTTTTCAAAGTCTCCTATGCACACTAAAGCTGCATTTACGTGATTAAAAAATACAGTAAAAACAGTGATATTGTGATATATTATTAGAATTTAAAATGACTGTTTTCTGTGTTAATATATTTTAAAATGTAATTTATTTGTGATGCAAAGCTGATTTTTCAGCATCATTACTCCAGTATTCAGTGATCCTTCATAAATTATTCTAATAATTATGCTGATTTGCTGCTCAAGAAACATTTCTTACTATTATGTTGAAGCAGCTGTGCGGCTTAATATGTTTGTGAAAACCATGCATTTTTTTCAGGATTCTTTGATGAATAGAAAGTTCAAAAGAAAAGCATTTATTGAGTTAAAAGTCTTTTGTAACACTATAAATGTCTTTACTATCACTTTTGAGCAATTTGATGCATCCTTGCTGAATAAACATATCAGTTTCTTTGACCAGAAATCTTACTGACCCCACACTTTTGAACAGTAGTGTAAATCTGAACTTGACTAAACAATTTTTGACTAAACCTTTTTGGGGACAAAAAGAATTTCACACTGGAAAAAAAATCTTTTTATTTTTCGAGTGGCATGTGCATTGGTAGATGAATAATATATAATATTCAGTTTAAAGGGACACTCCACCCATTTGCGTTAAGCTTTCCATTGTTAGAAACCTAGTCATACTATTGAATGGTCGTGCAACACTCTCTCATTTTCCCCTGAGACGAGAGAAATCCGCTATACCCTTTGCACTTCCTCCTACAATGACGCAAAAATCGTCATTTTACGTCATTGTAGGAGGAAGTGTAAGAAGGGGGGATTTCTCTAAAGACTACAAGCACTAGATCCCACCCTTTCAAACCCGCCCATAGGTTGGACCTAATGCGCTAACAGAGCTATCACAGATCAATGGGTGGGACTTCACTTGTAGATACTGAAATAAATATCAGCCATCTTGTTTATAAGCTAAGCTAACAAGCACTGTGGAGATGGGAAGTTATGACAATGACGGAAGAAACTAAACACGATATGGAAGAAACTAAACATGATATGGAAGAAGAGGATTTTGAAATTCTGCTGCTCGAATCCACTGTTCGTGGCTATCTTTACGAGCCGCAATATAGTGAAGAACAGCCGAGGCTGCTGGAGGAACAGGAGGCGGCTGCCTGTCGCGGACGAGGAGCCCGGACGGGTTCGAGCTGGGCGGACTGCTGGTGCCTGTGCTCTCGCTGTGCGCTACGGACACAGATAGAGTCCGTCTGCTGCAGAGAATTTCAACGATAGCAATTTCTCCTGGACGAAATCTCTGAATCAGACGAGCACACGGACGTTTGTGTTGTCATGTGAACCATCCTAGCGTCGCACCGCATATGTTCTAACTGAACATCCAGGTATCATGCAATAATTCACCATATAGAAAGAAATACAAACGAGGAGTAATTCGCTAATGAGTTTGCCAATGAAACGGGGTTCGTTGTTGTGGGAAGAAGGAGGCGGGAACCGGCGAACATTTAAACATTTTAATAGTAAAATAAACAAATACAAAACAAAAGTATAAGCCAGCTGGCCACACACAACAGAAACAAAACATAAAATCAGGCCTGTTCCTTTTGTGCTTCCGCTCCTCCATGAGAGATATGAGACCGCTGCGTCTCACAGGTGTCATTCATTATCACTCGCGCCGTCCTCTCACGTCCCTCGTCCTGCTCGCCACAGCCAACTAACTAGACATTTTGTGTGAAATGAATTTCAAACTCTTTTGGCAGCTAGCCTTGTAGACGGAAGAGTGATTTCTCTGATGTTTGCGCGCTGTTCTGGATTAGTGGGAGTGGTTTGCGGAGCTGTGCAATGTGGTGCATTGTGGGACTTGTTGTCTTACATACAAATGCGCCCTAAAGTTATTTTCTGTCTTTTCTCGGTCAAGAGGGCACCAAATTCAAAATTTCTTTTACATTTCGACTACATATATAACCCACTTTCAATAAAGATTAATGTTGAAATGGGTGGAGTGACCCTTTAAAGCAAGTGATCTTCAGTGGGTAAAACACAATTAAACTGATCAAAGACTTTTTTTGTAGAAGATGCCATGATGCTTCTGCTTGGCAAAGTTAAATGCTCTTCATTTCTTTTTATTTTCACCAGGGGTATTTATACTTCAAAACTTTTGGATATTTTCACATCAACTTGCACATCAAATGTCTTTGTGCTTTCAGCTTTGGAAAATAATCTTTGTTTTATGTCTTGTGATCGTAGACGTGTGTTGCATAATTAATCGCTGTGTCTTGTTTTGACAGGACATCCCTCTTCAAGAGGCAGAAACTAAGATCATCCATCGGGATGTGTAGCCAGAGAACGCAGCAGGGCACAGCACCAGTCATTCCAGCCATATCCAGGGTTGCCAACTTTAGGACTTTGGCTGGAGTGAGACTGTAAAATTTCAGTGCGCGCACGGAGAAATTTTTTGGTAACCCTAACCCTAATTTTAAAAATGTCAGTCCTTGTTTACCTATAAACCCTGATTTATGCAACAACAACAAAAATAGAATGGAAACGTTTTTTTTTTTTTTTTTAAATGTACAATTAATTTATTAATTGCACTATATAAAAAATAAAGATAGAGGTGATTAAATAACAAACAAATAAAACAACAACATCTAAACATTAAAGGGTTAGTTCACCCAAAAATGAAAATTAAGTCATTAATTACTCACCCCCATGCTGTACCAACCCCGTAAGGCCTTCGTTCGTCTTCGGAACACAAATGAAGATATTTATGATTAAATCTGAGAGGTGCATGACTGTTACATAGGCTCCCTAAGGGAATGAATCCTGACGGCCCAGAGAGTCATTAAAGAAAATGTTTAAATATTCCATGTCACAACAGTGGCTCAACTATAAGTTTATCAAGCGACGAGAATACTTTTTGTGCGAAAAAACAAACAAAAATAACGACTTTATTCGACTATTCCTTTTCTTCCTTGTAGGCCTGAAACGAGACTTCAAGAGATTTGCACGACGCACGCGCGAGAACTTAACTGAAGTAGTTGAAGGAGATCGCAATTCTCGCGCATGCGTCGTGGAAATCTCTTGAAGTCTCGTTTCAGGCCTACAAGGAATTTCATTCCAATTTCGTTTTTGGGTGAACTAACCCTTTAAGAAATCTCAAAACAAAAGGGACACATAATAGTTACTCCACCTCCCCAGAAAACCACAACACACGAGTTTAACAAATTAGGCCTGTTATATATGCCACAGTGGCCGTTTGGCCTGCTTCACTGCCTCTGCAAGAGGTTTGTATCTGAAGCAGGGTTCGATCCGTTCATGAACAATCCGTTCATTGCGTCTGTCACGTGACAAATGAACGAAAGACTCGGAAGGTAAAGTAATTATTTGTTCCCTGTAAATTATTTTTGACTGCATTATAATGATTTCTTAATTCAGAATATGACTGCGAAGGTGCATGTGTTCGGGGAGTTTGGCTGTTAAAAGTAGGCTAAGTATAACATTTACAGCCCTTTAAATTAACGAAATTATTCGAAAAAAAGATTCGTTCATTTTAATGAACGAGGTCGAACAAGCGAGTCAGTAAAATGATCCGAACTTCCCATCACAGGGTGCCATCAAGTGACAGTCTGTGGTGTCAGTCTTGTTTAGGCCAATAACTGAAAAGGTTCGCTCAGCATCCGCATTTGAGTGTGGCAGGCTCAACACAACCTGGCCAAACTTTGATAATTTGGGGAATTTTAAAATGCCACTTGCCTGATTTGCCAAAACGTAATTAGTACCATGAGCCTATTTTTATTGAGCAATTAGCTAGCCCATATAACGCACGTCAGACAATGTTTGCAACTATAGTTGACGTCTGTACTCTCGGCACACAGACTGATAAGGCAAGGCTACGACACTAGTGACAAGGCACACCATTTTATTATCTGCTTACCTTGATTGTCATCCAAACTTTCAAACGTGCATCAGTCGGCTCCGACTCCGAACCTATGCTCTGAACTCTCTCTGAACTTTTCACACGCAACTGAAGTATCAGGTGCAAGGTTTTCAGCGAATCAACGATCAGATAATACTGCCGTGAGAACTGTAGGCAGATGTTACAGCTGTGGGCCTTAAACTCCTCTCCTGTCATTAATACGCTGTGGTCTAGTCATCAACAGAAATTAATGGATTGAGAGGGGAGAAAAATGGATTTTGGCGTGAAATTTCTTGCGTGTGCGTGAGAGCGTGAGATTGATGCTGAAAGCGTGAGTGTAACGCCAGATGCGTGAGAGTTGGCAACCCTGCATATCTGCTAAAAAAAGATCCATTCTCTCCATCTCTTTCCCTGGAGGGTTCATCTTAGTCGCTTTTATCGAACATCTACATCTTTCTTAAGGAATATTTTTCATTCTTATTTACTCTGTTACAGTGTTCATGAATTTCCTCTCATTGCACTCACTTTTTTTTTGCTCTTGCACATGCTAATATTGGCATTATTTTGTATGTACAGTTCTTTTTCTTTTTGAATTATTTGTGTTTGTAATAATGACTTTGGCCTCCATCTGGGGCCAGGTAACTGCACTTCCAATGAACTCTACCCTATAGTCTCTCTCATGACTGAAAGAAAAAAACACAGGGAATGAATAAAACTACTTATATAGAAATTATTTTGTTTTAAATCTGATTTGCATGGCCATTGTCTGGTTAATAGATTTAATGTCTGTGATGTGTCTTACCTGAGAGTGTTAATTCCAGCTAACATTTTTCATTGGTAAATGTTATGTGACTGTAAGAGAAGAATTGACAGGATGTAATGATTGCGTGTCTGTGTGCGGGTGTGTGTTGAAAGCCTTGGTTTGTTTTAAATAATGTATGTTGTAATATTCTGACAGTTTGCACCCTAGCAGCAAGATTCTTGCAATAATGTTGAGCTAAAACGATTAATTAGTTTGACACTGTCTATTTTTGTAAGCATGATATTTATTGAGATGTTTGTACATTGTTTTGTATGCTGAATCTGAAGATAACGGCAAGTGTACATCCCTTTTAATGTGTTCCTGAAATATCTTTAACAAAATGAAACTTTCATGTGAAAGCACCAGTGTTCCAGTATCTCCAAAAAAGTAATTTTATCAATAAATTGTTTGATGTTTTGACATTAGTTTAAGTTCTAATGTGACTTGTTTGGCATCCCATTTGTGAACATTTTGATTTATTTTTTATGGTTATATATTTGGAGGGTTGGGCCATCAGGACAGTTCAGTGGATTCAGTTATTTTATTTCTAAAATATTTTATGATATTTGGGAATTGTGTAATATCACTGCTGATATCCTGATGATAAGCTGTGCTGTATTTACATTAACCTATATTTAGGCACTGCCTATTGGCATTCAATGCACATGCTCACAAACGTGCTACTCGGTTTAGTTCAGTTGGCAATTAAATGCTTGGAATAAAGCCAACATTATGAGGCAAATGGTGCAAGGACCCAAATTAGGCCACCCTTGTCGAAAGTGTGGTGAGAGAGGCTTCCATTAAAATCTGAGCAATGTCTGCCTTTGGATGACACAAACAGAAAACCAGAGCTAAACATATCTATAGTTAGAGGAGTGCAGTTTCATGCTCTAGTCTAGCAGAATTACCATGGTGCCAGTGTTGGGGAAAGTTACTTTTAAAAGTAATATGTGACCCTGGACCACAAAACCAGTCACATGTCGCACGGGTACATTTGTGGCAATAGCCAATAATACATTTTATGGGTCAAAATTATCGATTTTTCTTTTATGCCAAAAATCATTCGGAAATTAAGTACAGATCATGTTCTATGAAGATATTTTGTCAATTTCCTACCGTAAACATATAAAAATATATATTTGTGAGTGGATGCAGCAAAATCGCAAACATAAATGGACAACTTTCTCTAAGGCGATTTTCTCAATGTTTAGATTTATTTTCAAATAGTTGTATCTCGGCCGAATATTGCCCTATCCTAACAAACTATACATCAATGGAAAGCTTATTTATTCAGCCTTCATGTGATATGTAAATCTCAATAAAAAAAAACAACCCTTGTGACTGTTTTGTGATCCAGGGTCACATATGTTACAATATTGCGTTACTCCCTAAAAAAGTAACTAATTGCGTTAGTTCCTTTTTATGAAAATTAATGTGTTGTGCTACTTTTGCATTACTTAATTCACCTGGGCTTGCTTGTTTTTTGTTTGTTTTTTCATAACAAAAAACATATAAGTTCTATTTTTGATAAATGTAATGCCCCTTTCACAACAAAAGTGAAATGAATAAGCCATAGCCTGAAGGAAATGCAAATTCACACCTGTAAAGTAGAGGGTGCAGCTCAAACACACCTTTCAGCTGTGCTGACATTCTGGATTCCAGAAGAATTGGATGCAGGAGAAGAAAGTTCAACACTCTTACTTCAGCAATTAAAAAACAAAAATGGGATGTTTATTTTAAGTTATTTTTGCTTATTATCGTTTAATTGGATCGTCGAAGGTCAGCAGCGAATACGTTGCTTACTAAAGTGATAAAAACATAACTTATGTTTGTGTTATTTAACATTTAATTATTGCAGGTTTTCAGGTTTGCATTTGAGGTATACTGAATCTGTTTTTGTGCAAGTGAGATAAGTAAATTGAATTGAATACAAAACAGTAGCCTACAAAAATAAAAAATGGGGCGTTATTGATGTCATGTCTTTGCCAGCAGTTGACAAAATAAATGAAAAATGCAACGTTTTAAGAAGGTTATACAAAAAAAGAACAAAAATAGAACGTTGGCCAGAACATTATTATTAGGGTCCCAAAATACAACCAAGTGGGAACTTTAAGTGAACTGCGTTTGCTGTGTATGTTTAGTAACCGTTTAACCCTATTAAAAAATTAGTGAACAAATCTCTGAGAAACTGATGCAAAAGATTCGATTCGCTGAGATGAATCAAACTCCCCATCGCTACCAACCAACCAACCACTTCCGAGCTCGACTGCAGAGAGAGAGAGAGAGAGAGAGAGATAGACAGACAGACAGACAGACAGAGCGCGTTGCACACAACACACCTCCCTCCCCCCGGCGTGCTCGTTCTCTTCTCTCCTTCTGTCACCACAGACTCTCCACCGATTCACCACCGGCTGCCTCATCCAGGCATGGCAGACGGCTTTACCCCATCATGGCAGTGCTACATTACACCCTTGACTTCAAGCTCCGTGCGCCAGGTAAATTTCAGTTAAATGTATGGAGGGGGCGAGTGGACGAGAATAAGGGGCTCGTGTTGCACTGCAGACAAACGGGCCTCTTCGCAACTGCCCTGTAAGCGATTTAGTGTCTTTAGAATCGCAGTGAGGCTGCAGTCCCACTTCTGCATTGCCGAGACGACCGCGGGTTGCATGTCATTGCTGTCGAGGGAGAACTTCTATTGTTGTGCATATCCTCCTGACGTTTGCTCGGATAAATGACCTTCTAGGGGGGTAGCATAGCAGCGTTAGCAGAGGCTAATGTCGGTTTTCCTCCGAAGCTGGCGTTTGCGTTTGAATAGAGCTCATATGTGCACATATATATCATGAACTAGCAGGCGAGCTAGCCATACTAAAACAAATATTTCCAATTATATATTAACAACTAGTATGTAACGTTACAGCGTTTAAATCCTGTTTTAAACGGTTGTCTCGTGCATCTGACATATTTTTTGAACGATTACATTTGTTGTGTATGTTGACAAGCTCTGAAAGTCTTTAACCTCCTATGGCAGTTCCTCTATCTGACTGGCTAATAATATAGCAAGCCGATAAGATGAGTTTTCCATTCTTGCATACTACAGCGATCATACAGCCTCGATACTACACACAAACACGCCGTATCTCTTTTGAGCAGTGTGACAGGTGCAGCGTATCATGTATTATTATTTTAGATTTATTTACATTAGATATAAGTACTGCTACAGATCGATATGTTGCAAATCATTCTACTTTATAAACTGTAGAATGGATATGAATAAATATGGATTGGCTTGTTTTGGGCAGATTTTGCATAACTAGGTTAAAAATTATTCAAGATAAATTTGAATCCCTGAATTAAATGAATTCTGAGACCGGGATACCTGCAGGTCAGATTAATGGGTGTGCTGAAAGGTGAATGCCTACAATAAAAACTAACCCCTAACCCTACACCACATGTCAGACAGCTTTCGTGATCGATGATAATGAACTTTCTCCACGCCTCATACCTTTACACCCATTACTCCAACCTGCAGATATTCACACTCTTGCAACTTATTTGTGATTAGTGAGTTTTAAAGGGATAGTGGACACAAAAACGTTTATTTGCTCTCATGCTGTTCAAAACTAACCGGACTTTCTTCTGTAGGAGATGTTCAGAATGACAGTCTCATTCACCATTTATTTCAGTGTATGAGAAAAGATGTGATGCAAGTGAATAGTGACCAAAGTTATCTGTCCTTAAAGGGATAGTTCACTCAAAAAGAAAGAAAATATAAAAATTCTGTCATCATTTCTTCACCCTCATGTTGTCCCAAACCTGTATTCATTTCCTTCCTCTGTGGACACACAAAAGAAGATATTGTGAAGAATGTTGGTAACCAAACCACTTTGGTTACTATTGACTTCCATTGGATGTAAAAAACAAACAAACAAAAAACAGAGACATTTCTGGTTCCACCAATGAAAAAAAGGGCCATGCAGGTTTAAATGATGACAGAATTTTCATTTTCAGGTGAACTATCCCTTTAAGTAGTTTTAGAAACGTTATTAAATGTGCAAATGAGTTGATCCGTGTGCAGTAAAATTGGCTTTAAGGTCAGTCATCTTCAGTAAGAAGATTTTCTTTAGGGGCGTTTGAGGTGGAGGATAAAGTAATCGGTCGGTTTTCCCTCTGTCTGTTTAGCTGATGTCTCTGCGACTGTGCGTGGCCTGCAGTCTATATTTCAAGAGCAGGAAATGACAGAGAATGTCCACGACTCGGAGGGACAAGGATATCTGGCGACCTTCGTCGGCAAGAATGGCAGGTGAGCACCTAAAGTTGCCTCAAATGTTTTTAGTAGAACACCAGTCTTTCACAACTAGGGATGGGTATCGTTCAAGGTTTTAACGGTATTACTACTCTTCGATTACTTATCGATGTGGTACTTTGACTGTATTGTTATCAGTTCTTTTTGTTATATTTTTTATATTAAAAAACAAAAACAAATTAAGAACATAATTAACATTGCTTCATATTCTGAAAGGTAAAATAAATATCTATAGCAAAATAAACAGCCAAATTTTTAACAAAACGAATATAAAACATCTATTTGTAAATGGTAGTAGTGCAATGGATCACAAAACTCACGGTTCGGATCATATTATGGTTTTTGAGTCACAGATCGCATCATTTTTCGGATCAGCAAAAGAAATGATGTAACTTTGCTTCTCATTTATTACTTAAAGCCCACTTTAAGTACTTCGATATCACAACAAAAATCTAGCTTTTAATAATTAAACATCATTAAAGACAAGTATAGAGTCAGTAATAAAATTAGAACAACTACACAAATTACAAGCATAGATGAATACAATACAACAAAGTTACAAAAAAGTAGGGTCTAACTAGTGAATTCGGGTACAGAAATGTAATCATTAAATGTAAAACAACACTGTTTAAATCTGTAAAGATATAGCACTGTATATAACACTGTTCACTGAATGAATTAAATATAGATTCATCTTTGTTAAAGTGTTTTTTGCTGCTTGATGAACATTAATGACATAGACAGCAGCAGGTATTTATAGGCTGCTGTCACTTTAAGACCTAATCAACTGATCCAATATAATGATACACATCCGATTTCTCTCTCAACTGTTTATGTTCACTTAAGACATAACCGACTGTGTTTATGAGAATACTTGCCGAGATGGGTATTTTATGTGTCTATGTGTCCGTTCAAGCACAAGGAGACGCAAAAAAGGAATCAATTTGGTCAGATAACAGCACACGAACAAGTTCTCTTTGGCCTCTTTTTGCGCTTGAATGGTTTAAAAACCACTTCAATGTGTAAATTGTCAAGATTAAACATGAGCAAATGATAAACTTTCACTCTATTATGGTTAAATTTAGCAATTAATCTGCGAATCACATGCATGCCAATCCGTTGGGCCTGGTCGGTACGGATCATGGATCAACTGCGATCTGTTGCACCCCTAATGAATGGGCCAGTGTGCAGGCATTTTTTTGTGTTTTATATACATAAGATGAGACAAAATAAGAACAAGAACAGAGAAACAAATAGTCAAATAAATACAATAAATATACAATAAAACAAAGATAGACATAAATAAACAGTGCTTTAATTTCAGGAAGGTTAGTAATGTGACCTACAAAATAAATCTAATAAAGTAATCAAATCTAAAATAACACTGCATAGTTTTCACTGTATACATTGATAGATTCATCTTTATTAAAGCTATTAAAGTTATTATTCAAGAGCTGTGAGTTATTTTCCCTTTGTCTTTCGTTGTTTGATTCACATTAATGCCGCAATCATCAGCAGGTTTATTAGACCGCTGCCACTTTAAGACTGAATGCACATCTAATAATACACATCATATTTTCTCCCAATTATTTACACCCATTTAAGCAGGTAATTTTTACATTTTTGTGTATTTTATTGTTCAGATATGACCTAGAGTATAATTTGCTTGTCTAGGTTTGACCTTATCGATACTGTGGTATTTCGTAATTCAGCTCCGGGGCCCGTTTAACACCTGGTTTCGTTACCCATCCCTATTTGCAAATGCAAAACTCTTCAACAGGTTTTGTTTAGCTGAAGGGACGGACCGGACTTTGAAGAATGGATGATGATGTAATCACCCTCTCATTATGGCGAATTTGCTGCTGTATTTTAGGGACAAAGAGACGGGTTTCCTTTCTAAAGGGCCATTCCATGGAGTGTTTTAATTTTTGCTCTGTAACACCTAAGCATAATGTTGAACCTAACTGACAAAAATGATGACTGAAAACACTAACGCCCCACTGAAAACACCAGGTGTGCTCCAGTGTTCAGACACTCTTTAGGATGACCATTGATTGGTCAGTTAAGTGCATCCTCTATGCAACAAAGGACCGCATTTAGTAGAGCGGAGGGTCATTTTAGTGGCTTTGTGAGTCTGATCTAAAGGCTTTGGCACTCACTTCCTGTTTTGTGTGTGGCTTGCTGTAAACACAGCTGTTGGGGCTTTGTTTAGGCTTAAGCTGGGATGAATCTGGCCTGAGCGCCGCATCGTTTTTTATATAGTTTTTGACTGCAGTTTTGAGGTTTTAATTGTGCTTCTGTATTTTCTTTGTATCAGGTTTGCCATCTTACGAATGCACTCCCATGGTCTGGTGACCTTTGACCTGCAGTGTCTTGAAGGGGATGATGTAGTGCAAGTGGACAATGTGAGTTAACAGAATGTAGGTGATAGAGATACTAGTACCAGAGGTCGACCGATGGATCGGTTTTGCCAATTAATCACCACAGATAACTGATTGCTGGAACAATCGGTTATTCGCAAAAATCCGTACCGATAGTTTTTTCAGGTCGTGTCTGTTGCGGCTTAGAAGGGTCCGCTGTCATTATACAGTACAAGAGCGGCCTCTAAAGGCAAAATAAAAACTATCTCTGATCCCTCGTGGAGTTTGTTTTGACACATGAGGCTGTGCGCTGCACAGAGCAGGACACTTCAGATGCAGATTTAAAACAGACAACAAAACAGCATGAATACAGTACACTTCTACACTACATGTCTTTATATCATTATGAAGTATTTGATTTGTTGATTAGATGCTGCATTAGTAGAGAAAGAACAGCAGTATGTTTGTCATCGAAGCTGAGAGGACGCTAACAGTAGTACCCCAAGTGGTTAAAACAATGTGACAAAAACACACAAAAGTCTGACCCAAATGTTTACTGTCATGATTGTTACCATCTGTTTGCATTAGTTTAAATCCAGCTAGTCATTTGTATGCATTTGTTTGCAAAGAAAAGTTGCATATTTAAAGGGTTAGTTCACCCAAAAATGAAAATTAAGTCATTAATTACTCACCCTCATGCTGTACCAACCCCGTAAGGCCTTCGTTCGTCTTCGGAACACAAATGAAGATATTTATGATTAAATCTGAGAGGTTCACGAGACTTCAAGAGATTTCCACGACGCATGCGCGAGAATTGCGATCTCCTTCAACTACTTCAGTTAAGTTCTCGCGCGTGCGCGTCGTGGAAATCTCTTGAAGTCTCGTTTCAGGCCTACAAGGAAGAAAAGGAATAGTCGAATAAAGTCGTTATTTTTGTTTTATTTCCGCACAAAAAGTATTCTCGTCGCTTGATAAACTTATAGTTGAGCCACTGTTGTGACATGGAATATTTAAACATTTTCTTCATTGACTTTCTGGGCCGTCATGATTCATTCCCTTAGGCAGCCTATGTAGCAGTCATAAACCTCTCAGATTTAATCATAAATATCTTCATTTGTGTTCTGAAGACGAACGAAGGTCTTACAGGGTTGGTACAGCATGGGGGTGAGTGATTAATGACTTAATTTTCATTTTTGGGTGAACTAACCCTTTAAAGCTAGTGCAGCCGACAGAAACAAATCAGAATCAAACAAATAATTTCAGTTCTTTTTTTGAATCGTCACTGTAACACATATTTTGTATTTTGATTAGATAATCAATTGTTATAAAATAGAAGCAAATAATGTGTGAGGGTATACATACAAACTACATATGTATCGATTTTCAATGCTATGGTCTTTATGTAGATATTTAATGATGGCCATCTGCAAGCATGACTGTTTAGATTTATATGAAATGGTAACACTTTTCATAAGAGTCCATCTGTAATATTAAAGGGATAGTTCACCCAAAAATGAAAATTCTGTCATCATTTACTCACCCTCAAGTTGTTTCAGACCTGTATGAATTTCTTTCTTCTGTTGAACACAAAAGAAGATATTCTGATGAATGTCAGTAACCAAACAGTTGATGGACTCCATTGATTTCCATAGTATTTTTTTCCTACTATGGAAGTCAATGAGGATCAGAAACTGTTTAGTTACCAATCTTATTTTTAAAAATATCTTCTTTTGTGTTTAACTGAGGAAAGAAATTCATACAGGTTTGGAACAACTTGTGGGTGAGTACATTTTAAAAGTATTTTCATATTTGCATTTATATGCATATTTATATAATTTATATATTTATTTCATTTAACAAGTACATTTTCATGGTGCATCGCTGTTTCTTTTGTAATAAAGCTCAGCACTAGTTTTTATTTTCACTCAGTATCCATTTTTAAAACTATCGGTTGATTATCAACCTAGTTATCTAGAAGGGGACAGTCATGCCCTAATGATTAGAGTCAGACTAGTAACCCGAAGGTTGCGGATTCGATTCTCAATACCCGGGCAACACAGCATAAATGGCTGCCCTTTTGTATGTGTATGTGTTCATTACTAACTGCAAGTATGGATTAAAAAATTAAAGGTACGATACCGTCACTTCACTTTACTTATCGTTATTGGTAAAAATCCACTATCGGTCGACCTCTAACTAACTACTATATGGTATATATGAAATCTAGAACCATATGGATATTTGAGTTAATCTTTAAATCGCGTAGATTCTAAAAACTCTTAAAACTCTTAAAAGATTCTTAAAACTGGGATATCTGATTATAAGGATGGAGTCGTTCTTTGTCACTTGATAACTGCTTGAAAACGTTTAATCACATTTTCCTCAACACTCTGAAGTCTATATTTATACACTATCGGTCAAATGTTTGATATTCTCATATGCTGATTTGGTGCATATTAAACGACACATTTTTCAGATTTTTTTATAAATGTTCAAGAGAACAGCGTTTATTTGAGATTTTTTTTTTTAACATTTATAAATGTCTTAACTGTCACTTTTGATCAATTTTAATGCATCTCTGCTGAACTTAAGTATTCATTTCTTAAAAAAACAAAACAAACTGAACTTCTGAACTGTACGGCATGCTGACCACAGATCAACCAGTAGGCGAGAGTGATTCAACCATTCTAGAATGTGTTTACTTCCCTGATTCAGAAGGTCATAATTAAGACAATGTTTTCACTGTAGCTACTGAATGCACTGGAGAAGAAATTAAAGGCTCTGCTGGATGGAAATATCCAAAGGATCAAGAGGTGAAACTTGCATTATTTTCATCCAGAATCAATTGCCATAAACTTGTCGTTTTTTACTAACCCTCATGTCATTCCAAACATGTGTATTGTGGAACGTTTTTGTGATCTGTTTGACTGGCTGTGTCCTCTCAGACTCCCTGCGCTGATTCGAGGCAGTGATGTGGACCGATACTGGCCCACGGCTGACGGCAGGCTGATGGAGTACGACATTGATGAAGTTGTGTACGAGAAGGAATCCGCCTACCAGAACATCAAAATCCTGCATTCGCGGCAGTTTGGCAATATGCTTATTCTTAATGGCGATGTCAGTAAGTTAAAAGGGCATTGTTTATTTGCTAGTTTCAAATACATGAGAAGATTTTGGGGTATTGTATTGTGTGAGTGTGTGGTAATTCAGTGTGATCAAATGTCAGATCTGGCAGAAAGTGATTTGCCCTACACTCAGGCCATTATGGGCAGCGGCAAAGAGCACTATGCTGGAAAGGAGGTACTTATTCTGGGAGGAGGAGATGGTGGAATTCTCCATGAGGCGGTGAAGCTCAAACCAAAGATGATCACCATGGTTGAGATATCCTTTATGCTAACACTTGACTGCAGTTAAATGGAAAAATACTCAGTACTTTGTAGCTCTCTAACTGATTTTAGACATGTACTTTCCTTAATTAAGTATTTACATTGATGAGCTGGTGATTGATGGATGCCGTAAACACATGAGGAAGACGTGTGGGAATGTTTTAGATAACTTGAAGGGAGATTGTTATGAGGTAAGGATTGACTTTGTAACATTTTATCAGTTAAAGCTCTTATTTATGTCTTGTCCCTGTTGCTAAACATACCAGTCAAGTAAGTTGGTAATGGCTGGATCACACTAAAAGATTAGACCACAAACATGAAGATAAAAAAAAAAAACACAGATTTAAGAGTTTTGTTCCTATAGTGTGTGTAGTGCAAGACAGCACACCACACACACTAACAGATTTCAATCACGACTGTAAACATGGGAAATCTCTCAAAATCGTTCATGGTCAACCATGACTTTAGAGTAAACAAACATGACGGACGACGGGCAAGAAGAAATGGCGATAATAGTGTTTGGACTGCTTTTTACAGAAAATTTGTGGGGTGAAAAGAAAAAGGTTTGGATGAAGTCGTGTTATGCTTCCATCTTATGTCAGCTCGCTTTCTGATTGGGTATCTTTTCGTTCCATGTGACAATCTGTGCGCGTTTGTCCTCGGGGTTCCCCCCACACAACAGCCTGGATTCCTGATCATAATATTCAACATTTTGGATATTTACGATTTGACATTGTTGTGGCCCCGGCGTTCTTCCAAGCAGATTCAATCACTCTTAACACCTTACTACGGTGGCCGAGAGAGCTCAACGTGCTGCAACTGAAGCAAACAATGCAAATAGAAAAAAACACGTGCAAATAGAAAAAAAAAACACCTGCAAATGAATAAAAAACATCATCATCAGTTTCACAACACACGTGTGCTCCAAATACAGAAACGCGTTGCAAAAGTTCACAACACAACCAAATACAGAAACGCGCTGCAAATAACACAGACCACAACGGAAATGTTTCTAGGGGAACCAAATAAGTGACGAGCCCGGCTGGGACGTGCTTATTGCTCGTGAACCTCCCTTTGCCATACTCCCTTCGAAGGGCAGATGGCAGAGCCCTTAAAGTGGGACTTGGAGTGAGCAGGGCTAGTGTGTGCTGTTATGTAGCCGTGTGGAACGCACTTGATGAAGGAGCAACGAAAGACAATTTAATTCCTCATTATTTTCACCTGGAATGTTCCCATGACAACGCAGCACGGGGTGTCCATCAGCTGAAGAGCTGTTCATACCACAGAAATATAATGCTGTTAACATAACGGTTGCAAATAAATTTTAATTTACAAAAAAGCTTTTAAAATATGCGTGTATATATCTGTGTGTCTCAACTTTAAAACTTTGGACCCTACATCCCCTAACATTTCTTATGAAACTTTTCTTTACGAAAATTTAAACATAACATGAAACAATTTGTACAGTGTAACAAGAAAGATAAATATTTTTCCATCATGTTCTTCTCTCTCTTTTTTATTAATATATTTTAGTTTTCAGCTCATTGTTCTTTTCTCGTTTGTATTCTGATGACATTGAACATATTGTTAATACATTTTGGATATTGTATACAAGTTGTATGTCGTAAAAAATGTAATCTCTGTATGTTTTGCAAAATAAATAAACAAAAAAAGTAGAATTTTAAGCTGTAAGCACCAGCATGCATAGATTTATGGATATCTATGCCAGCATCTATGTACCCAGGCGGGTTCGTCACTTATTTGGTTCCCCTGGAAACATTTCCGTTGTGGTCTGTTATTTGCAGCGCGTTTCTGTATTTGTGTTGTGAGCTTTTGCAGCGCGTTTCTGTATTTGGGTGGTGTTGTGAGTATTTGGAACACGTGTGTTGTGAAACTGATGAAGATGTTTTCTTAATTTGCCGGTGTTTTTTTCAATTTGCATGCGTTTTTTTCTATTTGAACACGTTTTTTTTCTATTTGCATGCGTTTTCTTTTATTTGCATGTGTTTTCTTTTATCTGCAGCGCGTTGAGCTTTCTCGGCCACCGTACCTTACACCACAGGAAAATCTGATAAAATAATCTGTAGAACCTTCAAGATAATCCAGACGTTACCTAGGATTGTTGGAAGGGGATAATCAGGCCCAAAATCGGCCCGATTATCTTAAGATTGTTTGAAATGTTTTGAAAGTCTTTTGCGCTCACAAAGGATGCATTTATTTGATCAAAACATTCACATTTAAAATACAGTAAATAACGGTTTTCTATTTGAATTTATTTTTAAATGTAATTTATTCCAAAGCTGAATTTTCAGCATCATTACTCCAGTCTTCAGTGTCACATGACCCTTCAGAAATCATTCTAACATGCTGATTTGCTGCTCAAAAAAATATTTTTATTTTAATGTTGAAAACAGCTGTGCTGCTTGAAATTTTTATGGAAGCCATCTTACATTTTGTCTGATGAATACAAAGTTCAAAAGAACAGCATTTATTTAAAAAAGAAATCTTTTGTTGTCACATTATAAATGTCTCTACCGTCACTTGCTTTGTCCCTGCTGAATAAAAGTATTAATTTCTTTTTGAAACTTTTGAATGGTAGTGTATATTAGACTGTATTACACATTCTCGTTCGTTTGTTCTGTTTTGTCTCTTTCTCCGAACCGTTTATCAGTTGCTAAACATATTTTTGTGCTTGAAGTTACAATGAGGCCCCTTTCCTGCTTTTGAAACAAGTGCAATGTAGTCAGTTGAAGGAAATTACCCAAACTCTGGGCAACTGCCAGTTTTTTTTAATGGATAACAATGAATGTATATATCCCACTATTTGATTTTTTTTTTTTCTATTTTCTAATTTTTTGTTTCAGATTTTGGTTCAAGACTGTGTTCCCGTACTTAAAAAGTTTGCAGAGCAAGGGAGGACGTTTGATTACGTCATTAATGATTTGACAGCTGTTCCTATTTCCACTGCACCGGAGGAGGGTTAGTTTATATGCGGCTACATTGCTGTCCGAGTCTTAACATTTTTTACAAATATTAAATCAATTTGATTTGAATTGTATTGTTCTATAGATTCGACATGGGAATTTCTGAGACTCATCCTTGACCTCTCTATTAGAGTTTTGCGGCCTACTGGAAAATATTTCACGCAGGTGAGGGGGCATGTAGTTAAAATTGCTGTGAATTTTTGCTGTTTTCCAATCCTTTAATGTTATGTTATTTTCTGCCTGCAGGGTAATTGTGCGAATCTGACTGATGCACTCAGTGAATATGAAAAGCTTTTGGGGAGACTTTCGTGCAAAGTGGACTTTTCCAAAGAGGTGGTGTGTGTTCCCTCATATATGGAGCTGTATCCTTTGTAAATTACCTGGTCAGTCCCTCGGGCTAAAATACATTAATAATGTGTGGGAAATATGTCTGTGAATAAGGTATTAATTATTTAAAATGTTAAATAATTTTCATTTTTATTTATTAGAAAATATGATAAAAGATTAAGGACATTTAAATTGTATGTGTGTGTGTATATATATACACACACACACACACACATACACATTACACGCGCGCACACACACACAATTTAAATGTATTTTACAGTTCTTTTACAGTACAAAAATGTCAACATGCCCAGTTTGGTGCGTATCCTAGAAAACGTGGTTATGTCTTAAGTGAACGTAAACAGTGTGTGTGTGTGTGTGTATGTATGTATTAGGGGTGTTGAAATTAATCGTTTCCACGATGCGGACCCAAACAAAAGTGAGTAAAAAAAATTGACCCACTATTTTGACATTTACAGCATGTGTGTGTGTGAAAGTTATTGTAACTTAAGTACACTGCTTGACAGTTTTATGCGCTTTTAGTATTTACTAGTGTTAATTAGTTCTAAATGCTTCTGTTGTGTGCTATGTTCAGACTTCAGTTTTGATTGTTGGTTGCTACATTCAGGGAGTTCATATATCTGACTGATTGTATTCATTGACGAAAATGTAGCCATGTGTAATATTGAAGATTGAGGAAGCAACGCATCATGATGCATCGTGATATTTAATCAAATCTTTGAAATGATAATCGTAAACGAATTGAATCGTGATACCACTAAAGATCCACACCCTTAGAACGTATGTTTGTTTGTTTGTGTGTGTGTTTATTATTATTTTATTTATAATATTTTAAATTTATTTATTTATTTATTTATTTTATATTTAAGTAACATTTTTTTACCTTTTGACCATACTTTTCTGTTGTCCACTGCAATTTGGCATATTATTGACAAGAAAACACTCATAGCTGCCCTCACATGAATGGTCAGTTCCTTAACATGCTAACTCAGATGGGTGTTTTACACCATCTGGAAGAAGTAATGTCTCTTCCTCCTCCACTCTCTCCTCGAAAGTCCTGCCGGAATGTGAAGACTTCTCCCTCACCTCTGATGCACTGAGGAGAGACGTGCACACATCTCTCCAAGCACTGTTTCTGTTTCTACTCTCCCTTCACGTCCAAAACTAAACAGCCTTCCTCTTTTTTTTTTTGACATGGCTATTTGCATTTTTGTGTTTGAAATTTGACTGGGATGGTTGTTTTTGTTTGTTTGCCAGCGTTGGTTTGATGTTTGCGTGGGGCCCTCCAGGGTGCGCTGTGGTGCGAGGTGTGTGAGTGACACTGCTGATGATACTGAAGCCTGGAGGGTGGCGAAGCATCCAGACACATTTCTGACTCCTGCCTTTGAGGATTTACTCTTATGATTCAGATTTGACAATGCTCTTTGTGTTTTACTGTAGCTCCATATTTTTTATTTTTGTTGACCTTTGTGTTTGAATTTTTTGCATCCTTTTGTAACTGCTTGCTTAAGTGTGATTTGATTTAAGATTCCTCACAGGGAGTTTATTGGCAGTGTTACATTCTGGGATTTCACCAAATAGTCTATTGAAGCCCCTAAATATGTCTTAAAAGGGAAAAAAGTCCTTGCTGTGGCAACTTTCATTTTCTTTTTTCTGAACTGTGAATGTTTAATTTTTTTATGATTAGCACAAACTAGGTCCAAAGTAGGTTTCCCTGCTTAGTGTTTTTGCATTTCTTAAGAAAGAAGTTTTTACTGAATGTAGGCCACTTAGATTCATGCCTTTTATCCATATTATGGTGCTTCGTTGGTATTATTTATTTTATTTTATTTCACCATATACCAGTGATCCTGCCCTGAAAAGAAACTTCTGTTAATGAGAGTGATAATCATCTATTAAAGCAATTAAGGAGAAAAATATCAAATCTCTCTTTTTTTGTCTTCTCTCTTATGCACTCCAATGAAAATATTTAACATCATCATTTCTAATCATTATTATTGCGACTGCTGCTGTTACTCATAGCTCTTCACAATCATAAATGCTGATTTCAAAGTCAAAAACCTTAACACAAATCTTTCAGTTTCATGATGCTTGGTCCAAATCACTTTTTACATTTAGATTGCATTTGAATTTGCATTTTCTTTCCATATATAACAAAACAACTATTACAGAACGTATGCAATATTCAACAAATGCATGTACCAATCCAGTGCTTTACGTGTAGGGTTAACAAAGACAATGATAACATTTAAAAATAGACAAAAAAGAATGCATAATAATACAATAAACTCATGATTAAAAAGGATTTTTTTAAATTTTAGCCATTTTTTATTATAAAATATATAAATACTAATATATATATATAGAGAGAGAGAGACATAGCTAACAAAAAAAAAAAAAAAAAAAAAAACTTTTATCTGTTCAGGAATCTGAAAATTTGGGGTAAAAATAATGGGAGTTGAAGTTGATCAATCCATCATCCTTTGTATTGCATTACGTCATATTTTTCCAGGGTGGTTTACGTGCAAAGGAACCAAAACTGGTGTTCTGTTAGTTGTAGTTTTTTCCATGCGCCTTGACGTCAGAGTTAGTGTTTGGAACCAATTGCATGACTACATTTCCCATAATGCACTCTGGTCAAAAATACTGGTGGGCGGAGACTACTTGTGTGAACATAGATTTGTGTACCTGTCTGCTGAACTAGTCTGATTTATCGTTAATGTGTAAATTGTACAACTGTAACGTACTGTTTATAGAAGAGGATCGTATGGTGCAAAGAGGGCTAGACGCTTTACGTGCTCAAAGGGTTTTGTTTTCCTCGCACCATGGAGAAACAGTTGCAATTGAATTTGCTAGCCTCCAAACCCCCAATGGCAGGTTTGCAGTCTGGATCTAAAATAAGAATGGGGTGAGTTTACACTTCATCATATCATTCATTACAATCATATGCACATCGGTGAGTTACATGCAAGGTGTTTTAACAACACTATCGTTGATAGCTGATAGCTGTCACGACGAGTCATGACTGTTTTCGGGATCTATTGCTTAACGTTATATATGTGTTTAACTGTTTCAATATTTTCGCACGTAATAAAAAGCAAGTCTAAAATCCATCCACGATTAGATTTAGCTTCTCTGGTCAACTGTCTGCAGTCCCTCTTGCGTTCTGTGTCTCATCTAACTGTTAGCTAACATTACCGCGATCACGACTCAATCGTTAGCGATTGCTTGAATCTTTCAATAAAGCTATTGAACGAGATTGAATCGGCTCAAGCGGTTCTCAAATCAACAACCGTTTGTTTCTGACTTACGTTATATTACTAGGGTCAAATGAGAGGGCGATAAGAAAGTTTCTACAGATGATACAAAATAAAATGCATTAGAAATTATTTTACTACTTGATTGTACACTCCTGGGTAAAAAACAGGTCCAGACAAAAATGGCAAAATCTTTATTGGACTTTTAATGGTCTTAACCATTTTAGTCACAAATCACTGGTCTGGATATTAGCAAGAATTGCACAAATACTGTAGATATAGTGTTTAATGACTTCAAACAGTTCAAGAGTTGTTGAAAAATGTCTCCCAGTTCATTTATGTTTAAAATGTGAGACCAAATATTCTCTGTAGGGTTCAAATCTGACTCTGATCAGGCCAAAACATGAGCCTGATGGACTTGTTCTCAAGCCACTTCTTGGTTGTCTTTGCAGTTTGGGCAGGAGCATTGTCTTGTTGAGAAAAAACATCTGATCATTCCTCTTTAGATAACATCTTTTCAATTGTTGGAAGCAAACCTTTCTGCAATATTCTCCTGAACTCCAAAGCATTTAAAGGGTTAGTTCGCCCAAAAATGAAAATTAAGTCATTAATTACTCACCCCCATGCTGTACCAACCCCGTAAGACCTTCGTTCGTCTTCGGAACACAAATGAAGGTATTTTTGATTAAATGTGACAGCTGGATCACTCCTCCATAGGCTCCCTAAGGGAATGAATCCTGACGGCCCAGAAAGTCAATGAAGAAAATGTTTAAATATTCCATGTCACAACAGTGGCTCAACTATAAGTTTATCAAGTGACGAGAATACTTTTTGTGTGAAAAAACAAACAAAAATAACGACTTTATTCGACTATTCCTTTTCTTCCTTGTAGGCCTGAAACGAGACTTCAAGAGATTTCCACGACGCATGCGCGAGAATTGCGATCTCCTTCAACTACTTCAGTTAAGTTCTCGCGTGCGCGTCGTGGAAATCTCTTGAAGTCTCGTTTCAGGCCTACAAGGAAGAAAAGGAATAGTCGAATAAAGTCGTTATTTTGTTTTATTTCCGCACAAAAAGTATTCTCGTCGCTTGATAAACTTATAGTTGAGCCACTGTTGTGACATGGAATATTTAAACATTTTCTTCATTGACTTTCTGGGCCGTCAGGATTCATTCCCTTAGGGAGCCTATGGAGGAGTGATCCAGCTGTCACATTTAATCAAAAATATCTTCATTTGTGTTCCGAAGACGAACGAAGGTCTTACAGGGTTGGTACAGCATGGGGGTGAGTAATTAATGACTTAATTTTCATTTTTGGGTGAACTAACCCTTTAATGACTTTTCACAGTGAAGTAGCTCACACATACCAGCAACAACTAAAAAGGCTCCCCACACAATGAAACTCTTCCTCCATGCTTCATTGTGCTACAGATGCATTTATTATTATATAATAAATGCATATAATATATATTATATAATATATATTATATTATATTTCTCAGCAGATTTTAGAAGAACATCACCGTGCAACTCGTGTTACATTGTGATTCATCACTCCACACACAACTTCAAATATTCTCCCAAAACTTCATTCTGTCTTTAATGTTTTTCTTACACAGCAGTGTTTTTTTTGTGTGCATTTGGTTAAATTTAGCTAATTTCCTGACCAATAATGTGTGGTTAGAACAATTAAAAAGCTTTTATTTAGCCACTTTGAGCTTGGCCCATTTTTTTGCCCAGGAGTGTATGATCCTTTTTCAAACCACTTACAAAACAGAGTTGGTCACCATGAAATCAAAATTGACATTTTCCTTTTTTTTTTTTTTGTATGGAATATTCCAGTATTTATTATAAATGATTTATCAGTGCACGTCAGATTTTTTTTATTCAAATGCCTTCGTAATCTTTCATCAAAATAACTTCCCCTCCCTCTTGCAACGTCATATCTTCTCTTCTTTGATGATGTGTTTACTGGCCTGAGGGCGGGACAACCTGTCACTCACATGACATCACAGCAATAGCAAACCACAAAAATCCAATCAATTCCCGATGGACAAAATGAAGTCCCGCCATACATTTTTTCTTGTTCGAGAAGCCATTTCACATGGATATACAATCAAATCAATGAAATCTTCTGTTTCATGCTGGCTTTAAATGGCAGCTTATCATTACGTAATGGTGCGAAAGAGTTCGAAAGAACCAATTTGCTTAAATGAGACTGAATTCCCATCACTAGCTGGTGTGTCTTCTGATTCATGTTCATCTTCACACCTTGACCTCTATATCCATTTGGTCAGTCATTTAACCTGTGACCACTAGGTTTCTTTGACCCCACAAGGATATAAGAAATATCCACAAGAACACATGGATGCCACTGACTTTTTGTTCTCCCCTCTCTCTATGCAGACCGGGAAGAAAACGAGATTTTACTCCTCTGCCCTGGAGTCAGTACTTCGAAACCATGGAGGACGTGGAGGTGGAAAATGACAACAGCAAAGACATATCCTTTGCTTTGAATTGTTGAGGAGACTCTTGGAAAATGTTGGAATATTGCCCTTTATGTACCTCATGTAATATAATACATTCTATTCTGTAAAACATTCCTTAACTCCTCTGTACACATTCAGAATTTACAGCAGTGGCTCTGATGGTCCTGTCCTGTTGCTCCTTCATGGAGGAGGTCACTCTGCACTGTCCTGGGCTGTGTTCACTGTGAGTTTCTTACATCTCACAAAGCCGTACCTCACTACGTCACTTTTAGGTCTGTGTTTTTATGATACATCATGTACATCATAAAGAGACAGATGTGGAAAAAAGGTTCTGTGCTCTAATATACAGCACATGTAACAGTAGTGTGTGTATAGATATGTATATTTATTTATAAATAAACTTATACTTATAACTTATACTTATAAATAAATACAAAACAAAAAAAAACAAAATTCTGAATTTTCTATTTATCTTAGAATCCTGGATTTTTTTTAGCACATTACACAAAAATATGAAGCAAAAATATTTAATTAAAATAATTGCTAATATTATAAATTATATTATCTGATGTTTGTATTTACAGTCTGTTATATGCAGTAGGATTAACTGCAGGGTTGCAGCTATGGACCTCAGAGGACATGGTAAGGGATTTCAAACTAGAAAACGTACTTGTTTTAGTTAATTAGCTGATAACAAACCATTGATTTTAAAAGCACATAGGTCAATAACATACTTACAATTAACACAAAATACACTCACCTAAAGGGTTATTAGGAACACCATACTAATACTGTGTTTGACCCCATTTCACCTTCAGAACTGCCTTAATTCTACGTGGCATTGATTCAACAAGGTGCTGAAAGCATTCTTTAGAAATGTTGGCCCATATTGATAGGATAGCATCTTGCAGTTGATGGAGATTTGTGGGATGCACATCCAGGGCACGAAGCTCCCGTTCCACCACATCCCAAAGATGCTCTATTGGGTTGAGATCTGGTGACTGTGGGGGCCATTTTAGTACAGTGAACTCATTGTCATGTTCAAGAAACCAATTTGAAATGATTCGAGCTTTGTGACATGGTGCATTATCCTGCTGGAAGTAGCCATCAGAGGATGGGTACATGGTAGCCATAAAGGGATGGACATGGTCAGAAACAATACTCAGGTAGGCCGTGGCATTTAAACGATGCCCAATTGGCACTTAAGGGGCCTAAAGTGTGCCAAGAAAACATCCCCCACACCATTACACCACCACCACCAGCCTGCACAGTGGTAACAAGGCATGATGGATCCATGTTCTCATTCTGTTTACGCCAAATTCTGACTCTACCATCTGAATGTCTCAACAGAAATCGAGACTCATCAGACCAGGCAACATTTTTCCAGTCTTCAACTGTCCAATTTTGGTGAGCTCTTGCAATCGTAGCCTCTTTTTAATATTTGTAGTGGAGATGAGTGGTACCTGGTAGGGTCTTCTGCTGTTGTAGCCCATCCTCCTCAAGGTTGTGCGTGTTGTGGCTTCACAAATGCTTTGCTGAATACCTCGGTTGTAACGAGTGGTTATTTCAGTCAAAGTTGCTCTTCTATCAGCTTGAATCAGTCGGCCCATTCTCCTCTGACCTCTAGCATCAACAAGGCATTTTCGTCCACAGGACTGCCGCATACTGGATGTTTTTCCCTTTTCACACCATTCTTTGTAAACCCTAGAAATGGTTGTGCGTGAAAATCCCTGTAACAGCAGAATGTGAAATACTCAGACCGGCCCGTCTGGCACCAACAACCATGCCACGCTCAAAATTGCTTAAATCACCTTTCTTTCCCATTCTGACATTCAGTTTGGAGTTCAGGAGATTGTCTTGACCAGGACCACACCCCTAAATGCATTGAAGCAACTGCCATGTGATTGGTTGATTAGATAATTGCATTAATGAGAAATTGAACAGGTGTTCCTAATAATCCTTAAGGTGAGTGTATATGATTTAATCGACCTGTTTTCAAACATTTCACATTTTCTCATAAAAATATAGGTGATTCTAAAGTAAAGAACCCTGACGACCTCTCTGCTGAAACAATGGCCAAGTGAGTACGTGCTCATTTCTCTTCTTTCAATGTCTGTACAAAGGAAGTTTTTGTGACATTTAGGGGCCACTTACATGGCCTTAAAAACAGGAAAAAAAACGGATGTTTTTTGGCAGTTCATTTACACGACAATGGTGTTTTGGGGGGCTGAAAACCCGAACACAAAATGGGTTTCAAAGAAAAAGTTTTTGAAAATGACACCGTTATCGTATCCGTGTAAACTACAAAAATGTGAATTTGTGAAAATGGTGACATCATGCTCATGTGTATTGCATGTTCAGTCTATACGCGCGTAGTGTTTCTTTACAAAGTGCCATCGCCAACTACTGGCCTGGTATGGCAAAGGAAAAATTTTTCTGTTTTTAGTACATCGTTGTTGTGTAAACATACTCTTTAGAAATGTTTCTTCAAGTTTAGAAATGTTACTTTCTCTCAGGGATATTGGAAAAGTGGTGGAGGCACTTTATGGTGAAAACCCACCTCCGATCATGATTATTGGTCACAGCATGGGTGGAGCAATAGCAGTTCACACGGCTGCATCCAATCATGTCCCATCACTGCTTGGCCTTTGTGTTATTGATGTAGTGGAAGGTAAGTTTTCACCCCTATTTTACCTTTTTTCATAATCCACACAAGCAAAAACAGTTCATGACAAGAGAAAAAGTAAGAGAAAAAAATCATTATGAAACCACTGAATGTTTTGTCATTGATTTCAATACAGTTTGATTATTTGTGACTGTGTGTTATATTTATGTATGCGTTAATGCTAGTTTGTTCATTCTTCAGGTACAGCAATGGATGCCTTGAACAGCATGCAAAACTTTCTGAGAGGTCGACCAAAAACGTTTAAATCTGTGGAGAACGCAATCGAATGGAGGTACACTATTGTGGAAAATAATATCTAGTGCTGGAATATATATAAAATCTAGGGCTGTCGATCGATTAATTGCACAGATTTCTGTAATTAATCGCACCAAACATTAAAATTTGTCATTTTCACAAGGAATCTCCAAATTAATTTGAAAACAACATAAAGACAGTGTTTGTAATATTTTACATTTTAATTATTTTGTTTAAAGGCATTTTCTTATAAGTACAATGATTGAAGGTCACTGATATTGATGCTTCTATTTCATGGATTTTATTTTCATTTTCTGGGGATAAAATAAGTAATTAAGCCATTCAACATTACAGCATAATTGAAAGTCAGGCCTACACTGTAAATTATCTGATCTGCATTTCCCAAAAACATCATAAGCCGGAGTAGATCGTAGAACCATTGCCACCAATGGTCTCTTCTACGATCTACTTGGCTCGCAATGCTTTTGAGAAATGCAGCCTAGATTGTTTATCAAGTTTATTTAGAATTTATTTTAGTTTGCTAAACATGGTCAGTGCCTCATGTATCCCAACTGGTAACTGTGTTTTGTTTTGTTTTTCCTTACCAGTGTGAAAAGTGGTCAGATCAGAAATATTGAGTCTGCACGAGTGTCCATGGTTGGACAGGTGAAAAAGTAAGTTTTCCCTAGTATGGGCTCCCTTAAAAATGAAAATTCTGTCATCATTTTCTATCTCTCGAGTTACCAACATTCTTTAAAATATCTTATTTTGTGTTAAGCAGAAGAAAGAAACTCATAAAGGTTTGGAAAAACTTCAGTGTGAGTAAATGATGACAGAATTGACATTTTTGTGTGAATTATCCCTTTAACTAGCTCCAGGAATTGTTGTAAGTTTGTAGAAATATTTAGCTATTGAATATATTGTTGTGATCTAGGGGTTGACGACTTCAGATTTTTTGAAGTCGACTGTTATGACATCAAAGTCGAGTCGACGTCGACTAGTCGATGACGTCATTCATAAAACCACAAGAGATGGGACTGCTTTGCAACATGCCACAATTTGCAATTAATTAACAGAAAATTATACAGATGCTGACAGACAGCTCATAATGGGGCCGTTTACACCTGGTCACTTCATGCGTTTTTACTGATCTGATTTATCAAAACGATTCCATTTACACCTGGTCACATAAATATGTTTACGCAAAACGGATGTAAATCCGATCTTCAAACAACGCGCTATGCAGATTTAACGGAGTTCACGTCACCGAAAGCAACAATAATGAGCTGCATTTTATTGATCATCAGCTAATTTCAAAATCAAAGACCACAATAAGAGAGACAGCATTGTTAGATCATTTTGTTTCTTTACTTTTAACGAAGATGATTGTGTGTTAAGCGTCCGTGACTTACTTTCAATTTGATTTGCGATAGTTTGCACGTTGGCTTGATGAATAGATGCTCGAGCTGCTCATCTGCGGCGGTGCGTGCTGCCATAGCTTCATCACTATAATACGCTCTCACACGTTTATTGTTAGCATTGTTGGGAGAAGTCCAATTTACATATGTGGTTTCAACTACCAGATGCATTTACACTTGTCCAGTGAAGCGGCCCAGACCTCCTCCTGAAGCGGTTTGAGCGATCGGAATTAAATCCGTCTCCGAACGGGGGGCATTTACACCTGGTCTTTTCACGATCGGATAGCTATCGGATCGCAGAAACACATAAAGTGGCCAGGTGTAAACAGCCCACTGTTTAGATCATCATTTAGGATGAAAAAAGAAAAGGAAAAAAAGCTATAAATTCACATCAGCGCCTTAGTGATGCGCAGATCCAAGTAATACAAAATAATATTCAAATTAATTGCGAGTGAATTAGAGGTAGGCTACATCATTAATATGTTTAAATAAATAAATGATAAAAAATAATGTTTTAATAAAGATACTGAACTCTCATTTCCCGGTAAAACAGTGAGCGTGCGTCATGCTTTTACTTTCGTTTTCAACTATTTCTAGTGTTAGGTTCGTAAAGTATTTACACACACTTGATGTACCAATGCTCCTTTCTTGCTGCAATGACCCTCTGGGCTCTTCATCTGTTGTCGTCTGCAACAAGTTAGTATCAAAATTAGCGCAATCATAGTGTCACATGATCAACGCGAGTCGACGTCAAGCTTAAAGCGTCGCAGCATTGCATTAAGGTCGACTAGTCGACTAATCGACTAGTCGGTTCAACCCCTATTGTGATCAGATGTGTTTGGATGTTTAGATGCGAGGAGCCATTGAGTAGTCCAGGGGTTTCCAAGAGCATCAGTGAAGGTATTATTGAAGAAGAAGAGGAAGCTGAAGAAGAAGGTGAATCCAACCATAAAAGAAAGAAGGAGGATGACCAAGAGGTAATAAATGTTTCAATTCTGATCTTATCACCCTGTCAGGGCTTATTTTGCAACAATAACTGGCTGACTGTCAACTACAGTTCAAAAGTTAGGGGTCAGTAGATGTTTTTTTAAAATAAATTAATACTTTTATTCAGCAAGCATGCATTAAATTGATCAAAAATGACAAAGACATTTATAATGTTGCAAAAGTTTTCCATTTCAAAATAGATGCTGTTCTTTTGAACTTCCTATTCATCAAATAACCCTGGAAATATCACGGTTTCCACAAACCGCACAACTGATTTTAATATTGATAATAGAAATGTAATCTGAGCACCAAATCAGCATATAAGGATGATTTCTGAAGGATCATGTGACGCTAAAGAAAAAGTTATTTTAAATTGTAATAATATTTCACAATATTACTGTTTTACTGTATTTATGATCAAATAAATGCAGTTTTGGTGTGCATAAGAGACTTCTTTCAAAAACTCTTACAGACCCAAAACTTTTGAACGGTAATGTACTTTATCCCTTACTTTATTGTGCATTTACTCACAATTACGTCTCACAATGAACATCAAACATCACATTATTTTATGTACAAATGATTGATTGATGATTTTTCCATTTAGCAGATAAAGAAAGAATGTCTGTACACATGGCGTATTGAACTCTCAAAGACAGAGAAGTACTGGGAAGGCTGGTTTAAAGGATTGTCTTCTCTCTTTCTCAGCTGCTCTGTGCCAAAACTCCTCCTGCTGGCTGGTAAGGCTTAGACATGAATTTTAGAAAGACTCTTAAAGTCGGCATGAAAAAGAAGCTGCGATAGTCTTTTCTTCTCTATTGTGACATATATCCTAGTAAAATGGCGTCTTGGACAAGAAAAAATGTATGGCGGGACTTGATTTTGTTCATTGGGAATTGACCCTTCGCTAAGCCCCGCCCTCCTTAGTTGCTGTTGCTACGCCTGTCAAGCTTTCGCGACTGCCACATCTATTACAGTGTAAATGCACCGGTGTCAGATATTCCCAAGGAGATAATTAGTCATTTTTGGCGAACAGGTGAAATATCTGTGAGAGCAAGACAAAAGGGACTGCAGTATGCATTCGAGGGATATATCCACAACATAATATGCAACCGATTAGAGAATAATTTCATCAAAATTGAATCTAAAGCCTATAACGTTAGGTCGCAGCGCAAGCAGCAGCCGCCTCCTTAGCAGACCATTCACATGGGAAATGCACAAATGGAGGAACAGCTATGTTCATGCACAGCGGGGTAAGTGAAATGTGAAAATAATCTAATAATTACAAATCAAACAGCTTATCCATCAATCTAACACCGGGAGAGCCGCGATCGGATTGGGGTAAAGTTACTCAGGGGTAGGCCGTCGATTAACAAAATGCTGAAATATATTTTAAAGTATTTCAGTGAGCCTCCGTCTTGCCATTAATCGTCTTATTTTACGTTCAAATATATGCATTATGAACAAAGAACCGCCATTATTTCCAAGCAATAGGTTTTTTTTTTTTTTGTTAATCCTGTCGACATTTAGTTGTGAATGGGTCTCCCACACTGCTTGATCCACGCCTGGCATTTCTCCCCTTTGGCTTTTAGGTTTTGGGAAGGGAAAAAATGCCACCCCACCGTCCAAACTTTTAGGATACCGGGTATCAGATTTGCACAATTCATACGCACAACGCGTCGGCATGTTTCCCTCGCTCAAAAGCTTGACAGACCTCCCGCGCCTAGTTACGGTTGCTAAGCCACGATTGGCCAGTGGCGGTTTTCGGGCGTGGCTTAGCGAAGGGTCAATTGATCGGATCGTTTGCTATTGCTGTGAGTGACAGGTTGCCCCACCCTTATTCCAGTAAACAGGTTATCAGAGAAGGGAGGGGGAGTTATTTTTATTAAAGATTACGAGGGCACATGTAATAAAAAAAAAAAAAGTACACGGATAAATCATTTTATTAAAAAATACTGCAATATTCTATAAAAAATTAAGAATTGTCAATCTTGATTACATGGCGACTTTAATGTGTAATAATAATATGTTTCCCACAGGTGTTGACAGGCTTGATAAAGATCTTACCATTGGGCAAATGCAAGGTAAGGGATTGATATTTCTGTTCTTCAGGCAAGTCACGTTGCTGTGGCCAGAAGGTCCTTCATCTCTTCTTTGATTATTATTACAGGAAAGTTTCAGATGCAGGTTCTGCCACAATGTGGCCATGCTGTTCATGAAGATGCCCCGGAAAAAGTATGTCTGTTTGTTTCAGGGTCACAGTCCTTGAAAACTTCTACTGTAGTCTTTTACTGATTTGGTTCCTTCTGAACTATAATATGCCGTTTTGCAGGTAGCTGATGCTCTAGCCACATTCATGGTCCGTAACAAGTTCACTGAATTCAAGGAGGATTTCCCCTGGTAAGAAGTCAAATGTTGAGTGAATCGTATAATTCATAATTTTATTTGTTTTCAAATCTTGCCCTTTTTCGTCTTCTGTGTGGTGTTTGCTTCAACAGACGATGTGTAGCCTCCACTCGTAGTCTTCATCCAGCGCTGTCATCCCTCTCTGCTCTCACCGGGGATTAAAATACAACCAAAATTATGATGACTCATTTACTGCGAACTCATTCTTAAATTATATTCAGTTTTGTATGACTTTATGTATGTTTGCTGTAGTCATTAAAATTCTCATGGCTACGTTGGCAGGAAATAAAAATACTATAATACTTTAATTTAAAATTGTTATGTATATTTACATTTTTATTTCCCCCTTAACTGATTTCTTTTGCATTTCCTCTGATGCCTTGCGTGTTTATTGTTGTAATTAGGATGATTGCATCATATTGTGGTCAAAGTGTTGGTCGGTTGCCGATTTCAAGGGAAAAATAAAAAGAGAGATTTCCGCAGTCTGCTCATTCATTCTAGGGCTCGGTATAAATATTGATTTTCACAGGGTGTAAAAATCTATCTTTTATTGCCTATTGTCACTGAATGTAATTATTTGTGGTAAATCAAATCTGTTCCTGATTCCCAGAAAAAAAGGTATGGGGCAATTATTTTAATGAGTAGTTTAGCTTATTAAGTAGATGAGTTACCAATTCTGCCCTTTATAATTTACAGTCTTAGCAGAGAAAACACTTCTTTCATATGTAAGCAAAATGAAATATACCTAAATGAGTCACAATCAAATTCATAAGTTTATTGATCGAATCAATATATAAACATAATAAAATACATCAAGAGGCACAATCATTTGTGACATTATTGCATTTAGCTTATACTAAAGATAAACTCATATTGCAGTAAGACAAACTACAGACAAATGTTAACCTTTTTATACTGTTATACATTGCTCTATTTCACACACATTAGTGTATATGTGCATAATACAAGCTGTCTGCATATATGATGAAAGATTCTTATAAGAGCTTGTTATCAATTAACAGTGGATGCATTGTTTCAGCAGTAAGACGTAAAATCATCTTCTATATTAGAATATTTTTTTAAATTCATTTTAAACAGAACAGTGTAATTTAATGTAAAAGTATATGGTTCCCTTGACCTTCTCAGACAAACCTTTTTAAATATGGCATTCATCATAATTAAACATTTACTTGTAAGCTGTAAGCTAAAATTATTATTGCCAATAACTTTTTTCAAATCATCTTTTGTAACATACAGTTAATGTACATTAACAGAGGGCCTTACTTTGCCTGAACGATAGCAGAAATAATATTTGAACAAGGGCCACACGGCTTCATCTCTCATACCATAGATCAGAGGACTCAGGCAACGTGGCAGCATAAGAACAATAAGAAAATTTAGATATCTGAGATTTATGAAGAGAGAAGAGCTGTCAGTCACCATGTATAGTGCTTTGTTTATCGTGGCATAGAGGAAAGAGGTGAGACACAGTCCCAGCTGAATCAAGTGCAACAGCACCGTTCTGAGGGCTTTTTTAGCTGAATCTTTATCAGAGGAAACAGACCGAGCAGTGATCATAATGCTGATGTATGTGAAAATGATGATCACTGCAACCGACACAAAATAAAGAACATCAAACCCTTGAGTTTTATCCAGCTGCCATTTGAATAAAAACAATTTCTCTTGTGTGCAAAATAAAACATCTACAAATAAACTGGGGTTGACAATTAAAACAAAAATAATGTCTGTTATAATATTTATAGAACTAAGGAACCAGATGATTCCTATGGTGATTCCAGTCCTTTTTGGTGTGGCGATGTTGCAGTGTCTCAGAGGAAAGCAGATTGCCACGTACCGCTCCAGAGACATCAGTGCGAGAGTCAGAGGAGCGTTACGGAAAGTGCAGTAGGAGATAAAAACTAACAGAGTGCAGACGGTTCTGGTTACTTGAAGGTAAAATGTTCCCATTGTGTACATGGTAGTTGTGAGCAGTAAAAGCACAGAGTCATTCATAAGCATGTGGCCAAAAAGAATGTAGCGCGGCGTCTCATGGAATACGCGCTTGCTTCCTAGAGCAAAGAGCATCACACAGTTTACAAAAAAGAAGAACAGGGATATTAACAAAATCACTGAAATTTTAGTACTGGGCCCAGCATCCATGTCTACCTTGAATATTTGCTGATACGTGAATGAAACATCCCCAGCTGTGCCATTGGACACCGCCATAAGCTGAAAGACAAAAAAAAAGTACAATTAGATTAATTAGAGCAAGTTTACAGTGTAAATCATGCAATTGTAGGCCTACTGATAGCTATTTATTTTAAGTGGCATCTTTAAAAATGAAATTTTAACACGTTTGCAATATAGGCTACCTTAGAGACAGACGTGTTGCCTTTCAGTGAGGCATCATCCTTTCATCTGCTAAAGCTGCAGATTCCACCAACAATTCTGCTCTTCATTTTATATAGATGTTGAAGCTTCGCAGATTGAACCACATGGGTATGCCGTACATGCCACTGGGTGTTTGAGAGGGGAGTGAGGGAGAGCAAAAGAGAGATAGAAATGTGTGTGTGTGTGTGTCATTTTAAAGGGTTAGTTCACCCAAAAATGAAAATTAAGTCATTAATTACTCACCCCCATGCTGTACCAACCCCGTAAGACCTTCGTTCGTCTTCGGAACACAAATGAAGATATTTTTGATTAAATGTGACAGCTGGATCACTCCTCCATAGGCTCCCTAAGGGATTGAAAGCTGACGGCCCAGAAAGTCAATGAAGAAAATGTTTAAATATTCCATGTCACAACAGTGGCTCACCTATAAGTTTATCAAGCGACGAGAATACTTTTTGTGCGAAAAAACAAACAAAAATAACGACTTTATTCGACTATTCCTTTTCTTCCTTGTAGGCCTGAAACGAGACTTCAAGAGATTTCCATGACGCGCACGCGAGAACTTAACTGAAGTAGTTGAAGGAGATCGCAATTCTCGCGCATGCGTCTTGGAAATCTCTTGAAGTCTCGTTTCAGGCCTAGTTGTAACTGAGTTCTCAGTTGTAACTGAGTTAGGGTCTGGGTCTGGCAAAGCTTCATAGACAAATCATTTCCAAAGGGGCATCACCAACGGACGTAGCTCAAATGCCTCTGGGCGCAATTGGATAGACCTAAAACCAATCAGAGCGATGAAGAAGATGACGTATGCAGAGCGACGTTCGTCTGTTATAGAACAACTTGCAGACACTGATTAGCTACTTGCTCTACGTTTATGAACAGCAAGACAACTGGAAGTGAATGTGCTTTCCATTAAATAAATCGCACACAGTAAACAAAATCTTAAAAAAAAGAACTTTGCAATTTAGACGCACAAACTGGGTGCCGGTGCTGTGAGACGTACGGCTCGGGCAGATTCGGCTTGAAGTCGTTCATCCTCGGATGCGGCGCCGCGCTCACTGTTACAAAAAACCCGTGCACACAGGCAAGCGAAATGGGGTCTTGCCGGTCTTGCGCACCGAACGCGTGATTTTTGCCCCGCGCACCTTCGCGCTCGTGCGGACGCGTCGAGTATAGACAAGGCTTTACTCCGTGTCAGCGTGCGCTCTGATCTCTGATCGATAAAGGGGCACAGACCTCTCCCGAATCATCTCCAGCAGTAGCAGCCTCCGATCGCACCACTAACTCCGCCTCCGTTTCCCTCGTAAGCTGATATTAGTATTTAAACATTCTCTAAGATAAATGTTTGTGAAAGTTCTAATGACGGTGTTCAACTATAACCGTCACACATCCACGGCGGCATCCATCTTTGTAAATGTAAAAAATCTGCTTCACCGCCGCTGTGCTGTCGTCATCGTGTAAAGCCCGCCCCAACGTTTCTGATTGGTGCCGCGATTTCGACGGATTGGAAATGGGTTTGAATGAGCTCTTTGCCAGACTAACGCCCGTTTCACACATACTCCGTGTGCAGTGCGTATGCGGTGCGTGTTGCGGTGCGTCTGCGGTACACACATGCTGCATATGCTCATGCATATGCATTCAGGCCTACAAGGAAGAAAAGGAATAGTCGAATAAAGTCGTTATTTTTGTTTGTTTTTTCGCACAAAAAGTATTCTCGTCGCTTGATAAACTTATAGTTGAGCCACTGTTGCGACATGGAATATTTAAACATTTTCTTTAATGACTTTCTGGGCCGTCCGGTGTCATTCCCTTAGGGAGCCTATGTAGCAGTCATAAACCTCTCAGATTTAATCATAAATATCTTCATTTGTGTTCCGAAGACGAACGAAGGTCTTACGGGGTTGGTACAGCATGGGGGTGAGTACGGTAATTAATGACTTAATTTTCATTTTTGGGTGAACTAACCCTTTAATAAAATAGCTTATTTATATAGGCACCATATGTGTGCTTGTACATTTAATTTAACACAAACAGATTGCAACTTCTGGGATGTTAATCTAACTTTCAAGGGAGGAACCATTAGCGCATTGGTTACTGCCTTGAATTATATGCATGGCAGACTTTTAGTTATAACTTGTTAAACTATATTTTGTCACGAAATGGAGTTTTTAAAAGTGAAAGGGTTAGAGAGATACTTATTTAGTAACACAATACTTAGGCTATCTCTTAAATAATTCCGAACAGCTCTCATATAAACAACTATCCAAACTGTTATAGATCTAAAATAGCTTTTGTAGCCCTATGTCACTCTTAAATGTCAGAGAAAAGGACAGAATCAGAGATTATTTAGAAAATAGAAAATTGTACTTTGCATATTACTTTAAAAACACATAATTAAAGTTGATTTTAGTTGATCATTATGAAAATTATTTTCATTTCATGAAATTTCACAGAATCTTGTTCAAAAAGCCTAATACACAATGAAATCAATTCTCCAAGTTAATAACATTAAAGGTTTGTTTTGAAGGATTGTCTTTTATGTTACCTACTCAACTTAAAAAAGGTTAACACAAAAAAAGGTTTTATAAAAAGATAAACCTCATACACTCACCTAAAGGATTATTAGGAACACCATACTAATACTGTGTTTGACCCCCTTTCGCCTTCAGAACTGCCTTAATTCTACGTGGCATTGATTCAACAAGGTGCTGAAAGCATTCTTTAGAAATGTTGGCCCATATTGATAGCATAGTATCTTGCAGTTGATGGAGATTTGTGGGATGCACATCCAGGGCACGAAGCTCCCGTTCCACCACATCCCAAAGATGCTCTATTGAGTTGAGATCTGGTGACTGTGGGGGCCATTTTAGTACAGTGAACTCATTGTCATGTTCAAGAAACCAATTTGAAATGATTCGAGCTTTGTGACATGGTGCATTATCCTGCTGGAAGTAGCCATCAGAGGATGGGTACATGGTGGCCATAAAGGGATGGACATGGTCAGAAACAATACTCAGGTAGGCCGTGGCATTTAAACGATACCCATCTGGCACTAAGGGGCCTAAAGTGTGCCAAGAAAACATCCCCCACACCATTACACCACCACCACCAGCCTGCACAGTGGTAACAAGGCATGATGGATCCATGTTCTTATTCTGTTTACGCCAAATTCTGACTCTACCATCTGAATGTCTCAACAGAAATCGAGACTCATCAGACCAGGCAACATTTTTCCAGTCTTTAACTGTCCAATTTTGGTGAGCTCTTGCAAATTGTAGCCTCTTTTTCCTATTTGTAGTGGAGATGAGTGGTACCCGGTGGGGTCTTCTGCTGTTGTAGCCCATCCGCCTCAAGGTTGTGCGTGTTGTGGCTTCACAAATGCTTTGCTGCATACCTCGGTTGTAACGAGTGGATATTTCAGTCAAAGTTGCTCTTCTATCAGCTTGAATCAGTCGGCCCATTCTCCTCTGACCTCTAGCATCAACAAGGCATTTTCGCCCACAGGACTGCCGCATACTGGATGTTTTTCCCTTTTCACACCATTCTTTGTAAACCCTAGAAATGGTTGTGCGTGAAAATCCCAGTAACTGAGCAGATTGTGAAATACTCAGACCGGCCCGTCTGGCACCAACAACCATGCCACGCTCAAAATTGCTTAAATCACCTTTCTTTCCCATTCTGACATTCAGTTTGGAGTTCAGGAGACTGTCTTGACCAGGACCACACTAAATGCATTGAAGCAACTGCCATGTGATTGGTTGATTAAATAATTGCATTAATGAGAAATTGAACAGGTGTTCCTAATAATCCTTTAGGTGAGTGTATTTCAGCATTTAAATCATCTCTATAAAAAGAACGAGTCAATAAAGATACATTCCTGACATTTATAATGCACATTAGCTTATCTTTTATTATTAATAGTAAAATTCGAAGCAATTTTCCCATGGCTGTCGTTGCTATACAACCATGCACTGCGCTTTCCACAACGACAAAGAAGTTTTAGTAGCTAACGTATTTCCACTACAGAAAAACGCTTGCTGCACTCCCATACTGAAAAGTTTATGAACGCGCTTCCCGTGAGCGCATAATGAGCGCGCTTCCCGTGCGCCTTTTTGAAGTAACGACCTCGAGCGCGCAAAAGACGCGATACGTGAACTAATCAGGAGACCCCCTTGACATCGCTTCTGTGCACGGCACCTTCTCAGCAAGCAGGGGCGCCGCGCCATTGCCAATAAATCGTAATGATAAAAAAATAGAAAACCTTCGCGGCACAGATGATTTTATTTAACTGCTTGTGCCGCCCCCCATGTGACATGAAGAAATGCCGCCCCGGGCGACTGCCCGGTTCGCCCGTGCCTAAAACCGCCACTGGCTGGAGTGAGAGGAGGAGTGAAAAAAGCGCAGGCAAGCCGGACAGTTCTCGCTTCTCACATCTGACACCTGCGAGATCAATGATGGATATCGCGGGATTCACGCTCCTGCACAGTGTTGCTAATAAACTGGATGTAATTTAAGTTCTGTTGCTTTTATGAAAATAAATATAATGAACAAGACACCCAAAGTACTTGTTATTTAATTCCATTCCAAATAAGTGTTTATCAATCATTTTTTCTTTAATACAGACATAGGCTATGTGTTTTTATATATATATAATAAAATTACATTGCATAACCCATAGAGATCGCACTGTCCGAGAGTTTGGGAATATTCACACATTTATATATACATAAAACATGAAATCCAAGTTTTAAAATCAAACATTTTAAAAGAGAACAATACATCACGGTTGTTTAAACCAATCAACATTAAGCTGTGTCGTCAGCAAGTCGTTTCCCATAATGCTTTTGATCAGCGCAGTCGGTGGAGAGCAACTGCGCGCGACTGCAGAATCCGACACGTGCGCCTTGCGCTCGCGAGAGCTTTTTGACACACGTCAGCATGACATCAGAGCAAGGCGGACCGCACTCGGACTATGGCAAGCCCTTTTAACATTTAAAAGCTAAGTTTGACTATCCGGAATTAACATTGTAGATATCAACAACGTCTTTCTGACTAGTCATAATTACATTTTGGATAGTTTGTATTATCATTTAAGATATCTGTAACGTACTTGTGACTAGTCGAAACGACAGATAGAGATATCTGTAATTCAGTTTTGACTAGGAAAAACTGAATTACAGATATCTGCAATGACGTCATTGAAAACGACATTCAACTCGTCACACATCTTAAATGACAATTGCAGATATCTGTAATTCAGTTTTGACTAGGCAGAATGAAAGTTAAAGATATCTCAAACGTCATTATGACTAGAGCAAATTATTTTGCATGAGCTTGCTCTATTTTAGATATCCATGAATACATAATTTCCCCTCCCCGCCAAATCAAAGAAGAAGTTGGTTAATTTACTTATTTCTATGAATGGAAGGAGAAAGAAGCAGTCATGGCATTGGCTGTAATCGAAAAGCACCAGAAAATGTTTCCAGCATGACACAAATTGTATTCATTAGCATTAGCCTGCGGGTTTCTCAAAAATATTGGCAACATGCAATGTTTGCCATGCATTTCTATGTTATGATGATGCTTAAAATTACCGTAGGTTATTGTTGATGTAGGATTTACGCATGAGAGAGATTCACACTAATTCACTTTAATGCTTACATGCATGCTGTATTAGCTAACAGCATTAAAAACATGCTCTGCTGCTCCCGCCTAAAGTGGGATGCGGGCCTAATTTGCATACAGATATCTGCAACGTCATTTCGCCTAGTCAAAACTCTAATTCAAGATATCTGTAATTACATTTTGACTAGGCAGAATGAAAGTTACAGATATCTCAAATTTCAGATATCTCTAATCAAAATTAATTTCAAGATATCTATAACTTGATAATAGATATCTACAATTAAATTATGACTATCCCTAACTCCAGTTTGAGATATCTACAACGCCATTTTGACTACACAGCAAAATCTGTAGTGTTAATTTGAGTTAAATTCCCAGTGTAAATTATTCCGAGTGAATGGGTGTTGATTTGTGTGTTATTTTAACACTTGCAGTGCTAAAAAAGCTCTGTGGGGGGCGTCATTTCAAGGAGTCAGGAGTATAGGCTACACTAATTTTGAGTTACTTTCCACATCCGGTTTTTTCGCGCTCATTGACGAGCGGGAGAATCACTCGTCTCTTCACTTACCGATTGGGATATTCGGCTTAAAAGGTAAGAACCACATTTATCAACTTATAAAGGCTGTTAACGTTAGCACTAGTCGGTATTTAAACCATGTTTTAACGTTAAGTGGAGTGTGATGCAGTCGATTTGCAAACGTGTGGATTAAGTTAACGTTGGGGGTCGTCGTCGGTATATATATATTTTTTCTAAGTAACGTTAGTTGATGGTTGAGAGAGAACATTGTGTGAGAGAACATGTGTGAGAGGACATGTGTGAGAGGACATTTCTGTTAGGAATATTCGGTTAGAAGGGTGAGAAGAACCACATTTATCAATTTATAGAATGTTAGTCTTAATGTTTGCAAATCGACAGTCAAATTAGGCTAGTTCAGCAACTGTAAAATTACGCCAGCGCGTTTTAATATAACGTTAACAACATGTGCTTAACAGTGTTTGTAACGTTACATTTAAGAAAACCACTGGTCAGTGTGCTTATAGTAATGTTTAATCAAAGTCATTTTATGTGGCGTCGTCGTCAGGTTCAAAATGCGTTGCATGTCTGCGTGCAGGGAAAATTCACATTTTTCGTCGGCGCCAACATTTGTGCTGCTTCCAGCGCCAAGGTTATTTGAGGTTCAGATTTAACTGTTTTTTTTTTTTTTTTTTAATTGCAATAAACTGATAAAACTAAGCCGAAATACAAACATCGTGATGTAGATTTGTAAAACGTTTGAATTCATACTACGGTAGCCTATATCAGGTCCATCCGCAAGACAACAAGCAAACAACTTTTAAAATGTTTGTTCTCTAAATAGAGTTTTGGGCTATGGTGGATGCATGCAAGTGGTAATCATGAACCCAAAATAAACTAATTCTGCCGTGATTTACTTTCTTAAATGGGTAAAAACGTATGCTGAAGCCGCAACATCATGATCCAGATGAAAAAATAAATCAGGTCTGTTAGCAAAATGATAAGCAAACAACTTTTAATAATGCTTGGTTTCTGAATGAAGTTCAAAAAAGTTGCCAGGGCATCATGTTTCAAACCAGAATATTTTTTCAATTTGTTTCACTGCATATTAGCAATTTTCACTGCTTGTTTGCCACTTAAACATAAGCTAACATATATCCTTGCAGTTAAGATTGAACCACTTCTCACTTTTTCTCCACTAGGTGCAGTTTCAGGATGTTACCATGTTGCTGAAGGTGAAATACCATAGTGTCAAGAAGTACATCAAATTGCACTCAGGCTTCACCTATTCAGAATTCACCAGGGAAGGTAAATAGCCATCCTTTAAAGGCCAAACTAAATATGTAGCCACTTTTGCAACAAATCACAGTACATGATTATCTGTGGCTGACCTATTTAAATACTTTTGGCTGTATTTAACAGTTTATTAAAATGTTGTCATTTTAATTGCAGGGCTTTACTTTTAATGACAGTTCATAGTGTAATCATCAACATTAGTTAGTACATGGCAGTAGACTTTTGCTGCAGATTCTTTAACATTTACAAGTCAAGGAAATAGAGTTAAGTAGGAAGATTTAAAACTTGCTCCAGGTGACTCTATCTTGTTACATTCTTTCTTTTTATAGTCAAAAATAAGTTTGGGCTTCCTGATGAGGCTCAACTTTACATTTTTGATGAAACTGACACAGCAGTAGAGGAAGACATTCTTCTAGAGCTGTTGGAGGCCAATCCAGACATGTGCCTGACAGTACGTCAGTACAGCATTTCAGATGAAGGTAGGTGTCATTAAGAAAACTTGTGTTTATGGATGGGGCTCTTAGATGCAGCTGACATTGACCTTTCTTTATGGAACGAACAAGGCAGTGGGCAATGAAGGAAACAAGTTTGTTACTGATTACTAAAAATATCATCCAAATACTTTAGGGTAACTTAAAATGTTTATACTAAAATGGGTAAAGCCACAAAAAGTTAAGTTAATCATTCTCTCTTTTTAAAGAATTTTCTCCTTTACCACCATCTTCAACACCATCTTCCCTCACGGATACCACATCCCTTTCTTCAAGTGACAGTGACCGTAGAGAACTGAGTATTCCCACAACAAGCAGAAATGTATTCAGCAAAGAACACATGAGCAGTTCTGCAACAAAGGCTTCCGTGTCAGAGGCAGCAAAGGAGGTAATTGAGAGCTGAAAACTTCTTATAATTGATGGTAAATCAAATTAAGGTGTCATGCTAAATTAAGATTATCAACAATTGAAGCATTTGGTTCCAAACTCTCCTTATCAAAGAAAATGTTATTACTTTGCCCCTTCCTAGATTTTTACCATACAGACATGTTGTGCTATGTTTTTTCTGATTTGATTTAATAGAAAGAATTAAACACTAAAACTTAAATTTCATTTTCCTGTTATGTGAGTAGATGGTAGAAAAGGCCTTGCTTAAGAAGCCTGGAGGAGAGAATATTCTTGAAGAGTACAAGTCAGAAAATTCACTAATGCACCGCACTCGGAGACAGCTTGTCAACCTATTGGCGAGTGATATGACTGAGAGACATGGGTAAGATTTAAAAAGGTTTTTATTACAAAGGAATTTAAAAAAAGGATGTAATCTTGTAATGATATAACTAATGTTTATTGTACTATATAAAGAGGAATTATTAAAGATTGACTTTCTTCACTCTATAGCAGGTTTCCTTCCCGTCAGCAGAAGTATGCCCTGGGAATTATTACTCTCTTTCCCTCACTGAAGGATCCTTTTTCTCCAAATGGCTATGTAAGTTTAAAACCTTAAGAAAACACAGCACCTAATTTACAGAAAAGGGCTTTGGTGTTGTAGTTTTCATTATAAAGTAATTACAGTTGCTTATAAAAGTGAAAGGATTTGATAATTCAACAACAATATCGATAATAGTGCCCTGATTTGAAATTACTTGGGTTATAAGGATATTGCAAATTAATTTGAAAAAAGAAAATCTATGAAATAAGTCATTGTTCTTTTGTTTCACAATGCTGCATCTGCACTTTCTGTAAGATCATTTTGTGTTTATTCATTTAAATGTAACAGGAGCATTTCTATGATGGGGAAAAGGGCACTGGATATTTAGCATGGCGCCTCAAAACCATTTCCAGGACTGCAGGAAAACGGCCAGTCAAGGAAGCCTCGGTGTATCAACCACAAGGACCAAAGCGCCGAAGATCAGCAAGCACACTGCCTGAGCAACTAGATGGAGATGCCTGCAGGGAGGCCTTTTCATTTCTTGTTCACTCTCCTGATGAAGCAAGTGTATTTCAGAAGATGAAGATGACATTTCAACATCGTCAGGACCTAGTGCATGACCCACAAAGAAGCACAGATGTCTTCAAAACATTTCCACGCTTTTTGGAAAACCTTTTTCAAAACCTGTTCTTTTGTCACGAATATACGCTTTTGACTATGGCTACTTGGAGCGCAAAAATCGCCCGACAAGGGTCAACTTGGACAGTATCGGCAATAATATAGGACTCAACTCTATTCAGACTCTTTGTCTGGTAAGAAACATTCCTTTGATTTTTGGTGACATTGTGCCGGAAGGAAACGAGAACTGGACTTTGCTGTTGCTCTTACTGCAGATAATTAACATAATATTTTCTCCATCTGTTACACTAGGCATGACTGTGCATTTGAAGCATTTAATAATGGAACATCATGAGTTGTTCAAACAGTTGTATCCAAGTAGGAATCTGATTCCTAAACATCATTTTATGTTACATTACCCGTCTTGTATTCGAAAAATTGGACCATTAATACATATGTGGAGTATGAGATTCGAGGCAAAACACAGGGTTTTCAAAAGCACACTCAAAAACTTCAAGAACATCACAGTATCACTTGCTAAAAAACATCAAATGTCCATAGCATCTAATTGGGAAACATCTCCTTTGAACCCTGTTGAGTACGGACCTTTGAAAACATTTAATGTGGACAATGAGGAAAATGTTGAAATGTTTGCCCAAGCTCTGCCCGCTGAAGCAAAAGACATCTTCTCTACTAACTGGGTAAAGATCAGTGGGGTAGAGTACAGAGCCGGGTTAGTCATTTGCAGTAGCACAGAACAGGTAATGCCTGTTTTTTGCAGAATTAAAAAAATGGTTTGTCAACAGTGTGATCTACTTCCTAGTGAACAAGCTTATGGTTGACCATTTTAATGAGCACTTTCATGCCTACAATGTGTTCGAAAGTGATGAAACGGATGTCATGAAAGCAGACTCTCTTCAAATTTATAAGCCTTTTGACTTACAAAGTGCTTATGGTAAAGATGATAGCCTTTACATTGTACCATTATTTTCTCTGTGAATGTGCATATAGAGTTCAATTGTATGGTGCTTGGATATTTTGCCTTTATTAAAAAAAAAAGTTGAATTATTTGTACGTTTATTTTTTCCTATAGTGAAAAGGCATTTTCAGAACATTGTATGTAACAACTATCTTGAATACACTAGTGTTATTATAATAACACAGAATGATTTAAATTAACAATTTTAAGAGTTAAAAATACTATTAAAGTGTGACTGAATGTTAGGAATTAACACCAAGGAATAACACAAGTGTAGTGTAAAAATTACTAATAAATGTGTTAAGAAATAACACTCTGAGTGTTACATTTTTAACACTTATTATGGAGTTAAAATATTATCACTATCCAAAGTGTTAATTTAACTCTGGACGGGTGAGAATTATATAAACTCTGTGAAAGTGTTAAATTTAACACTATGGGAGTTGAAATAACACTGACGTTTTTGCTGTGTAGTCATAATTCCAGTTACAGATATCTACAACGTAATTTCGCCTAGTCAAAACTTAATTTAAGATATCTGAAAAGGAACATGTAGATATCTTGAATTGAGGTTAATTAAAGATATCTTGAACTGGAGTTATGACTAGTCAGAATCAAATTGTAGATATCTCAAACTGGAATTACAGATATCTACAATTCAGTTGCAGATATCCGTAATTCACAGAGTGGATATCTCCAACTGAATTGTAGATATCTGTAATGATAAACCCCATACAAATGAATGGCAAAAGTGATGTCATTTGTCCTAGGAAGAATGTCTTTGTGGATATCTGAAATGACAATTATGGATAGGAAGAATGTAGTTGCGGATATCTGAAATGTTCTTTTTGACTAGGCAAAACTGAATTACAGATATCTGCAACACATATCCAGTCTAGCTGTTAAATGTTAAAATGGCTTGCCATACTCGGACACATTTCTAACCGGCATGCATTACGCGCTGATCACCAGTGATCGGTTCTGCGCAGATTTTGCTCATCTCAAATAAGCCCATTGTGTTCAAACGGTGTACGCACAGAACAGAGAGGCGGGGTGAGCAGAGCTCATTATCATATTATTATGTCATATGCACTGAAACGGCGTAGGCCTACTGAAAACAGAGCTGTTTTTGACCAGGTAAAATAAGTATTTTCTTACAATACTAATGAGAATTTTTAATTAAAGTTGTAATGGTAGTTTCTTCTGATTCTTCTGTGCCACCTTTTGAAGTCAGTCTAACTACAACCAGTATTTGAAACACGAGCAAACCAAACAGTCTTCCTTTTAAACGTTTTCTTCCAAAACATAAAATACATAGACATTAGGGATGTAACGATTCACTTATCTCACGATGCGATATGATTCACGATACTGGTTTCACGATACGATTTTCTCACAATTATTTTAACAAATGAGATTTAAGAGAAAAGTATCCCTTTTATTATTTTGGCACATTTCTGCACATGCGGCACATTTCTTTTTAATTTAAAATATATTTGTCAAATAATAAAATTTCATTAAAAAAAATTGCAACTCAGTCTTTCTGTCTGTTTGGTCAAGAGGCTGGACACTGGTACCTTCGCACACTATGTAGCCTAAAAGACTGTGTAAAATTAGTACCAGATTGACAGGGGTTTTACAGGGGTTTTACATTGTAATAAAGGCAACATTCTAATTTTGTTATAATTTGTATCATTACACTAGTAAGAGTTAAAAAAAAACACATTTAGCGACAGAGATAGTAAAATAAATACAACACCTGGTTGCCACGGAAACACTGATGCACCTTGTGATCTCCGTGGCTCTCGCAATTGTCGTATTAATGACTTTTACATTAAAACGGAGGTGACTAGTGCTTCTCACGGTGGTGCCGCCACACCTCCGATTTGAATGAGTCAATGTCAACATCTACGCTGCTGGGCGGAGGGAGGTGTGACGTGGAGTGCAACGACGCGTTGTGAGAGGAAGTTTGTCAGGTAGCTTAGCTGGCGGAATCAGGAAGCTACAATAAGCAACATAACTGAGGTCTGTTTGGTGTTCTCGTGATTAAGTGTGATTTTGGATCAGATATTGTGAGTTTGGTGAGGTCCTGTTTGAAGGGGTATTGCCCGATATTCCTGAGCAGGTCTCAGCAAATTTAGAAGTTACAAACGAAGTAACGTTAGGTAATAATAGTGTGGTGAGTCATCTGCAAAGGAACTCAGAAACCTCTGTTGTAGTTAAAATCTCACACAGTTGGGGATAAGTTTAAATCAGAGTCAGCCCATGCTCAAGGGAGCGGGTGGGGGTGGAGATGAATGGATCACAGTAAATAAGTTAAATCGCAAAAGAGAGCGAGGATACAATTCTCAGGATAGTGATATGGAAAACCCTCAGATTAAAACAATAAGACCAAATCCAAATAGTGATGAGGGATTTAGAGTTCTGATCAAAGTGAAGGGAGGGGTTGGATTTTCTACAGTTAGTCCACTTAAACTAACGAATGAACTAAAAAAAGGGATTGGGGATATTTTACATGCCTCTATTTTGCAGAATGGAATGATTTCAATTACATGTAAGTCGGAAATGCAACAGACTAAGGCTTTCAAGATTAAAACTGTGCTTGGTAAGGGAGTGGAGGTGTTTAAACCACAAGCAAACACAGAGGTAAAAGGAGTGATGTATAATGTGCCAGTGGATAACTGAGCAAGAAATATTGACTAGCTTGAAAGGAGGAAATGTTGTAGCTGTAAAACGCATGGGTAATAATGAGAATGGTAAAGGAACCATCCCCATCCTTTTGTCCTTCAAAGATAATGTGCTACCAAAGAGGGTCATGTTGGGATTCATGTGCTACCCTGTAAAAGAGTATGAAAGACCACCTCTGAGGTGCTTTAAGTGCCAAAGATATGGTCATGTGGCAGCTGTGTGTAATGGAAAGAGAAGATGTAGACGATGTAGTGAGGAACATGATGGAAAGGAATGTACAGGACCTGTGAAATGTTGTAATTGTGGGGGAGAACATCCAGCCTTTTTCAGGGGATGTCATAATTATTTCAAAGCAGAAAATGTGGAGAGAATAAAAAAAGAGAGGAAAATATCATATGCAGAGGCAGTGAGAAGAATGGAGAAAAATGGTGGGGAAAGACAAGATTAAGGGGAGGCCATGGCAAGAGATCTAGCAAAGGGAAAGGTTTGTAATGATGATTTTGTTACGATTAACAAAAAAGGTTTACTGGCATTCATGGTTGAAACAATGTGGAGAGTAAAAATGGTGGCAAATAAAAAGTCAGATGTGACTCGTGAAATTGCTTCCACTGCAGAAAAACTTTTAGGATTCAAGGGGATCAATCCAAAGGAATTATGGGAATTTACTTATACTCAGGATAGTGCAGATCAAAGAATAAATGGAAGTCAACAGATAGAGATGGAAGATAATGAGGAAGAAGAAATGGACAGTAGACATGAAGAATATGATGGTGATTAGTGTCCTTTTTTGTATTATGTTTTGCATAATGCAATGGAATGCAAGGAGCCTTATTGTGAATGGGCAAGAGTTTAAACGCTTTATAGACGGTCTTGGAGAAAAACCAGAAATTATTTGTATCGAGGAAACTTGGTTAAAGCCAAGATTAGATTTTATAGGGTATAAGTGTGAAAGGAAAGATAGGGAGAATACATCAGGAGGGGGTTGTGCCACTTTTATTAAAAATGGAGTTCAATATAGAAGAATAGAAATTAAAACGGTTTTAGAGTGTGTCGTTACAGAAATTTGGACGGACCGAGGGAAAATTTATATTGTAAATTTGTATAATCCGTGCATTAAGTTAGAGGAGAGTCATTTTCAGGAAATTGTAGATAAGATTACTGCTCAGGGGATTTGGGTTGGGGATTTTAATGCTCATAATGAAATGTGGGGAGGTGAGAAGAGAGACAGAAATGGTGAAATAGTAGAAGATTTTATAGACAAAAATAATTTAGTTGTGTTAAATGATGGTCGACCTACCTGGTTTAGTGCAGGTCGATCAATGATGTCATCCTCCATAGATATTACAATTGTGTCGGCAGAGTTAGCATTGATTAGTAGGTGGGAGACAATGGATACTTGCTTAATGGGAAGTGATCATGTGCCAATAATTAGTACATTTGGTAGGTGTTTGATTGAGGAGCCAGTTCAGTGTTCCCTGCGGCTGAATTATAAAAGAGCTAACTGGATCAAGTTTGAGGAACAATTGAATATGGGATTATCACAAATAGATAGTGGAAAAGGAATAAATGAATGGAATAATTCCCTTAGCAAAATTATGTGGTCAGCAGCAGTTCAGAATATATCAAAGAAAAAAATACCAGTAAGAGGAGCAATGGTACCATGGTGGACTGAAGAATATGATTCTGTGGTTAGAGATAGGAATAGGGCATATAAAAATTTAAAGAAACACTTACTAGAGGAGTATGCAATTGAATATAAGAGGTTTAGAGCTAAGGCTAGACGTGTAATCAAGGATGCAAAGAAGCACAGTTGGAAGACTTTTTGCAGTAAGTTAGGTCCGGACACGCCCTTAAAAAAGATTTGGAATTTAGTTCATAGAATGACAAGTGTTTTTCGACAGACGGTAATCCCTGTCCTTCACTGTGATGGGGAAGAAGCTGTAAATAGTAAAGAGAAAGCAAGTATGTTGGTCAAGCAATTCAAAAAAGTTCATAGCTCCAAAAATGTGGATGACTTAAATAGGAAAAGGAGATGTCAAATATCAAGAGATAATATGGAAAAATTGTTAAATAATTGTGATAACTCTGATGATGTTAATGTAATTTTCTCAATAAAAGAGCTGGATAAAGCTATTACTCAGGGGAAAGATACCTCACCTGGCAGGGATGGGTTGGGATATCAATTGTTTAAAAATTCTGGAGAATTGTTTGGAGGAAAAGTTCTTGAACTAATTAATAAGGTATGGAAAAGTGGAATTCTTTCTAAAGAGTGGAAACATGCTGTAATCATTCCAATTGTGAAACCAGGGAAAAAAACAGATAATCCTACTTCTTATAGACCAATTGCATTAACCTCTGTTTTGTGTAAGATTATGGAGCGTATGGTAACTGATAGACTTGTGAATAAACTTGAGAAAAGTGGGTATTTTGTGGAGTATCAGAGTGGATTCAGGCAGGGGCGGTCAACAATGGATGCTGTTTTAGACATAGATATTGACATCAAAAAAGCTATCGCAAATAAAGAAGCTATTGTTGCAGTGTTTTTGGACATTGAAAAAGCGTACGACATGCTTTGGAGGGAGGGGTTGCTCGTTGCACTCTATGATGCGGGAATCCGAGGAAGAATGTTTAACTGGATTAAAATTTTTTAAGTAATAGGACAATTCAGGTAAGGGTGGGAAGTGAATTATCAGAGGAGCTTGAGATAGAGAATGGAACACCTCAAGGTAGCGTTATAAGCCCAGTTCTTTTTAATATATTAATCAATGGTATGTTTAGTAGAGTGGGAAAAGAATTTCGGTGTTCATTATTTGCAGATGATGGGGCCCTCTGGAAGCGTGGGAGGAATCTTTCTTATATGTTTGGCCAAATTCAAACTGCTTTAAAGAGAGTATCTGAATGGGCTGATGATTGGGGATTCAAAATATCAACAGAAAAAACTAAGTATATGGTATTTGGATGTAAGAAGAAAATGCCAACTCAGATGTTACAAATAAATAATATGAATATTGAAAAAGTTAAACATTTTAAATTTTTAGGAATGTGGTTAGATGAAAGAATGACATGGAAAAAACATATTGAGATGGTTTCTCTTAAATGTGGTAAAATAATTAACGTCCTAAGGTGTGTGGCTGGGTCAGATTGGGGAGCTGATAGTGAAACTATGATGATGATTTATAGAGCAATGATAAGATCGACTATCGATTATGGCTGTGTGGTTTATGGGGCAGCAGCCCCTTCAGTAATTGGAAAGCTTGATATAGTTCAAGCAAAAGCTCTTAGAGTGTGTAGTGGGGCATTTCATACAACACCAATACCTGCGCTATTAATAGAAACAGGGAAGATGCCATTAGAAATAAGAAGACGTAAACTTGGTTTGAAGTATTTAATAAAACTAAAACATTTTTAACTAACACATTTTTATCGATTTTCAACCGTACCTAATAGACATGGTACGCACGGTCAAAAAACTGTGTTGCTTCCAACGTCTCTAACTTCAAACTGAAACTAACTACATCCAATCGCTTACGCTATGACGTAGCGCTATCTGACTGGAAGCTCAAATATTTAAATGTTATCAGATCTAAACATTACTAAATTATGCATTTCAAACAATACATTTCTTATGAATTTTCATGAAATAGTTTTTACTGTTTTTAAACAAAATTAGTATTTCAGATGAACTAGTCCCTATGTGGCTCTTACAAAAGTATATTACAAACTTTTAATTTAGACCTTAAATAATCACATTAGCTTGTTAAAAAATGGCATTATATGACCCCTTTAAAGGAGTACCTGTCTAGAGGGAAGCATTTAGCCCTACTTAAAGGGATTGTTCACCCAAAAATAAAAATTACCCCATGATTTACTCACCCTCAAGCCATAGGTGTATGACATTCTTCTTTCAGACGAATACAATTGGAGTAATATTAAATATCCTGGCTCTTCATAGCTTTATAATGGCAGTGAATGGCCATTTTATGTTTTGAAGAGGTTAATAAAGGCCTTCTGAAGCAAAGAGATGAGTTAGTGTAAGAAAAATATCCATATTTAAAACTTTATCGACTAAAATAACTAGCTTCCAGCAGACGGTCGTAAGCATCAATTTAAGGCCAAAGATGGAAATACTGAGCCAGCCGGCGTTCTGACGTAGAGGCTATTTACAAAACATAAATAGCCTAGGAGAATGACATGAGGAAGAGATTGTTGAATAAAGTCGTTATTTTTGTTTGTTTTTTTGTGCACAAAAAAAAGTATTCTTGTCGCTTCATGACATTAAGGTTGAACCACTGTAGTCACATGGACTATTTTAACGATGTCTTTAGTACCTTTCTGGACCTTGAAAGTAGCAATGACTTTGCAGCCTATGGCTGGTTCAGAAACCTCTCGGATTTCATCAAAAATATATTAATTTCTGTTCTGAAGAAGAACGAGGTCTTGCAGGTTTGGAACGTAATGACATATTTTTTCATTTTTGGGTGAACTAACACTTTAATTTGTTGAATATTTTATTTTTGGGTTTAGCTTACTACATGTTCAAAATATATACACTGTACCAACTTGTGTAATGTCCATTTGTTGTTCGTTTTGATGTATTTGTCCTCGTGTTTCACAGTAGATGATGCAACAGCAGCTCTCCTTTTATGAACATTTTTCATGTGCCTCACTGTTTCATGTTTAACTTTAAAAGTTGAAGCAGTAGTAGCCTACAGGTAAAATTATTGCACAGTAAATCAACAGTAAGTTTAAGTTTAAAACCTACATGTGTTAAGCTGCTGTTAATCTAACAAAATAACTGGATTCTATTAACTGTGTCTTTCAAATGAACGGTATGTGATTTTATTGTTGGGTCTGTTGTTTTTTTTATTGGGGGGTAATGGGCGCTCGAAGGGGGTCTCGCCCTGGGTGTAATTCAAAGTAGAACCGCCACTGACTCCAGCCGCCTACTCTCGACTACATTTCAGGCGAGGCAAGGCGCATCTCAAACAAGCCTAATAACACAATAACCATAACGCGTTGTTCAGTATAAACGTGGGATTATGAATTATATTGAGAACGTCATACATAAAAAACATGCCGTAATGTACCCTGAGTGTAAACCTTAGACGCATTCATTGTGAAGCGTGCAGCTAGCGATTTGCAAAGATTAATATAAATATTAATATAAAGTTTAATAAAACATTACACTCACTTCAGTTCTTCTGGAGGTTCAGCAGGAACACGAATATCTGGTACCGATCCTTTTTTTCATGAGCAGCTTCTTAGCAAAACCAGCTTTATAGGGACGTCCCGCGTGACGTCACGCCATTAAGCGCAGCCATCTTGACGGAATAAAAAATGCTAAACCGACGGTGATTTCAGCCATAGACAGTAAAAGAAATGGACACAGCGACCCCATAGATTTCAACGGAGAAAGTTGAAGCCCATAAAAGCACTCACTTCCTGATAGCCAAGCGCACTGCGCAGGCTCAAACTGAGCTTGACGACGTAGATGGCACGTGAGCAACCGTTCTGACCTTCTATAGCTGTGCCGAGACAAATCTTAATTGAAATCTGAAACAAATTTGTTGTTGAAATATTTTGTCCCGTTGCTTTTATGAACTCTCTATCTATGGGCTTCTCCCTTGACTTTATGCCTCCATGTCCACCCGATTGCCTCATAGACAGTAAACGATTGCCTACGAGCTTCTACTTCTGTCTACACGGTAATTTCTCTACTGTGCGACAGAGCGTCCCGTGGTTATGACGCAATCGTTAGCCTATTTTTACAAAAACGGCTTCTACAGGACCATAACGTAAGATACAAAGTAATGGAGCCTTTTATCCATTGTCCCGTTTCTTAAGAAAGAAATAATGGACAAATTGAGTCTTTGGAAGCCTCAGATGTAAAGTTATTCGCTGTCAAAGTGACGCCAAAATGAATGGGAGTCAATGGGATGCTAACAGTAGGTGATAGCCAGCTACAATGGCGGCCCCCAGAGGAAGCTTCAGTTTCCGGCGGATGGATTACCCCCTTGATTTCAGCTCGTCGTGAAATATTCCTATCATTGTCTGAGCGATGCTGTGCAGTTGGATGCGATCAGATACGTGATCATACAAAAGGAATATCTAATACCAAAAGCTGATCTTGCATTTTTTTTTACACTGTTTCAAGTATAGAAATTAGTACAAAACTAATTATGAAAGTTTTCTTTATTTTTTAGTGCATTTGTTTTACAATATATGGCTATTACTATCATGGGATTAATATTATAACTATTATTATGTAGTAGTGTAATGTAGACAGACACTAACTAAAAGAGGTTTGAATTTTTCTTTGTTTAATTTGCACCCTTAATATGGGTTGGAGCTTTTAATTTTGAACTCTCAAAGTGCACCAGACTGCTGAATTTAACATTAAAGAACACAAAATTTTCTTACGAGGGGCATGCCCCCGAACCCCCCTAGAGAAACAGAGGTCCACCTACCACAGTTTTACCTAAAATCCTGTGAGAAACACTGGTATTGCTGTTCCAATGGAGCTTATTTTTTTTAAGGGGGTTCATCACGGTGGAGTAGCTATAGTTTAATTGTATTAATAAATGACAATTTTGCACTTATTTTACCTGTTAGCTCTCACCCGTTCCTACTCACGTATTACATGGCACACTTTTCTTTTTTTGGGGGGGGGGGGGGGGGACTGTTCACAGTCCCTAACCAAACATATGCAACAGAAATTTAAGACCCTCTCTGCTGCTATAATGTTGTCATCCCTCTTATATGAAATAAAATACATTAAAAATAGCAACTAATGGACATTATACAGGTTTGTTTGGAGAATATATTGTGAGCAAGCTCAACTCTACAGACAGAAAATTCAATATTCAACAAATTAATGCTGAACTATTTTAGGATCACTGTAAAACTATAGGCTACATATGTTTTGTTAGTTACAAAAAACCTTAATGTCTTTCTTTAACAGTCCAAAGTGTAAAAGTGAAAAATACAGGCTGTCTGCAAATATTATAAAGATTATATAGAATTCTAATGAGGTGTTAATTTTTTTTTTAATATGGCACTCCTAATACCTGTTAAAGAGACACAATTTATTTTCACAATATTATTTTAATTTTATTATCTGTCTTTTTCCCCCTTGTGCAAATAACAATATGTAGTTTCAGAAGCCATGCAGAAACTTGACAATAACCATTGTTTAGAATATGAATATAACATTAATTAAAAAGAAAGCATGAAAATTAAACCGGAAAATGATATTGAAATTTGAAATCATACATGTGTAAATTACTGACCCTTTTAGTCCTCAACATATTTTTGCCAGAGAATAGATTGATCTGATATTTGCTAATTACTTGAGGGCATTAACAGGTTTAAGACACAACAGTCATTAGTCAAACCTGAAAAACAGTTGTAACATTTATGAACTTCAGAGAACTCAAAACCATGTTACAACATGCCATATTTTAGAGTGAGCAGAGCTGTAATGCATTACTTCTGCAACATTTTAAAACTGGATGGCCAATACCACGGTCTAATGGTGGGGCGTGTTCTGGGTACCATATTTCAATAATAACACATCAGAAAATGTTGTAATGAATTAATCTATGCCTCTACGTTCCTGTTTTTTTAAGAACTTGTGAAATAATAAAGTAATGACATCTCCAGTATGCTGTCGGCACATAAAGTTGCAATGGTGGGGCGTGTTCTGGGTACCATATTTCAATAATAACACATCAGAAAATGTTGCAATGCAAGATTTCATTTAAAGTCCCTGTAAAGGCAATTCTACAAAAAAATTCTAAACACATTATAAATGTTACAAATGTATTGCTAAAACATATTACAAAGACTGTGAACTGTGAAGTACTGAAATGCGGAGTTAGACCGTTAAACAGTTTTTCACCATTGCTATTTTACGGATTTTTTGGGCGGGGCTAAAACAGGGCTCGATGACGCACTGGAGCCCCTGAGCTCGTGGACACGCCCCTACTTGATGACACACCGAGGCCACTGAGGCTGATCTCTCCCGACCCCATTCGCATTCGCCGCTCAAACGCGAGTTACTGTCAGTACTATTAGTTTACTACAGCCTACTGTTTGCTAGCTAGCTATGCCTTCAACACGGAAATGCATATAGGCTACTACCTGGATGCGATCATGTACAAAACAGATCGGTGTCTTTATTTAAATTTCCTAAAAACGATCACATCAAGAAGAGGTGGATTAATTTTGTGTAGAGCAAACCTTGATGAAGAGCTGAGGATCACCGCCAACACCCGCCTCTGTAGTGATCTTTTTACACAGGATAGTTTTATAAACTTTCATCAGAGACAACTGGGATTCACTGATAAAATCCGCTGATAATCCGCTGTTACTGGTGAACGGGGCCGAAACGACTATCCCCCGCCAGCGTTCTAGTGGGCGCCGCCAGCGGACACGCCCCCAGCGTTTGAGAGCAGAGAGTAATGCTCATTTTTTCAAGATTTTGATAGCTTATTTTATGTACTTGCCGGCTTTTTTTATCATTCAAATTTGGCTGGATGGCTAATAACACATTTTTCTGTGGTGTGACATACTCAGAACACATACTTAATTTTGACTTTACAGGGAAAATGCTGCCCGATCCACAGGCTTGTAATTCACATACAACTGTTCCTTTAAGAAATACGGCCAAAAGCACCGAGAGGGAGGGGTTAACAACCATCCAACATTTTTAAGGTGGAACTAATAGTTCGACAAATAAGGAGCTGACGAAAAAGGAGCTGGAGTCAGCCTCGTATCATCAACGTCGTCGCTCCTCCTTTATGCTTCCGCTCCTCCGTGAGAGATGCGAGACCGGTGTGCTTCACAGGTGTTGCTCATTGGCAATCGCACCACCGGCCTCGCGCCGTTCTCTCACGTCCCTCGGCCGTCCTGTTCGCCACATACCCCCATCGCCCCTCACAGGCCGCGACCCACGAGGGCGGCGATCCCTGGGGGGTAGGCTATGGGCCGACAAGCCGAGGGAAACGGAGACGGAAGCATGAGGAGCGACAGATCGAGAGAGGGAAAAAAATTCGTCCAGTTCCCACAACGCGCTGCCATCTGGTCCCCCACCAGCTGTGCGATCTCCTCCGCGGTGCCTGGCGGTGACGCTGGGTAGCCCTCGGTGGACGGCTCGACGCTCTCTCCGCCGCCCGGTGGACGGCGACGGGTCCTCGGGTGCCTTGGGCAGACGGCAGGAGTCCCCCCGCTCCCTGCTCCTCCCCTTCGCTGGTGGACGGCAGCAGGCTCCGGCCCACGGCGAGCGGCGGCGACTCCTCCTCTCCCCTCCAATACCCAGGCGGCCGCAGCGAGCTCGACCGTCCCACCGGCAACTCACTCCAGCGCACCGCCTCGAGCGTCCATGGCCGCGAGTCCCCCCCGCCCCCCCCCCCCTGCTCCTGCTCCTGCTCCTGCTCCTGCTCCTGCTCCTGCTCCTGCTCCTGCTCCTCCCCGCTCCTGCTCCTCCCCTCGTTCGGTGGATGGCAGCAAGGTCCGCCCCACGGCGAGCGGCGGCGACTCGCGCACCATGCTCGATGGCACCGCGGATTCCCCACAGCGGCGATGACTCTCTGACAGCGCGTTCCTCCCTCTTCCCGGGTTTCGGCACCAGTGTAACAATGTTCAGGGAAGAAGAAGGCGGGAACCGGCGAACAATCAAATAAACTTTATTCAAATAAAACAAACAAACCAAAATACAGCCAGCAGCCCCTCGTGGACGACTGCTGGCTACCGAAAATAAACACAAAGAACTGCCAGCAGCCCCTCGCGTACGACTGCTGGCTAAAATAAAATACAAGTGCAAAAACTAAAACACAGGCCTGTTCCTCTCTCGATCATCAACGTCGTCGCTCCGCCTGTATGCTTCCGCTCCTCCGTGAGAGATGCGAGACCGGCCTCGCGCCATTCTCTCACGTCCCTCGACCGTCCTGTTCGCCACATATACATTTAATGAAAAGTTAAAAATAGTATTATCTAATTTAGAAGGTTGTCCAACACACTAGAGCTCCATGCAGACAATAAATGCTGCCATATTATTATTATTAGGAGACTGATATTTGGATTTATAAATAAATAAATATCAAATAAATGCTACATCTTTTTGTATTAATTAATGGCATAATTGAGAACATTGCTTTTGGTAAAGTTATAGGGGGAACAAACATTGTTTTGCTTTTACAGCAGCTATACTAAATAGTATATTTATATAACAGTATAACATTATATACTTATATATAAAGATAGAAGCACAGAAAACAGCATGGGCACATCCTGTCCTAAATTGCTCCCTGAACTCCTCATTATGACATGTATTAATAAATTATGATTCTTCTGTCTATCAAGTGTGTTGTATTTGTGAAAACATGGCTTCCTTGGGGAAGAACAGTCTTTAAGTGTGAGAGCATCAAAACAAAGACACACAAAATACAGATTATCTATGTATAAACAACCAGTCGCCAGTGGTTTGTACACAGACATAATCTGTTGCTCAGGGGTCTTCAACCTTTTTCAGGCCAAGAAACCCTAGATGGATAGAGAGATAATGTTCCCCTGATTCTTACATTGAATAGCACAAATTACATGAATATTAAAAATCATTGCTGAAATATAGACCTGTACACATTTAATATAGTCTTTATACTTTCAGTTTTACTTAATATATTTGGTAAGACTTTACACTCTCAGAAAAAAAAAGCTACAAAATCCGTCACTGGGGCAGACCTCTTATGAAAAGAAAACATATTTCCCTATGAATGATCAATATTAAATGGTTTAACAGTATATTATATGAAAATATACAGACTAATATATTGTGTTAATATATTACAATATATTGAATAATAATATTTAAAAATATGTGACAATGTATTTACTAATATTTCATAATGTAGCCTATGTAATTTTATATTTAATACACTTCATAATACATAGATTAATATATGATCAGATATGGTACTGCATGTGTAATACATTGCAAATATATAATATTTTATTAATGCAGCATAGACATACACATAAAGAGAAATATATATGTATATATATTATATTTTAATTATTTACATAAAATATAATGCTAATTTCAAGCTAGTTATCAAAGACTCAAGCATACCTGCATGTGTCAATGTATTTGGTCGAGAAACTGATGAGAAGAGCTCAAATTTACAATTGATGGTGTTTGCCAATTGTCAACCTAACCACAAGCTCTACTCTTCAGGAAAACGGTAACCCCAAAAACTTAGACATACCAGAAAACATTTTAAATTCCAAAATAATAGAACATTAAACACTGACAGATATCCCCCTATATTAATATTGAGCAAAAAGAAACATTGAATAACACTTCATTTTAAAACAGTCAGAAACAAAGCATGCTGGGAACTAGAAATCCGTTGTAACTATGGTTGTAACTGATTCTGTGAATGTGGGTGCGTGCGTGTAAACATTTATATGGGAACATGTATGTGCAATAGGCCTATATGTACACAATAAAGGATAAAACTTGTGAATATTATTGTGAATATTACAAAAATAATAATGCTATTTTTGTCTTCATTTATAAATATTTTATATGTAGGCCATAGGCCTATATAAATAGCCATACATGGTCAATGCATATTGCAATTGAAAAATATAAGCACTAGTTTCCCATTTGAAAATGCGTTATGTAATATATTGGATTATATTTTGCAGTATATTCCCATATATTTTTGTTCCGTAAGGGACTACCCTTTCAAAAGATACTAACATAATTTAGGTAATATGCACTTTATTCCTTTAAGGTAGGCCTATCTAATATGCACCCTTCAGGGGTAAGGTACAAAAAGGTTCCTTATTATGAGACTTTTAGAGAGTGCACAGTACGATCCCATCGTTTAACATTAACGCATAATGAGCAATATGACTTGTAACAATATTTATTCATCTTTGTTCACAATTGTTCATTGTTCCAGTTTATCCTCAACTTACCTTACACTGATTATCAAGGGATTCCTGACATGACCGAAAGAGAAGCCTTGTTTTTCCCCTTGATGATGACAAGTGCCTGAGGTCTGGCAAAGATTTAAATAATTAATGAGCTTTAATGAGAAGGTTTTAATGTTGATCTTTGGGGTGTTTTTGCTGCTGTCTTGTGTCTCTTTACTTATATGTTTATAAAGTATAAAGTCTGTCCATCATCATCACCATCATCATGTCACTGTGATAATTAACTTTTCAGACGTATATTGAACTTGAAACGTATCAATTGAACTTGAAAATCTCATTCCATTTTTGTCTTTTTAAACCAATTGTTGTGTTGACTGCATTTCTTAGCCCTAGTACCCAAATAATTATGAGATAAAGATGAACAAACAAATACTTAAATTTATGGGAGACCAACTGTTGCACGAAATTAGACAAAATATGAATATAGTAGTATTAATAATAATAATAATAATAATTCAGGCTAAATTCTGAACCCTGAAATTCATTCTGGCATATTTTTTTATTTTATTTAATTTTATTACTAAAATTAATAACTTGTTCTGAAGGTTAAACAACTTCAATGACTTGCCAAATAACGTCTTTATTTTTAAGAGTTTATAATACATGTGTTAGTATATTGATAGCAAATAAGACACAAATGATTTGGTTTTTTTTTGTTTTTTTTTTAACATTTTTACTGCTTTATTTATAGATATCCTGGTTTTCCCACTCACACCCATCGTGTCTACAGGAAGTACAGGGTGGTTGCGAGAGTCTTACCTGCAGCTCGAAACTGGGTGGGAAGTGACACTACGATTTACAATAAATATGTTTGTTTTTCAGATTCAAAACCTCCTTTAATAATAAAATCAACAGGGTTATACCGTCTCGACTCTAAAAGATCATGCAAAAAAAGGCTGGATGGAGGGCTAGTTTCTAACACCTGCGCGCGCGTGTCAGCAAGTTTCGCTATAACTGTTAGGTGACGACAAAGGGCCGCCTGCATGACACATGAACGGCAACACAGTGGACCTACAGCGGCCAATTTGACAAATACGTCGAATGACATGGACCCGCTCAAACCTGGGAAAAAATTTCCGGTATGTTTTAAACTGAGTATCTTTATTACTATTTGTTTTTCTTGTTGTCAGGCGTTATTAGCCTGAAACAACTGCTGAGACTCTTTGTACAGTGCTGTTTGTGTTTGGCAATTTACATAATTAACAGCCTCATTTGTTCGGTATTTAAGATATAGGCAATTTTAGTTTGTATATTAACTATAGGCTATACATATACTATAACTATGTTATATATATATATATATATATATATATATATATATATATATATATATATATATATATATATATATATATAGCCTATATATATGGTTATATTTTATAAAATAATTGAAATAATTATTAATTATATTATAGCTGTAATTGTATTATATATTCAATGTATATGCCTGTCTAATTTGATTTGCTTCACTGTTTTATATAGCTTAAACCAATGGTTATATATTGACATTGCAGTTTCAGTCTCAAGTTTACATTGTGCTTGAAATTTTCAAAAAAATCTTTAGTATCCTCCACCAATATTTAAAAAATAAGTATCTATACTGTAAATATGTATTTAAAGATGTTTAACCAAAAGACTGCCATTAAAAGAACCTGTTTTTCCTCAATTAAGAAAAGCTGCCACTTCAGTCATGTGACACACACGCACACTCGTGCCAACGCATACTTGGTTGGGGTGGATTGTTGACGCCAATGAAAAAGGTGTTGGTTCAGGATTTAGAAAACAGTTGCAACCACATTATTCCATGTGCCTATACTCATACCAGTGAGATTGGACTGCTTAAGAGGAATAGCCTGTTTTCACATGGGTGGTTCAAAATTGCATTTTAGTCATGTACAGTACAGTGTGTCTGTGTCCTCAGGGTAGTCACAGAGAGTAACTCATTCTATACGTAACAGTCACATAACCAACTCAAAAAGCACAAGCGTATTTTACTTGTATTTTACATTTCTCTGTAGGACAGTGGCTTGGACCAGACAGAGGAGTTTCTTCCTGCATCGGATACAAAGAAGTTACAGAAGAAGAGGATATCGGGCAGGGTGATTGTGGCAATAGGTCTCACAGCATTCGCCATCATTGCATTAGTAACTGGACTGCTAGTGTGGCATTTCCATTGTGAGTTATTTAACCTGTAAACTAACACACTGCTAGTATCACCATGAACAGCAAATCTGAATGATTTTGATAATACAATAACTCCAGCATGTTCATTGTTATAGTCAGGCCAATTGGAAAGGTGAAGAAGTTGTTCAGTGGTTATTTGACCATCTCCAGTCAGACGTTCTCTGATGCTTATGAAGACTCTAACAGCACTGAATATAAAGAACTCGCTTCAAAGGTCTCAAAGCAGGTGAGTTGGTCGTGTTTCTTTGGAATTTTTTTTCATGTTTTTATTTGCCTACTTCATTAATGGCTATTTCCAGGAGGTGGTATATTGAGTTCATAAGGGTAATTTTGACATCTTAATAGTTTGCATAATTATACCTTGTCTTTCAGCTCAAAACCATATACGGTCAAGTACAGTTGCTGTCCAGGTACCATGTGGTATCCAGTGTGCAAGGTTTCAGGTAATTAAATAATTCTTCCACTCATGATAGAAAATGATGGGTAGTTGACATGAAAGGTCAATCAGAAAGTTCACTCCATTTTTCTATAGTTATTATATTTGCAGATGACATTATATGACCTCATATTAACTGACAGACAGCATGGAATATTTGTTCTTTAAAGGCCAACTCACACAGCACAGACAAACACCAACAAACAAGTCTGCCATTGGATTTAGAATTTTATGAAAAATAACTGTCATATTCACACTGCCCCAAAAGACACGACAAACGCTGATTCAAAACGTTCAGTCGGGTGAAAACAAACCCTGTCCAACGCCAACAGATGCCGACAGGGCTTTGTTGGACACTGATCCAACAAAACCCACAAACGTATTTGTTAGTGTTTGTCTGTGCGGTGTGAATTGGCCTTAATGAGTTTGTCACACTGCAGGACTATTTAAGCGTGACCAATCACAGCACCCCTTATATTCAAAATCAAGTCAAGCTAATTGACAATGGTCAAGTTAATGAACGAAGTTATTTGTCAGCCAACCTTGAATAGTCCACCCCAAAATCTCTTTTGAAACAAAGCTATAATTGTATTAGGGCATCACAGAATATGCCGGACTCATTTCATACTATGAATCTCATTCATGTTTATTTGCATTGATTTGTATTGTAAGTTTCATAAAATGTTCTTCCCCTATAGTGAGGGCAGTAATAACGGTATCATCGCATATTACCTGTCTGAGTTTAATGTGCGGGCGTCCAAATTATCTGCTGTGGACGAGGCCATTGCATCCATGGATGGAGTGGAAAATGTACGGAAAAGCCGGAGTGGATTTGGTCGCAGGACTGACAATAGCCTCACCATTGATGGCATGACATCAGGAGGTAAATCTACTGGAAGAGGGTTTCATATTACCCACATAGTTTCAGTCTGTCTCCTCTCTACAGAAACTTTAGAGAAATATGGGTCTCATTTTAGTCTAGCACTATTGGGTCTTAATTGTTTACAGTCAAAATTCATATATATTTTGGTGTGTATTACAGCTGTGGATGCTCGGTTAGCTGGCAAAAACCTCAGACGTGAGTAAAAGATTTGCTCCTTACATTTATCTATTTATGTGTTCATATCTCAGACTCATATTGAACTTGTCCTGTCTTTCAGGATCCACTAAGAGGTCTCATCATGCCCATGAGAACCAGACAGACATTATCCGGTCTCCAGGTTTTCCTGATTCCTCCTACTCTCCCAACCTTTACAGCGAGTGGCAGATTCGGGCCGACCCAGAGCACAGGATCAGACTAGAGTTTGACGTCCTAGACCTGGAGAAAGACTGTCGTAATGATTTCATCAAAGTGTATGACTCATTAGCACCATCAGAGAAGCAAGTCATAATGGAGTAAGTGTTCGTATGCTTTCAGTCACCCTCTCCATGACACAGTACCGCACGTGTGAACAGTGTCACATAATAAAGAAGTATGAAGTCCGCACACTGAAAAGTACTGCTCCAAAAAAATTTATTAAAAGCAAAGCAACGTTTCGACCATCAGGTCTTCATCAGGCTCAATATACAAGTAGAGGGAAGTCAACTTTAAATAGATACAGATAATTGCCTTAATTAGGCACACACACTATCACATGTAAATTGAAGTCAACTTTAAATAAATACAGATGATTACCTTAATTAGGCACACACAAAAGGTCACATGACAAATGCAAGTAACGTGACAAATACAAGGCATGTGACAGTTACAATTCATGTAAAAAAAAAAAAAAAAAAAACCTATAAAAATGGCTTAATATCAAAATCCTCATTCAACCCTGAAGGTGACAAAGTACTTAAGGTGTAAATCCAAAAACACTCCCTCTGTAATAATTTATTCTCATAATTTCCTCCCCTTGAGGGTTTTGTTACTTTTTCTATACCAATATACTGCAAAGCGCTGATATTATGGCCTGCTTGTCTGAAATGAACCGCTTAAATGGGGCTGCGCATATCTCCAGTTCTAATGTTACTACGATGTTCACTAATACGAGTGCGTAATTGTCTGAATGTTTTACCCACGTATGCAAGACCACAAGGACAACGAATTAAATAAATCACATGAGTGGAAGCACAGGTAATAGTACCCCGAATCGGAATATCACGACCAGTACGTGGATGACTAAACGATTTACATTTGTGTGTAAAAGCACACTGGGCGCAATTACCACACCTGTAATTACCTGAAGGAAGAATTGGAATACCTTGTTTTACGTGAAGGATATTCAGATTTTACAAGCAAGTCACGAAGATTGTTTTGACGTTTAAAGACTAATTTCGGACCGTTTTTAAAGACACCTGATAATTTGGGATCACTTGAAATAATATACCAATGTTTATTTAAGATTTTACGGAACTCCGCACCCAATACTGAGTACTTTGTCGTGCAAATAGGAGCATTAAGAACTTGCGTTTTGTTATGTTTTATACGCAACCACTGCAATTGAGATGTCTTGTTGAATTTCTTTTTGGCATTTTCGATCCATTCTGTACGGTAACCACGATTCAAGAATCTTTTAGTTAAATCATTGGATTGATGAGTATAAGATTCATCTGTGCTACAAACTCTACGCACTCGTTTAAATTGACTGATAGGTAAACTCTTAATTAAAGGTCTAGGATGGAAACTATTAAAATAGTGTTGCGATCCGTTGGTTTTCGGTACAGATCGGTATGGAGTTTCCCGTAACATATGTATACTCGAACATCAAGAAAACTAATGCTTACTGGATCGCATTCCATAGTGAAATTCACATGCTCAGTCCTTGAGTTAAGATAATTCAAAAACATCAACGTCTCTGCAGATGTGGCCTTGGTGATCATGAAAATGTCATCAATATACCGCTTGTAAGGCAAAATCTTAGGAAAAAAGGAATTTGACTCATTTAGAATAAACTCATTTTCAAAAATTCCCATATACAAGCAAGCATAATTAGGTGCCATTTTACTACCCATTGCAGTGCCTTTCACTTGTAAATTAAAAATTCGTTGTCCTTGTGGTCTTGCATATGTGGGTAAAACATTCAGACAATTACGCACTCGTATTAGTGAACATCGTAGTAACATTAGAACTGGAGATATGCGCAGCCCCATTTCAGCGGTTCATTTCAGACAAGCAGGCCATAATATCAGCGCTTTGCAGTATATTGGTATAGAAAAAGTAACAAATAAAGAAATTATGAGAATAAATTACTACAGAGGGAATGTTTTTGGATTTACACCTTAAGTACTTTGTCACCTTCAGGGTTGAATGAGGATTTTGATATTAAGCCATTTTTATAGGTTTTTTTTTTTTTTTTTTTTTTTTTTTTTACATGAATTGTAACTGTCACATGCCTTGTATTTGTCACGTTACTTGCATTTGTCATGTGACTTTTGTGTGTGCCTAATTAAGGTAATCATCTGTATTTATTTAAAGTTGACTTCAATTTACATGTGATAGTGTGTGTGCCTAATTAAGTCAATTATCTGTATCTATTTAAAGTTGACTTCCCTCTACTTGTATATTGAGCCTGATGAAGACCTGATGGTCGAAACGTTGCTTTGCTTTTAATAAATTTTTTTGGAGCAGTACTTTTCAGTGTGCGGACTTCATACTTCTTTATTTTGTTTATTTCACTCAGTTGTCCTGCACCTGAGCCCAATTTGGGTGTTTGGGATGTGCACACCATTTTTTGACTCAACAGTGTCACATAACACATGCCTGTTTGTTTTCATTGTCTTTGTGATATGTGGAATCTAACAACCGTGTTCATGCAGGAAATGTGGATATCTCTTACCAAATGAGAAGCTCATTTTCATCTCCTCTGGGAATGTCATGCTGGTTACACTGGTTACAAATGAAGAGAAAAACTTCCCAGGTTTCAGGGCATTTTACTCTCAGATTCCAGCCAAAATTCAAGGTAGAGTTTAATGATATATAAACTCCTGTGTAGGGTCCAGAAATCCCTTTTTTGACACATTTGCCAATGGCAAATTTACTGGATATAAATATTTCTTGTCTGCCATGAAACTGCATTATTTAAAAAAATTAATTTTTCATTATGAGAATAGTATAATTCAGATCATTGTCACTTGCAACATCATCCATATGTGCTGTCAGTAAAACTCTGTCGCAAAAATGTAAACAGAGATTTTGATTTTGTTCCTAATATATTCATTTTGGTGGTTTAATGTGAGGAACATTACATACAATATTGTTCAAAGGTTACAACTAAATTAACTGACATAAGTTGTTTTCGTTATGAAATTACTTTTGTATTTGCGAGGGTCAGACAAACATTTTAACTATTAATATAAACCATGTTGCATTGCAGTTCTTTATAAAATTACTGGACACTTGCAAGCAGGGGTACCTTAAGATAACCCCTGGGCTACAGCATTATGGTTGGCCGATAAGAATGTGGAACAGCAGAATTATAGGTGCTACATAAACAAAGCTGCGCTTACAAACACTACGTTATTATAGGCAATATATGGATATGCCATAAAAAATAATAAAAACACTTAAATGAAAAAATTCATTATTCATCAGCAGATCAAATCATTCACTTGGTATAAATGTGAGCAGCGGCTATTTGCACTAAGTTTAAATAGCAATAGATTCTATTTACCCTATGTTAAACACTATTTAGACACGTTATTCCCACTTTTCGAATATTTCTTAATTTTTATTGAAAATAAATGCCTTTCAGATCTGATATGTGATGGGAAAAAGAAGTAGAGCGAGTTCGGCCTGTATGACGTTACATAAAGTTGTCCAGTCATTATTGTGCGTTAATGCTCCCCTGCTTGCGAGTGGCCTGCCAAAGCCAGGTGTTTTGGAAAATGTTAAAAGAATAGTTCACCCAAAAATGAAAATTTAGTCATCATTTACTCACCCTCATCCCATTCCAAACCTGTATGACTTATGTGAGAAAAAAAACACACACACACAAAATCTTCTTTTATGTTCCACAGAAGAAAGAAAGTCATACAGGTTTGGAACGACATGATGGTGAGTAAATGACAGAATTTTCATTTGTGGGAGAACTATCCTGTGCTTGTGTGTTAAATCAAGCAAATCTAAGGCCAATATTTGTGTGAAATAAATGACTTGTCACATTCTTTAGACTGCGGAGGGAGACTAACAGGGCTTCGGGGTACCTTCACATCACCTGGCTATCCCTCCCATTACCCACCTCAGATTGACTGTGTCTGGAACATTGAGGTAAAATAGATTGTTCTCAATGTCACTTACATTTTCCTTCATCATTGGTCTGTTTCTTACATTAATGCCTCACAATATTGTAAGTTCTTAAATGTTCTTCTGTCTCACAGGTTCCACCAGGAAAGCATATCAAGATAAAGTTTGACAAGTTATCTATACATAGCACTGAAAAGGACACCATCAGCTGTCGCACAGACTACTTGGAGTTAAATTACAGGTAAGACAAAAGTCTTCTTTGTAAAGGCATTATTTACACAGATCTGTTGCTTCAAAATAATCATAATTTACCTGATTAGCTGTTACTAACTATAAAATATATAGAAGTAAATAATTTATGCACTACTACTACTGCTCAGTACAATTTCTTTTTAAATAAATGAATACTTTCATTCAGCAAGGATACATTAAATTGATCAAAAGTGACAGTAAGGACATGTATAATGTAACAGAAGATTTCTATTTCTATTATATTATATTTCTATAAGATAAATGCAGTTATTTCAAACTTTTTTATTCATCAAATAATTCTGAAAAAATGTATCATCATCATCATCATCATAAATTTACTAAGCAGCACAACTGTTTTCAACATTAATAATAAGAAATGTTTCTTGAGCAGCAAATCAGCATATTAGAATGATTTCTGAAGGATCATGTGACACTGAAGACTGGAGTAATGATGCTGAAAATTCAGCGTTCTCATCACAGGAATGAATTACATTTTAAAATATATTCAATTATTTTAAATTGTAATGATACTCCACAACATTGCGTTTTTACTGTATTTTTGATCAAATAAATGAAGTCTTGCTGGGTATAATAAGTGCCTTCATTCAAAAATAATAACAAATCTTACCGACCCCAAAATTTTAAATGTTAATGCACTCTCTATTATTTTCCATTTTTTTATAAGAATATGTGGAGAGAAGCCACCTAAAACAGTGTACACTATCAAATCAAACCAAGCAACAGTCAAATTTCATTCTGACCTGTCCTACGTGAGCGAGGGCTTTTCTGCAGAGTTTGAGGCCTTTGAACCCACTAATCGTGAGTAGAATCATATTGTTTTCTGCTGATTTTAAATCGCAATGTTCTAAGCCAGTCCATCATGACAAATATATCTCAACACCTTTCCACAGCCTGTCCTGGGAGGTTCCAGTGTGACAATGATATGTGTGTGTCTACTAACCTACAGTGTGATGGCTACAATGACTGTGGAGATATGAGTGATGAGAGGGGCTGCAGTAAGTTTATTCCACTTGTATGTCTTTCTATAGTTGTTTTCACAAAGAGAAGCTCTTGAAATACTATAATAATGTGTCATTTGGGATTTTACATTACTTTCTTTACCCATGCATGCAGACTGTAATGTGACTCAAATCAAATGCAAGAACAGCTTCTGCAAACCCAGTTTCTGGCTCTGTGATGGGGTGAATGATTGCGGAGATAACACTGATGAGGAAAACTGTGGTAAGGATGAAACCAGCTCTCAAAGTCATGAACTACGGAGCAAGAGTAATGGAGATGATTTCAGGTTGTTTTTCGATTTTGTCTTCAGGGAATTGTAAAGCTCAAGAGTTCAGATGTCGAAATGGACTCTGCATTTCAACTCATAAGGAGTGTAATGGCTACAACGACTGTGGAGATGGCTCAGATGAATCTCAGTGTGAGAAATGTAAGAACTTTCCTTCAATAATGCCAATGTCTTTGCCTGTTGTTGCATAGAAAAGATGGATAACGTGTCTCCACTTCCTTGCACTGTAGAAAAATGAAGCCACTGACAGTGGTTGACATGTCGTTGACATGTTGCGCTGATTATGTCATTCGTCAGTCTGCGCAGTACCGAGGTATCAAGGTCCCGCCCATAGTCCTGCTCCAGCAGACTCCATCGCAAACACAGCTGTCAATCATGACGTTAGACTTAGAAACTAAAATATTATAACTTTATAACTAAAACCAATATTTTTTTTGTAAAGCGAACACTTGAGCATACCTCAGCGTGATAAGAACTACTTAACATGACAGAAACCATCTTTGGGAAAAAATTTCTTTTAAATGTAATTGTATAAGATTTTTTTGATTACATGGAGAGGGTGGGGTTTATGACCTAGACTGCAGACAGCCATTAGGGGGCGATTAAAATGCTTTGGCTTCAGTTTTCAGGATGTTTGTGGTACACTTGTCCTGTCATCTTTTCTGTTTTTGGCCTCAATTTGACATGTTTATTTCTATATTAAAAAGTGCATACATTAATGATATTATTATGTATGTATACCTCTATTCTGCCCTACAAAGCAAAAAGGCAGTAACTGCATTTTTTGTCAAAAATGAGTTATTATCATTTTCATGACATTCAAGGCATCCCTTGTTATGTGACAAAACATCTTATCTCAAATGTGTGTCGTTTTGGAGAAAAATGGTGGTCGTTTGTACAGTAACTGCAAAAAGCCCTAGTGAAACAAAGCAAGAGTACAGTAACATCCATTACTGTGTTCTTGTTATGTTTTACCTAACAAAAAATAACCGTGTTTCTGCGCAGTGTAGTTACTGTTGCCATGGTGAACACACAGCTGATTTTCGGGCATCCTCCCGGGACGATTTTAACATTTGCGATTTCACCCTTCTAACTTCCCCAAATTGTTCCCCTACCAAACTACCCCCCCTCCCCTGAAAGAATGAAAAAAATATTCCAGAAAGAAAAAAAAAGGTGCAAGAGCTCCATGTAGCGGTTACTATGATTTTCGCGATATAGCAGTTCAGTACACTTGAAATTAAATCGTGATAGACTACTGTGTGAATATTAAACTGCAATAATAGTACAATTTAAATACAAATCCTGGGGCAGTCGACGCGCGGTTTCATTTAACACACACACACGCGCGCGCTGAAGCACGTGTGACGCTCGAGCTGTTTTTTGCATATGAGGACACGACTGCATGAACTTACTCTCCAGACTCTAGATCCGCTCTTAAAGTCACTTTGTGAGCATTTAACCGCTTCATTTGAGAAAAACTATCGTCATGTCATAAACACAGAAACAAAGGTCTTCACGGCAACCCGTCAAAATAAAAGTTCTGTTCAACTTGACAGAAATATAGGCCTATTACTGTTGTACAGTAGAATTTAGAAACGTCTCAATGTAATAATAATACTAACACTAATACAAATAAATTAAGATTAAAACTAAATTTTTATTCAATGTTTTAATTTTAACAGTAAAGCTCATTGTGCAGCATGTTGTTTGACAAAAAATGTTTGTTTAATTTCATGATTAAAATAAATGTAGGCTAATTAATAATATGTTAGAATTTTAATATATTTTATGTGTAATATTCATAGAATATTTTTTAAATATTGTATTAGTTTAATAATAGTTTATCATAAAAGTTTCATGATTTCAATTAATTAGACATGATTTTTGATTACTAAAAATTTACACCACGTATCCGTAACACACCCGCTCCGCAACACTAGTTTCACAACACAAAAATGTTGAAAAAAAATGTTGTCCAAATGGTTCCAATTATTTACAGTGTATCCAACACACCCAGAGCCCAAGTTGTGGCAAAATAGTCTTTGGAGAATCTGTAGTTACTGCCTTTTTCCTTGGTTTGGTGCCACGTGTTTAGTAAGTAATACAAAGCAAAAATACAGTAACTGCAAAATAGGGGTAAAATATCAAATTAAATATGAGGATTGATATGTACAAAGAATAAGCTAATATAAAGTCACAAAACAGCCACATGTCCAATAATCTACCTTTAACTACTTAGGCTGGATGACAGGATAACTTTAAAGTCTTTTTTCTCTGTTCTGCACTCTGCGTAGTTACTGCCTTTTTGCTTTGTAGGGCAGTATTGCTTACGTATGATTTCACAATTAGTTTCTTATTAGCAGCACAATTTACCTTGGAGGTTGACTCTACATGCTGTCAACATAAGCAGTCACACTTTTGGATTTAATTACTTCTCTTTTATATCTAGCCATAGCTATTCGCTGCTCTGATCACTCTTATAAGTGCAAGAATAACCAATGCATTAGCAAGCTGAACCCTATGTGTGATGGAGAAACTGACTGTGCGGATGGTTCGGATGAAGCAGAGTGTAGTAAGTTCAAAATTATTCTTTCTTTCCTCTGAGAAATCATGAGGGATTTGTTGTTCACAAAAGTGACATTGAAGACTTTTATAATGTTGCAAAAGATTTCTGTTCATCAAAGAATCCTGAAAAAAGTATCACCGTTTCCACAAAAATACTGTATGAAGCAGCACAACAGTTTTCAACTCTGACATGTTTATTATATTTAATATTTTCTATATTTTGTATAAAATGAATTGAATATCAATTCAAAAGATTACAGTATGTCAAAATTTACTATTTTAATTGTTAGAAGGTTAAGACCTCTTTTATGTATTTCTGATACTGTATGTTTAAAACCATCACCACCATTTTTCATGCGATGGTAAATTTATGATAGATAATAGTTTTGAATAATAATAGTAACAATGTTAATAGTTCTTAATATTCCCTACAACAAAAATAACCATGCCATTAATATTATGTGTATTTATATCTGTTCAATTTGCCGATTCACTGTAGAATGCGGGACAAAGCCCTACAAGTCCAGTCGTATTGTGGGTGGAAAGGACTCGAATGATGGAGAATGGCCCTGGCAGGTCAGCCTCCACATGAAGAGACAAGGTCATGTGTGCGGGGCGTCTGTTATCAGTAACCACTGGCTTGTCACTGCTGCTCACTGCGTGCAGGACAGTGAAAAGTTCAAGTGAGTTCTCATCTAGTTTGGTCCTCTCCATCTCTCCTGCACTGATCCTGACTGATTCTGACTGATTGTTTGTTCTTTTGCTAGGTATTCCCAGCCTGACCAATGGGAAGTCTATCTAGGCCTACTTAACCAGGGTGAGACTAATAAGTCAACCCTAAAAAGTTTGAAGCGCATAATTTCTCACCCTCAGTATGATCCCCTGAGCTACGACAATGACATCGCTCTAATGGAGTTGGATAGCCCTGTGACTCTAAGCCAGAACATCTGGCCTGTCTGCTTACCTGAACCCACACATGACTTCCCAGCAGGCAAATCTGTATGGATCACTGGCTGGGGCAAGACAAGAGAGGAAGTTGGTAAGTCGTGTAACAACCTATAATCTGTTCAAAAGTTTGAGTCATTCATATTTTTTTTAATGTTTTTGAAAGAAGTCTCTTATGCTCACCAAGGCTGGACTTATTTGATCAAATATACAGTATTACAATTTAATATTATTACAGTTTAAAATAACAGTTTCCTTTCGTAGTCACTTCGAGTTACGTCGAATGACGACGAAATGGGGGTTTCGCTTAGAAGCCTATCACCTTCGAGTATTAAAAACGAGCCAATGGCAATGAAATGCCATGGGTATGCGGAATTTGCATAGCGTAGCTCCGCCCCACCTCGTGGGTATATAAGGAAGAACGCTGGCAGAATGCAGACATGTTTTTGCTTCAGAGCCAAGAGGTCCTCTTCACTCCTACAGTCTGAATTCTCTCTGAGTGTCATCGAGTATCCTTTGAGACGAGCAGCTCTCCAGTCTGTGTTGTGCAAAGGCAATTTTCACATTTTCCAGCGAGTTTCACATTCTTGCCTGCTGATCTTTGCAGTGGTCTGCATCCAGAGTGTGTGTTTCTCCCTGGCCGCTTCAGCACAGGCTGCTGAGCGTCGTTTCATAAAAGAGCTTGCACGGGCACGTCTTTTTTAAGATGTTTCGCCCGTGTATTTCTGGGTGCGGTCGTTGCGTCTCATGATCTGATGGGCATTATCGTTGTCTTGCGTGTTTGGGCTTAGAACACGCAAAGGCAGCTTTCATGGATGAGTCATGTTCTCACTGCGGGAACATGACCATCGCTGCACTAAGATCGAGACTCTGTGACCTTATTAAAGGTAGAGTCCCCTCTGCCACACCCGATCTGTCCCCTCCACGAGAGGCGACACTTTGGCTGGTGGTCAAGGTGATCTGAGGGTTATGGTGTGGAACACTGCCCCGACGATGCGTCCTCGGGCCACACCCCCCTCACCAGCGCAGCAACCCTGTGAGCACCTCGAGTGCAGCCACGGTGCCGTCTTCAGATGTGCCTTGTGTCTCATTCGGTGCTCCAGATGATGAGGCGATGTCGATCGCCACATCACAAGGCGAGCTGGTATTTTCTGTGGATGAGGATTCAGATGTGCTGCCACCCCCCGGGGTCGCGGCATTGTCCAAGTCCGACCCGGAACTAGCAGCTATGCTTTCCCGGGCCGCTGCGAGTGTCCTCCAGGTCTACCAAGCCAGGATGCTCAAGGACATGCACGAGGGCAGAGCTGAGCAAGAGCTCTTTGATGAGCTGCACGCCGCCACCGACCTTGCTCTCAGAACAACGAAGGTGACCACACGCTCCCTTGGTCAGGTGATGTCCACAGCTGTGGTCCAGGAAAGACACCTGTGGCTTAACCTGGCCGATATGCGGGATGCCGAGCGGACACGTCTCCTCGACTCCCCTATATCCCAGGCAGGCCTTTTCGGCGGCGCGGTCGAGGACTTCGCCCAAAAGTTCTCGGCCGCCCAGAGACAGACTGAGGTTATTAAGCACATACTGTCCCAGCGGCCAGCTGCTGCCTCCATCCAGCCCCCGGCACAGTTCACTCAGTCTGTTCGAGGGCGCCCCCCTGCGACTTCCATCCCTCCCGCTCGGCCCCAGAAGTAGCCTTTACCGGGCCTCGCCGGTGTGGTGGTCGCAGGAAGGCGCCCCAGTCCCCTTCCTGACGCGGACAGCTCAGAGATGGCCTACAGTTCTGCCAAGGAGGTGGTAGCAGGGCCACTCCTTCCCTTGGTGGAGTGCCGGGGGACAAACTCTTGTTCTAAACCCCTATGTGGCTATGGACAGAACTAACACCCCCATCTCTGAGCCCCCAGAGTGCGCAGGTGACAGTGTGTGCCACTTACGGGCCTCACCACTCTCGTTCCCCTCTATCACAGAGTTCTCGGATGACAGTGTGTGCCGCTTACGAGCCTCGCCACTCGCGTCCCCCTCTATCGCCAGACCCCTGTCAGACAAGACCCCAGTGGAACGCACGTCCTTCCCTGGTCTCCTCTGCCAGGATGCGGTCTATGACTGTGCTCCCACACCGGGATGCTATGCCTCCCCAGTCCGAGCCAGTCATACCGCCTTACTGTCTCACGAGGGTACGTCTGAGGTCCCCATGACCCCGCTGGTACAGTTTTTGGGAACCTGGCTTCAGCTTCCCAACCTGTCCCGCTGGGACGCCAGGACCATCAGGCTCGGCTATGCGATTCAGTTCGCACAATCTCCTCCCCGCTTTCGGGGAGTCCACTACACTATGGTAGGTGGCAATGCCCCTGTCATGCGTGCGGAAGTCGCAACCTTGTTGGCGAAAGGTGCGGTCGAGAATGTCCCTCCAGCCGAAATGAAGTTCAGGTTCTACAGCCCCTACTTCATTGTACCGAAGAAATCCGGTGGGTTACGGCCAATCCTGGACCTGTGCGTTTTGAACCGATCCCTTCACAGGCTTCCGTTCAAAATGCTCATGGCCAAACACATTTTCGAAAGTGTTCAGCCACAGGATTGGATTACAGTGATCGACCTGAAGGACGCTTTCGACCTACTTTCATGTCTCCATTCTTCCTCGACACAGACCGTTTCTTTGGTTTGCTTTCGAGGGGAAGGCATATCAGTACGTGGTTCTCCCCTTTGGGCTAGCCCTGTCTCCTCGCGTCTTTACAAAGGTCGTTGAGGCAGCCCTTGTGCCGCTTCGGTTACACGGGGTTCGCGTCCTGAACTATCTCGACGACTGGCTAATCCTAGCTCACTCTCGTGACCAGGTTTGCGAACACAGGGACCTAGTGCTCTGGCAGCTAGCTCGTCTGGGCCTTCGGGTCAACTGGGAGAAGAGCAAACTTTGCCCTGTGCAGAGGATCTCTTTTCTCGGTATTGAAATCGACTCGGTCGCCATGACCGCGCAGCTTACAAGCGAGCGCGCGCAGTCACTGCTGACTTGCCTGCGTCAGATCCAGAGCAAGAGTGCGGTTCCACTGAAACTTTTTCAGAGGCTCCTCGGGCATATGGCATCCGCAGCGGCAGCCACACCGCTCGGGTTGCTTCATATGAGACCGCTTCAGCACTGGCTTCGCGATCGAGTCCCGAGGTGGGCATGGCAACAGGGCACACTCTGAGTAGCAGTTACTCCAAACTGCTGTCAAACCTTCTCCCCGTGGTCAAACCTCAGCTTCCTACGGGCCGGTGTGCCCCTAGATCAAGTTTCCAGGCATGTTGTTGTCTCAACAGATGCCTCCACCAGGGGTTGGGTGCCGTGTGCAATGGACATGCTGCCACAGGCTCCTGAACAGGACCCCAGCGCTTTCTGCATGTCAATTGCCTCGAGTTGCTGGCAGTAAGATTGGCTCTGCACCGCTTCCATGCGTTTCTCAAAGACCAGCACGTACTAGTCCGTTCAGACAATACCGCGACAGTAGCGTACATCAACCGTCAGGGTGGTCTACGCTCCCGCCGTATATCGCAACTCGCTCGCCACCTCCTCTTATGGAGTCAGAACCATCTGAAGTCATTTCGTGCTATTTACATTCCAGGAGACCTGAACTGTGCAGCCGACGAGCTCTCACGGATTCAACCTCTCTCCGGCGAATGGCGACTCCATCCTCAGTCGGTTCAGCTGATTTGGGAACAGTTCAGGGACGCTCAGGTAGATCTGTTTGCCTCCCACGACTCTTCCCATTGCAGCCTGTTTTATTCTCTGACCGAGGGCACACTCGGCACAGATGCACTGGTGCACAGCTGGCCGCAGGGCCTCCGCAAGTATGCGTTTCCCCTAGTGAGCCTTCTCGCACAGACCCTGTGCAAGATCAGGGAGGACGAGGAGCAGGCCATTTTTGTTGCGCCCCACTGGCCCACCCGGACCTGGTTCTCCGAACTGTGCTCCTCGCGACAGCACCTCCCTGGCCAATTCCTCTGAGGAAGGACCTCCTTTCTCAGGGACGGGGCACCCTATGGCACCCTCGTACTGATCTTTGGAACGTCCACGTGTGGGTCCTGGACGGGATGAGGTAGGTTTGACTTCCCTACCACCAGCGGTGGTAGCTACCATAACTTCCGCTAGAGCATCGTCCACAAGACATGCCTATGCCTTGAAGTGGAACCTCTTCGTCAACTGGTGCTCTTCTCACCGTGAAGACCCCACGATATGCCCGATCAGTGTCGTGCTTTCCTTCCTGCAAGAGGGGTTTGAGCGAAGGCTGTCTCCCTCCACCCTGAAAGTTTAGGTTGCCGCTATCGCCGCACATCATGTTGCAGTTGAGGGTAAGTCCATTGGGAAGCATGACTTGGTCATCAGGTTCCTGAGAGGAGCGAGGAGACTGAATCCTCCTCGTCCTCCTCTCGTACCCTCTTGGGACCTCTCAGTGGTTTTAACTGCCCTGCGGAGTGTTCCTTTCGAGCCCTTGCAATCAGTGGAGCTTAAGTCCCTGTCAATGAAGACAGCGCTCCTGGTTGCATTGGCCTCCATTAAGAGGGTAGGGGACCTGCAGGCATTTTCCGTTGACAAAACGTGCCTGGAATTCAGGCTGGCTAACTCTTACGTGATCCTGAGACCCCGGGCTGGATATGTGCCCAAGGTTCCTACCACTTCCTTTCGGGACCAGGTGGTGAACCTGCAAGCGCTGCCCTCGGAGGAGGCAGACCCAGCCTTGGCACTGCTCTGTCCAGTACGCGCTCTCCGTGCCTACGTAGACAGGACGCAGTGTTTCAGGTCCTTAGACCAGCTCTTTGTCTGTCATGGTGGGAGGCTGAAGGGAAAGGCTCTCTCCAAGCAGAGGTTGTCTTACTGGATAGTGGACGCCATTGCTTTAGCATACCAGCAGCAAGGTCGACCACCCGGAGTGTGGCTTCCTCTTGGGCTTTAGCGCATGGCGCCTCGCTAACAGACATCTGCAGAGCTGCAGGCTGGGCGACACCTAACACATTCGCGAGATTCTATAATCTCCGAGTGGAGCCAGTGTACTCGCTTCAACTAGCCAGTAACTAGGATCCGCTCAGGTCAAGTCAAGTCAAGTCACCTTTATTTATATAGCGCTTTTTACAAAACAGATTGTATCAAAGCAGCTTCACAGTGATAACATGAAAATAATACAACAAAGTTTGTTTCTAAAAGAAAATTGCGTCAACATCCACCTTAAGTAAGGCAGATCAATAATATTATTGAATATTAAATGTCCCCAACTAAGCAAGCCAAAAGCCAAGGCAACAGTGGCATGGAACCAAAACTCCATCAGGTGACAGAATGGAGAAAAAAACCTTGGGAGAAACCAGACTCAGTCGGAGGGCCAGTTCTCCTCTGGCCAACGAAGGAACAGTGCATGTTCGGGCAGCATTACAAGTCATTTTGGAAGTCCAAGTAATCACGCCGGTATTGAGATGAGTTGTTGAGGATCAGTGCCGTCCACCATAGAGGGTCCATATCGCCGGCGTTGAGTCGTCTCTTCACAGGCTTTGTGATTGGGGCATCTGAAGTCTCCGTGAGAGGCTGGATACAAACTGGAGCTGACGAACGTCATTTTCCTCGGGACTCGCGTCCCGAGATAACAGCAGAACAGCAATAAGGGAAAATAATTAGCATAGCTGCTGTTCATAATGATTTCCATTACACGAGCGTTGATGATAAAAACATGAAGACAGTGACTCTTGCATCCCAGAGTCACCCTTCCGTCCCCCACTCAACTCAGCCCAGCTTACTGACCTCTACATCCCTCCTGCTGACCTAACCACAATCTCACAATAACTCAGGTGTCTTCGCTTGCTCGCCATTCCACTCCACGGACTCCTCAGGTGAGTTTCCCCGAAAAGCCCTGAGATCCTCCCGCACTGTTGACGTCAACGCCAAGATTATGCCCCCGGCAGCTTTCGCAGTTGGCTAGGTGCCTCCATGTGCATGGTTCCCCCGCTGGGTGACCCCAACGTGTGTATTTCCACTGTAAGCCTCGAGTATGTGTCTTTCCCTCGGCAAGCTACCTTGCCACTCCTGGAGTTGAAAGATTCCACCCTACGGGCTGGACACTCCAGTGTTCTTCCGTATGCTACCCCCTCTCGGGTCATACGTGTATTCCTAAGACCTCCCTTCGGGCGGGCATGGTTGCTTATATCTACTGAGATATGCTTCCCAGTGTACCTTGGTATTCCTTTGTTAAGTTGGAGTCCTTCGTCCGTGCCAGTCTCACGACAGGGAGCTCACACTTACGCAGGGCACTGGAAGACGGCCGAGAGGCGGCGTGATTAGACTGGTACCCCCATTTCGTCGCCATTCGACGTAACTCGAAGTGACTACGAAAGGTAACGAGTAGGGAACTGAGATGTTACGTCTTCCTGCCACCTTCGCTGTTCCGCTGGAACGCCGAGTTCAGTCTTGGCTCCTCAGCAGGGAAACATGTCTGCCTTCTGCCAGCGTTCTTCCTTATATACCCACGAGGTGAGGCGGAGCTATGCTATGCAAATTCCGCAGACCCATGGCATTTCTTTGCCATTGGCTCATTTTTAATACTCGAAGGTGATAGGCTTCTAACCGAAAACCCCCATTTCGTCGTCATTCGACGTATTGTCTCCGTTCCCTACTCAGGGAACGAGGGTTACATACGTAAACGAGACGTTTTCTATTTATATATATTTCTGTAAAGGCAAAGCTTGATTTTCAGCATCATTACTCCAGTCTTTAGTGTCTCATGATCCTTCAGAAATTATTCTAATATACTGATTTGTTGCTCAACAAACATATCTTATTATTATCAATTTTGAAAACAGTAATATTTAATATTTTTGTGGAAACTGTGATAAAGTGATTTTTTCAGGATTCTTTTATGAATAGAAAGTTAAAAAAGAACAGTATTTATTTTGAATTAAAACCGTTGTAACAACACTTTTGATTCCTCTTGTTTTGATTCCTTTTGTTTAATGCTTCCTCGATCAATAAAAGTATTGATTGAAGAAAAAAAAATCTTTCGACACCAACGTTTAAACGGTAGTGTTCATAACCAAAAGTTTAGACTGTTGTTTATTATTAATATTTGCCAAATTTCATAATAATAGGGCATCAGAAATATGGAAAACTATTAGTCTAATAGTTATTTGTATTACATTGTAGCTACTTGTACAACTACTTGTGGTCTGGACTATTATTAAACATGTTATCACTAGTAGTTCCTCCAGAGTGACTAGGTAACACTTGAGTTATTATTGATGCATCATAGTTGAAGGACTCAGATGTTAAAGGGTTAGTTCACCCAAAAATTAAAATTAAGTCATTAATTACTCACCCCCATGCTGTACCAACCCCGTAAGACCTTCGTTCGTCTTCGGAACACAAATGAAGATATTTTTTAATAAATTTGAGAGGTGGATGACTGCTACATAGGCTGCCTAAGGGAATGAAACTTGACGGCCCAGAGAGTCAATGAAGAAAATGTTTAAATATTCCATGTGACAACAGTGGCTCAACTATAAGTTTATCAAGCGACGAGAATACTTTTTGTGCGGAAATAAAACAAAAATAACGACTTTATTCAACTATTCCTTTTCTTCCTTGTAGGCCTGAAACGAGACTTCAAGAGATCTCCATGACACATGCGCGAGAATTGCGATCTCCTTCAACTACTTCAGTTAAGTTCTCGTGCGTGCGTCGTGGAAATCTCTTGAAGTCTCGTTTCAGGCTTTCAAGAAAGAAAAGGAATAGTCGAATAAAGTCGTTATTTTTGTTTTATTTCCGCACAAAAAGTATTCTCGTCGCTTGATAAACTTATAGTTGAGCCACTGTTGTCACATGGAATATTTAAACATTTTCTTCATTGACTTTCTGGGCCGTCAGGATTCATTCCCTTAGGGAGCCTATGTAGCAGTCATAAACCTCTCAGATTTAATAAAAAATATCTTCATTTTTGTTCCGAAGACGAACGAAGGTCTTACGGGGTTGGTACAGCATGGGGGTGAGTAATTAATGACTTAATTTTAATTTTTGGGTGAACTAACCCTTTAATGTTGTGATTGGTAATTCATTGGTAATTCTTTATCATTTGTCATAGTTAATGGTTCTTAATGAGGCTAAACTCCTTCAGTAATTATTGATTATCTATAACTTTCTCAGTCCTAAATTTGCTATTACTTACTGATTAGTTAATCTTCCATGATGGTGTAATGAAGTACTACTCATTTGTCCTGCATTACTTCGCACTTACTTATCTATTTATGACGAACCATTATTCTAAAGTGTGACCGGAAACAATTTTAAAGTATTAATTTTTCCAGGACAGTTACAGTAATGTCATGCTTGATTCTGTCCTGCTTTATTCTAAAATTAACTTTTTGAATGTCATTTTAAAACTAAAGAACTATGGAATGACACAAATGGATGTGTGGGAGTGCAATCTTATTTTAGATCCCTCACAGTACTACAAAAAAAAAAGATATAGACACAGATTTATACTTAATACTTTATACTTCAGAATTAATTTCAAGCATTAAAAAAAATATTTTTCATTGAAGTTCTATGAAAAAATTAATTGTAGTTTTGGCAAAAAAAAAAGCAAAAAAAAAAAGAATCGTACACTTGTTAGGAAATGAAAATCCAGTCATATCAGTTGTCTGAAAATAACAATAGATAAATCAACATATAAAGTGGTTTTATTTTACAGAACAAATAAGTGAATCATAGCTGAATCTTAGAAGTGCATTTGAACCAAAATCATTAGTCTGACACAACTGCCAGACTGGACGTTTTGTTGTTGTTTGTTTTTGCACATTTATCTATTGCCTAACACAAATTTAGTCAAGTGTGTCTAAACTCTAAAACAAAACTGGTAAAACTGGTAGTGTTGCTATATATTTGTCCAAACCACATAATGAGAGAACGTACTTACATACTGAATGTCATTGAGTACAAATTATGATGTAATAAGAGTTATTATGATGTAAAAACGAGTTAGTAAGCTAAGAAAGTGTCTTCTCCCTGCTCTAGATGATGTTGCATCAGTGTTGCAGAAGGCAGAGGTGCGCATTATTAACAGCACTGTGTGCAGCAAGCTGATGGATGAAGGGACAACACCACGCATGATCTGTGCAGGTGTATTGAGTGGAGGTGTAGATGCCTGTCAGGTAAAATTAACGTTTTTGACTGGGGTTTTTTCACATTCAGATGTATGTCATAAACTTGTTTCTCAATATTGTACAAAATATTTCTCTTTTCCCTGCCAGGGTGACTCAGGTGGGCCAATGACTTCCACTGAGAGCAATGGGCGCGTGTTCCTTGTTGGAGTGGTGAGTTGGGGAGATGGCTGCGGTCGCAGGAACAGGCCTGGTGTCTATACACGGGTCACAGAATACCGCAGCTGGATCAAGCAGATGACAGGGGTTTAGCGTCACAACCGTGACACGAAATGGACTAAAGCCTAACAACCTGTATTGAAAGTTATTGAGGAAAATTTAATATTCATATTCATATTCGTCAAGTCATGTTTCCGGAGCCATAAAGATTCTTATAATCAGCCCACATGATGTGCACAGGAAAGTTTTCTTTGATGAAGATCTGTTTTTGTTTTGTTTTTTCATAATAAGGAGCTCTCATGGTCACAAATCTATCTTTGTGTTTCTGTATGTGTTTACACTCTTAAATGAGTTTTGTCTAAATGGACTATGCTGTTTTTTTAGCTCAAATTAACTGCGTTTCTCTTTCTGTGGAGGAAAAGTATTCTTGCTGCCTTGCTAAGTCATTAAAACTTGAGTGCTTCTCAGGGATTTTTGTAATGTAATTGATGGCGTAACATGTCGATGGACTGTGCTTTGTTTTTATTTGTATTACATTGTAGCTTTATAATCTCCTTTCATACCAAACAGTCTTCATAATCAGATCTGTGCACAAATGTTTTTTTATGGCTAAATAATAGGAAACCATTTTAGAGTATTCATTTATTTTAGACAGTTAATGTCCTTCTTGAATGTCATTTTAATTTTGTGTTGTGTGTATGTGTTCAAACAATTGTTTATTTTTTTTTATTTTGCAGTTTTATTTACATAATGACCTTTGTTTTATTGTTGTGTGTATCTGTAATATTTTGTTATAATGTCATATTTTTATTTTTGTTAATGCCCCCCTTGGGGGATTGGCGTTCCCATAATGTGCCTTGATGCTTTAGTGGGTTCTTCGATAAAAGTTAAAAGTTAAATTCTAATCTGCTTTTTTTCATGTTGTGAATTCAGGACTTGGTGTTACATTTAAAGAAAGACGTTTAGAAAAATATTACAATGGCATCAAATACGTTTTATAGGAAATGTAACATATATAGGTTAACAAAAAATAAAGACAGAAGAAGAGGTTATAATGGTCAGTGAATACCTTATCTTATTTGTTTGGTTAAATATTGTGAAATTATATGTAACGCTGAATGAATCCTATGCAAATAATGTGGATGGTTGAACAAGTGCTTAATCTATGACGTTTTTTCATTTCATTTTTTAAATCTTCTTCAGACAGCTGTCAAAAGCTGAGCTTTGTCCACTTGTTTACCCAATATATTATAATAGATCTATTATATTAAATTTTAAATGGGAAGAAATTTGGCTGAAAATGTTTGCTAGTAGCCTACGTGATGCCGCATCTTTGCTGCTAGGTGCAGTGCAAGATAACGAAAAAAAATAAGGATATAAAAATTAAAAATCTTAATTTTGCATTTCCTTTAACATTTTCGCATTGCACACACACGCGCGCGAGCGATTGGTGTGTACATTTAATTGTTCCTATTGGTGTGCAAATTTAATTGTTTATATTTTTATTTATGGTGAAATATGTGGATTTTTTTCCGTGTGTGTGTGTGTGTTTTTTTTGGGGTTTTTTCACCCATAGACTGTAAAATTCATATTTAAAAACCTTTAGCAGATGAACGGAAGTTTAGACGACAGACCGGAAATGTGCACCAATGTTGTTATTCCTACCGCCCTTGTGAAGAGCAAGCTAGCATATACATTCCTAATTTCCACCAACACTTATGGTAAGATGCCTTAAACATTTCCCTGATATACATAAATAGATCAATTAAAACGGTACGTTTTGTTTATTACAGCATAATAGATGTAAAGCCTGACAAGGGCTATTAGCTTGTTGTATATTAGCTAGTAGCAGAATTAGCAACATCAAGATAGTGTAATGATTAACTTACATGTGTCATAGATACATACGTACAAGTTGTCAATAAACCTTCACGGGAAATTATAGTTTTGTAATACACAAGCTAACATGGTAAAGTACCTTGACAGGGTGCAGGGTGATCAATATTATTTTGTTGTCATTTATCTCATTACCACAAATTGTTTATAAAGTTAATACAGTCGTGTGAAATGTAGAAATTTAATTAGGATAAATAAAATGGTGAGTTAATTAATAAATACAAAAAAAATATTGCATTTCAGATGTCTTTAGAGTTTGCAGGTATTGAGACTGTTCATACTGTCTAATTTTGTAAACCTGCAGATACCGTTTTTGCTGCTGTAAAGGGTTAGGTAAAGATGGATGCATTGGATCACATGTTAACAGACCCACTGGAGTCTGGAATGGACCAGGATGGTCGTGTGATGGAAGAGTGCATGTTGGGAAACTGTAGAGTTCGGGTTCCTGAAGATTTGCTGGAGGATGTGAGTTATCAGCCAACGTTTCAGTGATAGTTCCACCATTTTCATGGAATTTTGAAAACATGAGAGTAAAAACTGAACCATCTCTTTATCTTGTGGGCATGTGTGTCTATGTGAGAGCAGCCAGAGATTTTCTTTTCTGTGATGAGTGAGAGCACATGGACAGATGTTCTCTCAGATGCTCAACGAACACATCTTCGTCAACTCCTGCCTCAGTTCTCCGAGAATAACAACTCCGAGCAGAACAGCATCATCAACGACCTTTTCAACGACCAGAATTTCTTCTTCGGAAACCCCTTGCACATTGCCCAGAAGCTCTTCAGAGGTTATCCTCCTTCCCTTTTATTTTCAATCCTAGTATTTTCATTTATAAAATAAAACTTCATGCATATTAGTTTGTTTATCTCTCCGTAGATGGTTACTTTAACCCAGAGGTTGTCAAGTACAGACAACTTTGTGCCAAACCACAGAAAAAAAGGCACATCTACTCCCTTCAACAGTACTACCACAAATTACTCAAGCAGATCCTGGTCTCCAGAAAGGTACAGTCACAGAAGAGCTAATTTAGTGTCTGTTACATGATCAATGTTTATCTCACTATATACACTGCCATTCAAAAGTTTGAAGTTTTTTTTTAAGGAAATTGATACTTTTATTTAACAGGGATGCATTAAATTGATCAAAAGTGACAGTAAAGACATTTATAATGTTACAAAAGATTTCTATTTCAAATACATGCTGTTAGTTTGAACGTTTTTCCTCTGTATATTAAGCAGCACAACTGTTTTCAACATTGTTATTAATCTGAAATGTTTCTTGAGCATCAAATCAGAATATTAGAATGATTTCTGAAGGATCATGTGACACTGAAGACTGGGGTAATGACTGCTTAATAAATCAGCTTTTCTATGACAGGAATAAATTGTTTTAAAATATAAAACAGTTATTTTAAATTGTATTAAAGCTACAGTGTGTGATTTTTACCCCCATCTAGCGGTGAAAAGGTATATGACCATCCAGTGAATATTAGTTTCTGTTTATCTCAATTTCGATTTCGTTTTAACTCCTACGGTGGCCAATGGAGTCCAAGATTAACATGGCTTCCAGTACGACCTCCTCGACACGGTGCCATCGAGTGTTAAAACGCGAAATGCGAAGCTTGATGTCCCTCTTTGGCTAAAGTACTTTCAAGATGGAGGGGCAACATGGCGACTGACATTAGAACCCCTCACCCGCATGTATTTTCAATGGCATATTATACACTCACGAGAATACTTTATTACTTGAACGAAGTAAATATACATTACTGAGCACATATATTTTTGAAAGAACTAAGTGTTTTTAGCTAAGAATAAACTAAAAAAGTTACACAGTGTAGCTTTAATATTTCACAATATTGCTGTTTTACTGTATTTTTGATCAAATAAAAGCAGCGTTGGTGAGCACAAGAAACTTTTTTTAAAACAATGAAAAACCCCAAACTTTTGAACGGTAGTGTAAACAATGCAGTATCCTTGCTGTTTCTTGAAAGTTCAATGCTAGATTTGTACTTGCACCATATAGAAAACTAGCACAACTGAAGTCATGTGATCCTCGACTGGTCGACACAGACCTGACACAGGTAGTTGCGGAAGAAATCGAATAGTTGGTGCAACCTCTGCTGTAACTCTATGCAGCGTGCTAATGTGTTTTTCTCTTGTAATATAGGATTTGCTGGATTTGGCTGCCCGTAGTGGACCCGAGCTTGCGGTAAAACGGCGGTACCCTGTCCCTTCTCATAAGGAGATGCTAGAGCAGGGGGTGAGACGTCGAGTGGCTCACATACTGAAGGATGTGAAAACAGAGTGTGGGGACAGTAATGTGTCATCTGATGAAGATGGTGAGTGTGATGCAGTCTCTGAACTTTTTCAGCACCATTGTGTGTTCATGTAATGATGATTTAATATGATGGTTTTATGTTCATGTTAACAGATACAGCCTTTTGGTTGCCTGTTCCTCCGTCGCCCTCCTCCCCAACTGCAACCCTCTCACTCAGGGTCCTACCCAGCCTTTCTACTCAGGACATGAAAACCAGAGGTCAGTTAAAGCTGTTTTAGAGCTCCCCAGAAATTATGTTATAAGAAACTAAAGCTGATCTTCCATGTAGACAAGCCTGAGCTGGGTGAGAAGGAACTAAGAACCATGCTGCAGAGACACAGAGAAAAAAGAAAACGTCAGCCAGTAAGTTGCCTGAAGGGGTCATTTGTTGTTTTTATTGTCCCTCTTCTGAGGTCCAGTTATAATGTTTGTAATGTTTTTTTTTTCTTATAATATTTTATTGTAACCTTTTCCATCATCTCTCTGGCTCTAAACGGTTAATTTCTTTCCCCTGCTTTACTTCAAGCCATTTCTGCAGCTAAGTTACAATAAAGGATCATTTTTAAATGGGTCGATTTAAAGATAAAGCATGGTTTTTATATTCAGGGATTAAAGTTCTCCGTCACTACGGCAGATTTCCGTTAATTGCAGCGTGTCTACGACGGATTTCCGTCAATTGCAGGGTTCCCGTATGGGGTGAGAATTGTTGCATTATTCCAAATAAATAGATTATGATCCACAAATAAATGTAAAGAGATTCACAAAAATATATCAAATTCACAAAAAAATAGATTAAGATCCACAAATAAATGTAAAGAGTTTCACAAAAAAATATAAAACTCACAAATAAATAAAATGAGATTTGCAAATAAAAAAATATATTTACAAATGTTTTTTTATGCCACAAACACAACTCTGCCTGGCATTGATTTGTGAACCGCTTTCTGTGCATTTGTAAATCCCCTCACGCATTTGTGGATTTTGAAACACTTCTAGCGTCGACGTGCAGACAAATCCACAAGTAAGTGGACTCCACCCACCGTTTCCTCAAGCCAATCAGATAACGGCCCCATTGAGCTGAACAATCGTAGCACCAATCGTAGCGTAGGGGGTGGTGGTATCCCCACGGTGCATAGCAGGATTACTATAGCAAGGACCTCGGTATTTATAAAATCCTGCGTATAGCCCTGCTCATGCTGTTCACTTTTCATATAATCACCATAGATAAAATAAAAAAATAACATTTATATTATTTATTTATTTATTATTATTATTTAATAATTATTTATTTATGATGGCTAGGTTAAATACAGATATTATATTATGTATAGTTTGTGATATTAGCTCATGTGGCGAGCAGGACGAGAGTATTTTTGTATTGTATACTTTATTGTCCCCTTAGGGAAATTTGTCTTGGGTACAGTGTATGCTGCATTTCCAGAATAAAAATAAGACATTAAAAAGAAAAAAATAAATACAATAAAAATAAGTTCTAAATCAATCACAGAATGGATCAATCTAAATAAAAATTATAATATAGAGCAAGAATAGATCATGTTAAATAATCAGTCCAAACCAGAGACAATCATAGGCCTTTGTCCTTGTCATTCAAAAGTCCAATAGAAACGGGAACAAATTTGTGAACCCCTTATTCTTGTGAACAGAGCAAAAGCTCAGTTGGCTTTTATTATTTGAGAAATAAAAACTTGTGTTAAAGTTATGCAAATGGTTAATTACTTGTTTAACTACATCACAAAAAGTCAAGTCTTGTAAAAGCATTAGATTGAAAACATTGAAATTTCATAAAGTGTGTAAATAATAGAAACGCAGTTCAAAATGGCCTTTCTTTAAATGCAAATGTTCTTTGAGTATTTAATTTGTGAAGGTGAAACATGTACTCACTATACTCCTAATTACAAGAAGAAGAGAAAACTGCTCTTAAACTGTGTGTGTGACAGGATGTGGAAAGGGGTTTGGCCGAGGAAACATTTTCAGTCAAAAGATTTATTTATTTATTTAAACCCTCTATATTACATCAAGCTTTTTTTTTCAAATGGTGAGAGAAGACTGGATTCTTTTATGACCTTTTTTGAAGCATATGTGAAGTTACGTTGTGAAAAAGTTTAAATAATTTAAATAATGAAAATGAGATTAAATTAACTACCTACATAAATGAATAAAAAAAATTAAAATGAATAAACAAGTTATACATAAGTACAACACTATACTGAGTAGGAAAAAAAATTAATAATGATTTTACATATATAATAATTTCCACATTTTATATCATACATTTTTCACAGTATAAGTTGGGTCTTTATACGTGAAAATTTATAGCTGCCTTTTCAATTTTAGAATGGGGGTTCCGACCTGCACAAGGATGATCATATATTATGGGTCCGGGACATCTAAAAGATTGAAAGCCATTGCACTAGAAGACAAGATTGATATGAGTAATGATTTTATTTATTGATGTCATTTTTAGGATCACCCTGACCTTATGATCTCCGACCTCCATCTTGGTGATATCATGTCACGAGTAAACATCGGCAGAAAAGGATCCGTTACAAGTGAGAATAATAAGCTCAGTTTATTCTCTTCCATATAAGATGCATGAATCATTGGGAATCAATGTCTGTTTTGGCCTGTAGCCGTCTTTGACCTGGCCCTACCTAAGAAGAAGATAAAGGAGGAGAGGAAGAAGAAAAAGATGCGCCCTATTAAAATGGAATCGGAGGAGGTCTGTGATGTTCCGATGTCGGCAGCTTCCATGAACTCAGGCCTTAATGATAGCCCCACAGTTCCTACACAATCCGTTAAAGAAGAGTAAGTCTTTGTTCTGTACATAAAATACTTTGTCCAAAACGACCAGCATTTTAAATACCTTGCTGATCTGGGGCCTAATCTGTTTCGTTTGTACCAAAGGCCCATAGACGAGTTCCAGACAAGCCCTGACAGAGTGGAAGAGATAGCAATGAGCTTTTTTCATTTGCTTGAGGACATCCTCAGACTGGAAAGTCCTGCAACATCCTCTGCGGTACATACAGCACCTATAAATACATACAGTATTGCTCAAAAGTTTAGACACATGTACTAATGGTTTTTTATTACAATTTGCCCCATTTTAAATATTAAAGTCATTAAAAACTAATCAGTGACAGATGGTTGTATGGAAAAATATGCAGTTTGCAGTATGATATTTAGTAAGAAGAAAATTATATATTTTTTAGCAAGGATTCATTAAATTGATCAGATATGACAGTGAAGGCATAGGCATATATTAGAATGATTTCTGAAGGATCATGTGACAGTGAAGACTGGAGTAATGACAGCTAAAAATTCAGCTATAATAACAGGAATAAATTATATTTTAAGATATATTAAAATAGAAAAGTTTTTTAATGATAATATTTCACAATTTTTACTGTATTTTTAATCAAATGAATGCAGCCTTGGTGAAGTGAAGAGATTTCTTTCAAAAACAATAAAAAGATCTTACCGTCCCCAAACGTCTGAAGGGTTGTGTATATGGTATGGGAAATATGCAGTGAAACAATTAAAAATCAAAACTCTATTATATATTACATCCACTGTGGCTTGGATATGCGCAATCTTCTACATGAGGTGCATCCTGGGAACCTCTCAAACAGTACTGAAGGACTTTCCATGTGTGTTGGACAGTTTTTGGCCTCTTGTTCATAACTACCTCGTCAAGCTTATCCATTTAAAAATCTTTAGATTTTACAACTGTAGTATAGTTTATAAATACGGTAAGTGAACGCATAGGAATAATTTACATATGTCTGCGTAACTAATTTCAGCATTTTTCCTTTAGGTCAAAAGGTCTTGTGATCATGAGAAATGTACATGCAGTCAGGAGTTTCCGATCTTTGCTGCAACATGAGATGGCAAAAATAACTGAAGCTTGCAGAAATAACTGAAGGGTGTTTAATAGTATTTCACTGTCTTCCTCTTATGGTTGCTCTCAGTTGGAGGAGAAAGTCCAACAGTGGCAGTCATCTCCGGCCAGCGCACTCAACCCCTGGTTCTCCATGGCCCCCTGCTGGTCAGAGTTGGTTGTACCTGCTCTACAGTTTCTCACTGGAGAGAGCAAAGGTATGCCTGAATCTATGATCTTTTTTTTTTAAATGAACAATTCATTCAGCTATTAATTCATGATTTATACATTCATTGATGCATGTTGATATTTGGGTTTATGCTTCATATCTCTGTTTCCAGCTGGTGTGATGGTTCTGCCTACTGGCTTCATACCTTTTGTGGAATTCAAGGAACTCTCCCAGCAATGGAAATGGATATGTACGATGACCCCACCCCCCCATTTTCCTCTACTTGTGTATTTTTTTTTGGATGGAAATATAGGCTCTTCAATTATTAAAGATTTTATATAATGTTAGGATTGGTAAGGTAAAAAAAATGTCACATGATCCTTCAGAAATCGTTTTAAAATGCTGATTCAGTGCTCAAGAAACATTTCTTAATATTATCAATGTTGAAACTGCTTAATATTTTTGTGGAAATATTTTTTTCAGGATTCTTTGATAAATAGAAATTTCAAGCAAACAGCTATTTTTTTTTTATATATATATATATTTTTTGCAACACTTAATCAAATTTTTTTTCCGATTAACGATGCTTTAGGCTTGTGGCTTAAAGTTTACCCAAACTATCATTTAAAAGTTTGGAGGGCTCAGTAAGATTTGTTTTAAGCCATTATTACTTGTATTAAAGAGATAGTTTACCCAAAAATGAAAATGTTGTCATCAATTATTCACCCTCATGTTGTTCCAAACATGAATGAGTTTCTTTCTTCTGTAGAACACCAGACAGTTGACGGTAGCCATTGACTTCCATAATACTATGGAAGTCAATGGGTTCCATCAACTGTCTTGGTTACAAACATTCTCCAAAATATCTTCTTTTGTGTTCTACAGAAGAAAGAAACTCATACATGTTTGGAACAACATGAGGGTGAATCATTTTTGGGTGAACTATCCCTTTAATAAAAGTAATAATGGCTTAAAACAAATCTTACTGAGACCTCCAAACTTTTAAATGATAGTGTATACTACAATTCTCTTAAAAAAATTATTAGAATATTAGTTTTGTAAAGACCTCCAGTCAAGCCGCCAGTTGTGTGCATTTCTTCTCACTGATCTGTGCAGGTCCGAGTCAAGATGGAGACAAAGATCTAAGTGCCCTGTGCCAGTTATGGCTGGAGTCAAAGGATCATGTGATTGTCAAGGTAGTAAATGGCTTTTTATGCTTTTCCATGATGATGTAAGGGCACACTCTCTGATTCCTGCTTCTATGTTTGTTTTACAGCAGGAGGGTGAGGAAAGCGCAGAACTCACTCCTCCAACACCCAGAGTGTGAGTTTGACAGAGCATTACAGTGTGTTTACTTAATCTAAGCATCATATTCAAACAACAATTTCTTTGTCTTTTTAGTTGAGACCGATGCACAAATGCTTGTCATTTAATGCGTTTTTTTCTCTTTATTAGGTGGACTGACTATGTGGTGAGGCCTAGTACAGGAGAGGAAAGGCATGTTTTTCAAGAGCAGGTTAGTGCCTGGGTAACACCTACCCTGAGGAGGCGTCCTGCCAATGCATCATTTTTACATTGTTGCGCTACAAGTTATGGAATGTAGTCTGTTATTTTTCCTTTTGTCATTGACATATTTTTGTGTATTAGGAGCAACAACGTTATGATCAGCCACATAAAGCCTTTACTTACCGAATGCATGGCTTTGAATCTGTGGTGGGACCAGTCAAGGGAGTTTTTGACAAGGAGACGTCGCTCAATAAAGCACGAGAGCATTCTTTGCTGCGCTCCGACCGACCGGCCTATGTCACCATACTATCTCTTGGTAACCACTGGGTGCTCTTTCTTTTGCAGTTCTGTTAGGGATGTTACATAGTTTAGTAAATGAGAGCCTGGTTTTCTTCACCATTTCTGGTGTCAGTTCACCCAAAAACAGAATTTGGAAAATTTCAAGCTCATTTGAGATTCTTTCATTCAGTCAGTAGATAGAATTTAAAATAGGTTTGAAATGGCAGGAAGGCGACTATTCCTATTCCCTTAATTATTCTCTGAAAGCAATATCAGTTTTCAATTGAGGTCAAACAAAGAAAATGTTTCCCGTTTTCATCAACACAGTGAGAGATGCTGCTGCCAGGCTTCCTAACGGAGAAGGTACCAGAGCTGAGATTTGTGAGTTACTGAAGGACTCCCAGTTCCTAGCCCCCGATGTCACCAGTGCTCAGGTCAGACACGTGTTTCATGCTGTCCTATTTATGGTTATAACACATTAGTCAATGTTACACTTACACATTTTGTCCATTTTTAGGTGAACACTGTGGTGAGTGGTGCCCTCGACCGCCTGCACTATGAGAAAGACCCTTGTGTGAAATACGACATCGGCCGCAAGCTGTGGATCTACCTCCACAGAGACCGGAGCCAGGAGGAGTTTGGTAAGCAACCCTGTGAGCCCAGCAGTGATGCATGTGCATTACATAAAAAAGTCAAAAGGTTTCATTGCCACAGGCAAAATGTGGTACAGTATGTGTATGTACTTATGAATGGCAGACAAGTAGAACAGGTTTAGTACTCAGAGAATAGCAGGCCGTGTCAGGTTTACATATTCTGCTATTTGTAAATATGAACCTGCAAATTCAGATAAAACCAAAACAGTGCAATATCAGTATTTATAATATCCTATTGTTTTTTTATATTTAAAATTACCTTTTATATTTTCATTTATTTTATTTTTGTTGTTGTAAATGTGCTTTTGTCATTTTTATTAGTTTTTATTTTATTAATTTTATTTATTTACTTAAAAACATAAACTTAAAAATGTGTTGTTTTTTACATGTTGCCTTGGCAGCTAACTGAAATAAAGTAAAAAAATTATATATTTTTTATCTAATATTTATATTTGATTATATTTCAGCTTAGTTCAATTACCAAAACATTTTTATTTTTTATTTTTTATAATTTGTTTTAGTTTACAAATAAGAACACTGCATCAAACAACGATGTTGTCTTAGAGTTGGCCATTTCTCTCTTAACCGTCCCCAGCGGAGAGATATAACCCTGCACACCAGATGCTTCCAGACCTTTTCTAGATTCACGAATAACTATGCGAATAAAGCTTATGAGTGAAAAGCTGGCATGCTGGCTTTAATGAAAAAATAATAAACAGATCCAGACACTAGCTGTAATCATCTTTCTTGAATCAGAGCGAATACACCAGGCCCAGGCCGCAGCTGCTAAAGCCAAGAAAGCTCTGCAGCAGAAGCCCAAACCAGCACCAAAACCTGTAAGTGTCAAAACCTGTAACCACACTCACTCATGTCATTGTTGTCGCACTAATTTGAAATGTAAAGCGTCAATGATGGTCCATGCTGATTTGCATAAGCTGTTGCATGCATTTATGTTTTGTGTGAATGTTTGTGTGTACTGTAGAAGGCAGGTGGTAAGGAGCCAGGCAGTAAGAATGGTGCTGCAGAGGCTGGCCAGAGCTCAGGCAGTGAAGGAGTAGCCATTGCATCCACCAGCTTGTCTCAAACTCCTTCCACCCCCACACAGAGCACCCCTGGAACCCCTAAATCGCCCCTCCCTCCCACAGCAGCTACTCTAACCAAAGTATGCGCCCCAGAACCCGTCAAAACCAATCCCAGGTCAGTGGTTGGTAAACAAAATTATTTTATGTGTAGTTCAGCAAAAAAAATCATCATTTACTCATCTTCACTGTATGTCTTTGTGGAACCCGTAAGACTGACTTTCTTCCGTGGAAGAGATTCTTAGAATTTTTTCTTTAATGTTGAAGTCATTCAGGTTTGGAACAACATGACGGTGAGGAAATGACAGAACTGTCAGTTTTGGTTGAACTGTTACTTTAACTTTTGTATTTCACAGAGACAAAATACTTTTCTACTTTGTCAAAACCATAACATTGCTCCAACATGGGGCTCAGCAGTGCTTCGGGTGAACTGATTTTGAGTCCTGGCTCGCGATCTCTTTCCTCCTATCACCTTTTCTCCTCATTTGAGCTATCGAATAAAGGCAAAAAGGCCAAACATATGCACTTGAAAGTGACTTCTGTGTGAGCTGTACTTTATGCATTGCTTCACTATTGACAAAAGAAAATGGACCTTTTTACCTGTGAAATTCGGCTGGAATTTTGCTAATGTGATCGCACCTAAATGCAAAACAAGGCTGATATTCTGCTGTATCACATGCTATATTCTTTATCATTTGACTTTCATAGTCACAATTTCACTTTTTTCCCCGCAGTGTCCTGTTGGTGTCTCCTCCCTCCATGTCTCAGTTAGGAACGTTGCTGTCTGCGAGTCAGCCAGGTCCACAGGTTTCCCAGCAGGCCTCTCCGCAGCCTGCCACTCGGGTAGTGGCACACTCGGCTGCCACTGGCTCTCTGCCTCAGGTGCGAGTGGTCACTACACAGCCCGGTCTTCCGACGTCCTCTGCAAGCCAGGCGGCCACATTAGTGCACCAGAGCCCTCACCACATCAGAGTGCCGGTCACTGTGGCGCATGGAAAGAACATCACGCAGGTGCACTACAGAACCTCTACCAATAATGTTTGTGTTCAGTGTAAGACAATGGGTCCAACACTGTCCAGTCAAAATGCATGGGTCACATTCTTGATTGTCTTTCTTTGAACAGGCAGTGGTGACTCTACCACTAAGAAACCAGTCTGCAGGAAGTCCCATTCAGGTGCAGGCTTCACGGGGTCAGGCCAGTCTTACTGTTCCAGGTCTTGCATCTGGTGTCACAGTAACCAAACCTCAGACGAGTTCCCCTTCCAGCCCGGCACACAAACCAACATCGCCTGCTGTATTGCAGGGTGTCACCAGCCAGAATATCATCAAACAGGTGCAAACCTACTCAGAATGCATTAGACTCTGTTTACACCTAATATAAGGTGAGGATGTTGAGACAAATAAACATTATCATGAGCAATGATATACACCCATTACATGCCCTAGAGGTGTTTCGACAGAGCACAGTCAGTGGCAGGGAGATTCCACCAAAATGTAAAACTGAACGGCATCGTAAGTCTGCCTGCTGCTAATAGGCTCTTTAATGTGCAATAACTAATAACTGAGTCTGATTTATATTAATTTATTTATTCTTATATTGTTTTACCTATGTTCTTAATATTATTAAAATAGGGGTTGTATGCTTTAGTTAATTTTGTTTGTGTATTATTTGTTTTTAGTATTATCATTATAGGTTATATAGCATGTTTCAGTTAATATATTATAGGGTATAAAATGCTTTAGTGAAAGTTTTGTTTTATGATTGTAGTTAGGTAGATAGATTTATGTTGTCTATGTGCGAGGACTGAATGTGGTTGCTGCTATTGTAACAAATCTAATTTCCTGAGAAGGATTTATAAAGTATCTATTTATCTAAACTGAGGATGCACAATATATCAGGATATTGTTTATTGGCCGTTGTAAATGTTTTTTCTTATATATATATCTTATCAGATGTTGGATATCTACATCATAATTTCCCTTATTTTAACATTTAGATTACATTTGCTGTCCTTTAATGTTTAAAGTTAATCATTAAAAACACTAATAACTTCAATCTCAAAATAAATATACTTTTTATACTGTACATTATAATGTTATGATGCCTAAATTCACTTTGAATTCACACAGCATGTACAATTTAAATTTTGATTTAGTAAAAATACTACAGATTTCAATATTATTAATTTGCAGGATTGGTTGCTTGCTTAAGAAAAAAAAAAAAAACACTCGCTTTTCTGGAACTGGAAATACCAATACATGTTTGGTAACCAAAATAATATTAATGTTTTTATTTTATTGTAGAAATATATCTTGATCATTGTACATTTTCCTTGTATAATGGAAATACAATACAAATAAAAAATATATATATTAGCCATTTATCAGTTATTGGCCATAACAAAAATAATTATCGTTTATATTATTATCTAGAATGTATCAGTGCATCCCTAATTAAAACACAGTATGACAAACCGAGTATATTGTCTGTTCTATTTCCCTGTCAAATCTCTCTCACTTTTGTTTTAACCAGGTTGCTATCACTGGTCAGTTAGGTGTAAAGACCCAGAGTGGGGCCGGAATCCCTCTCACCGCCACTAACCTACGCATTCAGGGGAAGGATGTGCTCCGCCTGCCCCCCTCCTCAATTACGACTGACGCCAAAGGTCAGACGGTACTTCGCATCACTCCGGACATGATGGCCACCCTTACTAAATCTCCAATGGCCACTGTCAAACTCACCCCAGAAATGCTGAGCAGTGCCACAAGCTCAGGCAGCAAGAGCATCTCTGCCACGCTACATGTGTCTCCATCCCAGCCTTCACCCCCTACCTCGATCACCACTGCATCCACAACAACTGAGAACCTGACTGCCAAAGTGCCTACCACGGGCACCGCCACCCTAGTAAAAGTTCACCCTGAGCTGAAGGCCGCCTGTGACACGGCCATCCGCCTCATGCCGGCCCTGGCCGTCACTATGACTGACCCCAAGGCCCGTACCTTCTCAACCGTCACCTCGTCTGACTCTAAAGCAGGAACCACTATTCGAATAGTGCCAAACCTTGGTCTGATTCCTCAGAAACACGGTCAAACTGTCTCAATCAGCACAACCACCACAAGCACAAAGCCTGTCACGGTATCATCGGGGGCAGCAACCGTTGCCATAGCCACCAGTGGAGTGGGAGGGGCCAAAAGCGTGACACTGGGCCCTGCAACCACAGGCTCTACGCTTTCTCTGGGCACTGCTGCGGCCACAGTCAGACAGGTGCCAGTTAGTGCTACCGTAGTAGCCACACAAGCTGTAAGTTTATCTTTTAGTACGAGATTCTGTTCATCAACACCTTTCAAAACCAATGATAACTAAACAAAATAACATGTAACTTACTAGGGGTTCTGACAAAATGTCAATTGCTGCAGTATATTTAAAAAATACTTAATTCATTTGAATTTATTTTTAAAATCGGGTTAAATGAATGATTCAATGATTCACACATAAAGACTTGACTTGTTTCATTACTGGATGAATCCGCGATTTTGAACAAATTTCTTGAATGAATGACAAATATAAATTTTAATGTCACTTTTCGCCACCTACTGGCATAATGATGTAATTGTAATCGCTAAAGTAAACGACAGACCACAAACTTTTGAACAGTAGTGTGCATTGCATACTAAACCAAAACCAAGAACCTACTTACAGCATCATTGGTGCATTCTTGATGTAAAAGCTGTCTAGTATAACGTTTTTTGACCAAATTGCTCGTATCCTTTCCTTTGAAGAAAATGCAATACCATAATGCATTGCAACAAGCTTAGTGGATAAAAATGTAAGATGTTAAAATAAAATAAAATTGTTGATTATACATATACTTAATTGAATTGATCCTAAAAAATATTAATAAAAAAACTGTTACATCTTAGCCTGGCTAACGTCAGACGAGACGTGGTCTGGGAACCACATGCTCATTTTCTCGTATTTGAGGTGTGGTTTACGAATGCCCAGAGCCGTTTATTGGGTGCTACGAATGTCTATCAAATGCGCCTGTACGTAGCTCATAGCCAATCGCTTCAATTATATCAGATGACTTATGTAGAGCGACAGAAATTATACGAGGAAGAAGACGATCGGTTCGAGATTCAGAGAACAATATCCAAGGCTGCATCGAAAGGTAACTTCGCGTTTGCTGCCATGTTTGATCTATAGGTATAAACAAACTGCTTCGGTGTGTCGCATAGACGTCGTCATCGTCGTCATCAGCAGAGCCACTGTTTGTTATGCATAATTGCCTTTTATGATGATGTTTGAAACTCTAATCTTTGCTCTTTTCAGGGGAAGCTTCCCACAAGGATCACAGTGCCTCTATCTGTCCTTAGCCAACCTTTGAAAAATAAGAGTGTGGTCACTACCCCCATACTTAAAGGGAACATAAGCACCAAGTGAGCATTCCGTTTCATCATCTAATATTGCTATAGTAAACAAACAGGCTGGACAAACTGATACGGAACTACCAGTAGTTCCCTATCAGGTTTTTAAGGTCCCAATCATTTGAAATCTTGATTTTCTTCTGTTTTTAGTATCAGCAATCTGGGTAGGAACATTATCTTGACTACCATGCCGGCAGGCACCAAGTTGATTGCCGGGAACAAGCCAGTCAGCTTTGTGACTGCTCAACAACTGCAGCAGCTACAGCAGCAGGGACAGGCCACACAGGTTGACTCATCTGACTCCCAAACAAACTAAAACTGGTCTTACAAGCCAAACCATACATGTGTGTTAACTGTAACCAAGTATGTTTTTTTACCCAAGGTTCGAATCCAGACCGTACCGGCTCAGCAGCTACAGCGCACAGCCGCCAGCTCTCCGAAATCCACAGTGTCAACAGTGGTGGTCTCTACTGCACCCTCGCCAAAAACAAACCCAGACCCTCAATGAGACATACCACAGCTCTAGCCTCTAAGAGAAAACATCATACAAATTCATAGACCTCGAAAGAAAAAGAGCATGTGCACAAAGTTCTGCTCAACTTTCCCATGAAAGTTGCGTATGGGAAAAGCGGTGTCAGATTCTAAGGACGGGTCTTGTCCTGACTCAGCTTTTTCTGTCATTTTGTTTAGATTTTTGCAGGTTGAAAAGGAGGTATGATTTAGATGCTGATATAATATCGGTGTGAACCCGGAAGCAATTGCGCATGGGTTGTATCAGTCTGAACTTGGTTAAAGTGAATGGCTTTTCTCTAGATGATGTTGACATGTAGACAGAGGCAACTTTGTTTATTTGTGCTTTTTATATCTTAAGTTCTCCTAATGAAATGTAATTTAACAAGTACTGTTGATATTCAGTATTGTAATGAATAAATGATTGTGCGACACAAATCAAACCTAAACAGCTGGTACCTTCATTCCACACCTTCACACCAGACGCCGTTGTCTACTGCAGTCTAGGGTCTAACCTTGAACTTGAATTGTGTATATGTAAAACAAATAATTTGCCTGCTTTTTAACACTTCATTTCCATGATGTGGCAAGTAACATGAATCAATCTAGTGTATGTGACAAACAATTATATGCTTGTATATTCCTCATTTGAATTTCACTATAATACATTTTAATGTGCATACATCTATTATAGGTATTTAGAAGTGAATGTCATTCATACATGTGTTTGATATTCTAAAAGAATATCATGATCTGTTTTTCCTCTGGTTTGTCAAATCCTACCAAGTGCTTCTGACACCTGTGATAACCACATTTTTTACATGTCCCTTTTTAATGAGATATTTTTGGCATGAGCACATGAAAATCTTTTGAATCTTTTGCAGATAAATTATGCAAACATAAATTCATAAAATCCTATTGAAAGACAGCTTGCAAGCAGAGAAAAAGTGCATTCAATCATGGCAGTCATCACAGGCTCCAACTACTCTTCATCTGATTCCTGGAGCAAAGCCTTTTGGGAGCTAGAGTCTGAGGCAGGACACTTTCTGAGCCCAATCTCCATGTCGCCTATCTGCCTTCCATCACACCATTTTGAAGACCTGGAAAGATCATGGGCACAATGTAAGTAAAACAAAGAGAGGAAACGTTTTTGCTCATCCAAAATGACAGTGTCCACTCACTCACCAAAAAACTCCACAGTAGCAGATGCCTACAATCAATAGAGCCACAGCGTAATGCCAGCAGAAGCACATGGTGATGAACATGATGTTGTCGTGCTTTTCCAGATCCCAAGGTGATCCACTCAGAGGATACAGCACAAACCCGATCTGAAACATAACGAATATTTTCATATTGTAATTTTGATTTTAATCATATTAAGTGGTTAATTTTCTTCACCTATGAGTTTGAGATGTTGTCTTTACCTGATAGAACCATGTTCCTTGTAGGATGGCCAAACTGCACCTGAAAAGTTCCAGCACTGTGTTATCTCGCTTAAACACCTCCAACATTGTGGTGGCGGATCCACCAAACACCGCAACCAGAAGCAGAGAGTGAATGTGCTGGTCCAGAAGAGCACGATTGTGGAGATGGAAATAGAAAAGGAAACCTGGAAGAGAAATGCCATGACATTTCAGCGAGTACTATGGTGGGATATCACTGCATATTTACTTATTGAAGGGCTCATTTTGCTTGATACCTTCCACAAAGAGAGCCAAGGAAAGGGAGAGACGGTCAAGACCAACTGGCACATGGCGAGAAGTCATGCTGAGAACGTCTGCGATGCCAGAGATACCGAAGAACAAGTACATGGTGCTGTGCTGCCAATTCATCAGCTTCACCCAGTCACCCTGATACAGATGTGCATGAGGACCATCAGGCACAAACTGCTCTGCCATGATCCCTGGGGAGAGATTTTAGTGTAAAACACCCCAATTTTTTGTATACAAATGAAAAAAAAAAAAAGAAAGAAATTGTATGGAGGAGAGCAGCTTGGACAGTCTGCTAAACTTCTCCTTTAATGTAACACAAAAGAAAGTAAATAATTTTTTTAACTATTCCTTTAAGTAAAGACAAGCGCATCCTGTATATGTTAATTTTAAGAGTACAGTGTAAAAAATTATCATGATTTTAACAATGAAAGACTGTCAAATGGTTAACAGTAATTTCCTTACTATATATGGTGAATAACTGCAATGTATTTAACCTTACATTTATTGTAATTTTACAGTAAAATGCTGTTAAATTTACAGCTTTGGAAGTGAAAAAGGTGTCATAATTTACAGTAAAAACTGCATTACACTTCACATTTTCATTTAAATAACCATTTCTTTTAGTATATTAGTGTTTTATGTTACATCTGTTGTTAAATTAATGTTTATTAAATTACTTTAGTGTCATTTGGGTTTAGTATTTGTGTGAATGACACTGTGCACCTTCTATATATTAATATTTACCTTCTCAGCTTTTTGAAAAGCTATTGTGATGAGCTTTGATTCATCATGTGACTGTTTTTGGTCAACCTGTTTTTGGTGGGTGTCAGTGTATTGCAGAGGCACAAAGCATATATTAGTACTTGAATAGGTTACATTCTTTATTGAAATACTGTTTTTTACTCTCAATTTATTTTAAATCTGTAAAACCTAAAATATTGCTACTGTATTTTTTATGGTAAATGTCTGGCAAGGCAACCACAGCTGCCATTTTTTTACCGCAAATATCACAACTACACGTTGTACAGAGAATGTTACCTGTTACTACAATTGTAACTCACCAACAAATGCAAAAAAGATCTTTAGAGCTCCTTCAATTAAGTCTATGCGGTTTAAGAGAACAGTGTGCATTTGTCTATCTCTGTCTCCACGTTGCCTCTCTCGTTTCCTCCGTATCTGTCGGAAAGGGTACTTAATCGACCACCACAGGCCAAACAGCAGGAAGAATGTACCAGGTAGTGCATGTCCCTTGAAGTTGGCCATTCTGCCCTTTGAACAAAAACAAAACAATGTGAATATGAAAAAGTATATAAATATATTAAGGCAAAAATACAAATATTCCAATGTTAACTACTGTGTGTGTGTGTGTCTGTGTCTGTGTCTGTGTCTGTGTGTCTTTGTCTTTGTCTGTGTCCGTGTGTCTGTGTGTCTTTGTCTGTGTGTCTTTGTCTGTGTGTCTGTGTCTGTGTGCACTCGCGCACAAATAGGATCCAGAAAAAGACTGTTGTTTAAAGCTGGCTTTGAGTCAATTTGTCATGCACACCAAAGTTCACTATGCATAAGCTTTTATGACTTATAGACAGTTAGGTCCTCCCTGATAATCATTAACTAAATAAATAAATATGCAGATATGACATTTTTTATTGATAGGAATGTATGGTTATAATGCTCATATCTTAGAAACTATTATCATCTAGTGACCTTTTGGGATCCAGGGAGTTTTTCCTTGCCAACTGAGCACAAAAAATGGGCCAAGCCCAAAATGGCTAAACAAGAGCTTTTGATTGTCTTAACCACAAACTATTGGTCATGAAATATAGCAAAATGTAAGCAAATATACTTGTTAAAAGCCATTTCTCAGAAAAAAAAGCAAAGACAGAATATGGGAAGTTGTGTGTGAAGTTGTACGGTGATGCTCCAGAGCGGTGTCTGCTGAGAAATATAATAATAAATGCATGTCTAGCACAATGAAGCATGCATGAAGAGTTTCATTGTGCTGGGCCTTTTTAGTTGCTTGTATTGGTGAACTTCACTGTAAAATGTCATTTAACGCTTTGGAATACAGACGAATATTGCAGAAAGGTTTGCTTCCTACAAATGAAAAGATTTTATCTAAAGAGGAATGATCAAAAGATTATAAGACTTTGGCTTGGCCCTTTTTTTTTTCTTTTTTTTTTTTTTTTTTGCCCAGGAGTATACCGTCAGTGAGATGCATGGAAATCAAGTTTTTCTCGGTACGCAAGTAGGTCTTTTATTTACTTGTGTGCGTGTGGGAGAGTTTATTGTCTTACAAATCAAGCTGACTCTCGTCTCTGCGGACTAGTTAAGATAGAAACAAACAAACAAAAAAATTATCCTTGGTAACCATTGTATTGCATAAAATACCTACAATGGTTAGTTATTGTTACTGTTTAAAATGTGCCAATTAGAAATAGAAAATAGTTTTTTTTTTGTTCAAAAACAATATAAATAAAAACCCTGTAATTAAAGACATTTTAAAAAAATCTCTTGCTTGTTTCAAGGAAATTTGTAATTTATGATGATGTTACAGTAATTCGGTAACACTTTACAATAAAAGGTGAAAAATGTTTGTTAACATTAGTTAATGTATTAACTAACATGAACTAACAATGTTAAGACTATCGTTCATTCTTCAAAAGTATTTAACTAATGAAACCTTATTGTAAAATGTTACAAAAAGTGTTAGCCTTTTAAAAAAGTCGCCTAGGGACAAATTAATAATTTGAGATTGTGCTGTATTAGTATTCACATAGTCCATAAAAGAAATCATTATTCTCTGGTACGAGTTTTATTGTATTTTTTTTTTATTGTGTTGGCTACCGAAAATTGAAAATGTAGAGTTGAAGGTGTTAGCTTGTTTGTGTACTCTACCTGAACGATGGCCTGTGTTGTCACGGCGGGGTGCCCTGTGCTCCTGTGCGGATCTTGTGATGGGAATATAGTTACCTCTCATCAAAAAGCGCACCTGCTCACCTGCCTTACGTTATTAAATATGACCACGCCCGACGCCCCTCCTGCGCTTGACAGCAACGGGCAACTCTAGTAAAGATGAACCCGCCCATCTGCTCCTGCAGTGCCAACTAAGACTTTTTTTATGAGGTGGTGCTTTCAGATTTATTAATTACAACTTAATTGTATTTAATTATTGGCTTTTATATACTGTCAAATAGAATAATAGGCAGTGCTTTTTAATTAAGATAATTATAGAATTTGTAAAATAGGCTACATAAGTCCTAAGGGATGGTTCACACAAAAAAATTAAAGAAAAAAAAAAACGAGAAAGAAATCTATTTAGGTATGCAGGTATTGATTAATTTGTCCAGGGATTGTATTGTAAGTTAATGTATAAACCGTTCACGGAAGCTGAGACACAGACAGAACAAACAAAGCTTAAGCAGAATGAACTTTGCTCTCTCTTCTTTTATTGCTGTTCTGAGACTAAGCAACCTCATCAAACACTCACAGCAGCTGTATGGGGGAATGACGATTGACAGATATTTGAAAACTGAAGCGCCACCATGCGGAAAAATAATATATCAATGAAGTCTAAATGATAATTTAAACAGTGACTTGGATAAATGAAAATTCCAAAACATAGAATCCTGAAATAACGCAGTTCTTGAAGCCTACGACATATAGGGAGATAGAGAGATTACTCACACTTGTTAACATTTAAGTGACATTTAGGGTATCAGCGAAACATATCTTGGAAATATCCTAGAAAATAATACAATAAACCTTGTGGATTAAAAATAAACACTACAAAATTTCACAAAAAATCTTTTTCTCTCTGAAGGGGTTTTCTGAGGATGGTACGGGGGCCACCAGGGGGTCTTCTTTTGCATGGGTCTCACAGTAAGCCATCAGCTCAGCTGCTGCTTTAGATACCTGTGCCAAGAGAGACAAGCCAACACTACACATCCAGGAATAACATCCCATAAATCTAATTTTCTTTACCCCTGAAATAAACGTAAATTATTTAAAATCATTTCTCATTCATTTTAAATAGCTTTTGCACTTTATTATTATTATTATTATTATTGTGATGTTAATGAATAAATCTAACCAAAGTCTTTTGGCATGTGTCTTACCATCATCCTGTCAATATTAACCTCCAGTTTCAATTGTTCCACTGTTTTTCGTGCATCTGCAATCTTGGCCATGTTATTAGACATTCTGCTCTCCCGTAGACACCAAATTAACCCTACAGGAATATGGCAAAACAAACCCCAGGTGAGTCCAGCTAAATGCATCTGGTGGATAACAGCTTAACTCCAGTTCTACAGATGTCTGATGTGTTAGTACCCTAAACAGACAGTGCTATTGGCTCCTCTAGGCTATTAAAGACATCTCTGTTGCAAAGTTGCAGTAATTGTTTTGCTGGGTCTCAGCTGGTCGTGTTTTGGATGAGGCTCAGTGGGAGAGAGGAGTGCAGATATCCTCCGGAGAGCACAAATAATCTGCTCACTTATTAATATGCAGTCACTTGACACGTTCACACTATCAATCTTCTTAATTTACTGTTATAGCTTAAAAACCCAAACAATACGTTTCTGTTGTTTTCGGATATTCTTTTGAAGGAACGGTTTATGAGTTTTGCAAAATCATTAAAAGGATTTTTTTCATAGATTGAACACAATGGAAATCATATGATTGGGAACATAGATTTTCATATGTAAATCTTACAATGCAATATGATAGTGGTATAACCATTCGTCATATTACATTACAGTTTCTGTGCATATTGCTAATACACATCTTCCTTTTTAAAGATTCCAAGTACTTTGCAGATAATTAAAATAAATAAATCCCCCCTTTTTAATTTTTTTAAAAATGTTTCTACAAAAAAACAACAACATATATTTAATACAGCATGCTGCTTATATATCCAATTGGCTTACCACAGTTTATCCAGATGTATCCGTGATGCTGGTTGAAGAAACGTCTTGTTATCGTTGATTGTTTGTTGTACACATTACGACCAGGACTGAATGAAGAGATAGTAAGGAGTGTAGGGATGGGAAAGGCTGCCTCCTCTTATAATTAGCTTTTATTCCTCCCCCATATTGGGCTGAAGAGGCAAGTCGCAGGCATCATAGGGTGTGACCTTCAGCTGAATATCTCAGTACATAATAGTGTATGAGTGATACCTGCCTGCCAACACAATGAGCTGCATCGCTGAGCTTTTATGTTTTGTGAAAAAGTGCCATTTCAACAGACAGATAAATCATCAATAAATTATTGGTCAGAAGAAAATAATTAATGGAAATATAAAAATGCTTATTATTTGTAGTACACCGTTAAAATACATTGTTGTTTCAACTTAAAAAAAGTAAGTGTTCGTGCTGATTAAAATGGTAAATTTAGCCAACTTAAATATCCAAGTTGTCACTAAGTACAACTTCACATTTCAAGTTGACTAAACTTAAAATTTTAAGGCAGCACAAACACTTACTTTTTTTAAGTTGAAACGACCTTTTTTTGTCTTGGGGTACAGTGATGTTTTCCATGCCCTCATAACAAAAGTTTACAATCTGTAAAGACCAAACACTATTACAGTTTTTATTGATTGCTAACACACTATAACTGATTCAGTTGGCCCAATTTCCCAAACCATCCATTCAGTTCTCGAAATAACACATTTCACCTGCATTGCACACGTTCCAATTTTCTAAATGTTTTCTCCAAAACTCTACACAGATGTCCTTGTTTTGCACAGGTTTAATAATCCTGTTCTCATTCAGAAAACACAAGTACACAATTACCTCATTTATCCATGTGTAAACATTAAGTAGATAAACTGATGACACACCACTCAGAATCACAGGATAATATAATTTGGGCCACAGGTGATTATGTGCTTTTGAAAATGAATCCTAATGGTGGAAGACAAAGAGGGAAGTAAAATTAAGGGGATAGGGTCAAAGGACATTTGTTCCTGATAAAATACAAAGCTATATATAATTAGTTGACCATGTTCTTGTGCATGGAGGGAGGTTGGCCTGCAGGCTCATCTATAGGTTTTTTATACATATACAGTATAATTACAGTGCACACTTTAGATGGCGGACTTTCACTATTCTATGTAAATACTGTAGCACATGTTGTACACCCTCAAACTCATAATTGTCAATTGATTTGTAGCCATGTACTTCTTACATTTGGTATTTTTGCAGATCAGAGAGACGACTGAGAGAAAGTTATGTCAGAAGATAAAAAAAACCTGTTATACTATGGCAAATATGATCACCAATAATGCAATTGGGCCAAGGATGCTGGATTATTTATTTATTTATTTATTTATTTATTTATTTATTTTTACTGTACTGACAGTATACTGTATTGTATTGGATACCAAGTTTATATTCAATTCTTTGGTATTTCAACTTTTCTTTTACAGAGCTTTTTATTGAACTTCACTGTGTCTGCACCCCTCTATGTACTGTATGTTGAATGTATACTGTAAAAGACATTATTCACAGCAGCGCTATCTTTGTGGAGGCTGTGAGAGACAGATATGCATCTCTTCAATGGGCCAATGGGTAATTTAATGTGTTTTTGGACTGTTCTGCTCATGAAACGCTGGGAAAATATCTTTCCAAGAAATTTCTGTTGACAAAAAACTCCCGACAATATAAGCTGTGGAAAATTGTAAGTAATCTGGGAGCTTTATACAGCTTTTTACAGCGGATGCAAACACGGCACGTGAAAACATGGCAAGTCTATCCCTCACAGCCTCACTTTCATACCTGTCATGGCGCTGCTCTGAATAAGGTCTATAAACATTCTGTAATGATTCCTGAAAAAGAGGTTTTTGTAACAGTGTTCTGAACTGATCTCACTAGTGCTCTCTAGGCAGTGGAGTAGTCTTTGTATTTGTTGGGTTTTGTGTGTCATCTGAGGCCAAAGTTTGATTCTGACAAAAGAGAATATTTTTTTGACTATAAACATTTGAATTTGAAGCGGAAGTTTGAGGTTTTTGCAAGCTGATGTGTATGTTTGAATTTTTTTATTTTTAATTTTTTTATTTTTTTATTTTTACTTTTTTATTTTTTTATTTATTTTTTTATTTTGTGTGAAAATAAATATTGGGCAACAGATGAGGCAGTGACTCCAGCAGAGAAGCTGAAGCGGTGGTTAAGTGTTTCAGTTCTCATCATTAGTACCTGAGAAAGGATTGGTTGTTGAGCTCACTGCAGGTGGCTCAAAGCTCCTCTCTAGGGCTTTAATGTCAACTGGCTCATTAGCAGCTGTTTTCAGACATGATTTATTGATCTACATGTATAGTGCAGATGTGAGAAATGTAGTTAAATCCAGCCTTGAATTATGTACTGAAATATGGGAGGGGAGGGGGGGGGGGGGAGGGGGGGGGGGGGCATTTTCATATACAGAAGGACACAACAACATAGTGTCCTATATGAAACCATGATGTAATCTGACGTGTCTTTCATGAACGACTCATCTTCCCTTTGGACCTTTCATTACAGTATACTGTATTGTGCAGTATAATGGTTTTGATATTAACATGCTTTTGAATATGTTCACAAAGCGGTTTATTGACATGAAACCAGGAATAAAAAAAAAATCATAAAATTTCAATTAAGCTTAAATTTCACATTGCAAGCACTGATTTTGTTAACTTATTTGACTTATAACTAAAAGGTTAAGTTTCAAAACTTGACTGTAACTTGGCAATACTTTCAAAACCCTTGCTTCGTTAGATTTAAAACAATAAAAATAATCACGCACCAAGTCTTGAATGTTGCTGCATCACGTTCTTGCAGAGATTCTCTGCAGTAACAGGTGTTTAATTCACTTGCAGGCATTGAGCAGATTTACAATGAGCAGAATGTATAACTGTGTCTGAAAACAGAGTGTTACAGCTGTTCTTTTGTATCATTGACATTATATGTTAAAGTCTTTTAGGACTCTGTCTTCGGCCTTGCTTCACGTCTAACACGTGCAATAGTATCCAGAGATGGAATCGTTCCAGTTTCCAAACAGGCCTTTCTTCACTTCCTTAAGGTGATGCACGATGCCAGCAGAAAACTTCTTCTTGTATCCTTCCTTCTTGGATTTAGACCACACTGTCAGGGAGCAGCCTCGGCCCACCACAAAAGAGGAAACACGGTTCTCCCAAACCCGTGGCATGATGGGGGTGTCTTCATCAGGATAAACATGAATGAAACTGCCAGCACAGCTGTCATCATAGTAGTAGCTGCTGTCTTCGAACATCTGGGCGCAGAGTTTGCTTCCATAATCATCTTTCAGGGTGGCTGGGTCGGGACACTCTGCATTGAGCCCCTCGAAGCACAGAGCAGCCAGGAGAAGAGCGATGACCCCCTTCATGTTTTCAGCGTGTTGAGTAAAAAGAGATCTTTTGCCCTGACCTTTATACACGGAGCTTCACCATACGAATGACGTGCATGAGAAACGTCAGGGTTTCCAACAGACTCCGTGAAGGTTGCAGCTGCAGCATTTGCACAAAGTTCTTTGCAATTCTGTGAAATGTGTTCTTGGAAATGTTTATTTTAGATAATTTTCGTGAACTGAAAATGCATGCAATTTTAACAATATTCACAACCAACCAGCCATATCTAGTGTCTTTTAGTCAATAACTGAATCAAAATTTAGAATAGAAGTGGGGGAAATTTTAATAGTTTGTAAAATTTACTGATAAATCTTCAACAATAAAAGTTAAACATTTCATTCATATCAAGACCGTGACATTTGGGTGTATAGCTTAACTTTTGCATAAACTATCATTATATCTGAGCTTGATAATGAGATACATGAGAACACTATTTCATAACTTTGACTGAAAAGCAATTTGGATATTGTTGGTGCTTTAATGTGTTAGCATGATTTTAAAAGATTTAGTTCAAATCTCCGGTCCCAATGCACTACCCAAATTCAAAGTATTGTGTAGGTTATGGCTCCATTATGTATCACTATTATATTTAAAAAAAAAGAAAAGAAAAAAAAGACCAAGCCCAAAATGTCTAAACATTAGGCTTTTGATTGTCTTAAACACAAATTATTGGTCAAGAAATCAGCCAAATTTAAGCAAATGCACTACTAAAGCCATTGCTGTCTCTGAAAAACATCAGAAAAGTATTTGTGCAAATCTTGATAATTTCCTGAGATCATTTTAGACCACTAAATATTTTACCTTTTTTTTGCCCAGAAGTGTAGACTGTCACATTTAATATAATCAATAAAGAGAAAATGGACAAATTATATGTGTCTACATGTGTCTACAGAGATTCTGAAAACTGTTCTCTTGTCTCAATGTATTTTATTCTAAATTCTAGTCTCCTGACTTTTTCTTCAATGCCATGGGGAAAACTTTTTCGATCCTTCCCTCACAACCCAGAGCAGCGAGCAGAAAGCTCGGTTTAAATGAGAAACCTTTGGTTTACCGACAGATGCTCTGAAGGTTGGGAATTCAAACAGCTTTTAGTTAAATGAATCACTGAACTTTGAGTTAAGCAGTTTGAGATGAGAACAGGCTCTAGGCTGTAATTATTGCTGAGTTTCAATAGTATTTTTACCAGTCTGTAATTTATTGTGTGTGTTTGACAACTGACACCACAGAATTTGATATTCAGAGATGCAAAACTAGCCTACTTTATATCTTGGATTATGCATCCAACAATCTGGGTCAGAAGCAGTCATCAGTCATAATTTATTTACTTAGTTTTTCCTCCAATACTTTTTAGGCTTGTTATATGCTGCTGTTTTAGCACTGTGTGCAATCTGTAACATGGTGTATGTACAGAAAATTATTAATTTCAAACGATTGTTAGTGTTCTTGACATTTCTGTATTGTAGAAAAATGTGTGCCTTGTGAAAGAGGACGATAAACAATTTTATTGAATAATTCTTATCAGAATTGTATATTTTCTTTTCTGGTTTCATAATGTTATTGTTGTGAAAAACATCACTTGCACACCACGGCAAGAACGGTGTCTTTTTTGGCATGCACTGGCCTCCACAGATTCATTTGTAGGCATGCAGACACAGATCTTGTTGCGATCGGTATCTACTTGTTTTTGAGTCGGGCATTGTGTATTATCGTCTTCATATTTTCAGTCTCTTTAGGTGTCATTGTCCTAAATGTGAATGCAAAGAGATAATCTGATCCATTTGTCAGTGTGAGAAACTTTAGGTTGCCAACAGATGCTTTGAAGGTTAAGAGTTACAACAAACCTTCACATATTTTATCCAGCAAGTCAATATTGTATATAGTGTTTGGGGTCGGTGTGACTGCATTTGAACTTTCTTTAGTTAAAAAACATGGTCCCCCTCATCTCAGTTGAATAATTTTGTGACTTTTTTATTTTTTTATTTTTTTTACATGATCTATACACACACAGCTTGATTCGGTTGTTCTGAAGATCTATAAGGTTGTTCTGAAGAAAAAAGAAAAAAAAAATCACTCTCTTGGTGTTTGGGGTAAAAATTACCCCACATTGAAAATGAATGTGAAAAGAGAGAAAAAAAAAAGTAAAAAAAAACAATATATATATATATATATATATATATATATATATATATATATATATATATATATATATATATATATATATATTTTTTTTTTTTTTTTTCATTTTTCAAAATAATAATAATAATAATAATAACAATATTAATTCAATAATTCCAGCATAAATCTGAAGATTTCCACACATAAATTAAGGCCTGGTACTTGAGCACAAATGCAATGTGGACGAACACACAGCTGCTCGTGTGCACACACACACATACATTGTATTGAGTTTTCACCCTAAGGCCTTCACTCCTGTTCATATACTTTTTTATTCTTAAATTAATTATTTTTATACATTTGGATTATTGAAAATATGTGATTGTAATCAAGTCTTGTCTTTTAGTGGCATGCTATGTGGCATTATTGCAAAAAACAAGACAATACACTTATACAAGACACTTCAAAAGACCTCAAACAACAACAACAACAACAACAACAAAAATAAAAAAAATTGAGAGAAGTATGTCTCTTTTGTAATGAGTTCGTTCTGTATTATTTTGGTGTAAAATACAGAAAATTATTCATCATTTTAAATAATAATAAGTGTTCATATTTCATCGTTTTAGTGCTTCATGCTAAGTGTTAATGTGCTTCTTGTTTTCGAAAAATGGAAGTTAAACAGTGTTGTTTAATTAATTGTATCAGATTTTCCATTTTCTTTGCTAGCTTGTTAAGTACCCGCTATATTTTATAATATTATACATTTATAAATAAAAAATCACTGGCTCCCTTTGCCGGAAGTGACGGCATGTCAGATCTGTTTTGTTCCTGTCGTGGCGGGAATACGCGCTACTGACGGTCAACATGGACGTTGAGATGAAAGAGACAGACAGTGAACAAAGTCAAGTCGACGGACAACCTAAAAAGGATGATACTGCACCGAAAACATCAACGACTGCTTATGAACTACCATGGTACTGTTTGTGGCTGTTTGTAAGCGCGGTGTTGTGGCATTTGAATGAATTGCATGTCGTAAAAGATAGCGAGCCTGCAGCATTTTTTTTTTTTTTTTTTTTTTTTTTTTTTTTTTTTACATCTGAACTGCCAAGCTCGCTTTTTTTGTGTGCAGTTTCACGTTCATTGTGATAAGTATTGTGATTTAAGTGTGTTATTAATTCTAGGGTTGAAAAATACAGACCCCTGAAGTTGAATGAAATAGTTGGAAATGAGGAAACTGTCAGCAGACTGGAGGTTAGTGCGACGTGCTGTAATAATTTGCCTGATGTGGTGAATAGACTTCTGGAAATGTTGACATGTTCCCTCTTTTGCTCCATTATTGTCGTAGGTGTTTGCAAGAGAAGGAAATGTGCCCAACATCATCATTGCTGTAAGTTCAAATATGCTTTTACATCCAGGTGCCATCCGAATTTACATTTGATATGTCACTATGCATTCACCCAATACCCACTTTTGTATTTAGGGTCCTCCTGGTACTGGAAAAACTACCAGCATTTTGTGTTTGGCTAGAGCTCTTCTTGGCCCGGCCATGAAAGATGCTGTTCTTGAGCTGAATGCCTCAAATGACCGGTAAGAAACACTTAAGGTGAAGGGATTGTAAGTGGTAACTGTTTTTCTGCATATCCTGATATTTTGGGTGATCATATTCTCTTTTTAATGTCTGTTTCTTTATATTTGTTTGTATATTACTTATTCCAGAGGTATTGACGTTGTAAGAAACAAGATTAAAATGTTTGCCCAGCAAAAGGTCACACTCCCTAAAGGTCGCCACAAGATCATAATCTTGGATGAGGCTGACAGGTAATAGAAGTATTTTTATTAAAAATATTGATTTTTAAGGGGAAAAAAATATTAGTGATGCACCAACATGAAAATTCTGTGCCAAAACCAAAAATTATTGTTGTACTTTGCCAAAAATTGAACTTTTTTATATAGTTATTAATTTCTTATTTTAAATTAGTTTTTCTTTGTATAATTATATTAATAATATTATTTTTTTATTTAACTCAGTAATTTGAATGAATCTAAAAATCTGTTTCTTCTGCATTGTTTCTTGTCTATGGCTCCCACACCTACTTATGTACTACGGCAGCGCTGGGAATTTGTTTTGCCCAGGAGTAAAACAAAAAGAGATGAACTTTCTTTTATTCCAATTGTTTTACAAGTAACATACAGGTGCTTGATTTTATGAATCCTGATGTATTTCAGTTTTTTTCTGTGTTGTACTACCTCACAGAAATCGATGATATTATTATTATTATTTTACTTCACCTGTTTTTTAAATTTGTTTTAAATCAGATTTATAAGATTGTTTTGAGTATGTTTTATGTTTGACACATTTCAGGGTTTTGTGCTGCAATATCCTGCCTTTTCAAACTTGAAATAAAACTAAACTAAACTATACATTAAAATGTGGGAAGCAGGACGAGGCCGAGGGTCGTGAGAGAACGGCCTTCGGCACCGTCCTGCTCGCAACAATTAAATATCAATATATTGACTGAAACCTGAGTGCTAAATACTGAGGGGTGGCATGGCATATGTTAAAGGACATTTTCGGCCGATAATTTTCAGTGACCAAAATGTTGGTGCATCACTATTAAGAGTTAATATTAGAAATATTTTTTCAATTATTAAATGTATGTTTTTGTATTTCTAAACTAGCATGACAGATGGAGCTCAGCAGGCTCTCAGAAGAACCATGGAGATTTACTCTAAAACCACACGCTTTGCTCTGGCATGTAATGCATCAGATAAGATCATAGGTGAGCGAAGTGCCACATAAATAACATAATGCTGTGTTGTATAATAATTGTCATTTAAACATGCTCAAAAAAGTACATGCCAGCACACGCATAATACAGAGGTTTTTCAGATGATCCTATCATTGTGTTGCAGAGCCCATCCAGTCCCGCTGCGCTGTTCTGCGTTACAGCAAACTCCGAGACGACCAGATCATGATGCGTCTCACGGAGGTGGTAGAGAAGGAGAACTTGCATGTCACCAACGACGGCCTTGAGGCCATTATCTTCACCGCTCAAGGGGACATGAGACAGGTCAGGTCAATTATCTTTTTAAATATATATTAATATACACTAGGGCTGGGTATTGACACAAATTTCACAATTCGATTCGATTTCGATTCACAAGCTTGCAATTCCATTCGATTTCGATTACGATTCGATTCAATATTGATTATTTTGGATATCAGGTACAATACATGGCAAATTTTTTCAAGGAAAACAAATCTCTTAACTAATGCTGTAAACTATGGGAGTCAGTTGTAGCCTACTAGGCTTCATTAGCCTGCTATAATTTTGAAGGTAAAAATTAACTGATTTGAAGCTATACAAACACTTAAATTACACTTATTTATTTTTATAATAAGAAAGTTATATGAAATATAAACATTTAAATGGTGGCTGTCATAAAAACTTGCCAGATTTATTCAAACATGCATTAAATATTGAAGAACATTAAAAACTATAATGAATATGTAATATGGTGCATATATTTAGCAAAATTCTCCTCTCTAGAGTTATTTTTTCTAGCTGACTAACTGACTAAGTTACTAAGTTTAATGTTTTTTCTGAGGTAAATGTGACATTAAATGCCATTGTTTACTTGCTGTTTAACTGACGTCTTTCCACGGATGAAACACTGATTGAGCGATACCACGTTACATGATACGGATTTCGAAGTTGTACTCTATCTTTTAACACACTTTCAGATGCTCATTGATGTTTATTTGGCGCTGTAACTGGTATTATTAAGGCGGAGTAACTGGTATTATTAAGGCGGAGTAACTGGTATTATTAAGGCGGAAGAGGAGAATGAGATCATGTGCGCTCCGTGCTGCTGCTTCTCTTGAGCTGAGCCAGAGCGATCTCACGCCACAGCGCCAAAACGGTATTTCTATGTATGTTTTTGAATTTCGTAAGAAAATGGACGTAATTCGAAATTTGAGACTTTATTTCATAATAGCCTAATAGTCACAAAGCACAAAGATTATTTTTCGATTTATTGGATGGGATGCACATGTTCTACGCGATCATCAAATGAAAACAGGATGACTAATCGATTCTTGAGAATTAAGAATCGATATCGGTTCGTAAAAATGAGAATCGATTAATATCGAGAAATCGATATTTTTTACCCAGCCCTAATTTACACAACAAATTATTTGCATTTTAGATTGACACTAATAATGATAATAATAAATATTAATAATGTTAATCATTTATAATTATATATATATATATATATATATATATACTATTTACCTACCATTTTAATATTTTTTCTATTTTAACTAATGTATACACACTTTTTACTGTATTTCTTTTTTTTTTTTTTCTAGGCTCTGAATAACTTGCAGTCAACAAATTCTGGATTTGGTTACATCAACAGTGAAAATGTGTTCAAGGTATTTTTGGATAGGTTTTATTTTTGTTTTCTTTCTAATGCATGGAAATCCTTTCAGGATAAAAATTTATTGAAGTACAGCGTTGCTTGTGCAGGTGTGTGACGAGCCTCATCCTCTGCTGGTTAAAAGCATGCTAGAACACTGCGTCAACGCCAACATTGATGAAGCCTACAAGGTACCACTAAACATTTGCCCTTGAAAATATTCCGTATCCTTTTTTTTTTAAAAAGACACTAGACAAAAATAATGCTTCTTTCTACAGGTTATTGAGCAGCTTTGGTCACTAGGTTACTCACCGGAGGACATAATCGGAAACATCTTTAGAGTGTGTAAGACCTTTCAGATGGCAGAATATTTGAAGCTGGAATATATTAAGGTATTTATTGCCCTTGTAGAGTCTCCATAAGAAGCTTTAAACTTTAAAGAGGCACTCAGTAATTTATTCTCTTATCTTGTGTTGAGGCCTAATGCTATTGTTGTTGTTTTTTTCCATGAGTGAAAGTATCTGATAACAGTGATGGTACAGAGATGGAACAATCTTTATTTTAATCACACTGCAATCACACATTTGATTCCTCAGGAAATTGGCTACACGCATATGAAAGTGGCAGAAGGGGTGAACTCTCTGTTACAGATGGCTGGTCTGTTGGGTCGACTGTGCAGTAAGACGGCTGCACCTGACGCAAGCTAAAGACAAGAGATGTTACCAAATAATCACACTTCTCCTCATTGTTCTTAATCTCCAGAACTTTTATATTTTGAGTAATTATATACATATGAAGTTGCAGTAATAAAAATGTAAAAAATCCTTTTGATGCTTGTGAATGATTCAAGGAGATGATTGATTCAAATGATTCATAGTAGAACTACTTCCATTTACCTAATTAGAATTTAAGGCAATTTATAAATCATGATTAGGTTCATTCCAACAAAACATTTCTTTGTTGTACCATATGTTAGAAATTGAACAACAGAAGAAGTGATAGCCAAAAATTTTAGCCAAGAAGAGTTTTAGAGGTTTCATTTTCAACATAGCCAATGACAATTTTAGAGCAAAGAGGAAAAAGTATTATCAAGTTGCGGACACCAGATTAAACTTAAGACTTGTTTGTATATAATGTTCCCCCACTAAAACGTACCTTTCGGCCTCAGTAGTTTTTTGTTTAACTTGTGATGGAAAGGACAGGTTACTTTTCGGACTCATGTGTCACACCTTTATGAAACGGGCTTAAAAAAGCTCTTGATATGTATATTAACACATTAAGTTCCTCTGTTGCGTGAAGTATTTTAAACGGTCTTGTAATAGTTGTACAGCACTAGTCCCTATTTGTTCACTAAAGCTGAATTGAACCATTGTTTATCGATCAGCAGAGCTGAACATTATTTGACGTTAAAAGTTTGATCATAGAACACTTTTTTTTTAATTTACAGTAAAAGCACATCAACATAAAAATAAGATCTAATGTTAAAATCAAAATTAAAAAAATTCTCACCTCATTTCATTCTGATACAAATGTTTTTCTTTTTGGTGCGTTCACGTATTCTGATTCTGTATAAAAGGGAAAGAACAAAGTGAGTGGTGCCGTCTCGTGAATTAATAGAAATATTTTATCAACCAAACCAAAAGTTAACATATTACCTTCCTCACTTTCATTTTTCAAGTTTTCATAACTACAGCTGTCTGGTGAAACAATGCCAAACACAACAATAAACAAAGAAACAATGTTTTGTTTTTTTATGTAATGGTACAGTAATATGTAATGGCACACAAAAAGTTTAGGTAACATGTGTACATTATATATATATATTTATATAAATAAATCGAAAGTCAGGGCAATTACAAAGTACAGTCAAGCTAGTGAATAATAAACAAATAAAATAAATTCTAAAAATATATTATATTGTTATTATATATTGTTGAGCCCTGGATGACATTGTGACTTTGAACATTATTATTTGCTGAAAACACCAACCTGAGTCATGTTGCACGTCTTTTGTTGGAAAAACGTTCTCGTATGTTCCTGTATGGAACGTGACGTGACATTTCATTAAAAGAACTGCTTTAAGCATCCTGTCATCCATTTGTGCAATGTATCATGCACCTATGATCAATTTATTTTTAGCGTGTGACTTGTGGCCTCTTTTGAAATAGACATAAATCATTTATCATCAACTGCTTTTTGACATCACCGGTTCAGAGGTATCCAGTTTAAAATGTGTCACTTGACCTAATTTTTCTGAAGAAAGCGAACCGTGCTCAACGGTTGAATTAGACTAACATTTATCAGCACACATTTACCTGCATCATCGTCATTTGCATAAAGGGGATTTGGAATTGGGTCCCTATAAAAATAAAAAGGCATGTAAGCATATCAAATACAGACTGTAGCATAATGTTTTCCTCACATAACCATTATGAAAAACAACACCCACACATATGTTGGTTCCAAGATGCCATGTTCCACTGCAGAAGCAAAAACAAGCATTACTTTAGGCTACATGTTCATATTTAAAAATGCTATTCAATCATAAGTGATGTCTTAAGATCGTATTAACAATGACTCTTACCATCTCTAAGGTTCCGATAACTCCAATGGATGTCACCCGCTGGAAAACCGTTGAAATAACCCAAATGATTACATATCAACATATTGAAAGAATTGGCCTAAATTGGTACCATAGAGATGAGTTCAAACATTGCCAATTTAAATAGGAAATTCTTACTATTCGCAGGCATGTTCACCGTTAATTGCCTGTGAAAATACATTTAGCACATCTGTAATGTTTTCTTCATTTTGATCTTTCTATTACGACTAATCAGAAAAGACAGTTAATTTTGTTAATTTAATAATTACAGCCTCGAATGGCTTTCAGTTATGTACAAGAACACCCCCCTTCACCACTCAAAATAATATGGTATTTTAGATAAAGAGTAAAGTGGATGTGAATATAACAGTAAATACAACTAAATGACTCAACAGCAAGTAGCTGAATTGGTTATTGTTCAAAAGACCTCACCTTGAAGTTGAAGGTGTCTCTCTTTGGTTTGGTCTAATCACTAAAAAAATAGACAAGATAGGAATAAAATCTCATTCATGGATAACGAAGAGCGCATTCTAAATTTCAGCTTTCCTGTGACAGAAAATGTGTGAAAAACTAGATGTTCAAGTCCTAAATAAGATGTTTTTCTCTTCAGAATGTGATGAAAGAGGACATAGTTTACCTGTGTGAGATTGTCTGTTGTCATCAAATTTACCGTCTAGATTGCTGAAATCAAAAAATTATAAATAGTATTATTTTAATTTTTTTTATAATAATAGTATCCATTATTTGTAAGCACGCATTTATATATATATATATTTGGTCAATAAGTTATGAAAATATATGTTTTTACATTGCTTTAACTTATCAGAATAAGTTAAAAGATTCAAGTCATTTTTAAAATAATACTTTTAATATGATTTGATTTGAAACGACTTAAATATCCAAGTTGATTGTACTTACAAATTTAAGGCACCCACACTTTCTTACAGTGTGTATATATATATATATATATATATATATATATAATATGTCTATAATGTAGCCTATATTATGTAATATGTTCATTATATTACATAATTGAATTAATATTTAGTGAACATTTATAAATAGATAAAACATTTAACTTACAAAGGATCTTGGTCATACAGGTCATTGTCTTCTTGTTGCATATCTCAAAATAAAAATACAACTTAATCAGATGACAAAGACAAATATATGTGTAGGGCACATGTAAGATAAAGGTAAAGCAGCTGAGAAAATTTATAATGCATTTTTCTAAAGCTGTTGTGATGTCGGACCACTTACTAGGTTTCTTTCTGCAGCACAGACAGAGAGCATAAACACAACCAAGACAAGCCACAGAAACGAGGGCAAGTACAACTCCTTGCTGGCTTTGGACTTCAATCATGCCTTAAACAATAATAATAAAAAAAAATAAAAAAAAAGATTTTCTTAGAAAATATAATTCTCTTCCATCTTATTGAATTCTTTCAGAGGTTTACAGATGTTCTTCTACATAGAGTGAGGAAATGAGAACAAATTGCAGCGTGTTATCTATTCATTACCACAAATACAGCCTTGACACAATGGCACTTGATCAACGATAAGTGAATTATTCATATGTGAGATGATTGAACTTGATAGCGTTCGATGCAGTTAACATGAGTTTGTAATCAGCAGCTAACCACAAGATGCAAGTGTATGTAACCATCAATAGTTCATTTAATTTATAACAGGTCATTTAATGGGATGAAGTGGTAAAAGTATCTGACAACTTTCAAAACTAACTTCTTACCCCCTCCCCATCCCCCCTGAATTATGTAGAGTATTAGTTGGTGAGTTGTTACCTTTTTTGAGGTACCGATCTCCATTCTGATTAATTTAGCTTGAAGTCGAATGAAGGACTAATGAAAGAGAAAAATGAACCTGAATGTTTCCTGTTTCAAACTGAATGTGACCACATCCGTGCAGAATCATGCCGGACACCGGTGAAGAGACCACCACAAACCCACAGCAACACAAAAGACGAGGCGAAAACACAAGTCTGCTCATGTGAGTTTACTGTCATACAAAATGTCAAACCTTTGAAATGCAGCCCCTTCATTAGCATTCGGTGAAAAAAAAATCTATTGCAACCAGAAAGAGGATTAGAATTAGGGCAGATTGTGATTTCAAAGGTTGAGTTTATAACGAACTCACATTTTTGGAGGGTCTTGAGCTTATAGGCTTGTAAATGTTTGCAAGACATAGCTTTTTTTAATGCTATAGGGGGATGTTTCATTATTTAAGCTTTATGACATTTGAAAAAGTCTGTAGGTGGTGTGTGGGTATGTTTTTTCCGCTTTAACCATCTTGTAACATTGCCTTCTTACTACAACAATTACATTTGACAAGAATCTTCATTTCAAGATTATTTCTTATGAAAAGAGGGTTAAATGATTAACGATACGTCTAATTCAATTCATTAAAAGTCCATGTAATGCTATACCGTATTTGAACGTTTTTCAAACTAAATTTAAAATATATGAGTATAGACATTGTTTTATGTATATTTATATATTTTTATACATATTATTTAAAGAATGTGTATGTACATTTTATATGCATACATATAAATATATATATTATTTGGTCAATAAGTTATGACAATATATATTTTACATTGCTTTAACTCATCAGAATAAATTAAGCAATTCTATACAAGAAAAGTTATACAAGATTCAACAACTTTTTAAAATAATGCTTTTAATGTGATTTGATTTGAAACGACTTAAATATCCAAGTTGATTGTACTTAAAAATGTAAGGCAGCCCCGCTTTTTTACAGTGTGTGTGTGTATATATATATATACATATATATATGTGCCTATATATTTTACAGACAGATTTTATTATTATTAAATTAATCATTTAGAATTGAAATTTGATTGAAATTATTATAACTTGGTGAGAGTGGCAGGAAAAATCATGGGGACACAGACAATTAGCTCTTTACAGATATTTTCGAGCTTTGCACTATACAGCAGGCCAACAAGATTTTATTAGACTCTTCACATATTGTGAGTATGCGCTGATGAACTCTGGTCGGAGATACAGGGTTCTATTATGCAAGCATAACCGATACAAATATTCATTTGTACCACTGTCTGTCAAATTAATTAATGAGCGATTGGAGCAAGAAGATAAATAATTGCAATAGCGGTATAACAGACAGGAGCTGAGTGTGGTGTTATGAGATGTACTGTTTTTTTTTTTCAATGATGCAGGTTTTTTTAAAGATTTGATATGTTTTTAATGTTGTTTGTTACATGTGTTATGTGTTGGTACGGCAGCAGTTCTCTAATCTAAAACAAATTTCTCCTAAGGGAGACAATAAATGCTACCTTGACCTTGATTACATGGAAAGATTACAGACCACTGTGTTTTTTCCTCAGTAATGACCAGGATGGATTTTTACATTTTTATTATTGTAGCAGGAAGTGATGCATGAAAATAAACAAAATCATGCAACAACAATATTGACATTTTGATATGGTGTTTAAATGATTACAGAATTTGGACCCTCGTCAAAAATGACCATACAAAATGAACATACAGATAGGGAATTAATCTTTCATCGTAATGTTAAATATGTGACGGCGGTCTAAATGTGTGAACTTATGGGAGGCGTTCTTCATGAAGTGTGATGGTAGGCTTCCTTTCTATGCCCCATATGTGGAAGCTCAGCATTCTGTTGTGGCTTGATGAGTGGAGGTTGTGAATCTTCAGTAAACAGTGGATGATACTGGGTGAAAACAATGGAAAGTGTGACTACAAGCGAACTTGACATTTCACAGCAAAGAATTTGCGAAAGCCATTTTTTACCATTTAAGTTAAGCTAGTGGGGTCCTAAAGCCTGAGACCACAACTAAAAATTGCTTTTCTATTTTAATATAATTCACTTATACACTATATTATAAGCAGAACAATTTAAGTGAAAAGATGAACTTATTCATTTTACATTATAATGTTCATAATGTTTACAAAGTTTTAGTTTATCTACTGCACTACAGCTTTAAATCCCAGATTTTCAATGTTGCCTCAGGCCTCTGGAGCGCACTACACATGTTTGTATATAACATATGGTGTACACGTATGAAAGCATTTATGAATACTTACAGGCACTGCTGCTCAGGCTGGAGGACATGTAACTGCTCCCTGCACCGTAGGAACTTCCTGCACCTGCTCCAAAGACCAGTCCTCCACCGAGTCCCAGTCCTAGACCCCCAAGACTTCCTCCTAGCCCTCCGCCCAGCCCGTATCCTCCTCCGAGACCCAGACCGGCACCTCCACCCAGACCGGCACCTCCACCCAGACCGGCACCTCCACCCAGACCTAGACCTCCTCCTCCTCCTCCGACCACGGTCTTAGACATGTGCACGGTGACACCACCTCCAGATCTCAACCTGGTCCACGAGACAGATACGATGTGATCGTTGAGTGAACAAAACCTCACATTAAACTCAAGGTAAACCTCCTCACCTGTTCTCTTCACTGTCCAGGAGTTTCTTATAAGCTGTGATTTCAACATCCAGGGACATCTTGCTGGCTAGAAGCTCCTGATATTCTTGACCGTAATGAGTAATTTGCTGAAGAAAATGCCCATTTAGATTTAGTAGAGTGTGAGTGACGCCTTTATTTAATTATTAACTATGATTATCATTTAGTCTTAATTGAGTTTACCTTTCTGAGGTCATCAAGCTGAGATCTGAGAATTAGAACTTGATCCTGGTACGTCTCCGTGTGAGAGTTGGAGTGACACTCTGCCTCCTCCGCCTGAGACTCCACCTGTAAGTTCTGTCATTGGAGAGGGCAGCAGTTATTCACAAGAATGCCAAAAAGGGGCAATCAGACATCTTTTACCCAGTGTTAATCTCCCTTGTTGTGACGCACTTAAATACGCACCAGAGTTTTGAGCCTGTCGATCTCCCTCTGCACAGAGTCAATCTGTAGTTTGTAAACGCGCAGCTCCTCTTTGGCTGTGGTGAGTGTCTGAGAACTTGGCTGAGAGGATGAAGACATCATGGCGAGCTATATAGACGAACAAACGAAAAGAGGCTGTAAGTTGATCTCAGTCTGGCCCAAAACATCTGGTTATGTCATTACACCTGCAATACAAGGACTCGCCACTTGGGGGAGGCAGTTTGTTAAAGATGAATCAAGTAAGACTATAAAGTCATGTAAGGTCAAGGATAGGGTGACCACCGAAATTGGGAGCTTTTGAAATGACAATATCACAATAAGAAATATAGGCTAATACTAAAATTTACCAGCAAAATCGCATCTACTGTCCTGCATCAGAGCAATAACCAGGTGGTCACCCTATGCAAGGATGCATCAGAGTCTTACATTAGTCATTACCAAAGGTTCGTATAGTACATATTAATATTAAGCATCAAATTACAATAAGATTCTATATGTTAATAATGCATTAGTTAATAAAAAATGAGGATTAATTATCTTTAATATTTACATTCATAATTGGATTTAGTTTAATTTACAATATAAAAGTATATATTATAATATATTATATTTTGAAATATTTATAATGTGGTATAATATATAATATATAGTGTTTAATGTTAACTAATGTTATAGGCCTATACAATCTGGTTATTTAAAGGGATAGTTCACCCAAAAACGATAGTTCTGTCAGCCTCATGTTGTTCCAAACCTGTATGAATTTTCTTTCTTCTGCTGAACACAATAGAACATATTTTGAAGAATATGGGTAACCAGACAGTTGATGTACCCCATTGACATTGAAAATTACTATGAAATCAATGGGGTTTGGTTACTGACATTCTTCAAAATATCTTCTTCTAGAAGAAAGAAATTCATACAGGTTTGAAACAACATGAGGGTGAGTAAATAATGACAGAACTATCCTTTAATATTTCAAATAGCTTGCTTATAACAGAGCAAAGGTTTCATACACTGTCCTGCACTGAGAGGAGGGCGTCCTGCTTGCTGCGTTGAGCCAAGGCTTCATAGTGAGCTTTGACTTCAGTCAGCGCTGAGGTCAGATCCTGGGCCTGGGCTGCGTTATCCACCGAGATAGACACTGCTGACTTCATTCCACCAGTCACAATGTTTCTCACCTCTTTCACTTTCTAACACACAATCAGACAGACATGTACACAAGCTTAGGTCATTGGGGACATTCATAATTCACTGTATTTTAACAGTGCTGAAATGAAACTGAGGTATGTTGAAACAAATGAAGGCATCCTGCACACTCACAGCGTCATACACCTGCTTGGACAGAGCAATATGATCCTCCAAACCACCGATGATGGTTTGCAACTCAAAGATGGAAAGGTACAGATTATCCACTTCCTGATGGAGGAGAATTTGTGAGACTCGTTCATCTGTAAATCTATGGGAAACCTGATGTATAATGATGTATGTTTCATACCTCTTTCAATGCAGTCCAATCGAGCTCCAGAGTTTTGGTTTGAGAGGTTTCCTCATCATACCTGAGTAAAGGAGGAGAGAATGTGCAGGTATATAAGCAGATGTCCTCTTGAATGGACCTTTCTTACCCCAGAGGCTGTGACAATCACAGGTGGTCAAAGATATACAGACTCATTTGAGAAACTTTAAATGCCTTTCTCATTACGGTACAATTACTAGATTGATGGAGAGTATTAAAATCAAACCACAAAGTGCCAATAAGAAGGCAGAACTACATGAATAGCAGTTAAGCCGAATATAATTACAAATGTCCACTGAAATGTTATGACAATTTAAATTGAATGAAAGTGCTTCTAAAATGAGCTTTAATGTTGGGGCAATCAATTATGTTTCTTCACCACAATATTTTAAACTACTTATCAAAAGTTTGTGGTCTGTATTATTTAAAAGATGCTTTTGAAAGTCTCTTCTGCTCACCAAGACAGCATTTATTTGATTAAAAAAAAACAGTAATATTATTACAATTTAAAATAACAGTTTTCTATTTTAATACATTTTCAAATGTAATTTATTCCTGTGATGACAATGCTGAATTTCAGTGTCATCCTTCAGAAATATGATTTGATGCCCAAGAAACATTTCTTATTGTTATCATTGCTGAAAAAAGTTGTGCTGGTTGATATTCTTCCGATTAAGTTTTGTTTGATAGAAAGTTTAAAAGAACATACAACTTTTATAAATGTCTTTACTGTCACTCTTGATACATTTTTAATGCATTGTTGCCGAATAAAAGTATTTTTAAAAAATCAGAAACAAAATCTTCCTGACCCCAAAATTTTAAACGCTAGTATATTTGTATACATGAATGTACATTTCTTCTGCTGCAGTGAGAGATTCACCTGGCTTGAACATCCTCAATAATGCCTTTATAGTGCTCAATCTCAGCAATGATGGCCTCTTTAGTAACGGTGAGGCTGTCAATCTGAGATTTATAGGTTCCGATGGCAGAGGTCAGAAGGATGGAACTGCTCGCAGGTCCTCCCTGCTCTGGGTTAGTAAACATAGAAATCTTAGCTTTTAGTACTGCGTTGTGCTGCTCCAGAGACCGGGCCTGTGAAACGACAAAGTCATAGTCATTAAAACCTTATCTGTAAAAGCAGTGACGTATTCAATCAATCTTTTATTTTTACTCATCCAAAATGAATCCAACTTAGATCATATTTGATATTTGTAAAAATGCTTGTAAATAAACCCACCTGAAACTTTTAACTCACCTTATCAATGAAAGAGGCAAATTTGTCATTGAGGGCCTGCAGCTCCCCCTTCTCTTTCATGCGTGTGATCTGCACTGTGTCCAACGACGGGAGTGTGGGATCGATGCTGAGCACCGGACCGGCACCTGCGTCCACCGTAGTGGTAGAGCTGATGAAGGACGGGTTGAAACCATAGCCTCCGATTTTGAAGACTCTGCCCCCCAGACGGGCTCTCAGAGGAGCCACACCAGCCCTCATCCCCGCTGCTCTGGCTCCTCCGGCACCCAAGCCGAATCCGCCACCGAAAGCGAGAGCGCCCAGTCCTGCTCCTGCACCAGCTCCAGCCCCAAAACCTACACCCAGACCTCCTCCCAGGCCAAAACCGGCTCCAGCTCCAGCTCCTGCTCCACCCCCCCTCGACAAGCCGAGCGAACGGGACAGAGCCATGCTAACACCTCCACCGCCACTCCTAGCTCCAGAGAACAGACGGTTGCCTCCATAGGTGGCTCCAAATCTGACGGCTCCCCCACTGATACGCAAGCTTGAATCTGTCATATCTGCACTCAGAGCTGGAGTCCAGGCCTTTGCCGAGGTGCTCAGTCAGGATGCCTAGCTCCAACTTTGTGCTTTAAATACCCAGCTCTTTGAAGGGCCGCCCAGAAAGGTTTGCTGTCAGTGAAAGTCACATGTCCCGGCGGACTGACAGCCAAGCGTCCCCCCTGCAGGCACTGATTTCTCTCCAACATGTTTGAGTCATTTAACAGCCTTGGTATGTGAGGTTGAGAGAAACAAAAACCCTGCAACTATGTGCACATTTAAAGAGAGTCTCATATGATTGACATTTGAAAAGTAATTTTATATTTAAGTAAGGCACTTTTTTTAATCGATTTGACTACACTGACACTATTGGATGTGAACAAAACTTGAACTGAATTGAGCTGGGTCGTAACACTATTGTCTTCAGTAGAGCTGCTTTTTAGCTAATTAGTTTCATTATTGACGAATTTTGCAATATCAACAGTTATTAAACTGAACAACTGTTGCCTTCTTATAGCTAAATTTAATTAGTTTCATAATTGATGAACTTTTCAGTTATTGAACTGAACTGAACTAACTTCAGCTGAATAATGACACTATTGTCGTTTTTAGAGCTGCTTTCCAGCAAAATTGGAATTTGTCTTATATTTGATGAAATTTGCATCATTCATTCTGTTCAGACTTGCATAGCGTATAGTATTTTTTTGTTATTGTCAATGTTAAAAACAGTTGTGCAGCTTAATATTTTTGTGGAACCTGTGCTACATTTTTAAAATGGTGTAGTCTTATTCATCCGTACATGGGAGAAAAACTGAATTCATGTTACTGAGCTGACAAGTCTGCAAGAGGAGCCTGTCATAAATCAAAATGGCTGTGACAGTGAGAGGCAGGTGAAATACTTTTTTTTTTGTTTCTGCAAAGTTGCTGACAGGTATGCAGCGTGCTGTAACAGATTCTAGAGTGTAATGATGGGTCAGCCTATGCTATAACTGTTACTTAGACTTCTGAGCTGTATCTTAGTTACAGGAATCAACTCTTTTTCTTTCAAATAAAGAGTTACAATAGCAGTCAGCTCCTTCTAACATGAACAAAATGAATGTGCTAGTGTCCGCTGCTGCATCTATAGGCCTGAGATGGAAAAGACATGAAAGTTATTGTCCCAGGAGAGCTCATCCCGACCCTGATACACCATCCAGCTGATTCCAGGTTTTTAATCTGCTATTTTTAATCAAGCCTCTCAAATTAAACTCTTTGTTAATCATTGTTTCACATGATCACCCAGTATTGTAAGGCACATAGATAATGCAGTTCTGAGATTACTGATGAAATGTTGGATTTGTTGTACAGATTCATACCTTTATAAACACATAATCAGATTCAGGGACGCAGTGTGGTCTCATTTAAAGACAATACACAGGCAGGCTAGTAAGAAAATAACACATTATGTCTGGAAATGGTGTGCTTTGTCATGCTTTCCAATAACAAGACGCAAATGATGGTCTGGCATGGATTATGCTGAAACTTTGCCAGAGGAAAAACAAAAGCTTTCATGAGTGTCCATCCACGCATGTGGTCTTAGTGATCACTGCTATACAGAAGACTCCAGAAATACAGAAAACAAGCACCAAGTCTTGGACAAACGTTTAAATAAAAATAATATGGCAAAAATGCTCAATTTTTTCTGCATGATGTGTAGGCAAATAAGCTTTATTTGTACAAGAAAACCATCACAACTGTAAGAGTACCTTTAATAACATAAATTAATCAGAAGTATAAATCTGAAAGAAACATCTTAATGATGATCTTAGATCAATGTGCTTTGATATTGGCATGATGAACACATGGTTCTGCTAAATGCTTGGTTATGGCAAAATCAAGTGCATAGGATAAACAAAGTTGACTGAGTTCCTCTCTGCAATATTGTTTCATCTTCAGTAGCAAAAAAATATACAGTCAAATAATAATAGTTAACAGCAGAATAGTAAAGTTCATATTATATCAGTCCCCTCCTGATTAGTCAGGATTAACCCATTGGATTCCAAATTTGGTCACAATTGTAGCCGGTGCGAAAACATTACAAACAATAAAATCCATATTGTATATGTTCTCAGGCAGTTTTGAAAAAAGAGAAAGGTCAAAATGAGTGAATATTACTTAATGCTGTTTCATTAATGTAACAATACCTTGTCATTTACACTTTTATGATGCGATTCAAAAAAGTTAATTATTCAACATGGGACACTGGGTTTCACACAGGGGCACAAATGTAACCACTGACATCTTTAACAGAGCAATCTAAATGATACATTAATAATAGGCCCTTTAAATATTATGATGTACTTAACTTGGTAGTTATATCTGTATTATGACATGTTTTATGACATTATCCTCAGAAGGGCAAATTGGAATTAAACCAGTGGTCAAGTGACAATTTACACCACCAGCCATGTAACAAATGTTCACATGAAATCAACACATTCTGCTCTTTCATTTATAGTTGACAAATGTGTGTAAAATACTAAACTTTTTGTTTTAAACCAATCAAATTCAAAAGTACAAAATAAACTGAGGGATTAAATGGACTAAATTCAGCACCTTGGACAGCGTCTACAGAGAATCCCACTTCAAGATTGCCTTTAAGACCCACCATCCAAATCAATTCCATTTAGAACACATTAGGCTCAGCTGTTATTAAAATAAAGGACAGGAGATCGTAAGAAAGCCCAATCATTTCCCAACGTGAACAAAGATAAGCTTCCTGCTCATCTTACATATTCACAAACGCCAGTTTTCATTCGGCCCGTTATGAGGATCCAGCAACTCCTTCAAACACGACACCCTCGCGCTGGTTCGCGTCAGTGTTTGTCGGTGGATGTTGCGGTGGAGCGGGGAGAACGATCACGCAGCGGCTCAATGAGGGCTTTACCCTGAGCGGGATAGAGGAGCCACAATTATCCCGCTCAAATTCCTCCTGTGCCCTTAGCATTTTCCTCTTCTTCATCTTGCTTTTGTGAAAGTGGTAGGTGGTCAGTGAGATTAATATAATCCCTATAATGACCAACCCCAGCACCAGAAGAGCAACGGTGGACGAGAAAGGCTGGAGCACGTGCTGAACTTTCTCCGCGCGCGTTCTGTTAGTCTCGGATGCCCCGTTAAAAGCGCCCCACATAATCTCAGATGCCTTCATTATTCACAATCCGTGAATTCAGGTTTACAATTCCACGAGAACTGCTTTTAAATATCCAGATTTATTTCAATTAGCCATCTCTTATGACAACCCTTAAAAGGAGAAAAATATGTTTCAAAACTTAAAAGACGATCAACGTAAATAATTGTCTTAAATGTTATTTACTGACTTCCTAGACAACAATAATTGCTTTTGGAATATAAAGAATGTTAATTAAATGTCTTATCCGTACCTGATGTAACAGCCCAGTCGCGTTCCCTGAATTGGTGTGGGAAAAGGTGTTGGTTAAGACGACTTCCCACAGATCTCTGACGTAACTTGTATTCATTACGCATTCTGCGAGCCTTCTCCGCTACAACGTTGTAAAAACCTTTCGTGGAAAGGTTTACGTTTTATGGTACGTACGTAATAAAACAAATGTCTTTTTATAACGAAATAAATAAATCACAACTTTGCAAAAATGTCGTCTTGACGTAAGTACATTCCCTTGGGCCGTTTTCGTAACATCCTAGTTCAGCATATGTCGTGGTTTTTGTCAGGCACGTTTCAAAGTAAAGTGGTTACCAATAACATAAATCAGCATTTGTGAGAGAAAGATAGAGATCAAATATTAACTACTAATACAATTTGTCGTGAGGGGTAAAGCGTCTTACCTCAGAAAGTGGTTAGACTCCCTGCGCGCGCTGCTCCAATCAGGTAAAGTTAACTCGTGCGCACGACAAAAAAAAAAAAAAAAAAAAAAAAAAAAAAAAAAAAAAAAAGTAGCCCATCTTCCATGCACGATGAAAAACTAGGAACAATCATAGTTAAGTGTCTGGCAGTTGTGGTAAAATGACTTACATTTGTCATATTTGTTTAATTCAGACGCGTAATCAGCAGCCCAAAAGAGTGTTCTCATATTCACTATCCAGTTCGTGGTCCCCTACTATTTTTCGCCACTTATTTTTAATGACGCACGAGGACTGCTCACTCGGCCAAATAAACCCCATGAGAAGGAACATTTGGAGCACCAACGGCTAGTGAATCAATGAAGTGCTCCAGTAAACACTTAACAGAGGGATCGCGTGGACTTGAATTTAAATGAGACAACAGCCAACTATAACAAATCCCCAGAAAGATACAGCTAGAGAGATGGTGCTGTCCGGTGCTGAAAACATAAATTTACCATTTTGAATAGATGATATCAAAGTAAATTCCTTTATGGTTTTAAACTATCAGACAATGTTTTTTTTAAGCAGTTGCATTGTGCCACATCTGCACAGTCCCCAACACAGACTGCACAAAGAAAATAGGAAAAAAGAGACACTTACTTGTCCTTGAAGAGTTAATTCAAATCACCTGGCGGCACACCAATACATATTTAAAATAATAATTATTAAACCATGGTTTTTGTCTGAAAACTCGATTCTGATACTCGAGCCGTGGATTATCCCTAATAAGCGATTCAACCACAAGCAATGACCGAATCAGAATACAGTATAAGATGTGAACCCATTCACCCCAGCAACAAAAAAAAATTACAATTTAAATCACATAATCCTCATAATTCACAACAATGCTGTCACCACGGGGAAATAAAAAGCTATGATCCAGGGAGTAGAAGAGGTAAATAGCACATTGGGCATCTCATTAATTCAGATTGTGGATCATAATGTTCTACAATGTTACAAACTACAGCATATGGAGAGGCACTCTCAAATGCATCCACCAGATCAGAGGCACCAGTTGAGATAAATCTCTGCTTTTCTGTCGCTAACAACAACAAGGTACATCGCATCCTCTCCCAAAAGGCACTCTTAATAACCAGCTCTGGAACAGAATAGCCACTTAAACATCAAGCAACAGACATCAACTAGCTTTGAACCACTTGGCAGCTTCGTCTTAATCTTTGAGATGTATTAAATATTTCTCAAATCTGCTTCCATTAGCCTGAAAAGAAGAGTTCATCCAAAATCCAACGTTCCAAACCTGCATGACTTCCTTTCTTCTGTGGAACACATTTTGGTACTTTTCAGTGAAAATAATTTAAATTTCAGTCTGGTTCTTACACAAAGCTTTTTACAAGTCTGGTTCTTACACGAAGCTTACACAAAGAATACTCAAGGTGTATGGACTACTATTATAATGGCTTTAATGGTGCCTTTTGTCATTATGCACTTTTATTGCATGAAACTGCTAGAAGAAAGTCATATAGATTCAGAGAGAGATAGATTCGTGAGAGAGAGAGTGAGAGAGAGTGAGAGTGAGAGAGAGAGAGAGTATAAATGTTGAAATAACCTTTCTTTGTTGAATTTGTATTATCATTAACATGTGCATGAAGCTCTGGGTGCACACTGCTACAGAGAAATGTCTGAAGTGCTACACACTCCTCAGTGCTGAAACAGTCATTAGAGGGGAGAAATAGCACCGAGGGAAATAGCTTTCCAGGCAGGATGAAGGCGCCTAATAAACTCACATCTGTGATGGATGACTACACCCACAAACCCAGAACACAAAAAGATTCTATGCAACCCAGTCATACACAAACATAATACATCAAGCTGCATGCCTGTCACATCCACCACAAACACTACGAGTACTGCCTGCCTGCAGTGGTTCGGGAAAGGTGATAAGTGATAAGAATCAAAGAATGATAAACAAGTCATCTCTGAACTACAGAGAGAGTCAAAACATTAAACAAGCGCACTGCGAGAAGAGTCACTCCTATCATCTAGTACACTTTAATGTGATATATTGGATAGCACAAGTTTGACAAAACAATGACAAAATTCATATTTGGAAGATATATGCCTCCACCACCAACACGGATCAATAATTTCTAATCATTCTGCACTTCAGCTTCTCAGATTTTCTGTCCAATTAAATGCGCTCTAGAATCTTAAGCATCTTTATATTCCTTATAACAAGCATTTACAGAAATACATTATTTCTTAATATTATTGTTGTATAAAAATGTACTAGAATATATTATTGTATAATATACACTCACCTAAAGGATTATTAGGAACACCTGTTCAATTTCTCATTAATGCAATTATTTAATCAACCAATCACATGGCAGTTGCTTCAATGCATTTAGGGGTGTGGTCTTGGTCAAGACAATCTCCTGAACTCCAAACTGAATGTCAGAATGGGAAAGAAAGATGATTTAAGCAATTTTGAGCGTGGCATGGTTGTTGGTGCCAGACAGGCCGGTCTGAGTATTTCACAATCTGCTCAGTTACTGGGATTTTCACGCACAACCATTTCTAGGGTTTACAAAGAATGGTGTGAAAAGGGAAAAACATCCAGTATGCGGCAGTCCTGTGGGCGAAAATGCCTTGTTAATGCTAGAGGTCAGAGGAGAATGGGCCGACTGATTCAAGCTGATAGAAGAGCAACTTTGACTGAAATAACCACTCGTTACAACCGAGGTATGCGGCAAAGCATTTGTGAAGCCACAACACGCACAACCTTGAGGCGGATGGGCTACAACAGCAGAAGACCCCACCGGGTACCACTCATCTCCACTACAAATAGGAAAAAGAGGCTACAATTTGCAAGCGCTCACAAAAATTGGACAGTTGAAGACTGGAAAAATGTTGCCTGGTCTGATGAGTCTACCATCTGAATGTCATAATTTGGCGTAAAGAGAATGAGAACATGGATCCATCATGCCTTGTTACCACTGTGCAGGCTGGTGGTGGTGTAATGGTGTGGGGGATGTTTTCTTGGCACACTTTAGGCCCCTTAGTGGCAATTGGGCATCGTTTAAATGTCACGGCCTACCTGAGCATTGTTTCTGACCATCTCCATCCCTTTATGGCCACCATGTACCCATCCTCTGATGGCTACTTCCAGCAGGATAATGCACCATGTCACAAAGCTCGAATCATTTCAAATTGGTTTCTTGAACATGACAATGAGTTCACTGTACTAAAATGGCCCCCACAGTCACCAGATCTCAACCCAATAGAGCATCTTTGGGATGTGGTGGAACGGGAGCTTCGTGCCCTGGATGTGCATCCCACAAATCTCCATCAACTGCAAGATGCTATCCTATCAATATGGGCCAACATTTCTAAAGAATGCTTTCAGCACCTTGTTGAATCAATGCCACGTAGAATTAAGGCAGTTCTGAAGGCGAAAGGGGGTCAAACACAGTATTAGTGTGGTGTTCCTAATAATCCTTTAGGTGAGTGTATATATATTATAAAAATACATTATTTTTGACATTAGTATTTTGCAATACGTTTAAAAAAAGGAAAAACGATAAAAAGTCGACAGCGTCATGTAAGCAAACTCAATCCCTCACGGAGCAATGATTAACTTTAGATTTTTATTTCCAACCTATTATTTTCTATCCTGCTAATAATCTTTCCATTGTGCTAAGAAGTGATAATTAAAAGCAATGTTCACCCAAAAATTGTCATCATTTACTCACACTCAAGTTATTCAAAACCTTTATGAGTTTCTTTCTTCTGTTGAACACAATTTTACAGTAACCAAACAGTTGACATTAGCCTTTGACTTTCCATAGTAGGAAAAAAACAACAACTATGGAAGTCAATGGCTTCTGTCAACTGTCTGGTTACCAACATTCTTTAGAATATCTTTTGTGTTCTCATACAGGTTTGGAACAACTTGAGGGTGAGAAAGCAATGACAACATTTTTGGGGGAACTATACCTTAAATAAATTATGTGAACTTGACCAGAACATATTTCTGAAAGTTTGGAACCCCTTTTTATAGAAATATGTCCTTAAACTACAACTCAAGTATATTCACTGTGGAACTGTATAGCAGGAGTGACTCAGGACACCTATGTTAAACAGTGGCTATATAACAGTGATTGTGGAAAACTGGCTGCCAAATCAGAGTGGGCAAATAATTATATCTCCAGAGGATTTTAAGAAGCCATTAACGGATCTAAAAACAGGGTGAATAAGGTCACCATGGCACAATGCAAGGTTATGCTGGTGCTAAACTGTGGCTTTTTGTATAGTATAAACCCAATCCAATCTCCCTCTCGAAATGAGCCAGCTAAATGCAGACAAAAAGACTATTCAGAAAGATAGATCTGTGTTGAATAGGGGACAACAGCCACTAAACCAAAGTTTTCTTAGAGAATCCACCATTTCCAGCTGAAATGACTGAGAATAAATCACAGATTAAGTGACGGTTCAATGTGACAGGAAGGCAATATTCAAACCAGAAATAATGAGCAGTTTAACAGTAATAGGTTATAGATGGCACCGAGGACTTCACAGTGGTTCTCTATCAGGAGTGGCATCAGCTACGCCGCTTTTTTTGCTTCACTGCAAAAAAGGAGTTTTTAGGTAATTTGAGGCTGTCTGGCAAGACGCCACATGAGAATTCAATTCCTGTCTTGAGGAGGAGAGGATGTAAAGAAGGGATGAGGCAGGAACGGAATTTATAACCTGCACACTCACACAATAAATCACAAAGATATGTGCAGCACTGAATCTTAAAGTTTCCATCACAATCAGGAACATTTTTATTAGTAAAGGGGCATTCTTAATATTCAACATGCAATTACAATGAATAAGAAACTCTGAAGGGGAAGATGGGTATAGGAACCTTTTTTCCAAAGGAACTAGCTGCGACTGCCCAATAAATGTAACACAAGCTCCTCGTCTTCGGCCAGCGACAGGCCAGTGTCCAGAGGAGCTGCTGTGGACTCCTTCCTGGGCTTCTTTCTGCCCACCTGTGTCTGTTGTACTTCAAAATCACCATCATCATCCTCACTGCTGTCGCTGCTGAAACTTCTCTTCCTGCCACCATGGTCTGATGAATCGCTGCAAAGACAAAGATAAAGAAAAAAAAGGTTTAATGTAAAGCTGTGAAAACAGAATAGAAGGGAAAGACCAGCTATATACTGTATACAGGGGAGAGTGGGGTAAGATGTGCCAGCAGTGTCACCCCCATTAATCTAGGAAAATGCACACATTTTAGTCACGTAACCCTATATTTACTGCTGCCTGTGATTTAGAGAGGCGCATGAAAAGTATTTTTAACCTACAATTGCTTTGGCATAATATTTTTCCACATTGTGTACAATGAGTTTTTCCTGAAAGTCTTTGTTATATACACTATCATTTAAAAGTTTGGGCTCAGTAATATTTTTAGATTATTATTTTAGATCATTATTTTTTGAAACTGTCTTGTGCTCACCAAGACTGTATTTATTTGATAAAAAAACAGTAAAAACAATAATATTTAAAAGAATTTAAAAGACCTGTTTTCTACATTTTTTAAATGTAATTTATTCCTGCGATGGCAAAGTGGAGTTTATTTTTTAATTCTTTATTTTGTAGATTAAATTGTTTTTAAATTTCAGCAGCCATTACTTCTTTCTTCCGTGTCACATGGTCCTTCAGAAAACAAAGGATCATCACAAATCATCTGATTTTGTGCTCAAGAAACAATTTTATTACCTATGTTATTTAACATTAATATTTTTATTATGAAATGTTAAAACTAGTTGTGCTGCTTAATATTTTTGTGGAAACTGCGCTAATTTTTTTCAGGATTCTTTAAAGAATGGAAAGTTCAAAGAACAGCATTTATTTGAAAAAGAAATCTTTATAACATTATAGATGTCTTTATTGTTTAACAATTGAATGCCTCCCTGCTGAATAAAAAGTATTAATTTTTGAAGAATTTTATTTAAAAAAAAACCTACTGACCCCAAAAAAGTTCAAGAGAAAAGTAAAAACTAAAAACCTTTTAAGAACCTACCTTGACATTTTGTTTTTAAATAATTTTTAAAAAATGTTTAAAAATTGTTTCACTACATTAAAATATTCTGAATATCAAATGTTGCTTAGTTGGTTTATGGATTTCTTTAAAAAGGGTACAGAATTATTGAAATGACCATCAACGAATGTTCATTCTTTTAATTAAAAACGCCTTGCTTTAAAAAATGCTTCTTTTTGAGGAGTCTAATTGTAATGGCTTTAACTTCAAGATGCGGTCTTTTAATTTCAGTTTATAGGAGACATTATATTTGCTTTATATTTTGTTTTACCTCCATCTCCTACTTGCAAAAACAAAAGATCCTGTGATGTGCTACTCTTAATTAATCTTTTAGGACAGCCTGATGCGCCACAGTGATTGTAAAAGCAATAATTTGAGATGCATCTGGGAGGCGTTGACAATTCCAACCATTAACATGCATCTAGAGGTAAAGGGCTTTTTCAATGTACTGGCTCATGTGGGTGACCTTGATAGCCAATGCAGACAATTCCCAACTTAATTAAATGAGTTAAGGCTAGAATGATGCACTCATGCACATCCAGGTCAACGAATATTATTAAAGTCCTGTCAAGAGACCTTGAGGTGTGAAAAGCAGTCCTCTGGTCTGATTTATAGCAAGAACCAAAAATTCATCTATTTTGCAAAGGAAATGTTATTGGACTTTCACTAGAGCGGCACAAAAAAATGATTAAAAGATCATGATTCAAACATCCATGCGATCTTATTTTTAAATGACAATGATTCTACTATGTCTAATAAACCTTTGACAAAATTACACCGGAACATTAAAATCTGACTCAGGAAAGCAGTTATCGTGAGCCGCATTCGGGCGGGCTAAAAGCTGGCGTGATCGGGCCTCGTCGGGGCTAACATCTAGGTTTTTTTGGCCCGCCGAATACCTTGGTCCAAAGCGGGCCATGCAGCTCGGGCTTGAGGAGTGGTTACGAAAACACAGGCGGAGCTTATCTGAGTCTTGAGACGTCAGCGCCGCAGATGATTTCATATACAAGCTAACATGTTTGCGTATTTGTGCCCGAGTTATGATCTAGTAGGGATCTCATCTAAAGTTGGTTCTGCACAGCTTTTCTACATAATTAAACCATGAAGGATGACAGATCAGCACAGAATTTAATTAAGTTAGAGGGTCTTAAATGGTCCTAACTTAATTACATGAGTTAAGACTTAAGAATTGTGCACTCCTGTATATCCAGGACAACTAATATCATTAAAGGCCTATCCAGAGACCTGGAGGTGGGGAAATCTATGCTCTGGTCTATAGCTGTCAGGGTTGTATCTAGCACACATCATTAAGCTGTTAAGGGCTTCTGGTCTTACAAAGTTTTAAATCACAGGCTATGTCCTGCCAGCTCAATGACTCAGGATTAGGGATGTGCAAAATTATGTCTTCAAAATCAACTAGCTAAATAAAGCACCTCTGGTATATATATATATAAAAAGCAATTATACAAAGAGTACACTATTGGTTTTTAAATATTTCTATCTTCAAACTCTATTTAATAATTATGTAAACATTTTCATAATTCATCAACAGTAGATACCGTATATACTCGAATATAAGACGACCCTGAATATAAGACGACCCCCCCATTTTCCAGACTTATTTTTGAAGAAAAATAGATTTTTGTGGAAAAAATCTGGTTTTCAACAGAAAATAATTTTGAGAGCAAATTTCCAAGGCGTTGTTCCAAATGCCTCGCATCACCTGTGCCTTGTGTAGAGGCCCGCTCGTCGGCGGAGACCGGCACATATGCGGTTCCTGATTGGCCATGACTGCGGCTGCCCTGAGTGCGACGGGATGGATTTAACCCTGCGGGGTCGTCTGGCCGTTTTTGACGACGATCCGGCTCCCGCTCTCTCTCTCTCTCTGCTCGAGCCGCGCAAGAAAAAGCGCCGTTCAGAGAGGATGCCAGAGCGGACGGAGACAAGCGAGCAGAGACCCCCCCCCCCAAATGTAGGCGCGCGCTCATAATGAAAGCGACGCGCTCGTTTTTTCCAAGCGCGTCCGGGCCGCATCGAGATCCTCGGCGCTCTCGTCAGTCGACGGCGCGGGAGAAAAAGGCTATCAATCGATTCCTCCACGCGAATATAAGATGACCCTGAATATAAGACGACCCCCCATTTTTCAGCCTATTTTTAGGACAAAAACCTCGTCTTATATTCGGGTATATACGGTAATTTGCAATCGTCAATCTGTCAATCTCATTCCAGTTCAACCAATAGCATGAGTTTGGTGCGTGGCTACGGTTTCAGGCGGAGCCAGAGGGTGTTTAGCCGTTGTGGGACCATGGCTGATGCGTTACATGGGGTTGAGACATTCAATTTGGTTACAGAAGTTTAGACCTTCAAAGATAAAACAGGCCATGAACACATCAAAGCGAACAGGGCATAGCGATGCAACGCGCTACAATGGACACTTCAATGTCATACAGCATCATCATGCACCCATTAAGAAAGACAAATGTTCTAGTTTATATAGTTTACTTAGATGTGTCCAATGTAGAACGCCTCAAACAGTTGTGGCGCATAATATCAAAAAATGCCCGGTGCAGATACATTGGATGGGTTTATTATAAGCGAGACACTCGTGTTCGCTCTAGAGAGTGTTAGTCTTACTTATGACACATAGCAACACCGCTAAAAGTATCCCTAAAATGTTGGACCGTTTATTGAAAGTATCCGTAAGAGCTGCACCTGCAATGTTTGAGTTGGTGGAGGGTTTACGCGCGAAAGGAGTGCAACTAGTGTCGAGAAACTAAATGTTACCTTTAAAACCTCTTCAAATTATAGTTAAAACTTTTGTTATGCCATTTAAAATTTTTCTGAAAAAAAAACCAACATTTTAGGGTTAGGGTTAGGGTTAGGGGGGGTATCTGTCAAGACAGCAAAGCAGGAAGACAGGAAATGCAACAGGAAAGAGCTCGGGGTTAGTGATGCCTCTGGCTCCAATCCCGAACAACAGCCTTCGATATGACGGAAGAGAAAGTGGTTGAGTGAGCCAAAGGAAGAGGAAGAGGAAGAGGAAGAGAGAGATTTATCAGATTTACAGCGCCGGAGCCTCTCTTGCATTCGGTAAGTGTAGCCATGCAGTAAACACCCCGCACCAAGTCATTAATCAGAACCACTGCTCCTGTCTATGCCGTATCACCTGCACCGCTACACCAAGAGTGTTTGTGTGTGTCGGCGAGCGTCCTAATGTGCGTACATGAATGACAGAAAAACAGAGACATAAAGGTGCAGGCCGACAGTTGGAAAGATCAACGCCAAAGGAGAACAGAGGACGTGATCAGGCTTTACAAGAGAGACAAAAAGCGAGTGTTAGAAACAAAGGGCGAGAGCGCCAAAAAAATACATAACGTATGGTCCTACCTCTCACTTTAAATCTGGATGTAATTATGCATTTTATAGATTATCTACAGACAACTAAAGGATTACTGCTTAATGCTGCCATGGGGAAAATATATCATCATGATTTATTTTCCCCTGTAGAGGGCTTCCTCCTCTGAGAGGCAATTCTGCAGCGGACCTCAGTACAAAAAGAACACCAGATCAGCTTGCCTGAGCCTAATCGAACGCTACAAACTCAATACAAGCAGAGAGAGCTGAGAAAGCCGAGGCGGTAATTAAGTATCAGAAGAATCAATTCCTCATTTCGGAATAATTACGGCCTCGTGATGTGGTGTCAGACTGATTGGCTTGATTTACCAGTGTAATGGTTTTTCCACTAACACAAAGCACCGCGTACCCTTCGCAATACAATGATGATGGGAAAATATGATACTTGGTTCCACTCTCAAATATAGGGATTCAATTTGAAGCTGTACACAATTAGAAACTTCATATTTTAGAGGATCAATATCAGTTAGGCCATGTCCTGTGCCTTTTTAGTGCTCCTAGCTTTTCACAAAAAACTCAATCGGCTTTCATTGAGATGAATTTCAGAGCTTTAAAATGCAGCACGACATTTGAAAATGATGAAAGTCATTCATGTTGTTCACAAATGCTTCATTCTTACCCATCTTCCTTGGAGGAGGACTCCGATTCACACACTTTGTCAGGGTCAGGAAGCGTGCTGGGATCAAATTCTTCATCAGCACCTGACAGGTACGCTACCACCTCTTCATCCTCATCCTCATCATCGTCATCAGGAGCAGCAGGAGCAGCTGCTTTGTTTTTCTCCTGTGTAACAGAGGGAATATGTACATTTCATATTGTTTTTTTCAGATTTATACTTGTAATATACCAGATAATAAGTATAAATACAAAGAATATGATATCTTTTGCAATTAATATTTTCTTTCCCATTCACACTTTTGGGATTTAGCCTGATTACCCCTGTGATTTAATTTTAGAAGTCAGTGCTTAATATAGGTTTAATCAGGGTCAAAAATGTTTTGTGATCCCATTTGTAGTCAAAAATGCATGTTGCCATATTGCATTTTTAGTGTAAAAACTGATGCGCCCCGATGTACGCTGATGGATAGCCAACTCACCTATAAAATTTTTTACAAAATTGTAAAAAAAAAAAAAAAAAAAAAAAACCCTCATAAAGCAGCACATCAGTCAAAAAAAAAGTGAAAAAAATTGTACTTTTAGAGGTAAAACAGCATCTCATTGGAGCATTACATTAAAGGGACAATTTATCTACCCCTAAAAGGTGCATATTAGTACCTTAGAGAATAGACTACTATGGTAGGTACATTTAGAGATAAGTTACAAAGTTGTCCCTTTAACTTAAGGGTATTGTCCCAGTGACAAGCTGTTGTCCCACTAAAGGTAGAATTTTTGCACATATTTTCTGAGTGTATTCGAGTCCAGCTGAGCAACTGCCTTTGAGATGAAGGCTAATGCTAATGGATAGATCTCTCCAGGTATTCTAGACCTTCTTGTGGCCATTGGCAGTACTTCTCATCCTCTTCAAGTGACACCTCTCACTAAATATGTCCACTCTTTGATCATTTAGAACCAAATAGTGTCCATTTTTTTCAGTGGTAGCGGTGAAGGAATCAATTCCAGCTCGGTCTCTGTTTTTTTAAATTTCCAAGATGCTAACAAATCTGACCCTGTGCCGGCAACAACCAGGTTTATTTTCCCACTGGCCTGCTCCACCTTCAGACTGACTTTTTGTGCCCTCAGACAAGCTTCTTAAACCTGGTACGGTTTGTCTGACCCTGTGTTAGATATAGATATATACCTAGATTGGTAGAAAATTAATTTTCTGCATCAATCTTGCATTGTAAAATGAAGCATACAAATTGAACTGTGGTTGGTCACTTCACACATCACATCAGACAATGTCTTCCTGTCCAAGTTGGGTGGCACTTTGACTGAATAATCTACAATGCAGACCAGCCTTTTGCTGTCAAAGTTTTGGTTACAAGGGACTGTGTATATCTGTGCATGGACCTGATAAGGGGTCTGTTCAGGTACAGGATACTGAGCATTCAGCAGTGTTTCTGCCTGTGCTGTAATCTAATCATGCTTTGTAAGACCCATTTGAATTCTGCTGACAGACCTGCGCTTTGAACAGACGAGTGTATGTGCACTGAATAACGCCAGAGTATGAGAACAGCCAAAAATGGCTGTTAGTATAAAACTCTCTGGAATAAAGCAAGAACTTCAAACAAAACTAGAGCAGACAAAAAGAAAAGGAAAATTAAAATATACATTATTGTCTCAACAGACATTTACGTCGATAGTCAGGCGTTATAATTTATTTGCTTTTGGTGTACTGTGGAGTGGGTAAAACTGTTTTTAATGGCAGGCTAGCAGTTACCGTTGACTCGCGCTAGCCTAGCACCAGCGAACTATGCAACTGGAAGGACTGGATGAAATTTTTTGAAAACTGTCTCCACTGATAAATAACACCCAGGCTAACTTGGAAATGAGGTCCGATGTCCAAAATCCTGAACCACCCCTTTAAGAGTATTTTTAATCAAATAAATGCAGCCTTGGTGAGCAGAAGAATTTCAAAAACATAAAAAAATCTTACAGACCCCAAACTTTTGAATGGTAGGCTATATATAAGCTGTAAATAGTGGATTCAGGCATTACATTAATGCTACAAAAATATAATTCTGAATGATAAAAACATTATTTAAATTTACGTCATATTTATTATTTAATACAAGAGGGATTTCTGGGATGCTGGTTAGATAGATGCTGTCAGAAACATTTTAATATCCAATATTGGCTGGAACATATATTATATAGCCTAAGTCAGTATGTATATATATATATATATATATATATATATATATATATATATATATATATATATATATATATATATATATATTTATATATTTATTTATTTATTTATATATATATAAAAAGATGACATCAGTATATACTGTGTATCTCTAAAATAAATAATATATTCACTACATACATTTCCATGATTTAAAAAAAAAGTATTTAAAAATGTGCTCTCTGGAAAAAAAGATATTTTGGAAAGGTAAAACTGAGAATTTTGAAGAGAAGTTTTCAGTAAACAGATGGTGTGATATTAATGAATATATCTGTGATGACTGCCACCGATTGTACAACAAGACTTTGAAAGGTACATCTATTTCCTCAAACTGACAGGAAATGAAGCAGCACTGCTATCTGTAACAGCATATGCTGTCAAAAGGGTGATTCAATAGCTCTCTAAATTAATCTGGACTACTCATAACGATGGACAGACCGACCACCAGTCAGGCTGTTAAATCGAAGGAATGAATGAATGCTAAAAGAGCGCTGAGATTCATTGTTAGGGAGGTGATGAATAGTCTCGAGTTCTTGGACAGTCCACTGCATTGATCAGATGACAAACGAGAGGAGAGCAGCAGCTGCATTTCCATATGGATGCGCAGAGCTCAATCCCCCAGCGAGGACAGGCAGAGAGAGATGGGACACATGACAGCTGCCAGCCTATGAATTATGGGCTGTCTGTGGGAGTGAAAGGCCAGAGACTGAGGGGAATCTCTCCCCTCTGACTCCCTGTGACAGGAATTCCTCATTCATTCCTCAAATCAGAAACCAATTTAGGAGCCTTTGAAATCATCAAAATTGCTTTAAAACCTTAATTCAACCTTAATACACAACCAGCACTCATCATTAATATCTAACTAGACGAGATGACTTAGGGATCCGGTTGACATGATTTCCATTACACGAAAGTAGATGTTAAAACTTCATGCTGATTTGTACTCGGCTTTCGCCAAGATAAGCACAAACGAAGACGTAGATTTACAGTAACCTATGCTTCTCCATCCATTTACGCTTCTTTCTATATGGTGATGTGAATCTCCTTCTGTCCGGCGTTAACGGCTGCAGTGTACTTGGCGCGGCAGCACACACACCGGCTGCAACTACAGTGTGGTCTCCCTAGTGGACCAGCACGACAACCGTCTGGATTGAGTCGAGTAGGGGACATCTCTAGGGTCTTCAAGTGGGCACCTTCCGTCCTCGGTGTGTCGTCGACTAGCCCACGACACCTCAAGAGGGCTCGACAGTGACTCTGGCGTCCCAGAGTCACCCCCCTCCGTCCCCCACTCAACTCAGCCCAGCTTACTGACATTTACATCCCTCCTGCTGCTGAGGTTGCTCCTTCCTCGTAGTTCACGTGACCTAACCACAATCTCACTATCCGCAACCCAACCATACGTGCCAACCTGTTTGACTAAGGCTGTCGAGCCCCACTGTCTTCGTTAAAGCAACGGTTCCGTATGGCATACTACCTACCGCAAAACACAATATCTGCCCAAACACCAACCCTAATTCACGCAATATACACAGGAACATAATAACAGTAATTACTATGCAAACTATACAAATAAACCAACAGACTCCTCGAGTTTTTCAAGAATTCTACGAAACCGTAGCATGGCGGCCTGTACACAGCCAGCTAGAATCTTTCCGTCTCAACCACAGCCAGTTGCTGCTCCTTTCTGCTGCTTCAGATAAGTTCTTTACTGTGCGACGCAACTCTTGGCCGCTGAATCCGACGTCTCTGAGGAACCGGGTTGTAGAGTGTGCCACAAAACCTCGACAACCCACTTCCACTACTCTCCATCCTCGCTGTTCTGCTTCAGTGGCCAGATGAGCATACTGCAGTTTCTTCCTCTCATTTGCCTCATCTACAGCATCCTCCCATGGCACTGTTAACTCTATCAGTTGAACAATGCGTGCTGATCCAGACCACAAAACAATATCTGGGCGTAGGTTAGTGGTGGCAATCTCAGGTGGAAAAATAAGCTGTTGATCAATATCAGCCAGCATTTTCCAGTCCCTAGCAGCTTCCAGTTGTCCTGGGCGAGAATTGGTTTTAGCACCTTTTCTTGGTGGTTGCTCGCCTGGGCGGAGGAATATTGTCTTCTGCGTGTAATGTTTTGCTAGAACAGGCGGCAACTTATTGGTCATGTTACGCTTGCCTTCCAATGCTAAAGCCAAACATCGCAGTACTTGGTCATGGCGCCAAGTAAACCGACCCTGGCTAAGAGCCACCTTACATCCTGTCAAAATGTGCCTTAATGTGGCAGGTGATGAACACAAAGGACAAGAGGGATCCTCTCCTACCCAGAGGTTTAGGTTCTGCGGTGATAGGAGAACATCATATGAAGAGTTTGGTTCCAAAACGCGATAAACGCCATTTTTAAAAAAAATTAGTTACTGCAAAAATCAGTATTGTATCTGGTTGGTATTGAAAAGTCAATGTTTAATTTTAAGTAAAATGCGATATCCGCCGTTTTATTCTGTCATGTTTTCTCCCTTTCTTTCCAAACCGCGACAAACGCCAGTCTCCTTCCTCTGCAGAACGCGATATATCCGCTCTCAACCAATCACAACGCACCATTCCACGCAATGTAAACAGTAACGGCAGCGCCTTAAATACACTCGGCTTCCTAGTTTTTCTTATCTATTTTGTACTTTTCGATCAACAAACAAACAAAAAAATGAATAATTTTGACGGCATTGATGAACCTGTGGTTGTTTCTGCGGTGGGTAAGAAACGTAAGGCATCGAAATCGAATCATTTACTTGAGGAGATTAAGAAGATGAGGCACTCGGGAGGAGGAAAAATGTTTTCAATCTTCTTTACAGTTCTTAATAAAAATATTATACTAATAAACTTACGTTGTTTTGTATTTTCAACAGTTTCAATATGAATTTTTTTTTTTTATATTGATTCAATGGATTAATTGCATTTTGAATTTGAAAAAAAAAAATGGATTTATTGCATTTTGGGAAAAAAAACGATCCGTTTTTATAATAAATCTTTGAATTATCTTTAATTTTTTTATCTTTAATCTTTAATATTTTTTGTTATTATGACCTACAAATGCTATGTGAAAGTTTGAAACAGAAAATAGTGCTTTTTATTTTTCCACTTTCTTGGTAAAGAAAACACATTTTTACTCAAATGAATCTAAATGGATTTATTGCGTTTTGGAACCAAACTCTTCATATGTTGACCTAATAAAGAAACTGATCCTCCTCTCTTCCATTGAAAAGGTCTTGCCAGCCTATCTTGCGTTGTTCCACACTCTCCCATCTCATCCACTCTCCCTGCTTGGCCTGGGAAATGGCCTTTATACCCCTCATCCTCTCCTCCTGCTTTCGCACCTCGTTGACTACCAGCTTCCTCCTTTGAGCTGGACCTGCCTTGTGCCATTTAGAAGGAGCTAAACTGAGCCCAAAACCCCCTCTTCCATGCTGTACCTGTCCCACGATATCACCAATTTGAAGGGCAGCCTTTGCCTCTACCACAGATTTCTTTGCTGACCACTTTCTACCAGTTTTTAACACAGGGGCTGGCTCCCTTATACATTTGTCGCGTGACTCTACTAAGTCTGACCTTGGCACACAAACTCCTCGGTTAAAGCAGAGACTGGGAGCTGCAATACTCCTTTACTATAAAGTCCCACTCCGCTGAGGCAGCGTGGAACTCCCAACCATTTCCTGATGTATGAACTTATTAACGCTTCCAGCTTATCCACTGTTGTCAAAGAAATCTCGTACACAGTCAGTGGCCACAGCAACCTCGGTAGTAGACCAAACTGAAAACATACCTCTTTTTGCTGTTTGTTCGCTTCCCTCCGAGCTGCTTTCTCCTTCAGTCTTTTTTCCTGTTCAAAAAAAGAGATAAAAGAAACAGACTTAATAAAAAGCTGCACTATACTCAGATTTGGTCATGGCACAATATCATAAACATGTCAAACAGCCAGAGGTGGAGATTATTACATACGACTCAATTTAACTTTAGTGCTCTGCATTTCTTTTGGAGAGAGATTGAAGAGGACTTGATGTTTGTCTTGTGTCACTTTCTAATATGAAGGGTGACTGGACTGTCAGACACAACTATACACATTACTAGTGACTCGCAGATGTCTGGGAGACGGGAAATATTAAGAGGTTGAGGGTTGAATGGAAATCCAAAAACTGAGGGTGTAATGAAACCAATGTCAAGTGCATTTCATTGGCTTTTCATTACTTTCGAAATGTCAAATGATGCTAAATGTGGAAACATATCAATTGGTTCACTTGGATACATCATTGAACAAATATCAGTGCCACAGCATTAAAGTCAGATACAGCGGTAGTTTGCCATTAAATATGTCTAAATGTTTTGTATAAAATATTAAACTAATACTTTTTAAAGACAGATATCATTAGTAAGATCACTTTAATCAAAACATTTAAAATAATTTCACTACTGGTTTGAGCAGATATTATAATTTTTTGCCATGTTCCAGGGTACGCTTTTGTGGTAAATTGAGGTAATTTATTAAGAATAAATATTGTTTTAATTCAAAATTATTTACTAGGATTTACCCATGTACTCAAATTAATTTTCCAACCAGTCAGCCTTTGGTATTTTCTCTTATGTTTCCTATGGTATATTTTATTAATAATACAAGTTAAATGATGAAATACATATATAATAATAACAATAATAATAATAATATAGCTGCAAGCAGCAATTATCGGGGCCAAGCACAAAAAGGAACAATGTGATGTAAGCAATAAGCAGCTAAAGATGTTTTTAGATGATTTTAATCAAAATGGCTGAAAAAAAAAAAATTCACAAATACAATCACTGTAATATGATTAAATGGCTTATCACTTGATCAATAGGTGGCGCTGTTATCAAATTATTATGGTGTGGTCAGTGTTAGGTGACCAATATGCAAAGTTTGGACTCAATATGCCAAATAGTTACCGCCAAAGAATTAGTTTGGCATCATGCCAACAAATTTGTTGATGCGTTACTCGAGAACGGACTGGTCTATCGAAAAGCTTTTGATAACTTTTTGCCAACAAAGTTCGAAGATGATCTGAGCCAATTTTGGTGAAAATCAGACCAATGGTCTGTTCGAGCAAATATGCTATAATTGGTATCATTGTTCTCGGCATGACCCAAGGAATCTATCAAGTTTCTTTAAAATAGGCAAAATTAATAAAAAGTTATTAGCATTTTTGGAAATGTCTTAAAACTTTGAGTAAGCTCAGCTTTTTGGTTTATCAAAAAACCTTTGATAACTTATTGCCTACATGGTCTGAAGATGATCTCATTCGATTTTCATGAAAATCTGAGCACCTGTCTAGGAGTTTGAAAAAGTAGATTTTGGGAAAACGTTCATATGATGTTATATGATGCAATCGATTAGACTTGAGCCAATGAATCAGAGGAAAAGATTATTTTGTTTCTAGCCCTTACGGTTCAAAAGTTATTAGCATAAATGTAAGTAAAACTTTGGACAGTTGGTGGCGCTAGAGGGATTGAGTTAGAGACTCCAAATTTGCTGTGGTAAATGTTTGGACTGACCTCTATCAGTGAGCCAAATTTCACAACTTTTTACCATACGGTTCTATGGGCTGCCATAGACTCCCATGGCAGCAGCAGAAAAAGAAGCAGAAGACGACGACTAACGAATACATACACCACACCATTCGGTGCTTGGCCTCTAAATGTACAGAAAGGTGTAATTCATTTTCATAAACAGAAAATATCATGACTTTAATGACAGTGTCGTATAAGCTAACTCTCGTTTTGGTCGATCGGATCGCAAGTAGACGAGGGAGACACATTCCCTGGTGTTTTAATCCGTCTCTTTTGTCCACATTCGACCACTTTGGTCCTGATTTCTTCAAGGGGAAGGCCTTTGGGTAGGTAAAGGTATGGGCCTTTTCAGAACTTTCGATCTAATTGATGAAATAAGGTCACGCAATTTACATATGAATGCAACCGGAGACAATGAAAAACATACGGAGAGCAGCAGCTTTCGTATCTGCTATGATAGCTCCAAGAAACGCAGAGTGCGTGTTAGAATCAGGAATGATGAGAGAACATTGTGCTTGATACTTGGGTCCTCAGCCGACATATCCCGTCTGGCTAGTGCACTTACCATGTATGTATTAAATAAGTAGGTGGAGAGTGGGCGGTCTTTTGTGGCTGTGTGAAGGCATTTGACCTCATGAGCGTTTCCACCAAAACCGCAATCTGGTCTAATGCGTTTTCCACTACCTCTGGACTGGAAGTGGTCAAAAGTGGACAAGCTCATAACGTTTTAGACCCCGTTTACACCAGTATTTAGTGTCTTCCACTTGTGATCCAATCGACCAAAAAGCCTTAAAACCAGGTGTAAACAGGCTCTTAATTTCTCATTAATATATAAAAAAAGTTATATTTAATAAAGTTTAAGCATGAGCTTGACCAGAGCATACCTGAGAAAGCCATAAATAGTTCACTCTATAAATAGGTTACCATCCACCCACAGATCCACAAGGACACCGTGGTACTTTTTCATTACAAAAATATCTTAGGAGGTCTTAGGACTAAGCCTACCCTTAAAGTTAGACAAAGTTAGACTACCCTTAGAGTTGCTGACATGTCAAATATGCAGCAAAACCCATCAGCGTTTTAAAGGAACAGGAAAAAGTCTAGGCGTTATGTTAGTCTCTGAATCTAACAGGGCTCAGTTACAAATGCTATTCTGTTTGAGTAATAAAGACTCCATGAGAGAATATATATATATATATATATATATATAAAAAAAGTCATAGTGTCTGATTAATGAGCATGTGCACGTATCTGATGGATTACTGGGTAGCTGCCTCTCAAAGTCTATGACAGCACTCTGACTAAATAAATTAGAATGGTTAAGCTTTTCACAGGAACTTTCACAGACACACGACAATGTCTTCTGCGTTCTGCCTCCTATCTTTCAGAGAAAAAAAATAAAAGAGGAGTTTTTACTGTATGCCAGTCTTCATGTCAGAACTTGACAGCACTGGCAGGAGAAATTGGCAGGAGAGACAGGCACCAACATGTCTTTATTTTAGTATTTGCTTGACTGAGAAGTGAAAGACATAAAAATGTATTATCCTGGGTTAACATGAACAATAACATCTCTTTTAAAATATTCTGATATTTTAATATTCATGGCCAATTAAAGTCAGTGTAAGGGCCCTTTCACACCTACCTTGTTTGGTCCGGACTTTCGGACTTTTCAGTTTGGTCCGAATCAAAATTACAGGTGTGAAACCTCCCCCGGACCACGGTCCGGACCAAACAGATGAAATTTGGTCCGACGAAAAGAGGTAGTCTCGGTCCGGATCAAACTGAACAAAGGTTTGGTTCGTTTCTAGTGTGAAAGCATTTCTGTAGGTTCGGACTTTCAGACCTTTTACAGGAAGTTCTGGTGGTTCCCGCATAGCCGAAAAAACAGAAGGTGGCAGGAAAAATGAGCCGTGGTAGCACATGGGGAGAGGAGGAGACGAGGTGTTTAATTGAAGTATGGTCTGATGACATAATAAGAAGTCAACTTGCAGTCTTTTCCTCCTTTCCTGTTGGCGACGATAAAATGTTCGCACGACGAGGACATTCACTTGGCGAATTTGAACTAACCTTGTGTATAGTTGGTGCTGCAGGTAATTATGCCATAAAAATAACAATATAGTTGCAACGATATGCGTCTGTTCATTCATGTTGTCAAAGTTACCCGCCGAATTGACAACACGCTGACGTCAGACGCACGTCCATTTACAAAACCAATCAATGTCAAGATGCAGCCCACATAGATGATGACGACAGGACGCAAGGATGTCACGTAAAGTTCTTTAGTGCGGTCGCATAATTGCAGAGTGAAACCAAACCAAAACTTTCTGAAAGTATAAAATGTATCAAAACGTGAACTTTGGTTCGGACCTTGGTGCGGACTTTCAGGTGTGAAAACGCCCTAAAATGAGTTTGCAACACTTTTTAGTAACACAATTCCGAAATAGTATATTCGATGAGACAATTTGTAAAAAACAATTTATTTTATCTATTGGCAATACAACCTGACCAGATATTATAACATTATTTGGCTAAATAGCTGTTTGGCTACTGGGGAACATTGTTGTATCAGAGATTATGCAAAACGATGCCAATTTCACCAATTTCAATTGGTGCAATTCACCATGCTTTTTGTTTCAAAAACATTTGACATTATTTTACTTCCATATGTAACCGACTAACACAGCAAGCCTAACAATGTCCCTTTAGAGAATGGTTTATTCATTTTGGATTTAGGCTTCGCGCACATCCCTAGCGTGAAATAAGATGTAATGCCTTTTTTTTTTTTTTTTTGCCTTGTCATTTCAATGAATAAAACATTTAATCTCTGATTTTTGATGCTATATTTAAATAAAATTGCCTTTGCCATCGTGTAAAACCCAGCCATCAATTTAGTATTCCGTCATAGTGACTAAAACAAACAATTCACTCTGTCTCAGTGTATTACAGTTGTTTTACTAAAACTTTATATCAATGCCAATGGCGAGAGAATTTAGTTTTGCAGTGGACAAATCACCTTACTTTGCACGGGGGTAAAAATAAGTATCATAAGACACTTGAGTAAACGCTCGTGTGTTTTGTGTCTTAATCAACCTTTTCCATACACATATAAATTATAACTCGTACTCATCGTTCTGTCCATTTCAGCAAATGACGTTTTGTGAAGGCCTCTCCTGTTGCTTTAGTGCTTGTCAACACGCGCGTGCACCCCCTGCTGGTAAAGCTGACTACAGCAGATGGAGATTATGATCGGTAATCTACTGCTTTTCCTGCAGTTCCTGGATGTCGACGTTGAATTTACAGTCGAATTTGAACCACTGAATTTGTGGAAGCGAATTTTCAAGGCGAAATAAAATGGACCGAAATTTGCCTGTTGAATATTATAGGTTGTATTTTTAAACAGTTTGAAAATTTTGGAAGTGAAATATGAAAGGTGAATATGGATTATTGAAATTTTAATATTGAAAATGTGTTTGAAATGTTTTTAATTGAAATATTCACAGCTTAAAGGGATACTTCAGCTCTGGGAACATGAATGTGTATTTAATATTGGTCATTTATATAGTAGAAATGTGAAATTATTTTTGAATTTGGAGTTTTCTAGACTGAGAAAAGCCAGAAAATGTATTTTTGACTCATGTGTATGAAAGACAACAACTCCCAGAATGCACTTGGTTTGCTGCCCTTACGAGGCCACTCCCAAACCACGCCTACCGGTTACAGGCGGCAGTATCCGAAAAGTTTGATCCAACTAGGCTTGCTTTGTTACATCGTGACTCTATAAATCGTGAATTAGATACATTTCCATCGAAATGGTGTTAAGTTGCGTTGTACCGGGATGTACAAACAAAACCAGGAAAGGACAAGAAGTAAGTTTCCATCATTTTCCGATAAAACATTTAGAGCGATGTAAACAATGGCTGCGGGCTATCAACCACCCGAAGTTTGGCGAGGACACCGATATGGAAAACCTGAAAACCCGTAGGATTTGCAGTCGCCATTTCAAGCAGGAAGACTACGAAACGAATGTCCTTGGAATTAAGAGAACCACTCTGAAGGACACCGCAATCCCGTCGATATTCAGATTTCCAGATGACGAACAGCCTGGGCCTTCTGGTACTAAACGCATTCGCCTAGAGGTAAGACTCGCTAATACTCGACTCTATTTCTGATCACACAGTAGCCTACATATAGTGTTGTAGTTGTTAGCAGTAAAACAGGAAAGTTAGCAAAGTGACGTTAGATAGATAATTACATATTAGTTGACTGTTATCAAAGTAAAGCCACAGTTCTGTAAAACTGTGTTAGTCTATTTATGCTAACGTTACCACACAAGCAAGTTGCTGTATGTTTGGAGATGACTGCAGAAACAGATACATTTGCGAGATGAACCCCTGACGTAGTGCAGACTAGAACAAAATAGTGTTAATTAATGTAAGCTTAAAAATAAAATTGACACTTATGTCGGTCAGAAATCTCAATATGTATATGTTAGAGGTATTTCCTTTTTATTTGGGCAACGAAAAAACCTGCATTGTTTTCACTTCAGAATAACTTTAGTTTATTGAAATATTATGTAACGTTATTGAACTTGTCATTTCAGACTCCAATTGCGTCTGCTGCGTTAGTGTCGTTGGAAGAAGAAGAAAAAATCCTGCTGACCTCAACTCCGGTCAAATTTCCGGTCTCAGTCCAAGAACAATTTGTAAGTTTTTGAATAACCAACATACTTCACATCATATTCTTTCTAAATGAATTCTAAAGCAACTGTATGACTTTTTTTTTTTTAATCTTTTTTTTTTTAAAGTCACCATGCCTAAGTACACCTGGGGGCCTCAATACCACCATCAGCAGCATTGAAGCTTTAGGTGAAAATGATGAAAGCTGTCAACCTTCACCCTCACATCAACATCATCATCATCAGATGATGAAGGTGAAAAGGACTGGAATGAAAAGAAGATAATTGTCAATGAGTCAAGCCTCATGTCACTCTTCAAATTTTGCCAGATGTGCGGGAATACAATTTCGTCAAAGACTATTGTTGACGTTGGTGCACAGAGGAAGGTAGATTGGACATGTCTTGGGGGCCATACTGGGACCTGGAAATCTTCCCGTGATGTTAGGGGAATGCCAGAGGTGAACCGAAAGGCTTCTGCGAGACATGGAAAAGATGGCCCTGTTCAAACATACAGGTGAGAATAGGTGCCCTTGTACACTTATCTTTCAAAATCATAATGATAATGTTTTAATTTGTTGTATCCCTTCTCCCTTTCTCATTTTAATTGCCCACAGGCCCACTTGAAGTCTTTCATAGTGCACTTCTAAAATACCTCCCCAAACGCCAGGCATTCTCATTCCAGGGAATGAAGGAGCGATGTCACCTTGCAATCCTGGAGCACAATGAGAATATTGTCAAGAGGAAGCAGGACACAACCCAGACAGGTATGTAATTATGTGTTGTCTGTGTAATATAATATCAAAAATTACAATGTTTAAAGCCAAGGGAACGATCAGACAGGACAAAATCAAATCTTAGTTCAGATTTTATATTTAATTATATTTCCTATCATTAACAGGACAAGCACGGTTCAACCAAGTCTTCTGCAAGAGATCCAAACAGTGGGTCTTGAAGAAAATCTTCACACCACACACCACCCAGTTTATAGACACACTCATCAAGAGGGTCATGGATAGAAGACGCAACCCGAACATTCAATTTACCATACAGACCTCCTCACTTGCCCTGGCACAGCCTGCACTTCCACCCAACATTGCACCCGTGCCTAAACCATCAAAGGAGGCTGCCACAACTTCTTTCCAAAGCCGCTTCTAAGACCGACACTGATAGCACCTTATCATAGCACTCATGGCACCTTCCTCAAATTCATTCTGCTACTCCTTCCTGAGTTTTCTTACTGTCAAATCAGATTTTGCCACCGCTGATTATATTTCCTTATTTATTTTTTAGATTATAATTTATTTATTTTCGCCTTTGTTTATATTCTGCAGGACATTTCTTGTTTTGTATCTCCTTATTTTTTTTAATAATGTACCTTTGACTATGGCAGCAGAATAATTTTTGTGTGAATATTAATAAAAAAAAATTCTTCATCTTACCCTATACTCCTGTGTACACTCAATTTCTATATTATAGACTTGTGGAGGGAGGCTGAATGGTTACTGTCACTGATTTTGCTGTAATTACTTACTGTACACAAACTACCTGGATTATTTCCCTTCTTGGAATTTATTTTGGATTAAAAAAGTTAGCCTAATGAATATTACACAATTTAGACTTTCACATTAAAAAGATTATTCAAGGCAGGACCATGTAGTATAATAGGCAAACACATTCTCTAATGTATCAACTCTAAAGGTTTTTAACAAGAACCACAACCAATGTGAGTTATAAGTTTTAATTGAAAAAATAAATAAATAATAAATCACTTTTACACTGAAAGTTCTTCCAGAGCTTCAGCAGTTTCTATATAGCCACTGTATTGCCCGTCAGGAGCTGGATATCTTCGTCTGATGTCCTGAACAACACAGGTTGGCAAAACAATACTATAGCCTTTCCCCAGTCTCTCCCCTTGCAGGACCCATTCCATGAAGTGACGGTAGGCTGTTAGACGATATTGTCTACAAAACAGTAAACACAACGTTAGCAATGCAAACTATTTTCAAATACAGTATAATTGCTAACGATGTAAATATAACAACAATAGCTCAGCTGACTAACGTTACGTGGGAAGCACGTTGTGATAATATCTGCCTGGTGTCCAAACTCTGTAAGTTATATGTCGTCATAGTAACAAAAAGTAAAAAAACAAAATACTCACTTTACACTTAGCCGTCCGTTTGTCCCTGTGGGCTTTGGCTGGCGTTTCCAATTTATTTTCGGGATCCTGAAATAGGTTTCCAGGACCCCCCTGTCCATATGTGGTTGAAAACTAGGGTGCTCAGTTACGCATGCCGTTTCATCAGCGGATTCAGCGATCTCTTCCAAAAGAAAATGGCATCGCTGAAATTCGCGACAGCAATAGGACTCTCTCTCTGATAACATAGGCGCACACCGAGAGCACTGACACCACCAGTCCGCCCCAGCTCGAGTCTGCCCGGGCTCTTCCTCCTGACCGCCAAGCAGGTCTTGCTGCTCTGCTGCAGCAGCTGCTCCGACCGCCTCTTGTTCCTCTATCAACCGCAACTGTTCATCACTGTATTGCGGTTCATACAGGTAGCCGCGAGCATCCGATTCTCTCAAAATATCTTCGAAATCCCCTTCAGCCATTTTTACTTCAAAACTACCTTCCGCCATTGTGATTAATCAAACTTTCTCCACAGAGCAAGAGCCTGTTAGCTTAGCTACAGAAAGATGGCTGACACTATGTTTACGTTCTGTGAGTGAGATCCCGCCCAATATGGGCGTGGTGAAAACATGCGGAACTAGCTGCTCAAACCTGCTGTAGTTTTAAGCCTCTGACCAAAAAATCCTCCGATGACGCAAAATGACGATTTTTGCGTCATCGGAGGATTTTTTCCAGATTAAAAATACATAAATCTCTCATCTCAGGGGGATATGAAGGGGGGAAGCACGGTAATTCGAAAATACTACTGGTTTTCTACTGATACAAAGCTTAATGCTAAATCCTGAAGTAACCCTTTAAATATTCAACCATGTTGAATTTCAGCCCATAAAAATGCAAGCCTTAAAAATACAATGGATTAAAATGCAAGCATGGTTAACGCAATGCATATATTTTTTCAATTGGTGCAATTCAACATGCTTTTTGTTTCAAAAACATTTGACATTATTTTACTTCCAGTTACATTACAGTACAGTTTTAACTTATCAAGTGAAGATAGTAAGGAGGGAGGATTTGGTGTGCAACAGATCCTGGGTGTAATTGACAAATATCTTACCTTGTAAAATGTTTGGTCAGTCCTGCCGCTCCCTATACAAAGTACGCGATCAAGAATTCGAAGTGAAAGCGAATAGCAAGTGTGCATTCAAAAACGATTTCAATACCCGCATATTGATGCCTGCAAATTAATTACCCAACCATATAATTGCGGAAAACGCGAAGCACTGAAATATATTTTTCTTCTATTTCATTTCCATCACCAGTACCTTTAGGGGCTCCGTAGAATGCGTTATTTCCTTTACGAACATAGTATTCGGCTTCAGGCTCATCCCCATTTCACACTGTCTTTAATATTTGTTTTTTCAATGGATGATTCTTTTGGTTAAACAGAGCCATATAGCCTAGTGCAATCTGGCAGATGGCCTAGTGCAGAGATTGCAGGAACTTTTTTGTCAGTCAAAGCTCTTTAACATAAAATATAACCAAAATATTTACTTGTACCCCCTGAGATTTTAAGTTCATATTTGGGTAATTTAATAACACATTTGCATAAGCACAGTTCTTGATTTAGGTTAATGGTTAAAGGTGCACTATGCAGGAATTCCGTTTTTGTCAAACAGCGACCCCTAGAGTTGCTGTGGAGTACTTGTACTGTCGTAAATAGCACTCACGCAGAGATGGCTTTGCACTCACTGCCTGATACCCTCCCCCTGTACACTGTTACCTGTTCAGTAGGATGGAAGCTGTAACGAGTTGAAATAAGGTCTGGCCCCTTTAAGAGCTGCGCGCGCCCTGTTTAACTGTCGGCAGTCTGTATTGTATGTGCGCCGGGTTATTTCTGTTTGATGCTTATTTTATCAGAATTTTATCAGATCTTTTTTGCCGTAAAGCAATTCGTTACCTCGCGAGACCTGATATCACGTGATACTTCCCGGCGGCCCGCCGGCCCAAAGTTATAAGGGTGGTTTTGCGGCTCACAGGCACCAGGGGGGTGCGAGACGACCACCATTAAACACGAAATCAGTAATATAAACATTACAATGACTCCAAAGCTGTTCGGTTAAGGTAAAAAAAGTTACTTAGTTCACCTTTAAATAACATGCAGGTAAACAAATGAAATATTTAATCTTTTTATTAAGTGTTTTTTGTTTTGTAATAAAAAAATAAATAAAAAAAAAATAAATAAAAAAAATAAAAATAATATATATATATATATATATATATATATATATATATATATATATATATATATATAAAAATATAATTATACATTTTTTACTTCCTCAAAATTAATAAATATGTAATCTTTTAGAAAACATTTAATTTTGATTGATTTTATTTTAAATATTTATTTAACAATTTAAATGTTTATGATTATTGATTTTATTTTAAAATATTTTTTTTTTTAACAATTTAAATGTTTATGATTTAATTAATTATTTGTTTTTATTTAATTATTATTTTAGGAAACTAACTTTGGGCTTTAACTGGAATGGAGAAAGGCCAGTCCTCACCTGTGTCCAGTTATAGAAATTATTTTTGTGCTTTCCCAGTCCCAGCGATCGATTCCAAAAAAAAAACCTAATAACTGAAACCTGCATTAGACATAAACCAGGGATGTGCTTCACCAAACTTGACTCTTAACAAGAAAACACTCTCCACTGGAATGGTGCAAATAGTGTAATTTTGTCAGAGAGAAATCCTTTAAAAGCTTGTCCAATACTCAGAACTACAGTAATAAGTCAGAGGCCCAATCTCGAGCACTAATGCCTGGAGCTTGAAGCCACTCTGCCTGCACAGGTATCTCAGTTATTTTCGATCTGCCTGAACCTGTGAGAGCACCAGGCACAGGGCCAGGGTCTTTTCGATTGCCCATTGCCCTCAGCTCCTTCAATATTACTTTAATCTGAACACCTGGAGCTGAATACAATGAATCAAAGGCCTCTCTGAATCATTTTATTAAAGGAGGAGCAACATGGACTTAGCATGAACCAGGAGGATGGAAAATATGATGGTATAGTTGATCTCACCCTGTGTTTCTCCTGGATTTTACGGCGGTACTCGATCTTGTCAAACTCCTGGTCTTCTCTGCGGAGTCGCTCTTTGGCTGCTTCCACGTTAATGCCAGATATCTCTTCGTCCTCCTCTTCCTCTGGTACCATGGTCCTTTGCAGCGGAGGCCACTGCTGCACCTCCTGCACACATTTATCACAGTTCATTTTCACAGCGTTTCATGACTATCCCTTACATAGGAGTTCTGATAATACAAACCTTTCCCTCCTCAGTGAAGATCTTCTTAGTGTTGACCTTTAAGTTTCTTTTATGTATTTTCTTTGCATCTTTGAATTTGGACTCCTTTTGTTTGTTATTCTTGGAATTAGCATCTGAGCCCTAAAGAAAGAAAAACATGTTTTACATAACCATATGTAATCATAAAAGCTGTCTTTTCAAACACCCTGGAGCTAAGATTAAACCTACTGAAAACGAGAATTCATAAACAAGCTCCGGAAGCAGTACTCTATTCGATCCCTTCATTCAACCAGGGCATTGACACCCAACACCACTCCACACTATTGCTTTCTCCTTTGCAGTCATTAAAGTTGAGTGCTGATGAGAAGGTTCAAATCTTGAAGAAAACCACTTTCCACTTAACTCCTCTGAAAACTCAAAAAAGGTACTTGCTCATCTGCACTTCCTGCACTTCTGCACAAACCATAACAGCCTTTAGCTTGATCAAATAATTTTGAAAAAGATTATAGACGCATCAGTTTGAAAAAGACTATAGGCGCAATAGTACATCTATAAAAATTTAAATCAAATCATTTACATGGTTCTGACTAATCATTATATATATATTTACAATTGAAAAAAGCTACCAAAAGATGATAATTCAAAGACATTTGATTATTGTGAAAGGAGTAAATTGAATTGATATAAAGTGTCTTTAGAACTGTAAATATTGTTTTATTAAAATATTTTAATTGATTTTATTATGAAATATTATGCAGTGTTTATATTATGCATGTTTTAATTATTTGAATTTGTATTTGAATTTTTTAGGGCATGATAAAATCTATTGTGTGTGTGTTATATATATATATATATATATATATATATATATATATATATATATATATATATATATATATATATATATATATATATACACACTCTCACCTAAAGGATTATTAGGAACACCACACTAATACTGTGTTTGACCCCCTTTCGCCTTCAGAACTGCTTTAATTCTACGTGGCATTGATTCAACAAGGTGCTGAAAGCATTCTTTAGAAATGTTGGCCCATATTGATAGGATAGCATCTTGCAGTTGATTGAGATTTGTGGGATGCACATCCAGGGCACGAAGCTCCCGTTCCACCACATCCCAAAGATGCTCTATTGGGTTGAGATCTGGTGACTGTGGGGGCCATTTTAGTACAGTGAACTCATTGTCATGTTCAAGAAACCAATTTGAAATGATTCGAGCTTTGTGACATGGTGCATTATCCTGCTGGAAGTAGCCATCAGAGGATGGGTACATGGTAGCCATAAAGGGATGGACATGGTCAGAAACAATGCTCAGGTAGGCCGTGGCATTTAAACGATGCCCAATTGGCACTAAGGGGCCTAAAGTGTGCCAAGAAAACATCCCCCACATCATTACACCACCACCACCAGCCTGCACAGTGGTAACAAGGCATGATGTATCCATGTTCTCATTCTGTTTACGCCAAATTCTGAATCTACCATCTGAATGTCTCAACAGAAATCGAGACTCATCAGACCAGGCAACATTTTTCCAGTCTTCAACTGTCCAATTTTGGTGAGCTCTTGCAAATTGTAGCCTCTTTTTCCTATTTGTAGTGGAGATGAGTGGTACCCGGTGGAGTCTTCTGCTGTTGTAGCCCATCCGCCTCAAGGTTGTGCGTGTTGTGGCTTCACAAATGCTTTGCTGCATACCTCGGTTGTAACGAGTGGTTATTTCAGTCAAACTTGCTCTTCTATCAGCTTAAATCAGTCGGCCCATTCTCCTCTGACCTCTAGCATTAACAAGGCATTTTCGCCCACAGGACTGCCGCATACTGGATGTTTTTCCCTTTTCACACCATTCTTTGTAAACCCTAGAAATGGTTGTGCGTGAAAATCCCAGTAACTGAGCAGATTGTGAAATACTCAGACCGGCCCGTCTGACACCAACAACCATGCCACACTCAAAATTGCTTAAATCACCTTTCTTTCCCATTCTGACATTCAGTTTGGAGTTCAGGAGATTGTCTTGACCAGGACCACACCCCTAAATGCATTGAAGCAACTGCCATGTGATTGGTTGATTAGATAATTGCATTAATGAGAAATTGAACAGGTGTTCCTAATAATCCTTTAGGTGAGTGTATATATATTGTCACACTACCGTTCAAACATTTGGGGTTAGTACGTTTTTTTAATGTAAGATGTTTAAGTCTGTAATGCTCAACTAGGCTGCACTTCTTTAAATAAAAATAAAGTAAAAACAATTCTGTGAAATATACTGTACTGCAGTATTTGATTGTGAAGCCTAAAGACAAATCAGGTATTCGACATGACTCACAGGTCCGCGTCTCTCATAAACTTGCCAGGTCTGCACAGGAGTCATGCTGTGTCTCTGAGGCATATTGAGAGAAGTGTTACATAATTTAGCATGTCCTGATATCTGCAGGCCTACTGAAACAACAAGCTTTGAATGCAAAAGTGCACAGAACTTGAATAGAAGCCCTCCTGAATCACAGTGCAATGGGTAAGCTGCATCTCAATTATTTTCCTCTTTTAGAGTCAAGGACTCATTAGAATATGCAGGTTTTTAGCTATTTCCGTCACAATTATTACCAGGTGCATAAAATAAAGCATACAGTCATGACAATCATTTTGAAATGGAACCCTTTACTGCCGCAAGTGAGCACAAAGCGCAGACCATCAGAAATGTGGAATAACTGTAATGACACCAGATGTGTGTTTATTTACCTCATCGTCTTGGCTTTCTTCATTGATATTGAACACGTCTTTACGTTTGACAGTCAGCAGGTCCAGATCGTCGTCCTCCTCTTCATTAAAGCCACATAGCAGAGCTGCAGGCGTTAATGTCTCCTCCTCCTCTTCATCCTCTTCCTCCTCAGACTGTGAGGACTGAGACTCAGCTTGTTGTCCTTCGAGTTTGGCTTTGAAGCTCTGCAGCTCATCTTCAGACTCGTGTCCTGCAGCACCGCTGTCGTCCTGCGCAACTCCGCTCTTTTGCTGCTGGGTCTTACTGAGGAACCGGACCCGTGGTGCCACTGCCAAACCCATTGACCTGACAGTGAAGAGATCACACAAAAATGAAATTGAACGATCAAATGCCTTTTGGTTCTTTTATGAGTTTTTTTTTTTTTTTTTTTTTTTTAACCAAGACAGTTTTGGCCAAAACAAAAACAAAAAAAGTTTATAAAAACCATACATACATATATATATAAAAAATATTATATATTAATAAAAGTAATTTAAATATATAAAAAAAAAAAGTTACACGCTGTTTTAAAAGAAAGTAACTATTCAAATATGATTATAAATATGACTGCTGTGCTGAATATATATTACCACTTTTAATAAATAAATTTAGTAAAATGTATAGTAATATTTTTTTATTAAACAGTTACATGCTGCTTTAAAAAAACTGTTCAAATAGGACCATAAATATGACAGATAATTTTCAAAATCAAATAGAGACAGTTGTGGACAGGAAAACATGAGGAAAGAGCCGAGAATATAGACACTAACCAATGATTTTTTTATTTATTATTACGAATGGAAAAAGATGTATTAAACAGTCTCTTTTCAAAGCAGATGGTGAAGGTTTCTTTTAGGAGGATTTAATTGCATAACAATGACATATAATTTTAAAGTACTCATGCGTTTGTTCAAAGTGGACACACACGCAAACACATTTACACAGAAGACAGCTGGTACTGGGCATTACTTCACAGCATCCACTCACATGGCATATTCTGGGAGTTTGAGCTGGAAAACATCAAAGACATCTTTGTTCTTCATCAGATAGACTGAGCGGAGGTAGGACACAAAACACTGCAGTTGAGAGGAGGGGAAAAATAGAAGAGGTATTACAGAGGATAAAATCTGAAAACTTATCCCTGATAAACACATTAGTGAGAGTGCACAAGCAGGCGTTTCATGGCAGCAATTTGCCCGATTACATTTCACACTGCTCATTTCTCTATAATAAGCCTCACAAAGCTCAGTCCCAAGCGTGAGGCAGACAATCAGATTATCCTAAAAGCATGGCTCTGCTCTACAGTATAACATCAACCTTCAGTGTTCAAGACGAGGTGTGACAGACTGCACAGGAAGTCAGGTCTCCTCTTTGACCTTACCCTCTGCGCCCGCTCCTTTTGGTCCATCTCCTGCGCCAGGAAGGCTTCCAACTTCTGCTGAACTGACACCAACTTCTCTGGGTTCACTCTGAGAACAAATTAAAACAAACGATTAAGTAAATGGCCTTGTTTACACCAGGTATTACAATCTGTGGTCAAGGCAAGTATGAAAATGGAAAATACAATGTATAATGCTTAAAAAAATAAAACAGTTTTAAAATGTAAAAAATAAAAAGGCTTATTAATCAAAAATCAAAAACAGTTTATTAAAAATAAAATGGTTTGTAAAAACATATATTGTATGTATCACATATATACAATGTATATGATAATAACACACACACACACACACACATATATATATATATATATATATATATATATAAAATAAAAACCCATACAAATAAGAAATATTTATATTCTTGTATTATTGTATTATTATTGTTCTGCTCCACAAAGACCACGCATTCAGTCTCTGCAAAATGCTGATGAACCAGCATCCAGAGAAGAAACAGGCCACATTTCACACACAATACTAAACATTTCCAAAGCCCATCTTATTTTCACTGTGCAATCACAGAGGAAAGAAGAGCTGCACTCACTGGATTTTGTTAATGGGAACTTTTTTCTCTTGAAGCTGTGCAATCATGCCTTTTTCCTCCGAGGGCAACAGGACCAGAAGCGCCTCACCTTCCTCCTTATACCTACAGAGAAATAGAGTTAAAAGGAATAATTGCACTCAAAAAAATTTCCTTTTTTCTTTGACACAGAAAACAAATATTAGCACTCAGGTTTGGAACGGCATGAGTAAATGATGTCAGATTTTTTATTTTTAGGTGCACTATCCCTTTAAGGTCCCACTGGGTGGTCTGCTGCAATACAGGCCTCTCACACAAAGGTGTCTTTTTTTAAACACTCAGCTCTATGAGTGCTCGTGTTAAAGCTTTCTGCTGAGGGTGGTGATCTATGAAGGGGAGTTACTGAGGATATCGATTCCACACTGAAAAGACAAGTATAGCACAAAGAAAATAGACAGCTTTGGTGGACGGCAGGTGTGTGCTGTCTCGCTCTAAGCGTTGAGAAACTTGACATGTTTCTGTAGCTAGACTGTAGAGCCTTATACTTGCCCTCAAGGTGAAACTAACAAGTCAAGGCAGAGTCCCAAAATGGAACTCAATAGTTGAGCTGGCATTAATCCATCATGGGCAGTGTCAATAGACAAACCTGTACAGTGGTTGAATATGAATTTATGTAACAAGATATCAGTGCAAGTGTCAGAAAACCTACTGTTTATTTGAGAAATATATAAAACTAGTTATATATTCTAGTGTGCTAGTGTGTTTTTAAGAGCATCAAGGAATAAGAGCACATATAGAAGTCATTGCTGTCATAAAAAAATGTCATCTGAAGAGCAGAATTCAAATTTCAACACTGTTTCCATATGGATCGAGAATATGGAAGTGATGAGGAAAAGATCAAATCTGCCATCTAGTGTTACAGCTAAAAACACTCTAGTGCAAATGCAGATTCCTGTTAAGATTTTTACAATGAGGTTTCAAAATGTAAGTGAGTACATAATAAAAAAAGTTTATAATACAGTGTATCAGGGTTACCTGGCAGCTCTGCCAACTCTGTGAATGTATGTGTTTGCATCTTCAGGACAGTCAAACTGCAGCACCCAGTTCACAGCAGGGAAGTCTAGGACCAAAAACAAAAAATTTCAAATATGGCTGTCAATCAAACTGAATTCTTTGTAGGGCATGTGGATTAATTAATACAATTTGAAACAGATATTCGAAAAAATTTGCTGAGATTTGTAGTCAATCAACACAATAAATTGACAGCATTAGTTTCAGTCATTTAAACCAATATGGGCAGATGTCCACAGAACAAATTTCCATTACCAAGTCCTCTAGCAGCGATATCTGTGGCAAAAAGGACTGCAGAGGTCTTGCGGACAAAGTCATTGTAAACCTCCACCCTCTTCATCTGCTGCTGTTTCCCATGCAAAGCAAGTACGGAGATACCAGGACGTAACCGGCAGAAGACCCGGAACAGATACTGAACCTGAACATAAGGAGAAAAAACAATACATCTCAAAAGAATTACACTACTACTAACAAAGATAAATAATTACATTACATAACAGAATTACACTACTAGTATTTATAATGACCATCCTGAAAATAGATTTGTTATTAACCATTTTAATGACCATCCTGAAAATAGATTTGTTATTAACCATTTTAAAAGGAACATAAGTTATAAAAGCACACACAATAATTCAACAGGGGTTGGACAATGAAACTGAAACACCTGGATTTAGACCACAACATTTTATTAGTATGGTCTAGGGACTCTTTTTGTGGCCAATTGGGTTTATGCACAGCTTCACTACTTCCTGAACTTCAGCCCGCCCTTTGTTTCCTGTCTGCCATTATTGGACAAACTGATTAATCCAGGTGTGCCTGGATTAGTAACAATAATCAGGCACACCTGGATTAATCAGTTTGTCCAATAATGGCAGACAGGAAACAAAGGGCTGGCTGAAGTTCAGGAAGTAGTGAAGCTGTGCATAAAGCCTATACAGCATCAATTCGTCTTGGGAAAAGACAGATAAAAGTCCTTCACGGTGGCCAGAGGGATTTTGAGCCATTCCTCTTCCAGAACAGCGGCCAGGTCACTATAGATACTTGTGGAGGAAAACTCCTCTAAAATACCACAAAGTGACTATTTAGCAGTGGCATAGCCACGAGGCCTCAGATTTCTGATTGCTTAAAAAAAATTTGTTGTTTTGTTAGGATCTATTTTTTTACAGTCTATGGTTAGGATTGATAGATGGACCAATCAAAATGCTGCGCGGTAAAATGCGGCTTATTTTCAAACTTGATTTGTTTGTCACATGTTGCGCGTAACGTACGCTGTCATCTTCGCGTGAGAGTTAATATGCAGTGACAATGGCAGGCGCGCAAACTCAAAGTACAATATTAAACTTTTTAAAAAAAGCACGGAAAGATGAACTTGAAGAAGAAAATGTGCCATCTACATCAGACTGTGCTTCAGCTAACTATGAGGCGACAGCGAGTGAAGCGGCACCTGAGGCTTCTCAGGACACAGAAACCGAACGACCATCACAGGAGTGTAGCGGTGAGACTTTCACACAGATCGGCACAATGCCCAATGATTTGTCTGCAATTGATGAACCGCCTTCACAACCAGTGATGACCACATTTCCTTACACTGAGTTTGCCAGAAAGAATCGTTGCTTTTCCCCAAAATGGTACAGTGAACTCACATGGCTTGAATATAGTTCAACAAATAATGCTGTGTTTTGCAAAGCATGTCGGCATTTTCCTGATCCATGCGCAGAAAAAGCGTTCATTTGCGATGGATTCACAGACTGGAAACACCTCCGCAGGTCATGTATCAGACACCAAGCCAGCAAATCTCATTCCCTTTCCATTTGTAAATATGAGGCATATAAAGCAACCCGTAAAACCCAGGGTACTGTTTTAAACCAGCTCTTTCGGGATGACCGCACGTTTGTGGAGAAAAACCGTGAACACGTGAAAGTGGTCATTGACATTGTTATGTTCTGTGCAAAACAAGGCATTGCTTTACGTGGCCACAGGGAAAATGAAGAGGCCTTAAATAGGGGAAATTTTTTGGAACTGTTTAGCTTAATTGCCAAGCATGACCCAAACGTGCAAAATCATCTCCAGGAAATACCAAAAAACGCCAGACTAATGAGCGCAGAAATTCAGAACGAGTTTCTTGAATGTGCAGCCTCACTACTTCTACGAAAGATCAAGTCTGAGTTGCATGAGACACCATACACCTACTACACAATTATGGCTGATGAATGCAAGGACATTTCCAAAAGCCAGCTGGTGGCTGTGTGTGTAAGATACGTTCATGCAGGCAAAGTTAAAGAGAGAGCGGTTGGATTCGTTAAAACAGGAGATATGAGCGCTAAAGGGATTTCTTCTAAGATTTTGCAAGTCATTGAGCCATTACAGTTGGATCCATCTCTTTGTGTTGGCTTTGGCTTTGATGGGGCTTCTGTGATGTCCGGCAACAAGGGTGGTGTGCACTTGATTTTAAAGCGCACTTTTCCAAATGCCTTTTATGTGCATTGCAGCTCGCACAGGCTGAATTTAGTTCTCTGCACCGCAGCGAAGGTATCTGGCCATGTCAATACTTTTTTTGATACTGTGAACTCTTTGCACACTTTCATGACTGGTGCGCACAGGCATGCCCGTTTTTTAGAGATCCAGAAGGAGCTTTATCCTCACAGAAGGTGTCTTGAACTTGAACGATCTACAGATACAAGGTGGAGCTCGAAATCTGGCTCCATCGGCAAAGTACTGACGTTATTTGATGTAATTTTAGAAACGCTGTCGGAGTTCTCCGAAACAAGTGGCCAAACAAAACTGGAAGCTGATTCACTCATGCATCAAATTCAGACAAAAAAAATTGTATTTCTGTTGGTGACATTTGGGAAATTATTTGATACCAGTGACGTTGCTACCAGGGCTTTACAAAGCAGCACAATATCAGTCACCGACTGCCTATCGCTGATCAAAAATCTAAGGGATATGTATGTACAGTTCAGAGGAAATGTGCAAAATGATTTCGACAAAGTTTTAAAGTTGACTGATGAACTGATGGAAAAGAATTCAATTTCCAACTGGGATGTCACCAGCACCAGAGTAAGAAAGCTACCGGTCCGACTGAAAGAGTCTCTGGTTTCATGTAGTTTAGGTAAAACCACAGCCATAAAGGAGAATGCTGATCTCAACAAACTATGGGTTGATATTTTAGACCGACAAATCACCGAACTGAACAGCCGCTTTCAAGAGGATCAATGCGGATTAATGCGTGCAGCAGCTGCGTGTTTGCCCGGCTCTGATTTTTTTTCAAAAGGCGAGCTACTGAGGCGAGCCCTGCGAACACTATGGCGTTTCATTTGAAGAAGCCGAACTACGCATTTTCTTTCAACTTCTGTGCAGGAAAAAAGACGATGGCCACTCTTTCTCTTCCCTCATGGAGGTTTTGGACACCTGCGCCTCTGATGTCTTCCCAAACATAAGTAGACTCTTAAAAATAAAGGTCACACTGCCAATGACTTCTTGTAGTGTCGAGAGACTCTTCTCAACAGTAGGAAGAGTCACATCATCTTTGAGATCACACATGACAACTGTGCGTTTAAATAATCTTTCCCTGCTGTCTTTTGAACGGGAACTGGTGGATTCTTTGGACTATGATGACATCATTGACATTTTTAATAATCGCCCCCGTAGACTCCGCCTTGTCATGTAAAAGGTAATCCCATGGTTTGAATAGACGCTGAGCTATGTTTTTGTTTTGCTGCTAAAAACAGTAAAGTAAAAATGCTTTAATTGTATGCTGTATATGTGACCTGATCCAGCAAAATGAGTCACAGTGACCCAAATTTCAAAATTGAGATTTTGGTACTAATGGAAAGAGGAGACCATAAGCTTTCAAATGATATCCTAGTCAAAGTCATGCCTTGAATGGTTGTGAAGATATACACATTTGAATTATGGTCGTCTGCCCTCTTCATCCAATTGAAAACCTGAGAAAATCGCTTTTAAAGTTTTTTGCCCTTTTTTTGTTGATATCTTTCAAAATCCATTGCATTTAAAGGGATAAACTATTTATTTTACAGCTTAATTTGACTAAAGACATTAATATATATATAAATACTATTAAACCAGGCTGAAGCTCAAATTATTTTAAAGTTTTTATTTGAATAAATAATTTAAAAGTACCTTTTACAAAGATTTACTAAAATCAGAAAGATTGAACAGAGGTGCTACATTTTTGCTTGAGAGAGAGTGTGTGTGTGTGTGTGTGTGTGTGTGTGTGTGTGTGTGTGTGTGTGTGTGTGTGTGTGTGTGTGTGTGTGTAAGAGAAAGTGAGAGAGGCAGAGAGACAAGGAAACAGATCAAATAATGCTAGTCTATGCAATCATATCTTTGTGTAGGCTAGTTGACAATAACAGTGTAACAAATTCATAACGGAGATACCAACAGTTAAATTTTGGGTTAATCAAACACATTGTAATGGATTCTCCTTGCAGATAAATACACTCACTCACATTTGCACTCACTCACATCCATACACAGTAAATGCGCTCACTCAGATTCAAATTTGACATTAAATTCACCTTTCAGCTCTTTTCTTCTAAGCTGGGCAGGGAGAGGGACAACTTACTTTCTCAACTGGCGGTTTTGGGCAAATCTCACGGATATTTTTGTACAGATAAAGGCCATTGCACACTGAGTCTGAAATTCGCATCCGAAATTTTCGCACGTTAAAAAAAAAAAAATCGACCTCACGTTATGTCAATCACGCTTGCACACTGTCTACGAAACTTTCATCCGTTATATTAAAAAAAAACGTAATTTTTTCGCATCCGTAGCAAGGAGTTTGAATGGTGTTTTGACAATTCGGAGCCACCGAATCAATACGAAAAAACGCATATGAAAAAAACGCGGACTCAGTGTGCAATGGCCAGGGGGCTTGATGACGCTTTGGCAACTTTGCTCTCTTTTGACAGCGACATCTCAAATTAATAATATTTAATCTTTCTGAGGAGATCTGCTAGCTTGTTTATTACACAGAGCGCTCGCTGCGAGTCTGACAGGAGGGTGGCTGAACCAATCGCGCGCCGGTCAGTCGAAACGGCTTCCCATCGACAAATGATCAGCATTTGTGTACATTTCTAAGCTTTTTGATTGGTTCTATACAACGTATAACACCATTTGGAGAGCAGAGATAGTGACGTTTCAGGGGATACCCTGGAAATACTCAGAGGTGAGATAGTAGTTGAGAAAAGCAATGTTCATTTCCAGCGAATTTAGTAAAACTTTGTACACTTTAATAGTAATTTAAATACCTTTACTCAATTATCTGGACTACGAAACTTTGGGAGATTATTTTTGAATGTCTGTTCTTTGAAATTAGCAACAAAAAAAAAAATCTATTATTTCATTGTTTTTCCACATAATCGGCCCATATCTTAAAATGGAACGTTGCGACTTCCGACTCATTTCGCCAGATCGGGTCACATATTTGCTTTTAAATCTTTCCATGATGTTTTTCGAACGTGAATTGGTGGATTCTCTGGACTGAGTATGTAGAATTATGTAAAAAGGAAATAAACACCGCTGTTTTAGGCTGTTATGTTATGAGTGTTCTGCTGAAACGGTGAAGTAAATATGCTGTTTTAAATTTGTGCAGGTGTTAAGCTGTTTTATTTATAGGTGTTAAGATTTTATATATATATATAGGCTATATAAGGTTGCCCCCTCATTTAAAGACGGGACCCCCCAAAAATAATATTCTGGCTACGCCCCTGCTATTTAGATCTGGTGACTGAGCAGGCCATGGGAGATGTTCAACTTTTCATGTTTCATGTTCATCAAACCATTCTGTCACAAGTCTTGCCGTGTGTATTGGTGCATTATCATGCTGGTACACGGCACCCCCTTCAGGGTACAATGTTTGAATGGTTCGGTAGTTCTTGGCATCAAGTACAGTAGGGAACGCCATGATATTGCAGCCCAAACCATCACTTATCCACCTCTGTGCTTCACTCTGAGCAGCAACAGTCCGGGTGTTAAGCCTCTTCAGGGATTCTCCACACCGTAAATCCCACGAATGTGGGAAAGACAGTGAAGGGTAATTTAATATTGCGAAATAATTTTTCACAATATAAGTGGTTTTATTGTATTTTTGATCAAATAAATGCAGCCGTGGTGGGTATAATTGCCTTCTTTCAAAAACATTTAAAACATCTTACCAATCCCTAAACATTTGAATAGTAGTGCAAGTTATTTTTTAAATTCTATTAAATTTACACAAATTCTAAAATACAATATTATAACAAATTTACTATGTATTCTCTGAGAACATACACAGTGATACATGAACAGAACATAAATAGTTTGAGCACTTACCTCTTTGCAACAGGCAAAGAAGACAATGATCTTCTTCTGAAGGTGACTCCTCAAAAATGAGAAGAGCATGTTGATTTTCTGGTGCAGCTCACACACCACATAGTTCTGTTCCAGAGTTGCAGGAGTACTGCAGAGAAGATTAGTGTAAAAGATCTGCATGCCCATGATGTCAAAAAGCCACTGACATTAAGAGCAAGCTGACTGACCCAAACTGACAACACAAATTACTATAAAAAGCACGATCTTACCTGAACTTGGCCTGCTCATGGACCGACACATACTCTGGGTCCTTCAGGCTCAGTCTGGCCAGATCTTTGACAGACCTGGTCTGAGTGGCGGAGAAGAGAAGGGTCTGTCGTGTTTTCGGGAGGTTTTCAACAATGGCATTGAGTGTGTCAGCGAAACCCATGTCTAGAATCCTGTCGGCTTCATCAAGTACTGCCGTGGAAGAGGATGCGTGTCATGTTATTGAAAATAATGGGATGAAAATGAGACCTGCACACATATACACCACAGTTGAAACGTTTGGGGTCAGGATGAGGGGAACTGATCCAAAGTGACAGCAAAGACTTTTACATTGATATATAAGATTTCTATTTCAAATAATGCTGTTTTTTTAACTCTGTATTAGTCAAAGATCATGGAAAAATGCAGTTTCTACAAAAATGTTAAGCAGCACAACTGTTTTCAACATTAATATGAAATCTTTCTTGAGCACAAAATCAGCATATTAGAATGATTTCTGAAGCACAATCATGTGAGCATTTTTAAATAAATGCAGTTGCTGAGCATAAGTCTTTCAAAAACATAAAAAAAAAAATATTATCAACCCCAAACGTTTGAACAGAAGTGTATTCACAGCACTATCTAAACAACATCATACCAAGCATGTGCAGATTTGAAGCATGAAAGGTGGACGTCTCGTCCATGTGCTGCAGTAGACGTCCTGGGGTGCAGATAATGATATTTGTGCGATGGATCTTCTCTGATTCACCTTTCAGATCCTGCAGTCATTGACAAATAATAATCAATTATTACACAATAAAAAAAAAACCTAGACAGAAACATGCAAGAACCACGACAAACACTAAAAACTAGCGAAGCACACCTTTCCACCAATTATAAGGCCGGCAGAAAATTCATGGTTCTTGCCGATCTTCCTCAACACCTCAAAGGTCTGATAGGCCAGCTCTCGGGTGGGAGAGATGATGAGAGCGCCGAGGCCGTCATCCGCAGTCCACTGTTCACGATACAAGCACTCCAAAACCTGGAGACAGTATTAGAGAGGCTTCCAAATTAAGTTTGAATTCTGAGTAACACTGCAGAATGAAAAGTCTATCATCTTTTACTCATCCTCATGGTTCTCTAAAATGTTCATTACATATTATTTTATTTTTATATATAATATTTATATTACGGTATAAACATTACACTACCAGTCAAAAGTTTGGAATAATGATGTTTTTTTTTTATGTTTATGAAAGAAGTCTCTTATACCCAACCAAGGGCGCATTATTTGATGAAAAATACAGTAAAAACACTAATACTGCCAAAAATGATTACAACTGCAATATATTTTAAAATGTAATTTATTCCTGTGGTGTTTAGTCTTTAGTGTCACATGATCCTTCAAAAATCATTCTTATTTGCAGATTTGGTGCTCAAGAAACATTTCTTATTTTTATCAATGTTAAAAACAGCTGTGCTGCTTAATATTTTTGTGGAAACCAGGATACACTACCATTCAAAAGATTGGGGTAAGTTAAAAAAAAGAAGTAGTTTTATTCAGTAAGGACAAATTAAATTGACCAAAAATTGTATTATTATAAGTACTTTTCTTTTGAACGTTCTATTCAATGTATTCTTTCTATACAAAGACATCAGTTTCCACAAAAATATTAAGCAGCAAAACTGATCAAAATAGACAACATTAAGAACCATTATTAATAATTGAGCACAAAAAATAATTGATAATAATTGAGCATCAAATCAGCATATTAGAATGATTCCTGAAGGATCATGTGACACCGAAGACTGGAGTAATGATGCTGAAAATTCAGCTTTGCCATCACAGGAATAAATGAATTTGAAAATGTATTAAAATAGAAAAGAGGTCTTTTAAACTGTAATAATATTTCACTGTATTTTTGTTCAAATAAAAGCACAAGAGAATTATTTTAAAAACATTTAAAAATAAAAACGTAATTATTCCAAGCTATTGACCGCTAGTGTACATATTTCCAAAAAATATATATAAATCTAAAATAACATAAATATTAATATAAACAAATTACCTTTTTTATATATATATTTTTAACATTTTATACAATTGTGTCCATATTAACACACCTATCTATCTTCTTGAAAGAATACTGGGTTGCGCTATTTGTACTAACCTAAGAAAATACTGGGTAACATGAGGTAACTACATGGGTTAAGGTTAGGTTTATGCACAGGTTCAGGGTTAGTACCTAGTTATTAATCAATTATTGCAATTACTGTAATAAGTACATAGTGTGTACATGGGGAACATGACTCTAAAATAAAGAGCTACCGAATAATGTTACCAAGTTAAAACTACAACAAACCTCAAAGGTGTATTGCTTACCGGGATGAGGAAGGCCAAAGTCTTTCCAGAGCCCGTCTTTGCAGCACCAAGAACATCTTTACCTCGCAAAGCAAAGCCAATAGTCTGCCTCTGAATCTCTGTAGGCTGCCTGTACTGAGCCACAAGAAGACCTAATGACATGATCAAGATCATTATTAAGGTCAAGAAGACATAAGTGAATGAATAAGCATGCAAATAAACAAGATTGCTCACCTTTCAGAGTCTTTTTTGAGAGTGGAAAATCAGAGAACTTAACAGCCTCTTTGGAATTGATCTAGGAAAACAGTTACTCATGTCAAAACCTTCACAAGTAAATCAAGTGGCATGTTTTAAAATGACCTCAGCAAATATCAATCTGATGTATCAGATGTAGCATATAAAATGCAAGATGCAGACCACTGAAACACACCTGAACACTTATGCTTAATCAAATCAATCCAAATCCTTGATACTTCAACATTTCTCTCAGTTACGGTATGTACGTGGCCTGTTCTGTCCCAGAACACAAGAACCAGTGAACACTGAAAAAATATGTTTATGTGAAGACATGAGCTGAAAGGCTTCCTGACCAGATACAACTATCAGCAACACTTGAAGCATGTCCCACAAAATCCTAAGGACTAGTAAGATTTGTGCTTGTTAACAACATTCTGCTTAAATGTCAACGGTTTACACGGTGACTGATCTATCTGTCAAGCCAGATGTCACAACAGCTGCACAACAGGTAAATAAACACGTGGCCGCCCCTAGAAACAAGCAATAGACGCCAGAAATGCTTCATAATATCAGCAGATTCAAATATCTTACCTCCGAGTATTTATTCACCAGTCTCTGTATATTTTCTCTCTCCACCTCCCAGTCGCGTTTCTTCCTAGTGGTCTGTTGAGCTCGTTTGACTCTGGTTTTCGTTTTATCGTACTTCTTTTTCCATTTCTCAAAATTCTTTACAGGGTCATCGGTTACCCTTTTCTGCTCTTTGTTATTTTTCTCCCGCATATTCACTCTATTTCGACTAGGTCGTGTGTGACCAACGTAACAACCATAGGGTAACAACACGTGAATGTTTACTTCGTGAGATGTTTTGCTCGCAGTGAGCGTTGCTGATTAAGTGAATCAGCGCCATCTAACGTCCCGGGGCGGTGAGACCTAAAACAGCGCTAATAAGTAATTAATATTTAATATCAAATAATTAATATTTTACACATTCCATTCTATTTTAATATTTTATAAATCTACTTATAATCTACGCGAAGAGATCATGGGATGGAAGAATGTAAGTTTTTATTTACGTCATGGCTATCTTGGTCTAATGGTCCCAATAGCATCCAGCTGCAGCCGGAGAGTCTGCGGGGCTGCAGCTGGATGCCTCTCAATGGTCCAGGCAATCTCAGAAACAGTGGCTTTGTGGTTATTTTATTCATTAAAATGTAAAAAAAAAAGATCAGTTGTACTCGCTACTATAAGTTTTGTGTGAGTGCTGTTCCAAATATCAACAAAAAAATATAACATACTGTACATACATATGATAAAAATATATTATTGAATGTAATATTCTTTAACGAGAACTAGGGGGATACAAAAAGATTAATAGTAATGATAATACCTTTAACAATAGCGTTTATTTAATAAAAACACATACATCGTGTATACTGCTTCAAACTGTTTATTTGCAAACCAAATAACAATCTTCTTTAACCAGAAATGCAAACAGCAGTAATCGGGAGGGTGAAAGCAGAATTTCAGTAAAGCATACAGCTGCTTGCATAACCATCCATTGTGAGTGAACGTGGTTCTTATTAGCAACAGGCTTCTCTGATGAGAGTAATTATATCCTTTTTTGGAAACAAAGGAGACATTTTCATATCTTTAAAATATTATTCAGTATATTTAAGGACATCATTTATACAGTGTAAAGGCACTATGCCTCACTCTGTCTCTCAGATATAAACATATTTACATAAATATAAAACAGAACAAAAATACAAAAGGCAAACCTGGTCACCTCTCTCTCGTAGCAGATTTCAGGCACTTTCCTGTAAACTCAAATCAGTGCAGTTGAACAGCACATCTCGTAGTTTCTAAAATGACATTTGAAGGCCTGCAATAATCAGAAAGCGCTTTCTTGCAAATTATATGTACTACATGTATATATTGTGTCAAAATCATGAATAGTAATCTCACATTTATGCCATACAGTCAAATCTTCAGTTCAAACTCTCAAAAGACATTCATACAAAAAAGCCTTCATCGCCTGTGTGAATGTTACTAACAGAGGGCACTTTAAAACGACATACTGAATGATATCGTAAGATCATATATCAAACAAGCAAAATGCTTTGGTCCTTGGAATGTGTCTAACGTTTTAGGGAAACTCTTTCTCTAAGATAAAAAAACAAAAACAATCTCATAGCGAGGCAACTACAGGCTTTAAACTCTTTTCCACTCTATACTCACACATCATTTTACTGCTATTCTTTCTTAAGATTCACAACACATTCACTCAAGTACTCTTGACAGTAAAGATTCCATACTTGTCTCTTTCCACAGCAAACTTATTTCAATTTTGGTAAAACGAAATAAACAAAAAAGTACTCTGGCAGAACCTACTTTAAAGTAGGTAAATTGAGAAATCCAGTGTGTCACAGTAACAAACAAAAGGCTCCTTGCGTCACAAGTGAAGAGTTTGTCTGCTCATAAAGCATTTGCTGGAATGGGTGTCTGTTCTATGGCAAGACCTTTAAAACAGATCAGAAATGCTTTTCTCCCATCCTCTGTAAAGTTATATGCGTGTATTACAACCGGTGAGATGGGACTTTCTCCATCTGGTGATCCTTCAGATGTTCCTCCATGTCCTTTCAGGATCATTCTGCTGTTCAGCTCATGCAGGATTGAGTAAAAAGTGGGTGGGACTTTCTTAGGGCACTGAAGAGAATTCCATTCTCTGTACACTTAAGTTACAAATCAATGTTATTTCATTTTTGGCACAGATGTCTTTATTTCCTTTGACAGATTCTTGCAGACTCATGTTAGGTCCTGTGGAGGAAAGAAAGAGAGAATGAGCACCATGAGAAAATGGTGAGAAACAGATGTGGATGCCAGCTGTGTAGGTGCACGCAGTACCCCATTTGCCCATGATCCTCCTCTACCCAGGCCACGATCTTCCCTTCCCAGCCAGGCACCACTGCATCATCCTGGAAAACCTGAGAGAAGCCAGTAATCTCCATTACTTTCTCTTTACACAATATATGCAACATTTTTGTAACATTTTTTTAATAGATTTATTTTATTTAAATCAGTGGTTCTCAGCCTTTTTGACTGTGCAGTCAAAACATATTCATTTTTTAACAGAAACGGGAAATATAGATATAGATATTTTAAAGGTGCAGTAAGCGATTTCTGAGAAATGCAGAAATGCTTTCAACAGCGTTAAAAACACCTAAACAAACAATTTTGTGAATATTTGTTAGATGTTTGATCTGTGCTGAAAAAAAGGTGTTTGTACATAGTCCTCCTGGCTGTGTAAATAGGAGTGGATCGAATCGATCCACGGAGCAGCAAAACACACTTGTAGCCAATCAGCAGTAGGCAGTGTATAAACTCATGATGGGGGAGGAGAGAGAGAGTGAGTAAGCGGGACATTTGCCGAAAAAGACTATAGAAAGAGAGATGGCTGATATATATATTACCAAAGAGGAAAAGGTCAGAGGAATATACCATATTGCTCCGAATATAAGACGATCCCCCCTTTTTCAAGATGTACCTTTTGAAAATAGGCTTTTGATAAAGAAAATGCTTTTATTTGAAAATAATTTTCATACTGCATATTTTTCATATTTAAATTTTTGTATTGAAAGTATGGTAAAATGTCCCAAAGATCGTCCCAAAGATCACATTAATAATTTTTTTTTTTGGAATACCATAAAAATAACCTGTAGCCCATCTGAATTATATTACAATTAGGCTATCATCTCATAGTGAAAACCATGTAGCCTACCAAAATTTCATTAACAGTAGAAGTCAATAAACAAACGCCATCGCACACCTGTAGGTGATAGGTGCGTAGGAAAGGAAGACCAAGATTGGTTGACAATCTACAAATAGGAACTCCCACACACTATCAGTACTTGCAAATAAAACTTTAATTTAACTTTAATCTTACGACCTTCATCAGGCATACAAATTTACAAACTCATCCTATTTAAAATACACACATGACCAATCAACAAAGCTCCATCTGTAACACTTAAGCTCATTGATAATCTATAATTGACAACAAGTCATCAAACAGTTACAACACGTAATTGTCATACCTGTCAACACCGTTTTTCCCGGGTTTCTCCCGTTTTTTAGCCCTATCTCCCGGGCCCCTCCAGGTTTGTTATTTCTCCCCGGAAACTCCCGTAATTTGCATGGCCCAAACTCCTTTATGAATAATCGGACCAATATGTTTGTCTCATGTTGACCAGTTGCCAGATCTTGTATTAAATGCATTATATTCACACAATCCCCACATCATATACAATTTCAACCTGTTTGTCATCTCAACCTGGCAACCTATACCCCAGTTGCGCAGTCGTGGAAAGCTCAACCCGAAAGGCGGCTTGCGTGCCTATTGACTGTCCTGCGGCAACTGCAGCAGCCTATCGAGAGAGGCCCTTTGGTGACGGTTCAATGGGGGCACTTCGCGCCCACTGCGTCACCTTCCCGCCGAAGTGGGCGTGGCCTAGACCTATAAATATAGCTCGATAGGCTGATATCACTGTTTTTTCATCGCCGAAGCGAATCAGAGCGTGTTGCAGGCACGGCAAGCGTTCCCCGGGAAGCTGTGCCCACACGTTTGCATGAATAGCTAGGTGTAGAATGAGATCTGGGCTCTGGTCGCGACAAGGGAGCTCTGGTGCGCTGTAACGTAAACACTGTGCGTGCAGTGACTGAGGCGGGGGGGTGCGCCGATCGTGGCGGCGAGCCTGGCCACGCTCGTTTCTCTTATAGCAGTTTGCTGAGAGAGAGCGAGCAGAGAAAAAATGTCAGCCGAGTCCTCAGTCACCATGGCAACAGCTCGCAATGATGGCAGCCGCCGTCAGCGAGCGCGAGAGCTGCATGATCCTTACCTAGGCGGGAAACGCAGATGAAATGGCGGTCCCCGTCACTGAGTGCGGCTCAGCACGAGCCACAGGAACGAAGCATCTTTAAAAAGGTGCTGCTCTTTTAGATAAAGAGAGAGAGTGTGAGTCGCAACGGCGAGCACACACTTTGCAGAGTGTAAATGATATAGACGCCGGATAGCGTAGCAGGAACGGCGACTGAAGGCTGCGAGATGAAGGCCAGCGACTTCAGATGCAGAGGCTCGTCCCGCAGAAAGGCTTTGTCAACGGCGTGGCTTCTCACTCCGGATCTAGCGATGCGTGAGCTTCGCTGAAGAGATGAAAAATCAGTGATATCAGCCCATGGAGCTATATTTATAGGGCTAGGCCACGCCTACTTCGGCGGGAAGGTGACGCAGTGGGCGCGAAGCGCCCCCATTGGACCATCACCAAAGGGCCTCTCTCGATAGGCTGCTGCAGTTGCCGCAGGACAGCCAATAGGCATGCAAACCGCCTTGCCTCTGTCTGCACGCTGCCGCAACGCGTTTTACATTAATACAAAATTAAGGATAATTTTTGGTTGCAATATCTCGTGGAAAAGAGGTTTTCCCCTAGCGTAAGATATTACGCAGTACGAGAGAACCTCTCGTAGGAGAACGCATAAAGTGGCCAGGTGTAAACAGCCCCTCTGACACACCATATTTCTTACACGTATCAGGTATTTGGCGCCACCTATTGTTGCGGGTGTATTATTGACATGTAAAAGTATAGACCCTGAATATAAGACAAACTCGTTTGTATTTCTAAGAAAAAAACATCGTCTTCTATACAGAACAATACGGTAACTAGAAAAAGAAGGGTTACAATCAGGCAAGAGCTTGAGAATCCATGTTAATATTGGAAAAGCTTTCCAGCGCTGGCGAGACGTTAGAGAGCAGGCAGGTCTGAAAACAGACTTCGAGGTTGCTTTGTTTCTGCTCGATAAGTGAGTGACTTTTTTTTTTTTTGTTGCCATTTTATAGATCCAAGATATGTTGTTGTATGCTGTTGTTGAATCTGAGTCATCCATCCTTGCACATCATTTTTGATGTGCCAGCTGGTAGTTGTCTGTGTTGCATAGAGTGTTCATTATTTTGGGGGCGAAGCAATTGAGGGAGGACTGTGTTTGTTTGGGTGTTGATTTCAAATATTAACAGTGTTTCTCAGAAATCACTTACTGACCCATTAATTAACCACAATTCATTTTGTGATTCCAGAAAGTTTCACAAAATGCGTGTTCTTCAATAAAAAACAATAGTGTTTATATTGAACTTTCTGGAATCACAAAATGAATTGTGGTTCATTCATTTACATCTCCTTTGAATATTGTTATAATTCTGTTCATAATATATTATTCATTGAGGGAAAAAAATAAACAATTTCAGTTTACATAATTTATATTAAAATTAGTGATATATTTTTAATAGCATTCATTTTACTTAAAAATTATCTAAATAATATATTGTTATTAATAATAATATATTATTTAGATAATTTTTAAGTCATCATGTCTGTGATTGTGTCTTGAAAGTTTGCTGAGGCCCCCTGGTTGAGAACCACTGATTTAGATGCTTGAATATAGAGAGAATATATTCTGTTGATTGATTATGTGGCATTACCTCTTCCTTCACAGTGCCAAACTCGGGATCCAGTGCTTTAAAATGGTACCGATAATTGCCTTCTCGATCTACGGCATCCTTGAAATCTCGCAAGGTGACCTCCCCCAGCCTGCCGACATAAGACAATGGAAAGTTTCATAACACATACCTAAAGTATACTGCATTATAGAGATTTAAGACTAGAGACCCACTCAAGCCAAATATATGTGTAACAGAGTCTGACTAACCTCTTGGCGATGTTGATCATGAATGGCGTGAGTGAGCGGTCAGTAAAGTACAGGACTTTGGTGCACGCTGATGAGTTTAGTGCAGGGCTGCTGTGAGAATGAGCAATTTCTGTAAGTGAACAGAGATTCTTCACTTTAGTAGTGTTTTAAACATGCAGCAATATACCTACCGAGAAACCAAGTACAAATAAGGGGTCATGAATTGAAAAAAAAAAAAAAAAAAAAAAATTTCCCCAGATTTTTTGTCATATAAGAGGTCATTGTGCTATATAAACATACTGTAAGTTTCAGAACTCCAAATGTCCATGTTAGTACAAAAACAGCTTTTAATTGCCAAGCTGGAAAAGCAACTCGTTTTGTACTTCCCGGTTTTCATACATAATAGAGATTAATTCATCAGCACAAGGCTGCCTCCCCACTGTCAAATCAACGTCTACTTCTGCATCATTGCTTCTTTAGTCCCGCTCACTCACATGTTATATAATAATTGCTACAACAGGATCACAGGACTAAAAATAAAATGACCTTTCAAGGGACACTAATATTAATGTGGCAGTTTATTTTTGAATGTTTGTTCGGTACATTTCACTGTAGATTCTTTGGTAAACCTGTCGCACTTCAACACAGGCTTTTACAGAAAGATATGGACCCGACAGTAATGCCACAACATGTAAGTAACTGTATTCATTCTAATGTCTTATCTGTAATCACTGACTTTTGATATATAAGGACTCATGAAAAATGGTTTATTGCTGTTTATAAGCCAGTGACTAAACGATCAAATTCACATTGTTCCGCTTAGTCCTGTCATTTCCTGTTTTGGGATTAGGATGTATTCTTACTTGAAGTAGTAGGCCAGGAGTCTCCATCTGAGTGAGATGCTTTATGTCCTGGAGATTTGCCTCGGTTCTACAAAGGAACAGATTGATTTGAGAAGAAAGAATTCTGGGGCAATGTAGATCAGGTGAAAAACCCGCTGTGTGAGAATGAGCATTCCTCGTACCCTCCTCTCCTGTTTGTGGCGTGTTTCCAGGTCACAGAGGCGATCCATCAGGCTGGCCACACCTTGCTCAAGCGTGTCCAGAGTGTGATGCTGAGGGTCGTGACCTCCAAAGCTGTTCCTCAGACTACGCAGAGCATCTCTTACTAACTGCAGCTCCTCGGCCTACAAGAGACACAATTACATAGATCTCTATAGACATATAATATCACTGAGAAAATGCTTTAGTCTTATTTACCCCATGGTGTGGTTTTGATGTTGTGACCGGTGGTGGGTGTGAGTAGCCGTTGTTTTGCGAGTCAGGAAGCTGAAACATAAGACAAGTCTTTACTTGAAACTTTAATGATTAAATGGAAGCACTAAACATACTCTGCAATGTGTGAAAACAAACAGCTGTGGGGAAAACAGTCTAATATGTATAGGTGTGTTACCTCTGTCTCATGGCTCATTAACTCTTTGAGAATACTCTCCTTGTGCTCCAACTCCCTCTGCAGGCAAGCCTGAGAAACAGAGACATTCTCTTTCACACATAATCGTCCTACAAAAACAAGTGCAGGAGTCTTCAGCTACATAATGAGGGAAACAGGTTAATCATTAGGGTTCAACAATAAGGATTTTTTTAAATGCTGGCCTGTTTAGGCTGGTACTTGCCCTGGTGACATTTTCACTTGCAAAAAAGAAAACTTTACAATTTTTCAGCTGCATATTTTTAAGTTTCAAAATCATTATACTGTGCATTTAACATTCATAGTACAAGTAGAAAAATACTGAAAGTTATAATTTTTTACATATACATTCATAAATTACACAGTAATATTACTTTATAAATTAGACTAAAAAAAGTCTGGTACTTGCCCTTGTGACATTTTTAATAGCAAAAAAAAAAAATATATATATATATATATATATATATATATTTGACATTAATATTACTTTATGATTGAGACAAATGTAGAAAAAACAGTTAGTTTGAAGCAAAACTTGTATATCGTTTTTTTTTTTTTTATTAAACATTAATTTGCAATAATAGCAGTACATTTTACTTGACATAAATGCATAAAGTCAAACAAATTACCTGGTCCTCATACCATCTATAAGGAGGACTTTATTCACACAGGAACAACAACTTTGGGCTGTTGCATCGTGTTTCACACCTTTTTTTTTATTTTATTTTATTATTTTTATTTTTTATTTATCCTTTATTTAACCAGGTGAATACTCATTAAGATTAAAAATCTCTTTTACAAGAGAGACCTGGCCAAGATGCAGCAAAAAACATAAAGGACAAATTTCAACATATATACAAACAAATAAAAAACACATCAAATACACCTTTAAAGTCACATGTTAAATTAAAAATAGTTCAAGTTTCAAAAACATGTCTCAAGCTGTTTTTAGAAGTAAGAACAGGTTCTCCGTTACACCCCCTCACTCTTTTTGTGTTTGTTTGCCTAACAGAAGCTCTATGCATGTGCAAACTGAATTGACTTGGCCATGTGTGTCGGTTCCATCAACTAGCCCGAACCTTTCTCACACTGGTAATGCACTGTCCTTTTTGTCGAGCCCTGATTATGACAACGCTGTGAGAGACAAAGATTATGATGTTGAATTATAACACTATCCCATCATGCAGTTCTCCTTCACAGTCTGCAGACTCTGTGTTTGATGTCGTACCTGCTGGCTGCTGCTGTATGTCAGCTTGCGCAGTGCCTCATCCAGCTTCTGCTGTTGCTGCTGCTGAAGTCGATCTTTTTGGCCCAGTTCTTTCTGTGCAGCACAAAGACAATGCGTTTAAATACATTACATATGTGGTTTACTTAGGAAAGCTGTATGATCAGCATCTTTTATAGAAATAGCATCTTTGAATATGAAGAAAACTACAAGCTACTCATAATGTACAGCCAGTCTACTCTTTTGAAAAAGTAGTTAGCTTACACTATAAGTTACTAATCAAAAGTAGTAACAAGACTAAAGATATTTGAGGGGTGAAAAAAAGCAAAAGTTACAGTTTTTTGATAATATCTTTCTAAATGTATAATTACCAGATAAAAACAGAAGATCTAAATTAAGATGACAACATTAAACAGATGAATTTACACTATATATCACAAATAAAAATAGTAAACACTATAATTTATATAAAAACAAACTAGTAGAATTTGAATAAATACCATATATTATGGTGCATTTTTGTAATAAACATGATTATATTTTTCATATCACAAAAAAATAAATGCCTTATATTCGCTGAGAAGTCTGCTCCTCTCCTCTAGCTTCCTCTGTAGCTCAGCCTGAGAAGATAGACACAGATAATACTTGACAACCGGTCTCAGATATGGTATAACTGAAAAGAATTTAATATCAATAGCATAAAGTCAGATGCACTCACATTTTGTCCTGCCAGCTCATCTTTGGCCATACTGGTGCGCAGGAGTTCCTGTTTAAGCTGCAGGACTGAGGACTCCTGCACAGCCATACGCTGCTGAAGAGCATCCTGATGACACGGGACAGGGTTAATCAATCTCAACTAACTTGCTCTGCTTTATGCTTTTAAGTGTGACGATGATGATACCGGGGGAAAATATTTGGCCACTGTGGCAGAGTGATGTTGCTTGTGCACTTTCCCATTAAGAATGGGCAACAAATTTCAATCTGGATACTTTAGATCAGTCGTGAGCCCTGTGTCTCAACTGGTTGTCAGCAACATTGCTCAAAAAGTTGCCCCCGGTATCATCACCTTGAGGGTATTATTTATATTTATAGGTTAGGAGGTGAGTAAGACTCACTTTCACTCCTTGCAGGTTGCGAGCCTCCTGTTTGAACCTCAATAGCTCCCTCTGCATGTAAAAAAAAAAAAAAACTCACATCATAGACTAGTTTTAAAAATATCAGGAATGGACAAGATCAGCCCATCAATAACTAACCGAAGACCAAACCGAAAAATACCACAGTGATTATGAAATGATCTGTACTACATCATGAAGTAATCAAACAAATATAAATCATATTCAAAAATATGCTAAAACATTCCAGAGATGGAAAAGTAATATATTACAGTGTGTGTTTCCAGCAGAATGATTCAGGGAGAAAAAAAAAATCAAATTAATTAATTAAAAAGAAATAATTATTTCATAATATTAATAAAATGTATTATTACTATTATAATTACTCACACACAAATAAATAAATAAATATATATATTAATAATTGCATTAGTCTGCTATCAATGGCTCAATGCTATCTAGTTACTATCTACTAGCTCTAAAATGACGTTTTGTAATGTAAGGACAAAAACCTGACAAAAGTCTTGAAGTCTATATTTATATATAAACACAGATGTTGTATTTCAAGACGTTTGTCAGGTTTTTGTCCTTAAAATGCTCTTGTATAGGACCAATTTCCAATGCCTCTTGTACGAAACCTCTGTTGCTAATTACAAAACATAATTTTAGAGCTAGTAACGGAGACTTGAGCCATTGATAGCAGACTAATGCAGTTATTAGAGAAAGAGAGAGAGATTAAACGTATATATATATATATATATATATATATATAATGATATAATAATATGAATAATGCCCACCTTTAGATCTTGACTCTCCTCCATGCTCTGGTCCAGACGACTTCGTATTACAACCTGTAGCACAACAACAGAGGGTTTTTGCTGCTTCAGAACCAAACCACATATATTACTACATATTATACTAAACACAGAAGGAACTGGTTCACACGACAACCACACACGAAAACAGAGAAGAACTGGAAGAGAGAAACAGACATCGTAGGAGAGAAACGGATACCTGCGTCTCTCCCACAAACAAAGCAATGTTCACCGTGAGAGTAATATGATCTGCCCTGACAGAGCTTAGTGAAAGAGCAGGAGAGAATGAGAGAATGAGAGAGATGGGGGGAGGGAGGGGCATAGGAAGTCACATATTATCAAGAGGGAGGGATATGCATGATATGGAAGAAAAAGAGGCCAATTTGGGGTAAAAGACAATTGTGACAGAAATAAAGATACGCACCAGTTGCTGCTCTGCATTTTCAACTCCTTCACCCAGACTAAGCGTCACCTCCTGCTCATCCTCAGGTAATGAACCGTGCAGAAGAAGAGCCTACAAAACCACCTGTTATAAGCCGCAAGCTCTCTAAAAGCAATACAAACTAAATTAGGTGATAATATATGTTATTGTCACCTGTAGGCTAGACACCATTTTCCGTGCCTCCTTCATCTCCTTCTCCAGCTGTTCCTGTTGCTCACACAGTTTGTCCTCCCAGGTGCAGTCACCAGCTAGACCATCATGCCCTGAGACAATGGCCTGGTCACACAGGGCCAATTTCACCGTGTCCTCTAATGGTAAACAGGGATAGATCAAGACTGTTGTACGTGGACGAGACCATCAATCCAGTCCAGATGATTGATTGAAATATATCAATACCTGATTGAATAGTTTTCTCCCTGGACAAGGTGTCTAACAGTCCTGCCTTCACGTCTGATAGGCTAATGGATTCTTTGGGACTGTGGGTGGGGCTCTGTGAACTGAGGCTGTGGAAATAAACAAAAAATGCAGTTTCTGACATGGGGCTAATAACTTTACAGTCAAAGTCAGATTTTGTCTAACACATTCCTTTTTATTATACTGTTGTATTTCTAAATACAATTACACTAATTGCAGAATCACCATTGAGTTGTTCCAAGAGTGAGTTACAATATCGCAAAGACTTTTGTAATCTATGTTTATCAGGTCCTGCATCTGGTGTCTCAGAAAGGCAAAGCTAGATACAAATAAACAGTCCTGAAGCAAAGGAAGAAAGTGCCTTTTTAAAGTCAGTTGCCATGGAGACCTCTTGCATATATGAACAGCTAAGTCTGTCAGGATCTGAGCTTCTGTTTGATCTGCCCTATCAATAATGCACCGTTAATCCGTTTCAAAGGCACAGGCTTATGAGCCAATGTCTGGCATGCATTAAAATTATAACACCTTCAGTTTGAATTATGCACTACTGTGCTTCTTTATCAGCTCAAAGACATTGTAAAAAAAAAAAATCCATATGAATTGAGTGGTTTAATCTTAATAAACAATACTTCGCAAGCATTTTCAGAAACCCTCCACCTTCCCCAGATCCACCTGCATAGATCTGCAACGGGTAATTCATGCATGCTATATTGTACAGCAGGAGCATAACTTTCTTGTTCACAGCAGCGTATCATGTATATGTATTGGCAGTAGTAAGTCGCGTACTTGCTCTGCAGCAGCAATAACAGCAGTGCCGGCAAGATCAAACATATCAACATTGTCATATCCAGACCATTACCATGCAAAACACTCCGAGAGTTGTCACGACAGAACTATGATGCTACAGTGTTTCCGCTACATTCATTCTGCCGTGGCGCGGCGGGCCGCCACACCTAAAATCACCCCGCCACGGCTGCAGCTTCTCCGTGAGGTCCGATATTGTGCATACTATTATGTTATTCTTAAGCTAAAGGCATAAAAACATTGTAAAGCACAATCAAGTTTATTCCAAGACTTCTAAAGTCATTCAATAGCATAATGTGAGGTAAAATTAATGTTTAAGTCGTTAAGTTAAAGTTAATGGAAACTCATCTCTCCTCAGTCAGCATTCAAACAGCGCGTCGCGTTCGGTTACGACAGTAACACTCTGTTCAAGATCAATGTTCCCATTATTATACTTTATTTGTAGATAAAGGTCTATGGTTTGCATAAAATGCCTTTATCTTGCTGGTCTGGAGTTTATTGCCCAGGCTTTCTAAATCATATTCCTTTCGCCCGGGTGTCTATTAGATTACAGCACTGGAGTAGAGAGCGCTATAAATTGTTCTTCATGCGAACTGTAACTGACATTTAAAACTCTTAAAAGAAAAGGGTCAATAAACTGTTGGATAGATATAATACACTAAGCATAGATAGATAGATATAATTTATTCTATTCGCTTTGTGCTTTGAACTTTTCAATGCGAAGTGCTGCGCGCTGTGACTGCGTTGCTTCAAGTGCATCATTCTGCGCATAATCGCTTTGCCGCTCTTACTGGAGCCTTTCATATTATAATACTTAGTGGAGGTTTCAACACCTGGGGCAAGGGGGCGCCACCAGTGACAATCTACTTGTGACATTGTGTGTGCCTAATTAAGGCAATTATCTGTAGTATCTATTTAAAGTTGACTTCATACTACATGTACATTGAGCCTGATGAAGACCTGAGGGTCGAAACGTTGCTTTTTTTAATATAATAAAAATTTTTGGAGCAGTAGTTTTCAGTGTGCGGTCTTCACACCTTCTTACCATGAGTGATATTCCCATAGGCCACCTATGGGAATATCACTCATGGTAAGAAGGTGTGAAGACCGCACACTGAAAACTACTGCTCCAAAAATTTTTATTATATTAAAAAAAGCAACGTTTCGACCCTCAGGTCTTCATCAGGCTCAATGTACATGTAGTATGAAGTCAACTTTAAATAGATACTACAGATAATTGCCTTAATTAGGCACACACAATGTCACAAGTAGATTGAAGTCAACTTTAGAAAGACACAGAGGATTACCTTAATTAGGCACACACAAGAGGTCACATGGCAAATGCAAGTAACATGACAAATACAAGGCATGTGACAGTTATAATTCATGAAAAAAAAAATGAAAAAAAAATAATAATAATAATACTAATAATATATATATATATATATATATATATATATATATATATACACACACACACATACACATACATACATACACACATACCGGTATATATATACATACATATATACATACATACAAATACACATATACATTAAAAAAAATAAAAAAAATAAAAATAAAATAAAAATGGCTTAATATCAAAATCCTCATTTATTTAATTGTTACTTGCATTTGCCATGTGACCTCTTGTGTGTGCCTAATTAAGGTAATCCTCTGTGTCTTTCTAAAGTTGACTTCAATCTACTTGTGACATTGTGTGTGCCTAATTAAGGCAATTATCTGTAGTATCTATTTAAAGTTGACTTCATACTACATGTACATTGAGCCTGATGAAGACCTAAGGGTCGAAACGTTGCTTTTTTTAAATATAATACAATTTTTTGGAGCAGTAGTTTTCAGTGTGCGGACTTCACACCTTCTTATTTTGTTTATTTCACTCAGTTGTCCTGCACCTGAGCCCAATTTGGGTGTTTGGGATGTGCACACCAGCTTTATATTTTTTGAAATATCACTCATGGGCCACGCCCCGTCCCCCTGGGGAAATGGGCCTGCCACCACAGCTGGAAAAAATCCCAGAGGAAACACTGTGCTATTGAGGGAATGCATTAACGTCACTTCCCCGCCGGAACACGCCCCCTCAGCGGGACTGAGTGGCAGAAGAGCTGCTGCGTGACTGGAGTTAATAGGGGAAACTGCGTTAACGCGAGTAAAACAAACTATTATCAGTTTAAACTAAAAGTTGGACTCGATATAGTGTTCCTTACAACTTATCAAAGATCCAGTGATCCATGGATATTGACATGCAGCCAGGAATCGTGTTTCCTGACATTTATATGTGCCTGATTTCGACGCCGGGGAAATAAATGAAGAAAATTTGCCTGTAAACGTTTTATATAAATACAATATAGATAGGTCTAAATCCGAGTGATCACTTACATTAATGTTATACTGTATATCATCATATCGTCCAGCCCTAAAACTTGTATAGTTTTTTGTCAGTGTTTATTTAAAAACATCCAATTATGCAGAATATAGTCTGTTCTGTAGCTTTTTGCAGTCTGTAAAAATATACAGTACCTCAGATTTCTGCTCAAATCTAGTTGTACAGTCAATCGCAAAGCTCTTTCCAGTTTTAGATGTGTTTTGTGTGATTTTCACGGCATTCACGCTGAAAACAAATGCCGCCGCTCAGTCTTTTTGCCACTTGTGGGCGTGACCGCATTCACTCCGGCCGACGGTGACGTCATGCGCATACCCTCTATATAATAGGGTTGGGTATCCTTTGAATTTTAACAATTCCGATTCCGCTTATCGATTCCAAATTTCAATTCCAATAAGGTAAAAAAAAACAACAACTTAGATTTCATTCACATTTATTCTAAGTCTTATTGCAAAACATTTCATTGTGGCTGAATACCATGAACAAAAATCAACAGGCTAAAGAACACTTACACAAGTAACTTTTGCCTATGGTTTAAAAATACCATATAAAAACAACTAGCCTAACTAATATAAATTTCAAGCATTATTAAAGACAAGTAAACACTCAGTAATTAAAAAAGAACAAATGAACTAATTAGCAATTGCACAAATAAACACAACTGAACAAAGATACGACTGAAATAAACAGTGTTTTAAGATTTTCAGGAACAGAATTTGTAATCAAATGTAAAATAACAGTCTAGTTTATGAATACAATATAAGCTACATTACAAATATATAGTTACAAAAGTTATTCAGTCAAGAACAGCGAGTGAATTTTCTCTTTATCTTTGTTGTTTGATTAACGTTATTATAGAGACGGCAGCTTGACTATCAGGCTGCTGTCACTTTAAAGCTACACTGTGTGATGTTTACCCTCATCTAGCGGTGAAAAGGTATATGACCATCCAGTGAATATTAGTTTCTGTTCCTCTCAATTCCGATTTCGTTTTAACTCCTACGGTGGCCAATGTAGTCCAAGATTAACATGGCTTCCAGTTCGACCTCGTCCATGAGTGTTCCTTCAAGTGATGAGGTTATTTTAGAAAACTATTATAATTTGCAGTAATTTAATTTGTCAGGTAACATATAGGTTATGACATCTATGTAAAATTAATAATAGTTTTATGTTTTCGTAATTTTTTTTACCATTTCATTGCTAACATCAGTTATCAGGTTCCCAGACGAATGCAAGCTAATCTTAGTAAAGTAACTTTTATTTTGAACTTTTAACTCTTTTTCGCTTCCTTGGCGACTCTGATACGTATCCTCGAGAATAAGAGTGATCCTCCATCAGCAACAGACTTTCAAAAAGGCTTTCAGGTTTTTATATATCAGTCTCAAGCAATCCCCCTCTTCACATTCGACACGGTGTCATCGAGTGTTAAAACGCGAAAGGCGAAGCTTGAATTAATGGGTATGTCCCTCTTTGGCTAATGTACTTTCAAGATGGAGGCGCAACATGGCGACCGACATTAGAACCCCTTACCCGTATGTATTTTCAATGGCATATTATACACTCACGAGAATACTTTATTACTTGAACGAAGTAAATATACATCAATGAGCACATATATTTTTGAAAGAACTAAGTGTTTTTAGCTAAAAATAAACTAAAAAAGTTACACAGTGTAGCTTTAAGAGCTGTACGAATCCTATATACTGTTACACAAGCCTTCTTGTGCTTGAACAGTTTAAAATCACAATAAAATGCGCACAAAGAAAACGATAAGCGTAATTGAAATGCATGTTTCTTGTCGAATCACCGATTCTTGCAAATTTGGAACCGGTTCTCGATACCTATCCAGATTTATGATCAATGCACATACATAGAGCACATCACATATGGTAAATGGAAACTGAAATTTACAATATCTTTATGAACTTTTTTGTAGTGTCAAAGTTGTGTTGTAATGGATCAGAAATTTCTATTTTTTTTTTTTATCTTCATTTGTGTTTTGAAGATGAACAGTCTTTATGGGTTTGAAATGAATGGATGGATGAATAATTGATGACCAAATTAGAATTTTTGGGTGAACAAAGCCTTTAATGTTACACTATAAGTTTTCTGATCAGCGTATTGGCTTCTATAAACCCAAACATTTATGGTCTAAAGAACTAGAAGATAAAAAGTTGTTTGTGGCACCAGATTGTAAAACCTTCTTTAGTTCAAACAAGGTCTTCGTCATCTTCATCTTCACTTTCATTGTAAGAGTGTATGGTAGGAAAATTTGAAAAGTATGAATATAGAGATTTCTGTCAGTATTAGTTTTCCACATGAATTAGACTAGTAGAGTGAAGGCTTGACACCAAATGTATTTCAGGCCCTGGGGCGAAGAACATGGATCTAATCTTAACCCATGATGGGTTATCCAAGTGTGGTCCTGACAAACCTGTCTGTGAGGGGACAGCAAAAGATTGCAGTGCCAACAACCTCACTCTTTCTCTGTCTGCTATCTTCATGCATGCCAAGTTGAATTCTCCTACATCAATTCCCCTCTAAGTAAAGTCACAAAAATGAAAGAACAGTCCTGCACCCATTGACACAAATGACCTTCACATTAGACAGAGTGTGAAGACTATGCTGTCATAGTCAATACTAGACTTACAGTATATTGGGGAATAAATCCCATCCACCTCATTGGTTCAATTAGTTTGCAGTGAAACGTAACTGACATTTCACACAGACCAACACACAGAGCAAATGGATCACGCCTGGGTGACCTTTGGAGAAATCATGTTTATTTTCAGACAGAATAAGGCCTGGGGATCTCCAAGTCAAAATTCAATGTGTGGATTCAGTCAAAGTCCTTTTAGGCAAGTCATGCCACTCGGCCGCCATCTTGGCAACTCCTCCGGGCAGCTATTTCGGACTAACAAGACCAGGCTCCTATCTAAATGAATGGACAGAGACTCAGAACTGCACTTTCACTGGTCACCGGGACATAAAAACTGCATGTATACAAACACTAATAAAATATGATAAAAATCGCTGAAAAAGTTTGATGACTTTGCCCCAAAATAAGGTTTAAAACGCCTTTTTCCCCACAGGTTATACTTTTAATGCGCATGTGCAAGGGTTCTCTTGCTCTCTGTCGTGCGCGCGCTACTGCTCGCTCGCTTTAGATTCCGGGAGATTTGAACTAATTTGCGGTCATCAGGGAGCCGCTATCAATCTGCGGGAGACTCCCGGCACTTCCGGGAGACTTGGGATGTCTGATATTTACACAACTAACACATATCAAATCTGCCGCCTTTTCAAACAGTAACATATTTTCCGCTTTCACAAACCTCAACTGTGCGCATGCGTCGGTGGAACCAGACGATAGGCTTAAATGTTTTCCGGCTTGACTGTTAAAAGCAGACGATTGGCTTTCCAGCGGGAGGGGCGGGGCATGTACATACAACCGCCATCTTTGGCGTTACGGGTTTTCCCTATATAGTTGTATTAAGGATTGAGGAAGTGGCATGTCTCTATATAAATAGTCTCTGATTCAGTGCAGCAGTTTAATAAAAAAACAAAAAACAGCCAGAGTATATCATGCCTGGAAATCTCCAAACATTTTTGAGCTCTGCAAATTATTTAACTTATGTGTGATGCATAAAGACAAAGGACCAAGGGTGATCTGCTTTGTCGTCTTAACAAAGCAACAATGCTTCGTCTCGAAAGAAACAGAGCGCTTGTTGTTGTTTTTTTTTGTTTAGTGTGTATGTTGTGCTGGCTCTCATTGTCCTGATCCAGGCTACAGACCGCAGAGACCCAGAAAGAGACAGCCCGTCGCACTCCACATTACTTTCTTTGTTTTATTTTTCTCACGTTGTGGGGAGGGGGAAGGAGGGGACCGTTCTCTTTCAAAACCAAATCCAGACCCCCCTTCTGATTGTGACCCACACAGACACTAAAGACACTCACTTATTCAGTTCAGTTTCTCCACAATTTTATTCTCCCTTTTGTGCTGTGTTTGCCAGAAAAAAAACATTATAATTAATAGATGGACACAGAGTTAACTGAAACTCATGTGATCCAAACTAGACTGGAAAAATCACTCACTATTTATTAAGGGTTTTTACTGATCTTTGAATCTCTGTTCTCAAAACAAGACTGTGTGCATTGATATGAAACAGTTACTCCAACATAACACAATGGAGTAGAGGGCTTATTAAAGAGGAAAAATATACATTTATACATTTTCTGAACAAAATGCAAGAGCAATTCTAGGGTGGTTGCCAGGGCGTTGTTAGGTAGATGTTAAGGTGTATTGTGTGCTTTTTAGTGTGTTGCTGTGTGGTTGCTAAGGTGTTCTAGGTGCAGGGTTGCCAGGTCTGTGCAACAAAAGTAGCCCAATGGCCAATCAAAAGTAGTAAAAAATTCTCCACTGAATTTGTACGTCTGGCAGGCCCGGCTGCAGGATGAAATGACTGAGGGGGCATGTGAAATTGTTAAGGGGGCTTAACTTTATACCATTAATGAACAATCAATACACACCTCGCTTAGGAACAACAGATTTTTAAATGCAGCGCTCCATAAAACACCCCATATGCAACTGCACAGGTAACCGCGTAAAGAGATAAGCCAGCATTATTTATTATTCATATATGAACTCTTTCACGCTTAAGTTTAAAATATTCGAACTGACTCCCCATAGTGAGTTTTTATTTTAGAACGTCCCCCCTTAATGTTTCCATGGCAACGCGTCATATTTGTCACGTGACACACCGCAGCCACAATAATGAATGACAGATGTGTATCGCTTTTATTTCGTTTTTAATTTTTTATTCAAAAAATTCACAAACTTGCTTACCATGTCATCAACTATCTGATATTCCGATTGTCAAAAATGTGTAAGTGAGTGTGTTTGGTCGTTTAAAACTTTTATAAATAATCTTGATCTGATCTATAACGTGAGATGGGCGCCACCATGTTTATTTGCGCCGGAGTTCAGAGAGTCCTGTCAGTCATTAGTTTCTCCCGAAATATATGTAAGAAAGTGGCCGGTGAACTGTGAGAAGAATAGAGTAAACTTTATAGTCACTTCCACTATGTTTGTCTGATATGAATAACACACGTTAGCAAATTATATTTGAATAGATTGTTATTACTGCTTCCACAGACATCCGTGTGTATTTTACAAACTCCAAATTTATTGTTTTACTAGTGCTTATCTGTATTTCAATGTCTGAAACCTAAAATAAACATTATGAGGTTGAAAACACTGCATAGTTTTGATATATGACAGCGCTGAGCTCGTCCGTCTCTGGCTCAGTGCCAACCAACCAACGCGCGAATCTGAACATTATACATTCCATATGGGAGCGTACCGCTCAAAAGGTTAAACATTTCATTTGTAACCATGAATACAAAAATGAAACTGAGGGGGCACAAATCAGATCTGAGGGGGCACAATGCCCCCTCTTGGCGCCGGGCCTGATGTTTGGGCATGTTTTGGGGGTGTCGGAGCGCCGAAATCGTACTTACGGGGTTGGAAATCAACCTGTGTAAAAAAAAATTTAAAAACAAAAGGTTTTTACAATATTCTGATCCTAAGATTTGACTCGAGTCCTTCCATTGTATACAACTGTTTAAAAGTTTGTGGTCAGTATAATTTTTCTTTTCCAGTACGATTTTTTTTCCCTGAAAAAAATCATTTGATTTAGCAAGGATCAAAACTGGGATTTTATTAATCAAATGATCAAAAGTGACAATAAAACTTTTTTATTAAAAATGTAAAATACATTTTTATATAATACAATATATATAATTGAATAATATATATAATTTTTTAATAAAAAATAAAAATTTATTTGAAGTATTTTTTTTTTATTTCAAACCAGTTCTTTCCAACTTTCTACTCATCAAAGGATCCTGCAAAAAAAACGCATCACGGTTTCCACAAAAATATGACGCAGCTAAAGTGTAATAAGAAATGTATTAGTAATAGTAAAAATGATGCTTAGCAAGCACCACTAACAAGACAATGATGTAAAAAATCTTAGATTCAGTGTACTGGCTGCCCAGAGGACATGAAATATAACACATTCAGCATTGCACAACCAAGCATTTCAAATGGCCTTGAAGTGTACAACATCAGCAATTGCTGTAGCTGAGACATCCTTTATTCATAGCCAAGATGGATGGAAAACGACAGCTAGGGAATGACTGACTGATTCCACTGGAGAGGAATCAAAGGGAACCCACAAAGGCAAAGCGATCTTTTAGTTATAAATAAAGATCCGCTATAGCTGTTTTCTCTGGATGAAACACAAGCCTGCGCTGAGATTCTTTCTATGCAAAGTGTTCTCACCATTCTATTTGAAATGGAAAACAAAAAGAAACAAACAAAATGTGTTCCATTTTTCATAAGCTACTGCAGCATTCACTGACTGGGTTTTATATAACCGCTGATTGAATGCAATGGTAACATACAGAACTGTTGCTTCATGGTGAAGCCTGCCCTGATGATTCAGTCTTGCTTCACACTAATCTTTCTAACAGAGCTCGCTGTGATCCTCCCGAAACATCTTCTACACTGATAAATATTACTAGATCTCAGGACTCGCATATCAAAGCGCAAAAATGACCAACAATGCAAAAAAAAATGTTCTGCTTCTCACACGAGATTAGTCAGTCTGAAGGGTCTTTAGATGATTCTCATGAGAGCTCATCAGAAGTCCATCACAAACCCAGAAGACATTTGGAAGAATTGCAGGAAGCTCATTAAAGTATGTTTACGTTTCAGCGTTAGTAATTGGGAACAAGAGCCTGTGTTATTTAAAGAAAAAGGCCAACGTCAACATAACGGAAATTCTCTGCTGCCAGGGTGAGAGTTCGGGAATTATTTCACTTCTGATAGGCTGTTTTGAGGAGAAGAGTCTGAGCAGACATATCCGGCATTCTTTGCACTGTTGTAAGGAAAACAAACTGCTTTAGAACAAAACAAGAGAGGAATATTCTTCCAATATTTCCTGTCAAATGCGCATGCATTCATTGCACTTCAAAGTGTCAGATTTAGTTCATATTGTGTTGTATGCATATGACAGATGACAAAGCCACAAAATGGGATTGTAAAGCACAGCACAGGTGGCACTGACATAGAGAATTGATCCAAAATCTTGTGTGTGAGCTATAGTAGAAAGGTAAACTGGGTCAGACACTCTAAAGCAGTGACAGCTGTCATTCACAGCCACACGTGATAATAAAATGCAGGTGCATTCACTGACAACCACTAAATTGCTGAAGGTCGGCAAGCCACTGTATGTATCTGTGAATCATGTTTTTGCTAAGAATTTGCATAAAACCCTTCTCAATGTTATTACATCGTCAATGGTTTATGTAGCGTGTGTCACCTCACTCAGCCAACTCTTAAATAACTTCTGGTAGCTTTTTTTGCTTCTAATAGCTGTCAATGTGAACCAGTTTTACTGAAAAGCATTAAAAGGTTTTATGACCGCATCAGAAAAAGTTAATTGGTGAGTAAAATCTATGTGAATCAAACTGGACTATACAAACTATACATTATAGAGGAAAAAAAAAGTGAATTGCTAAAACACTTGCAAGCGTGGAATAGTTGACACAAAAATAAAAATTGTCATCATTTACTCACAATGTGTTGTTCCAAACCTATTTGATTCTTTCTGCTGTGGAAAAGAAAGTTTTGGTTAACACTGACACCACTGACAATTCTCAAAATGTCATCATGTTCCACAGATGAAAAAGTCATACTGTTTTGAAACGACATCAGTGATGAGTAAATGATGACAGAATTTTCATTTTTAGGTAAAACCTTCCATTTAAAACGTCCCAAAAATGCAGTGACAGAGTCTTACCATTTGAATTGCTTGGCTCCCATTTTGGCACAAGAGTTTCTAGCCCTCTGCACTACGTTTATTCATCAATAGAACATCAAGAAGTTTAGGAATCACCATCGTTCTTACAGACAACTTCTTTAGAGTCCTGTCTCAGCACACAGCGTCTACAGCGTTACCACTCGTTTAGTAACTAGCTCCTCTTTATCACCACGCTTGGAACTGACAGCAGATCCTATCCGCAAGTTCAAAGCCTCTTCAGATGCACTTGTTGTTGTCCATGTGAAAATCCTGTTTTCAATCCGTCTACAGTGACAGGAGAGAGCAACACTGCTCTGTCACCAAGGCAGCTGCATCCTGCCCCCTCCTCTCCTTCTCTCTCCGGCTGTGAGTTGGGCTAATTATTCCTCTTCTCAGTTCAACCTGTTCACAGGTGACTGCTTCACTCCGTAAAGCTCTCCATCGCTGAGATCTGCATGTCCCTGTCTAGTTCTTGTGCTCCCTCCCTCACTAGCTCCTCTTTTTCTGTGCGAAGATGTCAGACTCGGTCCGGCCTTCCTCTGTTTACCCTCCCCCTCCAGCCCTCCCTCTATTTTGTCTTCTTTTTCTCTGCCCTGCCTCTCTCCCCATCTGTTAGAATCAGTATTTTGATGGAGGGGAGCTGGTACATGGACTGTCTGGCTTGTAGATGGGCACAGATCTGCTCT